>CM057459.1:1230628500-1232032500 GCA_016271365.2 Neoceratodus forsteri | reverse complement strand
CCTAAATTCATCTTCAGGCAGGTCATCAATGACTGAATTTGTCTTAGCTCTGCTTTCCCTTTGTTTTCTTAGTTACCTTTTCAGGAACTGCCTCCAGCTCCTTCCAAGCCTTCTTCCTCTTACTTGAGGATGGGGCACACCTGTGGTATAGTTGGTGTATTTGCCAGACATGCCTCCTGCCAGGCCTTTCCTCTCATACATAGAAACATAGATTTGTTAGCAGAAACTGGTACATCCAGTTTGCCCTATTTTGTTTGGTTTCCCTACTTTACCCCTTGACCTATTGCTACTAGTACCCCCTAATGCAATTATCAGATCCCTTATGCTGTCCCAATTGTGCTGGAACACATTAACAGTCTTTGCTCCTGCCACCTCTGCTGGTAGGCTGCTCCATGACTCAACTACTCCTTCCATGAAATAAAATTTCATCACATTTTTTCTGGAATCTCCTTCCCGCTAACCTCCATTCATACCCCTCATTATTGACCTATGATTCCTATTGAACAACTCTTCACAGTTCACATTGTTTATTCCTCTCATTAACTTGAAGGTCTCTGTTATGCCACCCGTCTCCTATCTGATCTACAGTGAGTACATGTTTAATATAAAAACAACACAGAAATTGTTGGCAGATAAGGACCACTAGGTCCATCCAGTCTGCTCTTAAGTCCTGTACTTGATTACAGCTTTTGACCCTCCCCCCGCTTAACCTCTATGGTTCCCCTATGCCTGTCCCAAGCATGTTTAAACCCAACCACAGTGCTCACTCCCACCACCTCCTGTGACAGATCATTGCATGTGTCCACCACCCTTTCCATGAAGAAAAACTTCCTCACACTCCCTCTTAACCTGCTACCTTCCAATTTCATGTCATTCCCCTTAGTTCTTGAACTCCTCCTGTATTTGAAGATCCTCCCGCACCCTGTTTATGCCTCTGAGGTACTTGAATGTTTCTATCATGTCCCCTCTCTCTATCCTCTCCTCCAGTGAGTACATATTGAGGTCCCTTAATCTCTCCTTGTATATTATTGTGGTGCAAGCCCTGTACCACCTTAGTTGCCCTACTCTGGACCACCTCCAGCCTGTTAATGTCTTTCGAAGGTGCAACCTCCAGAACTGCACATAGTACTCTATGTGAGGTCTGACCAGGACTTTGTATAATGGCATAACTACCTCGTGCCTTTTGTGGGTGATACTCCTTGCTATGCACCCCAGCATGCCACTGGCCCTCGCTGCTGCCTTTGTGCTTTACTTTGACATTTTCAGGTCATCTGAAATAGTAACCCCCAGGTCTCTTTCCCCTTTGGTGACTGTCAGTAACTCCCCTCCAATCCTGTAACTCTCCCCAAGGTAACTGTGTCCTGGGTGCATAATTGTGCACTTTTTTTAATTAAACTTTATTTGCCACTCTGCAGACCATTTCTCAAGCTTCCCCAGATCTCTCCTCATTTTCTCCACCTCTTCAGGAGTATCCACCCTGTTACAGATTTTTGTGTCATCTGTAAACAGGAAGAACTTTCCTTCCAGACTTTCTGCAATGTCACTGATGAAGACATTGAACAGAACTGGTCCAAGGACTGATCCCCGAGGTACTCCACTGGCCATCCTCCTCTCCCCAGATTGTACTCCATTTGCCACCACCCTCTGTCTCCTTTCCATTAGCTAGTTCCTAACCCAGTTTACCACCTTGTCTCCCATGCCCAGACTACCCATCTTGTTAACCAGACTGTGGGATGGTGTTGAAAGCTTTGATGAAATTGAGGTAGGCTACATCCACCGCGCCCCCCGATTTACTTCCTTCATCACCCAGTCGAGGAAGTCTATGAGATTTGTCTGACATGATCTACCCACTGTGAACCCATGTTGCCTGGGGTCCTGCACTCCAATGGCTTTGAGATGTCCCACTATCCTTTCCTTAAATAGTGCCTCCATGATCTTCCCCACTACCAAGGTGAGGCTGACTGGCCTGTAGTTGCCCACCTCCTCCCTCCTGCCTGATTTGTGTACAGGTATGACATTTGCCTCCTCCAATCCTCTGGCAGCACTCCTGTGTTAAGTGACTTGGTGAACAATGCTGCCAAAGGTTCTGGTATCTCTCTTTGCAGCTCCCATAGTATCCTTGGGTGTATACTGTCTGGTCCCATTCCTTTGTCCACCTTCAATTTAGTGAGTTTCTGCAGGACTATCTCCCCCGTGAATGGACTGTTGTCCACCTCTTTCCCCCTTTGGCGTCTGATGCTCGGCTGTGGTCCCTGTCACTCCCACTCTTCTGTGAATATTGAACAGAAGTATTTATTCAGTATTTATGCCTTATCCATGTCTCACTCCTTACACTCCCCTTCCTCCCCTTTAAGTCTTACAATTCCCACCTTGATTTAGTGCCCCTAACCATTCCTCATAAGATCTACCCTGTTGGCCCTGAATCATATTTGTGACCCTTCACTGTACTGACTCCAGACTATCTTAGTTCCTTTTCAGGTGGGACCTGAAGAAATGGGAACAGCATTCCAGCTGGGGCCTCCCAGTGACCTATATAGTGGCAATATCACCTCCTTCTTCATACTATCAAATCACCTTGCAATGCATCCCAGCTTTCTGGTTGCCTTGTTGTAGGCCTTATTGCACTGACTGGTTTGTCTGAGGTATTCACTTATGATAACTCACAGAATGTGGTGACCAACCTGCCCCCCATCCAGTATTTTGTACTAGGGTTCTTGCTCCCTAATGTGCATCACCTTGCACTTTTTGGTGTTGAAACTCAAACTGTTAAACCTTAGACCATCTCTCTGGCCTTTCCAGGTCCATTTGCAACCCACCAACCCCTTTTTTCACTTAATACCTTGCTGGGAAGCTTAGTGTCATCTGCAAAAGATACATCTTGTCCTGTATACCTTCACCTACTGTAAGTAGCTGATAAACATATTGAAATAGACATGTCCCAGGACTGAATCCTGTGGAACCCCCATTCACAATTTCCCTATTCCTCAGTTTGACCCCATCAACCACCCTCTGTTGTCTCCCGTAAGCCAATTTCCCACCCATTTTACCAGCTCCATCACTACTCCCAACTCCTTTAACTTCTTCTGGCAGCCTCCTTCATGGCACCGAGTCAAATGCTTTAGAAACACAGAAACATATCATTTGTCAGCAGAAACAAACTGTTTGGACCACACAGTCTGCCCAGATGTTCCCTGACTGATCTATCTCTGCAGATCCTAACTGGTCTGTGGTGACCCTTCCCCCTCCCTCCTTATTTACTAATATTTGCCATGTGTGTCCCATGCATGCTTTAAGCCCCACTCTGTTATTGCCTTTGCCACTTCTGCTAACAGTCTGTTCCAAGTGTCTGCTACTCTTTCACTGAAGTAGTACTTCCTCAGATCTTTCTCAAACTCCCCCCCACCTTCATTGCATGCCCCAGGTCCTAGTGCTCAGTCTCATTTGAAAGAGACTCACCTCCTGCACCCAGTTCACCTCTGTCAGGTACTTGTAAGACTCTATCATGTCCTCTCTCACTCTCTTCTCTTCCCTTCCAAGGTGTACATGCTGTCTGAGGTCCCTCAATCTCTCCTCATAGAGTTTCTCTTGCAATCCATTCACCATTTTAGTTGCCCTCCTCTGGACTCCCTACACCCTGTCTGTCTTTTCTGGGGTGCGGCTTCCTCAATTGGACATAGTACTACAGGTGGGGCCTCAACAGCAAGCTACACAGTGGCAACACCACCTCCTTCCTCCTGCTGGAGATACCCCTTCTTATGTATCTCACTAGCCCTACCCACATCTTTGTTACATTGCTCTGCCACCTTGAGGTTGTTATAACTGCAATGTCCCATTTCTGCTTAGTGACTGTCGGGACCTCCTTCCATCCAATACTCATCTTCTTGGTTCCTATGCACTAGGTGCAATATTTTGCATATTTTGGTATTGAACCCCATCTACCATCCTTGTGACCACTCCTCAAATTTCCCAAGATCCCTGCATATTCTTTCTACCCTCTCCTGAATGTCCACTCTATTACAGATTTTGGTATCATCTGCAAAAATGCATACATTCCCTGCTAGTTCTTCTGCAATGTCTCTTAGGAAGACATTGACAAGAACTGGTCCCAGTACTGAGCCCTGCAGCACCCCACTGGTCACTCACCCATCATTAGAGTGAGTGCCATTAACCACCACACTCTATTGCCTATCCATTAACCAGTTTCTAACCCAATTCACCACTTTGGATACTGCCCCTAGGCTGCTCAATTTCTTTATCAGTCTCCTGTGTGGAACAGTGTTGAAGGCCTTGCTAAAGTCCAGATAGACCACATACACTACATTCCCAAAATCTATTTCCCTGGTCACCCATTGGAGGAAATCAGTTAGGTTCATCTGGCATGACCTCCTTCCTGTGAATTCAGGCTGCCTATGGTTTTGCAACCTATTGGATTCAAGATACTCTACCAGCCTTTCCTCAAGCAGGGGTTTCATTAATTTTCCCACCATGAAATAAGACTGAGTGGCCTATAGTTGTTACCCTCCCCACTGCTGCTACTTTTATGTAGTTGGAGTAGAGTTGAACAACTGAATGTCACATTATCCATGCCCTTTGTAAACCAGTCAAAGAATGCTATCAGTTAGGTCTAACAAGATCTCCATTTTATGAACCTGTGCTCTTTATTATCCTAGAGCCCATTGCTTTTCTGTTAGGTCACCAGGTCTTCCTTGCCTAGTATCTCCATTAGTTTACCTACAATGAGGGTAAGAACATGTCTGTAATTTCTTTTATCCTCCCTATACCTCCCTTGTAGAGTGGAACCATGTACCCTATCCACCATCCTGGAGTGCAGCAAGCTATTGCATAGCCCTGCTAGGGGCTCAGCTGGTTCCAATTTTCTGAGCACATTTATGTGCATTCCATCTGGTCCTGCTGCCTAATGTACTTTCAGGACAGCAAGCCCCTTTCTTACTCTTTCTACTGAAATCACTACTCTCTCTGTTTCCTGAATTCCCCTCACTGCTGCCTTAATTCCATTTTCTGGTAGAGGTCTGCCATCCTCCACCATAAATACTGAGCAGAAGTAGTAATTCAAAATGGTTGCCATCTGCTCATCATGTAAGCAATAAGACATGACAGGGTGTGCATTATGGTGAAATAATCACATGCTCAGGTGTGTTGTTAGGCACAAGTTGCAGCCGAGTGCTGTTAAATGCACCTGAGAAGTACAATTACTTCGCCATAATGGCACCCCCCACCATTACTCTTATAAAATGGCATTTAAATATATGACTTAAAATTAATGGAAATAAGAAAAAAAGTATTTTAAAAGATAACAATTAGACCTTTTTTTGAAATATGCTTCCATTTTAACTCTGAATATAAAAAGTAGATCCCATTCTGGCAACTGTGTGTTAGCTAAAAACATAAAACATAACAAAAACTGTGTGTGGCACACTTTTATAAGAAAAAAAAATGTTACCTTGCATTTTAAAACAATACAAGTACTGTTCCTTAATGGAAATGTGTTCAAAACTTTAAACCTTCCAGGTTGCCTTTTTTGGTGTGGGGGTGATAGATTTCACCTAAAAACACCCAGGTTTGATGAAAATGTATGTGCTTTAATAAACTTCAGGAATGTATTTCAGCAGTTTGGCTCTGCCTCTGCCTATATAACTGTGTTTCCCACTTTTGCTCTTTGTTTATGAAGTATTATTGCTTACTTTCTTCATCTTGTTTTTTTCTTCTGTCTTTCCCCCATTCAAGACATGGATTAGTTTACCATGGAATGTTTGGTGGGATTTCCCGAGGTTAGGGAGGGCTGCATTCATAGAATGGCAGTCGGAGAATCCCGTGAGCTTTGGAACATGCGGAGAGTCGCAAAGCCTCATGGGGCTTGTCTCCTGAGATTCAGAGATCATGGAGAGATGAGCCTCAGGGGGAAGGGATTATTTTATGATCCCCCTGAAAACAAAGGAAGTGAATGACCATGCGGTATGCCTGGGACAATCCCCAAGATACAAGAAGGTGGCAAAAAATGGCTGTGAAGACAGCCAAACATCCTGAGGGCAGCCGAACGTCCCAATAGCGAGTCAAGCCAGGGGAGGTTGAGAAGCCATGGGGAGTTCTGCCGCAAGAGCAAACAGTCCAGAATCTCCTTGGGCAGAGCGAGGAGTCGAGGTATGTGATAGGACTGTGACCCACTTTGTGGGGGGATCAACATGCCTTGGAGCCCTGTGACTGTAGGGCTATTCACCTAGTAGGCTGCTGCTGGAGGAGCCTAGTAGGGGATTTAGTTTTTTTTTTGGTGTATTCAAAAGGAGGCTGCTGCTGGAGGAGCCTCATAACGATGTCAGGAGGTTTTGGATATGGGGCAAAAACTGAAGGGAGGACATTCCTGGTCAGAGAAGGCTGCTGATTGCAGGCACCAGCACTAGTGGGAGGTAAGTTGTTGGCAGTATCAATCAATGTTTCTTTATTGTTCAGCAAAGCTATTACAATATACTAATTATAAATACAAATCACATTAAAACAGGTATTCTATAGTCATACAATTGACTGCTTGTGGACATTTATAAAAATCTGGTAAAATATAAAAACCTTTCATTTGGTAATTTGTTAGTTTAAATTTTAAAAGAATATTGTTAGCAAAAACTTAACTACATTTTGTAGTACAGTTTTCTCAAAGCAAGTGAAAAGGTATTTAATAATCTCATCTGATGGGAGGTTAAGGCCACTAAGTATGGAACCCAACCATTTCCTTCTGTTTTGCTCAAAGAGAGGGCATAATAAAACAACATGTTTCAAATCATCTTTAGAATGTTTGCCACATTTACAGAAAGGAGACATAACATTGTTTCTTTTTTGTCTATATAGAATGAACTGAGCATTTTAACTTTCAGTTCTAAATCTCGAGTAAGCTCTCCTAGTTTGGGGCAAGTTAAATGTGATAAATATGGCTCAAAACCCCAAAGACTTTTGAATCATTTGTAGTCTCTTGGTGATTCCCTACCTTAGTTAACTGATCAACAGCAATACGGAACCTCTTTACTGGTTAATAATTATTTGATCGAATTAGCAAGTGTTTTAAAATTTGATTCAAAAGTGGGTATGAGGAGGGTTGATAAAGTTTCACTTAATTTAGCTCAATTAGGCTCAATTGACTTCTTGGCTCATAGACTACAATATGCACAAGGCTTCTAAGAAAGCCCGCCACATACTGATACTTTTTCTAGCAATAAGCATGTATCTATCTCTTTTTATAGCAATAAAACCATAAAATAATAATAGTAAAAGTAGTAAAGGCTGAATTAGTTAATATGTGTCCCCACAAGCAGACAAATGTACCACCCGCATACATGCAGTACTAAATACAAAAAGTACCATAGGAAAACAGATAAAAATATAAGACAGTCAGACAATTTAAATAAATATCAAATCAGAATCTAGATACGTCAAACCAGACCAGAACCCTGTACTTTACCAGGATAAAGGCCTCTAGCTAACCAAACAACCGATAGTTGAATTAGGTAGCGAATATCCAACAAAGAAAGAGCAAACTAATATAAAAGAACAGTAGTCTATGAAATATAAAAAAATATTCAGTAAGTGGGTTATAAATATTTTGGTCTTCCAACAGCCACAGTCTTCTCCATCATACAAAGCTGTAAAAGTTATTAACAAACATGGGAGAACATGAGAGGTTTCGGATACCGATGGAGTGAAGATTCATACAGATGAAATCTGTAATTTCTGAGTCTCCAGCACCTAAGTTTTTGAAATACAGAACTTATTCGGGGATACTGATCCTCCGCAGGACTGCTCCAGCTGTCCCCTCCTCCAGTATGGCTCCTCACCTGGACTCCAGATACTGGGGGAGAGAAAAAGGACTCCACAAGTAAGCCTGTATAAATCTACAGCACAAGCTGGCCTGGAAAGGCACCAGAATTAAAGCACTATTGCCGCTTCTCACTGTTCTATGATTCTGCAGACTCTTAATAAAAAATTAAGCTCTGTTCAGCAACGGTGGCATACCTGCTATAGAGCAATAGCAAGCATTTCTGGTGCTTCTGCTGGAATGCTCCCCTTCAGCCTCTCTAGCGTGCAGCTGCGCAGTCCAATCTCTCTCAGCTCCTCCTCCGAATGCCTGTTGGCAGTTTACTGGGGTCACTAAGTGAGGGGCTCCAGTCATGTCTGAGGAGTGCAGAGTTCAATCAGAAGGGAAAATTGTAGCATTTTTGTGATCTGGTCCACTACTTGAGGGGTCCAGATCTCCAGATAATAGTGGAAAGGTAAATACTGTCTCTAGGTTGCTTTATATCCACAAATCCCGATGACAATATAGATGTTTTTTCTGACATAGTTAGAACATTGTTAGTGCTAATTGCTATCTCTCAGGTGGTTGTTAGGAATAGGGAAGAATTAAGATGAAAAATATTTTTTTCTCAAGTACCTGTACAGTTGTTTGTAGATTAGTGCTGTTGGGAACAGCTGGACGTGATCAACCTATCTTGATGCACGAATTGAACTGGAGATATTCTGATGAGGGTAGAGGGATGTCCTCTCCCACCTTTGATTTGATTGGATCGTGCATCAACCTATAGGATGGACAAGGAATACCCACTGGTGTTGTCTACGGAGTACTATAAAGGGTACAAAATATAATACAGGGATTCAAAATTCTGCTTCCTCTCCTAACATACTGTATACACACACACACACACACACACACACACACACACACAGCAAAGGCCTTTTCTAGAGTTCCAGACTCAATTATCTCACTGTTAGGGAAAGAAGAAGACATTTCCCTAATGAGCCGTTAAAGGCAGAAGGAGGATTTTTCATTGTCAGCAAAGAAACAGTTGTAATTAAAACTATGAACAATACTTAATATCTTTAATTTCTTTATGTGTGTAAGTAGTATGTGATAATCAAGGAAACAACATTTAATTAATTTGTTTTATTTTTAATTTGAGGTAGTTTTATTTTTAGGGTCTAGCTGAAGGTTTTTTACTCTGTAAAGGTAGCAGCCATGTTTGTGATGGAAGATCTGGTTGTATGGGGACTGATGAAAGATAGTTCTGGTTGTAGAAGGACTGATTTGCTCATTGTGTTATGTGGCTTAGGACCAGAATGACAAGGCATTATGCACTAATATTGAACGGTCACCTGACTAATTTTAACCAATTAAAGTTCTTTGATTTTTAGACCAATTTTATAACCTTTATTACCTTCCTCCATGGCAGATTAACAATTCTCCCTTTCATCTTTCTTTTTTCTCCAATGTACCAGAATGACTCTTTTGTTCCTTTCCTTGACCCTCTCTACAGTTTGCATTGTCTGCCTTTGTTCTCCTGATCATGTTTATGGCCTTCTCCATCTTGTGTTAGTGCTCAATCCACTTCTTCTCCTCCCTCCGGTGCTTCTTGTAGGGTTCCACATCAAGATAGTGAATACGAGAATGGTGAGGTACAAAATTGCACTACATTACAGTGAGTACCGTATTGGTGACCTTTCTGTTTGTGGGGAGCTTCTCCCCCCATGACATCCCTTGTGGGAGTCTGTGTCTCCCACACCCCCTCACTTAATATAATAACTCGGGGGTGGACCTCAGGGAGAAGAGAACTGTCAGTCACCCATATGACACTTGCAGTAATCTGTGTGCTGTTTTGACTCCTCACCATTTCGTACTGGCTATCTTGAAGGGCTACCTTCTTGTAGCTGTCAAGGTCCTATATTGCCATCACTGCCTTCCTTACCTCCTTAGAGACCAAATTGGTCATTGTGTTTGTTACTCTTGGTGGTTATTCTCAAACATGATCTAGTTGCTTTGAGAATGACCCCCTTAATTTCTTCCCTCTTCTCCACTCCTATCATTTTCCCTCTGCCCACAGCTGATCTTCCAGAATTTTGGCCACACCCACCTTGGACATGGATTTATTTTTTGGGATCATGACTGCAGAAAACTGCTTAGAAAGAGAAAATGCTGCTGTGAAGCAGTACAGCTCTGCCCAAGCTATTAAAGCAAATGATAACCTCCAAAGCTGTTGCTGGAAAATGCTGGGATTATGCTGGAAACTTGTGGAAAAACCTTTAGGGATCCTGCTGTCAGGAAGGAGGCTCATTAATCTCATCTGGGGGAGTAGAACAGAGAGGGAGATTAAAATACCAGGATCTTTTAAACCACTCTTCCCCCCCCAGACAGTGTCCCCACCCCTTAGGATGCCTTTTCTGGCTCCTCACTTAGGACAGTACATACGAACTCTCTAGCCCAGGGAAGGAGCACTACCTGATACCCAGGAAACTGGGGGGAGGGTCCACAGACAAAACTTCATCTGCTTACTTTGACAAACTACTTGATACTATAGCTAAGAACTGGGACACAGCAGTCATATTAGTTGCATACTGTGCTATACCACCACAAACCCACCAATTCCCAACAGTAGCATGCATGCAGCACTTGCCACAAGTAAGTTATGTTATATAATGGCAAGAACATTTCCTGAACTCTGATTTGTCAATGTGTGCCTGAGACAGGGATGATATTACACAATAACATCACTGTGTTGTTTTTGTGCACCATGCACCTTTTTTTTCAGAAACAAAGATATACTGCCTCACTAAAAATCTACTAAAAACATTTTTATTTTTGTTTTCTGTAACATCGAGCCATTGTATAATTGCAATAAGGCACTACAAGGTGTGTGTTATCATGTAATAATGTCACTCCTGGGGTGGTGGAAGCACTCGGCTTTGTCTCGTGCTTCAACACACCCCAGAAATGACGTTATTACACGATAACACACACCTTGTAGTGCCTTATTGCTGAAGTAATCAATATTTATTGCTCAACTTAGAGATACCACCCTCCCACCCCAAAAAAACATTTGTACAGTAGTCTGTTTCACCCTTTACCAGTTACTGTATTGGAAGTTGTAACAGTTACTGTAGCAGTTAGGAAATTAATTATATGTCAAACTTATATGTACCTCCATGATTTCAAAGCATCCCCATAACTACTAAAAAGGCTTCTCTTTACCCTGGATTTACCACAGTCAGCAATAAATGAGAAATTTCATTTTTACAATAACCTATAAGACACCTATTGGTTTTTGCAATCTTTTTGTTCCTTGTTGGCCTTTCTCTGGGTATTGGAAGTAATGTATATATCCACCACTCTCCAGCCATGGCTCACTCAAACCCTGTTTTTCCACTGTAATGCCCTCCCACCCTTCCCTCACTACTTAACAGTATTGCTCACTGCTCTTGATCATTTGCAAACTGCTTTATGATAGGCATCCCTTTTGTACTAAATTACTGTGCACAAGGCATTTCTTTTGTTTTTTTCTCTCTGATTTTTTGTTTGCACAACTATTAATATATTGTTCTTACTGCACCTTATTTTATTGTCTGCTACTTGCTCCACACCCCCTTCCCCCAGGATGCACCTGTTACCAGTTCAATATGTCTTTTCTAGTAAGACTTTTGAAATAAATAAAAAAGTAATCTTGCTCTCATTCCTTTCATCTTACTGCTCATTGTGTTATGTTAATACAAAATCACACATGCCCACACAATGCAAAGCATCATGGGCTGCATATGCAAATCACCACAGAATGTTATGCTGGTCCAACTTTAAGCAGAATTGCATGGTGCCAAAAGGCCTCTCACACAGTTTGCAAAGGGTGCTAACAGAAGACATAGACACGTGTTTCATCCTACCAGGACTCGTCAGTATGCCTCGTCTGTTTGACACCCCAGTGGAATGGACCAGCTACCCTAAGACAGTGTCTTGGATATGTTGTGGTGAACCCATTAAAATAAAAAACTATTTAAAAGACAAAGAACCTCTGTGCGCAAACACTGAGGCAAGGGTTACCCCAAAGGGCATTTGGCTGGAAGCCAAGTTTCAAGAAAATACAAAATCACACATGCCCACACAATGTAAAGCATCATGGGCTGCATATGCAAATCACCACAGAATGTTATGCTGGTCCAACTTTAAGCAGAATTGCATGGTGCCAAAAGGCCTCACACAGTTTGCAAAGGGTGCTAACAGAAGACATAGACACGTGTTTTGTCCTATCAGGACTCATCAGTATGCCTCGTCTGTTTGACACCCCAGTGTTATGTTTGCATCCTTGGCACTCCAGCCTTTACCTCATGGGTTCCAGCCTACCTGATAGGCTAGTTGATGCACATGTGATCCAGGATCCAGTTTCCCTGGTATCCCTAAGTCCCAGGAGCCCCTGCTCTCCATTTTTTCTTGTGAATCACATCTGAACAGGCTGTAGCACACCAAGAGTCCATGTGTGTAATCCAGACATAGTACTTCTCAAGGTAAGCCATATCTTTCAGCTGAACAACATGGTGCTGGTTTTTCATATTTCTCTAATATGTAATCTATTGCTAGGAGCATCTGTTGTTTTGCTTTTGGAGATTTTTAGTGGTCTGAAGCAGTGGCTACAGCCCCCAGTGCATAGCATTTCTGGCTGTGGCTAGTTGTTTAAATGGCACTGCACAGTGTCTCTGGCTGTTTGCAAGTTGTTTTAATTTTGACTATGTTATATGCCTACCCAGGGTTCCTGGTTGCTCCTGGTTATTTAAATAGTACTGCTCATCATCTTTGGATGTTTGCTAGTTATGCTTAGTTTAGTTGTGACTATATTGCTGTGGTGTTTGTACTATGGTCTGTGCTGGAGCATTCCCAAGAGGTGGAATTTCATTCTCAAGCTGACCAGCTCTAGATGCGTTCGCCTGAGCACCTTTGTTTGAATTCTGCACCCTACACTAGTTGGGCACACTACATGTTCCCCCCTACCAAGCAGGGATGCTGTACCACACTGGTTTTCTATGAAGCAACAAGCCTACACTGCTCTAGCACTCTGCTCCCTATTAATCTCCCTTAGAGGACAGCTTGAGAAAATGATTTCTAGATGCATTAGGGGTTTTTCTACAGGTAAAGGAGTCTTTCTGTGTCAATCCACCCACCTCACCAGGCCCTTATTAGAGACCTGCCAGAGGCTGCTGGAGGTGTCCCAAGTAACCTGCACTCACTGGCCCCTCATTAGCGGCCGAGCTGAGTCAGAACCCTCCCGGTGGTATCTGCCAGTATTATTTTTTGGTTGAACAAAATATTGCCTCCCTCCCTTTTTCACAGTTCTTGAATGTTGCCTACTTACTGTCCTATGGTCTTTGGGTGTGGGGTGGGGTGATCTTGATGATCAGGTCACCATCTTGCTATTCTTAAAAAAGGGGAAAAGGCAATTTGCCAGGCAGGGCACCGGCTTCTGTAGCTCTTTTGTTTGTTTTAAGCCATCTCTTTGTAGGGCCGCTCTTGCGTATTCTTCTGTGGCCACTATTTTGATCACAGCCCTGGCCCCACAGTAGGCTGCCATGCATTTTCAGTGCATCTGCACCTTTCAGCAACATTGGTCACTCTGCCAGCTCAACAGGAGGCTGCAACACATACTCACTGCACCACGGTCATCTTGCTTAGCAGACCATCCCAACATGGTGGCCATCTTGTGTATTCTACCTCCTGCTGCTGGCACACAAGAGAGGAGATATGAGTAGCTGCAAGTGGGGGTCTGCAGTCCCTTCAGCATCACAGACCCCTATAAGACCAGTATTTATTCTGACTGGGGTTTTCTCCCCAGGATCTTTGTATCACAACAGGACACAGCAGCAGACTCTGAACAAGTCTCTTTTAGCTCTGCAACCTTGGTTTTGGAAATTTGTTTTGTATTGTTTCCATTTGGGTCTGTGTCTCACACACACCCTGGGTTAGGGATCAGTTGCCTAATGGCTCTCACTCATGCTGCCACTCTCATCTGTTTTCCTCCCCAGATGGTGATGACAAAGAAATGCAATACCTTTGACTCCATGCTGATATTCCCTCACTCATGGCCATGATGTCCTGCTTACCAACATGACGAGGAGGAATCCTCACTGGAAAAGTCCGCATCTTTGAACTCAACAATCCTGGTATGAGTAGTTCCAATTGAATACAAAATCTTGGGGCACTGCTACTTCATACTTAGTAAACTACAGCAGCCACAATGGAAAGCCAGCAGAACTTCATGTTGAAGGTGATGGAGAAGTTAGAGGCCATGACCAATCCAAAGGTCAGCACCTCCTGCTGGACCCATCCCCAAGTTGAACTCTAAGTTCTCCAGGCCCATGGATGGCCAGGGAGGGAATCATGAGACCCCTGATGATCAACCTGACCAGCTCCCTGGGGTCCAGGGTGGTGAGGAGGATGACCAGAATGATAACTCAAAGCACAACTCAGATGAGGAAGAGGCAGAGCTAATGGAGTCAAAGGCTCCTTCCCTCACTTCTAAACTATGCCAATTTGACTTAGCTCTGGGCCTCATGAAGGCCTTAAAGATGACCATGGCATTCAACCTACCACCTCCCAAACCTGAATCCAAACTGGACCCAATCATTCAGCAGAAACATGTATACAAGGATGTGTTCCTCATTTGCCCAACAATATATCACCTCATTAACATAGAATGGGAGTCTCAGGAGCCATGGCAAATTCCTCAAAAGAGGATCATGGATAGGATGTACTCAATTTAGGATAACAAGGCAAAGGCATGGTGCATCATCCCTACTATTGACCCCCAGATCACTGCCTTAAGCAAGAAAACCATTTTGCCCTGTGGCACTATTGCCATAAAGGAGCCAGTAGATAAGAAAGTGGAGGACATGTGAAAGAAACTGTTTGAGATGATGGAGCTGGTGGCCAGGGCAACCACAACAGCTATTTATGCTGCTAGGTCCCAGATCCAGTGGCTGGAGGAGCTACTGGAGAAGGAAGATCCTAAATCAAGGGAGACAGAGCTCCTGTAGTGTACTCTGGACACAGTGAAATACATGAGGGACATGGTGGTGGATGCCCTTAAATTGAACACCAGATCATCTGCCTTAACCAACAGGGCTAGAAGATCATTATGGCTAAAACTGTGGAAGGCAGATATTAAGTCAAAGAATTTGCTCCAAAACCTACCCTAAAAGTGAAAACAGACTCTTGGAGAGGGCCTTCAAGAGTATCTGAAACAGAGGAATGAGGGAAAGGATTTAGTTAGTGATAAACAAAGAACAACCTACCTGCTGTATGGTCGGCAGCATTTTTCAACAACAGATTTCAGAGCAACAGGAAGCAAAGTAGCAACATCAGTGGCTTTCAGGGAAGAGGATACAACAATGTTTACCAGGCCTCATACTCAATCAATAATACCCCCTCCTTAAAAGGAATGAACCCCAGAGAGAGATTCAGAAACAGAGGCAGAGGAGGCAAAAACAAACAGCAATGACTGCAAGGATCTCAAACTAACTCCCCCAATGACGTTAAAGCCCTGGCTGGATCAAAAACATTGCCTTCCAGTCGGACAAAGGTTAACCCTATTTAAGGAGGAATGGTGCCAGACAACCACAGGTAGGTAGATATGTCATGGAGGTAATTTCCAAAGGTTACACGATAGAATTCATAGACAAGCCAGACAGACACAGACTGATCCTTTCCCCAGTTGTAAAGAAAAGAGCCACTGCACACCAGGTTTAAGATGTGCTACAGGGCCTACTCAAAAACAAAGCCATGCAAGTAGTACTATACCAGAGGAGGAGAGAGGGATGGGAATTTCCTCCATCTTCTTTCTGATACCAAAAAAGAACAGAGACCTATGGCCCATCCTGAACTTAAAATTCCTAAATAACTTGGTTCTAACATAGAGGTGCAAGATGGAAACTCTCTGATTGACTCTTAGACACATTCAGGTGCAGTAGGTGACTACCTGACCTCTGTCAACCTGCACCTATCTTCACATCCCTTTATGGCTGGCCCATCACAAGATTTATGATTTCATATTCTAGGCCTGCAATTTCAGTACCAAGATCTACTCTTCAGTCTCACATTGCCCCCAAGGATGTTTACCATGATATCCATAGTCTTGGTGTCCTTTCTCAGGGAGCAAGGCATCGACAGAGTACCATACTTGGACAACTGCCTGATACGGGCACGGAGAAGTGCACAAAATCTCAGAGTGACACAACCTTATATCTGTCAACACTGTAAGAACATGGCTGGGTGGTCAACTTTGCCAAGAGCTCCCTGGTACTGACAGTCTATAGAACACATGGGAACAGAATTCAACACAGCTGAAGGGAAGGCAAGACTGTCTCCAAAAAGAATCAACGCCATCATCTCAAATCGATATCTCAGGACCTGCTTGTAAACTCCCCTCTGATGATTGGCCTGGTGGCCAAGGTCCTAGGGTGCATGGCCTCCTGCATTGACTTAGTTGACTTAGTCTCATGGGTCAGATGCATCCCCTTCAGAACTGCCTCCTATGTCAGAGCTCCCTCTCAGAAGAAAATCTGGGAGTACAAATACAGTTAACACCAGCAGTAAAGGGGTCCTTGCTATGGTGAACCAGGAAGGACAACTTGGGTGCTGGTAGTCCTACTGGAGCATTTATACAAGGTTATACTGGAGATGAACATCAGTCTGTTGGGATGTGGGGCATGCATGGGCAACTCCTCAGCCCAGAGACAATGGATGAAGTCAGAATCTCAACTTTCCATAAACGTCTTAGAGATGAGAGTGGTGTATCAGGCATTCCAGGGTATCAGGCACTGCAGATGTTCTGAGAGAAAATCAATTAAAAGACAACACTCATAAGGTCAGACAGCAAAGTAACAGTTGGTGCAGGGAGGCACCAAGAGCCAAGCCATACAGACGGAAGTAACACAGGTAATGAGATGGGCCCAAGCCAATCTCACACACATTCATGCCGTTAACTTGGCAAGGAAACTGAATATCAAGGCAGACTGGCTCAGCAGGCAGCAGGTGCACCCAGCGGAGTGGTAGCTGCAGCCAGAGCTCTTCCAGTCAATACACAGGCCATGTGGACCAGGTTCTATAGACATAATGGTGTCAAAACCCAAAGAACAGGTCAAATGTATCCAAAAGCTGTTGCACTCCTATGAACAAAGCACGGCAAACTCACTCGTAATCTGCAAGTACAATGGAGCTGCTTACTATTAGTTGCCCAAGTGGACAACTACCCCAACACTTTGCCTGCAACCTGGGCTTCATGGGGGGGGGGTTAAGTAAATGGAGACACAAAAATAAATTTATAGTCTCCACTGATGACATCATAATTAAGCGTTCTAGGTCAAATGTAAAATTAAATAAAATTTCAGTGAACATTTCAAAAGTGAACCATTTAACCCAAGTGCAAATTAACACAAACACTGCAGGAGAATGACATTGATGAACAGCATGAATTTAAAAGGAACATTCCTCACTTTATGCTGATTAAATCAAGTCAGTTAAACATCAGGGAAAACGCCATGGGAAACGGAACCTAGTCTATTATTATGAATTATCAACTTGCATTTTAATCATATGGTGGCAGGTTCAATGTTTAGATCACCCATTCTTTCAGAAAGTTCCAGGGGATCTACTGGAATAAACAACAGTTGGAGGAGCTCATCAATTTCACAAGCCATATTTTAAGAGTAATCCAGAACTGGAAAAAACAAATAAAACATGAACATTAATATTATTCTGTTGTCTGCTGTTTTCTCTACACACCCTCCCCCAGGATGCACCTGTTATCAGTTCAGTATGTCTTTCCTAGTAAAACTTTTGAAATAAAAAAGTAATCTTGCTCTCATTCCCTTCATCTTACTACCCAGTCCTCCATAATATCTACTAGGTTCTCAGTTATCAATGCAATTTCTGTAGTTTGAACCTATAGGTACATTTATGACTGGATTCTCCCCCACTGCAGTGATATAATGTATCCATTCATTCTGCTAGATCCCTTATTTGGGGTCAAAGGAACAGTTTGTACAACTCTATCGAGATGTTCATGACAGATGTGTTTATAGTATCTATACTATATCCCCTAGTAATCATAACCATTCTACTTTAACATTGTTACCATTTTTATTATCTGAGAATATCTGTATGTAACCTCCCTGAAAATGGGGGTTCCCAAAAGTCTTCCAGGAGCTTGCCTAAGTGCTCCAAGTCTGGGCGGCGTGCGGCAAAATGCCGTTTAAGTGTGAGCGCAGAGTGCTTTAGAGCCTCCACGTACTGTCTCTTTAAGAGCTGCCTGCTTGCAGGCTTAATTAGTTTGTATGGGGGGGCTGTGTGTTTTCCTGCTAGAGTCCCGCTCGAGCTGCTGACGAATAGCTCCATTTCTGCGGTCGCTGTATGCGCAGAGGGAGCCTAATTGAAAGATGTAACTGTTTGCCAGAAATTATTTAGAGTGTTAGTGAAAATGTAGTTTGTCTAATCTGCTCTTTTACAGCATGGACTGTTTCTGTGAAGCCCCTCCATTTTGGTTCTTAACTGCTGAGCTGGACCAATTGGGTTAGGGGAGCCCTAAAATAGAGACTGCTTGGGCCAACCAGAACTGGGACTCTCATCTGGAGCCTGCTATAAAGGGGCTGTATGGCAGGTACCTCTGGGAATTGTAGTTTGGACCCTGGTGCCTTTTTGCACCAACAGAGGGAGCCGTGCTGTGTTTGGCAGCTGTACCAAGCAATCGAACTTGTGTGGGTCTGAAGGAAGTGCCCTGAACTGCTGCTGGCAAGCCAGGTTCGAGGTGGATGTGAGAGGAGAAGGAGCTCTGTTCTGTTGCGGAGTGTAGTTCACGTGGGAAGCGCATGGGAGGCCCTGAAGTTGGCCTGCAGCCGTTAGTGAGTGTAAGTTGGACTGAATCCAAGTGTTCAAGGAGGAAGAAAAAGCAGAAGTGTTGGAACCAGGCTTAACCTGAAGAAGACCGAAAGTTTGCTGAACGCGATCGACCTGTCAGGGACTGCTGATGCTGTGTGTGCTCCCGGGTATTTTGCAGCATTTTGCGATCGGGATCAAGGAGCAGCCTGCCTGGTATGGTAATTTCCCTTACATACCAATGTGCCTAGTGCTTGTGGGGAATCGCAATTTTATTTCTCCTTTACTGTGAATTATGTGCTGAAGCTGGAAGCAGAACTCAGTTTAATCGGACTGAATCCGCCTGCTCTCAAAAGCAGTTGGGCCCTGTCATGAGGGCCTTGTCTTCATGCCCTGCTCTTCTGGCAATCCAGAACAACCAACATCCATCTGGCTCTCTGCTTGGGGTATCGTGAGTACAAATCAGGGTAGCTCCCTGCACCTTTCATTTAATCCAAGTGTGTCAACTGATTGCCTTGTGTTTTCTTTCCACGAACTGAGCCATCTGGCTCGGGATAACAATTGTGTGTTGTGCATGTACTTTCTCCTTGCAGGGCCCTATCCATCTGTACCAGCCAGCCAACCCTGAGCAATGGACCTGGCTAGCTCCCCCCCCCCCATACTGGGTACCCGAAGAGTGTGACATTTGGACCCTAATTGCATGCACAGTACTGTGATTTGTGTGTTTACTGTCAATCAACCTAATTTGCCCCTTCCTTGTTACTGCCCCTGAATAAATCAGATTTGTTGTTGGTGACTTATATTCTGTCTGTAGTGTCAGTACATATAGAACCAGCATTGCATTGTGGTTGTGTGCATTATCTAACCTTGTTTTATAGGGGGTCCTCAGAGACGTGCTGCAGAATCAGTCTCGAGGGTAAATGGGTACTGTATGTGTAAGGAGTGTGCATATGTGGGGTATTGGGAAGGTAACTCCTGTGTACTGTGTGGGCCACTAGTAGGAAAAAAAGGGGGGGGGTCACAGTGTCCCAGAGGGCTGTGCCTAAGCTAGTTTAACCACTACCAACCCTGACCTCTGGGTGAAGGCACCCGTCACTGGACCTAGGCCCCTTAACCTATCACTAGCCATACAGGCAGAGGGTACTAGCCCTTGGGATAGAGCCACCTAGGGGTTACAGCTTGGAGGCACTGCTGGGATTACTGTCCTGTAGTGGCCACATGGGAGAATTACCCCAATATGTTCAGTTTAGGAGAGAAAATGGAGGAGCTTACTACACCTAAGCTAAAAATTGCCCCCCATAAGCTAATGGTTCACAAAATGATGGGGTGGAGTGTAGCTGAGGGGATAGACCCCCAAAAGGCTATTCTGTTGCTGGATGTCCCCTTAGGCACCAGTAATGCTGATATCGTATCCACTGTGGAGCATGTTAAGGGCTTAGGCAAGGTAGAAGTGAGGGGAAGAGACACATTTATTTGAACAAACTATGATAGTACTGATCTTGTGTAGCTCCCCAGTGGACTCAGGGAAGGTACCCCCTGTCATGATGCCAGAAGGGGTGGAGGGTCATTCATTTGCATAGTGGTCCAGCCACCCCAGGTGGGACTCCTAATATAATGGGTTTAAAGAGAAATCACTCAAACTGCTAGCCTCTGAAGGGCGTACTGCTCAAGAACTGGTAAAAGTGTTAGACCTCTCAGGTGACCACACACCCCTGCTTTCCCCAGGTACATCCCCCGTGTCCCCCAAGAGCTCCCCAGTAGCTGCCTCCTCCATCATAATTCCCCCCCTACAGCTGGACTTCTATAGAAGGCTCAGACTTTTTTCCCGGTACTGTCCCAGTGCCTTCGGGGGAGAATAATTTAGAGACCTGGATGGACTATGCTATCCCTTTAGTGCAGGAACAGTAATGTTCAGAGGGGGAAAAGAAAGAAGTGCTTGATGGAGAGTTTGAGAGGCCCTAGCCTGGAAGCCATCCATTTTCTACATGCCACTAGTCTGGAGGCTACTGCAGCAGAATACCTCTCCGTACTGGAGGGGGTGTTTGGCAGCACCAAATAAAGGGATGATTTATTGTGGAAATTCAAGTCAGCTAAACAGTGGAAAAATGAGAAGTTGTCTGCCTTTGTCACTAGGATAGAAAGGGCTCTGCAGAGGGCCCACAGAAAAGGGGGAGTGCCTGCCAAAGAGTTGAACCAGTTCAGATTAGACCACATCCTGAAGTCAGCTAGATTTTCAAGTGTAATGATATTGAAGCTCAAGTTGCAAGACAGGAAGGCAAGCCCTTCAGAGTACTGTCATTTGATGAAAGAAATTTGTGAGATTGAAACTGATGAAGAGGGCTGGGAGCCATGTGCTGGGGCTGTGAACACTTGTCAGACCCCTGAAAGGAGTGATTCAGAAGAGGCCCAACAGTTGAGAGAATTGATTAAAGAATTGACTGTGGTAGCCAGAGAACCAGACCTATATCAGGCTCCCCCTGAACCCAAAAGTGGAGTGGGAGTGCATGTTGCTTCCCCTGAGACCCGGATCGAGGGTAACCTTTAGCAGAGACACAAGAGTTGAGAGCGATGGTGGGGGATTCAGAAGTTCAAGGACGTAGGCCCCCAGTCCAAGAACAGTCTAATAGGGCCCCAGAGGTACCCCAGCCGAGAAAGTCCTCCACACCCATTAAAGACTATAGAGAAACTCAGTTTTGCTATCACTGTGGGGAGGATGGGCACACCCGCCCTTTCTGCATTCGCCCAAAGATTTGAGGAGGGTCTGTGGCCAGCTATTAAATGTGCTTCATCCAAATACCAACCGGCCACCAGGGGGAGCTGCACAGAAAAGTTATGCCACCAGGGCCAACGCCCAATTGACACCCAGGTCAGTGCCGCCGGAATGGCCTGACGTGGTGGGTCCCTCCATGGAGACCACCGTAGAGGTGAATGGAGTGTGTACTAAAGCTGTATTAGACAGTGGCTCCCAAGTGACTATTATGTTACAGGATTGGTGTCAGAAGCATTTGTCTTATGTACCCTTACAACCGTTGTAAGGACTGCATGTCTGGGGGTTAAGCGAGAAGGCCTACCCCTACTCCGGCTATATCCAAATTTGTTAGTCTTTCCCCACATCTGTGGCTGGAGTGGCAGAGCAAGTAGAGACCCTGGCCTTAATGTGTCCCCGTACTGGACTGCAGGATGGGGTTCCTCTACTAATTGGGACAAATGCACACATGTTTGGATAGTTGGTGCAGTTGTGTTATAAGAAACAGGGGTCAAGGACTGGTAGAGCTTTGAGAATTATGGCCTTGATCAAGAAGGCCTATGAGGCACAGAGAGATGCTGAAGGAGTGGACCCAGAGGAACCAGTTGGCATTGTCTGGAAGAAGGCTCCTGAGTCCCTGATCCTGGTGCCAAATGCCCAGTGAACCTTACAGGGGGAGGTCCATATCAGAAAAGATGTCAAGAATAAAATACTCATGCTGGATGCACCAGGCGATGGGAAATTGCCAGAAGGACTGCTGGTCAAGCCTAATATTTTGCCTGCCAGAGCCCATGCTTATGTCAGATGGGTAATGGTCCAAGTTCATAATGTGTCTGACAGAGAGATTTGAGTAAATAGAGGTTGCACCCTGACTAATGTGCATTGTGCAGATACCACAGTGTTACCCAGTAACAAGTGTTCGGGAGGAATGACAGGCTGACGCCCAACTTGTTTGATTTCGGTGACTCCCATTTGCCAGCTGAATGGAAAATGGGGATCAGTGAGAAGCTTGCTCAGAGAGACCAGGTGTTTTCTTTAAAGGAATGGGATGTGGGATGTGTGCAAGGAGCTGTGCACCATATCCAGTTGCATGATGAAAGGCCATTTCGTGAGAGATCTCGACGCCTGGCACCTGCTGACATAGACGATGTAAGACGGCATCTACAAGAGATGCTTGCTGCAGGTGTGATACAAAAGTCCAGAAGCCCATATGCTTCGCCTGTCGTGGTAGTGAGGAAAAAGAATGGGACAGTGGAAATGTGCGTGGATTATCCCACCTTGATCCGGCGGACCATCCCTGATCAGTATACAATGCCCCGTATTCAGGATGCTTTAAACTGCCTGAACAGTAGCAAGTGGTTCTCAGTGTTGGAGCTTCGCAGTGGGTACTATCAGATTGTGATGGCCCTGGGATTCCATGAGAAGACAGCTTTTATCTGTCCGCTTGGATTCTATGAATTCATGAGGATGCATCAAGGGATCTCAGGTGCCCCAGCCACTTTTCAACAACTGATGGAGCGTGCAGTGGGGGACATGAACTTAATGGAGTGCCTGGTATACCTAGATGATGTCATTGTGTTTGACAACTCACTGGAGGAACATGAAAGTAGATTGTTCAAGGTGTTGGACCGATTAGAAGATTTTGGCCTTAAACTATCCATCGACAAGTGTCAGTTCTTCCAAACCTCTGTAAAGTATGTGGGACACATCGTGTCCACTGAGGGAATAGAAAAAGACACAAGTAAAGTTGAGGCCTTGAACACCTGGCCTCAGCCCCACAATTTAAAGAGCTGCAAAAGATTCCTGGGATTCTGTGGCTACTATCGCCGGCTCATCAAGGACTATTCAAGAGTGATTGGTCCTCTACTTAATCTTACTTAAGGTTACCCTTCTACTAACAAAAAAATATAAGAGGTCTGCTTCCCCTGAGGCTGAGAGAGTGTATTTCCATCCCAATTAAGGTTTTGGGGCATGATGGACACCTGATTGTGAAGCTGCTTTTCATGAGATTATATACCAACTTACTCACGATCCTGTCCTTGCATATGCAGATCCAGCCAAACCTTATGTCCTACACACTGATGCTAACCTGCAAGGTTTGGGGGCTGTGTTGTACCAAGAGCGTGAGAATGGCCTGAGACCAGTGGCCTTTGCCAGCAGAAGTCTGACCCCATCTGAAAAGAACTATCTTGTACATAAGTTAGAGTTCCTAGTTTTGAAGTGGGCCATTGTTGACCAATTCCATGAGTACTTGTATGGGGCTAAGATACTGGTAAAAACTGATAATAATCCTCTGTCCTATGTGCAGACTTCAGCCAAATTGGATGCTACTGGCCATAGGTGGCTTTCTGCCTTATCTACATATGATTACGCTGTTCAATACAGAGCAGGCCTGAACCACATAGATGCTGGTGCTCTCTCCTGGAGGCCTGTTTCCCGGAATGACTGGGTCAGACTGACAGAACCTGATATTCGAGCACTCTGCCAGACATTTGACAGGGAGGAACAAATATCCACGGATGCAGTGGACTGTCTTGTGGATTGTTTGGGGCCCTCTAAGAATTGCATACCTGCTGCTTATTGCCACTTTTCTGCATTAGATATTGGTGCACTGCCTCAGCTCGACAATGACAGTCTTCAGCGGGCTCAATCCTGAGATCCTATGATCAAATCAGCTTTAGAAGCCCTCTACACTGGGAAAGATGTGTCCCAGTTGCACTTCACTGATTTCAGAACTGCATTGTTATATAAAGAAGGTCCTAAGCTGAAACTAATTAATCGACTGCTATACAGAGAAACAGTAGACCTGGGGGGGGGGGGCAAATAGACAAGCAACAGTTGGTCTTGCCTGCCACTTTCAGAAACTTAGTATTGAGGTCTTTACACAACCATATGGGGCACCTTGGTATAAACAGAACACTTGACTTGGTGAGGTCCAGATTCTATTGTCCTAAGATAGGGGCTGATGTTGAGCAACACATTTGAACCTGTAGTTGCTGCTTTCAGAGGAAAACTTTGCCCCAGAGAGCTGCCCTCCTTGTTACTATCACCACCAGTGCCCCCCTTTGAGCTGGTTTGTATTGACTTTCTGAGTTTGGAGCCAGATTAAAGAAATATTATTAATGTGCTGGTGGTCACTGACCATTTTACGAGGTATGCTCAAGTTTTTACCACCAAGAACCAGAAGGCATCCACTGTGGCAAAAGTACTAGTAGAAAACATTTTTGCTCACTATGGTGCTCCGCAAAGAATCCATTCTGATCAAGGGAGAGACTTTGAGAGTCGTTTGATCAAAGAGATGCTCTCTCTGTGGGGAGTGCAAAAGTCCCAAACCACCCCTTACCACTCTCAGGGGGACCCACAGCCTGAATATTTTAACTGCACTCTGTTGGACATGCTGGGCACTCTCCACCCAAAAGACAAGCACAGAGGGAGCCAGCAAATTAGCACCTTGGTACATGCCTACAACTGCACCAAACGTGATGCCACTGGGTTCTCCCCCTACCGCCTGATGTTTGGAAGAGAAGCCCGACTACCGGTAGATGTTTGTTTTGGAGTTTCTCCTGATGGGGTCCAAGCTGCTAATTATCTACAGTATGTGCAAAAGTTAAAGGCCCAGCTAAGTCATGCGTACCAACTGGCTCAAACCATGGCTGCCAAAAAAAATCTAGCCAACAAAGAATGGTATGACAAAAAGGTGAAAGCACAGGAAATCCGGAAGGGAGATTGTGTATTGTTGAGAAATCTGGGACTGCATGGCAAACACAAGATTGCTGACAGGTGGCATCATCTCCCTCACATTGTAGTGGGCAAACTGGATGATCTGCCTGTGTACAGAGTAAGGCCTGAAAACAATTCAAAAGATGTTAAGACAGTGCATCAAAATCATTTGCTGCCCAATGGCCAAATACTGATTGAATCTGAGCCCCCAGAAAGTGCTCCCCCTGGACCGGTGACCAGAGCTGCCATTAAGCAAAGACAGAGAAAGTCTGCACCTACAGTTGCTGAGTTAAGGTTTTCTCCACAGCAAACCCCAATTAAAGATGACTGTCAGTCTACCTCAGAGGAAAGTGAGTGCAACTTTGGGTATTACCCTTCTTATGAACTAAGTCAATTGTTTCAAGGTAATCCCCTAGTCAATTATGGAGATGAAGCTGGGCCTTCTGGACTGTCTAAACCCCCATCTTTGCTCTTGGAGCCAATGCTCCCAGAAAGTGAAATGCAGAGTGTTAAATCTGATGATCTTGAGTCACTGTGCATGGTGGATCTGTATGAGCTTTCAGAGAAGAAAAATGAAGAACTGGGACAGACTGGTGATATACCAGAGCAAGAAGATTATTTTGAGTGCTCTGATGGTTCACTGCCAGTGCCAGAGAGCGCTCCCTGTGAGCCAAGTGCTGTGACCTCTGAAATTGCAAATCCTGGAGATGAAAGTGCCCCAAGTTCCAACCTTTCTACTCTGAAAGAAACTCCCCTAGCAAATAATGACAGTGCTGAAAGTGAGGCTAAAAGTGCAGAGACTGTAACAGTTCCCCCTAGAAAGACTGGTTGAGCTGTGAAGCCTGTAGTGCGCCTCAGCTATGATTCTCCTGGGAGGCCTGTGGACTTGCATCTCAATGTGGTCCATGAGGGAGTGTATGTATCCCAGAGCTCACTGCCCAAATTGAGCATAAATGCCAACTCCAGGTTAATTGTTCTGCCCTCCGGGTATGGTGCCCCTGCCCCATCTAGCCCCAGGGTAGCTGATAGGGAAGGGTCTCCTCTCTTCAGGTTTCATGTGCAGAAAGTAATGACCTGATTTCAAACTGCATTGTATATATAATGCTGTGTAAACAATGGTGACCTGTGAAATACAGAACATGTGTATGTAACCAAGGTTTAATATGTTGCCCACTGTTTAAAAGGTACAGGTAGGACATGCTAGTGATGTAAATGTATGTGGTGTGTTGTATTAAAGTTTATGGGGGTACTTAACTTGACACGGACGCTAAGTTTTTCCAGGCCAGGAAGGGTGTAACCCCCCTGAAAATGGGGTTCCAAAAGTCTTCAGGAGCTTGCCTAAGTGCTCCAAGTCTAGGGCGGTGTTGGTGAAATGCCGTTTAAGTGTTGGATGCAGAGAGTGCTTTAGAGCCTCCATGTACTGTCTCTTTAAGAGCTGCCTGCTCACAGGCTTAATTAGTTTGTATGGGGGAACTGTGTTTTTTCCTGCTTGAGTTCCACTCGAGCTGCTGATGAATCGCTCCATTTCTGCAGTCACTATATGCACAGAGGGAGCCTAACTGAAAGATGTAACTGTTTGCCAGAAATTATTTAAGAGTGTTAGTGAAAATGTAATTTGTCTAACCTGCTCTTTTGCAGCATGAACTGTTTCTGTGAAGCACTTCCATTTTGGTTCTGAACTGCTGAGCTGGACCAATTGGATTAGGGGAGCCCTAAAATGGAGACTGCTTGGGCCAACCAGAACTGGGATTCTCATTTGGAGCCTGCTATATAGGGGCTATATGGTAGGTACTTCTGGGAGTTGTAGTATGGACCCTGGTGCCTTTTTGCACCAACAGAGGGAGCCCTCCTGTGATTGACAGCTGAACCAAGCAACCAAACTTGTGTGGGTCTGAAGAAAGTGCCCTGAACTGCTTCTGGCAAGCCAGATTCGAGGTGGAAGTGAGAGGAGAAGGAGCTCTGTTCTGTTGCGGCGTGTAGTTCATGCAGGAAGTGCATGGGAGGCTCTGAAGTCGGCCTGCAGCTGTTAGTGAGTGTAAGTCGGACTGAATCCGAGTGTTCGAGGAGGAAGAAGAAGCAGAAGTGTTGGAACCAGGCTTAACCTGAAGAAGACCGAAAGTTTGCTGAACACGATCGGCCTGTCAGGAACTGCTGATGCTGTGTGTGCTCCCAGGTATTTTGCAGCGTTTTCCGATTGGGATCGAGGAGCAACCTGCCTGGTATAGTAATTTCCTTTACATATGAATGTGCCTAGTGCTCGTGGAGGATCGCAATTTTATTTCCCCCTTTACTGTGAATTGTGTGCTGAAGCTGGAAGCAGAACTCAGTTTAATCGGACTGAATCCGCCTGCTATCAAAAGCAGTTGGTCCCTGACACGAGGTCCTTGTCTCCATGCCCTGCTCTTCTGGCAATCCAGAACAACCAACATCCATTTTGTTCTCTGCTTGGGTTATCGTGAGTACAAATCAGGACAGCTCCCTGCACCTTTCATTTAATCCAAGTGTGTCAACTGATTGCCTTGTGTTTTCTTTCCACGAACTGAGCCATCCGGCTCCGGATTACAATTGTGTGTTGTGCATGTACTTTCTCCTTGCAGGGCCCCATCCATCAGCACCAGCTGGCCAACCCCAGGCAATGGACCTGGCTATCACCACCCCCATCCTGGATACCCAGAGAGTGTGAAATTTGGACCCTAATTGCATGCACAGTACTGTGATTTGTGTGTTTACTGCCAATCAACCTGATTTGCCCCTTCCTTGTTACTGTCCCTGAATAAATCAGATTTGTTGTTGGTGACATATTCTGTCTGTGGTGTCAGTACATATAGGACCAGCATTGCATTGTGGTTGTGTGCATTACCTAACCTTGCTTTACAGGGGGTCCTCAGAGACATGCTGCAGAATCAGTCTTGAGGGTAAGTGGGTACTGTATGTGTAAGGAGTGTGCATATGTTGGGTATTGGGAAGGTAACTCCTGTGTACTCTGTGAGCCACTAGTGGGAACAAAGGGGAGTCACAGTGTCCCAGAGGGCTGTGCCCAAGCTAGTTTAACCACTACCAACCCTGACCTCTGGGTGAAGGCACCCTTTACTGGACCTAGGCCCCTTAATCTGTCACTAGCCATTCAGGCAGGGGTAGTAGCCCTTGGGATAACGCCACCTAGGGGTTACATGTACATTTATTGTAGTTCTATATCATTAGTATTTCTCATGAGAGGACAAATACTTGGTCTTCTTCACCCTTCAGAATTGCAAATATATTATGGCTCAGTACTGTATTTTAACATTGGATAAACTTTTTATATTATTGTTATTGTTAACCTAGTTCACAGTAATCCGTGTGTTATTAACGATACCATCATGAATTTATTAGTTTTATTTTGCACTCTGCACCTTGTACTATACGGAAGTGAGGTTTCCCTGATAATGAGAAGCTCTTTTTCTTGGAGCTACAGTAGAGGGGATTAGGTCTGGTCCATAACAGTGTAAAACATTCTGAAAATGACTGTGGTTATTACTTTTCTATTAGTGATAGTAACAAAAGCATCAAAGTTAATTTCTAAAATTAAACAAACACCTCAAAAAGTCAAATATATCAGAAAAAACACCTTCCCCCTGCTAGCTATTACTTGTTCAAGTTTAAATGTTTTCATGGTCTTTTAGGCATGGCGTGATTAATGACTAAGCTGCGGTAAGTTGTGATAACCTTTTCTCCTTCATAATAACTGAGGGAAATTCAGCCGCTGTGCTCTCTGCAGTGGCTTTGTAATCCTTGGGAAAAAATATACATTCAAAATAAGTTATAATTGGTCATTTAAGGAACCATATTATTCTACATACTATACATATAAATCCCTTATGAAAGCTTCTGATTAGAAACTGAGCAACAATAGATGCTAAATATGTTTTTCTTCTGACACAACAAAGATTGTTCCATTGCATGTATGGTTTCCAGATGTCTTGAAAGAGTTATTACCATGTTATGTTTATCATGGAGTTGTTCGCCCTTTTGTTTAAAATAAGAATATTGGGACATCTCAGCATGTAGCTGATGTTTTACACAATTCTTGTTTCACACGATCTCAGAGTTGTAAAACAGCAATAAAAAAAAAGTAATTTTATATACTCAATAAAATACTGTATTACATTGTTTGATGTTTTCTTTTTGGCAGTGGGTTCACCAATAAATTCAGCTGTGTAGGAGACAATTTATGTTGTTAAAAGTAGTTGGGCTATATTTATTAGATCCTCTAAGACTTATGTTGCTCTTCAGATGAATAATTGTAAGAGATTAGCATGCAATCATTATTTTGAACATGAATATGTTATGGGTGTGTATTTGTCTATTTACTTAATGTTTGTATGGCAGAAAATTGGATCAGCTCTGATCTGGCAGTCTTCCCACATAATGAGTTGAACATAATAAGTTGAACCAGCTCTCTTTGCTGTCTCTGGTGGATGAGAAATGCTGACAAGTTTTAAGTGTCTGACAAATTCCTAGGATGCTTAGTTTTTATCTGCACCCTCTAGCCTTTTCAGCCTCTTATAGTCGCAGTGGAGTTTTTTTTCACAAATGAAATGAGTAAACAGGTATTTAGTTGGTTCATTAGATTATTAGCACATTACTGCCACTGCAAAAAAAAAAAAAAAAAACATACAAACAATAGATCTCG
Source organism: Neoceratodus forsteri (assembly GCA_016271365.2). NCBI lineage: Eukaryota > Metazoa > Chordata > Ceratodontiformes > Ceratodontidae > Neoceratodus > Neoceratodus forsteri. Next base: position 1,232,002,686 of record CM057459.1, on the reverse strand, counting down.
GGACAGATAGGAACTCCAGACAGACTGGATGGACCTTTGGCCTTTTTCTGCCATATTTGTCGATGTTTCTATGTGTCTGTGCCACACTGCATGCTGAAGCTAATTTATTATGTAATTAGAATTGTGCACGTCAGTATATCGACAGTAAGTGAGACACCTAGTTTTTTTAAAGTGAGTTTTGGGAGGAGGGGTATTTACAGCAGCAGATGTTACTTTCAAGTTATGGCTTAATACAATGATTGGTACACATGCACAACTATATAGTTACAATTTAAACATAGTTACTATAATTGTGATATCCCAGTATCTATTATCTGTTGCACAGAAGACTTAAGAGATTAGGAGTAAGAGAGCTATTGTGGAGTATGCTGGAGTGATGGAGGGTCAAAAGGTTCCCGTTACAGTGATTTGTAGGCAGATGCATGGTGCATGACAATAGCTATACTCTGCATGCTTGAGGGCATACATAGTAGCAAATTCTGTGATGTTACTGGGGAGTGTATTCCAGGTCACAGGGGACAAAATGGAGATGGCCTTCTACCCCCTAAACATGTAAGCTCCTGGAACTTATAAAAGGTTTTTAGATAGTGACTTGAATGTGTAGGCCTGCATGGATCTGTAACCCTGTCTCAAAACGGTGGCTTAACTTAAAGATCTCTGCCTGAGAGGGAGTTGGTTTTCCCTAGAGTTCCAATCTAATAACCTGTCTGCATTCTTCCTAAGCTCACCAGCTGCGGCCTGAATGTACTGTGCTCCCAGCCACACATCCTCACAGCCAGCATCACTAGTGGTACATGTGGGTCCACTGCCACACTGACACAAATCAATACAACAAAAATCCAGCACTCACAACATCCACAAAGAAGAAAATCACTGCTCTTAAGTTAAAGTGCACTTTATTTTGAGCCAACGGACATGGTTTGGGATATAATGAGAATATCTTGACCCCTTGGGAATGAACCTTCAGCTTTGGGCAATATAACTATTGTCAGTCAAGAGTGCCTTCATCTGAGTCAAACTTTTACCACTACATTACTCAGGTGAAGTGATCATCAACTCTTCTTAAACATGCATGAATTATTCATGAAAAGTTTGTGAAGTGAGTCCATGAATATGCATTAGAGTTCAGCACTGATGCTCATGGATGTTCATGAATTGTGCAAGAACAACAAATGAGTGCACTGTGTTCATGAACATTCTTGAACATAGAAACATAGAAACAGAATTTGATGGCAGATAAGGACCGCTTGGCCCACCCAGTCTGCCCATTTCCCTACCTAATGGATAAGCTGCAGATCCTAGTTAAGCAACAGCCTACTTCCTCCTACCCCCCACTAGAATTGCTTTATGTCTGTCCCATGCATTCTTGAATTCCCCCACTGTTTTTGACTCTATGACCTTCTCAGGAAGGCTGTTCCATGCATGTACAACCCTCTTTGTGAAGAAATACTTCCTCACATTACCTCTGAGCCGTCCCCTCTATCTTCAAATTGTGCCCCCTTGTTCTTGCACATCTCGTTTTCTGAAAGATGCTACCCTCTTGGACTTTGTTGATTCCCTTGAGGTATTTGAAAGTTTCTATCATGCCTCCCTCTCCTTTCCTTGAGGCTATACATCTTAAGCTCCTTTAGTCTTTCTTCATATGTCTTCGGTGCAGACCCTGCACCATTTTGGTTGCCCTCTTCTGGACAGCCTCCACCCTGTCTATGTTTTTGCAGAGATGGGGTCTCCAGAACTGTGCACAGTACTCTAGATGTGGTCTTACCAAGTGTCTGTACAGAGGGCCAATAACTTCCTGTTTTCTACTGGTGATGCCTCTCCCTATGCATCCTAGTATCCCCCAGCTCTCCTTACTGCCTTCTCACATTGCTGGCCCACCTTTAGGTCACCTGATATGTCTACCCCCAGGTCTCTTTTCATTTTTGTTGTTGTCAGTATCTCACCCCCCATTGTATACTCTTCCCCTGGGTTATTGTTTCCCAGGTGCATTACTTTGCACTTCTTTGCGTTGAATCTAAGCTGCCATACATTTGACCATTCCTCCAACCTTGCCAAGTCCCTTTTCATCCATTCCACCTCAACTTGCGTATCAACCCTGTCGCAGATCTTTGTGTCATCTGCAAAGAGACATACTTTTCCTTCCAGTCCCTCTGCAATGTCACTTATAAAGACATTAAAAAGGACTGTCCCCAGTACTGAACCCTGTGGTACACCACTAATAACCCCCCTTTCTTCACTGTGGACTCCATTTTTTATTACCCTCTGTGTCCTGTTGTGCAGCAAGTGTTTTACCCAGGCTACCACCCTGGGACCCACTCCCAGGCTGGCTAATTTGTTTATTAATCTTTTGTGTGGGACTGTGTCAAATGCCTTGCTAAAGCCTAGGTAGGCAGGCCATGTCCACAGCCCCTCCATGGTCTACTACTTTGGTCACCCAGTCAAAGAAATCAATTAGATTTGTCTGACAAGACCTTCCTACTGTGAATCCATGCTGCCTTGGGTCCTGTGTCCCACTGACCTCTAGATACTCAACAGTTCTTTCCCTCAGAAGTGATTCCATCATTTTCCCTACCACTGAGATCAAACTGACAGGTCTGTAGTTTCCTGCCTCTGTCTTGCTCCCACTTTTGTGAAGAGGAATCACATCTGCCCTCCTCTAGTTCTCAGGATCAACACCATCCTCTCATGATTTATTAAAAAGGGTAGTCAGTGGTGTTACTAGTTCTTTCCTTAGTTCTTTCAGAATTCTGAGGTGAATCCCATCAGACCCCATTGCTTTATCCACCTTCAGTTTTAAGAGTTCTTTCAGAACCTTTTCTTCTGTAAAAGGACTAATATCAACCCTCCTATCCAGAGTGCTTCTTTTAACCGGATTAGGTATCTCCCCCTGCTTTTCCATTGTGAATACTGAGCAGAAGTATTTGTTCAGTATCCCTGCTTTTTCACTGTCGCTGTCTGCCCAACCACCTTCCTCTTTATTCAGCCTCAGTATCCCTGCCTTAGTCTTTCTTTGCTTCCTAATGTACCTATAAAAGGTTTTATCCCCCTTCTTAACCGAGTTCACTATCTTTTCCTCGGTTTGGGCCTTTGCTATTCTGACTGCCTTTACTGCTTCCTTCTGCTTTAACTGGTACAGTTCTCTGTCCTGCTCCTTCTGTGTTTCCTTATACTTCCTGAATGCTATCTTTTTCTCCTTAACCTTCCCCGCCACTTCTTTTGAGAACTATAGTGTTTTTTTCTTTCATTTTGATTTGTTTATGTGCTTCACACAAAGGTTTGTTGCCTCTGTGATGGTGGGTTTGATGTTTCCCCATTGTTACTCTACCCCACCTTCTTGCCTGTTTGCTAATGCTTTTCTGAGGCACTCTCCCATTTTGACAAAATCAGCCCTCCTGAAGTCCAGTACCTTCACTTTTGTATGGCTTGACTCTACAGCTAAGTTTATTGTGAACCACACTGTTTGGTGGTCGCTTGTTCCCAGATGGCTACCCACTTCAAGATCAGAGATCCTCTCTCTGTTCCCATTTAAGAGTATAAGTTCTAAAACTGCTCCCTCCTGAGTGGGTTGCAAAACTAGCTGTTTGAGGCATGCCCCACTAGGGCATTAAGAATGGCCCTGCTCTTGGATGTGGCTGCAGCAAAGGTGCTCCAGTTAACATCTGGCATATTCAGGTCCCCATCAGCAATATCTCTCCTTTCTCTGCCATCCTAAGGATGCCTTCTATCATTTCTTAGTCCATTTCCTCCCCCTGAGACAGGGGTCTGAATACAACCCCTGTGAGGATTGTGGTGCCATTTTTGGTCTCCAGGGTGACCCACAGTGCCTCTTCTCATCCCTGTTTACCCTTTGATCCCTTCTCTTACATAGAGAGCTACTCCTCCTCCTCCTCTTCTTCCCTCCCTGTCCCTCCTGTAGATTATGTACCCTGGTATGATGACATCCCAGTCATAGTTCTCTATGTACCATGTTTCTGTGACTGCCACGATATCCAAGCATCCCTCTTCCATCAAGGCCACCATTTTGGGGAGCTTTTTACCTAGACTACCAGCATTGGTACTATTTACCCTCCATTTTTTTGGCTTTATTTCTTTTTGTCCCATCCCTGTCCTTACTGCCTTTGTCTTTTTCTCCATTTACCCCTGCCCTTCTCCCTACTGACTGCCCTATCTTGGTGTTTACCTCGCTAAATACCCTCTGGAAACAATCAACTACAACTTTGACCCTCCACCCTGGGAAGTGCCTTGCTTGCTTTCAGACACCTATTTCACAGAGGTTAAGTAACAGGTCTAGTCACAAATGACTGCAAATATCTCCCAGCTACAGTTCCTCCCTGGCAAATTAAAGTTAAACTAAGAAAAGTCAACCCCAAAAACAGAGAATCAATGCTAGTTACTTACACAGGTCCAAAAGGTAATTAAAGGGAATATGGGTGTGGGCAGGACAGTAGTGTGGTGGGTAGGTAACTGGCTGGGTGGCAGGACACAGAGGGTGGTGGTAAATGGCTGTCACTCCACAGAGGGAAGAGTGACCAGTGGGGTACCACAGAGATCAGTGCTGGGACCGGTCCTATTCAACATCTTCATCAGTGACATTGCACAGGATCTGGAAGGCAGAATTTCACTGTTCGCTGATGACACAAAGCTCTGTAACAGAGTAGACACACCAGAGGGTGTAGACAGAATGAGAAGGGACCTGCAGAAACTTGAAGAATGGTCAAGGGTTTGGCAGTTGAAATTCAATGCAAAGAAGTGCAAGATAATGCATATGGGGCACAAAAACCCTGGCACAATATATCAGTTGGGGGGTGAGGATATAGCATGCACCAAGCAGGAAAGGGATCTTGGGGTTGTCATCTCTGATGACCTCAAGATGAGGAAACAGTGTGACAAGGCATCAGGTAAAGCAAATAGGATGCTGGGTTGTATAGGCAGGGGCATCACCAGCAGGAAAAGGAGGTCATAATTCCGCTATACAAGACACTAGTGAGGCCCCACCTGGAGTACAGTGTACAGTTCTGGAGACCATACCTACGTAAGGACATAGACAGGGTAGAGAAGGTTCAGAGGAGGGCAACAAAAATGGTGCATGGGTTGCATCACAAGTCCTATGAAGACAGGTTGAAGGAACTGAACATGTACTCCTGGAGGAGAGGAGGAGAGAGGGATATGATAGAGACATACAAGTATCTTACAGGGAGGAACAGGGTGCAGGAAAACACTATTTTTAAGCGAAAAAGATGTTTCAGGACTAGAGGGCATGGGATGAAGTTGGAGGGAGGACGTTTCAGAGGAAACATGAGAAAGAATTTCTTCACAGAATGGGTGGTGGACAAGTGGAACACCCTGCCAGAGGAAGTGGTGGGGGCTGAAACAATCACGGGATTTAAGAATGCATGGGATAGACATAAAGGAATTCTAGAGGTCAGGGGTAAGGGGAAATAGACTTCTAGGAAAACAAACTGAACTTACAAGCTCAAATGGGCAGACTAGGTGGGCCATAGGCCCTTATCTGCCGACACTGTCTATGTATCTATGTATCTATGTAATTCAGTGTAGTCTAGTAAATAACCTCTTTTATTTAAGGAAGATTTTGGGGCTTTCTCTCTCTTTCTCTTTCCCTATCTGTCTCAGCAGAGATCACAAACAACTCCTGTTTTGAATCTACAGTTCAACTAGGCCCCTTTCGGCTCCTCCCCCTTAACAGACACCTATTTCACAGAGGTTAAGTAACAGTTTTAGTCACAAATGACTGCAAATATCTCCCAGCTACAGTTCCTCCCTGGCAAATTAAAGTTAAACTAAGAAAAGTCAACTCCCAAAACAGAGAATTAGTACTAGTTACTTACACAAGTCCAAAAAGTGAACATAAAGATTCCTTCATTGAACTTTTATGAATACAGTCCATTCATTATTTTGGTGACAAGAAATACCCTGTTTTTATCACACTGATTAATTCTTTAGCCAACTCTGTTTCAACCCTAGTCTCAAAAGATGTTTGCAATCCGTACAAACCAGAAGCAGCTCATTCAACTCTTAAATGTTTTATAATGTGTAAAAAGTGCCAATTAACCACTGTTTCCAAACTGTTTATGTGATAATCCCATCGATATGATGTCAGCATGCTGTAAACCTTGCTTAAGCATATCATACTGATGGGATTACAGGTTAAAATGCCATCCACAGTCACAATTCTGACAAAGAAATGCCAATCTGCTCTGATTCAAACTTCATACATTCCTGTCAGTCAGCTACATACCAGACACAGTACACATCATGATGGTAAATTACAACTGTGCAGGCACTTCACAATCAAACTGGGAGGCATTCATAGCCATTCATGGTTTTCCTCTAATGCCAGGTTACCTTTCAAGGCCTTTTGTTTCTGCTCTTCTCCATGCTGTGCTTCCAGCTCCTCACATGTACAACCCACCATGCCACCCAGAGGAGAACACACAGATGCAGATGCTGATGTAGAGTAACATGACCCAAACGGATCAACTGGAGACTGCTGGATCAAGCATGAAGTTTTGTCTTGAACATTTAGCCAGTAAAACAGTTTTTTTCTGTTTATTCTAAACAATCTCTCAATTTTATTCATAGTATCTGAATTCAAAATGCAGTTTTATTACTGTGTGTGTTGAATATCATTTTACACTCCGTCATGAGTGGATGTACGTCAATAAATGTCCTACTTTGTTTTTCTCTATACCTCTCTCGGTAAGATTTTTTGGCTTCTAACAATAACTGAAATGTTTTGTTTCACAGATGCACTGGGTGTCCATACACTATAAAACACAATGTCTGTGAATCGGTGGTTAACCACAATAGTAATCACCTCTTGCAGTTGCCAGGACAACTGTAAACCTCTTGAGCTGCGCTCTCTAGGTTTACTTGGTTGTCCTGGCAACCGCTTGAGGTGATTACATTGTGGATAACCACTGATTCTCAGGCATTATCCTCTATATCACACAACCTGAGCAATTTACCATGACAGTTTATTTTTTTTAATAAACTGAATAATTTCTAATGAATGGGTTTTCTTAGATTGCATTTTAGAAATGAAAACTTACTTTATACTTACTTGCTTTTTCTTTTTCTGAAAGAATGATATCAATTCTAACCTTACTTTTATAGTTGAAAAGGCCCAATAGCTATTTATATGAGCAGACACTATAACTCTTTTAAGATGTGGTTAGTTTAAATGTTAATCCTTTTCAGTGTTCAGATAGTTAATTGCCATGTAGAACACACATTTTCCACTCATAAATGGAAAAAGTTCTGATTTTGTGATGCTTTTTAACTTATACAGTGGGAAACTATGTATTTTGCTATGTACATTTGTTATGCAAATTGATTTTTGTCTTGGTTCATCATGGTACTTTAAAGATTCAGCAACATCACAAACTTTGTGTGGGTAAACAGTTCAAGAACTTGGTTCATGAACTGAGTTTAATAAACATTGATGAATGTTGATGGATGTTCAAGAACCATTTTTCAACTTTCATCAAATTTCATGAGTTAATGAGTTTCGTTTTGTCTGGGCACTCGCCTACAGCTGATATTTGTATAATAGAAGCAACTTTGGTAGGCTCCAGCAGTGTCATCTGTCTTGCAGGAAAACAAGAATAAACTGAGCCTCATGAGAAAGAGACCATTGTGCCTTTTAGAGCGAGGGATTGGCTCTTGTAGCTGATTTCAGTTGTGTGTATTAACTCTTTTTTCAGCTGCCAACCTATTTAAGCTGGCAGTATAGCCCAGAGGTTACAGTAATGAGCTCTGCATGACCTTGATACAGTACTTTAGCAGACCTAGGTTTGGTCTGTTGCTAATAGGTCTTACCCAGTTACTAAAGAATAATTACCAAAAAAATGTAACTGCTTGTTTTTCGTGCGTTGCTCACATCTATTGGCACTTGGAACAACAAAATCTATTGGTGGCATTCCCAGCTTCAATGTTGTGAGACGTTTTGCATGCTCTGAGCTCCCAACACACACACGCCTTTGATATCAGTTGGAAGGAAAGGATGGTGACTGGCACTGGGTCTCCTCTCACTAGATCAGCCTCCACCATTGGAATGAATTGGAGGCAGTGCATGCTCATCGTAATCAGTTAATTATTATGCATGTGCACTTCCATTCATTTAGATGGTGGCCAGTCAAGCTGGTGATAGGAGGGTTTGTGCCAACTACAATCAGGAAATGGATACTGTGATAATACTTATTTCCAGCTGTATAATAAAGGACTGAGGTCTTCAGGATGACAGCTTTCACATCACGTTTTCATCTGCCATCCTTTATGACATGAAATAGAGCTCCAAGTTTGTGGTAAGTTCTTCTGACAGTCATGTTGCCATGATTTGGGAAGTTCAGTTTAGGATTTAGCTACAGACTTAAACACTTGAATGACTATACACTAAGGGTGTTTGGATTCTCTGGAATCCATTTTGTTTTGATCTGGTGGATTTGGAAAGATTCTGATTCTGAGTCTGATCTAATTTCAATTATTCATTGAAATAGAATCATAAATGGAATAAGAATTTTAGATTCTGCATCCAAACAACCTGTAAAATAAAAACGCATCCTGTGCCAGTACACAAAATAAGTAATATGATGCCCATTTTACATTGCTTCATTCTGACTTCTCGTCTTCCCTCACCCTTGTGTCCCCCACTCTTAAAACTCTCTCCCAAACAACTTACCTTATCTGTCTGTCGACACACAGGGATGGGGGTCCCTCTCCCTATGCTTCTTTGGAGGTTTGGTAGTCAGGTCAGTGGTCATGGCATGAGTGGCCCTGCTGACACCTGCTTTCTAATTCTCTCATCTCTAAATGTCCCCCATCCAGTGCTTCAGCCATTGAACCAGTTGTCACCTCACCCCTATCCTGAGATGATCCCAGTCCTTCCTGAGTCTTTATACTGAATATGCTCAGCTGCCAAAACTACAATCATATTTGTCACGTAACTGTCTGCAGCCAGACTAATGGATATTCAGATAATTTATTTCTCCACCATATTGGTGAGCAGCATGCATAGCAGGGTGGTCTGGCCAACTCCTCATCCTGCTCTTTCTAAAGCCTGGTGTCTGCTTGAACAATAAGGGGAAGTCCAGTAGGGACAAACCCTGTGGTACCCAGCACTGCAACTTGTGCCCAATGTTTGGAGGAGGACAAGGCTAAATGAAGAACTGTGAAGTCCAAGTGAACTCAGTCTGTGAGCAGTGTGGTGCAGGGAAAAGGCCAGTGTTGACTTTAGATCAAATGCCATAAAATCCTCTTTACAAGTACTAACTAGCAGCAAGTAGCATATATCTTTGAATATGTAAAATATACAGAATGAAAACCTTATAAATACTATTCATGTGTTTATAAATAGGAACAAAGCCATTCTCCTGAGAAAGCCTGCACTTTACAGGCAAAACATTGAGAATTTTGGCCTTGAGAGATGTGAATGACTAAAAGAATATGAATGTTCAGAAGATTGCTGTCTGTCTTCAGTACTGCACCCCATCCCCACATTAAACTCAAAGAGTGGTCAAGAGCATGGCAGTTGAAGTTCAATGCCAAAAATTGCAAATTCATACACCTGGGGGAATAGGAACACAGGAGCTAAGTATAGGCTGGAGGAGGTACTGACAGTCACTAATTAGGAAAGGGACCTTGTGGTTTTTGTATCTGATGACCTCAAAGTGGCAGGACAGTGTGACAAAGTAGTGGGTGGGGCTAGTGGGATGCATAGGGATTGGTATCTCCAGCCAGAGGAGGGAGGTGGTGCTAAAACTGTATTGTTTGCTGATGAGACCACACCTGGAGTACTGTTTACATTTCTGGAGGGTGCATCACAGAAAGGACATAGGCAGAAAAGAGGCAGTCCAGGGGAGGGCAATTAAAATGATTCAGGGATTAAGCAAAATGACCTATGAGAAGTGACTGAGGGATCTCAACATGTACACCCTGAAAGATAGGAAAGAAAGAGGTGACATAATAGAGACTTACAGGTACCTTGCAGGGATGAACAGGGTGCAGGAGCAGAGACTCTTTGAAATGAGAAAGACCACCAGGACCAAGAGGCATTCAATGAAGCAAGATGGGAGTTTAAGAGAAATGTGAGGAAATAATTCTTCACTGAAATGATGTCAGAAGGTGGAACAGACTGCCAGCAGAAGTGGTGGAGGCAAAAACAGAGAGCGGGGGCTTCAAGCATGCATGGGATAAACATAGGGTTATATTAGAAAATAGGCAGGGAAGAGGGATGGTCACCAGAGACAAGTTGGAGTCTGCATAGACAAATTAAGCAGGAAGAATCTGGCCAGACTGGAAGGGCCAAGCACTTCCTTCAACCAAAAGGTTTATGTTTCTATGTTAAGCAATCACCTACTTTTGTGAAGAATAAAATATCATTGAAGCTGGGTTGTGCACACAAAAGAAAATCAATAAAAAAATTCTGACAGGCTCAAAAAAGAAACCTGTTTTTTGGGTCATATAATCAGTGAAGGTTTCCGTGACTGGCAGTGTAGTACATCATTTATTTTTTTTTATATACATTTTATACACCTTCGGCTCCAGCTGTCCCCTTCTGGCTGACCCCCTCCCTAGTCCTGTCACCCTGGAATCACCAGGACTTACCTTCCCTGCCTTGTCCGAGTGTGGAGCCTGCGAGGGGTAGGGCTTCATCCTACAGCTGGAGTGATTTTTCCACTGTTTTTCTCCTGCTTCCCTGCTGGGGTGCACACAGCCAAACATGCATGCATGGAAGTGAGTGCACATCAGCAGAAGTCCCACAGTGCCTTCCATTCCCCTGGTGCCCTCAGACCCACACTACACTCTGGCCTCCACCTGGGGGCAGTCATTTGGCGGGAGCATCAGTCCTCCTTCCCTGAAAGAGGAGAGCTGTCCTCTGGATGCTCAATCCTCTCCCTCCCCTGCAGACCCCCAGTGGCCTACGCTCATTCCCAAACATGGGTTGCTAGTGTGGTGCGAGGTGAGGCATCCACTACCTCAACCCTCAGTGCAGCCAGGCTGGTCTAGGTGTAGTGCATATTTAAAGGACTCAGCAGCAGCAGCAATAAGGCCTTCAAGCTTATTAATGTCCAAAGTTACCATCCATGGTGCATTTTCCCCGGTACTTCTTCCAACCAGGAGAAAATAGGGCACTATGGAGTTGTTTAGTCATCTATTCTTTTAGTATCAGACTCTTTTTCATCTTCTTGCACATAGTACAGACCATAAGCGTAATTCAGTGTGTGCAATTAAAAAATGCAAGTTGTTCAACTCAGTCAGGGAGACATATAGTTCTGGTTGGAGATGCTGAATATCCTCTGCGAAGGTACTCTGGTAGGTGGACATCCAAAATAATAGGTAGCAACTTGAATAGGTTGCCAAATGGATCTTCTTGACTTCAAGCACAACAAGGAGTCTGCCTCAGGGTTTGAGTCTCTGAGTTTATGAAGGTATACAGTGAGCATTCCTTTAGCAGTCAAGTCCTCTTGCGACAAAATTTCTAAATGTGGTGTTTTCTTTTCTCGTTCTGACTTAAACACACTTGATAAAGTACCTGCAGGGGTAGGACATGGCATTGGGAGGTTTTGTGGCCACAAGTGGGGGCTTTTGACTTGTTTGGTGATATGCCCTGCACTTCTTATCTTTTTGACCATGTAAGTCTTTAAAAAAATTAATCTTTTTGCACCTTTCTGAACAAAGTACTTGAGTCTCTGTATGCCTGTAAGGGATGCAAATGCAATGTTTATTTTCTTTCTCAGTTTGCTTGTTGGCACTTGATCTAATGTGTCATATTTGCTGTGGTTCCCCTCTCTTGCTACAGTGCTGTCTATATCCATCAGACATTTTCTCCCTGAACTGCCTCTTCTCTGTTGATTTGTTAGCTTTACAAGAGGTTACATGTTATATGGTGGAATCTTTACCTTATTCCAACCTAGTTATCTGTTTTCTGGCAATTACTGTAGGTCTCTTGCAAAACTTAGGAAACAAAACCTCTGAGAGTGATAGATTACCCTTACTTCAGAGATAACAGAAATAATATTTAAGAATCTCTCTTCCCCTCGTTATGCATTCAAATTAACAGTACTTATTAGCAAATGAGGAAAGAAGTCAATTCTCTTCTTTAATCATTCATCTTCATCCCCCAAAAAAAAAACCCTTCAATTCTATTGTGACCTTGGCCATCTCTGTAGGCCACTGGGCTTAATGGCACCATACAACACTACAACAAAAGACATCAAACTCAGTTTTTTCCAGGTCTCCTGTGGATCTAGAGGCAATCAATTCAGATCCTCTTGGGAATATACTATTGGCAGGCTGCACTGAATTTCTTTAGCTGCAGGTTCTAGAACACAGTAATTGGGAAAATATTATCTGGGGCTTCCTGCTTGATCTCCTTCTCCCAGTTGATGAGAATGCATCCATTCTGTTTTCCTCTCTTCAAGTTCACACTAACATTCCACAGGCATCGCCTTCTTTTGAGGCTTGACAACCCTTGACTGGATCATCTTCTTATTTGTGGCTTCCTATTGCCCATAGGGTGTGCTGATTGATGTCCCTACCCACACCTAAAAAGAGAGCATTCAATTTCACTTCAATGATTCTTCAGTTAACAAAAAAAATAAATAAACTGCTAGTTATTTTCTTGTTTTCTGAAGCATAACATCTTCCACAAACTTACTTCAGAATGGCTTCAGTTGCACCTCAAACACCATACTTTATCTATTGAAATAGTTCTCAATTTACCCTCGAATACTCTTTAAAACTGTGAAAAATGCTAATTACTGCTAATTAGCCATCAAACCACAAACTTGAACACTGGTCAATAAATGGCATGAAAAAGCCCTTCAATTTTGCTTGAAATACCCTACAGTTTTTAATCATTTAAACTGCCTTCCAACATCAATAAATAATTCAAGTAAAGAGCCAGTAGAGCCAATAGCTATTCACATGAAATACCCCAGGAGTAACTCTTCTGAAATACCCTATGTAATAGATACTGTATGAATACTGCAAATAATGTTTTTTGTACCCTTACATTTTTATGTTTCTTTAACAACAAATAGAATAATAGATAGATTAATGTGCATTACAAGGCAGTAACACCATTGAGAGGTTTTGGGGACATGGGAACCTTGAGAGTGAAGCTCAAGAGGTCCCCATGTCCCCAGAAGCTCGAAATGGGATTACTGCCTTGTGATTCATACTAACTTATTTGTTATTTTTTTAATATATGGATCCAAGGTGAATTGACTCACCTCTGGTTCATGGGTCAAGTCAGCAGGTCTGTGTGTGAATCAGGGGTCCTTCAGTGAAGCGTGGTTCCTGTGAGCATCAGGATTACAGATCAGGTGGTGGTGTGGGCTCTGTTTAGCCCTGTTTTTTTTATTATATTTTGACATTAACTGCAGTCCCTCAGTGGTGACATCAGTATGGACATAGTAGTGAGAAGAAGAGCCAGTGAGAGTGGTGTAGTGTGGCTGCAGCAGTGTGAGTGCCAGGAAGTAGTTTGTGTTTATGGCTTTTACTGTAACTGGTGGTTTCAGTAAAAGCCAGCTGGTGGTCAGAGTGAGCCATTCCTTGGCACTTGCAGTATTGAGGCTCTGTGATAATACTATTGTTCAGACAATACTATTACAGGATCTGAATGATAGTATTATCACTTCCCAAGTCTGCTATTATGGGGAATTTTCATATGCTTTAGGATACTATTATTTTAAATATCCATATATTAAAAATATTTGTTATACATTCACATAAAAATTAATCAAATACATAAAGAAAATCAGGCAAAAATATTTCTTAAAGAGCTAGTATACTGAACATTGTTTTGTAAACACTTTTAAGCTACCCTGGTCTGTAATTGTTCATTTTGGTGGGTTCTGTTATATTAAAATCAGGGACACTGGTTTACCGGGATTGAGAAAGGGCATATTCCATTTTGCACTTTGTAAAAAATGGTATTGTCACCGGTGTCTGCTTAGCCAAAATCTGCTTTTACCGGTGTTTGGTTTTGTGTACTTTATTTAACAATTTTTAACTCTGCTAACGTGCATTTCAGCAATTTTGATTTCCACTATTACACATCCTTCTATCCTTGTACCAATTTAAAGTTATTTTAGGTACAAAATGTGATGGCAGCAGCAACACTACAGCCCCCATCCCTAAAGTGTAATGGAAGCAGCACTACGGCCCCATCCCTCAGGTACAATGGCAGCACCAACAGCACTATGACTCCTATCCCTCTTGTGTGATGGCAGCAGCAAAAGCACTACAACCTCCCTCCCTCAGGTGTGACAGAAGCAGCAGCACTGTGGCCCCCATCCCCTTAGGTGTGATGGCAGCAGTACTACATTCACCATTCCTTAGGTGTGATAGCAGTATCAGCACTATGGCCCCCATCCCTCAGGTGGGACAGCAGCAGTACTACATTCCCCATCCACCAGTGGTGATGGCAGAAGCACTACAGCCCCCACCCCTTCGGTGTGATGGCAGTAGCAACAATGCAGTCTACATCCCTCTGTGGTGATGGCAGTAGTGACAGCACTATGATCCCCTTTCTTCAGCACCCACATCACACATGCACAAGTTACAAATGACTTGGTCTCTTTGCTTGTTAGAACTCAGATGTGAATTAATCTGAACTATCACCGCTAAGGTGGACTACCTTTGTTTTTTTCCTATCTATTATTTAACTGCCTAAACTGGATTTCTGCCTGTGACACTGCTGACCAGTGTTAGGGAACAGACTTGGGTGTTGGAGGGCCAGCTGGTGGGTCAAGGCTTGAGTGTCCAATGACCACTCACCTTCTCCTGGGAGGGAGGGTGGATTCATGGCTCAGCATTTGCTTTCCCCTGGTGGAGGCCAGAGGCATGACAACATGTCAGCCCTCACTGCAGGAGGGAGCGTGATGGATGTCGGCTTGTGCCTTGACATTGTGTGGCCTGTCACGCTTCCAAGAAAATGGGAAAACACCCACTGACCCAACTGAAGGACAGCTGTTGGTCCCTCCATAAGCCAGAATCCCCATACATGTGTTCGTTCTGACCCCTGCTATGCCCAGGATACACAGGAAGCTCTTTAGAGCAATTCTCCTCCCCTGGTAGCCTCCCACAGAGGTAGAGGCCCACTCAATGAAGGGTAACTTTGGATTACCTGGTAACACAGCAGTAAGGGGTAGTGGATGGTGGTCAGCACTCAGCAGTGATGGTAGGGGGCCTTGGCAGGCCTGAAGGAGTGAATGGCCAGGGGGTTAAAAACTGCTTGAATTTGCTTCCTTGAAATAAAGTGTCTTCACCTAAAAAATCCACAAGTGATTAGTGGAGGACATTCAAATGGATTTATGCATCTACCAGACATGTGGATGCTTTTTTTTTTCCCCTTGGTGTCCATGAAAAGGGTGGCTCCCAGTTTTCATGTCTTTGTTCAGATGTGAATTGAGCACTACTCTTCCCACCAGCATCATACATCCCCTGGGGTCTTACCTTCTGTACGTCATTGACTGTGCTTTCAAAATCCACTGGCCAAACATAAGTACACTTAAATACTTAACATTAGCTTTTTGTTGAAGCAGTCTATCAGAAAACCTTTTGTTGTCACAGAGACTGAAACAGTAGGTGGGAGAAAAGCTGCAAATGATCCTATTCACCTAAATGGGGTGCTAACTGTGAAAAGTGGAGACTGATGCTGTGAGAAGGGGACATAGAAAGAGAAAATAAAAATAAAAATAAAAAAAAACTGCTGAAATCTTAGAGATTCTGTGCAGTGACGTGCAATTTCCGTGAGGCACCATTACAAGAATAAAAAATCCACAAACCAAGCAGGATTCTGTGATTGTTACCGGTTAAAATGGAAAACCAGGGTCCCTGATTAAAATGTTAAATTTGTTGTTTGAACTATGTTTTAATCAATTTGTGAAAACAGGATATGTATCTGACTGTCCAATCCTGTTCACAGTCAAGGGAGGCGGGAGTAACATAGTGGGAGAAAGCATGTCAATCTTCTCTGCCCAGCTGTGAAGGTGCCAGTCTCCCACTGCAAACTAACACTTCAAGCAGCTTGTGTCAGCTGTGTCCCAAGTGTTCTTGTACTCTCTATGTGTACAATACTTGTAGTGTGTTATAGTGTGAAATGAAAGGTGGTGTTTTTTTAGAGTAGAATTAGGATTCAAAATGAATTAAAACCGTTTATGGATGTGTTTTACTCAGTGGTATTTTTTTAAAAGCTGTTTTTTATATTTTGAATAGACATGTTTATAAGTGAGTCTCCTGAAAATGCAGGCTGTGGAGGAACTATGCACTCATGGTTCTGTCAAAAGAAACTAAACAGTTATTCACAGAGATGATCAAATCGTGGTTGCACAAGAGAGCTGAAGTGGGAGCAATGGCTTACAACCATAAGCAGTAGCTCTCAGAAACTTTCAAATACTTCCCTCTCTGTGGCATTTATAATCCTGCACTAACAGATTTTAGCTCTCAGATCAAATACAAACTCATTTGATGTTACTGCACGAAAAACAAAAAAACAAAATATTGTTTTTTGTCTCTGATTTGTCATTTTGTTGTACTTGTACCCCACACCAATTCATCACATAAAGACCGTATTTGTGGCTAGAACAAGATGCTTTTTATTTTGTTCTTTTGCATTTGCGGCCTTCATATGAGGATGGAGGAACATTTGTACTGACAAGCATTACAGCTGCTTTCTTTGCAGTACAAAATGTAAATTTCTCGATCTTGTCTCTTTTTACTTCAGTCTCTGTCCGCTTATTTTGATTGGGGCATAAACTCTGAGCATTGCTGGAAGCTGTGATGCTGATGTCAGTGTGATATACCCTGCGCACTTATACCCTCTCTATTACCTACTCCGCACTCTCAATTTCTCCCTTCCCCCCTTCCTAATCAACCTAAGCTCCCCAGCCCCACTCCCTCCCACCTCACCTAACCTCTCCCCTATACACCTACGTTTCTACACCCTCCATCTCTGCCCCCCATCTTGTTCTCCAAATCCTTCCTTTCTACTTGATGCATCTCCCTGAAGCTCAACCTCCGCTACTGGCACTCAAGTTCTACTATTACTACCTCTGTTCTGTAACTGGTACTTATGTATTTCATGTTTTGCCTCGATGTGTACCCTTGTATTGTATACCATGCCCTTATGATCATGTTCTGTACTGTTCTTACCTCGTTGGGTAACCACGATTTGTATAACCTGTACTTGCTGAGGCTGTGCTGTGCTGAACTGCACTGCCTATGTAACAAGTTCAAATGTAATCCCTCCCAACTATGTACATTATCCATATTGTGCTACTGTAAGTTCAACTATTGTATGTATACCTGCCTCCTCTGTAACTGCTCCCCCCAGGTCGCACCATGAGACGAGCATCTTTTTGCTCAGTGTGCCTTTCCTGGTGAAACATTTTCAATAAATAAATAAATAAATATACAAACATGCGACATGCCAGCAGAAACAGGCCACGCAGTCCAGCAAGTCTGCTGGATTGTGCAGCTAGCCCCTTTGTGACAGGCTATTGGAAACTGACACTGTATTTGAGTATCTATTAAAAAAATAACATTTTACAGAGCCCATTTTTATCAATGTGACTGTTCTCATGCAAAGACTGCAAATGCAGAGGAACAAAATAAAAGATGTTTTGTTCTGGTCATGAATACAAGGAAGTAACATTGAATGTGTTATTTGTAAGGAATAAAGTGTCTATGTGATGAATGGGGGTGTAGATACACCAGAAAACCAGTGACAAAAAACATACTTAATATGTGTTTCTGTGAAGTAACAGGGAATTAGTTATTTTATTCAGTCACTAGCATGGACTGAAACTTAGACATAGCTCCTGTCTTATAGTAGTTTTATGTTTTGTTTTTGCACACATGCATTTCAACACAATATTCTCAGTGCAGCTGGCTATGGTTACCCAAGTCAGTGTAAGTTCTGTACTAAAAAAACAAACAATCAATAAATCTTCCATTTTGTTTAATTTCTTAATATTTTGTTTGGGTTGGCACTGAGTAGCACCGTGTTATATCCTACTGACATTCTTGAAGTGTTAATGACAGCCTCAGCACCTGCCTTTTTTCTTCATGGCTTTCACACTTTCTTGCAGTCTCAGTTGTAACATAACAATGGTCAAGGTGAGAAAATGAACATAAAATAATCTGACTGTAAGAAACAGTAATTGAACTACAGTAATGGCTACTCTAATTGTACAAAGGTCTTCCTGTCAGTTTATACAGAATGAAAGTAAATACTGACAGACAGCTTTCCCCAACAAAGTCACATCCTCGTCTGCTCTCCACTGCATGAGACAAACACTCTGTACTCACTGGATGCTTGAAGTCTGATGGGATCATAATGTAAGACAACCACTAACACAATCAAATTGTCTCACACAGAACAAGTGATCACAGCTCTGTTACTGATTAATGACTCCAGCAAACGCAATGTGGCTAGAACAGCATATTACACTAGCTCTTTAAGGGCAGCCCTGAGTTCTTTTTTGTTTCTAATTTATGTTTCCTTTTTTGTTGTGCTAATGATGTGCATTTTACTCAATGGATATCAGTGTGATGTATAGAACAGCACTCTGTGGCGGCTGACATATGTAGTTCTATACCATTTCATACCTCTCAGCACTGTGATCTTATTCATTGTGATGTAACTCACTTATGACCTAGCTGTCAGAGTGTGAGTGGCTCCTCTTGGTCTGCTGTGATGTCAGTGAGGTTACAGAGCTGATAACATAAATACTGTATGTATTTCAACTAGAGGGGAACTCATGTGGAAAATTGAGGGCTTTCATGCCACCATATGCAAATGTCCTATACTATTACTATGGGGCTATTATGCTAATGATTGGAAGAATTATGTGATGACCCATCTAGTTTTTATAGCTGCATAGCAAGTGCTAACCAATTGCTGACCTAGAAGGAAAGAAAAAAGAGAGATCTGGAAGGGCATGCCCTGATACCCAAAGCATCACGGAACTGCAGAAATGCTTGCTCTGTGTGCAGTGGAGCTGATGCACATCATCGGTAGTATGCATGAATCAGTCCACTCTCTGTATTAAAAAAATTTCTGTTCTGCCTCCCCAACACATTGTTAATGGTCACCTGCTCCATCAGCCTCCCTAGTTTCCTCCTTTCATCCACTGCTCACCAATACTAACAGACAGCTGCTCTGAGCTGAAGGTGATGGGGGGGTTACTGTTTTACTACAAAAAAATAAAGTGTTATGCTATTGAATATAATCATTGTCCTCCTCCCCTGCTTATCTGTCAATCCTGCCAGTCACTGTTTCTGTTGGGTCTCTTACCCCAGCCTGGTTACTTAGTCTCCCCCCCCCCCCGCTGGTCACAACTCCTATTTAAACCTGGTGGATGTGATGTTTGCTGACTTTCTGTGGTGCCGAGAACAACTATGAAGCTGTTGCACTCCCAGGCACTTTTTTTTGTTCCCTCCCACCCATCACCCTTCTATTCCCATACTCCTCTCATTCTACTTGTCTCTCCCCTTCCTGCTGAGTCTTCCCTCCACTTTCTGTTCATCTCCACACCCCTGCCTAGCCACCACTACCACTATTGTAAATAGAGGGTGATGATCAAACTGGTTGGATGTGACTCCAAAATCAGCCATGTGACCTTTTTAAAATGCTTAATTCATGCTCACTTCACATTTCCTTCAAGAACAGCACTGGTCAAAAACAAAGCACACACATATGCCAGTGCCATCCTTTGTTCTGATCAGACCATCAGGGATGTCTGCAACACATTCCAAGTGAGATAAGCGAGGTGCCTGAAGCAGGGTTGGGATTACCATTTTGGCTCTGACCACAGTTTGTTTAAATCAGTAGTGAGCTCCCTGCATGACTGTTGTCACGGACAACTCATGCACTGTGCTGTGAAACAGATATAAGCAATTTACAGTCCAACAGTAAATTTATACTAGGGCTGGACAAAATTAGCAAATTCCAGTTTTGTGGAATTTTCATGAAATTTTGCAGAATTTTCTGACAATATTTAATTGGTCATAAATCAGTCCATATTATAGTTAGAGATCTGAAATTTGGCATGCATTTTGTTTTGACATTTGTATGACAGGCAGAGAAGTTATAGCGGCTCAGAGTCTGGTAATTTATTATTCATGTGAAAGTTTCTGAAAATATTTTTATGCTTAAAACTTAGCCACCTTTGGAGGTAGATAACTGAAAATGTATATGCATAATTTCATGGAAGAGTCATAGAAACTGCTAAATAGAGACATAATTGAGTGTGTAAATTATAAATTGCAGGAGTTCAAAAAATGTGTTAAATTGTGTGAAACCTTTTAAAATATTTGGATGCTTATAGCACCACTGTTATTACAGGTATATACTCAAATGTTTGCATGCATACCAAAGCAAATATGTTCTGGAAATTAACTAAGCTTGACAAATGTGGTTAAGTGGGTTAAAAGTTATTATGGATACTTTAGAAATTAGCAGTCAGAATTGGAGACAACGAGACCCACTCACCAGATACTGTTTTAGTATTTTTTATTACATACCACTTAATAAACTAGATCTACATTTCATAGTGCACCCACTACTTCTTCAGTATCTAAAGATAATATAAGAATGATTTTTATTATCATACATTTCTTTAATTATTTAACTGTATTAGCTAACAAAATGAAAAAGACCATCATATATTGATGTTTATACATTTTTAAATAAAACAATTAATCATTTCCATTGTATTGTAATTTCTTTGAAAATGTCATTCTGAACACTTGCTCTTAATTTTCATTGGTTTCACTGTAAAGACACATTTTAAATGCTTATGTTTTCTTTCATTTTAAACATAATCATTTAAAATGTGTCTTTACAGTGAAGCCAATGAAAATTAAGAGCAAATTGACAAACAAATCAAAACCACAATAATGTGGGATTGCTTTTATTAAACACTATGGCCCAGATATTCAGAAATATGCCAATGGCCAGGGCAAGTTCAGTGCAGCACAAATCCAATGCGCCGTGATGCAACAGGAGCCATATTCAGAGGTTGCACTGGCCACACTGTGCCAGTGCAACACGGCTGACTATGGCACAGTTGCTCCATGGCACAACCAGGAATGTGCCATGGCACAACCAGAGATGTGCCATGGTGCAAACACAGTTGTGTTATGGTGCAGACAGAGAAGCCCCAGTGCAACTGTGGGAGCAGAGCAGCATAGCAACAGATGGGAGCATGGCACAGAGAAGAGACCTAGGGACAGTGCCAGGGAAGCACAATGACAGGCCACAAGAGGCCACCACCAGCAGGGCACAGCAGGTTGCACACATGCACCCAGACCCCCGAACACAACAGGGGCACACAGAGTAGGCAACAGGAGGAGCCAATGGCCAATGGAGGGCCAGTAAGGGAGCCCCCCCAAGGCAGCAGGCCATGCCCCCCCAACCATAACAATCCACATCCAGGACAAGGCAGCCAAGCACACACACATGCCACACAGGCACACAGGCGGCCCACACAGCAGGCACGTAGCATGGCAGACCACATGAGACAAGCAGCACAATGCCAAGCAGGGGCCCCAACACAACGTGTGCCCAGTACCCGACCAAAGACCATGGCCGTGTGGCAGCACCACGCACACAACCACCACACACCTCTGGCAGCCTTCCCATGGGCACCCCAGGGCACAGCCACTGACCGTGGGGAGGGACACCACCACAGTGTGACACACCACAGCACACAGAAGTGAACCACAGAAGCACAACACATGCACACCACACGGACAGGCTCTGGGCCACAGCAGCATGACTCCGCATGCCACCTGCAAAGCAGACAATGACACAGGCAGGTAAGTTAAAAAATATATACAGTATTGTAGGAAAACTATGTACAGCAACAAGGGGGTGGGAAAGGGTAGGAAAGTGAGGGAAGGGGACAGGGAACAGGGACTGTACAGTGGGATGGGGGACTGTAGGGGGAGGTACAGCTGGGGTAACAGGGGACTGCTGGGGTCTGACCACCAGCGGCCACATCCTGCCACCCCTTGCTGTGGTCGACGGCGGCACCTTCAGCCAGCCAGCATCATCCTCCTCATCTGCAGGACCACCTCCATTGTCGTGGACATAATGAGAATGATTTGGTGGAGCAGCCGGCAATACAGTGGCATCCTATGCCTCCTCCAGACACCTATGACAAGGGACAAGACAGGTGATCAGTGCAATGTCCAAAGGAACCATGACCACCAACAGCGTGCAATGGGTAGTGGGAACACACACACCACTGGAGGGCCTGTACCGGCTACCTGCAGGGGGTGGGCCAATGCCTGACAGCAGTGTGGCACACCACAACAGTGCACAGAGGCAGTCCCCACTGCACAATGGCCACCCAACTGCACAATGACAGTCACATGGCACAGTGCACCGGCAGCACCACAACAACGTCAGTGGCAGCTGGGCATACTCCCACCCGACAAACAGCTGCCACACATGTGTAATGGATGTTCCACAGTGGTGAGCACCATCACAGTGCAACACACAAAGCTGTCACAACACACAGCACAGGTGGCCATGCCCGCACCCACACCCCCGCCATCTCCCATGTACAATGCAAAGGACCATGACAGTGCCTACCTGCCCTCTGTGGCCCTCTGGTGCTGGAGCCAGTCCTGCACCACCTCCCTGGCCCACTGCAGCCTGCTGTCCTGCCACTGCTGCCACCCTCCTGTGATTTTCAGGCCCTGGGAATGGAACATAGACAGGTAAACTTCAGTAAATATCGACAGCAGCTGCCCACCACCCCCACCCCTGTGCACAGGGTGACCCCCTGCCCGACACATCCCACACAGCTGCATTGCAACCAAAGTGGTGGCTGGCAATGCCACCCCATGATGCACACTATGGCAATGCGCCACTCTGCAGGGCATGCCAGGCAGCCTAGCCAATACCACAGTACAGCATCAAGGCACATATGCAATATGGGCCTACTCACCTGGCTGTGGCACAGCCCCATGCCTGACTCGCACCTCCAGCCTCCTCAGGCACTCTGAGTCCCTCTTGACCAGGTCACCATATCTGTCATGGCACTGCTCCACTGTCCTGGCCACCCTGGTATGCCGTTGCAGTGTGGCAGCAATCCCCTACCACACTGCCACCCCGGGCTGCTGCAGGGGCACCTGGCCAAACAGCTGGGGTGCATGGGGCTGGACACAGGTGACCAGGTTCACCAACTCCACCTTTGTCCAGTTCTGTGCATGGGGTGATCTCTACTGTTCCATGCTATGCTATGAAGCCGGTGAGCAAAATGGTGGCAGTACATGCATGTGGCCATGATGTGCGCCAGATGTGCGATGCGAGGGAACATGCACTGTGTCCACCCATCACGCAGTCTTGGAGATGCACAGCATGAGCATGGCAAGGCGGGGTCACAGGTGCAGGGGTGACCCAAGTCAGGGGTCACAGCAGGGGTCAGGGGTTGTCTGCCTCTGCGCAGTGCACATGTGTGTGATAGCAGGCCTGGTGCACCATGGCCCCCATCATGCAGTCGGTGCACAGTGCACAATTGACAACATGATACCATTCTGTGCATGTGCACTGTGGGCCTGCACACTGCGCATACGTGCGTATTGTGCCGCGACTTGCTCCGGAGCAATCTCATTGCACACAGAGCAAAATCATGATATTCAGATGCCACATGAAAATGAGCTCATCAGCCAATGCAAGGCACACTGGGGGAATTAGCATGTCACTACTATTGTGCCAAAGCTCATTTGCACACAATGAGCTATATAAGTACCATGGAACAGCACAGGCCATGGACCAGTATTGCATCCTTTCGGAGTAAGTTGTGCATGCTGCTGCAGCTCACTGGGAGCAGCCAGCACAGTAGGGTGGACAGAACAGGGTGATGCTGCCACTGTCACACTGTGCTGTCCATGTCCACAGGAAGCGACATGTCGGAACATGAGGAAAGTGAGCAGCATGGGCCTGCTCGCAAGCGCAGGCCCAATTTCACAAAGGCAGAAACAGAGGTCCTGTTTGAAGCCTACCTTGACAGGAAGCCCCTGTTCAGTGCTGCCACAGGCACACTGCAGGCAAGGGCTGAGGCCTGGGTGGAGGGTGGAGGTCGCGGCATGCGTCAACCAGCAGGACAGCCACCAGTACTCAGCGCAGTAGTGCAGGCAGAAGGTGGGCACAGACAAGAGGTGCATCAAGGAGAAGGTGGCAGCCATTCGTGCCTCCCGGAATGCCACCAGAGGGGGGCCTCAGCTGCGCCACTGCTCAAGGCGCAGAAGGAGTTGGTGGCAGCCACCATGTGCCGCAGCACGGTGGAGGGTGTGCCTGTCGGTGGATTCCAGATGGGTGGCAGCCTGTCACTACATGGTAAGTATGTCAGCCACACACAGCTAGGGGCATGGAGGGTGCATACACAGCCATGCTGGCATGCATGCAGCCAGCATGCCTGTCATGTGCAAGTGTGCACACCCACATGCATGCCATGCTTCAGGACACAGGTAGTGGTAGTGTGGGGGGCACATGTGGGCAATACATCACTAACACGCCTCACTTTCTCTTGCAGCCCCAGCATGCCCCCGTGTAGATGATGGGGCACTAACGGCGGCAGCAGCTGTGGCCACTAGACCGGCCCTGGATGACCAGCCTTCCACCTCCATGAGCATCCGGTGGCCTGACAGGCTGCAGCTCTCCACCACTGTGCAGGCAGATGTCCTGGCCCTGGGGTCGGACGAAGCCCTGGATGTGTTCCTGCAGGATGCCAGCCTTAGGGTCCTGTGTGCAGAGACACAGATCGGGGTTGGGTCCGACACAGATGATGACATAACGCTCATCCTGGACAGCATGGCTACCATTGTGGGGAGACGCCCCTGCTGGCCACTGACACAGGCAGCATTCCCAGTGCTCTGCCAGTGGTGGAACAGCTTCTCGCCACCACTGTGGGTGCGGTGGTGTGCACTGTCCAGGCTGTGCCCTGTGGTGGAAGTGGTGTGGCCATGCAGGAACTGGGTGGCATGCAGCAGCTGGATGGGTGTGTGCCAACAGGCTGCCAGACACAGGGTCCACTGCCGGTTCTCCTGCCGTACCCAATCCCCCTGCAGACCCCACTGTGCAGCATCCACCAGACAGGGGGGGCTGTGCAGAGTGGCCGGTCACCACATGGGGATCGGCATCTGGCCCAGGAGCCCTAGGACGCCGACCCACTGGCTGTGCACACCCATTTGCTGCAGGAGTCTGTTCAGTAACAGGTGCTGCTCACCACTGGGGTGCGCGCACTGCATGTGGTGGTGCACCAGTTAGCCGAGCAGCAGGAGAGGGGCACTGTGCAGATCCTGTCAGGGATGCAGCGCATGCAGGAGGCCATGACTGCATCCCTGGATCACATTGCTACCGTGATCTCAGATGGCTTTGCGCTGCTGGCTGCCACAGGGCATGGCCAGGCACAGATGACCTACCACAGTGCGTTGTCCACCCCACGTACTCAGTGTCGGGTGACCCCTGCGCAGTTGACGTCTGGCTCAGATGTCAGCATCCCAGGCATGCCCAGGGCTGCGCTGTTTGGGAACGTTGACACCCCCACGCAGACAGTCGTGGTCCAGCGATTCCACCCCAAGGGGCTGTTGCACCCCCCATGGCTGATGCGCATCCTGTGGCTGCCGATCGACCCAGGCACAGCTGCCCCCATGGCCATGGTGACTATGGTGCCATGCAATGGACCTGATGTGCAGCCCACCCCGCCTGCGGTCTGCAGCTGCTGCCCAGTGTGCACATTTGTGGTGTGTGTGCCTACCGCAGGTGTGGCACATGTGTGTTGCGCCACACGCTGTCTGTGTGCGTGCCTGCCCAGCTGCTCGACTGAGTGGTGTGAGCATTATGACAGTCCTGCACTGGTTGCACCTGTGCAGCACTGCGATGCATCTGATTCATGCCACATACCCATGCCTGTGTGTGGGTGCATGTGTGTGTGGGTGGGGGCCTGTGAGGGGTGCTGTGTGTGGTTGTGTGTGGGTGGGGGCCCCTGTCACCCATACCCCTGCTTCTCACCTCAGTGTGTGCATGCCTAGTGCCATGCATGCCCCTGCACATGTGCTGTACCTGTTTGTATGGCCTATGCATTTATATCACACCACCTTCCTGTGTGCACCATAGTGCTCCTTTGCTATGGTGTCCCTGTGCCATCTCTCCTGTTGGATCAGCTGGGGATCCCTCCACCCAGGGGGTGGCTGTCCACCTCCATCCAGCCCATTGCCTCCATCATCCCCACTACTGTCACCCTCATCAGCCTTGACAACTATCCCACGGTCAATGATCATGTTGTGCAGTATGCAGCAGGCCAGGAATAGGCCACAGGCTTTCGAGGAGCTGTACTGTAGGGCACTGCCTAACCTGTCTAGACAATGGAACTATGCTTTCAGTATGCCAAAGACTCACTTGATGATGTTGCCATGCTGGCGTGTGCCTCGTTGTAGTGTTCCTCTGGTGGGGACGACAGACACCTGTAGTAGGTGTGCAACCAGGGCCGCAGTGGATAGGTGCTGTTCCCATGTGGATAATGACATGGTTAGCCCTCTGCTATGCTATGCCACACCCATTGCCTGTCCCTGGTGCCCACGCCAACATGCACACCCTGCCCTCCCCCCATCCCAAGGTATGCTTTGCTCATCGCCCCTTCCCCATGCCATACTCACCTACTAGGTGGCCCGTGGGGATATCCCCACATTCAAACCTGTGGCACAGTGCAGAGCTGTGCCAGATGAATGCATCATGTGCACTCCCAGGGTGTGTAGCACAGAAATTGGTTATGCACCCCATGGCATTGCACACCACCTGGCAGTTGACACTCGGACTCCCCTTCCTATTGATGTACAACACACCCTTGAGGCCAGGTGGCATGCGGATGCCCATGTGGGTGCAATCAATGACCCCAATCATTCTAGGCATACATGCTACCCTGTGGAAGCCCTGCATGGTTGCTGTAACGCCCCACCTGCGTGCTGGGGAAATGGATGTATTCCGATGCATATAGCAGCAGAGCATTGAGGAACTGTGTGAGGAGACGGGACGTGGTCAACTGGGTTATGCCTGTGGTGTCCTCTGTTGGTCTTCAGAAGGTGCCCGTGGTGGACAGGCACTTGACAGCTGTCACCTTCATTTCCATGGACAAGGCATGGCTCTGTCTGGTGGGTGCCTGCATCTCCTCACTGCGCAACTCACAGAGCTGCCTCAGAATAGCCCTGTTCAGGTGGTACTGGCCCACGATCTCTGTGTCACTATACTGCTTGAAGGTGATGTGGGAGCAGTACCACCTGTGTCGGGCATACCACTGATGGGCCCTTCTTTGGCCACATCACTGTTCCTGCTGCCCCCTCACACCCCTCATTATGGCCTCCATCATGAAGGGTGCACTATCCGTGGCCCTTGCTGCCCTATATCCCCCTGGGCGATTGGCTGCTGTGGGCTGTGTGCCACCCTGGTGCACTGCCTGGCAGTGTGTCTGCCTGTCTGTCACAATCTCTCTGCCTTTGTCTCCCTCTCCACTGCCACCTCTGTCCCTCTCCCTCTGTGTCTTTCTTTCTTTCTTTCTTTCTTTCTTTCTTTCTTTCTTTCTTTCTTTCTTTCTTTCTTTCTTTCTTTCTTTCTTTCTTTCTTTCTCACTCTCTTTAGCCTGGTGCTAGTGCTTTCTGTGTGCTTGCCTCCTGTATTTATAGGAAAAAGTCTGCTCGATGCATTTCTGATTTGCTCTGAACTTGCGCCATGGTTTCATGGTTGAATATCACACTGCACTGGACATTCATGGGCACGCACCCTGCACTTGCACCTGCATTCATTATAGTTGTGCATTGGTGCAATAAGATTTGCACTGCAAACTGGCTCCCACTGAATATCGCTCCTTGGCGCAAGTCCACACTTGTGCCGGCACAACTCAGTTGCGCCATGCACAACTGCTTTGAATATCCAGGCCAATATGTGTATATAACATAAAAAATTATACAGAACTATATTTTGATGCATTTTATATGCATTCAGAATGGATTATCTTTAGATCCTGAAGAAGCAGTGGGTGCAGTACAAAACATAGATCTAATTTATTAAGTGGTATATAATAAAAAATGATACTAAAACCATATCCGGAGAGTGGGTCTCATTGTCTCCAATTCTGACTGCTAGTTTCACTGTGAGGTTTGTCGGAGCTTGATATCTCTTGGAATTTTCTTTTATATTATAGGAACTGGGTGGGCCACACTGCCTCTCTGTGGTTCTACTTTAGAAATTACTATTTGGCAACATGTGCTTAAAAATTCATGGATGCATAATATGTAATGCCACTAGAATTCTTCTTGTGGAATTTAACATTCACAAAGCACTTATTACCTGTGAACCACCTTACCTTTACAAACATAGCAAGAGTACACATGAATCAGTGTGCTTCCCCTCTCTATCCTCAAAAAAACACCTCCCCTGTCATGACACTCCCAAATTCTGTGTGCTTCCCTTCCCCACCATTGGTTACCAGCCCTGTTTCACACTCTCCACCCTCACCCATCCTTGGTTTCCATAAGCAGCTCCAAGTGTTGCCACCAGCCATGGCATATCCTTTGGTATCTGTTGAGCCAGGTGGGCTGTTTCTGTCACAGCCCTCAGTGGCTCAGCAAAACTTTGGAAGCAAGTTCGGAGTAAGCAGCTGAACCAGAAAGACTTTTGAAGCAACTAACTGCACCCTACCCTCAACTGGACATCTCTATAAAACTCTTTCTCCCCCCAAAAAGACAACTCTCTCTCCCTTGAAAAAAGACACCTCCCCCGCCCTGATGCTATCTCCCTCTGTGAGATTACCTCCCACCCACAGTTACTTGCTCTGTCTCACACTCCTTCATCCTCATTTTTCGTAAGCAGCTTGCACTGTTGCCATCGGCTCTGGTGACTCCTTTGATGTCTATTGAGCCATGTAGACTCTTTCTGTCTCATGCTCCCCTCCCCATTGGTCATTGGTTTCAGTTACCAGTTACATGTTTCTGCCCATGGCAGGTCCTTTATGTCTGCAGAACTGAGCTGGCCCTTTCTTTCACAGTCCTATGTGGCTGAGTCAAATGTTGGTAGCAAGAAATGACCCCTCCTAAATGTCCAGCTCTGTAAAACAAAAACAAAAACCAAAAATACATAAAAGAGAAAGTCTAGCGTGAGCCTTTGATCCTCTCTAAGAACCTGGAAGAATTTCAACAGCAGGCTGGAAAGATTGAGCTACTGAGCAGCAACCTCTTTGCGTCCTGTGAAGCCTCCAGCTTCCCAAGTAAATCCTTGTCCCAGCGAACGAATGGACCATCTACCTCCATAAGCAAAGGTAAAAACAAATATTCATTTGGGAGATGCTGTTTCTCTGATCTATTGTTCTGTTAGTTCTCAATAATTTATTTTTGCGCACGGCTAATTGTACCACTTAAGGACCTGCTAAAATCATTCACTATTCCTGCTAGTGCTTAGTGACGGTACTTTAAGTGCTGCAATATTAGTATTGCAGCTTTGTTTTAATTCTGTTGATAGTGAAAGTGACCAACTGCTGACTGTTTGGAAACTGGCCCATGGCCACATCTGATCCCAACAGAGTATTATATTTCAGATCCATTATATTTCTACAACATGTTTTATTTTGGCCCTGTTGTGTGAGCAAGTAGTACAGTATGTTAACCATATGGAATGCATACCTCTCAACCTCTTGTCTCATAAATCAGGGACAAGGCTTACAAATATCAGGGACAAAGACCCCAAATGAGGGACACATCTTAAAAATGTGTATTATTCACTCAGAAAGCTGATAGAATTAGGGGATTTGTGTAAGATGCATTTTCTGAATAGGAAGAAATCTGTGACGTTAATATTTAACATTATTTTATGCTTACAATTCTCAGTGTCCTGTCACAAAAATACAAATTTTATGAGGGACAGAGGAAAATTTTGAGGCAAAATCAGGGATGTCCCTGAAAATCAGGGACAGTTGAGAGGTATGATGGAATGTTTTTTGATGTAAGAGACATTTCTAGCCTAGGCACCCTATACAGTGAACGTGGTGATAAATAGGCAAGTAGAAACTCATGCATCTCCACCTAGAAGTATGCAACGAGGCACAAAGAGGTGTGTGTAAAACATATTTTACAGCATGGCCAGGGGCGTAGTAAGGCATGAGGCCAAAGGCTGAGTGACTCCAGCCGCTGTACATGCTGTATAATATGTTTTATACACATCCCTGAGTGCCCTATTGCATTTATAAAATGGGCTTTTTTTTTACTTTTTACTGTTGGGAAAAGTATGTTTTATATGTAGAAGCAATAGATTTACTTGTGTGCATTTGTTATAAAATGGTCCTTCCACCCACTGCATGTGATGTCATTGATGATGTCATTGTATTATTGTTTACTTTTTTCCTCTGTTTTTTTTTTCTGTTTTTCTACACATTCAAAATATGGAATGTTTACCATGGAATACATGGATTCAAAATTCTGCTCGGTTCCACTGGCAGAATGTTTCTCCCCTAACACACTGTACACACAGACAACAAAGACCTTTGTTACAGCCAGAGACTCAATTATCTCAATGACAGGGCAAGAAGAAGAGAGTTCCTTGATGAGCAGGTAAAGACAGAAGGGGGGTTTTTCACTGTCAGCAAAGAAACAGCTGCAGTGAAAACTAACAATACCTAATGTTTCTAATGTGTTTATATATGTACAGAGAGTGCGATGATCAGGGAAACAACATCTAATTAAGTTGTTTTATTTTTTATTTCAGGTAGTTTTATTTTTAGGGCCCAGTTGAATTTTTACAGTGTAAAGGTAGCAACCATGCTTGTGGCGGAAGATTGGTTCTGGCTGTAGGGAGCTAACTGAAATGTCTGTGTTCCAAATGCCCATTGATCAGGGTTCCAGACTCATCACTGCAGAGCAGTCCTTTTTTTTAACCATGTCTAAACCATATTTTACACATGAATAAGAGCAACTCAGATTACTGGATTTTACCCTGCCACTTTATAATCTCATGTAACACCTGTTCTTAGCTTAGAATCTAAAATAACACCAGTTTTAGGCTCATTGTTATTAGCCACATTTAAATTTCAATAGCCATTGGTTACTTTGGCTATCCTTAACATTCACCCATGCACTTCTCTCTCTCTCTCAGGTGCTCTCCTTATTACTTCTGTGCACATATATTGATTGGTTCACAGTTCATTCCTTCGCATCTTTCCTATCCTAGTTCTGCAACTACTGTATAAGTCCTTTATTTGTGTTTCTGTCCCTGTTGAAATTGTTTTTCTCCCCATCTCCTAACAACCTCTATGGTAACACTTTTCCACAAATAAAGCAACTTTCTAACTTACACCGTTTATAGCATATGGGGTGCCTTTATTGTGTATGGAAATCCATACATTTGAAAACGTCATTCAGCTGCAGTAGTGACATAACTACCACAGTTCTTGGTAGGGCTACTGCTGCTTTCCTAAGACCAAAGCATGTGGTCTGTACTGTTTAAAAAAAAATGATATTGTGACAGGACAAGCAAGATAAAAAAAGTAAATATGTGGGAAGGGTGCAGCGAGAGGCAGTTGTAACTGTACCTGATAGTAATAGAGGTGATGAGTTTGTGGTGGCAGTGACAACTGCAGGAAAGGAGGCAGGAGTGATTCTTATCGAGTCTGCGACTGAACACTGAAGCTGTTTTCTTTCTTTAAGCACAAACTGGCTAACATTATGGTTTCTCATACACTATTAAGTAATAAGATATAAGAGGATGTGCATTGTGGTTGGTTAAGAGCACACCTCAGGTGTGTTGTGAGGCATGAAGCATTACTGAGTGCCTTCAATTATCTGGGAAGTGCCATTATTCCACCACAACGCATACCCTGGAATGTCTTATTGTGATTATGAAAGGAGTCCAATATTTTTTTGGGGGTGGTGAAAAAAATGCATCACAATCAAAAAAGAAACATTTATATGACTTTCTTAACAAAATGTTCATGCACTTCAACAAAATAGTCCCAGCACATCCCAGCACTGAAATGCTATCTCAGGTTTATAGGTTACGTACAGAAAAATACATGCATTTTTAATTAGCTCTTCAACCCTCTCTTTTCCCCAATCTACCTCCATTTACTTGCAAAACCCTCTCTTTTCCTCAATCTACCTCCATTTACTTGTTTCATCACCTTTCTTTCTTTTTTTCTTTATATTATTCCCTCACTTTACCTAACTTGTAAAGTCAAGTCAAAGTAAAGTAAAATCAGGATGAGGAGAGAGACAGGGAACTGATCTCACAAATATTGAAAGCTGTGGGGAAAAGAGAGGTGGTAATTGTGGGGGACTTCAACTTGCCCAAGGTGGACTGGAGCATACCATCCACAACATGTGATAAGTCAGGTGATCCTGGAAGGACTACAGAGTGGGTTCCTGACTCAGGGCATCACTGAACCAACAAGAGCTGAGGCAATTCTTGATCTGCTGTTCACAAATGGGGAGCATGTACAGGAAATAATGGTCAGAGAACCACTGGGTGAAAGTGACCATTGCACAGTGTGGTTCCAGTTGGATATGGGCAGGGAAAGCATCCCGACTAAGACCAAAATCTTGGATTTCAGGAGGGTGGACTTCAGGAAAATGGGTGAGGTACTAAGGAACCATCTGGCGGGCATCAGAGCAAAGGTGGTCCATCATTAAGGAAGGAATAATGGTTGTCACAGATGAGTGTGTTAGGTTCAGGGGGAAGAACGCAACGGCCAAATGCCCAGATGGTTCAGTTCTGGGTTTGCCAAGGCAGTAAGGGAAAAGAGATTGGCCTATAGAAAATTGAGGAAGACCAAGAGAGAGGTGGATAGGGAAAATTACCTAAGGTTGGCTAATGAGGCAAGTAAGAAAGTCCAGCAAGCAAAGGCACAGAAGGAGCTGCAGATAGCTGAAGGAATTAAGAAGGGGGAAAAGGCTTTCTTTCACTATATAAGTGAGAAAATGGACAAGAATGAAGCGATTGTTAGGCTTAAAAAAGGGGTGGAGTGGGTGGAGGATAATGGGGGAAAAGCAGATATACTAAATTAATACTTCTGTTCTGTCTTCACCAGGGAGAAGGATGAACCAGTACCTTCAGGAGGGAAAGAGGAGTGGGTATGCTGGCATTGAAGGTGGACAAATCACCAGGCCCAGACAGAGTACATCCAAGGGTACTAAAAGAACTGGCTGAGGAGCTGGCAGGGCCATTGGCAGACAAATTTAATAGTTCACTAGAGTCAGGCGTGGTACCGCAGGACTGGAGAACAGCACATGTAGTGCCCCTTCACAAAAGCAGTCCCAATGATGTTCCAGGGAATTGCAGACCAGTCAGTCTGACTTCCATTGTGGACAAGCTCATGGAGACCATATTAAAGGAAAGGTTGGTGGAATATCTAGAGGAGCATGGTCTCCAGGATGAGAGGCAGCATGGGTTCATGGGGGTGGAGATCACATTAAACAAATCTGATTGACTTCTTTGACTGTGTCACTAAGACAGTAGACAGGGGCCAAGCGGTAGACATCCTCTATCTTAATTTCAGCAAGGCCTTTGGCTCTGTGCCCCTGGCTTAGGGACAGAACCTGGCTATTGGCGGAGAGTTATCTGGCACCATAGAGGTAACCAGTGGGGTCCCTCAGGGCTCAGTGCTGGAGCCGGTGTTGTTCAATGTCTTCATCAATGATATTGGGGGTGGCATTAAGGGTAAAATGTGCCTATTCATGGATGTCGCCAAGCTCTGTGGGAGAGTGGACACAGCTGAAGGGATACAGAACCTACAGGAAGATCTGGAAAAGCTGGGGAGGTGGTCCAGGATATGGGTGCTTGGCTTCAATACCAAGAAATGCAAAGTTATGCATAGTGGAGCCAAGAATTCCTGGACAGAGTATTACCTGGGTGGAGTCAGAGTATCTGCATCAGAAGAGGAGAAGGACCTGGGAGTGATGATCATTAGTGACCTGAAGCACTCCACGCAGTGCAAGAAAGCAGCAGAGAAGGCAACAAGATGCTGGGATGCATAGCTAGGGGGATAAGTAGTAGGAGACAGGAGGTTATACTGCTCTTGTATAGGTCACTGGTAAGGCTGCATCTAGAGTATGGAGTTCAGTACTGGTACCCACACCTCAAAAAGGACATTAACCTGCTGTAGAAGGTTCAGAGGAGGGCTACAAAGATGATAGCTGGTCAGGAGGGCAAGGCATATGAGGAGAGGTTGAGGGCACGGAACATGTACTCCCTGAAAGATAGGAGAGAGAGAGAGAGAGAGAGAGAGAGAGGGGACATGTTTGAGACCTTCAAGTACTTGAAAAGGATAAATAAGGTTGATAAGGAGAGTCTCTTTAAGTTGAGTGGCAAACATAACACAAGGGTGCACAGTCTTAAGCTGGAGGGTGGGAGGTTTAGGAGGAAGGTCAGGAAGCA
Source organism: Neoceratodus forsteri (assembly GCA_016271365.2). Classification (NCBI taxonomy): domain Eukaryota; kingdom Metazoa; phylum Chordata; order Ceratodontiformes; family Ceratodontidae; genus Neoceratodus; species Neoceratodus forsteri. Next base: position 1,231,968,236 of record CM057459.1, on the reverse strand, counting down.
CTTCTTCACAGAGAGAGTGGTGGACACTTGGAATAAGCTGCCGGAAGAGGTCATCTCGTTGAAGACAGTGGGCAGCTTTAAGAGAGCCTGGATAGGCATAGGGGAAGGTAAGGGGATCATGGGTAGGGAGGATGGGAGGAGTGGGGAGGGAGGGCAGGGACAGTAGCTCAAGCTGTGGACCCTGCAATACGAGCAAACTTGATAGACCAAATGGCCTTCTTTTGCTGGCTTCTTCATATGTTTGTATGTATATTCATATTTTCTGTCTTGCCTACATTCAAGAGATAGAATCTTTGATCCAGTATATATGGAATACAAGAATTCAAATTTCTGCTCAGTTCTACTGGCAGAATGTTCACCCCCACTATCAAACAACAGAAGGCTTCTAATGGAACCAGGGCTTTCATTTTATCTGTAGCTGGTTAAACAACAGAAATTTCTCCAGTAAACAGGTGAAGATAGGAGGGGAATTTTTCATGGTCAGCAAAGAGACACCATAAATTAAAATTGTAAGTACTGTAGTACTTCATTTTTCAAGTTATGTATATTTGTGCAAGTAGAGGATTATGAGGGCAAATATTTAATCATTATGCTTTTAAATTTAAGGCAGTTTCATTTGTAGGGCCTAGTTGAAGTCTTTTAATGAGTAAAGGTGACAGCCATGTTTGTGATGGCAGTCAGGGATATGTGGCGGTACTGATTTTATTGTGAAGAGGCTGCTGGATCTTTATCCATTGCTGTTGTGCTGAAATGACAGCACTGGCAAAATTGACCCTCAGCCAATCAGGTTTCATATTTTTAAATCCCATTTTATAATATATAATAATGTATGGGAACCCATACAGACCAAGGCTGTTTTCCCTGCTTGTGGTTACCACGATGACGGGGGCCTCTCCAGCTTCACTCTTGAGGTTATCCTGTCATCATAGTAACCACTCTGTGGTAAAATAGCCTTGTGTATGGTTTCCCATACAGTATTATATGTTTTCTGACTATTCATTACACTCCAAGTCAATAATTAATTCTATAGCTCTTAATAGGTATATACATTTTTGCTCTCATCAGAGTTTGTTACATATACCATCCTTATGTCTGATAAGGTATAATGAGTGATGTTCTAAACATTGTACCTAGTATTGTCAGGTAGTAAATCTGTCTGGAATAAAGCAAAAGTACTTCTAACACAAAAAGCACAGTACCAGTTAAACTACTTTTTAAAATGAAAATCAAGCAATGGATATGTTCTTGAAAAAGTACATTTCAAGCTGGCCCAGTAGCACAGCAGTGTACTTCCCACTATGCTGGTGACTGAGATTCAGGAACAAACTCTGGATGCTCATGGTTCAGCCAGGGAAAGGAGGATCCAGCATTCAATGGACAGCTCTTTTCTCTCAGGGAGGAGGGATGTGGCGCCCTGCTGCATGACTGCCACCTGGTGGAGGCCAGGTGGTAACACAGTGGGAACACATAGACGAGGAAAGAAGCAGCCAACAGGCATGCACGCATGCTGAGCATACATGCGTGTGTGTTAATACATGCTGGCATCCTCAGGGAACCAACCAGGAGCTGGAGGGAAAAAAGTTCTGTTCTGACATTGCACCATCTGCTGTGCCACAAATGTCACATGTGCGGGCTACCTGGCCAGTAGGACATCCACCCACAGGTGTGAGTTGCATTTGCTGAATTGTGTGTGTGGACCCAGCCCTGTCAGGGAGAATGGTGGCCGTGGTTGTGATGGTGGTGCTGGTGGCAGTGGCAGTAGCGGAACTGGGGGCATAGATCACGGGGGGGGACCCTGGTAGCACCAAAGGCACTGGCTGTCTGGTGGGTGAATCTGCAGGGGCAGCACTGTGGCCACTGCCATCAGCCCCTTGCAGGTCCTCCAGTTCAATTCCAAAGTCTGATGGTGAGAACCTTCCCCAACGGAATTGTCACGAATGTAGTCTATGTTGGGGATGGATGTCTTATCATCCCTGTCCTTAACATCATCATCAACATCAGTGATGGCTCCAAGTATTGCGCCGATGGTCACTCCCACAGCTGATGCCTGTGCTGGTAGGTTACGCACCTCAGTTGTTGATGGGCCTTCCACCTCGTCTGCCTCCACAATGTCCCCTGCTGCGAGTCCATCACCCTACACTGTGGAGAAAGAATAAGAATGTGAGTGGCCTGCACATTACACAGTGGTCCCCCACCAGTGCCACCACATGCAATATACACCAGTGCTGCCAATGCCACACAGTGCAAGCCAAAACCTGGTGTGCACAGCCTACACACCCAAGTTACAAGCACAACACCCTTGGAATGTGCATCCCAGAAGACTGCAGTCAACCAGCACCATGTATGAGCAATAACATACAGACACATGTGAAACCCGCCATCAAAAGGGAGGTTATAGTATAGGCACACTGTGACACATGTGGCAGCATGCAGCACTGATTGGTGTATGCAAAACCACTGGCAAAGTACACACCATGTGCAGAGGTACAGGGTCAGTGTCTGCAGGGTACACCATGACCTTGTGAACATGGCACATGCTGCAGGTCCAGAAATGCATAGTACACAATGCTGCCAGACTGCACACAGGCCTACACATTACACACATGTCTGCACAGGCCAGGCCAGCTGTGTGCTACACCACAAGCAGAGCCATCTGTATCCCCATGTGCTGACATGCATACCATGGTATTGCATGGCCATGTACTCACATGTGTGGTGTAATGCTGGTGGTGTTTCACAGCCACCGCCATCCACACCTGCTACGGCAACCTTCCAGATGGTCGATGCTACCACTTCCATGATAGGGTCCGCTGTTCCAAGCTTTGCAGGTCTTGGATCTCAGCCAGTGCCGTGCAGTGCACAGTGGTGGCGTGCCTCCTCCTCCTTGGCCCTGCACTGCATATCATGCCATCTCTTCCTTACAGCGTCCATTGTGCAGCCACGTCCACCCTCTGCATTGACCTCTGCAGTGATCTGATCCCACATCTCCCTGCCAGTGGCATCTGTGTTCCTGTACTCCTACATTGCCTGCTCCAGTGCCTTGTAGCCATTGACCAGGGCCTTCAGCTCCTTCTGGGAGAATTTATATGACTGTAGCCTTGCCGTCCATCAGGAGCACCTATGTGGGGATGAAAGGTGACAGTGGTCAGTGGCTGTCATGTACTCTGAGTGTGTGTGTGTGTGTGTGTGTGTGTGTGTGTGTGTGTGTGTGTGTGTGTATGTGTCTGTCTCTGTGTGTGCCACTCCACACAACAAAATGGTCACAGTGTGTCACTGGCCATGCACATGCATCACAGGGATGTCGGGGCACACCCTACAACACACAGCACACAGGTCTGACGATGCCCTCCACATGACCAGCTGCCATTGTCTGCAACAGGACAGGGTCTGTGTGCAACAGTACAACAGCCACAAGGCTGCATGGTGAGGGCAGCACCAGGATCACTGTTCCATCTGTGGTCCAACAGGTGTGTGCCAAGACTGAGCTGCACAGACCAGTGGGGCTGGCAGACTTCACAATGTGCCCTTGTTGTGGGACATCGTAGCATGGTGTACACATACACACGCTGGAGGCAGAGAGCAGCCTTGTGAACTGTACTGTGTTGTGATTCCTCCCCCCGCAGGGATGTACTGGTACCCTGTGGAAGCAGATGTGCATCCATATGTGCGTCACAGTGTGAGCAGAGACACAATCACAGAGTGGACATGTGTTTCGACAGAACAACTGTGCAGCACTGTGACTGTATACATCTGCATGCTGGGCCTCTAGCATCTGAGTGTGCAGTTGTCTGCAGTAACTGACATAGTACATCCTAATACTGTTCCCCATACTGTTCCCTCACACATATTGTAGCCCCATTACAGTGTAGCAGAGTGCACACAGTGTTGCATATAGCACTGTAATGGCTGAGGAACACCTAACTATAGCTTCTTCATTCATGTCCTGGGACATGCTGGGGCCTATCCTTTGCCCCTGGGACATCCAATGCAGTAGATGTACTTAACACCTGCCTGGCAGAGATCAATGACTGAATGGCCCAATGTGCTCTACCATGGGGTCTCAGGAGGTACCCTCCATCGACAGCAGCTGGTGCAGAATGCAGCTGCCAGGTTGTTGACTGGACAGTCTAGATATTGTCATGTCACCCTGGTGCTGCGTGATTTGCACTGACTGCCAGTTTGATGGAGGGTTCTCTTTAAAGTGGGCTTGCTGACTTTAAGGCCCTACATGGACCGGGCCCTGGCTACCTGTCGGACCTCCTTACACCTGCTTCCCCAGTACGTTCCCTCCAATCCTCCTCTAGGGACCTCCTGATGATTCCCAGGACAAGGTTAAGATCTGCCAATGATAGAGCTTTCAGTGTCGCCGGCCCTGTCCTGTCCTGTGGAATTCACTTCCTCCATCAGTAAGGGAGGCCCCTTCAGTGGAGGTGTTCAAGGCCCACCTCAAGGCTTTCCTGTTTAGCCAGGCATTCCCAGACACTGTTCTGTAGATAATGTATGGGTTATGTGTTTACTAGTATTGAATTCTGCTGACAATCTATACCTTTTTAATGATGTGATATGAAGTTTTAATTGAATGTTGATCATTTATAATGTTTAAATTCTGATGTTTTATTGTATGGCACCCAGAGCCTCTGGGATTGGGTGCCTGAGAAATAAAAGTTGCCTTGCCTTGCCTTGCCTAGTGTTGTGAGAAATCAATTCATCCTTCAGCCTGCAGTACCTGTAAGCTCTGCAGGTGGAGCTCAGGCAACCCTTAAATAGCCCAGCTGGGTAATCTACATGGTAATGCATGCAGATGAGGCTGTAATGAGATGCTAATGTGGTGGATTGCACTCCAATTGCCTAAGTAGGATGATTTGCATACTGCCTCTGAATGTAGCAAATTGAAGCACCAGGCAAACATGTTAGTGCCGGGTGAAGTGTTTATGCTGTGGCACAGTGCTATTTGATTAGCGCCGGGCTGCATCACTTAACGCCGCACCCAGGGAGCATGTGCGATGACATCATGGTGGAGGTCATGCATAGGTCATGCATGATCACTGGGGCAGTCCTGCCTAACATGGCACTATTGTATCTTGCGTTGTGCCATACACAGTTAGCATGGTGCTAGCGTACGCACACTTCATTTTGTGGCCTACACAGCTCCAGTGTGCAGCAGCATTAGGGTATTGGCAGTAGAGTAGAATTTAAAGAACATAGCAAGCAGAAGCCATTCCAGGGCCAAGATCCAGAGGGACCAGAGGTGGGTGAAGGTCGATCTGGCCAATCTGGTCAAGCTGGTGATGACCAGGGAGAGGCAGTTGTTTGGTGAGGTACGTGAGTGGGACAGGCATGGACTTCTATTGGGTAACACCTGTCCCACCTCATGGATGTTGACCAGAATGGGAAGCAGTGCCGGCACAGATACACCAACCTGCAGTGCCAGGATAGGGCCAGACTGGAGAGGTTCAGGCAAATGGTATGGGATGGCACTGTGCCTGCACCAGGTAGGTGGACACCTTACTTTGAGCTGGGTCTTTTGCATGTCAGTGGGTGTGGGCATCCATGTACACTGACAGATGAAGGTACATTATTGTCTGAGTGGTCACTGCATGCTTGTCTGCAATGCTGCAGGATATGACCCAGGCAGGGGACTGTGTGCAGCACTATGGGTACAGTGTTGCCCATGTGTTGGGCCGAAAGTGCCTGTGTCTGTGGGTGTACATGTGCTGTGCAGTGCTGGACCCATGTGACAGTTCATGGGTTGGGCAGGCACTGGCTGTGTGGCACATGTGCAGTGTACCTACAGTGCACATGTGTACCATGCAACAGCTGCATCTGGGGGAAGGCACATTACTCTGCCTGACAGTTGCACATTGTGTACCTGGCACAGATTGGGGAGGGAATATGACTGTTCATGATGGGACTGACCTTTGTACAATCCCTTTACTCTGCAGACCACAACACCAGGTGCACGGTCAGGGGTGCAGCCACTGAGGCCAGGGGACCAGTCAGGCAGACAACACCAGCGGCGATGGGCAGCAGGATGCTGCATGTGAGTATATTGTGCTGCTTTCTACCTGTGTAACATACCTTGCTGGATGGGATGGTTGGGTACCCTACACAGCACTGTGCTGCACATGACTGTCACCGGTCCAGGGTGCATTAGGATATTAGTTGCCCATTGTGCTTTGCTGCTGGGGAAGACATCACACTGAACTAATGCTGCCTATATGGTGTGGTGTGCCTGGATACTGCCTAGCCTGCCCACACAGCCTGTGGGCCTCTGTTGTTGCAGCACATGGCTCCATACAGCCCTGCAGTGCTGAGGCATGTTGTGTCCAGCATGCACGCCCCTGGCGAGGGTCATGCTGTGCACATCGAACTGGGCACACAACACCCTTGGTGCTGCTGTACTGCCATGCTGCTTCTGCACCCTGGGTTTGGCATGCCGGCCATTCACTGGACTTGTGTCACATCTGTGTCTGTCACATGGTGGCATGGGCTTGACAGTCACCTTGCAACCTGGGCATCAGACTGTGCATGGTGGCCTACAGTACACCGTGGATACATCAGTCCACAACATTGTGCTGTGCATGGTGCACTGTTCCCCAGCTGTGTTCTCTATCAAGGGTGTAGGCAGGCATACTCACTATACACATTTGTGTACACATTGTTGTATACATGTCCCACTCATATCCCTCATTTGCGACAATACTTATTCTGATGTGTGTATTACGGTTACCGTAGGCTTGTCTAGGAGATTGATATGTGTACAGACTGTGTAGGGTGTAGAGGTGTTATCTGCACACTGTGTTGTATCTTTGTGATTGGGTCAGCATTTTGGATGGATGTGTACCATGACACTGAACGGGGGGGGGGGGCAACAGCTGTAGAGTGTGGTGCATATTGGCCATGTCTGGCTATGCACCTGTTCTCCATGTGTGCAGTACATGCTGTGTCTGCTACCATTCCACAGACATATTGGACTGTTGCACGTGTCCAGCTCATACTGTGTAACAGGATACATGTATCTGTGTCATGGCATTGTTTGCACAGTGTACACTGTACACCTGCCTTGTGGTGTGCCATGTCCATTCCTGTGGGCAGCTGGGTGTGTGTTCTGTATTGTCAGGTTCCTGAGGTTGCATGTCTGCCCACAGCATGCATACACCACATGGCATGCCTCTGACCAGACTGTGGTCCCTGTGGGCACTGTGTTCACACAGTGGTGTGGCAATGTGTGTGTGCCATCTGCATCACACATGCAGACCAGACACATTGCACTGTGTTGTTCCGGTGTGGCACCATGTCGGGGTTGTGTTGCACACTGTGGCCACTAATCCATTGTGTGGAGGGGGGGGATTGCTGCTGATGTCTTGCTGGGTGGGATGTCATAGCCTTGGGGTAGTGTGGCAGTCACATGTCCACATGTCACACTTGTGTCATGGTCAGGGTCTGTGGCTGTGCCGGGGGGGGCACTTGCACACTGTCTGCTGCACAGCACTGTGGATTGCCATTACGGGCCACTGTCTGTTGACATGTGACAATTGGTTGTGTGGTTTCAGGTTGTGATGTTGCATGGTCACCTGGCTTGACCTGTTACATTGGGCTGTATGTCCCACTCATTCTGTTGCAACAGTGTTTTGTTGTTGCTCTGGGGCAGTCTGTCATTCACCTGTGGGAGGATGTGTAGCTGTACTGTGACAGGGTTTACACTGGTCATGCTTGGGGCATTGTCCTATCTGTGGTAGTGGTAGCAATGGCCTTCAAGGCCTTCCCGGGTGTGTGAGATGGGCATGTGTACTATGGGACTTCATGCTACTGCATACAGGTGCAGGTCAGCTTACATGTCCATGTCAGCTCTGACTTGAACTTCTCAGTGCATCCAGTGGGTACTGCTAGCTCATTTGAATGTGTGGCAGTGCATGATGGTCCAGGTGCAGGCTGCAAAATTCTCCTTGTCTACTGCCTTCCGGGGTCGGGGGGACAATTTTTGCAGGAGGTAGTGGACTTCATTGTCAGCAAGGTACTGGAGTCACCCAGATGACTTATTCTGGATGACTTCAATGCCTGGATCGATGATGAATCCTCGTAATTTGGCTCTGACCTCCTCCAGCTGATGACATCACTGGGCCTAGCACAGGCAGTTGCCTCTGCAACCCACCATCAGGGCCTCACCTTGGATCTGGTATTCTCACTGGGTCTCGAGGTCACTGACCTCAAGATTGATCAGATTGATTGGTCCAATCACTGTACCATGAAATTCCAGTTCAGGGCTCATCTCATTGGTCCCTCCCCTGTTGAGATGGTCAACTACCACCTTTTGAGGGGTTTAACCCGAGAGGGACTGATAGCAGTAGTTGATTTCTCTGATGTCAGTGCAAATAGTGTGACTGACTTGGGTGAATCGGTGGTAGCCTATAGTTGGACTGTCTCTAACACACTCAATGTCATTGTACTGGTCCTTATATGACCTAGGTCCTCTCGCCTGAGACTCCCATGATTTGATGCAGCTCTCCGGGCAATGAAGACCATGGGGCAGATATTGGAACGTTGCTGGTGGAGGACCCAGGGGTTTGAGAAATCACTCCAGTGACTATCAAAGGCCAATAAACCATAAGAAGGTAGAATTCTTGTCCAGGGAGATTGCTGCAGGGAGAAATAGTCCTGCTCACCTCTTTCAGGTTTTAGACAGGCTTCTCCATCCTGTTTGTCTGCAGCTGAAAAAAGCTTGTTCAGCAATACAGTGTGATGAGCTTGCTCTAGTTTTCTCAGGGTCAATGGGGGGAACCTCTGCTGATTGAAGCTGATGCAAAACACAGCGGCCAGGTTACTGATGGGATTACCTAGACCTAGGTCCTGTGGGGCCTGCACTGGCTGCCGGTCAGGTGGTTGGTTCACTTCAAGGTGGGCTTGCTCACCTATAAGGTCCTATGTGGATCGGGCCCTGGCTGCTTGTCAGACCTCCTTACTCCAGCCATTGTGACTTGCTCCCTCCATTCCTCCACCCAGGGCTTCCTTGCGGTTCTGAGGACCGGGCTAAAGACCTCGGGTGATCATTCATTCGGGGTGGCTGGCCCGGTCCTCTGGAGTTTGCTTCCAAGATGATTGAGGGAGGCCCCTATGGTGGAGGCTTTTAGGAGGGGCCTGAAAACTAATTTATTTAAGCTGGCATATCCTGAAGAGACACTGTAATTTTAATGCTGCTTGATTTTTCAGTACTTATTATGCTCTCTGTAATTTTATTATTGATTTTATTATGACTTCTAATTTTATGTAAGGCACCCAGAGCCTCCGGGATTGGGTGCCTAAAAAATAAACAATTACTTACAATTACTTACTTACCCTTTGGGCCACATCCTGGAGTCTGCATTGCTCCACATTGTCAGCACACCATCCTTAAATGGCCATCAATTCCTCCCATAGGTTCACATAGGAGGTCACTGTGGGCCAGGCAGCCAGAGGAAACCGAGGGCCTTGGCGACCTGCTGAGATGGCTTGTGTGACAGCAATGGACTATAATTGAACAGCAGGTGGTCCTGATCTGCGAGATCAGGAGTGTGACAGCTGTACTGGAACAGAGGCTCCCCTGCACCCACCCAGGCCCAGCCTTCCAAAATTTAATTGCCCTCTTTCCATGTTATGTATACTTCCCTGTTCTCTCCCCCCCCCGTTGTTGTTCTTCCATTGTACATAGTTTGCTACTGTTTTGTTTGCTGTTTCTCCCCCCACACACCAGTTTGGTTTTTCATTATCTTGTACATAGTTGCATGCTGTATTGTTTTCTGTTTCCCCTCCCGAGTGTGATATTTCTTTCTATTGTGAATTGCATGTTACTGTTTTTATGTGCATTTTCATTAATAAATATTTTTTTTGGTTGCATTCCTATATCCTGTTTCTTGATTGGGTAACTGTTGTCAGTGTCAGTACTGTGGTGTGTTGTATCTAGTTCACCATGGTGGGTGCCGTCTTGGCATGTCCTGTGGCGCTGATCCTACAACAGCTCTCCCTGCACTGTCTGTGGATGCACATGTGGCAGTGTGTTGTTTTGGGTGTGGTGTGTTTCTCCTCCACATGGCTGTCACATTCTGTTCTCCATTTGTACCTTGCATGTCGTGTGTGCTGCAGGTGATATCTGTCTTGTGTCTGCCCGTGGTCATGGTATATATTTCCTGTACAATTCACTGCGGTCATTGCCTGGGGCCTTGGTCTAGGCTTGTGGGGCTTTATCCTCGTGGCCATGCTGCTGCCTCCCCTGTGTCCTCCCACAGTATATCCTGTGGTGTGCAGTCACCTGCCCTGTGTTGAGGATCCTTGTCCCTTCCCCTGTGCACAGTGGGCACTACATGGGTCCATATGACTTCACAGGCATGGATTGTCCTTTCTGAGGGTCACATCATCACTGTTCCATCTGTGCACCTTTTCCACAGTTCACATCCATAACATGCTGCTACATTTTTTGTTTTCTTTTTACTGTTATTTTATTTGGTTATTTTATTTCTTTTTTGGTTCATGTGTTTTTGTTGACATTGCCTTTGGTGGTTTATTTGCAGTTGTTTGTGTTGAACACTGATGTGTGCTGTGGTGTTCACATTTTGGGTTACTCTGCTTTGCATGCGCCCCCAGTGGTCACATTTCTCCTATACATTGTGCTGCTGCTGCTGTTTGCACTGCCTGGTTGCTATACTCAGTGCTATCCTCTTTGCTATTTTCAGAGCTGTCTTGTTTGCCGGGTTATTTTTGCACTGCACTCTCAGGCCTGTTTGCACTACTTCATTTGCACGCTATATTCAACTGATTTAGCCCTGGGGCTATTCCTCAGAATATAGCGTGTAAATGGTTCCAAGCTAATTTTGCACACCAGGCAGTGCTAATTTTGCTCTACGGCTAAGTTTTGAATACTGGGGCCATTACTGGGTGGGCCATAGGCCCTATCTGCCGACACCGTCTATGTATCTATGTATGTATGTATGTGCAATGTCATGCTACTAAACAACTCACCTCATATTTCTCTTAATAATCAACCTGTTGAGAGGAAAAGGCAAAACTAACTAGATCGTGTACAGTAAAAGTATATACAGCTTGCATCTAAATGTGCAAATATCAAGCACAGCAACCTCATCCAAACACACACACACCACTAAAATCCAAAGTGCACTACATCCAGTGTGACACTGACTAGATACATAATTACAATGTGTGCAGTTCATGTTTATGTCCTGTGATCAGAAAATGTAAATGAATGAAATCTGAGGCACTGATTGCATGCCTGTTAAATGCTTACCTGTTTGCAGAAAGGAATGCAGCTGTGATGAAGTGTTCATTACAGGTAATGAAGCATTAAGTAGTGTCGTCAGTTGCAGGACCTTCCTGGCTTCCCACTCCCACTTCAGTGTAAGGTATACATTTTTTATGTTTGCAAACAAGACATTTTGTTCTAATGTTTGTTACCGTTTTTCTCACACCTTGAGGCTTCTCATCGTGGCACACTTTTTCATACATTTACAAATTCAAGACAGAAAAACAATGGATCAAATTTCAACTGTTAGAGAATAGAGTGGATACCAGAAGGCGAGGCACATTTTACTTGAATTCATGATTCAGCCAGAAAAGCTGAAGATCACAGCGGTATCAGGTCATGACTCTAAGAACAGGAGGGAGGGAGGGAGAATGGGTCAGAGAGTGAAAGGCCGGGTTGCAGTTTGCAGTAAGGCTGGAATAGTCACTGTAGGGGCTCTGTTTTCCAAGCATGGACATTGTCAGTGTTTGGAATACCATGGTGCTAATAATGAAGTTAGCTGAGTGGGACACAACATTCGTCACATCCCATAAGAGATGCTCAGAGCATGGAGACGTGGGTCAGGGCACGAGACACTAGAAACGGAGTTTTCGCAAAAAGTGAAAAAAGACAATTCTAACCAACAAAAACCATACCTGTCATAAATATTCATAGCATTTCTTTAAATCTGACACTGACCACAGTGTCATAAAGTCTACTAGCTACTTGCTGACTGGCTTCATACAAATAAAAGGACTGAAGCACTCTTGCAGAGGAGCACTTTGGTCCTATCAACTACACAAAGTTTCCTCCCAGCAAGCAGTATTAGTGTCATGACCATAGTGCCTGGTCACTGGTCTGCACAGCCAAGCCCCTTGCAGTTTGAGCTGCAATGGTTCAGCAGTGACACACCTCTGAAATACTGTTCATTGTAACAAGATGTTTCTTGAGTAAGTGCAAGCCAAGCAAACATAAAAATGACTGTTGCTTACTTGTAAATTGTACTTCTACAGTTAATCGTTTTACATTGACTCTGCAAAGTAGAAAGGAATATGTCTTGGGTGTGTTGCTTCTTGGTGCTGCAAAGGGAGTGCCGCTCCTTGTGCAGCCATTGGGGAGGCGCTCCTTCATGCTGTTCGTGGGGAATAATTCTCTTTGTTGCTGCTCCTCAATTCTACTAATTCTCTATGCTATTTCTTTGTGCTGCCAGTAGGGTGTGCAAGTCCCTGGTGCTGCTAGTCAGATCTGCATCTCTTTGTTGCTGCCATTTTAGTGCACTTCTTTGTGGTGCTGCAGCGTATCTGATAAATGAAAAAATGCTCTGAACCTGCAAAAGAAAAAAATGCTAATTAAGCAGGTGGGTGGGTCATTACCTATAGCTGTCAGTTGGATGCATCATTCTTGGTTCTGCTAGTGAGGTGTAGGGCTCCATAGTGTAGCTGATGGGGATACATTTCTCTCTGATGCCGCTGGTGGGGAATCACTGCTCTCATATTCTGCTGGTGGGGAATCACTGCTCTCATGTTCTGCTGATGGCATATTCTGCTCCTTGATGCTACTATTGGGAAGCATTATTCCTTGGGTCTGTCAGTGTGGTGGGCTATTCCTTGGTGCTCCTGCTTATTTGATCATGCTTATTTGAGCAAGAGAAAGAACATTTCAGGTATGCAGAAATAAGAAAACAAATATTACTTGGTGATGCCAGGATAGCATGCTACTCTTTCATGGTGCAAGTAGCGTAATGTGATTCTTGGTGCTGCTGGTGAGGGTGCTCTACTTCTTGTTGAGTGTTGCCAGTTGGGTGCTTTGCTTCTTCTTGCTACTGGAGGGGTTATTGGTATTATCAATGGGATGTGCTACTTCTTAGGATTCCTATTGTTTATCTGATTAATAGACTCTCTATTCCTGCAAAAGAAGGAAAACAATGTTTTCTTAAGCAGGCTGGGGAGACATTCCTCCATGATCCCACTTGTATGGTACTGTGCTCCCTGGTGGGGTTGGTGGGTGCAGGGTTCCTGCATGTAGCAGGTGAAGTGTGCTGCCCCTTGATTCAGTCAGGGGTGTGTAGCCTCTGGTGGATGACTGGTGGAATGTTCAATTCCTAGTGCTTCTATAGATAAAGAGAAATGACACTTCAAACCTGCAAAACAAAGAAAACCCGTTACTGTAGTTAAATATAGCAAAATAAAGTAAAAAATGAAAGAAAAAGGTGGGAAGCATTGGGTTGTGGCATTAGTTTAGCAGTGAAGTAATGTTTTTGGAAAAGGGCAAAGCAAGGTGCATGGGGAGCCCAGCTATCAGTCATGTGGTAAATGTGGGATACTGCCTATAATGCATGCTCCATTTGAAGGAGATACTATCCATGATCAGGATACCAGAAATGATGTAGGGCCACATGTGCAAAGTCAGATGTGCGCACAGCATACAAAGGAGTGCTGTGCAGAAAATAATGCACAGCTAGAACAATATACAGACCATTAGAGCACCACATTTGGAGTGCACTAAATATCAGAATATGGAACTGTGTTGGCACAACACATTGTAACCATCGTCTGTGTTGACACAGCCCCTGACTGAACATGGCCTCAGGAGCTTAATGGTACTCCAAACAGGACACTGCCAGTGCTCCAGTGAGCCATATTCAGCCCAACCTTGCTAATAAGCTCATTGGGCATGCAAAGTGCTAGGGGCCATTTGCATGCCCATTAACTATCTGATACAATGCTGCCATGAAGTACTCTCTGATAGCTGCCAGTGTCATACAGTACTATAGAAACCACCTCTTTGAAGATAAGAGACCCCACCCCTGATTGTCAATGACACAGGTATATAACTGCAGCCACCCAGGTGGGTAGATAGTGGCCACCTCCATGAATCACTGTCCTTTCAAATGTGGAACTGACCCTCTTGTGACACACACACTCAAGACACTCCATCCTGCAGCCCTTGCCCCACCAATACTGTTGTTGCTGTACAGCATTAGAAATAGATGCAGGAACAGTTGTACACTTGGGGGTGTTCGGAGTTGGGGCACTATCCACCCATGGGATGGCTGCAGTTGTATACCTATGTCACTGGTGATGAGCAGGGTTGGGGGTCATTCACCAGCTATAGGTGGTTGCAGTAGTGCTGTTTGTCACTGGCAATGATCAGGGTGGTGTTCAATTACCACCTATGGAGTGGTTTTGATAATACTATATGGAACTGTCAGTGATTGGGAGATGCTACTCAGGACCAGCAGCTCCCACTGTCAATCCACTGCCAACACCTGGCTGGCATAGATGAGGCAGTGGTTTGGCAACATTAAAAGCACTGGAATGGAAGCTTTTAGTGCTGCCAAAATCTCTGAATGTACTGCTGCGCCCTGTATGCATAGATCCCTCATTTACATTGGCACAGCAGTATTTTCACTAAAAATATCACCAACAGCAAAACCTGATTAAATATGTCAGTTTGCATCTGTATCTCAATCCTCCTCATCCCCAAGACAAGGGTGAATAGGCAAAATTGTCTAGCCCTCCTTTCCTGGTCAATAAAAACTATATAAATAAATATTTTGTGCATTTGTACTGTCCAGTCAGTGCTGTGCAATGGGGCTCATTGAATAGGCCCAGGCCCCATCAGCTCACGCTATTCTTCGTTCGCATGATGCTAAAATGTTTTTGTCTACATTGCTGGGTTTTATAACTGAAGCAGGGGAAAGGCTGATATTTAGTTTGTTTGTATTCCAATAAACCTTTTATTTTTTCAAGCTAAAAAATAAATGCTTATCATATGAAAAAAGTTAGGATTACTAGGATAGTAGATTTACTGGGAGATGTTGAAGCCTGAGATTTTTTCTTTACCAGAAAAACTTTGGCAAACACTTGACAGGAGGCTATAGTATCACCAATATATAAAAAGGGTAATCAAAAGGATGCCAGAAATGATAGGCCCATAAGCCTTACATCAACCCTGGGTAAAATATTGGAAGGTATTATAAAGGAACACATTGATGTGTTCCTCAAGACCTCTGGTTTAAAGGATATTATCCAGCATGATTTTGTTACCAGCAGATCATGCCAGACCAACCTTCTGCACTTTTTGGGAAAGTACAGCAAGTAAATCACTTGACAAAGGACATCCTGTGGATGCTGTGTTTTTATACTTCAGCAGGGCATTTGATACTGTCCCTCATAATGAGCTGATAAACATTTTTGCTTGAAGTGGGACTGGTTACTAGTGTAGTAGCCTGGATTAAATCTTGGCTTTATGGGAGAGAAAGCAAGTTAGGGTTAGAAGCATAATATTAGATTGGGCAGTAGTGACCAGTGTGCTCAGGGTTCATGCTTTGACCAACCCTTTTCAATGTTTATGTGGCCACACTGCACATTGAAGAGAATGTGCTTTCAAAATATGCCGATGACACAAAAATCGGTACTATTGTTAATAATCCTGAAAACGTAAATATATACAAAATCAACTGTTTAAACAACAGGAGTGGGCAGATATACGTAAGATCAGTTTTAACATAGAAAAATGCACAGTCATGCATCTTAGTGTATCTAATCAAGGTGCAAAATATATACTTAACAGTAGGCAACTGGAAAAAAACAACGGAGAAAAGGGACCTTGGTATTATTATAACAAATGACTTTAAAGTTCAACAACACTGTAGACAGAATGCCAAAAAAAACAACAAATGCCTTCCTGCATTGCATACATGAACATATTAACAGCAGAAAGAGAGAGAGAGAGAGAAGAGAAAAGATTGTGTTGCCCCAGTTCTGTTCCTGGTGAGGCCACACCTTGAGTACTGCTCCCAGTTTTGGTCCCTATTAATAGATCTAAAATAGAGACTCTGGAGAAAGTTCAGAGAAGGGCAATGAAGGTGATCTGGCATTGAACACCTATGCTATGAGGATAGGTTAACCACCCTGGATCTGTACTTGCTCGAGTACAGGACATTAAGAGGACATGTGATTACTCTTTAAAGCATTATCCAATAATGATCTATCAGAGTGCCTTGATTGGAAACTCATGAACAGGTGTATAACACTAGAACTCATATCTTACAGCTCAAGGGAGAAATTAGTATAACTGAAGAAGAGCTTTATGGTATATTCAGAAGGTTGTCAGTATATGGAACGGCTACCATCTGAATTTATTAACAACAGTTCTATGTCTATATTCAAAACCAGATTAGATATTTACTGTAAAGAAATAGGAATCAGGGGCTACCACTTTGTGTAGAGGGCAAGCTTCTTATGGGCCAATTGCTCATTTAGATTGTACATTATCTGTGATACTTATAAAGCAAAGGAGGATTAATAGGAGTCAAATTGAAAGTTGTTATGAGGATGTCTTTGACCAAGTCTCTAGTAGTAAAAAAATCAGTGTCCATACTTCCTGGGATAGCCACAATATGGAAATTACGATACCTGTTTTGATTTTCAAGCTGCACAACTTTATGATTTAAATTGTAATCATCCTTCATAAGGGCACTTGTATTTGCTTCTGTGGTAATATTAGAGACTTTCTGGAATACTTCAGCTGAATGCTCATTCAAAACCTTCCCTGCGTTAGAGTTTCTTTCATGCCCTTGGTTTCTTTTGGAGAAAATCCACCTTGGCATTCAGTGCCTCATACCAGCAGTCTTATTCATCTATCCAGTCAATTATCTGATCAATTGACCAGCCAAGAGAGTTTAGGGTATGTTCTCTCTCTTCCCTTTAGTGTAAGACTCCACAAAAGATTGCTGCTTTACCTGCTGAGACTGTGGAGTTGATGTGGAAGCCATAAACATTTTAACCTTTCCACATCAAACACTCTCCGAAGTTGCCGTCGAGTGGGTAGAGTTCTGGGTTGCTTCCCATCCTTCTTCCAGTGTCAGGCGGTCTTTATTGCTGGAAACCTCTGATACAGGGGCACTGCCTTTAATGAAGTTAACTCGACATGTCAAGTGGCTGAAGCCATCAAAGCTTGCTCGGTGCATCTCGCGAGTGTCCATCACTGCCAGTAAGTGAAAACGTAAATTTTAGGTGAGGCTTCTGAGTAAAAATAAAGAAAATCACCAAAACTGCAGCAGAGTACAGGAACTAAGCAGTCTACTGAGTGATCATCTGGAACTCTCCCTAAGAATTTTTTTTTTCTCTCCTTTTCAAAGCCTTAGATCAAGAGTTAGGCTGCACACTGTCCTGAAGCTTTTCTTTAATTATATTTCACCCAGTTGCCTGCCCAGGTAGAATCATCGTATTATTTTATTGTGGGATTTTTCACTCAACTATAGAACTTCAATTCCACATCTGCTCTGACAGGAACTAGCTGTCAGTCACACACAGGGGAACAAGATGTCATTAGTCAGAACTTCTAAACAACTTGGATTTAAAGAACCATTTACATTTTAATCCTTGCATTAAAAATAGGTTTGCAATACATACAGTAGCACAATACAGAGTAACAACTGAGGTTTGATTGCCTAAAATACGTACAGAATACAAAAGACCACCAAGTGTGGTGCACATAGTAATGAGCACAGAAGTAGAATATTTTCACTGTTTGTGTCAAAAGCAAAAGTGAAGGCTCAGGTGCCTTGGTATTTTATATTACCTGATTTCATAAACTCCACAGATCTGAGTAGCTACCTATCAGTGCTCAGACCAACTCTTTACACTGTAGAAACATGAAACACAGAATTTGACAGCAGTTAAGGACCGCTTGGCCCACGCAGTCTGCCCATTTCCTACCTAATGGATAAGCTGCAGATCCTAGTTAACCAGCAGCCTACTTCCTACCCCACCCCTAGAATTGCCTTATGACTGTCCCATGCATGCTTGAATTCCACCACTGTTTTTGACTCCACAACCTCCTCCGAAGGTCATTCCATGCATCCACAGCCCTCTCTGTGAAAAAATACTTCCTTAAATTACCTCTGAGCCACCCCCACTATCTTCAAATTGTGCCCTCTTGTTCTTGCACACCTCTTTTTTTGAAAGATGCTACCCTCTTGGACTTTGTTGATTCCCTTGAGGCACTTGAAAGTTTCTATCATGTCCCCCTCTCCCTCCTTTCCTCGAGGCTATACATATTAAGCTCCTTAAGTCTCTCTTCATATGTCTTCCGGTGCAGACCCTGCACCATTTTAGTTGCCCTCCTCTGGACAGTTTCCATCCTGTCTATGTCTTTGCGGAGATTGTGTCTCCAGAACTGCATGCAGTACTCCAGATGGGGTCTCACCAGCTGTCTGTACAGAGGGATAATAACTTCTTGTTTTCTACTGGTGATGCCTCTCCCCATGCATCCCAGTATTCCCCCAGCCCTTCTTGTTGCCCTCTCACATTGCTTGCCCACCTTTAGGTCATCTGATATGACTACCCCCAGGTCCCTTTCCATTTTTGTTGTTGTTAGTATCTCACCCCCCATTGTGTACTCTTCCCCTGGGTTTTTGTTTCCCAGGTGCATTACCTTGCACTTCTTAGCATCGAATCTAAGCTGCCATACATTTGGCCATTCCTCTAATCTTGCCAAGTCCCTTCTCATCCTTTCCACCCCACCTTGTACATCAATTCTGTTGCAGATCTTTGTGTCATCTGCAAAGAGACATACTTTTCCTTCCAGTCCCTCTGCAATATCGCTTATAAAGACATTGAAGAGGACTGGTCCTAATACTGAACCCTGCGGTACCCCACTAGTAACCCCCCTTTCTTCAGAGTGGACTCCATTTACTATTACTCTCTGTGCCCTATTCTCCAGCCAATTCTTTACCCAGGCTGTCATCTTGAGACCCACTCCCAGGCTGGCTAACTTGTATATTAATCTTTTGTGTGGGACTGTGTCAAATGCCTTGCTAAAGTCTAGGTAGGCCATGTCCACAGCTTGTTGTGATGGGGGCCTAAATGGAGGCAAGACAGAACACAATGACATCAATGCTGATGTCACACATTGATCAAGCCCTGGTTTGATCTGCCGAGCATGTTCAAGATGTCCTTATAAAAGTGACTGCTCTAGCTGGCAGCATTCAATTAGGCACAGACTCACAATGCAGCATTCAGTTGTTGTTCACAACAGCCAGGGGAAAGACTGAGGAGTGTTTGTAGTCCAGAAGCAGGTTTGCTGCCCCACAATGCAGTCCTAAATTTCATTCATTGTTATAATAAAAGACATGAGAAAGTCGTGTCTTGAAACCATCTGCTTATTGTTTGTTTATCTAAGGGTTACTTAATTATCCATGAATTTAGAGATGGGATATCACCAGTCTTTACAGTAAATTTAAAATGATAAACTGCAGATCCCCAATAATATCACACCCCAATTAAGATTTCTAGGTGACTTTGTTTAAAAGTTACAGCTCTTTTTATCCCCGTGATTTCTCTGCCTGTTTAAAAAAAGACTAGATTCAGTAAAGGTGTGCTGATGAGGTCATGAGCAGTGGTGTCATCAGGCTGTTTTTTGGGGCGAGGCTATAGCACCCCCAATATAATCTAAAGCCCCCCCAATCATTTCCCTCATCAAAGAAATGGAATCATGGCTTCACTGTTGAAAAAAATAAAAGAAGCCATAATTCTTCTTTTAAGATGCAACACGTGATGCAACCCTTCATAGCACCACCGCTGCACCATATGGAGCGCGCTTTCGTTTTCTCCATTGGTGTGCTCTGTGTCTAGTGAATGCACGGGTGGCTGCTGTGATGCTGATGGAGTTGGTTGGATACAGGAGACTGAGTTCAGGAATCGGAGGGTACATGCCATGCCACACACCATGGGAGGCAACCAGGAGAACTCAGAAAGTGTTGGGTGGAGAAGAAGATATGTGGCAGCAGGTTAGTTTTTTTATCTGACAACACTGACAGCATCAGTACCAGGGGAGCAGGGTGGGTTCACACTTCACTGGTTCAGTGCCAGGAGTGGGTGTTGCATTCCTTGTGGCTTGTGGGAGGCTCTGAGAACAACAGAACACACAGACCAGGCCATCCACCAAGCACCAGGGACTGAATGATAGGAAACATAGAAACATAGAATTTGACGGCAGATAAGGGCGCTTGGCCCACCCAGTCTGCCCATTTCCCTACCTAATGGATAAGCTGCAGATCCTAGTTAACCAGCAGCCTACTTCTTCCTACCCCCAACCCCTAGAATTGCCTTATGACTGTCCCATGCATGCTTGAATTCCACCACTGTTTTTGACTCCACAACCTCCTCCGGAAGGTCATTTCATGCATCCACAACCCTCTCTGTGAAAAAATACTTCCTTAAATTACCTCTGAGCCGCCCCCTCTATCTTCAAATTGTGCCCTCTTGTTCTTGCACACCTCTTTTTTTGAAAGATGCTACCCTCTTGGACTTTGTTGATTCCTTGAGGTACTTGAAAGTTTCTATCATATCCCCCCTCTCCCTTCTTTCCTCGAGGCTATACATATTAAGCTCCTTAAGTCTCTCTTCATATGTCTTCCGGTGCAGACCCTGCACCATTTAGTTGCCCTCCTCTGGACAGCTTCCATCCTGTCTATGTCTTTGCGGAGACTGGGTCTCCAGAACTGCACACAGTACTCCAGATGGGGTCTCACCAGCTGTCTGTACAGAGGGATAATAACTTCCTGTTTTCTACTGGTGATGCCTCTCCCTATGCATCCCAGTATCCCCCCAGCCCTCCTTGCTGCCCTCTCACATTGCTTGCCCGTCTTTAGGTCATCTGATATATACTACCCCAGGTCCCTTTCCATTTTGTTGTTGTTAGTATCTCACCCCCATTGTGTACTCTTCCCTGGGTTTTGTTTCCCAGGTGCATTACCTTGCACTTCTTAGCATTGAATCTAAGCTGCCATACATTTGACCATTCCTCTAACCTTGCCAAGTCCCTTCTCATCCTTTCCACCCCACCCTGTGCATCAACTCTGTTGCAGATCTTAGTGTCATCTGCAAAGAGACATACTTTTCCTTCAGTCCTTCTGCAATGTAAACATAAAGACATTGAAGAGGACCCGATCCTAATACTGAACCTCACGGTACCCCACTAGTAACCCTCCTTTCTTCTGAGTGGACTCCATTTACTATTACTCTCTGTGTCCTATTCTCCAGCCAATTCTTTACCCAGGCTGTCATCTTGGGACCCACTCCCAGGCTGGCTAACTTGTATATTAATCTTTTGTGTGGGACTGTGTCAAATACCTTGCTAAAGTCTAGGTAGGCCATGTCCACAGCCCTCCCTGATCTACTACTTTGGTCACCCAGTCAAAGAAATCTATCAAGATTCGTTTGGCATGACCTTCCCGCTGTGAATCCATGCTGCCTAGGGTCCGTGCGCCCTCTGGCCTCTAGATACTCGACAATTCTTTCCTTTAGAAGTGATTCCATCATTTTCCTATCACTGAGGTTAAACTAACAGGTCTATAGTTTCCTGCTTCTGAAGCATTGCTTTTGCTTGCACATCCAGCCAGTCAGTGTACAAAATGTGGTGTGTGTTCTGACACATGGGGCACAGTTCTTAGGCTGTGCAGCAAAAGTTGTCTGATGCAGTTTTTGGCTGCTGTTGGAGGATTCCTCTAACATGGAATGTGTTACCAATCTGGCATGCAGCTGTTATTGGGCTAACTAGTATGTTTGGATGTCTGTCAGGATTTTTCATGGGTTCCATGCCTTGGTTTCTGGGTGAGCTTGATCAGCAGAGTGGCAATTGATGTCTTGATGGATTGAGGTCTTTTTCTACAGTAAAGCTGTGCTAATCAATCTCATTTACTTTTCAATAAAAATGTTTTCTTATACCACACTCAGTACTTGGCATAGTTTTCAGCCCTGCTGTCTGTTTAACTCTAGGGTCCTATAACCTTCCCAGCAGATCTGCTGGGGTAATAGTGCCTGACTTCTCCAGCTGATCTGCAGGAAATATGGTGTCTCTCTGTCCATTGTCCCTGGTGGTCCAGTAGTAACAAAATCTTTCCACATGTAAGAAATACAGGTGATGTTAAACAGGCTCTTCAAACACATTTTTCACCATTAAAATGCAGGAAAATCCACCATTTGAAGGTAACAATTTCAAAATTTTCCAAGGGGGTATGCCCCTGGACCCCCCCCAGCTTTGTTAGGATTTTAACATTGGGGCATTAGCCCCCCCAACTTTATACCTCTAATGACACCCCTGGTCATGAGTTGTCAGTTAGGTCACTTACAGCCTAGCTCTCACTGCCAGCAACACCGTGTGACCACTGGCTCATACAGACTTTCTATTATCAATCACAAACCTTTTATCCATCATGAACTTTGTGCTCAGTGACTGTACTGAAATGTTTAGCTTGCATCCATTCCAAAATCTGTATCCTCACTCTTCCCTAAATGGGTGCCTTGTAGTCCTGCCACACTGTGCACCCACATCCCTCCACAAATTTGACACCTCACATCCCTCCCTTGTGATCCACAGCCCTTCAAAATATACGCTATATAAACTTCCCAAATATGTGCCACTTACCCTTACTGATTTTTTTTAACTTTTTTGTTGAAGTTTAGCAAGAAGAAAACAGGGTGCAACATTATCACAAAACAGATCCAATGAGTTATAGCAATCCACTAGTACAGTTAATTGAAGCAATGCAAATACAGGTTGGTCACAACAAACATTTCATTAGTGCAGCATGTAGAGATTCGGTCAAGGATTGCAGATATTTTACAAATGATATCATGAACAGAAGGGTATGTCATGACACCCTCTTTCATCAGCTTGGTTAGCCTGGGGTGCTATGTCTTTAAAGAAAGAAAATCCTTTACTCCAAGACTTTTGCAGGGAACTCCACAGTGTATTGAATAGATCATCTCACCCATTGGTAGTAAGCTGGATCAGTTTAAGTTTAAGTGAGCCCTGAGGGTTATTGGACCATTTCTGGATTGAGGGGACTTGTCTGCCAGCCAGTTTTGGGCTATCACTTTCTGGCATTCACCAGAGCCATAGACCACAAGCAAAGTTCTGCTTGGAAGCATGTGGGTGGGTTAGCACCTAGTAGTAATTCTAGTGAAGATTTGAGTGGGCTAGTTCCTAGCTCTCGGACATGATCTTGTGGGCACAGTTCCAGAATGGGATAACTATCAGGCATGTTAATGGAGCCTTCTGCAGCCTTGCATTTAGGGCATTCTTTGTGTTTTTTTCAGGACTGGCCTTTACCTTCCACTGGGGGCATAGAGGCCCTGTATGGAAAATTATAATGGATCTGGCAAAGTTTATTCCAACCAGAACATGAGGACTAGTGTCTGGTTACTCCTCCCAGATCTTGAATGTAATGGTGGTACCCAAGGCCACTTCTCAGTTTATAGTGATTTTCCATTAGATGCTACTCCCCAGCATGGTTTTATAGTATACTAATAGTGGTTTAATTCAGGCCTGCGGCTTGTACATTTCCTCCTCATACAGGAGGGAGCTGGAGTGGGCAGGGCCGGTTTGGGTATATGCTGATAACCCTGTGAACTACACAGGTAATTAAATAGATCATTGGGGCCTAGTAACCATGCCTTCTGAAGATCTGTGAAGGATACCTGTAATTAGTATCTCTGCACTCCTTAAATTATTTCTCTTCCCCTGGTAAATAATGTGTTGACCTCCCTCTCATTCTACTCTTTTTCTCCTCTCAGCCCAGCTATTCCCCTTCCTCTGCTGTCTCCCTATCTAGCCACTGTCTCCAGGCTATCACCAGCATCTTGCTGCCTATGCTGTGTATTGCTGTAGTCCTGCACCCACCTAGTCCTTTGCATCTCCTCCTTATTATTCATATACTGAACTTCCCATACTATTTACTAATTTGTGATATAACTGTCTGGTAATTAGATTTTCTGTATTCTGTACATATTGTACATATGCTCACTACTATGCTATTTTGTTGCTTGTTTTATACCTGTGCTGTAAATTACTCCACTGTTAATGCTTGTAGTATTATGTTCTGTATGTATATGATTGCATTTACCTCAACTATCCTTCCCCCCAGGACGCACCAGGAAATGAGCAACTTGTTGCTCAATCTGCCTTTCCGGGTGAAACATTTCAATAAATAAATAAATAAATACCCCCCACCTCCCATATAACCGATCAACATGGTGCATATTTTTCTTCCCACATCTCAACAAACCTTTGTGTAGCAGGGCAGTATGCCTGGGGCAGTTCCTCATGGCTGCATTAATGTCCCCATGGATGGATGTCATAGGAGGGTGCTTTAATATTCATGGGCTGGTCTCCACACCTGTACAGTGGTGTGTGTGAAGGGATTGGTGGTTTCTCCCCTTTCTGGACTTCAGTGTGAGAGGCAGCACCCCCTTCTGAGATCTCCTGTGAGCTCCTCTTCCACAGGTTACAATCATGCCACATGCACAGATGCACAGGGTGAACACCAGTGTGGGACAGTTAACTTGGGATGCCCAGTAGTAATATTTGAATTAGGCATCCCCAGCTTCTGGGGAGCTGTGGTATTGCCCTATAAATGCATGCATTTTTCCCTCCAGATGAATTTATGTGTGATAGAATTAAATGATTTAAAGATTATGTCTGGGATGTGAATGCGTAGTGACTTGGAGAGTTACAGGCATTTTGGCAGTGTGGACATTTTTACTATGCTGATCCTCCCCCACATGGAGATGGGGTGACTACATCCATCTTTCATAGTCCTCAGACAATACAGCTAAGACTAGGCAGAAATTCTTTTGGATAAAGAGACCTAATTTTGTTGTGATGACCACCCCTATGTATTTTATGCTATCTTACATAAGGCACCCCAATGCATTTTGATTTATCCATTTTCTATACAATCTTCCTATTGGCATCACTCTGCTCCTCTTCTGTCATTTTCATCTAATAAACTCTCCCCCAAGTTGAACCATACATTCCTCGCACATTTTTACTGCCTCTCTGTCCAATTAGGTATACAGAGCCCCTCTTGAATTTTGATGCTACACGTCACATGAGTCCTGAAATTCATGCCTCATTCAATTTCTGAAAAGTGCACCCTTTTCACCTCCTGTAATTAGCACTTCAGTAATCCTCCTGAAATCTGTGTACTGCTATCTTCTTGAAATGTGTGATCCACATGCCTTAAAAAACTGATACCCCATATGTCTACTAAAATTGTCACCATGTACCCCTTCACACAGTTCTGTCAAGAGCATGGGAAAAATATTCTGGGAGGTGTGCATGGAGTAGATTTGAGTTGGGTACAAGGAACACATATTGGGGGAGTAGAGCACAATTTTTAGGGGTGTAAGGTACAAATTTAAGGAGGAGTGTGAGGTGCAAATGATTATATTAGGAGTATGGGCATAAATGACAAGAGGGTGCGGGAATTCATTTTGAGAAGGCTGGGATGCAATTTCAAGTGTGGCATAATGCACAAAATTTGGGAGGTGTAAGAAAGTGAATTTCATGAATAGAACAGGGAAGAAATTTCAGGAAGAAAGCAGGGTACACATTTTAGGATGGGTGTGAGGTGAAATCTTTGGGATGCAGGGCATAATGTCCGGGAGGGTATGGGACATGGAATTGGGCAGTGTATGGGAAATACATTTTAGAAAGGGTGTGGGGTGTAAGTTTCACAAATAGTGCAAGGCATGAATTTGAGGAGGTATGTAGTGTGGCATTCTTGAAGTGGCGTGGGGTGCAAATTTCAAAATGGGTACAGTCGACTATTTTGGGATGGTGTTGTCTAAATTTGGTGAAGTATGGAGGTGCAAAATTTCTTGTGGGTGCAGGTCACACTTTTTGAAGGGAAGTAATACAGTTTGCAAAGTTCAATAAGATAGTAGGAGATATTTTTTTGAGGAGTATAGGGTGTAAATTTGGGATGGGTGTGGTGAGAAAATTTTAGGAGGGGTGTGGGGAATTATTTTAGGGAGAGGAACAGGATTCAATCTTCTAGATGAGTGCATTATTGTGAGGGATGTGCAGTGTACATTTTTGAAGGGGTGTGAGGCATACATTTTGGAAGGGGTGCAAGGTGTAAATTGTAGGGGGGCACAGGGTGCCAGTTTGGGAAAGCATGAGAGGGTATACATTTTGGATGTTTTGTAGGTGTAAATTTCATCAGAGATGTGGAGTACAAATTTCAGGATAGTGTCAGTGCTAGATTTGGGAGTACTGTTGTATAGGGTGTACATTTTGGGAGTATGGGGTGCAGATTTTGGAAAAGGAGCAAGGCATTCATTTTGATTGTGGATTGACTGAGAAAGTTCTGAAGGAGTATGGGAAAACATTTTTAGAAGGAGTACTGGTACACATTTTGGGAGGGGTGGGGGTGCAGTTTTAATGAAGGATGCAGATTCCAGATATCAGGAGGTGTGTAGACACACAGTTTGGGAATTCTGTGTTGTATCACATTCATGATTGCTGTACAGGCAAATTTGGGAGAATAAGTACATCAAATTCTTCAGTTGTGAGGACATTAATTTTAAAATGGTTACATGGTGCAAATATCAAAGTGGTACGAGGAACTAATTCTGGGAGGGTACAATGTATGTAAATAAGAGGGTTCAGTGTGTAAACCTCAGCAGAGATGTAGGCACAAATCCTGGAAGGGGTGTGGGGTGAAATGTTTTTGTTGGTGTAGGTACAAAGTTCTGGAGGGATGCAGGGTGCAAAATGTAGGTGGGTATAGGGCATATATTTTGGTAGGTTTATGGGGTGCAAATTTTGGGGTCTATACATGTACTACATGTGAAACCATCATAAACACAGTGTGTGCAGCTACATGCAAAACAAGGCCCCCACAGGATGCTGCATTCACAAATGACCATGCATGCCATGCAAATGAAGGGGGCATGTCAAAGCGGGGCCATGCGACATGTTGCACAGTGCACAGAGGTGTGCCACAGCTATGCAGCAACATCCCTTGGCCCACCAAATAAGGTAGTGCTCCTCACCCCACACAGCAGCACTGAAGTGAATTGCATGAAGGAGAACACCCGCAGACAAAGGCGGAAGATGAGGGAGGTATGCAGGTGGAAAGCCAGGTGCAGAATGCCCCAAAACTGAGCACTGGGCGACAGGCCATGGGAGCAGCCATGAGCGATCGTGTCTCGGTGCCCATCCACCATGCCGCAGACCTCATGGGTGGTCAGGTGATGTCCATGGGGGCAGACATCAGGACGCACTACCGCCAGCTGTATGGGTCACTGGTACTTAGCATACCTGCCGAGGTGAAGGCCAGGCTGTGGCTCAAAATACAAAGTGGTGTCAATGCCGCTGGACCTGAGGCCCAGACACTAGATGCCATCAAGCTTAAATGGTGTGACCTGCAAGCCACCATCAAGAGGAAGATCACAGCATGGGCATGGCAGGGCACCACAGGTGGTTCACCCAGTGAGGACAGCCAGCTCACACCTGTTGAGGGTATGGTGGCGGACACCCTGAACGACATCGGCATCCACAGGGAGGTGGATGGTGTCAACACCCTAGACAATACATAGGTGGAGGGCTGGCACATGGACACATGTGCAGTGCCCAGAGGTATAGTCTAACAGAACTCTGTTCCCCCCAGACCTGACAAGGTAGGAAGGTCCACAGGGGCAATGTTGCCACAGCAGCGGGCCACAGCAAAAATGCAGCTGGAAGAGGATGATGGCAGGCAGGAGGGAGAAGGCACTGGTGAGTGAGTGTGCCACATGCAACCCTGCATGACACATGACATGTGCCATGACCAGCCCTACTAACTTCCCCTTTCCCCATAGGTACATTGCATGACACCGTCACCCATGGAGACCGACACTGGGGGAGGACAGCATCCCACTATGCCCAACAATGGTTTGCAGGCCATAGCAGCTGCCAATGGAGGAAGCAGCAGCATTGGACAGCAGCAAACACCCAGTGCCTAGGCACACCATGCGAAAAATGTGGCAGGCACCTGACCGCAGGAACCCGTGTGTGGTCTTATCAATGGCATACTGGAGTGTCCACGCCAGCCTTGATCCACAGGATGCAGAGTACAGTCCCAGCAAGGGACTATCATGGTGTGTGCCTGGACATGGGTGCACAGAGCACCTGCAGGCCACATGGGCTGACAGATACCAGTAGCTGCACCAGCTCGAGGCTGACCACTTGGTGGAACAGTGCTGTACCACTGATGCGCTGCATGCCCTGACCACCAAGGTGTGAGGCATGTGTCATAGCATGAACCAAATTGTGGATGTTCTGGACTGGCTAGTGCTCAACACCATGGAATGGCATGCACCCCAAACAGGACATGCCAAGTGGGGAAACACACCAGTGCCCACCAGCACAGGCAACCCACAATGCCACCCAGGGACAGTGCTAGATGGCACAGCACCCCCGGGCTGGCTGACACACCAAGCCGAGCACCGCCATGTGACTATGATGCAGAGGCAGACCATGATGATCCAGATGACATGGGTGCACAGGGCACCAAGGGTGACAGTATGGGACCTGTGGTGGAACACGGCAATGCCGATGGTAAACCGCGCCTGAACATCACATGGGCTGGGCACCCTGCAGACAGCATACCCCCAGCCACAGCAGACAACTGGCATCACCCTGGAGGGTGGGAACATGGATCTTGGCCCAGCTGCAGACCAAGCCCGGTGACAAGCTGAAGCAGTAACACTGCAAAAACACCAGGCATGGCCACACACCCTCAGTTGTACTGCATAAACGCACACTCCCACAGTGTAGCACTGCACCATTATGTGCACCCACAATGAGATGCAGCAACAACACATGCCAGCACAGTGAATAAGTGCACCAACATGTGCCCACACATGATGTCATGCACACACATGCCCCCACACTGCACTGGTGCACTAACACATGCACCCACAATGATGTACAGCACAACATAAAGGCCCCCCTCATCACAGTGAACAGCACCACAAACAGTGCCCCCCCAGGGAATGGCATGACATCATGTCCCACCCTCCCCTTGGTGGTACAGCGCCATGGGAGGACAAACCACATCACCAGTGACCCCTTCCACAGGGGATACAATGGGACCCCACACACACACATCCAGTGTGGTTGGGTATGGCCGCCACTGCCCTTCCCCTGCTGGTCGAAGACATGTAGTGTGGGAATTTGGCAGTCTGGCAGGTCCCTCCCTCCGAGATGGTGTGCTGAGTGGTGAGCTCATCACCATGTGACCCTTCACCTGCCCCAGCCCATGCACACACAGGGCATAGCCACATGAGGGCCACGGTGTAGTCCTTCACAGCTGCACATGCATGACAGTCTCGACATATCCAGTGTCTTGCACCCCACAGACCACAACCAGTCCAACACCCCATGGTGCATGCCTACCACCAAAGCATACCTGAATGAGTGCCACCTTAGCCTCCCAACCACCTGGGGTCTCTGGCATCCGGCATTTGAATGCATCACCATCCCGAGCAGTCCATCCAGCGGCTGTACTCCCACTTTGGGCACATCATGCCATAGAGTGAGGTTGTGCAGCATAGCACAGTCCGTGAACACCCTGCATGCCTTCCCTGGTGCCATCATGAACATCCCCCAGTATGGTCCAAGCAGCAGAAGAGCATCTTCAGAAGTCCAATGGCCCCCTCAACGATGTTCTTGTCTTCTGATGGGCATGGTTGTATGCCTCCTCTGCAGCTGTCGTGGGTGCCAGGATTGATGTTCATCAGGTCTGTCCTCAGGGGATATCCACTATCACCTGTGCGGGGGAGAGAGGGAACAGTGTCACACATGTGGACTCATGCCTCTGTACAGGTGCTATTTATTTATTGAATTCTTGGACTAAGACCTTTGAATTTCTCAACTCATTTACAAAGGTTCCACATTAGAATGGTACAGACAAATTACAACAACAACAGGTCACAGTACAGTAGCAAGTTCAAAATGGCTGTGCATAATTAACAATAAACAAAAAGCAGTGCAGGCAGTTAAAGTAGGGAAATACAACTCCCCACAGTTACCATGGTTCATGGGTTTTTATACAAAGAGAATAATTACTAGGTGCTGGAAATTGCTCTTGGGAGGGAAATTCTTAGTTCAGAGGGTGGGAGGGACAGGGTTTAGCATTCAGAGGGGTGTGGGCTGCGAGGCGAGATTAGGTGCAAGTAAGGAGGATCAACCTAGGAGGTTCGTCATAGAGAGGGAAGGATAGAGAAAGAGGCATCCAAGTGGGTATGTAGGTTCGAAATAGGAAAAAAGACTTAAATTAGGGTGTGACTGTAGGGGTGTGGGGAAGGATATTCAGAGTGGAACCAGCCTGAGGGTATTAGTAGTAAGAATTTTGAGGTAGGGATGGTCATGGGGAAAATGGTGAGATAATGATCTTAGCAGTTCTTACCTTAAAAGGAGTGCTGAGATGCCGGGGGTAGAGGAGTAGAGATTAGTGCACAGTAGGAGACAGAAAAGAGCATATGTCTAGTAGGATGGCAAGATAACGAGCAGGGCAAATTCATTGCTTTAAGTGACAGTAGTACTGAGATGCAGTGGGGAGTGTGCGACACACACACACACACACACACAGGGGACAGTGCCATACTCACCCAGCAGCTATACATCTATGCCCCTGCATGGATCATGCCACCAATGCGCCCATGTGTCCAGGATGAAGGTGACATGGCACAACCCAGGATATTTCGCACAGTCATTTGTGAACACACCACAAGCATTGCACACCACCTGGCAGTTCACGCTGTGAAACCCCTTCCTGTTTCTATATGCCTCCTCCTGCATTGGCAGTGCCAATATAGTGATGTGGGTGCTGTAAATTGTGCCCAACTCATTCAACATGCCATGCATGTCATAGAATGCCTGCTTCATAAAACAGACATTATTGGCGGATGTTGGGAAGGTGATGTACATGTGTTCCAGCAGGGCATCTGTGACCTCTGACATGGCATGGGACACTGAGGACTGGCACACACCCACAGTGTCGCTGGTCACCTTCTTGAAGAAGCTGGTGGCATAGTATGCCAGCGCACACAGCACCTTCATTTCCACAGTCATTGCCCTCGAGCAGCATGTCCGTGGGGTGAGTCTGTCATGGACCATGTCACATAGCGTGATGATCATGGGCCATGGCAAATAAAGCTGGTCAATGCAGAATTCCTGCAGCATGGAGGCATCCAGCCATGGGCAGAATACCCTTGGCCATGGCCACCTCAGCAACACCAGCTCCTCATGGAGCACTTCCATGTTCAAGAATGCATGGGATAGGCACATAGGAATTATCAAGCTACATGGCGGAGGGGGACTTGTCATATAAACTAGGGTACCTAAGCATTAGAGAGTGATAGAGCAGACTGGATGGCCACAAGGCCTTATCAGCCGACAGCATCTATGTATCTATGTATCTATGTAACAGCAGTCCAGGACACATCCTGCCATGTCATGACGTTTCTGATGCACCATGTGGGCGCCCGGTGTGACCGTGTTATCCCTCCATGCATGCATGCATGTACCTTTAAAGGAACAGGTCATGCCACACGTGTGTGCTGGCCCTGCACAGGGGGTGGACATGTGTGGGTACACATGCCCATGGCCCATTGCATCCTGCATTGCACAGAGTATAACTCAGCGATCATGAAGAGGGTGGCAGTTGTATCTATGGAGTGATTCCCACTGCACCTGTGGCAGGTGGCGGAGTCTGATTATTGTGACTCTGGGGGCTACAGGACACTGTGGCTCATGCAAGGCCATGAGTGGGTGAGTAGTGGGTGATCACATGGGGACATGTTTCTGTGCGGGTTGTGTATGTTGTGCTGTGTGCTAACCCATGTTGTGTCTCTCTCTCTCTCTCTCTCTCTCTCTCTCTATATAATACACTCTCTCTCTCTCTTTCTCTCTCCCTCTTTCTCCCAATCTCACCCCACACAAGACAAGATGGGCATGCCCTTGAGATTAGAGCTCTGCAGCGTCAAGCAGCTGGATAGTGACCACAAGATGGTCATAGCCCACATGAGGAATGAGGCAGTGGTGGTGGCTAATATTTCCATGATACATGCCCAGGAGGGTGGTGGGCAGATGCATCCAGTACGAGGGGGAACAGGACAACATCAGGACAGAAATGGTCTGGCTGGTGACAGTCCAGTCAATGGTGAGTGCATGGCATGTGCATGGGCAGGCCTTGGGAGGGTGATGTTGTTGTGCAGTGATGGGGGTGTTGTACAGCCTTGTCACTGCTGTATGGTGCTGCTACCTGATACTCGGCACCTGGTGTCAGTGTCCTATCCTATGTGCGGCCATGGCCAGGGACTGGCTGTGCATGTCCATAGGGTGTGTGATGTTGCAATACTGTACTTCCCGTACACCCATGCTGGGGACATGTCTGGAGGCCCCAGGATGGCCATCCACCATCAGGGACACGTCGTACCTTTGGGTGTACACCACCCTGGTGTGTGGTACACCTGGATGCATCTGTGGTCCATGTGGTCTGCAGGGGCATGCCAACACCACTGGTAAATGTTGGCCTTACATGCCTGCAGTCCCTGCAATATGTACAGGTAACACGTGTTCCCATTCCCGCCATGCCCTGCGGCCAGGATGGGTGCCTGCCATGTGGCATGGCAGCCTGTGCAGCATGATGCTGCCAACACCAGCCCATGGGCAGGACAGTAGTGTGGTGGGTAGGTAACTGGCTGGGCGGCAGGACACAGAGGGTGGTGGTAAATGCCTGTGACTCCACAGAGGGAAGAGTGACTAGTGGGGTACCACAGGGATCAGTGCTGGGACCGGTCCTATTCAACATCTTCATTAGTGACATTGCACAGGGCCTAGAAGGCAGAATTTCACTGTTCGCTGATGACGCAAAGCTCTGTAACAGAGTAGACACACCAGAGGGTATAGACAGAATGAGAAGGGACCTGCAGAAACTTGAAGAATGGTCAGGGGTTTGGCAGTTGAAATTCAATGCAAAGAAGTGCAAGATAATGCATATGGGGCACAAAAACCCTGGCACAATATATATATATCAGTTGTGGGGTGAGGATATAGCATGCACCAAGCAGGAAAGGGATCTTGGGGTTATCATCTCTGATGACCCAAGGTAGGGAAACAGTGTGACAAGGCAGCAGATAAAGCAAATAGGATGCTGGGATGCATAGGCAGGGCATCACCAGCAGGAAAAGGAGGTCATAATTCCACTATACAAGACACTAGTGAGGCCCCCACCTGGAGTACAGTGTACAGTTCTGGAGACCTTACCTACTTAAGGACATAGACAAAGTAGAGAAGGTTCAGAGGAGGGCAATAAAGATGGTACATGGATTGCATCACAAGTCCTATGAGGACAGGTTGAAGGAACTGAATATGTACTCCCTGGAGGAGAGGAGGGAGAGAGAGGATGTGATAGAGACATACAAGTATCTTACAGGGAGGAATAGGGTGCAGGAATACACTATTTTTAAGTGAAAATGATTTCAGGACTAGAGGGCATGGGATGAAGTTGGAGGGAGGACGATTCAGAGAAAACGTGAGGAGGAATTTCTTCACAGAACGGGTGGTGGACAAGTGGAACACCCTGCCAGAGGAAGTGGTGGGGCCTGAAGTAATCATGGGATTTAAGAATGCATGGGGTAGACATAAAGGAATTCTGGAGGTCAGGGGTAAGGGGCAACAGACTTCTAGGAAAACATAAACTGAACTTACAAGCTCAAATGGGCAGGCTGGGTGGGCCATATGCCCTTATCTGCTGACACTGTCTATGTATCTATGTATCTATGCTGGGCATGCATTCCCCATGTGGGCATGGCACACACCCTGGGTACAGCCTGTCATGGTGCCTGCACCTGCCTTGACCCTCAATCCCGCCACACCTGTGTGGGTGACTTCGGCCACCGTACTGCGGAACTGTGTGGGACATGGTCCCTCATACTGGGGGCCACAGCTATGGCCCTGGCCATGCCTGCTTGGGATGCTGTGGGTGACATTGCACATACATGTACAGTGCCTATGTGCTTTGTAGTGGCATCCACAGGGCACACCATTTGCCACCATGTCTGTGACTAAGGCACATGTGCTGTGTGTGCAGCACCATCATGATGGGGGCTGGCAAGGGGACAGGGCAGTGTTGTAGTGTTGGATGAGGGATGTCACTCAGCATGGGGTCCGCATGGGGCCTGTGGTCCATACCACCGGTGCATATGAGCATGACAGCGGTCCTGTTCACATGGCCCTGCCCCTGCAGACGCATGCATAGAGCATTGTTCAGGCCACCAGGAGGCTGCATGACAGTAGAACATAGAAACATAGACTTTGACAGCAGATAAGGACCGCTTGGTCCACCCAGTCTGCCCATTCCATGCATGGGTGCTGGTGGCATTGGTGGCATGTGGGGAATGGGTGCTGTGACTTACTGTGTCTCTCTTCTCCACAGCATTAACATTGACCCATCCATAGGATGACAGTGCAGAGGATTGTGAGGGGGTCAGTGTCTCTGATGGACTTTACCAGCAGCAGTGATGAAGAGTGACCATGGGACTGGCGTAAGGGACCCAGCGGAGGTGGGGACAGAGGAACAGGCTGGGGCAGCATGATTAGTCCACACCCATGTACCACTGTGCATGGCTGCTGCAGTGCTCATTCTACAAATGTTTATGTTGCAGTGCTGTAATAAAAAGTTTGTATTGTGCTCCTTGCTGTGGTTTATGACTCCGGGGTGTGGGCGGGAGCAGAGGTGCACCTTACTGGTGTTGCTGGGTGTGGTGGGGCAGGGGGTACATGGCTCTTGAATGTCCCTGTTTCTCAGGGACATCTCTGGTTTTGCCTCACTGGTTTCTCAGTCCCTCATGCTGCTTGTGTGTATGTGGCCATACAGCATAGACTGGCAGCAATGCATGCTGTCAGGCATTAATAGTGCCTGTCGTACTGTTCTCTAGAACATGCATCTTATACTACTCCCCATACTTTCTTGGCCTCCTGGGTGACTGTTATCAGTTGCTACGCTGTGTCCCTGATTTGGGGTCCTTGTACTTGTGCATTGGGCCCGCCCCTGTTATATAAGGCATGGTGTTGGGGGGGGCAATGCGTGCTGGTGCATGCCTGCCTCATGTGCCTCAGCCATGCCGGTCACAGGTCACCTATGTGTGTGCGGACATGTGCAGTGTATGTTCCCTGTGGGCCACTGTCTGGTTCTGTACACCGCTGTGTGCTATGCCTCCAGCAGGTGGTCCAGTGTGCTGTGCAGGGGTATGGACAAGATGTGGCTGCACACTGTCCTATGTCTGCCTCCCCCATGCCACACCCATGGCATCTGTTTGGCACAGGTGGCACCCACTGTGGCTATGCCATGTTGCTGGTCACAGCACTCTGGTGGCATGGCCAGATCAGGGCTTATGCCCCTCATGCTGTGGTGGTGCCTGCTCTCTGCACACTGGACGCTGCCATTGGGCATGTGGCTAGTTGACTGTCCCGGCATCTCATCAGTGGCCGGTGTGCTTCCATCCCCATATCACTGTGAATGCAATGCACTCCTTGTAGCAGCATTGTGCAGGTGTCCCATGGGATGTTGTCCCTGTTCTGCCTCTGGTGGAAACTGTGCCAGACTGCCGGCAGACGGTTCATCTTAGGTGGGAACTTATGTCAGCCCTCCCAGCTGTGTATGTGAACGTGCCCTGCACAATGCACCTGGGCATCATATGTAGCATCGTGAATGCATGCATTGGTTGCCTATTTGTGACCTTTCACAGGCATGCCCCTGTGTATACATCATGTGGGTGTCCACGTGAGCTGTGTGCAGCCACACTATGCAGTGACCTGCATGCATTTCCTGCATGCTGTTCTGGGGTGGAGTGCTTGCCTTAAGCATGTAGGCCTCCACACTGCCCTTGTGTGCCCCACGACAGCACACTGGTGTCATGCATAGGCCCCTTTATCAGCACTATGGAGTTTAAGTTTTGAAGGGATGTGAGGTGATAAACTGAGGGGAGGTTTGGAGTGCAAACTGCGGCAGGACCGCATGGCACAAATTTAAGTCGGAGGTACAGATTTCTGAACTGGTGCAGGCTGAACATTCCTATGGAACACAAGAAGCAAAGTTCAGCAGGGATGAAACACGCCAAGTCAGTATGAACCAGTGGTCATTCAGGCTGTGAGTGCTTTTGCTAACATGACATGACATCATCAATAGCTCTTCACTGGAGTCAGTTTTTTTTAAATGAATAGTACTCCCAACATCTAAAGGAAAAAAAACATTTTATTCATTATACTGCTGTATTCCTGGTGTTCTTTTCCAGCTTCTTTCTGAAGCTTTTTCTACTTTCTATGGCAATTTTATGGGTTGTGGGACTCACCATGCATGTTTCTTTTATGACTCCTCTGCTTATGGAATGTCCCAAATGCCTCTGAATAATGTCTAGGGTCCATCCTGCAGTGTATGGTCTTCTTACTCATACGGCCTATGTAACAAATATGAACTTAATGTTTTATTTTGAAGTCCAACAGCAAGACAAGCATGATAAATTAATGGTTGTTTCAGTCATGCTGTGAAGTATAACTCCAATGCAATCTTGTTCCAGGGAGCTGCTTTACTATAATATGTTCAGACAACTCAGTGGAACACCATCCTATTGTAGTTAAACTTCAGACCATAGCTGAAACTATTATTAATTTGCCCTGCATTCTGTCTCCCTGTTGTACTTAAAACATAAAATGTAATGTACAGATATACAGTATCTGAAGAGCTCTGATCCTGATTTATTTCTCCCGCTATGTAGCCCATCCTCCCAACCACTTGCCTGCCATGACAGCCATCTCCAAATCTTGCAACCCATCCAATGTGCTTCCCTCCCTCCTGATTGACTTTCTACCTTCAGGGATGAGCAATGGCCCTATACAAATATATTTAATTATTTTGTTTTTGTCCCGGAAAGTGCACTAGACAAATTCTGCCTATTTTCAGGCATGACCCAGGGAGGGGGATACAGATTCATGCCAACTGACCTTGAACCAGATTAAGCTGTTAGTGATATTTTTAGTGAATGGGGGGAAATTCCCCTACTCATTTCAAGAAGTGCCATGGGATCTTTAACATTCACCTGAACTACCACCAGAACAGGCATATGGGACCTCGGTTTAATGTCTCATCCTAAAGATGGCACCTCAGGAGTGCAGCACCCCCCATGCTGCAACATAGTGTCAGTATTGGGATTTAACCCAAGTACCTGGTGTGGGGATAGAACCAAGTCTTCTGATCTCCTAGCCTCAGAGGTGAGTGTGCCACCTGCTGAGCCACTGACACTGGTCAGTCATGCCCAAAATGTCCTGGTGTGGTGACCCAGCTCCAGACTGCCATCTTATCAGTAACAGAAGCATGACAGCCCTCTCCAGCTGAAATTCAGATGGCATGTTCCTTTCCTCAACATGAACACAGCTTTGCTGCAAAAGCTGCATACAGTTCTTGTAACATGTGCTTGTATGAGTTTTTAATTTATTTGAGGGATTGTAGAAAAGGGATGAGACTAATAGTAATTTCTCTGCTGAGCATGGTGATGTTTATCGACATTGAAATTTTGCCTGCGGTGTGCCACACTGCCAGTGTTTTTTTTTAATTCCCAGTGTTTAGAAGGGCACATAAATGTGCTTTTAGGTGCAGGTCTCCTTTAACAGGCAGTGAACTCAGGTCTACAAAAAGGATTGCAAATTTCAAATGAAATAACAGAAATCTGAACTTTGGCTTGATGCTTGTTGGGTACTCACTATTTCTAATTCTACTGTAAGTTTAGTGCTTTTGGCAATTCCCTCTCTTGAATATCTAATAGTAATGAATACTCAGATACTGTTCGCCTCTCCCACGCAATCTCTAACACAACATTACAGAAATAAAAAATCTGATGTACTAAAGAAGTCTTAGGATTGTATATAACATTAAAACATAGGGGTAGTTTGGAAGAGGGCGATGCTTTGTATAAAATTATGACATTAAATACTAACCATTCCTCCACACAGGATAATGTTCTAAATTTCCTTTTTTGCATAATTTATATTACTTTATCTCCTAGCTGGTTCAAAAACAGAATGTCTGGTTACATTCCTCATTCATGCCTTTCTCTTTGTTCATAGTGTCCACGATATAAATCCAATTTAATGTACTTCACATATTAAGAGTAGCTTTTCCCAATCTCTACCTCTTTCCAGTGTTTTAGCTTTTCTGACCCCCAACATTTTAATGACAATATTGTGTGCCCATTCTGTGCAAAGTACAATGCCACATATTAAGTTTAATCCTTTTGTCTGATGGCCTTTTATGTTCAATAATTCTAGTGCTTAGTGCCCTACTGGAACAGGGAGGCCCAATCAGGGCTGAATCAATGTGACAAGAAGCAGTTGCAGGGGTCACTCAAGGGACCAGGATTCACCCTACCTTTTCCACTGGACTGTAATTTTGAACTTGGCACCTCCCACCCACCAGCTAATTGGGCTATGGCACTTCGCTCTTCAATCTCTGACCCTCTCCCCTCCTCATGCAGTCAGACGCTGAACTGGAGTGATGGAAATGAGCTGTAGGGTTGCTTACGGCTCCAGAATTTGACCATCCCCACCTTCTTCACTGGACTTCAGTTTTGAACTTGGTACCTCTCACCCAGCAGCCAATCAGGCTATGAAGGTCACTTTGCAAACTCTGCTCTTCTTCCCTGTTCATGCAATCAGCATGGGCTTGGACTAGTGCCAGCTGGGTAACCGGGTCAATGAGGTGCAGTGGCAGCCCAATTAGGGAGGAATCAGAGCAGTGGGAACAAGCTGCAGGGACACTTGATGGTCCAGAATTTATCATCCCTTCCCAAGCTTCTCCACAGGACTGCAGTTTCAAACTTTGTGTCTCCTTCTCACCAGCCAATCAAACTGTGAGTGGCTGCTCTTCAAACTCCTTCATCACTGCTCACACAGTCAACATGGGCTTGGAACAGTGCCAGTCAGGCAACTGTGTCAATAAGGTTTGGATGCAGCCCAAGCAGGGCTGAACTGGAGCAACGGGAACAGGCTGGGGCTGCTTGAGGGTCCGGAATTTGGCCTCCCTCTAACCTTCTCCAGTGGACTGCAGTTTCAGGCTTGTTGCTTCCCACTGTATCATCAAATCAGACTCTTGGTCATTGCTCTTCAAAGACTGCCCTTCTTTTCTGCTCATGTAGTTGGCATTGCTTGGACTGGTGCCATTCATGTATTGAATACCACACGGTGTGGCAGCAACCGAATTAGGGCTACATTAGAATGGCTGGAACCAGATGCAGAATTCCCTTGAAGTTCTGGCATTTGCCCTCCCCCCAACCTTTTCCATTGGACTGCAATTTCAAATTCATTGCCTCCAGCCCACCATCCAATCAGGCTGCAGAATGCCAGTCTTCAATCTCTGCCGCACTTCCCTACTCACGCTATCAGCATAGGCTTGGACTTGTGCCAGTCAGGTGATCAGATCTGTGTGGCTGCACTTGGAGCTGCAGCTAGGTGATGGGAATGAGCTGCAGGGGTAACTAGAGGGACCAGGATATGCCCCCCAAACCTTCTTGGCTGGACTACAATTATGAACTTGATACCTCCAACCCCACCAGCCGATCAGGCTGTAGGATGTTGCTCTTCAAACTCTGCCATTCTTCTCTATTTACACTCAGTTGGTATAGTCTTGGATTGGTGCCAGTCAGATGACCAGGTCTGTGAGGTGCTTTAGTGGCCCACTTGGAGTGAATCAGAGACGTGGGAACCAGATGCATTGGTTGATTGAGGTTCAGAATTTGCCCTACCACCTCCCAACAGATGTCTGAACTTAGCCCCATGAGAACAGCAGAACCAGCAAACATCTGATTTGAGCTTAAATCTCTAACATGCACTGCAAGCTATTGAGTATCCCACTGCTGCAGCCAAGCTCTGGCATAAGTGGCGAGGATTCTGGGAATCCTGGATACACCAAATGTCACCTTGGGGGTCAGCAGAATCAGTCTGATTCAATTGTCTATACTGCAGTACACAATGGGCCGGATATTCAAACTGCGCTATTCTGTGGCGCAAGCCCTTGCGCTGCACAAAATAGTTGCGCTGGTGGTGTGGCCGGAGCAATATTCGAAGGAGTTGCGCCCTTGAGCAACTCCTTTGAATATCACCCCCCCCCCCCGGCCACAGCCACTGTGCATGGCACAGTGGAACTTGCGCCACCGCAGGTGGTCAGAGGTGCATTCATCTTGGCGGTGGCGCAGTACCATTACACGCGCAAATATCCGAGTATTCAAAAGGTGACATGCAAATGGGGCCATAATTCATGCAAGGCGCAGGGGGCCATTTGCATTCTGATTCATGGCCCCATTTACATGCCATTAGCATGCAGGTCGCCCGATCCCCGAGGACTTGCACCTGGCGCCCTGCGAGCAGCAGCCATCAGGGGACCGATGCCCCTACAGCCCGATCGCGGGCAAAAGAGTAAAACATCCCCCTACTCCCCCACCGGCCTGATCGCTGGCAGCAAAGTGTTCCCCGAACATATCCCTGGTGGTCCAGTGGACCGCTAAGCCTGATCGCGGGCGCCAAATGTATAAACACAACCTCCCCTCCTCCGAATATAGCCCTGGTGGTCAGTGGACCGATAAGCCCGATCGCGGGCTGCATTAGTTACAACCCCCAAGACCACATCCTGGTGATCTGAGTGTCCCCACCCCACCCATCCATGACCCCACCACCCGCTCCCCTCCCGCGGCGGTGGGCGGCAGCATCCCACCACCTGCCGTCCACCGCCCTGCCGACTGACTGCCGGTAAGACTGCACACCATTGGTGCAGAGCAGAGCCAATGGGCGTGCAGCCCATACCGTACAAAGCAGTCAGATTTGTGAATGAATGAATTCATTCACAAATTCGTCATTCACAAATCTGGACTGCCTTATGCGGTATGGGCGCATCCATTGGCTCTTGCTCTGCGCAATGGGCGTGCAACCTACCCGAACAATCAACCCAGCACAGGCGGCGGGCAAGCAGGCGGGTGGGATGCTGCACCACCAGCTGCGGGGGGGGGTGGGGCTTTAATGAGTGAGTGGGGTGAAGACACTGCGAGAATGTGTTCTTGAGGTAAACAATGCGTCTCGCGGTCGGGCTTATGGGTTACTAGTTCCTGTCTCGGGAGAGATGGCTGAACATTGCTGCCAGCGATCGAGCTTTCGTCCACTGGACCACCAGGGATATGTTCGGGGACTTTTGCTGCCCATGATCGGGCCAGTGGGGGTGGGGGACTTCTACACTTTTGCCCCGCGATCGGGCTGTAGGGGGCACACAGGAGTGGGTTGAGGGCCAGCCACAGGTGGCAGCTGCTGTGTTGCGCCCTGCAATGCGGCAGCTCACCTGTGGGTGGCCTCGACTGATCCTTTTTTGGCTCAAAGTTGTGCAGGCGCAGGTTGGGGGTTGCGCCTGCACAACTCTGCACAGCCCGCGCTGAATATCGGGCTGTGCAGTTTGCATGGTTCCTCCTCCAGTTCAGCATGCATTCATTTTGAATATCTGGCCCAATAAGTATTTTATTTGCAGACAAACTACTAAAACGGGTCCAGCACCACAGTTTGGTGTGGGACTCTTAGTGCTGACTGTTCCACTTTAATTACATAAGTGTTTAAAAACAATCATTTGTCAATGCCGAATGTTGATTGTGTTGGTCTGTTGAGCACGCTTACTGGCCCTCTGTCAGTCGCTCAGTCTGTTTCGTCCGGTGCTGCAGGCTGCTGTTTTGTACTGGGCTCCTGCGTGCTTTGGCACCTTGTTCTGCCCACTAAGAGTTCTGCAGCTGTCCTGACAGAACTCCGTTGAGGTGGCTCACTCCCCCTCTGTCACTCTTGCATTCTGTTTCTCTTGTTGCTGCAGGCTTCCCTTTTGTACTGGGCTCCTGCCTCTGTTGGTGGCTTTTTCTGCCCACAAAGAAATCTGCAGCAGTCCTGACACAGGTCT
The DNA here is from genome assembly GCA_016271365.2 of Neoceratodus forsteri. NCBI lineage: Eukaryota > Metazoa > Chordata > Ceratodontiformes > Ceratodontidae > Neoceratodus > Neoceratodus forsteri. The sequence continues at coordinate 1,231,926,153 of CM057459.1, read as the reverse complement.
GTTGAGCCTGCTGACTCCCCCTCTCTCGCTCACTCATTCCATTTCTGCTGGAGCTGCAGGGTGGCCTTTTGTACTGGTCTCCTGCCTGCATTGGCACCTTTTCCGGCCAACAAAGAAATCCGCAGCAGTCACGACAGAGCTCCGTTGAGGTTGCTCACTCCCCCTGTGTCACTCACTCATTCTGTCTGTCCTGGCGCTGCAGGTTGCCCTTTCATACTGGGCTCCTGCCTCTGTTGGCGCTTTTGTCTGCCCACAAAAAAACCTGCAGCAGTCCCGACAAAGCTCCGTTTAGCTCGCTCACTCCCCTTCTCTCACTCACTCATTCCGTTTCTGCCGGCGCTGCAGGCTGCCCTTTATTGGACTCCTGCCTGCGTTGCCGCCTTCTTCTGCCCACAAAGAAATTTGCAGCACTTACAATATCAGCTTTGAGCCTCGCCACCCTCTCTCACTCAGTCATTCTGGTTTCTCACCAGTAGGCTGCCCATTTGTACTGGGCCCCTGCATGCACTGGCACCTTTGACTGCCCACAAACAAATCCATCAGCTGTCCTGACAGAGCTCTGTTGAGGTTGCTCAGTCTCCTCTCTCACACACACTCAGTCTGTTTGTCCTGGCGCCGGCAAGCAGCCCTTTTTATCTGGGACTCCTGCCTGCATTGGCGCCTTTTCTGCACAAAGAAATCTGCAGCAGTCCTGACAGAGCTCCATTGAGCTCATTCAGTCCCCATGTCTCACTCGCTCGTACTGTTTCTCCCACGCTGCAGGCTGGCCTTTTGTACTGGGCCCTGCCTACATTGATGCTCCTTTTCTGCCACAAAAGAAATCTGCAGCAGTCCTGAAAGAGCTCTGGTGAGTTTGCTCACTCCCCCTGCCTCACTCGCTCTCTCGTTCTGCTTCTCCCAGTGCTGCAGGCTGCCCTTTTGTACTGGACTCTTGCGTTGGGCCCTTTCTCTGCCCACAAACAAATCTGCAGCAGTCCCGACAGAGCTCAGTTGAGCGCGGTCACTCCCCCCTCTCACTCGTTTGATCTTAATGTGTCCCACACAGTGATTTCCCACAGCGACCGTGCTATTTTGTGGCAGGAGTGCAAAAACAGATTTTAGCCACAAAGCGAAAAATGGCAGCTGTACTGTTCATAAGGAGGTGTGGAAAAATGACACTGTTGAAAATGTGGGGTGAAAATATCACAAAATTGCGAAGTACAAGGGTGCGTGGAAACAAGTCAGCGCTCTTGTAACACAGTCATGTTATGGAGTTTCGTCACCGATTTTCAACATAGGCATTTTAGGACCTCTGCTCATGAACAGTGCCACTGTCATTTTCTTAATCTGTCCCGAACAGTGATTTCCCACAGCGACCGTGTTATTCTGTGCGGAACTGTGAAAACACATTTCAGTCAGGATGTGGAAAATGACAGCTGTACTGCTCATAAGGAGGTGTGGAAAAATTTCACTGGTGAAAATGTGGCGTGACAATATTACAAATCTGCGAAGTTACAAGGGTGCGTGGAAAGTGTGCAACGCACACTTGTAACACAGTCATTCAATGGGGTATTATCACCAAATTTTCAACATAGGCATTTTAGGACCTCTGCTCGTGAACAGTATCACTCTTATTTTCTTAATCTGTCCCGGACAGTGATTTCCCACAGCGGCCGCTCTATTCTGCACAGGAAGTGCGAAAACACATTTCAGCCAGGATGGGAAAATGACAGCTTTACTGTTCACTAAGCAGGTGTGGTAAAATGGCAATGTTGGAAATCTGGAGTGAAAATGTTATAAATTCGCGAAGTTACGAGAGTGCGTGCAAACCGCGCAGCGTGCGCTCGTAACACAGTCATTTTATGGAGTATCATTACCAAATTTTCAACATAGCCATTTCAGGACCTCTACTCATGAACAGTGTCACTGTCATTTTTTACTCTGTCCCAAACACTGATTTCCCACAGCGACCATGCTATTCTGCGCCGGAAGTGTGAAAACACATTTCCGCCAGGATGTGAACAATGACAGCTATACTGTTCACAAGGAGGTGTGACAAAATGCCAATGTTGAAAATCTGGTGTGAAAATATTGCAAATTCATGAAGTTATGAGCATGCGTAGCAACAGCGCAGCGCACGCTCGTAAAACAGTCATTTTTTCGATTTTTTCCAGCATATTTGCAACACAGGCTTTGAGAACCCACCTCATGGACACTGGAACTGTCATTTCATTAACTGGCCCCAAAGGTGATTCCACGCGAGTGACCACGAAATCACCTTTCCGGGCGATTACGCGTGACAGTTCAAGAAATCATGAGGAGGGGTCCCAAAACCACAAGTTGAAAATTTGGTGAAAATAATTCCCAAAATGCCCGAGATATGCAGTAAAGTTGAAAAACCCTACGTATTACATTATACAGCTTACCGGCATTTCCTCAGTTCACGTCGGCTTTGAAGAGTGCAGATGTGTTCCTGGTCCACGAAGATCATTGCGCCGGAGCTCTAAGGTAAGTATGGGATGTGAGGGTGTGGGGAGGCAGGGAGTGCAGTGGGTGGGTTTGAGTTGGTGCAGGAGGCAGAGCGCCGAGGACAGTTCCTTTTATCCAGGTAAACAAACAACAACAAAGAACCAGACATCGCGGGACCGTATTTTAATTTGCAGGGGCCTCTGGCACACTGGGGTGGGCTCATAGTGTGCCAGCAGAGGCTTTCTTGTTCAGGTTCAGCAGTAGCCGATGGGGGATTGGGCACCCCCATCGGCGAGCGGGTTGGGGCGGGGGTATCATTATGCCAATGGGGATTGGGCACCCCATTGGCAGGAACAAAAAGGAGGGGTGACAGAATGCTGATGGGAGTGGGCTCCCCGTGGCAACAAAACAAACAGGGGATACTACAGCCAACGGGACTGTGCATACCGCCGGCAGGAACAAAAGCGGGGGCACAGAATGCTGACGGGATTAGCCCCCATTGGCAACAAACATGGTGGGGGTTATAGGTTTGTGAACACGCGTGCAAGCTTCCTGTTCACAAACAATCTCAGGGGTTTTACATCCCACCCTGCAATGACGGGTCGCTCCCTCATTGCAGCGGATGGCTGACGCTGCAATGACGAGGTGGACCCTGATTGCAGCTGCTGATTTTTTAGAAAGTTGTGGCATGCTGGCTGAACTAGTGTCAGCAGCAGCGTGCCATGGCATTGGGGGAACCGGGGCAAGCCTTTGCAGGCTGTGGTGGCATTGGCCACAACAGTGCCGCACCTCCACAACCTGCTTCTGGAGAAACCTGTCGCAACATGTTTCTTGTGCATGCATGCAATCAACATAAAAATGTATAACAAACATTTATTTACTTTTTCTGACTTTTGGTAATAGTACACATTTTTTGTTAGAAAGGTAGTTTACTCAGTTTGGCAAGCATAGATTCTATATCCACTGGATTCTAATCAGACATTTGTTCCCTAATGTTTTTTTTTTTTCTCTGCCCACTGGATTCAAGGTTTCTTTCACCCCGGATCTTCCCTCCCCTCTTGTTTTCTTGTTTTGGTATTGCTGTGCTGTATAAATATTGAAATATTGATAAGCTATGTATCTATATTAGGCCTCCTCTTTCTGAAGTAAAACAGGTATGAGTTGGCTATTGATCACTTGTATTATGTATATCTTTATCAATATCTTGTAATTTTCAGGTGTATATATCGAGCGGTTTAATTTTTTTATTTCTGATGTATTTTACTTGAAAATATTTAATAAGGATGTTATTATAACAAAAAGAAACTGTGGTTTACAACTTCATTTTCATTCATCTTAAGCCCTTAATCGGACTGTGAACATTTCACTTTCTACTATAGAAATCCCTACTCTTCCCAGCTTTTGCAAGTTTCATCTGCAAAAGCATCAACAAGATAAAATGGAAAAGACTGTCAGTGGCACTGGAGCAAGTTATTGTGAACTTAAGCAAAATTGATAATAAATTGTGTGTTTTTTTCTTGTTTTTTTTTTTAATTATTTTAACATCCAGGACCTCCTCGTGAACATGCAATGCTCAATGGAGTTTTGCAATGATAAAATAAATTAATACAAATACAAAAAAAAAAAAAAAACAGATATAGGCAGATCAGTAATTATCAAAATAATATAACAAATAAAATACACCACGAATGTACCTACAATGCTATAATGGCATCTTAATGTTCTGATGAAATAGACACCTAGAAGTTGTTGACAGAAAAAGTCCCTGTGGCCTACTAGTTTGCCCAGCCCTACCTACACACTGTTGTTTTTGTGAGGACCCTAGTGACCATTAACTCTTCTTTCTTGTTTTGTAAAATAGTTTTTATTCAGTTTTGATTGTATTAAGGTAAAGTGCAACAGAAAGGAATAGCACAGAGAAAACAGCAGTGCTGCACAATAGTACAGATATTATAGACAAGGCTATACATAATGACATCTGTACAGTCCAAGGTTCAATCCTGAGTTTACAGCAGTCTTAGAAAATGGCCAGAATGGATTCTGTATCCTGATCGGGAGAAAGTACCTCCAACCTGGGCATCTATTTTTCAATAGATGCCCAGTAAAAAATAAGTGCCAGTCCAAGTGGCACCTCACTGAGCAACATTCCATAGTGGTGCCCAGCCTGCTTTTTAATTGGCTGAATGCACCAAAGAAAATTTCAAAACACCCGCCATCTTTTCCTCTCACTTAGCGAGAGGTACTGGTCTCCCCCACCCAATGTAAACAGTATGTATTTGCAGCGACTCCCTGTTTTAAAAACAAATAAAAACAAACAAACACACACACTTCAGTTATCTTGCAGTTAGAAAAGTGACACAACCACTCTCCCGACCGCACTGCCACAGTACACTGACAACTGTTTCCTGACCGCGGTCTTGTGCTGACCACAAACACATAGTGATTACTGATGATCACTCAGCACGAGCCCCCCACAATCACAGAGCCTGCTGTAGAGAAAGAAACAAAAAAAATTTACCTGACTATTTCAAGACATAAAAACAAAATCTTTTCTTTGCTGGTACATTGCGTTCAAACATCGCTTTTGTCGTCCTGTACATTGCTGCCAAAGGTTGCATGGTGCACTGACGCAACTCCAAAAAAAATAAAAATAAACTTCAAAGGGACTGCAGCAAAGATTTTTCAAATAACACTGCTGTTCTTAATCAGCATGCAATGTCTCTGTCTCTGTGAGTGTGCGTGTGTGTGTGTGTGTGTGTGTGTGTGTGTGTATGACTCTGTCTCTCATAGTGGGGGGGGGCAGCAATCCACCAGAATGCTGCAGGGAGGAGCATCAGCACCAGGAACAGCCTGTGGACCACTTTAGCAATACATTTAGCTCTACAGTAATACCTGCATTCATTTTTTAACAGTCATTGACTATATTATTTAACAACTTCATAAAAAGTTACACATATGGCCATTTTCTAAGCGCAAAAATACCCAACAAGGTGGGCATTATTGGGAAATACCGGACCTTCCAGGGGCTATAAGGCCATCCGCCTGCAGCGTCGGGCCTCATTATGCCCCTGGGCAGTCCGGTATTTCCCAATAATGCCCACCCTGTCTGGTATTATTGTTTACATAGAACACACCCTCCAGCCCAGGAGCTGAGACATGGAACATAGCATCATTAAATCAATAGGTACCTCGACTCATAAGAAGCCTGCTATATTCAACCCTTAGTTACGTAATAAAATTGGAATCATGTTCAAGTTTGGTAGAGCACTCAACTGTACCAAGTCTCTTCAAATGATTGCTGCTTGTTTTTAATTGATAAGTTAAGTTTTTCTAACTTTTATATAGAAGAGACCATCACCCTCCACTGTGGGATAGTTGAGATACATGGGGCATGCCATAACAGGGTCAATGCTTTTTTTGCTGCAAGCAATATTATTGAAAGCAGCTGCAGCATACATTATCTAATTCTATGCTCTTGTAAAAGGAATAGACATGAAGACTGGGTCAAAGTAATCTCACCTTGTAACTGGAACATGTCCTCAAGTTCCCTGTAATCTCTTCCTAAAGACACATAGAACTTGTCAGTAGAAAGGACTGCTTGGCCCACCCAGTGTGCCCAGATGTTCCTGCCTATTCCATCTCCATAGACACTACCTGGTTTCCGAAGGTGACCTTCCCCTCTCCCTTTCTGTTTACCAGTATACCCCTATGCAAATCCCATGCATGTTTGAAGCCCTCCATTGTTTTTGTCCCCACTACTTCTACTGGCAGACTGTTCCATAAATCAACCACTCTTTCAGTGAAGTACTATTTCCTCACATCCGTCTTAAACTTACCCCCCCCCCGCCCCTGAGCTTCATTGCATGTCCCATTGCTCTGGTGTACTTCCTCCTTGAAATAGACACCCTCCTATACCCTGTCTGTTCACCTCCATGATGTACTTGTAGGTCTCTCTCATGTCCTCCCCCCCCGTCCTCTCCTCTAGGGTCTACTTGTTGGGATCCCTCAGTCTCTCTTCAAAAGGTTTGTCGTGCAACCCCTACACCATTTTAGTTGCCCTCCTCAGTACCACCTTCATGCTGTCTATGTCATTTCTGAGATGCCAACTCCAGAATTGGACACAGTACTCCAGATGGGGTCTCACAAGTGACCTATACAGTGATGACAACACCTCCCTTGTTCTGCTGGTGATAACTTCTCCCTATGAACCCCAGAATACCATTGGCCCTGCCTACTACCTTGTCACATTGCCTTGCCACTCTGAGGTCATCAGATATGATGACCCCAAGGTTTCTTCCCTGCTTAGTGACCGCCAGTACCTTTGCCCATTTTATACTTAGTTCCTGGGTTTCTGTGCCCTAGGTGCAGGATTTTGCAATTTCTGGCATTGAAACCCTGAGTTGCCATGCCCTTGACCACTCCACAAGTTTATTAAGGTCCTTCCTCATTTTTTTCACTGTCTCCTGATTATCCGCCCTATGACAGATTTTGGTGGCATCTGTAGAAAGGCATACAGGTGGTTACTTTGGGGAATGCTCAAAATATGTGAGTCTGATGATTCATCTGAGCCATATTCTCACCAGCATTGACCCATGCCAGCTCCTGTATACTGTATGTTGTTGCAACTGCTGGAGTTCTAAAATGTCTCAATATATATCTCCAAGAAAACTCTGTCCAGCAGGTGACTGAGTAACCTAAGTAGCTCTAATAGAGCACTATAATGGCATCCTATTAGAAGGGACCAAAGTTCACCTTGCATGTGGCCCATTACAAATTTTGAGAGTAAGCCTAGTTATTCAGGAGGACAGGCCACCCCTTCCCAAGTCCCAAGACATATAATTGGGTTTGGAGATATCAAAATTAGTTAAAATTAGGTAAGTGGTAGCTTCCTAAAGATCTCTGTATGGTGCAACTCATTTGAAATTCAGAAATTGAAAAATGTAACTTAGCCCTGTTCGACTCCAGCTCATCATTGCACTATCCAGTGACTTGCGAGTATAGGAAAAGTTGTGGGGCGGTTCTACGAATCCGGTTTGACATTCCTTTTTTCGAACAGCATCTCGCCAACAGGAATCATGTCGATTGCAAGTTGCAGTTTACATGATTCCTGTGTGTCTCCGGTCCTTTGTTTTTATTGGGTGGCTTTTGCACCCAAACCCGCCATGTGGTGGCTCTGCCCCACCCCCTGTCTTTGGGATTCTCAATTCCAATCAGAGTTGATTCTGGGAGGGTGCAGGACTGGGAGACAGTGTGCCCCTGTTTCAGGCACACCAACACAGCGACCTGTTGGCAAAGTGTCGATTTTGCTGACAGGAGTGTATTTCGCTGTGTTGGTGTCACCGTATTTGGCTACTACCATTGTGGGGCAATGCCCGACAATGAATTCTGTGTTTTGTGGTAGAAAGTAGCAACATTTTATGAGTCTAATGTTTTAGCGTAGCTGCTGTGTACTGTGAAAATTTCAAGATTGTAAGGTAACCTAGGGGGTTAATGAAAAGGGATCTCTCCAGGTCAAAGAGATCATATAGCACACATTCAATGTGCTTTCAATGGGTATGATGGGTGGGCCATCCACAGGCAGATATATGCTAGTTGCACTGATTGAACATATAATCTTAAATTCAGCAAGTTCACTCTATCCTCCCGCCATCCCTAGGGAGATGCCGCATCCCAAACCTGACTCTCAGTGTAGCCCCTTGGCAGATAAAATGAGAGATGAGCCTGTCCCAGGATTTGAAACAGATATAGTCGGGTATTATTGGAATGTTTGCAAGTAATATAATATACAGGGAACTACTGTACAGTGGAGCTAAACACAGTGCAACATAGTAACTTGCATTATAATATGGGCTCTATAAATGAAGATGGTGATTGGCTGAAGCAGAGCAGGTGACCGTTCGTTAATGGATGTTAATGCACAGTTGGTGTTAACAGTCCTTGCTGCGCCATCCCTCATCAGAAGCTGAACTTGTTCCCTGTCCAGGCAAACTAAAAGTGTGTGGCAGCTATTAAAACTCCCACTATCCCCGATTAGAGTAGCTGCTTAGTGCACAGTGCAGTCCCCACTATTTCCCCCTCATTACCGTATGCAGCAATAAAAGAGCACATTGTTATCATTTCCCCATCTCCCCTGTGTTGTTATCTACTGACCCACATGCAGACCTCTAGGAAATGAGTAAAACTCCCTCACAGTGCGACACAGAGCCTCCCCCCCTCCAACCCACACTCTGGTGTCCGTTCCCCAGCCTGCACTCACCAAGAGTGGGAGTCTTGTGTCCCTGTCTAGAGAACATGGTGTGTCCCACGCTGCTCATTGAGGGCATTGTGCAGTATTCAGTGGGAGGGAGACAGGGCAAAGTCCATCTTAGTATCTGCTGCAACGTGTTGTGCTTCTGCTGGCCTGCTTGGTTCCACGCACAGTGTTGCACTTCAAGGGGAAAAAAAGAACACAATGTCATCCTGTCCATGCTTCAGGAGAGACAAAGGCCACCCCCCCATGGCTTGGTTAACCATGAAGTGGATATCGCGGACCACAAAAGACAGAGAGACATAGTGACACAGTGAGCAAGGCAATGTTAAATGGCACATTTCTTTAGTGTGTATTTGTTGTTGTGTCACTGTTCCTGCTTTGTGTTAGCAAGTAAGTAAGTGGTAAGTAAAAATAATTATTCATTAAAAAGGTTTTATGAATCAGGATAAACTCAATTGAGTTAAACTCATTTACGACGAGGTCCCCTAAATTCATAGGCCCAGATATTCAAAAGAGCTGAGCCATGCGCAATAGGGTTGCGCCTGCACAAGTCCGAAATGCGCCATTCTGCGATATTCAGCAGTAGGCAGTTGCACCCCCCATATCATGCTGAGCAACAGCGCAATGCTAATGAAGGCATGCGCAACCGAAGGGAGAGGAACCATGCATAAACTGCACAGCCCGATATTCAGCCGGGCCGTGCAGAGTTATGCAGGCGCAACCCCCTACCTGCAAAAAAGGATCAAGTCGAGGGTGAGCTGCCACATTGCAGGGCGCAACAAAGCAGCTGCCATCTGTGGGTGGCCCTCGACCTGTTCCCGGTGCCCCCCTGCAGCCTGATCACGGGCAAGATAGTAACTCCCCCATAGCCTGATCGCAGGCAGCAGGTAGTCCCCCGCAGCAGCCCGATCGCGGGCATAACATAATGTACCGACTAGCCTGATTGCGGCATACTTCAACCCCCACCCCCGACTAGCCCGATCACAGGCATAACTTCAACCCCCAAAGACCAATATCCTTGGTGGTCAGTGGAGCCCCAAGCCCGATCGTGGGCATGGTCAAAACCACCCCCAAGTCCAATATCCCTGGTGATCTAGTAGCCCCCACCCACCCACCCAAGCAGCCCCACCACCCAGCTCCTCCCGTCAGCGGTGACGGCAGCACCCACCACCTGATGCCCTGCCACCTGACTGAAACAGCTCTGTGGGCTGCGCCCGTGGTTCAGAGCAAGAGCCAATGGGCGGCAGCCCATACCCTACAAAGCAGTCCAGATCTGTGAGTGAATTCACAGTATGGTATGGGCACTAGATCACCAGGGATATTGGACTTATTCCACCCCGACTAGCCTGATCGCCGGGCAAATGCAATACAACCCCCGCGACTTGCTCGATCGTGGGCAAAAGCGATAATACAATCCCCTGACTAGCCCGATCATGGGCATAACTTCAAACCCCCACCCCCAACTAGCCCGATCGTGGGCATAACTTCACCCCCAAATTCATTCACAGATCTGGACTGCCTTATGCGGTATGGGCTGCAGCCATTGGCTCTTACTCCGAACCAATGGGCGTGCAGCCCTACTGAGCTGTCAGTCGGTGGGCGGCGGGCGGCAGGCGGGTGGGGTGCTGCTGCCTGCTGGCTGATGGGGGCGGGTGGTGGGGCTCCATGGGTGGGTGGGGTGGGGGGCCACTAGATCACCAGGGATATTGGACTTGGGGGTGGTTTTGTCCTTATGCCCACGATCGGGCTTGCTGATCCACTGGTCACCAGAGATATTGGTCTTTGGGAGGTTGAGATTATGCCACGATCAGGCTAGTTCAGAGGTCATAATACGTTTTGCCACGATTGGGCTAGTCAGAAGTGGGGAGTTGAGATTATACCTACGATTGGGCTAGTCGGGGGTTGAATTACTTTATGCCCGTGATCGGCTGCGGGGTTGAATTACTTTATGCCCATGATCGGGCTGCAGGGCGTCGGTCCCAGATGGCTCGCTGCCTGGCAGGGCGCCAGGCGCAAGTCGCCGGGTGATCGGGCGCACCAGACAGTTATTATTTGGTACTGCAAATGGGGTTGCAATTAGATGCAAATGCCCCCGTGCACCTTGCATAAATTATGGCCCATTTGCATGTCACCTTTGAATATCGCAGATTGGCGCATGGCACAATGGAATTTGTGCCACCGCATCTGAATGCTCCACTCTGACCACTTGCGGTGGTGCAGTTCCACTGCACCCTGCACAGTGGCTGGAGCCGGGCGATATTCAAAGGAGTTGCTCAATAGCGCAACTCCATTGAATATCGCCCCTGGCCAACACCCCCCCCGCGCAGCAACTTTTTGAGCAGCGCAAGGGCTTGCGCCACGGAATGGCACAGTTTGAATATCCTGCCCATAAAGTGCATTGTTACAAGTCATATTACAAGTCAAAGACAAATACAAGATTTATATTACATAGGCGATACATATAAAGTGAAGGTAGAAAAAATAGAAAGAAAGATCATGCAACTATTCTTTTATACATAACAATTCCTTAAGTACCACTCCACCTCTTTTTTATTTTGAAGGATCATTGACATTTACCCAGTGGCTAAGCTTTCATTGTGGCAACATTGTTTTGGTTTGCTAAATGTGCTCTTCAACCATGTTTTAATTATATTCCAAGTTTTTAACCCAGCTGAATCTCTTAAATTAAATGGAATTTTATTCCAAATTAGTGCACCTCTGAGTACACCAGTTGGCAGCCCAAGGTATCTGCAGTGAGCATGGGACACACCACGCTGTCTGAGACAGGGACACAAGACTCCCGGCTTTCGGTAATGGCAGGCCAGGAATGGACACCGGTGTCTGAGTCGGGGGACTGTGTCACATTGTGAGGGATTTTACTCAGTTCCCGGAGGTTCATGGTGGTCAGCAGGTAACAGACAGTAGCACCAGGAGGGTGCAAATACAAAGTTGTCCTGTGTCCTTTTCCTCTCTCTCTTTGATTGTGTTCTAGTGACAAGTAATTGCTCAGTAAACAGGCACAGAGGCGGAAGGTCACAAGAAGAGAGGGGGCTACAGAATGGGACACAGTCCTTGTAGGTGATCATGACAGTTGCTTCACCTCCATCACTGTGGGTCCCCAGTGCTTCTAGCTTCTACTGCAATAACTCCTCACCCTGCCAAAATCCACCCTCCTGAAGTCCAGGACTTTGGTCTATGATGTCTTCCTTCGGATTCTGATATGATTATAAACACGTTGATTGATGCTCACAGGTTCCTAATGAGTTCTGAACTGTTATCTCCACAATACTATCCCTGTTCATGAAGACTAAGTCAATGATGGCCCCTCTCTTAAAGGTTTCTAAACCCTTTAGGTCAGGAATGCTTCCTGGGACACCTATACCAGCAGCTGATCCTTGCCACTTGCTGCTACTGGGATCCTTCAGTCCACATCTAGCACGTTGAAATCGTCCATATTCAGCACCATCTCCTTCCTTGCTTCCCTTCTAATTTCCTATCACCATTTTCTGTTAGCCACTTCTTTCTTTGATTATGGTCTATTTACCATTACTATTCAGATGGGTTCCTCCACATTTTTGACTACCTAAATCCACTCTGTCATTATGGACTTGCATTCCCACTATCTCTGACCCCATGGCTTTATACCTCCTTATGTGTAGTGCCACGCATTATCATTTACCAGCTTCCTATCCCTCTTAAGCATTGCAAACCCTGGAATAGTCAACTCCATGTCACTGTATTGAGTGGCCCATGTTTTGTGGTCACCAGCAAGTCCAAGCATGCTTCTGTAACCACTGCCTATAGATTACTTGTTTTGTTCCCCAGTCTCCTGGCATTATCACAAATAACCTTCCATGTCACTTGTTTTCCTCCCCCAGCTCTTTGTCCTCTATCATTCTTGCTGCCCCCTTTCTTGGTCCTCTCTCACCTAGATTCTCCACAGTTCCTGTACTACAACTTGATTTGTTACCCCTTTTGTTGTCAGTCTGCTTCCTCTCTGTTGTCCACTGTCTGTCTACTAATGCTTTTGGTAGGCCATCTGGCCTCCCATGTTTGAGTAAATGCACCAGTCAGTAACTAGTTTGCTCCCTCCTCTGATAGCTTATAAGTATATTGATGCTCTCCGTAAATTTGTACTCTTATCATCTAGGAGTGTCATGAATGTGAATGTTGGAAATTTTGCACTACACCTAACTGAGCAAAGTCCTTGGCTTTATTGTTCCGATGCATGGCAAGTTATGTTTTTAATTTTTCTTAAAAAGAAAAAACACACCTTCCCACTTATAGCATATTACAACCCCTCTTATACAAACAGCTGAAAATAGGATGTTACCCTCCTAAACTAACTGTGCGAGGGATGAATAATATTTCTCAAATACCACAAATAATACAGTATTCATTATTTAGATCCAAATAATGAATGGTGGCATTATTCATGCTTATTTGTATTCAGAAAATAGTGAAAAACAATAAAATGGCAAAAACAGCCCCTAACCCTCCTCCGCAACCCAATCACAACAAAAACAACCCCAGTCCCCCATCCTCTGTAGTAAGCCCATGCACCAACAATTTCAATATTAACAAAAAAACCTCTCACAGTGGGTGACCAGCACAACCTACCCAACTCCATAGCCAGATGCCATCTCCTCTTTTCATTATTTAGTTGAACAATTCAACCCTCCATCCCCACCCCAGCAGCAGCACTCAAGTCCCATCCTACCCACCCCAGCATCCACATTTCTTAAATTTAAGAGCAAGTCCCCCCAGGCACAAGAAGGAAACTGACCAAACCGCCTTCCTTCGATGGTCAGCCACCTTCTTGTGAATGGTCCTTCAGCATTTGCTAGCATAGTAAAACTGATGATCATGTGATCAGTTATTTTACTATGTGAGCAAGCACAGGAGTACCACTGACAAGAAGGTGGCTGGCTCTGGAGGAGGGTTGTTTTTCAGTTGCCTTCATACTTGGAGGTACTTGATACTAAATTTAAGAGCAACAGAGGCCCCAAGATGAATCCTTGCAGACACCCCTAAATAGCTGCTCCTAAGTTGAAAGATTCTAAGTTGATGCCCCTGGAAAGTCATGTCTTCTGCTTTTCTTGTGACATGGAAAGATTTGCCTCTGTCACCAGAATCATTGAAAACACCATCACAATGCTGGCCAGGTGGGGAGGAGCCATCACTCATGGTAAGATGTGACTCGGTAAGCTTTTTGGCTGTAACAGAGTTCACATGCAGGTGTTCCACCAACCATTCCTACGTAAAGGTTTTTTAGGTCCACCTTATCCTGTGCACCCTCCAGCAGGCCTAAGCACTATGTTTTCTTTCATTAGCCTGCTGCCATTGTAAGGACTTTCATTCCATTGTCCATCACTGACTTCTCTTCCTCCTGTACCCCAGAAACCTTGGCATCCAGAACGGTCACTTTGCCCACCAATGATTCAAGCTTAGCATCCATGGCCTGTATGGCCTTAAGGAGGACAGCATTCAATGGCTGTGGGGTGTCAACAGTTGCAGACAGTGGTTCTCCACCTATCACAAGTTGTGCAGCTTTCAGTCAGGCTCCTTCTTTCTCAGTGCCTTTTCTTGTATTCTGTTCCTTTCTGTTGAAATTTTTATATCAAAATGGTCATCCGGACATGTAACATCTGCTGCTGTATTTTGTTTTCAGTTGAAAAGCTGGAAAAGTATTGTTTCAGCTTTTTAATTTGGTTAAGGGCTCAGAGCTCACCCACTTGCGGCTTTTCTGTTCGATGCCTGGCCTGCCCTTGCCAGTGGATGTGTTGGGTGCGGAGTCTACTATTTGGGTGAAAATGGGTATGGGTGGTGGTGTGGCCAGAAATTAAATGTGTGGGGTATGGGAAAGGGTTTTATATTAATTCTGACATGGTTGTACAGTATTATTGAAGGAACTTCAAAAGAACACTGGGGGAATGGAAATGGGTGCTATGAGGTTGGGGGGTAGCATCTGTATTTTTAGCTGGGTGGTGTGTGGGAGGAGACAATATGTTGCAAGTGGGTGTCTTTAGTTTAAGAAAAAAAATTTGGAAAAAGAACTATGCAAGCAGCACCTCCCAGCAAAGGTGTCACTGGTTGTTAGGCACTACATGAACTGGCATCTGAGCCAGTGAAGTGCTACTAATAGTAATCTTTGCTGGCTGAAGTGCCACTTCACTTGATGAAGAACTACATGAAGTGACACATCGCGCTATGCTTGGTCAGGTCCACTTTACATAGTGCTACATAGCTTAAGTTTAAAACTTCTCATGTAGCTGCTAGCATCCTAGTCCCTCCCCAGAGGGATGTAGACCATCCCATTTGAAACATGGAAACAAAGAAAACACAGCAGATAAAAGGCCTGGCAACCCATCCAGTCTGTCTAAGCCTGTTTAATTTTAGGACTGTACAGTTGTCAGTACTCCTTACCTCCCCTCATGTCTGCCCCCTTACTCACCATTCCCATGTTTATTAATTTATTATTTATTTCAAATTCTTTACCAGGAATGACATACAAAGTCAGTAACAGTTTCAAGATGTGTACAGGGGGAGAGGGTAAACAAACCAAAAGGAGCAAGTGAAAATAAAATACAGTAAGGTGCAAACGTAATAAAATTTATAACACATATCGTTAATGAAGTCACAGTATTCAGGCAGGCAGATCTGCACAACCAAAAACAAACGTTGCGAGGACAATGTTATAAGATACAAGTGTAATCAATGGACAGTAAGGCATAGGTACAGTACATTTCCAGAAATAAATACGTATCAGGAGCAGATTAATGAGACATACACTAGAGGCCTTGGGGTGCACCCATCAAACAGGGAGGGGAAGAGGGTGCTAAGGTCAGAGGTCAGTTACAGTTGCAGGAGGGAGTGTTAAAGTCATGTAAAGGGTCTTGAGGGAGGGAAAGGATCAGGCAGAACAGATAGAGGAAGATAGGGCCAAAGCTTGGGGAGCAATATGAAAAGCCACTTGGCCTACAGTAGTTTTGCTGGAGGAGGGAAAAAGAATGGGATACAGAGTTCTGCAGAGGGTAGGAGAAAGGAGGACAAAAAGGTCAGGAGGAGAGATCCCAGGCAGAATTTGGAGGTGAAGGAGACACAGTGGGTGAGGTGCCTGGCACCAAGGCAAGGGAGGGTAGGGAGTGAGAAGAGCAAATGAAGCAGTGGTGGGTATGGGGGGCAGTCCAAGACAGAACAGCAGAATGAATGAAAGAGTGGGTCCAGTGTGGCAAAAATGGACCAGGGAGCTGTGCTATAGAGAATGTCACCATAGTCAAAGGATCTTCTTTGGAACTAGCTGCCGGCGGACAGGAAGTGGGATACTAGTCTGTTCCTGTACAGTGCACCCAGTTTAGGGTGGAGTTTGTGGTGAATGGCATCTACTATATGCACAATGAGAAGTCAAGGTGATGGTCCAGCCAGACCCTGAGATACTTAAAGGAGGAGACATCCTTAATTGCAGTACCATTGAGGATGTGGAAGGAGGGAAAGAATGAGAGCATGGAGAGCCTCTATACTGGTAGCCAAAATTCATGGAAACTATTTTCTTGGTACTGAGGGACAGTTGGTTGGACTGGAACCAGTTTTTGTCACTATCAAAATCCTGCTGGAGTAAGGCAGCAAGGTCAGTAGCAGAGGAGTCAGAGGCAAACATCATAGTGTAATCTGCGTACATGGTGAATGATTGCAGAGGAACAGACAGTAGGGATATCATTCAGAAATATTGAGAGAGTATGGGGCCCAGGATGAATCCTTGGGGAACACTTGAGCAGATAAGGAGCAAGGGACATAGGATGTCACTGATACAGACAGCTCGTGACCTGCCTCATGTTAGGCATATCATAGGAAAAATATGCTTTACTCAGGAAACAGAATGTATACGCAATGTTCGACTATTCGTTGGCATTTGATTATATAGCAAAGGGATATCCTATGGAAAATCTTTAGTGAAAGAAGGTATAAATCATGCCTTAATTTCAGTCTTAGCAGATTTATACACAGGTACCTGGAGCTAAGGTGAGGCTGGGCCACAAATAGCAACTTTCCTCATCATTCAATATTAACCGTGGCGTAAGACAAGGGCTGTGTGTTAGCTCGGTTTTGTTCTCCCTATATATTGACAAAATGCTTGTGAATAGGGGAGAATAAACTCTGACCCACCAAAATAAAAACAGCATTAAGCCCAACATTGGCTTACATGGATGATATTGTCCCGATCTCTCTTACAAAAAGGATTACAAAACCAAATTGATTACATCTTGCAAAAGTCAACTGTATTAAAATTACGGATCAATCTAAGCAAGACCAAAATAGTAATATTCAGAAAGAATAAAATACAGACCAAGGGAACATGGTTATTGGGAAGTAATAAAATAGAAGTAGTTGACAGATACCTTTATTTAGGTGTCCTATTTTACGGGAATGGGCAATGGACTGCACATAGAGATCATTTGACTGACAAACTTAAAAAAACACTAGCAGGTCTTGTCAGGTTCAATGCTAAATATGGTGGTTTTACACTCAAACCTCTGGTTCAAACTATTAAAGCCTAATTTGAAGCAAAATTATTATATGGTGCTGATATTTCGGAGATTAAAGATGTTAATAAACTTGTTGCCCCACTGTATAAACTCCTGCATAACATATTGAGAGTAGCCACTCATGCCCAGCAGCATATGTAAGAAGTGAATTGGGTCTTATAGATATTAGAGCAGCCATAGATACTCGAAATTAATTTCTGGATTAGATTAACTAAAAAGAAAGATATGGCACTAGCCACTGTTTGTCTGAAGAGAAAGGAAGAATGGTATATGCTAAACTATAGACAAGGGTTTTGGTATACAACATTATACTCACTATGGAAAAAACACAAATTAAAGAACCTAAAGAGGGCAGTGGAACAAAGAATTACACTAAGTGAAAAATATAAAAAATATGTTGCAAAAAAATTAATAATTACTGGATGAAGCAAGGCCTACTAGCTATAGTAGGGACTAGTTACTCTAAATGGTTTGTCCAAAATAACTATTACTTTGGGTTTAAACCCTATCTTGAAATTCTTACAGATTATAAACTCAGAACATGATTTTCTAACTATAAATTTGAGCAATTTCCTAGCAGTGTGTTGCTTTATAGATATAAGAAGGAAGGTATATTATCGGGGATGTGCGATTGCTCTCATGGAGAGACGGAAGATCTAGTGCAAGTTCTTTGGCATTGCACTTGGTATTTAAAACCAAGAATATATTGGCTATCACCTTTTTTAAGTAATAGCTACCAAATTGACATGATGTTGTTAACCAATATCCTGCTCCATACTTTTTTTTTTTAACCAGGAGAGACGCACTAAGCCGAAACTTGTTTCCAGGTGCGACCTGGGAGCATAAGGAAGTTAAGTGACTTGCTCAGGGTCACACAGTATGCAAGTGGGGGCTGTGGGATTCAAACCCAGGTCTCCAGGTTTGCAGTTCAGAGCCTTAAACTACTGTGCTATACTGCCTCCATATGAAGAATGCATGGACAGTTACCAGGGTTGCCAAGTATGTCCGAGCTATAAATAAACTGAAAAGAAAAATAATTGTGCGATAATTTCTATTCCGAATGTGCAATAAATTTTATGATGTCTGGGATATATGACATTTTTGTTATTGTATTTTTGTTTTTAATCAAGAATGTGTTATTTATCATATGACATGACTGTATAAGTTCTCCTTTCTGTAAACAGATTTTTAATCAGATTGTAAAAGCTTTCTAGCTATACAATAAAATAAACTGATTGACCTGCCTCAAGGTAGGAGTAGAACCAGCTGATTGAGATAGCAGGGAGCCCCACTGCCTTAAGTTTGTCGAGGAGAAAGGGATGGGAACCATTGTCAAAAGCTTTGAGACAAAGATGATTTTATTGAACTGGCCCTGGTCCGTACCAGACGTAAGAGAGTCTGTGAGCTACAGGAGGGAGGGAGGTGGAGTTGGACTTCTTGGAGTCAGAATGGAAAGGTGAAACGTGGAATGAGTCAAGGAATGGGAGTTGTGAGAGGACATGGTGTTCCTGAAGCTTGGCCAGGGTGGGGAGTAGAGACAGGATGATAGTTCACAAAGGTTCACAAAACGGTTCAGAAATGGTTAAGGAGTTGAGAAGGCTGATTGCCCATGGTTAGCTCCTATGAACAATGTGTAGTAGTTAAGATTTCTACCAATTTTAATACATTTGTCAGAGTTAAATTTGAACTTGCTTTTTGTATCTCTGATGATAACATATTCAGGGAGACTATTCCAGGGGTTAATTACACATTCTGTACAAAAGAATTTTGTTTTGTCTCTTCTATACCTCCTTTTTTTGATGTGAAGTGGATGTCCTCTACCGATGACTTAAGTATCTTTGAAGGTTATGTTAAGGTCATTCATTAAATATGGGTCCTCTATTATTTGTCCATTTATAAAATGTCCTCTCTTTTCCGGCACTCTTCTAAGGATTAAAGACTTAGTTCCTTTAATCTAATGGAGTAGGGCATCCTTTTTACTTCTTTTATGATTTTAGTTGTTCTACATTGAATTTTTTCAACTCTGTATATATCAGATATCCTGTATGGGTACCATATTTGGTTGCCATATTCCAATAAGGGTCTTATAGTACATAAGAATGACATAATGGCATAATAACTTTGACTTTCCTACTTGATCTGTTTCTTTTGGTTGCACCTAGTGCCCTGTTTCCATTTGTTACTGCTGTTGTACAGTGGTCCTTTGAGTCTAAACAGTTATTTATTATGTCACTCAGATCCCTTTTTCTGTTAACTTTCAGTGTGATGTTGCAAAATGTGAACTGATGTGATATTAGTTTTTTCCCCCCAGGTGGAGGACACAACATTTATCTAAGTTAAAACACATACCCCATTTGTATACCCATTTAGTTATATTATCCAGATCTGTTTGGATACTTCTTATTTTCTGGTGTGTCACTTGATCCAACTAGTTTAGTGTTGTCAGTGTATTTTGTTAACCAGTTTGTTATGTTATTGTTCATGTTGACTATGAATACTTGAAAAATAATGGGCCCTAAAACAGACGCCTGGGGTATCCCACTAGACACTTTTCCTTCTGATGACAAATAGCCATTGATGGATACTTTTTGTATACAGCTTATGATCCAGTTTTTAACCCAACATACTATGTAGCGATTTATGTTACGTTTCAACAACTTCTCGACTACTGCCCGATGTGGGACAATGCTGAAGGCTTTATAAACATCTAGTAGGATGACATCATCTGATCTCTTGTTGTCTAGATGCTCACTTGCCTTTTCATAAAAAAAATAAAGGTTTGTGGCACAAGAGCAATCTGCAGTGAATCTGTGCTGTTCCCAATGTGTTATTATTTGTTTTTATGTGATCAACAATTTTGTCCTTTATAAGTGACTCTAGAATCTTACCGGGTATTGATGTGAAGCTGACTGATCTGCAGTTTGCTACTTTCTATTTCTTGTTTTGTGAATTGATACCACTTTTGCAGCCTTCCAATTACAGAAACATAGTAACATAGAAAGTGATGGCGGAAGGAGACCATACAGTCCATCTAGTCTGCCCATAGGCCAACCCCCCTCCCTTAACTGCTAGTCAGTGTGGTGGTGCCTTTGTACCTGTCCCAAGCATTCTTCATACCTACCATTGTTTTTGCACCCACCACTACCTGAGGAAGGCTGTTCCATGCATCCACACCCTCTCGGTAAAGAACAACTTGCGTGTGTTACCTCTGAATTTGCCCCCTCCAACTTCATATTTTGCCCCCTAGTTCTTGTGTGCTTTCAGACTTGAAAGAGTTCCTGAACCTGCACCTTGCTTATTACATTTAGGAACTTGTAGGTCTCAATCATGTCTCCCCTCTCCCTCTGCTGCTTCACTGAGTACATGTTCTGGTTTTGCAAACCCTCTTCATAGTTTTTTTTCTATAGGCCGTGTACCATTTTTGTAGCTCTCCTTTACACTATCTCCAGTCTGTTGATATCCTTTCTTAGGTGTGGTCTCTAGAACTGTACGCTGTACTCCAGGTATGGCCTCACCAGAGATCTATAGAGCAGCAGGATGACCTCCTTTTTTCTGCTGGTGATACCACTGCCTGTGCAGCTCAATATGCCATTCGCCCATAGTGCCACTTTCTCACACTGTTTGGACATCCTTAGGTCATCCATTATCATTATTCCCAGATCTCTTTTCTGTTTGGAAGATTCCAGTTGTACTCTTCCCAGGTAGTAGTCCTCCCCTTGGTTGGCCCTTCCTAGGTGCATGACTTTGCATTTTTTTTTCATTTTTAGCCTTAGTTGCCATGTTTCTGACCATTTTTCCAGAGCCTTAAGGTCAGCCTTCATCTTTTCTACTCCACTTGGAGTGTCTACCCTATTGCTGATTTTTGTGTTGTCTGCAAATAAGCTCACCTTCCCCTCTAGTCGCTCAGTTATGTCACTATTAAAAATATTGAATAGGATCAGTACGAGTACAGATCCTTGTGGAACTCCACTATCTACTCCTCTTTCTTCTGAAAGTGAGCCTTTTACAAGTACCCTCTGTGTGTCCTTCCAGTGAGCCAGTTCCTTACCCATTTCACTACTTGCTATCCTACTCCCATTCTGTCCTGTTTATTAAGTAGCCTTCTGTGTGGGATTAAGTTGAAGGCTTTGCTGAAATCCAGGTATACTATGTCTACTGTTGCTCCCTGGTCTATTATTTTAGTCACCCAGTTAAAGAAGTCTACCAGATTAGTTTGGCATGACCTTCCTGTTGTAAAGCCATGTTGTTTTGTGTCTAATTTGTTGTTTTCTTCTAGAAAGGATATAATCATCTCCTTGAGCAGGGTTTCCATTATTTTGCCCACAGCTGAGGTTAGGCTTACTGGTCTGCAGTTGTTTGCACTTTCCTGCTTCCACTTTTGTGCAGAGGAATAACTATTGCCTTCTTCCAGTCTTGGGGACCTCCCCAGCTTGAATGATAGGTTGAAAAAGATCAGCCAGGGGCCCTGCCAGTTCGTCTCTTAGTTCTCTTAGTAATCTAGGGTGAATTTCATTGGTCACATGGCCTTGTTTGTATTGAGTTTCTCTAGTTCCTTTAGGACCCTTTCTTTAGTAAAGGGACCCGAGTGCATTCTGAATTCTTCCTTGGTGTGTGTTGCATTGCTGGGTCCGCATCCTTCCTCCTCCTTGGTGACTACAGAGCAGAAGTAACTGTTGAGGATTTTAGCCTTGTCCTTGTCATTTTCTGTGATCTCCCCATCCACCCTTGTGAGTCTAATAATACCTCCTGATGTCCTTCTCTTCTCACTGACATATCTATAGAATTTCATGTCACCCTTTTTGACCTCCTTGGCTATCTTCTCTTCAGTTTCTGCCTTTGCTGTCCTGATCACTTTCTTTGCTTCCTTCTGTGTCTCCTTGTATTTTTCTCTGTCCTTGCCGGATCTGGTTTTTTTTTTGTATTTCCTGAAAGCCATTGTTTTCTCCCTGAACTTAGTGGCTACTTCTTTAGAAAACCAGCATGGTTTTCTTTTCTTTTTAGCTTTGCTCATCCTTCTTATGCAATTGTGTACAGTATTTAGTATAGCCCTTTTGAGCTGTATCCAGTAGTCTTCAACATCTATCCCCCCCGTAGTGTTAGCCAGACTTAGCTCAAGACTTTGCTTCATTTTTGTGAAGGCTGCTTGTTTAAGGTCCATGACTTTTATTTTGGAGTGCTTTGTGTCTGTTTTTGTCTTGACCTGGAACCACACACCATACAGGGATCACTGGTCCCCAGGTGGCTCCTAACCTCTACCTCTGTGATATTGTCTCCTTTTGTTAGTAGCAGGTCAAGAACCACTTCCCCCTTGTTTTGTCCTTTACAAGCTGTTTCAGGCCTGATACATGCGGGCCTCAAAAAGTCTTTGCTCCTGGTTGAACTTGCTGTATGTGTATCCCAGTTTACATCAGATAAATTGAAGCCATCCAGTACAATCACCTCCCCTTTGTCACTTATTTTGCGATGGTACCTTCTATTGAAAATGTTGTCACTCATTTGGGATGGTACCTTCTATTGAAGATTTTTCAAACAAGACTTTTAGGGAGGGGTGTTAATACTATGCTTCATAATTTTCAACATCTATGGGGTGATGCCATCTGGGCCTGGTGCTCCGTGCTGTTTTAAAGTGTTTATTTTATCTAAGATGTGTGTTTCTTTAACAGTGATACTGTCTGTTGTATTAATATTATTCTGACAACCAAGTTTTGTGTTCTCCATAAATACTGTACAGAAGTAACTATTAAAGTTGTTCGCTATTTCCTGTGAATTATTTATGACTTTATTATTTACTATAATATTGATTACTTTTAAATTTGTTTTCTTTAACAAGTTGATGTAACTATAAAACATTTTCAATTATTTTAGCATTTTAGCTAACTTTTGAAGCATTTAAAATTCCCAGGACACTGCTGTGTCTTCTATCATGTATTTTGCATATTTTGTTTGTCTTCTTTATGAATGTTGTTATTCTTTTATTCATCCATTTTGGCTTAATACCTTTATTATTGCACTGTTTAACTTGTTTAATAAAATGACTACAATATTGGTGGGGGAGTGGACAGGGACGGAGTACAGGTTCACATCTGATAGGGGGTCAAGCACTGAAGGCAGGTCAAGAGACAGGGGGAAAAAGCCAGTGCAGGACAATACAGAGGTGGCAGGCAGTAGGTTTGCAGTGCTGGCAACAATGGTGGAAGGGGAGTTAGATGAGTACCAGGAGAGGGAGGCAGGGGAAGGGTAATGGAGTGCACAGGGTCAGACAGCTGGAGGAGAGTAGCAGGGGCAGGATGAGAGGCACAGCTAAAGGAAAGTGTTGGGAGCAGAGGTGAAGAGGAGGGGATGCTGACAGGTCAGACAAAGGGTGCGTAGCTAAGGGACAAAGGCCAAGGGGGAAACAGGGAAGGTGGATGATAGCATGGGGACCAAGGGGCATGGGGAACACAAGTTGGGGAGGGGTGAAGGTTATAGGGAGAAGCAAAGAGACATAAATGAGCAAGGAAGGGCAGACATTAGTAATGAACAGGAGGTAAACAGGGAGGGAGGAATGGGCAGGAGGAAGGGGAGTACAAATGTTGGGGACTCCACACTAAAAGGGATCAGATGGGGCAGGGGGAAAGACATAGAAACATAACATAGAAACATAGACTTTACGGCAGATATGACCACTTGCCCACCCAGTCTGCCCATTTCCTTCCTATTGAATAAGCTGCAGATTCTAGTTAACCAACAGCCTACTTCCTGTGACCCACACTGCAATTGCCTTATGTCTGTCCCTTGCATGTTTGAATTCCTCCACTGTTTTAGACCCAACAACCTCCCCAGGAAGGCGGTTCCATGCATCCACCACTCTCTCCATGAAAAAATGTCCTCACATTACCCCTGAGCCATCCCCCCGTTATCTTTAAATTGTGCCCCTTGTTTTTACACTCTTTTTCTGAAAGATGCTACCCTTCTGGACTTTGTTGATTCCTTGAGGTACTTGAATGTTTCTATCATGTCCCCCGCCCTCCTTTCATCAAGGGTCTAATATGGGTCGAGTCTATTCCTAGGTTGATGGCAGGCTGGGCAGGGCAGACCATTCTCAAGTGCACAGGGAGGGGACAGAAGAAATCGCATGCTGTAGTGCACGTGGGTACGAATGACCTGTCGAGGGAGATGGTGGAAATATTAAAGGGGAGATTCGAGGAACTGGGGAAGCTGTGCGAGGAGATGGGGAAATCAGTGGCCTTCTTGGAGGTGCTCCCAGTACCCTGTGCAAGTACTGTGAGGAAAGGAAGGATAGGGGAGTTCAACACCTGGTTGCGGGAATGCTGTCGTAGCGAGGAATATGGGTTAGTAGGGGGCTGGGGCAGAACCCGGGATAATAATGACCTGTATGGAGGTGACAGGCAACACTTGAGTGGGGAAGAGAAGAGAAGAGAGTATTGGAGCAGGGGAAGGAGGGGTACATAGTAACAAGGGTAGCTTTAAACTAGGAAAGGGGGGTGGCAAGTGGAAAGCTGGTTGACAAGGTTTCCAAGGAGGGGAGCCAGACAAGCCTACCGCCTAAGCTACAGGGGAGGGCATATGGGTAGAAGCAAAATGGGGATTAATTGGGGTGAGGAAGGGATAGGAGCAAGGTGGAGGGTAGTGTTGCTAAAGGCAAGGAGCCTGGGAAATAATTCTGCCAAGTTGCAGGCTCTCTTGGTAGTGGGGCAGGTGGACATTGAGGCCATAACAGAAACCTAGTCCATCCAGTACCAGGACTGGGATATGTTGACCCTGGATACAGGCTATTCATAAAGGACAGGGCAAACAGGAAAGGTGGGCGGGTGGCACTCTATGTAAGGAAGGAATAAGGTATAAGGGAAGAGGAGGAGGAAGGTAGGACAGAGGCCCTGTGGATGCAGTTTCAGTATCCAAAGGGCAGGGTACTGAGGATAGGGTGGTGCACAGGGCACCAACTCAAGGAGAGGAGCTGGATAGGGAGTTAGCAGATCCAATTAGGAGGATCTGCGGAAGGAAACACAGTGGGGTGGGGAACTTCAACTCACCTGGGTGGACTGGCACACCAACCACCACATGTGCTAGGGAGCAGGTCATACTTGGGGCATTCCAGGATAGCTCCCTGGTGCAGTTGGTGCATGAGCCAACTAGGTTGGGAAGGACTCTAGACCTTGTACTATAAAACGGGGAAGCCATAAGGGACCTGGAAGTTGAGGACCCTCTGGCTGGGAGTGATCACCACTCAGTGTGGCTCACACTCAGAATGGGGAAGCAAACTGGAGGTTTGGGCACCAAGGTGATTGACTTTAAGGGGGCAGGCTTTAATAAGATGGGGGAAATCCTGACAAGGTATCTGGAGGAAATCCAGTCCACTATGGATGCCAATCAAAAATGGGGTATTATTAGACAGGGCTGGCAGAGGATACTGAGACATGCACTAGGGTACAGAGTAAGAAAGGAAGGGCAAAGAGGCCCAGTTGGCTGACCAGTGAGGTAATTGAGGGGATGAGAGCCAAGAGGAGAGCTTTCTAAAGATTCAAGAGATCAGGGATGGGGGAGAACAGGGAGGAGTATACGAAGAAGTCCAGGGAGGTTACAAGATTGGTCAGAGCCACCAAGACATCCAGAGAGCTGAGGCTGGCACAGGGCATTAAAGATGGAGAAGGGCTTCTTTAGATGCACTGGTGAAAGAAGGAAGAAAGGGACCAGATAGTGAGAATTAAGAAGGATGGAGAGGTGGGTAGAAAGGCGGAGGAGCAGGCAGAAGCATTGAATGAGTACTTCTGCTCTGTATTCATGGTAAGGGGGGCAGATACCTCATGGGAATGGAGGAGGGGGCAGGGGAAGGGAAAGGAGGGGTGACAGATGGAGAAACTACAGAGGGCAGAGTACTGGAATGACTGCTGGAACTGCGGGTGGATAAGTCACCAGGACCTAACGGCATTCACCCTAGGGTACTCAAGGAACTGGCAGATAGCCTGGCAGGACCACTGGCTGACCAGTTCAACACCTCTCTGCACACAGTATGCATACCACAGGACTGGAGGTTGGCCCATGTGGTGCCCATTCACAAAGGTGGCCCAAGGAATGATCCAGGTAACTACAAACCAGTAAGCCTCACATCAATTGTGGGTAAGCTCATGGAGACAATCCTTAAACAGATGCTGGTGACATTTTTGAGGACAATGGCCTCCAGAACAGGCAACAACACTGGTTTGTCCCAGGCAGATCCTGCCAGACAAACCTGATTGAGTACTATGATTGGGTGACCAGGTAGCTGGACAAGGGCTATGCAGTGGATGTCCTGTACCTGGACTTCACCAAGGCCTTCAATTCTATACTGCAAGAGAGGCTGGGGGGGAAGCTGGAAGATGTAGGGGTGAGTACTAAGATGGATCACAAACTGGCTGAAGGGCAGACAGCAAAGGGTGGTGCTGGAGGGGAAAATCTCATCGCCAAGAGCAGTAACAAGTGGGGTGCCACAGGGGTTGGTACTGGGGCCAGTGCCTTTTGGTATATTCATAGCAGATATCTTGCACAGATGATACAAAGATGGAAGCTCTGGTGGATGATATTGAGGGGTGGCGGGGACTGCAGAGAGACCTGACTAAACTACAGGAGTGGTCAGAAACATGACAGTTGGGTTCAATGCCAAGAAGTGCGAGGAGCCAAGAACCAGAGGAGGAACTATGAGCTGGGAGGGGTACAGTTGGGAAGGACAGAGGAGGAAAAGGACCTGGGGTGATTATAATGGGGAATATGAACAACTCAGCTCAGTTCAGGAAGGCTGCAGCAGAAGCCAACAAGATGCTGGGCTGTATAGCAAAGGGGATCTCCTCTAGACATAGTGAGGTGATCCTTCCCCTGTACAGGTCACTGGTCAGACCACATCTGGAATACTGCATGCAGTACTGGTGCCCATTTCTGAAGAGGGACTTTAGACTGTTGGAGGGGGTGCAGCTGAGGCGACAAAGTTGATCAAGGGCTTGAAGGGGAATTCATAAGAAGAAAGGCTGAACGTGCTTCGACATGTATTCGCTGGAGATGAGGGACAGGGGAGATATGATTGAGACCTTTAAGCACCTGAAGGGAATAAACAAGGCTAATTCAGCAGAGATATTCCGCATCAGAAGAGGGAGGGATACTAGAGGGCATCAACTGAGATTAGATGGGAGTAAATTCAGGAGGGATATCAGGAGACATTATTTCACAGAGAGGGTGGTAGACAAGTGGAGCACTCTACCCGAGGAGGTGGTTTCCTGCAGGACTGTGGGCTGCTTCAATGGGGATAGGACAGAGTGGGGGGGAAGGTCGGTGAGGAGAGGAGGGACGGGTGGGGCAGCTGCATGCTGAGGAGCTAGCTGCACAATCGAGCAGACTTGATAGACCATGTGGCCTGTTTCTGCTAGTAATTCATATGTTTGTATGTACGCACATTCTCAACATGTCTATTTATGAGTTTCCTAACACTTCTGTCCCTGCTTTATTGAGGTGCAGTCCGTCTCTGCTGTGCAAATGTTTTTGTTATAGAATAACCCCATTACCCTATAAACATTAAAATGTTTCCTTTTTGCACCAGTTACTGTGTTTATATTTATTAATTTTGTTTTCTCAAAATACACATAGTATTGGTAACAGCTCTGAGATATATACTGTACCCCTCTTCTTATTGCCTTTCCAGTTTCTATTAAGTCGTGGCAAACATCCTTTTCATGGACTTCACCGACATTGTTTATGCCTATTTGTAGAACCACAACTGGGTTCTTTCTACTTTACCATAAGATATTGGAATTGTTGTCTTTGTATCATTTATGTTTGCTCCTGGGAGGCATGTTAACATTCTGTTGTTTGTCCTGAGTGCATGTGATGATGTCACAATTTTTCTTTTACATATTTTGTTATTTTGTCCACCTGTATTGGTGGTGTTATATTGGTTGCTGACTTCATCTAAGACTGTATATCTGTTACTTAGTTGGCACATTATCACTGCATATTTTGGCCATTTTCCTTTTTACATTTTTCTTTGGCTGACTGTGTACCAATCACTGTCATCTGAACTGTTCAGATCCTCCCTGCCTTTTATGCTGGCTTGTGTGCATGCTGAAATAACATTTTGTGGTAGTAGCACTGTACTAGCACTTTCAAAGGTGCGTCAGTGTTGTGGTAAATCCAGGGATGCTTTAGCCTGTGTCCCTCAGCTGCCAATCAGTGAGCATGCTGCCGATGACAGCAGTTTCAGAAAGTGCCACCAACTTGAAAGAAATCCACCGCTGCAATGAGAGACAGGCTTGTCATTGCAGTGGCAGATCTGACACAACTTCATTACGCGCCATTCCTGGTGAAACATTTCAATAAACATGCCAGCGGCTGTTGCTGTCCACCTCTCGCAATCCCTAGAAAGCCGACTTCTAGGGTGCCCAATCCCCCTCTCAGCATGCCCCCTCCCAAGTTCAGTTTGTTAGCTGATTGGGTGCTCAAACCCCATTGACATAATGCCCCTTCAGTTTTATTTTTCTGCCAATGAGGGTGCCCAGTCCCCTTCGGCATCAGGCCCCCCCAACACGCTTTATTTGCTGATGGGGTGCCCAATCCCCATCGGCTCCAGTCCCCCCCCCAAAAAAAACAGGTGGCACACTGGGAGCCCACCCCAGTGTGCCCATATGTCTTATTGTCACCTGTAAAAACAAAAACCTTCCCCCAAAGTTTTTTCCCCTGCAAAAACAAAAACCAGTCCCTCATTGTCTGTGGCACCCTCCCCAACCAGCACCCATCCTCTGCTCACCCCACCTCCCACACCCTCCTTACCCCATACTTACCTCCAGCGTCGGTGCGGTGATATTCAGTAGAGCATAAACACGTCTGCACCCTTCAAAGCTGACAGCAAACTGAAGAAATGCTGGTAAGCTCTATAATGGCATAAATGGGGGGTTCAATTTAGGTGGATATCTCGGACATTTTTTCAACTTTTGGCTCCAAATTTTCAACATGGGGTTCTTGGGACCTTCTTATGAAATCAGTCGCAGTCATTTCATTATTGGTCCCAAAAGGTGATTTTGCAGTCACTGTGCGGAATCACCTTTCGGGACCGATATGAAACGACAGTGACACTGTTCATGAGGTGGGCTCCCAAAAGCCTATGTTGCAAATCTGGTGAAAAATTCTAAACAATGACTGTTGCAAGTATGCTGCACAGTTTCCATGCATGCTTGTAACTTAGAGAATTTTTAATATTTTCGCCAGATTTTCAACATTGGTATTTTTCACACCTCCTTATGAACAGTACAGCTGTCATTTTACATCCTACCTGAAATGTGTTTTCGCACATGTGGCGCACAGTGTGCGTGATCGCTGTGGGTAATCAATGTTCGGGACAGATTAAGAAAATCACAGTAACACTGTTCATGAGCAGAGGTCCCAAAATGCCTATGTTGAAAATTTAGTGAAAAAATTCCAAAAATGGCGATGACACGAGTGTCGTTGTGCAGTTTCCGCTCACTCATAACTTCAAGAATTTTTAGTATTTTCACTCAAGATTTTCAACATTGCAATTTTTGCACACCTCCTTATGAACAGTACAGCTGTCATTTTTCACATCCTGCCCAAAACGTGTTTTCGCACCTGTGGTGCACAATGGGTGTGGTCGCTGTGTGAAATCAACTTTCGGGGCAGAGTAACAAAATCACAGTGCCACTGTTCATGAGGAAAGGTCCCAAAATGCCCATGTTGAAAATTAGGTAAAAAAATCCCCAAAATAACTGCATTATGGCCGTGCATTACGCAGTATCTATGCGCGCTCATAAGTTTGCAAATTTTTCATATTTTCTCTCCAGATTTTCAACATTGCCATTTTTTTTACACCTCCTCATGAACAGTAGAGCTGTCATTTTTTGCATCCTGCCCGAAATGTGTTTCCGCACCTGTGGCTCCCAATGGCGCAGTTGCTGTGCAAAATCCCCTTTCAGGATTGAGTAATGAAACGATAATCACCACTGTTCATGAGGTGGGGTCCCAATAAGCCACTGTTGAAAATTTGGAGTGAAAATACCAACAAACTCCTGGGGCATTAAGGTTTCCAACCATACACCCACCCTGTAGAGACTGACAGGCATTGGGGGTTGTAACTTGAGTTCATCAGCTATAATGTTTGCAGAATTCTACCCCCACCTCCCACCCTACAGTCACTGACAGACATTGAGGTGTGCCTTGGGTTCCGTCACCCTAACATTCACCCCATTCTCTATATTGCACCCATTTTAGCTTATTTCCTTATGGAATGGGGCGCATGAAGGCCAAAGACCCCAGTGCACACCCTGACACCTGTCACTCTCTGCAGGGTGGGGTGAGCTGGAGTGGTGTCAGCATTATGGCCGACCCAAAGCCACACTCCCAACACTTTTCAGTATCTGCGGGGGGGTGGGGGCATGTTGATATTACTTCAGTACTTCACTGCCATTCCTATTTTGCATTTCTAACTCCTGAACTACCAATGCCAATGCCAGCATGCCAACATTTGGCATTGAAAATGCTTGTTTGTTTCTGTTCTCCATCAGGAGGGTTGGACTAATTTTTCCTTCATCATGTCTTGACCTTTTTCCATTTGCATGCTGCATCTGTGTAATTCTACTGGATTAATTTCTATCTCTTTTATAAATCTTTCAGTGTACTTAATTTCAAGGGCATTTTAAGTTTATTCTGGGTTTTGATTAATTCCATTAGTAACTTCGAGAATGATTAACCTTTTTGACATATGTAACTTTCACTGGAGGTGTGGCTGGATTTTTTATAATATATATTACACCTTCTACACTGTACAGTTGAACCCTAATTACATAACAAGTTCAAAAACTCACCCTTTGGATCCATATTTGTCTTTACCCTCAAAAGGAATTTTCAGTAGAAGACTAGTTTTCTTACTTGTCATAGTCTTGTAAGATTTCTGCCCCAATTCCAACCTCCCCAGCTGATGCTGACAGATGCACTTGCCAGCATCACCTCCACAAGTGCTCACTTAAGCTACTACAGTGTCTTTGTTTACATCGGACTGAAACCAGAGTGGTGTTCTGCTCAGCTTCCAGTTTGGGTGCTTACTGCAAATTCCTTTAATTTAATAAAAAGCCCTTATGCTTAGATAGGCACTTCCAAGTGTCTCAAATACAGTGTTATATTTAAAAGTGTTTAAAAGTCCCTGGGGAGGTTGCTAAAACAGACCTGCCACTCCACACCCACAGTGGAATTAGAGGGGAGGGGCAAGATGGCAGCTGAGCTGTGCCTGCCACTTGCAGGTCTCAGAGTTTGAGAGCACCTCTTCTGCCTTCCCTAATTCATTTTATCATCTTGTCCCTTAGAACACTAATTCAACTGAGCCTGACCTCCGGTCTGCTCGACGGAGATCAAAAGTACTTCTTAGTGGATATCTTAGGGTGTTTAGTGTGAGGTAGGGTGGGGAAGTGAGTGAGCTGCAGGAGCTAGCTTTTTTGTTTTTAGTAGCCCCCCCCCCCAGAACCCTACCTTGTTTGAGTGCTGTTGGTGGAGTGCCGTTTGGTAGGGAGCCTCCGGACTGTTGCAGGGTCCTGGCTCCTATTGCCTTTCTGGTTCCCAGCTTCTGGTTCCTGCTTACTATCCCTTGATCATCATGGGCTGGCGGTGGCCTTTTTGGACCTTTCAACTGAGCACTGAGGCTGGCATTGGTGCTCTTCAGCGCCCAGGGACTGATGCCCAGGACTTATCCCAGGACCGTGTGGCTGTCTTCGCCTTCCAGACAGCTTTTCTGAACTGTGGCTCATTTGTCTGTGAGGGTGCCCTGCTCTCCATCACATGCGAGAGCCATCTCAATTGTGTTGGGCCACTACTGCTGTATGGATCTCCCCAGGGAGCATGAGCATAGAGGGCATTCCTGTGCTCATTTCCTGGGGAAAATCAGCTGCTTTTTGACTGGAGTTTTGCCGACTGGACCATTGGACTTTTGGATTCCTGGGTTGGCCAGCACTTGGTGCTATTCACTGCATGTGCCATCTGGTGTTCTGCTGCAGTCTCTCCTAGTCCCCCCCATTGGGTTATTGTAAAGAGGGGGATTGGATTGTGTGGACTGCTGGGACTGTAGCTGGTTGGTAACTATTGGACTGCCTGGACTGCAGCTGTTTGGTAACCTTTCCATTGTGGGGACCCCCCCTTCAGCACTCATATCAAATATCCTGTATGTATACCTTCTCATAAACTCTGGCCTGAGGCGGTGGATCAGGAGAGGACCCCACCTTGAAATCTGCTGGCTGAGAAGTTTGTTGTGTGCTCATAATTGTGTTTTACACATTTGTCATATCTGGCCCAGAATCACTGGGCTTAATTTAAGGGATCTGGGGATATTCTGCTTCTTTAAACCCTAAATCTTTGCTTTTTGCTTTTTCATGCCCTTCTGGTGGTTGGGTGGGTGAGGGGTTGGTTATTGGGGTTTATAATTTTATGTAGTGTGGATGGTGCATGAGTGGTTAGGATTATTGCTTGTATTAGCATTGTGATTGGATTTGAGTGATTGTGTTAGTTAGCTGTCTAGGGGCCCTTTGGTTGGACTTCATGCATCTGGGAGGACTGGGGGGGCTACTCAATCTGTGGCCCTTTACAGACCTCCCTATTTCCACCATCACAGCATGTCGTTGTCAGTAGGTCGGGATAAACAGATGTTGCATTGGTCGTATGTGGTGCGGTGCCCCGTGCACTATAGGAGGGAGCAGGATTGAGGTGGTTGGTTGCAGAAGGTGCCCTGGGTGTCAATGGACCCTTGAGAGAGGTGAGAGGTGTTTGGTTTCCCTCCCCAGGGCTCCCACCAGACCAAGTGGGCAGGTAGCCAGAAGGGCTACACTGTCCACCCATCCCCTGAGAGCACTGCTATGTAATGCCGGATAGATTAGGAACAAGACCGCCATTATTGCGGACTTGTTTCCTCAGTCGATCTGGCTTGCATTACCGAGACCTGGGTGGGTGATGATGCTGGCCCAGTCCTAGAGGCCGCCGTCCCCCCCAGGTACTCAGTAGTGCACTGCCCGAGAGTGGAACGCAGGGGTTGGGGAGTGGTCATCTGCTTTAGATCTGAACTTGGCTTCTCTGTGCACTCAGTGGAAAGGCCAGATTCATTTGAATGTGTGGCCATACGTGGGGGCCAGCGAGGTTGTAGGATTCTCCTGATTTACCGCCCCTGGGGTGGTGGGTGAATTCCTAGAAGAGGTAGATGATTTTGTCACCGGTGAGACATTGGAGTCACCCCCAGTGTTGGTCCTGGGGACTTCAATGTCTGGGCTGATGATGAATCTTCCAGGCTAGGTTATAACCTCCTCCAGACTATGTCATCTCTGGGCCTGTCGCAAGAAGTTTATTCCGTGACCCACCAAGGCGGCCACATGTTGGACCTGGACTTCTCACTGGGGCTTGAAATTAACAACTTCAAGACTGACCGGGTCATTTGGTCCAATCACTGCATGGTCGGGTTCTCACTTGGGCTTCCCCCCCAAGAACCCTCCTCCTGCAAAGATGGTCAGCTACCACCATTTGAGGGGTTTGACCTCAGAGGGATTTCTGGTGGTGGCCGATCTATCTAGTGTGGACAGTGCACGTGCAGGGAGTGCAGGCAAGGCAGTCGACACCTATAAATAGGGTGATGATGGTGGCACTTGCCTCCCTCGCACCAGCCTGTGTACGACCCAGATCTTCTCACTTGAGGTTCCCTTGGTTTGATGGAGAGCTCAAGGTGATGAAGACTGTGGGTCAGAGGTTGGAGTGCTGCTGGCAGAGGTCTGGCTTGGAGAAGACAGACTGACCCTGCGCTCACATTATAGTGCGTATCAGGGGACAATCACTCATAAGAAGGCAGAACACTTGTTCATAGAGATTGCTGCTGGGAAGAATTGACCAACTGCACTTTTCGGACTGTGGACAGGCTCCTAAACCCAGCCTATCTCCAGCCGAAAAAGACTTTTCTGATGCTTTGTGCAAAGAGTTTGCTCAATTCTTCTTGAACAGGGTGTCCACCATCCAGCAGGGCGTTCCACCAGTGAGCCTTACAGTAGTCTACAGTGATCGTCTGGATCACCCGAGGAAAGCTCCACCTTGTGGGGGGGTTAAACCAGTGGAGGTGTTGGAGGTCATTGGGGTTGTTTCCAAGTTAAAGCACACATATTGTGAACTGGACCCAGTGCTGACTCATTTCTTGATGAGACGTGTCGCCACTTTCAGCCCTGTGTTCACCTTGATCGTCTGGTGCTCTCTGTCAGAAGGGATTTTTCTGGATGCCTTGAAGGAGGGACTGGTTTGTCCCCTCCTGAAAAAAACATTGTTAGACCCTGACATCAAGGTGAATTACCATCTGATCTCCAACCTCCCATTCTTAGGAAAGTTTGTTAAGAAGGTTGTGGCACAGCAACTTGAGGAGCACCTCATGGCCTTCAATCTCTATAAGCCATTCCAGTGTGGTTTCCATACGAGGGCATAGTACAGAAACTGCACTAGTTCAGGTGCATAATGACCTCCTCAGGGTTACAGATTGGGGCAGGGGCAGTTCTCGTCCTCCTCGATCTCTCTTCAGCTTTTGACATGGTGGACCATTGTGTGTTGCTTGACTGCCTGAGGGAATTTTGTGGACTCACCAGCTCTGTCATCTGCTGGTTCAAGTCCTACCTCACAAACAGGAGACTACGGGTAGTGAGGGGGAATTTCTTCTCCTCCTCTAGCCTCCTGTCATGTGGAGTACCTCAGGGGTCAGTCTAATCACCAATGTTGTTTGCCATGTACCTGCAGCCCCTGGGTGAGCTCATTAGGAAATACAGTATGGGTTTTCATTGCTATGCCAATCATACCAGGTTATATTTTTCCTTTGCCCCTGGAACATCCAGTGCAGTGGTAGTACTAAATAGCTGCCTTGCGGAGATCATTGATTTGATGGCCTCCAACTAATTGCGACTGAACCCCGATGAGACGGAGGTACTGGTGGTGGAGCTGCACAGAAGGTGGAACAGGAAGGCCTCTGGCAACAAGACTGGTTTATTTCTGGGATCTGTGCCATTGAAGGCCTCCTCTAGGGTGTGAAATCTTGGTGTGACCATTGACAGCAGATTGTCATTCGATTTTCAGGCATCATCCATTGTCTGGACCAGCTTTTACCATCTTAGGAATATTGCCTGGGGTAAGCCCCTAGTTCCATCCATGGACCTCCCCACCTTAGTGCACACCTTTGTGGCATCCACACTTGATTACTGTAGTGCGCTCTACCTTGGGGTCTTGAGGGGTAACCTCTGCTGGCTGCAGCTAGTGCAGAATGGGGCTGCCAGGCTGCTGACTGGGCAGTCGAAATTCTGTCACATCACCCTGGTACTGCATGATCTGCACTGGCTGCCAGTGAGGTGTAGGATCCTCTTTAAGGTGGGCTTGCTCACCTTTAAGGCCCTCATGGGCTGGGCCCTGGCTATCTGTTGGATCTTCTTACACCTGCTGTGTCAGTCTGCTCCCTCCGTCCTCCTCTAGGGGCCTCCTGGAATTCCCAGGATGAGGCTTAAAACTGTCGTCGACAGAGCATTCAGTGTTGCTGGCCCTGTCACATGGAATTCTCTTCCTCCATCTATTCAGGAGGCCCCTTGATTGAGGTTTTTAAGGCCCACCTCAAGACCTTCCTGTTTAATCAGGCCTTCCCAGACCTTATATATAAGTCCTCCTGGGAGCCCCTGCCTTTCCCTCTGAGCACCTGTTTTAATTGGGTTCTGTGTTATCACAGACCTCATTTATTTTTATGCTGTTATTGTTATTTATTCAATATTAATTAAAATATTTGTATTGATAGTGTGTTTTATTGAAGGGCACCCAGAGTTTCCGGGACTGGGCACCTGAAAAATAAAATGTGCTTTTGCCTTGCCTTGCCTTGCCACAGTCCTCCAAATATCCCAGAATGCCCTGGTTCACAAACAACAGGCGTAGTATAGTGCAGTGAGCTAAGCCTCTGAGTTGCAGATCTGGAGACCTGGATTTGAATCCCACAGCTGCCTAGGTGCATACTGTGTAATCCTGAACATGTCACTTTACTTCCCTGTGCTCCCAGGTCGCATCTGGAAACAAGCTTCGGCTTAGTGTGCTACTTCTGGTTAAACAATGTTCCCTTCCATTCCAACACACAGAGATAGAGAGAGGGTATTTTTTTGCAGGATCTTCTTTGTTTTCTCCAGAGAGATAGAGATGTTTCTTTAGGCTATTGGGCATAGTCCTATTCTTAGAGAAATTTTCTGTGCTAGGGGATGCTAGTAGCCTCCTTTCTTTATGCTGCTAGTGTATGCCAGTAGCTTCCTTCTTAGTTACCAGGAGAAGAAAGATCACCCCTTTGAGAGGGTATGACAATAGCTTGTTTCCAAACACTTGAGACACAGGCAGAAGGAGAAGAAGTTGAAAAGGTGGTTAATAGTTATGGTAATGGCTGGATCAAACAGATTCAGAAGCCAGGGGTTGAGACCATCTGGACTCACACCTTTATGGGTGGTAAAAGCTAGAAGAGAATTGAGTAAGGCAGAGGAATTAATAGGAAAAAAGGTGAAGGACTGCTAAGGAGAAGGTGTGTGGTGAGGGTGAGGTTGGAGAGAAAGGGAGGTAAGAAAGGGAACAGGTGATGATAAAGGAGTTAAAAGAAGAAACAGGGTCAATAATGTGGAGCTGCCAACCTAAAGGATGGAAGGAAGAGTGGGTCAGTGGGGAGAAAAGGGAATTAATTATTTTCCAGAACTTGAAGGGCGGATTAGGTTGTCCAGGAGTATGGATGTAAAGTATTTTATTGGAGGGAGGACAATTCAGAGGAAACATGAGAAAGAATTTCTTCACAGAACGGGTGGTGGACAAGTGGAACACCCTGCCAGAGGAAGTGGTGGGGGCTGAAAAAATCACGGGATTTAAGAATGCATGGGATAGACATAAAGGAATTCTGGAGGTCAGGGGTAAGGGGCAACAGACTTCTAGGAAAACAAACTGAACTTACAAGCTCAAATGGGCAGACTGGGTGGGCCATAGGCCCTTATCTGCCGACACTGTCTATGTATCTATGTATCTATGTATTTGCATTTCACAAGCCTGTTGGCTTGGTGCAAGCATTGCAAATAGTCCAGTATTTTAACTGTGCTTAACTTTCTGTGTTTGTTGCCAGATGTGTAGATGCCCATTGCTGTAATGTATAACTTAAGTATATTGTATTACCTGTACATTTTTCTCTACCCTAGCTAAGCTATTTGACTGGAGATCCACTTATTCATGCTGTAATTCTCATTTTACTCTAACTTGTTTTTTACTGTTATCCAGCTCACAGTCAGCGTTTGTGTCACATCGAGTAAGCTGCTGTTTGTTACTACTACTAAACTGTGCCAATGCTCCTTGAAAGCTCCGGTGAACATTAGCTGCAGCTGAGTGGGGAGACATCAACAAACGAGGGCAGGACTGCATTTAAACATCGCTGCTACTGCTTGTGATGAGTGTCATCAGCACCACTCTATAGAAAATTATTAGGAGAGCTCAACAGTAATTATCTAAGTAGATAGATTTTAAATTGTACTATTGCTTGAGTGACTTTTTTCTAGGTTTATTGAATCATGTTCTTTGATCCTAACTGTCCTTCCTGGTAGCTCATCTTATTTATCGTACCTTATACAAGGAATGCTTATGTATTAGTCTAATGACACATGTTTTAAAATTCCTATTTTAATTTATAATTCATTTTTATTATTTTTTATTTCTTTCTGTTATTGGTTTTTTAAGAACATCAACTCTGTTTTTTTAAAATGAGGGGTCTGGATTTTGTATTATGTTTATTTTGGTTAATTATCCCAGTGAATTAGTGATATCCTTAAGCACTAGTGTATCAAATGAAAGCATTAATGGATTCAACATGAATCTCACAGGAAAGAGTTCTACTCTTTATTCTCCTAGCTTGTTAAACCCAGTATCGTTAAATGAACCTGAATGTACTTTTCTTAGACATGGTTACAGCGACTTTATGGCTTTGTGTAAATTGGGTATTCCTATTATGTCCAAAATCTCAAGGGGCATATGTAAAGAATCAGTTTGGCTAAACCAGAAATAATTTCTTAGGCGCTTGATTCTTTTATTTCTTCTTTTATCAGGTTCGGTACACCCTCATCCTGGTCCAACACAATCTGTTGGTCCTGATAATCTATTGCAGTCCTCCCTCAAGACAATACATCTGAATGTACAAAGCTTAACAGCTAAATTGTCATTATTTGAGGCATGGGCTGTACAGCATGACTTTGATGCCATTACTCTTTCAGAAACATGGTTAATGAATAAGATCCTTAATAATGAAATATCTATTCCCAATTTCAACTTATTCAGATGGGATAGAATAGGAAAAAAATGGGGGGGGGGTTGCAGTTTATGTCAGGACCAGTTTTAAAGCACTAGAGTTGTCCCCACCTTCAAGTGGACTAGGATGTGATATGGTCTCTGCTGACCTGCTTTTGGGTAGGAATAAACATCTTACTGTCACATCCCTGTATATTCCTCCCCGTTTTATTAAGCAAGGACTAGAGGTTGTGTCTGAAGTCAAGAAATCTTTTCCAGCAAACAGGGAATGAATTCTAATCGGGGACTTTAATTGCAATTGGGACATTGAACAAAATCATTATATTGCTGATTGTTTCCAAGAACTTGGAGTACAACAGTTAATTTCTCAAACAACAAGATTTAATTATAAAACTGGTGGGGGTACCATGTTAAATTGAATAGTAGTAACCCATCCATCTAAAATAATTGATTCCGGAGTATTACCTGACTTAGTTAATGACCACAGCCCTGTGTATTGTAAGTGGACATCAAAACAGCATTCTTGCCCATCAATTTATATTGAAACAAGAAATATAAATGGGGTTACTCCTTGACCATGACCAAAGCTTATGAACAAATTGATTGGTCTTGTCTTGAAGATATTCTGATATCAATCTAAAATTAAAACATTTAGCCACATATTTTATCAGGTTATTGACCAACTTGCCCCACTTAGAAAAATGTGAATAAGACATAACACAAAGAATGGGTTACCAGGAACTAAGGTGCAATAATGAAACAAAGAGAGAGAGAGAGAGCATGGAAACACTTTAAAAAAGATAATGATCCTAACTCATTGATCAGTTATAAAACTCTCAGGAACAGATGTAAGGCTTCCATTAGAAAAGCTAAAATGGATATTTTTTTTAAATAAACAACTACTACCTTTTGGTAGCTCAAAACAAACCTGGCTAACATTGAATAACTTCCTCAGAAGACATACTGAGGCTACGGTTAAAACCCTTCAGGATGGTGATCAATTAACCAGTGACCCCATATGTATAGCTAAAATGTTTAATGAATATTTTGGGGATCTCTTAAGATTTCAAAACCCCTCAAACCTTTCAAGTTCTTATCCATTTATAGAAGTGGAACCTAAAATGAATCAACCTTTGTTTTATTTTCATGCATTAACCCCTGAAGTTGTTACTGATTATGTAGTTAAGTATAGTCCTAAACCATTCATAGGGCTTGATGGGATTGACTTTAAATTGATTAAAAAGGAATCAAGGTTTTAGCTACTCCTCCGGCTTCAATTTTCAATTACTCATTATGCTATAATGTTTTCCCTCAGATCTGGAAACTGGCATATAAAACCTATACATAAATCAGGTAGTAAAATATAGTTTCTAACTTTAGACCTCTTTCTCTATTATAGCCTTTATCCAAGATCCTTGAGAGAATAGTCTTTGATCAAATTCAGGTTTTCTTATCAGGTTATAACATATTGTCAAATTGTCAACATGGTTTCAGGAAACAGCATAATACAGAGACTGCCTTGGTGGGATTCATAAACTGCATACGGGGCTCCCTTGATTCTGGGCGCTCTGTTGCTGCAATTTTCATGGATCTCACCAAGGCTTTTAATTTAGTAGATCATTTTTTGTTGTTGAGAGCCCTTAAGGAAGTTTATTTCTCCAAGGAAGTTATCCTATGGATTGGAGGGTACCTTAATAATAGGGAACATAAAACTATTATTGGTCAAAGTAGTTTTGATTCTCATCCCATTTTTGTGGGGTACCCCAAGGTTCAATCTTGGGCGCTCTTTTGTTTTCTATTTTTGCTAATGCTGCTCCCTCTACCATCTTAGGGTCTAGTCTTATTATGTATGTAGATGATGCGGTAATCTTTTCCGAAGGAAATACTCCTGACCAAACATTAGATAAAGTCCAGATGGACTTTAAAAATTTCCAAAAATGGTTGCTCTCCCGTAATCTAGTACTGAATTCAGAGAAAACTCAAAGTATGGCTTTTACTGGCCCTAGGAATGACAGAGGCATAAACATTCATATCCAGATTTGGTGGGTAAACGGATTGAATTGGTAAATAGCTTTGATTACTTGGGAGTGACCTTTGACTCCCATCTTCAATTTGACCAACTTATAGCTAAGACCATTAAAAAACTTCACCAGAGGATCAGGGTGTTATTCAGGATCAAACCCTTTCTCATTTCTGAATCTCGTAGACTTCTTGGAAATAGTCTTTTATTAAGTGTATTAGATTATGGTCTTTTGATCTACTCTGGTACAAACGATATAATGATTCAGAAATTACAAGAAACATACAATAGTATTTTGCGTTTCATGATAGGTCTTCCCTTGAGGACACATCATTGTGTTTTGCTAAGAGAAGCCAATTGTCTTTCTCTCCATGACATGATAAATCTGAAACTTGGAGTCTTTTTATTTAAAAGTACCCAGGGCTTACTCCCTCAGGTAACTCAGGATATTATTCCCCTTCAGTTAAGTTGCATTGAAACCAGGTTTAGGTCTAGGGGTTCATTTAGAATCCCACTCTATAAAAAAAAATTGGTCAAAGATCGGTAATTTACAGGGCCATAAAAATTTTTAATGGTATTCCACTGAAAATTATTAATGCTGGGTTTATTTAAATGTTCAAGCAATATTTTGATGTTTGTCTAAACAGTTTAAATGATTGTAATTGTTTCTAATATTGTGATGTACTTTATATTGTTAGTCTGATGTATTTGTCGTTTGTACATTTTGTACTTTTCTGTTTATTTACTGACTTGTCGCTGTGAAACGGGCAGTTTGCTCATCTGGCTAACAAGTATAAAATAAAAATAAAATAAAATGAAAATGAAATGTCTTGTATAATTTCTGTGATCTATAATGCTGACTTACTGTTGTCCTGACAGTTATCCACATTATGTTCCAATTGATTGTCACTGTGATACCTTACTGTTGTCACTGCTGTATTTTGCAGTTTGTACTCTCCCGGGATGTGCCTGAAAATAGGCATTTTTTTGCCTAGTGTACTTACCCTGTTACCAAAAGCTAATAAATAAATAAACAGGGCAGCAGAGGAACCAGTGATCTTGTGGGAATGCCAGGCTAGGTCTCTGATCTGGCGCACGCCAGGAGCTCAGCAGAGATCCAGGAAGGTGGGAACCTCTGACACTAGTTTTCCTGAGTGGGGAAGGGCATGATGGTACCAGACAGCTGTAAATTTGATCTAAAAGGATTGGAAGACTGAATTGATGTCAGTGGCTGTTGAGATATGGGACCAGTCAGTGGCTGACAGGTCCTGAGAAGGAAGACAAGTCCAGCAACCTGAAGGACTGAAGAGGGATGACTTTCAGGGGAGATTTAGGGTGGTGGATCTTGTACACACAGTAGTCCATATGTTGGCCACTGAGGGCATCAGGGAGGATACCTGTATCCACAATATAGTGGGACTGAGAGGAGAGTACCCACTCCAGAAGGGTGTGGTTTAGTGATTTGTGATTAAGGTGGGTGGGGTCTAAGATTGATTGTATTTATATGTAGGGATTTAACAATTTGGAAAATAACCTCTCCAGATTTTCCAAATGTTTCTTTAAGACCCTTATCCCCTCCTCTGTGTTCACTGTTTCGGTGGTCTTAGTGTCTTCGGTGAAGAGGAAGATCTTTCACTGAATCACCTCCCCTATATCACAAGCAAATAGGTTAATAAGAATCAGTCCTAGACCCAGTCCCTGGAGCATCTTGCTCATAACTTCCCTCTCCCCTGGCAGTTCTCCATTTAGGGCCACCCTTTGTCCACTCAGTTCCCCACCCACCCTGTAATCTTGTCCCTTACCCAAGTCACCTGATGTCCTTATCAGTCTCCCATGTTGGACTGAGTTGAAGGCATTGCTGAAGTCTAGGTACAAAACATCCATTACCTGACCCCTAGGCACAGCCATCGTCACCCAATCAAACAATTCAGTTGGGTTCCTGTGGCACAAAATTCTGATGGTAAATCCATGCTTTCTGGGATCCTGAAGGGCTCTTGCCTCCAGGAACTCCACTGTCCTTTCGTTAATTATAGACTCCAGTAGTTTCCCCACTATAAACATCAGGCTGACTGGTCTGTAGTTGTCTGGTTCTCCCCAACTTCCACTTTTATGTAGCTGGACCACATTTGCTGTCCTCAAATCCTCTGGCAATTCTACTGTATCCAAGGAGCAGTTAAAAGAGATCCACTGCAGACCTGCCAGGACCTTTCCCATCTCCCTTAACACCCTCAGGTGCAACCCATCTGGACTCATTGATTTAGTCACATTCACTGCTTGAAGTCCCTTCAGGCAGTGAATGTGATACACGCTCATTTCAGTGTTTTTCACAGAGATAGACCCAGTTTCCTGGGCAGTAATAGGTTTCATCTCCACCTTAGGGAACGGAGCCTATCAAGTCACACAGGAGAGAAAACTGGGTCACTGTCACCACTACAGGACCCCTACCATTGCCTGAGTAGACCCTTACTCCTCTTTCCTTGCCAACTACAGTCTATCTCCCACACTGAGGCTGTAGGGGTCCTTTGACTGAGAGAAGTAGTAGCTGCTTGCACCAGACCCAGTGTGGACTTGCAAAGAGGCTGAGTTCCACCTTTACTGTGGCAAGCTCCTCCAGCAAGTGCCTCAGTACTGCTGCACACTGGGAAGCACCACAATCTCCAGAGGATCTCCACAAAGATGGCTGCTCCATATGTGTTGCATCCTAGCAGGCCCTATCTCTCCCTTCCTACCTGTACCCTTGGTACCCCCATCCTCCAGTTCTGCCTCTCCAAAATTTCTGACCTGCCTATTTTCCCTAGGGCTACTTCTTTAGTTGTCTACAACAGATGCTTCAGTTAACTGTTCTGTAAAGACCTGTTTATTTGGGTATCCCAAATATAAAATTTCCAGAAGTCCTAAAAATCTAATGTCGGTCTAGCACATTACTTGACGTCTAGGGCCCTCAGTTTACTTGTCCCCAACTATGCTTTTCACCAGAGAGTTGTCAGCCTGCTAAATACTGCAAAGTGAAAGACAGTTCACTCTTTGCAGTACTTGCTTCCTCCCACAGTTACTTAACAATTAGCTTCCTTGATGGAAGAAACCAGCACTTTACCTTACCCTCAGAAATACCCTGAGCATGGTTCCATGCGCAACTGTGGACTTCCCTGAAGAAGCCCTTGCATATGTTGTTCTCTGTCTGGTGGTCCTCACTCTATCACTTACAGAAGGGGTTGCTTGGCCCTGTAGGAATGACACAGAGGACTATATATTTTTTTTATTTATTGAAATTTCGGATAACACCTTTGAGAACAAGCTTTTTTTATAGGCTCCATGTCAGATTAACAATACATATTGGGAAAGTATGAGATGGAGAACAAACAAAACAAGGAATAATACAAGACATTACAAGAGTGTATAACTAGAGAAGTTCCAATACATGTGGCATTGTACAATGTATGCCATGGTGGATATTTGATTAAAACCTGGAATTCAAAGGGTCATATTAGAGGGGGTGGGGTCTTATGAAAAGACCCTTTACAGGAAAATGAGAACAGACTCAGCCTAATATCTAATAATCAACAAGGTAAGGGATGGCATCAGCCCAGGGGCCTCATCAGAGGTGAGAAGGTATGGGACAAAGTATTTTAAAGTGAGCAAGGAAGCTCAGGAGATATAACAGGGGAGGGGATAAGGAAAAGCCATAGAGGGTGAAGGGAAAGAGTGGAAAGGATCAAGAGGAAATGTGAAGGAGAATGATTAGCAACTTAGAACAGCTATTTACATTCTGGGAACAGTTATACATAAGGTCAGGATAGCATAAGGTTAGCATAAGTGCTGGTCACAAGAAGGAAGGTTATTGGAAGCAGTCACAACTGGTATCAGCAACTAGCTGTTGCTTAAGTTTAACCTTGAAGGAGCCCAAGGTGGATGCTGAAGTGATGTCATGGCTCAGCGAGTTCATTCACAGCGGGGCATGGTAGGCAAAGGACCTTTGTCCCAGAGAAGTGCGACAGTGGGGTATATTAAAAATCTGGCTAGTAGAGCTTCTGGTGCAATGACGGTTGATAGTGGGGGTAATAAGCTTTTGCACTCCTAGGGGCATTTTGCCGAAGCTTACTTTTTAGTCTACTTACAACATTATAGTTACATTATTGAACAGCTGCAGTTACGTGCA
This sequence comes from Neoceratodus forsteri, assembly GCA_016271365.2. NCBI lineage: Eukaryota > Metazoa > Chordata > Ceratodontiformes > Ceratodontidae > Neoceratodus > Neoceratodus forsteri. Next base: position 1,231,881,424 of record CM057459.1, on the reverse strand, counting down.
GGGGTGTAGCCAGGGATTTCAGAACTGCACACCAAGTGGACTCACTGCTACCCCCCCTTATTAGGGTGAGCTACCCCTGCCACGGGGTGTAGCCAGACAATATACAAATGTACACCAGGACCATGTTTGTTGCCTCATTTGGTACAATAAATACAACTTTTGTATCTCATGACAATGGTTGGTGCCATCCATGGGTAAATACAAATGCCATGTATTGCTCCCTAAGACACCCACGTACCAGCCCAGAGCCTGTAAAGTTGTATTGTCCTTGGGATGCAAAGATAGTATTAGTGACCAGTCCTTCTAGTTTTGACTCCTATGAATAAAATTACAGAAAGGTTCAGCATTTTCTCTGTTAGTTTTTTCACGGAAAGAGGAAGCAGTTCAGAGGCTATTTGCTACCCTTTAAATAAAACTGCATACCATGGAGTACTTGGAGTATGCCTGCCTACACCCATGGTTACGTGACCTGTGCCAAACTATGATTCCCTAACATCCAGTAACTTACAATTTCAAGAAATCCCTTCAAATACTGCCTCTGTCCAAGGCATCCTCCTGTCCTCTTCTGTCCTGAACTATCATGTCCCCACACTCTGGAAGCAAATGCACTGTTTAAAAATTCCTCTCCCATTACTGAGGTTTTGACAAATATAACAAGCTGACAAATATAAACCACCTGTGTTTCCCACCCAGAGTTTATAAATGTCACCCAAATCCCTTGATGCCATTACAGCCTTAATATGTTCACATTAATGTAGATTATTTTTATATACTGTATTATTCTTTGCAAAAGAAACATCATTAATGCACCAGTTAGGGTAATGTAATGCCACAAAAGTAGGGAAATGTGACATTACTGTTTCCAATCCTAACTCCCCTACCCACCCACCCACCCAGCAAGCAGCGAAGGTAAAAACATTAGAGTTTTTGGTCTTCGGAGTCTTGGTGAATCAGTGGTGGGGTCTTGGTTGGTGTTGTCAACCCCCAATGCTCACCCCTCCCCCAGCCTGTAGCCTCAGGTCCAAAGCACAAGGTACAGCTCCAAGCCACTACCTCATAGTGATACACTCTTCAAAGGTAGACAAGTATGTCTCTCCACATGTTGCCAACACAACTTGTTGTAGCTTTCTTCATGCAGGTCCCTCTGGTCCCTGCACTTCCATGTGGCTGCAGATACAGATGCATAGGGCAAAGAGTGCATGTGTCAGCCAATGCACAGGGCAACTTGTCACCCACAGGTGGAGAAGTGTACATACCTTTGCCAAGAGGACAGTTAGCTTCACTATACGGTAGCTGGGCCCATGCAGACAACCCTGCACCTTTTATTATCTGGCAGGGTGTGTCACATAACATCGCAATTCCCCCCACCCTCACTCCATCCAACTGGGTCACTGAGCTTTCCCCTGAACTCAGCTTTGTGGCAGGGGATCACAAAGCACTACCTGCTGGGGTCAAGACTGTTACTACACACAAAGTCTGTTAACAATATATGTTTTTTTTTAATTTGACCCCAAGTTTCCAAGATACTGATTTGCCATATAGACATGACATATACCTTTTACAGTATAGTGATTGAAATGTCATTTCACCAGAAGTGCAAAAACACATCTCATCCAGGATTTTAAACATGACACATGTAACGCTTATGAAATGGTGTGGAAAAATGGCTACGTTGAAATTCTAGAGTTAAAATATTGAAAATCAGCAAAGTTATGAATGAACATTAAAATACTGCAATGTTCACTCATGACCTAGGCATTTTATTGTATTTGTACCCCACATTTTCAGCATAGCCTTCTTACTACCCCACCTCATGAACCTGGTAGGTAAACATTTTCAAATGTCCAAAACATCATTCCATGCCACAGAAATGTCATTCTGTGCCACACATACAAAAACACATTTTGGCTAGGATTTGAACAATGACAGTTGTCACATTTGTGAGGTAGTGTGAAAGAGTGGCTGTGATGAAAATTTGGGGTCAAAATATTTAAAATAACCAAAGTTACAAGTGAGTGTAGAAAGAATTCAGTGTACACTCATAACTTTACCATGTTTACATATTTTGACAATGGATTTGCAACATAGCCTTCTTATGCCTCCACCTCATGAAAAAGGGTGGTGAAAATGTTCAAATCTACCAGAAAGGTGATTTCATCAAGCAACCACAAAATCGTCTTTTGTTTCTGATTTGCATAATTCCACCACCATTGATCATGAGGTGGGTCCCAGAAAGGCCATGTTGAAAATGTGGAGTCACAAAATGCAAAAATGACAAAGTTATTCATCAAAGTTCAAAACCCCATTGAAATACATTGAACTGCACTTACCTTAGTTTCTCATATAACAGTCACCAGTTCCAGCAGCAAGATGTGTCTTTGATCAGAGAGTGGATAGTCACTGTGACACATATTCAAGTGAATGAAGATGTGTGAGGGCTGTGGTGGAGGTGTGGGGTGGTGGGTGCTGAGTGGGAGGTTGGGGTGGGGTGGTCAGATTGGCAAGGGACCATTTTCCTTTTTACAGGGAGAAAAAAAAACAATGAGAGATGGTTTCTTTTTACAGGGACAGGACACAGCCATTCTGATACTAGGGACTGGGCACCCAAGTATCAGTCTGCTGTTCAGTGACAAGGTGGATGGCCACCCCAGTGCCACCATCTTAAATATGGAAATGGGGGCAGGCGACCTGGAGTATAGGGGAATTGAGACAAGTAGCACTGGGAGATGGGCTCCCAGTCTGCTTATATGTGGAGGAGGAGTAGTGGGATAACAAATGGACCAGACACAGAACTTCAGATTCAACACAATGTATGTGTGATGTTTACTTAAAACACAGGGCATAACCTCAAGCAATGGCATAACCCTTCTTCAATACATCAGTTTGCAGCAACAGACTATGCATGTCCTTATTCTGCACTTGGTCAGCACCTACTAATCCAATGATCTACTGATCTGTCTCTTCAGTGGAAATTAATTAATTCCCTATGTTGGTCTTGTATGTTTGGGTGATGGGGAGCTCAAAAAAGAAAAACCCCTAAATAAGCTAAAGGCAAAGAACCTCAGTATAGAAGCACTGAATCAAGAGTTACCCCAAAGGGCATTGGCAATAAAGCCAAGTTTAAAAAGAAACACAACATCAACATAGGCCCATAATGCAAAGCATCATGGGATATATATGCAAATCACTATGACATTTTAGGCTGGTTCAGCTTAAAGCAGGAATGAATGGTGCCAAAGGGCCTCTCAAGCAATCTGAAATTTATATCCATTTTAAATAACACAACGGGGGGTTTCTTATATCTCTACCCTGGTAACTTAATGTTTATAATACAGTCCCCTAGTAATTTTTTACCTTTATCAAAAACACCTAGTGCCATGGTATTTTCAGCATTTACAGGTTTCATACACATAAGGCATATACATCAAGGTATTTTATGACATAGTGCTAGTGCATAGTAAATCCAAGAACGAGGAACACAGCCTGTTGTTTTACATCAGCCCAGAGGTCACCACAATAACCTCCCTATGTGAGGACCTGAGAGGGAAAAGGAAAATTAAAGAGGGCACTATAGCATAGTCAAGAAAGGGGAGTGGGCACCCATAAGTGGCCAACCTTATGGACTAGAAATTGTAAAGAATAGATTAGGCTAAATAGAAGAACTGTTGCAACAGATTTAAGAAAAGGTCGGTCCTCAAGAGTGGCAGAATCTCCTGTCACATATCCCCACCTTAAGAGGAAAGCAGTTATTTCAGACTGCTTCACCTTCCTGTCCCAGGAAGGGATGGAGCTTCCACCATCCATCTTCAGAAGCTCCATGTCAGGGTCTCTATTAATGATAAATATTCCATCATAAACATAGTGGATATCATCATTCTTTACCTTGAGGAGTTAACACATTTCTCAACAGAGACTAATGGTGCCTTCCTGCACTATCTCCTTTTAGGGAAAGTCCATTATATTTCATTGACATCAATTCCTGCACCACATCTAGACATGAAATCAGCATTTACATGTTGTGTCCCTGCCTGTGGGACACAGTAAATAGATAAGGCTGAAGAGCTAAGTACCACCTCATTATACAGGGATTTGTTTCTCTTATTTGATGCAACCAGCAAAGGGGGTTATGATCAGTTACAACCTTAAATTCAGCCCCCACAAGTAATATTTCAGAGACTCAATAGCCCACTTCAGAGCTAAGCATTCTTTCTCTATGGTAGCATATCTTCTCTCCCTCCCATGTAGCTTCCTGCTGATATGCATGATCAGATGTTCTTCCCCATCTGTTTTCTGAGATATGATTGCCCCAGTACCATTCTCTGATGCATTGGTTTGAACCTCAAACACTTGTTTGAAGTCAAGGCTTTTCCATACAGAAGCTATACATAGAATGGCCTTGATATTCCTAAAAGCCTCATCACAAATAGGAGTCCAACGCATCTTATTCGGTCATCTCTTTTTAGTGAGATCAGTCAAAGGACTGGCACTGGTTGAGAAATTAGGACTAAATCTCCAGTAATAATCAGCCAGGCTTAGGAAAGATCTCACTTCCTTTTTTGTTGTAGGTATTGGGCTGTTTGCTACTGCTGTAACCTTCTCTACCTCGGGTTTCACTTGTCTGTTGCCTAAAATGAACCCTAGGTATCTTGTCTCAGTCTTTACTAGGCACACTTAGCAGGGTTAATGGTCACCCTGCCTCCTTAATTGCTTGCAGTACCTGGGACAAGTTTCTACTATGGGATTCCCATTCAGGGCTGAATATGACCACATTGTCCAAATAAGCCGCATGATATTCAGTGTGTGGTCTTAATATGTGGTCCATAAAATGCTGAAATGTGGCTGGCGCCCCATGTAGTCCGAACTACTATAAACTGCTATAAACCAACTCGGGTGCTAAATACATTTTTTTCTTGTGAATCAGGTGTCAAGGGGATTTTTGAATATCCCTTAGTAAGCTGAAGGGTGGCAATATATTGTGCATTGCCTAGCCTGTCAATGATGTCATCTATTCAGGGCACTGGATAGCCATCGAATAGTGATGCATTGTGAAGCTTTCTAAAATCTAAGCATAGCTGTATCCCACCCTCTTTCTTGTCGATTATGATCATAGGTGAAGACCATGCACTCTTTGAGGGCACAATTATGCCTAACTGCTCCATTTTTTTTACTTCCTGATTCACCGCATCCCTCACCTTCATAGGCAATCTGTAGGGCTTTTGGTGTATTGGCTTGTCTTGCATGGCAGTTATGTGTGCACAATTCATTTGGCCCTCCTGGGATGTTTGTGAATATGGGCTCAAATTTTGTAATACCCTGCAAATCTTTTTATTGCTGAGGCTCCAATTCTCAGTTTATCTGGATCTCCCCCAACTGTCTTTACTGCTCTAGCCTTTTATAGGCAATCTCCAGCTCTGACTCCCTAGCTTCAGGATGGATATAAAGGAAGGGGTTAGACTTCTCATGCCATTTCCTAAGGAGGTTCACATGATTATATTTTCTGATGGGGTCTCTTTCCAGGCATACTATGCTCATAATTCACTGCTCCTGTTTGCCTCAAAATGGTGAAGGGGCCCTGCCATTTCATGAGTAGTTTGTTCTCTGAGGAGGGAAGGAGTAACAGCACTTTGTCCCCTAACTGAAATGTTTTAGTCTTCAAACCCTGGCCACATCTCTCTTTCTGCAAGTCTTGCTTCAGTTCTAAGCTCTGGTGTGCCAAGTTGATATACCTTACCAGGCATCTGTGTAACTGAGTCATGTACTCTACATTAAGATGTCCCACCTCCTTCCCTTCTTCCCAGTGTTCTTTAGCCACATCTAGTGGCCCCCTCAGGTTCCTCCCATACAATAATGAAAAAGGAGAGAAACCAGTGGATACTTGAGGGATTTCTCTGTAAGCGAAGAGTAAATAGGGGAGGTACCTATCCAAATCTCTACCCTCTTCTCTTACATACTTCCTCAACATTTTCTTTAATGTCTGTTTAAACCTCTGTATGAGGCCATCAGTCTGCAGGTGGTATGGGGAAGTACGCACTGCTACCACACCCAGCAGACAGTACAATTCTTTTAGCAGGTGTGCATTAAAATTACTCCCCTGATCAGTAAGTATTTCTAGGGGGATTCTCATGTGACTAAACACCTTTGCTACCTCCTCTGCTATCCTTGGGGTGGTGACGGTTCTCATGGGGATAGCTTCTGGATAGTGGATAGTGTAATCACATAGACCAGTACAAATCTTTCACCCTTGGAGTTTTCTCCAGGGAGCCCACTACATCCATGGCTATCCTGTCAAAAGGGTTAGTCACAGTGGGGATGGGCTGTAGTGGTACTCTATCCCTTTTTCCTGCCTGAGCTACTTTCTGACACTCAGCACATGCTTTACACTACTCAGCTATGTTTTTATGGATGGGGGCCAATAAAACCTGAGTAATATCGTATTGAAGGTACTATCTCTGCCTGCATGGCCTGCTAGAGGGATGTCATGCACCAGATACCTGATTTGGGACGGAAGTTTTGGGAACCATTAGTTGGTCTACTACCTCTCCAGTTCTGGGATTAGTGCATTCTCTGTACAGTATTTCCTGTTTCACAACAAACTGAGGGGCACCTTTTTCCACTCCTTTCCCCAATTGTGAAAAAAAAAGGTTAAGTGAAGGGTCTGCTTTTTCCTCATGCTGCATATCACATTTAAAAGTGTGTCCTAAGTCTGGTTGTACACCAGCATGATTATCAATCCAGTCCTTCTTTATTTATTTATTGAAATATTTCACCAGGAAGGCACACTGAGCAACAAGTTGCTCATCTCCCAGTGTGACCTGGGGGTAGGGAACAATGGGGTAGAATACAAAGAAATGTTACAATATTGGAATACAATTTGATTACTTGCATACAATGAGAGCAGGAGAGATTACAGGTGGATAACATTGGCTAACAATGCAACAGTTAAGTATAGTAGATATGAAGACACATATAGCAATTAGGCAACAGTTGATGTGGTTGGTAACACTGGAACACGTATAATAACTTGGCAACAGTCACTAGATGGTAAGGTGACCCAATAGTAATTGGTAGCCATTAGTGTAACATAACTATTCAAGATTTACTGTGATTGGAGTAAAGAGAGGGAAGAATGGAAGGAGGAATGAAATATTGCAGAGGATAGAATGGAAAAGAGAAGGAAATTTACAGAGAGATGCAGACAGAACACAATTTTCAAAGCAAACAGAGATGACAGGGTGGACTAAAGTGCATAAAGAGGGGTATAGGGGTAGGTTATAAGTGCTTAATTGAGTATAGGAGTAGGCCAACATTCGTCTATATTAACCAGAAGGGGGTAGGAGAAGAGGAGATGTAGAGTGTGGCAAGGTGATGAGAGACAGAGGTATTGTAGGTGGGGGGTATCCAAGGAGGGGAAGGGAGGAGTTGAAATTCAACAGTGTCCTGTTATCCCTAACTGGGCAGGCGTTGAACAGCCCTACTTGTAGGACACTAGTTATAGACGATGAGAGTTATTTATATATAGTGATGCGAGAGAGGGGGGTGTTGGGGAGGGATGTTGTGGGAGGGGTAGCAGAGGTCAACTATAGTAGGGGGGTAGCACCCCACCAGTGTGCTGGGTGACCCTACCTGCACAAGGCAGTGATCTAGCAGTGACTGAGGGGGTGCAGTAAAAAGGAGAAATAGGGGAAAGGGTAAGTTGTTGCCCACCATGCACTATGGATCCTGCCTGCACAAGGCAGTGATCAAGCTCAAAGGAGGGAGATGCATTAAGAGTAGAGAAAGTAGGGGGAGGAACACTTTAGGAGGAGGGAGAGTAGGGGACAAGGAGCTTCCTCTTTAGCTTCGTCTTCTCTGGCTTAGGTTTACAGTCCTTGCCAGGAACATCAAAAACATCATCATCATCAAATGTGAGCACAGATGGTAAATGTCCTTGCTTCACTTGAGCTGTGGTGGTTATGGCAACTACAGCTGAGTCCTGGGTGGAATGACAATGTATAAATGAAGCAAAGTCTGGGTGGTCGTGCCCAATAACAACTGGCATGAGTAGGTGAGATTCCAACCTCACTTCTACCTCATGTGTCTTTTCTTGAACAGTCATTTGTATGGTGGCTGTAGGGTAGCAATGGGTATCTCCATGCACACAGATGACTGATGTATCTGGCCATTTATTATTCCCAGTCATCAGATCTGCTCACACAAGAGTCTGGCAGCTCCCTGAATCAATCAGTCCCATCATCTGCTGTGATCCAGTCTGCACATTAGCCATGGAGTGACCTCAGTTCACTAAGGCTACATGAGCTGTTTTTTCTGTATATTAGTACAGCTTGTTACATAGTGTCTTTTCTTTGACACCCATAACATACAACCTCTGCTACAGGAATTCACCCTCTCTCTGCTATCCAGTCTTGTTTCACTGGGGCTGAGTTTGACAGTTTATAAGTAAAAGGGTTCCTTACTGGATTGCTGGTAGTTGCAGCTGCTGATGTCCCTTGCAACTCTCTGGGTCTGGATGGTCGAGCTGCCAGGAAGTCTTCTGCCAATGTAATGGTTTTATCTGTGGAATCAGGCTTATGCTCCCAAACCCAAAGTTGTACATCCTGGTGTAAAACTTAAATAAACTGTTCAGTACTGTTCAATAATAGCCACCTCCAGAAGTTAGTTCTTGCTCTTGTTATCTGGCTTCAACCATTTGTAGCAGAGTTCCTTGAGAAGGGCATAAGTCTCTAAGAGAATATCCACTGACTGCATTTTAAGAAACCTAAACCACTGGTGATAGGTTTCTGTGTTCATGTCATAGCACCTGAGGATCTCGTGCTTCACACAGTCATAGTCCTCTGCCTCTTGGGAGTCCATGTGGCTATAAATCAACTGGGCACTGCCTGCAGGTGCAGTGTCAGTCAATCAACCCATTGATCCCATGGCCATGCACATGTTCGAGTGATCCTCTCAAATGTTGTGAGGTAGGCTTCAATGTCACCACTGTCCAATAGTTGGGACAGATTAATGTTTTTTGATCTGCTGGTTCTTTTAGTTTGTCCTGCATCAATGGCATGCAAGACCCTCATGGTATCTGCCCATTTAGCATCTTGCCTTCTCCTCTTAATGTCTCAGTCTCTTTCCATCTGCACTTGTTTTATGCAGAGCCATTTCAACAACTCCTCTATGTCCTCAGGTGTGTAGTGTAATCCCTGAGATTGTCTCAAGCGAATACAAAAGCGGGGAACTGCTTTATTTTTTACTCTTGATGGCAATGAGCTTTTGTAAACAGTAGTCAGAGGATTAAGTATATTTCATACTTTTTAAATCATTATTTTTGAGTTTGTATAGCAGCAGCCAGGTGTTAAGTGACCTGAAACACACTTCTGGATCGCAGACAATAAATTGATTGCCCTGAGAGAGCAGGGTGAGCTCGAGTGGGTGAGCATGTGTTTGCCGTGTGTGGAGACACGCACAGAGACACTCACTTGTGTGTCTTGTATGTCCAGCATGGACAGAGGGATGAGGGCAGGAAGCTAATCACTTAAGCACTGGAAAGCAGAAGGTAAACAACCATGTAATAGAAACCTCATGATTGTACCTAGTAAGAATTAATAAACATGGAGGTTTACAATCCACCAGATGACCTGTTAGCAATCATTTGCAGTAATGGAACTATCTTTAAATGTGGTAGCTGCTTTATCTACACAACTAATGCTGATGAACAACAGACAGGTACTTACAGCAGATCAAAATGTATTGAAATAGGATGGATACTAAATGAAAATAAGAGTTTACATGATCAGCACAAAGGATGTATTCTACATGAAATTAATGCCAAACCAAAGGAGAAAAGGAAATGGGTAAATGCAGATAGAAATGGTCCTGACAATGTTTCAAGTATAGGTGAGGAGGTAGCTGATCATGCGGTGGAAGGGATATCTAATGATTGGTCATAGTAACTAGCAATAATAATAACAAAAGAAGAAGGGCTATGGGGCATATAAGATATTACTTACAAATAGATATGCTCCACTAGGCCCTTATCAACTGGAGAGGAGTAGCAAGAGAGGATCCAGAAAACAATACTAGTGGTGAAATTGCTGATGGAAGAGAGTTGGTGATAGGAGACTCAATCTTGCGAAGAATAGAGATGCAGCAAAATTTCATTTAGTCAGTGAAATTCTGGTGAAATTGCAATTTGCCACTTGAAATATTTCATTAAATTTATGATTCCTCGAAAATATTTTGAGGGTGTGAATTGCAGAATTTTGTCTATTTAAATGCAGAATTTGCCTTGAGTGAATAGCAGAATTTCACCCGTGAGTGGCAAAAATTCTGCCATTCGAGGACAAAATTCCACATTTTGCCAGTGGAATTTCTAATTTCACACGGATGAAATATTTCATGAAATGCATGAATTTCATGAAATATTTCATGGAATTAAATTTACAGATTTCGGCCATCTCTAGCGAAGAACAGACACAATAATCTGTGGTATGCACAAGGCCAATCACAAAGTGAACTGCCTACCTGGAGATAAGATTCAAGATATAAAAACTATCTTACCAAATGTTATGGATACTAGTAAAGAAGGTCAAACTGTAATGCTGCACGTGGGCTTGAACAATGTGGAAAGAGACCATGAAAAACATATTGTTGATGATCTTATGGAGTTAACCAACACAATAAGGAATGGAGGTAGAAAGGCAATGATATCTGGAATAATACCTGTGCTTAAGGGTCATCCAGAAAGAAATAAAACAATCCAATGAATAAATATCAGGTTGGAAAATAGAAGGAGTCACCTTTATAAAATTGTGGAAGCTTTCTTCCAGCAAAGGAATATGTATGCAATGAAAGGGCGCATTTAAGTTCTAAGTACAAAAATGCTAGCAAACCTTATAAATGAGAAATTACCAGCTAGTCATTATATGTTGCTTGCACGCATGTGCAAGAAACATAGTGCCATCATCGGGATTTTAGGTGTCACCTCCTCCTCCAATTCAGTCAGTGAGCTGGCAGGCGGCCCCTGTAAGCCAGCCATTGGAGCTGTCTGTAATCGCTCAAATGCGGTAACATACAATTGAAAGAACTCGCTGATGACCGATAGGCGTAGCTCCCCACCCAACGCACACGCCCCTCGCGTACTGTGTAGCCGACCAAGGTAGCCCAATCCCCGGCTGAGCTACGTTCCCAGTAGTTGGTGCACGCTGAGGCCACCCCAGCGTAGCAATCAATTCCTTTAGCCTACAGGGTACCCAATCCCATTCATTGAATGGCCCCCGTCCTTGCCAAGCTGGAGCCCACCCCAGCATGGCAAATGGTCCACAGCGTCTTTTTTTTTAAACCTGTAAAACAAAAAGCGGTCCCTCTGCGTCTCCCGACCCCCCCTCCCCAACCCGCACCCACCCACTCCTGTACCCAGCCTCCCACACCCCACCCCATACTTACCTCCGGACTCGGCGCAGACGATCTTCGGTGGACCGGGAACACGCCTGCACTCTTCAAAGCCAATCGTGAACTGAGGAAATGCCGTAAGCTGTATAATGGGCTAGATGGGGGGTCAACTTTATTGATATCTCAGGCATTTTGAATTTTGCAAATTTTCAACATGGGTTTTAGGACCCTTCTTATGAATGATGTCACTGTCATGGCGTTATTCTGGCCCAAATGGTGATTTCGCGCAGTGACTGTGCAGTGACTGCGAAATCACCTTCGGCCTGAATACGCCATAACAGAACATCATCCATGAGAGGGGTCCCAAAACCCCATGTTGAAAATTGGTCCAAAAATCCAAAAGACTGTTTTATTTAGGGTGCGCGCAGTAACCCTACACAGGCTCGTAAGTTTCATGTAAATTTCAATATTTTCACTTCAGATTTTCAACATTGCCATTTTACCACACCTTCTTATGAGTAGTATAGCTGTCATTTTTCACATCTCACCCAAAATGTGTTTCTGCCCTTGTAGCGCAGAATGGCGCAGTCGGTTTGAGAAATCAATGTATGGGACACATTAAGAACATCACAGTGTCACTGTTCATGAGCAGAGATCTTAAAATGGCAATGTTGAAAATTTGGTGAAAGAATTCCTAAAAATGACTGTTTTACAAGTATGCGTTGCACAGTTCCTACGCACGCTCGTAAGTTCGAAAATTTTCAATATTTGCACTCCAATGACTTCCAAATACCTAAACAGCACATAGAAGCAAGCAACATTCGGCATTGACAAATGCTTGTTTTAACTAGCAGTGGGGGGGGGTCATTACCCAGAGAAGTAACACTTAGAAAAATGAAACCAGTTAAATGCAATGATAATGGAACACTAAAATGCTACTTAAGTAATGTTAGGGTCTTAGACATAAGAAAGAGGAGTTAGAAATCATGCGATTACCTAACGGTGATATCAAAATGGGCTTTATTACAGAAACACGGTTGCATTCTGAGGACGATTGGGAACATCAACCCTGTTACCAGTTGTACAGACATAATAGACATGGAAAAAAGGTGGAGAGGGCCACCTTTATCCATAACACAATAAAATCTTAGATATATTGGAAAAATAAGGAAAGTCAGCAACAAGGTTGAGTCAATATGGATCAGGGTTGAAGGCGCCAGAGAAAATATATTGGGCAGGATTCACAAAGCAGATGCACTGGGTGCAAATGAGATGCACTGGCGCAACAGAGAAATGTGCCATAGCGCCATTCAGAAACACAGATGCCCTGTGCAACCCAGATGTGTTGCACCACAGGATGCACTGGAGACCTAAAATAATGATGTCACGGTACTTCTGGAGGGACGTGCAGCTGCATATACAGCACAGAGCCATTCACAAAAGCAAAATTAATGCACAAATATGGATCATTCAGAGTGCAAGTACCAAATGCACCTTTAGGAGATAAGTATAAAAAGTAAACTTAATTGCAAGCCCCCAGCAGGCTGACTGCAGGATAACAGCAGCAACTAGGAGTACAGCAGCAGCTGAACACAAACATTTATTGAGCACCGTTCCTGATGGTGAGAATGTTAATGGCGATGAGCAGATGGGTGAACCAGCAATGGAAGGCACCATAGGCGGTCAGCCCTGCAGCGGTATTGTGCCAGACTAATGTTTGAACAACTGATGGACAACGAAACAGTCTGCCAATACTGCCTGAACAGGGCTATTATGAGGCAGCTCTGTGAGCTGTGTCATGATGAAATGCAGGCACCCACTGAAAGGGATCATACCATATCAGTGGACACCAAGGTGACAAAAGCAATGTGCCAGCTCACCACGGAAACCTTCCAGAGGCCAGCTGGAGACACCACTGACATATCCCAGCAGTCCATGTCCCGTCTCCTCACACAATTCCTCACCGCACTGCTCCAACATGCTTTGGAATTCATCCACTTCCCAAGCACACAGGCGGAGCAGACAGAAAGCCATGCAGCAGTTCCACAGGGTGGCATGCATGCCAGGCAACATAGGGGCCATTGACTGCACCCATGTGGAAATCTGTGCACCACCTGGAAAGGATACATAACACATGTAAACCACAAGGGGTAACACTACATCAACTGCCAGGTGGTGTGCAATGCCACTGGGCACATCAGCAATGTCTGCACCACACACCCTGGGAGTACACACAATGCCTTCATATGGCATCAGTCCACCCTGTGCCACCTGTTCAAGTCTGGAAACATATCCAGCGGCCACCTAGACGGTGGGTGGGGCATGCATATATACCTATAAACAGGGCACCATGGCACAACAAATGATGGGAGGGGGAGCAGATGTGTGTGGGCCATGGCAGGGACTGCTCAGGGGGAGTTGCACAGGTGGGACAATGGAGGTTTGCACACCAAGGGAACTGCCCATGCAACAAGAGGGACAGTGCAGCAGAACAGTGCAGCATGGGAGGTGGTTGAAGCACAACAGCAGGCATGATTGGGCAGGGCAGAACCCACCACATGCAGCCATGCATGGTGACCGCTGGACAATGGAGGGCAGGCAATGCTGAATGGAACGGTGTGGGCAGCCATGGCTGCATGCACAGGCAGGTACAGGGCAGACATATGCAGCCAGGACAAGCCATTGCAGGTGTGAGGTGGGCGGAGGCACACTGGGAGGGACACCACAGAGACAGGGTGGACAGTCAGCAGATAGAGCACTGCAGCATGGTAGATGGTAGGTGTGGCTGTAGGCCACAGTGCACAGGTATGCAGAGGTGTAACAGACTGCACTTGACCCCACAGTGATGCAGTGAACCCCCTCTCACTCTGGCTCATCACACCATTCTGCAGACATGGCATGGAGGCGGAAGAGCGCTACAGTGAGGCACACATTGCTATGCACGCCATCATTGAGCTTGTCTTCGGCATGCTGAAGATGCACTTTAGGTGCCTGGATAGGTTGGGTGGTGCCCTACAATATAGCCCAGAGAAGGCCTGTGGCATATCCCTTGCCTGTTGTATGCTGCACAACATGGTCATTGACTGTGGAATACCTGTCCAAGCTGAGGAGGGTGACAGTTCCAGGGAGGAGGAGGAGGAGGAGGAGGGGATGAGTGCAGCAGCCCAGGGCATGTGGGAGGACCACCACTGGCATGCAGGGACCCACACCTGGTCACCAGGCCCCAGTGGCACAGAGACACCATTGTTGAAGAGCACTTCAGGGACTGCAGGTGAGTAATACAGGTAGGTCAAACACGACAGCCCCTCCCTCCCACATCCCACACACACACACACACATATACACCCACACAGCCACACACACCCAAACATCCACAACCACACCACAGGGCAGTCAATGGCAACACTGCCACTGTGTAGCACAACCATGAGGGTCGACAATGCTGCACACACATACACACAGCAGGACACACATGGCCAGAGCTTCATGGTGTATGTGCTGGGTATGGCAAGGATCAGTGTACAGCTGCTGGCACACATGCACAGCAGGCACAGGACTGAACTCATCACGCCCATGCCACACAGCACAACAATGGTACCTGTGGACATGTATGGTGAAACACACAGGTGACCCACACAGGCAATGCACTGGGGCAGGCGCATGCCACCCACACCGCCCCAGGCACAGGTAGCCTGGTGTGTGGGCTGCAATGAGTGCAGGCAACAGGGGCTATGTGAGTTGTCACCCAGTCATCATTGGGAGGCACCACGGCTGCCACAGACATGTGGGCAACCATGCCCATGCCTGCTGGTCACTGAGTCAGCATCACTGGCCACAGGGGGAGTGGCCACCACCCCTGGAGGGGTACTGCAGCAAGACTGTGAATGGGTGCTCACTGGTGTGACATCCCTGTGATCCATGTTAGATATGGGGTTGATGGGGATGGTAATGCATGGTGACAGCATCAGCAGCAATGGGTCCACTTGACGCCATGACTTGGGCATGTGTGAGGCACTCCTGGGTGTGGGTAACTGTTGTCAGTGTCAGTACTGTGGTGTGTTGTATCTAGTTCACCATGGTGGGTGCCGTCTTGGCATGTCCTGTGGCGCTGATCCTACAACAGCTCTCCCTGCACTGTCTGTGGATGCACATGTGGCAGTGTGTTGTTTTGGGTGTGGTGTGTTTCTCCTCCACATGGCTGTCACATTCTGTTCTCCATTTGTACCTTGCATGTCGTGTGTGCTGCAGGTGATATCTGTCT
The DNA here is from genome assembly GCA_016271365.2 of Neoceratodus forsteri. Classification (NCBI taxonomy): domain Eukaryota; kingdom Metazoa; phylum Chordata; order Ceratodontiformes; family Ceratodontidae; genus Neoceratodus; species Neoceratodus forsteri. Next base: position 1,231,865,790 of record CM057459.1, on the reverse strand, counting down.
TGTGTCTGCCCGTGGTCATGGTATATTTCCTGTGCCTTGGGTGCACCTCGGTGTCATTGCCTGGGGGGGCCTTGGTCTGTGGGCTTGTGTGGGGCTTTATCCTCGTGGCCATGCTGCTGCCCATCCCCCTGTGTCCTCCCACAGTATATCCTGTGGTGTGCAGTCACCTGCCCTGTGTTGAGGATCCTTGTCCCCTTCCCCTGTGCACAGTGGGCACTACATGGGTCCATATGACTTCACAGGCATGGATTGTCCTTTCTGAGGGTCACATCATCACTGTTCCATCTGTGCACCTTTTCCACAGTTCACATCCATAACATGCTGCTACATTTTTTGTTTTCTTTTTACTGTTATTTTATTTGGTTATTTTATTTCTTTTTTGGTTCATGTGTTTTTGTTGACATTGCCTTTGGTGGTTTATTTGCAGTTGTTTGTGTTGAACACTGATGTGTGCTGTGGTGTTCACATTTTGGTTACTCTGCTTTGCATGCGCCCCAGTGGTCACATTTCTCCTATACATTGTGCTGCTGCTGTTTGCACTGCCTGGTTGCTATACTCAGTGCTATCCTCTTTGCTATTTTCAGAGCTGTCTTGTTTGTCGGGTTATTTTTGCACTGCACTCTCAGGCCTGTTTGCAACTATTTTCATTTGCACGCTATATCTTCAACTGATTTAGCCCTGGGCTATTCCTCAGAATATAAGCGTGTAAATGGTTCCAACTAATTTTGCACACCAGGCAGTGCTAATTTTGCTCTTCGGCTAAGTTTTGAATACTGGGGCCATTACTGGGTGGGCCATAGGCCCTTATCTGCCGACACTGTCTATGTATCTATGTATGTATGTATGTGCAATGTCATGCTACGCAACAACTCACCTCATATTTCTCTTAATAATCAACCTGTTGAGAGGAAAAGGCAAAACTAACTAGATCGTGTACAGTAAAAGTATATACAGCTTGCATCTAAATGTGCAAATATCAAGCACAGCAACCTCATCCAAACACACACACACACCACTAAAATCCAAAGTGCACTACATCCAGTGTGACACTGACTAGATACATAATTACAATGTGTGCAGTTCATGTTTATGTCCTGTGATCAGAAAATGTAAATGAATGAAATCTGAGGCACTGATTGCATGCCTGTTAAATGCTTACCTGTTTGCAGAAAGGAATGCAGCTGTGATGAAGTGTTCATTACAGGTAATGAAGCATTAAGTAGTGTCGTCAGTTGCAGGACCTTCCTGGCTTCCCACTCCCACTTCAGTGTAAGGTATACATTTTTTATGTTTGCAAACAAGACATTTTGTTCTAATGTTTGTTACCGTTTTTCTCACACCTTGAGGCTTCTCATCGTGGCACACTTTTTCATACATTTACAAATTCAAGACAGAAAAACAATGGATCAAATTTCAACTGTTAGAGAATAGAGTGGATACCAGAAGGCGAGGGCACACTTTTACTTGAATTCATGATTCAGCCAGAAAAGCTGAAGATCACAGCGGTATCAGGTCATGACTCTAAGAACAGGAGGGAGGGAGGGAGAATGGGTCAGAGAGTGAAAGGCCGGGTTGCAGTTTGCAGTAAGGCTGGAATAGTCACTGTAGGGGCTCTGTTTTCCAAGCATGGACATTGTCAGTGTTTGGAATACCATGGTGCTAATAATGAAGTTAGCTGAGTGGGACACAACATTCGTCACATCCCATAAGAGATGCTCAGAGCATGGAGACGTGGGTCAGGGCACGAGACACTAGAAACGGAGTTTTCGCAAAAAGTGAAAAAAGACAATTCTAACCAACAAAAACCATACCTGTCATAAATATTCATAGCATTTCTTTAAATCTGACACTGACCACAGTGTCATAAAGTCTACTAGCTACTTGCTGACTGGCTTCATACAAATAAAGGACTGAAGCACTCTTGCAGAGGAGCACTTTGGTCCTATCAACTACACAAAGTTTCCTCCCAGCAAGCAGTATTAGTGTCATGACCATAGTGCCTGGTCACTGGTCTGCACAGCCAAGCCCTTGCAGTTTGAGCTGCAATGGTTCAGCAGTGACACACCTCTGAAATACTGTTCATTGTAACAAGATGTTTCTTAGTAGCAAGCCAAGCAAACATAAAATGACTGTTGCTTACTTGTAAATTGTACTTCTACAGTTAATCGTTTACATTGACTCTGCAAAGTAGAAAGGAATATGTCTTGGTGTGTTGTTCTTGGTGCTGCAAAGGAGTGCGCTCCTTGTGCAGCCATTGGGGAGGCGCTCCTTCATGCTGTTCGTGGGGAATAATTCTCTTTGTTGCTGCTCCTCAATTCTACTAATTCTCTATGCTATTTCTTTGTGCTGCCAGTAGGGTGTGCAAGTCCCTGGTGCTGCTAGTCAGATCTGCATCTCTTTGTTGCTGCCATTTTAGTGCACTTCTTTGTGGTGCTGCAGCGTATCTGATAAATGAAAAAATGCTCTGAACCTGCAAAAGAAAAAAATGCTAATTAAGCAGGTGGGTGGGTCATTACCTATAGCTGTCAGTTGGATGCATCATTCTTGGTTCTGCTAGTGAGGTGTAGGGCTCCATAGTGTAGCTGATGGGGATACATTTCTCTCTGATGCCGCTGGTGGGGAATCACTGCTCTCATATTCTGCTGGTGGGGAATCACTGCTCTCATGTTCTGCTGATGGCATATTCTGCTCCCTTGATGCTACTATTGGGAAGCATTATTCCTTGGGTCTGTCAGTGTGGTGGGCTATTCCTTGGTGCTCCTGCTTATTTGATCATGCTTATTTGAGCAAGAGAAAGAACATTTCAGGTATGCAGAAATAAGAAAACAAATATTACTTGGTGATGCCAGGATAGCATGCTACTCTTTCATGGTGCAAGTAGCGTAATGTGATTCTTGGTGCTGCTGGTGAGGTGCTCTACTTCTTGTTGAGTGTTGCCAGTTGGGTGCTTTGCTTCTTCTTGCTACTGGAGGGGGTTATTGGTATTATCAATGGGATGTGCTACTTCTTAGGATTCCTATTGTTTATCTGATTAATAGACTCTCTATTCCTGCAAAAGAAGGAAAACAATGTTTTCTTAAGCAGGCTGGGGAGACATTCCTCCATGATCCCACTTGTATGGTACTGTGCTCCCTGGTGGGGTTGGTGGGTGCAGGGTTCCTGCATGTAGCAGGTGAAGTGTGCTGCCCCTTGATTCAGTCAGGGGTGTAGCCTCTGGTGGATGACTGGTGGAATGTTCAATTCCTAGTGCTTCTATAGATAAAGAGAAATGACACTTCAAACCTGCAAAACAAAGAAAACCCGTTACTGTAGTTAAATATAGCAAAATAAAGTAAAAAATGAAAGAAAAAGGTGGGAAGCATTGGGTTGTGGCATTAGTTTAGCAGTGAAGTAATGTTTTTGGAAAAGGGCAAAGCAAGGTGCATGGGGGGAGCCCAGCTATCAGTCATGTGGTAAATGTGGGATACTGCCTATAATGCATGCTCCATTTGAAGGAGATACTATCCATGATCAGGATACCAGAAATGATGTAGGGCCACATGTGCAAAGTCAGATGTGCGCACAGCATACAAAGGAGTGCTGTGCAGAAAATAATGCACAGCTAGAACAATATACAGACCATTAGAGCACCACATTTGGAGTGCACTAAATATCAGAATATGGAACTGTGTTGGCACAACACATTGTAACCATCGTCTGTGTTGACACAGCCCCTGACTGAACATGGCCTCAGGAGCTTAATGGTACTCCAAACAGGACACTGCCAGTGCTCCAGTGAGCCATATTCAGCCCAACCTTGCTAATAAGCTCATTGGGCATGCAAAGTGCTAGGGGCCATTTGCATGCCCATTAACATGCAGTACAATGCTGCCATGAAGTACTCTCTGATAGCTGCCAGTGTCATACAGTACTATAGAAACCACCTCTTTGAAGATAAGAGACCCCACCCCCTGATTGTCAATGACACAGGTATATAACTGCAGCCACCCAGTGGGTAGATAGTGGCCACCTCCATGAATCACTGTCCTTTCAAATGTGGAACTGACCCCTCTTGTGACACACACACTCAAGACACTCCATCCTGCACTGCCCTTGCCCCCACCAATACTGTTGTTGCTGTACAGCATTAGAAATAGATGCAGGAACAGTTGTACACTTGGGGGGGGTGTTCGGGGTTGGGGCCACTATCCACCCATGGGATGGCTGCAGTTGTATACCTATGTCACTGGTGATGAGCAGGGTTGGGGGTCATTCACCAGCTATAGGGTGGTTGCAGTAGTGCTGTTTGTCACTGGCAATGATCAGGGGTGGTGTTCAATTACCACCTATGGAGTGGTTTTGATAATACTATATGGAACTGTCAGTGATTGGGAGATGCTACTCAGGACCAGCAGCTCCCACTGTCAATCCACTGCCAACACCTGGCTGGCATAGATGAGGGCAGTGGTTTGGCAACATTAAAAAGCACTGGAATGGAAGCTTTTTAGTGCTGCCAAAATCTCTGAATGTACTGCTGCGCCCTGTATGCATAGATCCCTCATTTACATTGGCACAGCAGTATTTTCACTAAAAATATCACCAACAGCAAAACCTGATTAAATATGTCAGTTTGCATCTGTATCTCAATCCTCCTCATCCCCAAGACAAGGGTGAATAGGCAAAATTGTCTAGCCCTCCTTTCCTGGTCAATAAAAACTATATAAATAAATATTTTGTGCATTTGTACTGTCCAGTCAGTGCTGTGCAATGGGGCTCATTGAATAGGCCCAGGCCCCATCAGCTCACGCTATTCTTCGTTCGCATGATGCTAAAATGTTTTTGTCTACATTGCTGGGTTTTATAACTGAAGCAGGGGAAAGGCTGATATTTAGTTTGTTTGTATTCCAATAAACCTTTTATTTTTTCAAGCTAAAAAATAAATGCTTATCATATGAAAAAAGTTAGGATTACTAGGATAGTAGATTTACTGGGAGATGTTGAAGCCTGAGATTTTTTCTTTACCAGAAAAACTTTGGCAAACACTTGACAGGAGGCTATAGTATCACCAATATATAAAAAGGGTAATCAAAAGGATGCCAGAAATGATAGGCCCATAAGCCTTACATCAACCCTGGGTAAAATATTGAAGTGATTATAAAGGAACACATTGATGTGTTCCTCAAGACCTCTGGTTTAAAGGATATTATCCAGCATGATTTTGTTACCAGCAGATCATGCCAGACCAACCTTCTGCACTTTTTGGGAAAGTACAGCAAGTAAATCACTTGACAAAGGACATCCTGTGGATGCTGTGTTTTTATACTTCAGCAGGGCATTTGATACTGTCCCTCATAATGAGCTGATAAACATTTTGCTTGAAGTGGGACTGGTTACTAGTGTGGTAGCCTGGATTAAATCTTGGCTTTATGGGAGGAGAAAGCAAGTTAGGGTTAGAAGCATAATATTAGATTGGGCAGTAGTGACCAGCGGTGTGTCACAGGGTTCCATGCTTTGACCAACCCTTTTCAATGTTTATGTGGCCACACTGCATATTGAAGAGAATGTGTGGCTTTCAAAATATGCCGATGACACAAAAATCGGTACTATTGTTAATAATCCTGAAAACGTAAATATACTACAAAATCAACTGTTTAAACAACAGGAGTGGGCAGATATACGTAAGATCAGTTTTAACATAGAAAAATGCACAGTCATGCATCTTAGTGTATCTAATCAAGGTGCAAAATATATACTTAACAGTAGGCAACTGGAAAAAAACAACGGAGAAAAGGGACCTTGGTATTATTATAACAAATGACTTTAAAGTTCAACAACACTGTAGACAGAATGCCAAAAAAAACAACAAATGCCTTCCTGCATTGCATACGCAGACATATTAACAGCAGAAAGAGAGAGAGAGAGAGAAAGAGAGAAAGATTGTGTTGCCCCAGTTCTGTTCCCTGGTGAGGCCACACCTTGAGTACTGCTCCCAGTTTTGGTCCCCTATTAATAGATCTAAAATAGAGACTCTGGAGAAAGTTCAGAGAAGGGCAATGAAGGTGATCTGTGGCATTGAACACCTATGCTATGAGGATAGGTTAACCACCCTGGATCTGTACTTGCTCGAGTACAGGACATTAAGAGGGGACATGTGATTACTCTTTAAAGCATTATCCAATAATGATCTATCAGAGTGCCTTGGATTGGAAACTCATGAACAGGTGTATAACACTAGAACTCATATCTTACAGCTCAAGGGAGAAATTAGTATAACTGAAAGAAGAGCTTTATGGTATATTCAGAAGGTTGTCAGTATATGGAACGGGCTACCATCTGAATTTATTGGCAACAGTTCTATGTCTATATTCAAAACCAGATTAGATATTTACTGTAAAGAAATAGGAATCAGGGGCTACCACTTTGTGTAGAGGGCAAGCTTCTTATGGGCCAATTGCTCATTTAGATTGTACATTATCTGTGATACTTATAAAGCAAAGGAGGATTAATAGGAGTCAAATTGAAAGTTGTTATGAGGATGTCTTTGACCAAGTCTCTAGTAGTAAAAAAATCAGTGTCCATACTTCCTGGGATAGCCACAATATGGAAATTACGATACCTGTTTTGATTTTCAAGCTGCACAACTTTATGATTTAAATTGTAATCATCCTTCATAAGGGCACTTGTATTTGCTTCTGTGGTAATATTAGAGACTTTCTGGAATACTTCAGCTGAATGCTCATTCAAAACCTTCCCTGCTAGAGTTTCTTTCATGCCCTTGGTTTCTTTTGGAGAAAATCCACCTTGGCATTCAGTGCCTCATACCAGCAGTCTTATTCATCTATCCAGTCAATTATCTGATCAATTGACCAGCCAAGAGAGTTTAGGGTATGTTCTCTCTCTTCCCTTTAGTGTAAGACTCCACAAAAGATTGCTGCTTTACCTGCTGAGACTGTGGAGTTGATGTGGAAGCCATAAACATTTTAACCTTTCCACATCAAACACTCTCCGAAGTTGCCGTCGGAGTGGGTAGAGTTCCTGGGTTGCTTCCCATCCTTCTTCCAGTGTCCAGGCCGGTCTTTATTGCTGAAACCTCTGATACAGGGGCACTGCCTTTAATGAAGTTAACTCGACATGTCAAGTGGCTGAAGCCATCAAAGCTTGCTCGGTGCATCTCGCAGTGTCCATCACTGCCAGTAAGTGAAAACGTAAATTTTAGGTGAGGCTTCTGAGTAAAAATAAAGAAAATCACCAAAACTGCAGCAGAGTACAGGAACTAAGCAGTCTACTGAGTGATCATCTGGAACTCTCCCTAAGAATTTTTTTTTTCTCTCCTTTTCAAAGCCTTAGATCAAGAGTTAGGCTGCACACTGTCCTGAAGCTTTTCTTTAATTATATTTCACCCAGTTGCCTGCCCAGGTAGAATCATCGTATTATTTTATTGTGGGATTTTCACTCAACTATAGAACTTCAATTCCACATCTGCTCTGACAGGAACTAGCTGTCAGTCACACACAGGGGAACAAGATGTCATTAGTCAGAACTTCTAAACAACTTGGATTTAAAGAACCATTTACATTTTTAATCCTTGCATTAAAAATAGGTTTGCAATACATACAGTAGCACAATACAGAGTAACAACTGAGGTTTGATTTGCCTAAAATACGTACAGAATACAAAAGACCACCAAGTGTGGTGCACATAGTAATGAGCACAGAAGTAGAATATTTTCACTGTTTGTGTCAAAAGCAAAAGTGAAGGCTCAGGTGCCTTGGTATTTTATATTACCTGATTTCATAAACTCCACAGATCTGAGTAGCTACCTATCAGTGCTCAGACCAACTCTTTTACACTGTAGAAACATAGAAACACAGAATTTGACAGCAGTTAAGGACCGCTTGGCCCACGCAGTCTGCCCATTTCCCTACCTAATGGATAAGCTGCAGATCCTAGTTAACCAGCAGCCTACTTCTTCCTACCCCAACCCCCTAGAATTGCCTTATGACTGTCCCATGCATGCTTGAATTCCACCACTGTTTTTGACTCCACAACCTCCTCCGGAAGGTCATTCCATGCATCCACAGCCCTCTCTGTGAAAAATACTTCCTTAAATTACCTCTGAGCCACCCCCACTATCTTCAAATTGTGCCTCTTGTTCTTGCACACTCTTTTTTGAAAGATGCTACCCTCTTGGACTTTGTTGATTCCTTGAGGCACTTGAAAGTTTCTATCATGTCCTCCTCTCCTCCTTTCCTCGAGGCTATACATATTAAGCTCCTTAAGTCTCTTCATATGTCTTCCGTGCAGACCCTGCACCATTTTAGTTGCCCTCCTCTGGACAGTTTCCATCCTGTCTATGTCTTTATGGAGATTGTGTCTCCAGAACTGCATGCAGTACTCCAGATGGGGTCTCACCAGCTGTCTGTACAGAGGGATAATAACTTCTTGTTTTCTACTGGTGATGCCTCTCCCCATGCATCCCAGTATTCCCCAAGCCCTTCTTGTTGCCCTCTCACATTGCTTGCCCACCTTTAGGTCATCTGATATGACTACCCCCAGGTCCCTTTCCATTTTTGTTGTTGTTAGTATCTCACCCCCCATTGTGTACTCTTCCCCTGGGTTTTTGTTTCCCAGGTGCATTACCTTGCACTTCTTAGCATCGAATCTAAGCTGCCATACATTTGGCCATTCCTCTAATCTTGCCAAGTCCCTTCTCATCCTTTCCACCCCACCTTGTACATCAATTCTGTTGCAGATCTTTGTGTCATCTGCAAGAGACATCTTTTCCTTCCAGTCCCTCTGCAATGCTCGCTTATAAAAGACATTGAAGAGGACTGGTCCTATCTCTGAACCCTCTGCGGTACCCCACCAGTAACCCCCTTTCTTCAGAGTGGACTCCATTTACTATTACCTCTGTGCCCTATTCTCCAGCCAATTCTTTACCCAGGCTGTCATCTTGAGACCCACTCCCAGGCTGGCTAACTTGTATATTAATCTTTTGTGTGGGACTGTGTCAAATGCCTTGCTAAAGTCTAGGTAGGCCATGTCCACAGCTTGTTGTGATGGGGGCCTAAATGGAGGCAAGACAGAACACAATGACATCAATGCTGATGTCACACATTGATCAAGCCCTGGTTTGATCTGCCGAGCATGTTCAAGATGTCCTTATAAAAGTGACTGCTCTAGCTGGCAGCATTCAATTAGGCACAGACTCACAATGCAGCATTCAGTTGTTGTTCACAACAGCCAGGGAAAGACTGAGGAGTGTTTGTAGTCCAGAAGCAGGTTTGCTGCCCCACAATGCAGTCCTAAATTTCATTCATTGTTATAATAAAAGACATGAGAAAGTCGTGTCTTGAAACCATCTGCTTATTGTTTGTTTATCTAAGGGTTACTTAATTATCCATGAATTTAGAGATGGGATATCACCAGTCTTTACAGTAAATTTAAAATGATAAACTGCAGATCCCCAATAATATCACACCCCAATTAAGATTTCTAGGTGACTTTGTTTAAAAGTTACAGCTCTTTTTATCCCCGTGATTTCTCTGCCTGTTTAAAAAAAGACTAGATTCAGTAAAGGTGTGCTGATGAGGTCATGAGCAGTGGTGTCATCAGGCTGTTTTTTGGGGCGAGGCTATAGCACCCCCAATATAATCTAAAGCCCCCCCAATCATTTCCCTCATCAAAGAAATGGAATCATGGCTTCACTGTTGAAAAAAATAAAAGAAGCCATAATTCTTCTTTAAGATGCAGCACGTAGATGCAACACTTCATAGCACCACCGCTGCACCATATGGAGCGCACTTTCGTTTTCTCCATTGGTGTGCTCTGTGTCTAGTGAATGCACGGGTGGCTGCTGTGATGCTGATGGAGTTGGTTGGATACAGGAGACTGAGTTCAGGAATCGGAGGGGTACATGCCATGCCACACCATGGGAGGCAACCAGGAGAACTCAGAAAGTGTTGGGTGGAGAAGAAGATATGTGGCAGCAGGTTAGTTTTTTTTTATCTGACAACACTGACAGCATCAGTACCAGGGGAGCAGGAGTGGGTTCACACTTCACTTGGTTCAGTGCCAGGAGTGGGTGTTGCATTCCTTGTGGCTTGTGGGAGGCTCTGAGAACAACAGAACACACAGACCAGGCCATCCACCAAGCACCAGGGACTGAATGATAGGGAAACATAGAAACATAGAATTTGACGGCAGATAAGGGCCGCTTGGCCCACCCAGTCTGCCCATTTCCCTACCTAATGGATAAGCTGCAGATCCTAGTTAACCAGCAGCCTACTTCTTCCTACCCCAACCCCCTAGAATTGCCTTATGACTGTCCCATGCATGCTTGAATTCCACCACTGTTTTTGACTCCACAACCTCCTCCGGAAGGTCATTTCATGCATCCACAACCCTCTCTGTGAAAAAATACTTCCTTAAATTACCTCTGAGCCGCCCCTCTATCTTCAAATTGTGCCCTCTTGTTCTTGCACACCTCTTTTTTGAAAGATGCTACCTCTTGGACTTTGTTGATTCCTTGAGGTACTTGAAGTTTCTATCATATCCCCCTCTCCCTTCTTTCCTCGGGGCTATACATATTAGCTCCTTAAGTCTCTCTTCATATGTCTTCCGGTGCAGACCCTGCACCATTTTAGTTGCCCTCCTCTGGACAGCTTCCATCCTGTCTATGTCTTTGCGGAGACTGGGTCTCCAGAACTGCACACAGTACTCCAGATGGGGTCTCACCAGCTGTCTGTACAGAGGGATAATAACTTCCTGTTTTCTACTGGTGATGCCTCTCCCTATGCATCCCAGTATCCCCCCAGCCCTCCTTGCTGCCCTCTCACATTGCTTGCCCGTCTTTAGGTCATCTGATATGACTACCCCCAGGTCCCTTTCCATTTTTGTTGTTGTTAGTATCTCACCCCCCATTGTGTACTCTTCCCTGGGTTTGTTTCCCAGGTGCATTACCTTGCACTTCTTAGCATTGAATCTAAGCTGCCATACATTTGACCATTCCTCTAACCTTGCCAAGTCCCTTCTCATCCTTTCCACCCCACCCTGTGCATCAACTCTGTTGCAGATCTTAGTGTCATCTGCAAAGAGACATACTTTTCCTTCAGTCCTTCTGCAATGTAAACATAAAGACATTGAAGAGGACCCGATCCTAATCTAGAACCTCTAGGGTACCCCACTAGTAACCCTCCTTTCTTCTGAGTGGACTCCATTTACTATTACTCTCTGTGTCCTATTCTCCAGCCAATTCTTTACCCAGGCTGTCATCTTGGACCCACTCCCAGGCTGGCTAACTTGTATATTAATCTTTTGTGTGGGACTGTGTCAAATGCCTTGCTAAAGTCTAGGTAGGCCATGTCCACAGCCCCTCCCTGATCTACTACTTTGGTCACCCAGTCAAAGAAATCTATCAGATTCGTTTGGCATGACCTTCCCGCTGTGAATCCATGCTGCCTAGGGTCCTGTGCCCCTCTGGCCTCTAGATACTCGACAATTCTTTCCTTTAGAAGTGATTCCATCATTTTCCCTATCACTGAGGTTAAACTAACAGGTCTATAGTTTCCTGCTTCTGAAGCATTGCTTTTGCTTGCACATCCAGCCAGTCAGTGTACAAAAATGTGGTGTGTGTTCTGACACACATGGGGCACAGTTCTTAGGCTGTGCAGCAAAAGTTGTCTGATGCAGTTTTTGGCTGCTGTTGGAGGATTCCTCTAACATGGAATGTGTTACCAATCTGGCATGCAGCTGTTATTGGGCTAACTAGTATGTTTGGATGTCTGTCAGGATTTTTCATGGGTTCCATGCCTTGGTTTCTGGGTGAGCTTGATCAGCAGAGTGGCAATTGATGTCTTGATGGATTGAGGGTCTTTTTTTCTACCTGTAAAGCTGTGCTAATCAATCTCATTTACTTTTCAATAAAAAATGTTTTTCTTATACCACACTCAGTACTTGGCATAGTTTTCAGCCCTGCTGTCTGTTTAACTCTAGGGTCCTATAACCTTCCCAGCAGATCTGCTGGGGTAATAGTGCCTGACTTCTCCAGCTGATCTGCAGGAAATATGGTGTCTCTCTGTCCATTGTCCCTGGTGGTCCAGTAGTAACAAAATCTTTCCACATGTAAGAAATACAGGTGATGTTAAACAGGCTCTTCAAACACATTTTTCACCATTAAAATGCAGGAAAATCCACCATTTGAAGGTAACAATTTCAAGATTTTCAGGGGGTATGCCCTGGACCCCCCACTTTGTTAGGATTTTAACATTGGGGCATTAGCCCCCCAACTTTATACCTCTAATGACACCCTGGTCATGAGTTGTCAGTTAGGTCACTTACAGCCTAGCTCTCACTGCCAGCAACACCGTGTGACCACTGGCTCATACAGACTTTCTATTATCAATCACAAACCTTTTATCCATCATGAACTTTGTGCTCAGTGACTGTACTGAAATGTTTAGCTTGCATCCATTCCAAAATCTGTATCCTCACTCTTCCCTAAATGGGTGCCTTGTAGTCCTGCCACACTGTGCACCCCACATCCCTCACAAATTTGACACCTCACATCCCTCCCTTGTGATCCACAGCCCTTCCAAAATATGCGCTATATAAACTTCCCAAAATGTGTGCCACTTACCCTTACTGATTTTTTTTTTAACTTTTTTTGTTGAAGTTTAGCAAGAAAAGCAGGGGTGCAGCATTATCACAAAACAGATCCAATGAGTTATAGCAATCCACTAGTACAGTTAATTGAAGCAATGCAAATACAGGTTGGTCACAACAAACATTTCATTAGTGCAGCATGTAGAGATTCGGTCAAGGATTGCAGATATTTTACAAATGATATCATGAACAGAAGGGGTATGCTTCAAGTGACACCCTCTTTCATCAGCTTGGTTAGCCTGGGGTGCTATGTCTTTAAAGAAAGAAAATCCCTTACTCCAAGACTTTTTGCAGGGAACTCCACAGTGTATTGAATAGATCATCTCACCCATTGGTAGTAAGCTGGATCAGTTTAAGTTTTAGTCGAGCCCTGAGGTTATTGGACCATTTCTGGATTGAGGGGGACTTGTCTGCCAGCCAGTTTTGGGCTATCACTTTTCTGGCATTCACCAGAGCCATAGACCACAAGCAGAAGTTCTGCTTGGAAGCATGCTTGGGTGGGTTAGCACCTAGTAGTAATTCTAGTGAAGATTTGAGTGGGCTAGTTCCTAGCACTCCGGACATGATCTTGTGGGCACAGTTCCAGAATGGGATAACTATCAGGCATGTTAATGGAGCCTTCTGCAGCCTTGCATTTAGGGCATTCTTTGTGTTTTTCAGGACTGGCCTTTTGCAACTTCACTGGGGGCATGAAGGCCCTGTATGGAAAATTATAATGGATCTGGCAAAGTTTATTCCAACCAGAACATGAGGACTAGTGTCTGGTTACTCCCTCCCAGATCTTGAATGTAATGGTGGTACCCAAGGCCACTTCTCAGTTTATAGTGATTTTTCCATTAGATGCTACTCCCCCAGCATGGTTTTATAGTATACTAATAGTGGTTTAATTCAGGCCTGCGGCTTGTACATTTCCTCCTCAACACGGGAGGAGCTGGAGTGGGCAGGGCCGGTTGGGTATATTGCTGATAACCTGTGAACTACCTGCAGGTAATTAAATAGATCATTGGGGCCTAGTAACCATGCCTTCTGAAGATCTGTGAAGGATACCTGTAATTAGTATCTCTGCACTCCTTAAATTATTTCTCTTCCCCTGGTAAATAATGTGTTGACCTCCCTCTCATTCTACTCTTTTTCTCCTCTCAGCCCAGCTATTCCCCTTCCTCTGCTGTCTCCCTATCTAGCCACTGTCTCCAGGCTATCACCAGCATCTTGCTGCCTATGCTGTGTATTGCTGTAGTCCTGCACCCACCTAGTCCTTTGCATCTCCTCCTTATTATTCATATACTGAACTTCCCATACTATTTACTAATTTGTGATATAACTGTCTGGTAATTAGATTTTCTGTATTCTGTACATATTGTACATATGCGTCACTACTATGCTATTTTGTTGCTTGTTTTATACCTGTGCTGTAAATTACTCCACTGTTAATGCTTGTAGTATTATGTTCTGTATGTATATGATTGCATTTACCTCAACTATCCTTCCCCCAGGACACATTCAGGAAATGAGCAACTTGTTGCTCAATCTGCCTTTCGGTGAAACATTTCAATAAATAAATAAATAAATACCCCCCACCTCCCATATAACCGATCAACATGGTGCATATTTTTCTTCCCACATCTCAACAAACCTTTGTGTAGCAGGGCAGTATGCCTGGGGCAGTTCCTCATGGCTGCATTAATGTCCCCATGGATGGATGTCATAGGAGGGTGCTTTAAGTATTCATGGGCTGGTCTCCACACCTGTACAGTGGTGTGTGTGAAGGGATTGGTGGTTTCTCCCCCTTTCTGGACTTCAGTGTGAGAGGCAGCACCCCCCTTCTGAGATCTCCTGTGAGCTCCTCTTCCACAGGTTACAATCATGCCACATGCACAGATGCACAGGGTGAACACCAGTGTGGGACAGTTAACTTGGGATGCCCAGTAGTAATATTTGAATTAGGGCATCCCCCAGCTTCTGGGGAGCTGTGGTATTGCCCTATAAATGCATGCATTTTTTCCCCCTCCAGATGAATTTATGTGTGATAGAATTAAATGATTTAAAGATTATGTCTGGGATGTGAATGCGTAGTGACTTGGAGAGAGTTACAGGCATTTTGGCAGTGTGGACATTTTTACTATGCTGATCCTCCCCCACATGGAGATGGGGTGACTACATCCATCTTTCATAGTCCTCAGACAATACAGCTAAGACTAGGCAGAAATTCTTTTGGATAAAGAGACCTAATTTTGTTGTGATGACCACCCCTATGTATTTTATGCTATCTTACATAAGGCACCCCAATGCATTTGATTTATCCATTTTCATACAATCTTCCTATTGGCATCACTCTGCTCCTCTTCTGTCATTTCATCTAATAAACTCTCCCCAAGTTGAACCATACATTCCTCTCACATTTTTACTGCCTCTCTGTCCAATTAGGTATACAGAGCCCCTCTTGAATTTTGATGCTACACGTCACATGAGTCCTGAAATTCATGCCTCATTCAATTTCTGAAAAGTGCACCCTTTTCACCTCCTGTAATTAGCACTTCAGTAATCCTCCTGAAATCTGTGTACTGCTATCTTCTTGAAATGTGTGATCCACATGCCTTAAAAAACTGATACCCCATATGTCTACTAAAATTGTCACCATGTACCCCTTCACACAGTTCTGTCAAGAGCATGGGAAAAATATTCTGGGAGGTGTGCATGGAGTAGATTTGAGTTGGGTACAAGGAACACATATTGGGGGAGTAGAGCACAATTTTTAGGGGTGTAAGGTACAAATTTAAGGAGGAGTGTGAGGTGCAAATGATTATATTAGGAGTATGGGGCATAAATGACAAGAGGGGTGCGGGGAATTCATTTTGAGAAGGCTGGGATGCAATTTCAAGTGTGGCATAATGCACAAAATTTGGGAGGTGTAAGAAAGTGAATTTCATGAATAGAACAGGGAAGAAATTTCAGGAAGAAAGCAGGGTACACATTTTAGGATGGGTGTGAGGTGAAATCTTTGGGATGCAGGGCATAATGTCCGGGAGGGGTATGGGACATGGAATTGGGCAGTGTATGGGAAATACATTTTAGAAAGGGTGTGGGGTGTAAGTTTCACAAATAGTGCAAGGCATGAATTTGAGGAGGTATGTAGTGTGGCATTCTTGAAGTGACGTGGGGTGCAAATTTCAAAATGGGTACAGTCGGCTATTTTGGGATGGTGTTGTCTAAATTTGGTGAAGTATGGAGGTGCAAATTTCTTGTGGGTGCAGGTCACACTTTTTTGAAGGGAAGTAATACAGTTTGCAAAGTTCAATAAGATAGTAGGAGATATTTTTTTGAGGAGTATAGGGTGTAAATTTGGGATGGGTGTGGTGAGAAAATTTTAGGAGGGGTGTGGGGAATTATTTTAGGAGAGGAACAGGATTCAATCTTCTAGATGAGTGCATTATTGTGAGGGATGTGCAGTGTACATTTTTGAAGGGTGTGAGGCATACATTTTGGAAGGGATGTGTAATTGTAGGGGCACAGGGTGCCAGTTTGGGAAAGCATGAGGGTATACATTTTGGATGTTTTGTAGGTGTAAATTTCATCAGAGATGTGGAGTACAAATTTCAGGATAGTGTCAGTGCTAGATTTGGGAGTACTGTTGTATAGGGTGTACATTTTGGGAGTATGGGGTAGATTTTGGAAAAGGAGCAAGGCATTCATTTTGATTGTGGATTGACTGAGAAAGTTCTGAAGGAGTATGGGAAAACATTTTTAGAAGGAGTACTGGTACACATTTTGGGAGGGTGGGGGTGCAGTTTTAATGAAGGATGCAGATTCCAGATATCAGGAGGTGTGTAGACACACAGTTTGGGAATTCTGTGTTGTATCACATTCATGATTGCTGTACAGGCAAATTTGGGAGAATAAGTACATCAAATTCTTCAGTTGTGAGGACATTAATTTTAAAATGGTTACATGGTGCAAATATCAAAGTGGTACGAGGAACTAATTCTGGGAGGGTACAATGTATGTAAATAAAGAGGGGTTCAGTGTGTAAACCTCAGCAGAGATGTAGGCACAAATCCTGGAAGGGGTGTGGGGTGAAATGTTTTTGTTGGTGTAGGTACAAAGTTCTGGAGGGATGCAGGGTGCAAAATGTAGGTGGGTATAGGGCATATATTTTGGTAGGTTTATGGGGTGCAAATTTTGGGGTCTATACATGTACTACATGTGAAACCATCATAAACACAGTGTGCAGCTACATGGCAAACAAGGCCCCCACAGGATGCTGCATTCACAAATGACCATGCATGCCATGCAAATGAAGGGGGCATGTCAAAGCGGGCCATGCGGCATGTTGCACAGTGCACAGAGGTGTGCCACAGCTATGCAGCAACATCCCTTGACCCCACCAAATAAGGTAGTGCTCCTCACCCCACACAGCAGCACTGAAGTGAATTGCATGAAGGAGAACACCACGCAGACAAAGGCGGAAGATGAGGGAGGTATGCAGGTGGAAAGCCAGGTGCAGAATGCCCCAAAACTGAGCACTGGGCGACAGGCCATGGGAGCAGCCATGAGCGATCGTGTCTCGGTGCCCATCCACCATGCCGCAGACCTCATGGGTGGTCAGGTGATGTCCATGGGGGCAGACATCAGGACTCACTACCGCCAGCTGTATGGGTCACTGGTACTTAGCATACCTGCCGAGGTGAAGGCCAGGCTGTGGCTCAAAATACAAAGTGGTGTCAATGCCGCTGGACCTGAGGCCCAGACACTAGATGCCATCAAGCTTAAATGGTGTGACCTGCAAGCCACCATCAAGAGGAAGATCACAGCATGGGCATGGCAGGGCACCACAGGTGGTTCACCCAGTGAGGACAGCCAGCTCACACCTGTTGAGGGTATGGTGGCGGACACCCTGAACGACATCGGCATCCACAGGGAGGTGGATGGTGTCAACACCCTAGACAATACATAGGTGGAGGGCTGGCACATGGACACATGTGCAGTGCCCAGAGGTATAGTCTAACAGAACTCTGTTCCCCCCAGACCTGACAAGGTAGGAAGGTCCACAGGGGCAATGTTGCCACAGCAGCGGGCCACAGCAAAAATGCAGCTGGAAGAGGATGATGGCAGGCAGGAGGGAGAAGGCACTGGTGAGTGAGTGTGCCACATGCAACCCTGCATGACACATGACATGTGCCATGACCAGCCCTACTAACTGTACCCTTTCCCCCATAGGTACCGTGCATGACACCGAGTCACCCATGGAGACCGACACTGAGGAGGACAGCATCCCCACTATGCCCAACAATGGTTTGCAGGCCATAGCAGCTGCCAATGGAGGAAGCAGCAGCATTGGACAGCAGCAAACACCCAGTGCCTAGGCACACCATGCGAAAAATGTGGCAGGCACCTGACCGCAGGAACCCGTGTGTGGTCTTATCAATGGCATACTGGAGTGTCCGCCAGCCTTGATCCACAGGATGCAGAGCAGTCCAGTAAGGACTATCATGGTGTGTGCCTGGACATGGGTGCACAGAGCACCTGCAGGCCACATGGGCTGACAGATACCAGTAGCTGCACCAGCTCGAGGCTGACCACTTGGTGGAACAGTGCTGTACCACTGATGCGCTGCATGCCCTGACCACCAAGGTGTGAGGCATGTGTCATAGCATGAACCAAATTGTGGATGTTCTGGACTGGCTAGTGCTCAACACCATGGAATGGCATGCACCCCAAACAGGACATGCCAAGTGGGGAAACACACCAGTGCCCACCAGCACAGGCAACCCACAATGCCACCCAGGGACAGTGCTAGATGGCACAGCACCCCCGGGCTGGCTGACACACCAAGCCGAGCACCGCCATGTGACTATGATGCAGAGGCAGACCATGATGATCCAGATGACATGGGTGCACAGGGCACCAAGGGTGACAGTATGGGACCTGTGGTGGAACACGGCAATGCCGATGAAGTAGGCACGCCTGAACATCACATGGGCTGGGCACCCTGCAGACAGCATACCCCCAGCCACAGCAGACAACTGGCATCACCCTGGAGGGTGGGAACATGGATCTTGGCCCAGCTGCAGACCAAGCCCGGTGACAAGCTGAAGCAGTAACACTGCAAAACACCAGGCATGGCCACACACCCCTCAGTTGTACTGCATAAACGCACACTCCCACAGTGTAGCACTGCACCATTATGTGCACCCACAATGAGATGCAGCAACAACACATGCCAGCACAGTGAATAAGTGCACCAACATGTGCCCACACATGATGTCATGCACACACATGCCCCCACACTGCACTGGTGCACTAACACATGCACCCACAATGATGTACAGCACAACATAAAGGCCCCCCTCATCACAGTGAACAGCACCACAAACAGTGCCCCCCCAGGGAATGGCATGACATCATGTCCCACCCTCCCTTGGTGGTACAGCCATGGGAGGACAAACCACATCACCAGTGACCCCTTCCACAGGGGATACAATGGGACCCCACACACACACATCCAGTGTGGTTGGGTATGGCCGCCACTGCCCTTCCCCTGCTGGTCGACGACATGTAGTGTGGGAATTTGGCAGTCTGGCAGGTCCCTCCCTCCGAGATGGTGTGCTGAGTGTGGAGCTCATCACCATGTACCCTTCACCTGCCCCAGCCCATGCACACACAGGGCATAGCCACATGAGGGCCACGGTGTAGTCCTTCACAGCTGCACATGCATGACAGTCTCGCACATATCCAGTGTCTTGCACCCCCACAGACCACAACCAGTCCAACACCCCCATGGTGCATGCCTACCACCAAAGCATACCCGAATGAGTGCCACCCTAGCCTCCCAACCACCTGCGGTCTCTGGCATCCGGCATTTGAATGCATCACCATCCCCGAGCAGTCCATCCAGCGGCTGTACTCCCACTTTGGGCACATCATGCCATAGAGTGAGGTTGTGCAGCATAGCACAGTCCGTGAACACCCTGCATGCCTTCCCTGGTGCCATCATGAACATCCCCCAGTATGGTCCAAGCAGCAGAAGAGCATCTTCAGAAGTCCAATGGCCCCCTCAACGATGTTCTTGTCTTCTGATGGGCATGGTTGTATGCCTCCTCTGCAGCTGTCGTGGGTGCCAGGATTGATGTTCATCAGGTCTGTCCTCAGGGGATATCCACTATCACCTGTGCGGGGAGAGAGGAACAGTGTCACACATGTGGACTCATGCCTCTGTACAGGTGCTATTTATTTATTGAATTCTTGGACTAAGACCTTTGAATTTCTCAACTCATTTACAAGGTTCCACTTAGAATGGTACAGACAAATTACAACAACAACAGGTCACAGTACAGTAGCAAGTTCAAAATGGCTGTGCATAATTAACAATAAACAAAAAGCAGTGCAGGCAGTTAAAGTAGGGAAATACAACTCCCCACAGTTACCATGGTTCATGGGTTTTTATACAAAGAGAATAATTACTAGGTGCTGGGAAATTGCTCTTGGGAGGGGAAATTCTTAGTTCAGAGGGTGGGAGGGACAGGGATTTAGCATTCCAGAGGGGAGTGTGGGCTGCCGAGAGCGAAGTTAGGTGCAAGTAAGAGAGGGGATCAACCTAGGAGGTTTCGTCATAGAGAGGGAAGGATAGAGAAAGAGGCATCCAAGTGGGTATGTAGGTTCGAAATAGGAAAAAAGACGAAATTAGGGTGTGACTGTAGGGGTGTGGGGGAAGGATATTCAGAGTGGAACCAGCCTGAGGGTATTAGTAGTAAGAATTTTGAGGTAGGGATGGTCATGGGGAAAATGGTGAGATAATGATCTGAGCAAGTTCTTACCTTAAAAGGAGTGCTGAGATGCCGGGGGGGTAGAGGAGTAAGAGATTAGTGCACAGTAGGAGACAGAAAAGAGCATATGTCTAGTAGGATGGCAAGATAACGAGCAGGGCAAATTCATTGCTTTAAGTGACAGTAGTACTGAGATGCAGTGGGGGAGAGGGGTGTGCGACACACACACACACACACACACACAGGGGGACAGTGCCATACTCACCCAGCAGCTATACATCTATGCCCCCTGCATGGATCATGCCACCAATGCGCCATGTGTCCAGGATGAAGGTGACATGGCACAACCCAGGATATTTCGCACAGTCATTTGTGAACACACCACAAGCATTGCACACCACCTGGCAGTTCACGCTGTGAAACCCCTTCCTGTTTCTATATGCCTCCTCCTGCATTGGCAGTGCCAATATAGTGATGTGGGTGCTGTAAATTGTGCCCAACTCATTCAACATGCCATGCATGTCATAGAATGCCTGCTTCATAAAACAGACATTATTAGTGATGTTGGGAAGGTGATGTACATGTTCCAGCAGGGCATCTGTGACCTCTGACATGGCATGGGACACTGAGGACTGGCACACACCCACAGTGTCGCTGGTCACCTTCTTGAAGAAGCTGGTGGCATAGTATGCCAGCGCACACAGCACCTTCATTTCCACAGTCATTGCCCTCGAGCAGCATGTCCGTGGGGTGAGTCTGTCATGGACCATGTCACATAGCGTGATGATCATGGGCCATGGCAAATGAAAGCGGTCAATGCAGTGTACCTCCTGCAGCATGGAGGCATCCAGCCATGGGCAGAATACCCTTGGCCATGGCCACCTCAGCAACACCAGCTCCTCATGGAGCACTTCCATGTTCAAGAATGCATGGGATAGGCACATAGGAATTATCAAGCTATGGCGAAGGGGGGGGGACTTGTCATATAAACTAGGGTACCTTAAGCATTAGAAAGAGTGATAGAGCAGACTGGATGGGCCACAAGGCCCTTATCAGCCGACAGCATCTATGTATCTATGTATCTATGTAACAGCAGTCCAGGACACATCCTGCCATGTCATGACGTTTCTGATGCACCATGTGGGCGCCCGGTGTGACCGTGTTATCCCTCCATGCATGCATGCATGTACCTTTAAAGGAACAGGTCATGCCACACGTGTGTGCTGGCCCTGCACAGGGGGTGGAC
Source organism: Neoceratodus forsteri (assembly GCA_016271365.2). NCBI lineage: Eukaryota > Metazoa > Chordata > Ceratodontiformes > Ceratodontidae > Neoceratodus > Neoceratodus forsteri. Next base: position 1,231,844,142 of record CM057459.1, on the reverse strand, counting down.
ATGTGTGGGTACACATGCCCATGGCCCATTGCATCCTGCATTGCACAGAGTATAACTCAGCGATCATGAAGAGGGTGGCAGTTGTATCTATGGAGTGATTCCCACTGCACCTGTGGCAGGTGGCGGAGTCTGATTATTGTGACTCTGGGGGCTACAGGACACTGTGGCTCATGCAAGGCCATGAGTGGGTGAGTAGTGGGTGATCACATGGGGACATGTTTCTGTGCGGGTTGTGTATGTTGTGCTGTGTGCTAACCCATGTTGTGTCTCTCTCTCTCTCTCTCTCTCTCTCTCCCTCTTTCTCCCAATCTCACCCCACACAAGACAAGATGGGCATGCCCTTGAGATTAGAGCCTGGGTAGCCAAGCAGCTGGATAGTGACCACAAGATGGTCATAGCCCACATGAGGAATGAGGCAGTGGTGGTGGCTAATATTTCCATGATACATGCCCAGGAGGGTGGTGGGCAGATGCATCCAGTACGAGGGGGAACAGGACAACATCAGGACAGAAATGGTCTGGCTGGTGACAGTCCAGTCAATGGTGAGTGCATGGCATGTGCATGGGCAGGCCTTGGGAGGGGTGATGTTTGTGCAGTGATGGGGGTGTTGTACAGCCTTGTCACTGCTGTATGGTGCTACCTGATACTCGGCACCTGGTGTCAGTGTCCTATCCTATGTGTGCGGCCATGGCCAGGGACTGGCTGTGCATGTCCATAGGGTGTGTGATGTTGCAATACTGTACTTCCCGTACACCCATGCTGGGGACATGTCTGGAGGCCCCAGGATGGCCATCCACCATCAGGGACACGTCGTACCTTTGGGTGTACACCACCCTGGTGTGTGGTACACCTGGATGCATCTGTGGTCCATGTGGTCTGCAGGGGCATGCCAACACCACTGGTAAATGTTGGCCTTACATGCCTGCAGTCCCTGCAATATGTACAGGTAACACGTGTTCCCATTCCCGCCATGCCCTGCGGCCAGGATGGGTGCCTGCCATGTGGCATGGCAGCCTGTGCAGCATGATGCTGCCAACACCAGCCCATGGGCAGGACAGTAGTGTGGGTGGGTAACTGCTGGCCATGGCAGGACACAGAGGGTGGTGGTAAATGCCTGTGACCCACAGAGGGAAGAGTGACTAGTGGGGTACCACAGGGATCAGTGCTGGGACCGGTCCTATTCAACATCTTCATTAGTGACATTGCACAGGGCCTAGAAGGCAGAATTTCACTGTTCGCTGATGACGTAAAGCTCTGTAACAGAGTAGACACACCAGAGGGTATAGACAGAATGAGAAGGGACCTGCAGAAACTTGAAGAATGGTCAGGGGTTTGGCAGTTGAAATTCAATGCAAAGAAGTGCAAGATAATGCATATGGGGCACAAAAACCCTGGCACAATATATATCAGTTGTGGGGTGAGGATATAGCATGCACCAAGCAGGAAAGGGATCTTGGGGTTATCATCTCTGATGACCTCAAGGTAGGGAAACAGTGTGACAAGGCAGCAGATAAAGCAAATAGGATGCTGGGATGCATAGGCAGGGGCATCACCAGCAGGAAAAGGGAGGTCATAATTCCACTATACAAGACACTAGTGAGGCCCCACCTGGAGTACAGTGTACAGTTCTGGAGACCTTACCTACTTAAGGACATAGACAAAGTAGAGAAGGTTCAGAGGAGGGCAATAAAGATGGTACATGGATTGCATCACAAGTCCTATGAGGACAGGTTGAAGGAACTGAATATGTACTCCCTGGAGGAGAGGAGGGAGAGAGAGGATGTGATAGAGACATACAAGTATCTTACAGGAGGAATAGGGTGCAGGAATACACTATTTTTAAGTGAAAATGATTTCAGGACTAGAGGGCATGGGATGAAGTTGGAGGAGGACGATTCAGAGAAAACGTGAGGAGGAATTTCTTCACAGAACGGGTGGTGGACAAGTGGAACACCCTGCCAGAGGAAGTGGTGGGGCCTGAAGTAATCATGGGATTTAAGAATGCATGGGGTAGACATAAAGGAATTCTGGAGGTCAGGGGTAAGGGGCAACAGACTTCTAGGAAAACATAAACTGAACTTACAAGCTCAAATGGGCAGGCTGGGTGGGCCATATGCCCTTATCTGCTGACACTGTCTATGTATCTATGTATCTATGCTGGGCATGCATTCCCCATGTGGGCATGGCACACACCCTGGGTACAGCCTGTCATGGTGCCTGCACCTGCCTTGACCCTCAATCCCGCCACACCTGTGTGGGTGACTTCGCCACCGTGATCATGGAACTGTGTGGGACATGGTCCTCATACTGGGGCCACAGCTATGGCCCTGGCCATGCCTGCTTGGGATGCTGTGGGTGACATTGCACATACATGTACAGTGCCTATGTGCTTTGTAGTGGCATCCACAGGGCACACCATTTGCCACCATGTCTGTGACTAAGGCACATGTGCTGTGTGTGCAGCACCATCATGATGGGGGCTGGCAAGGGGACAGGGCAGTGTTGTAGTGTTGGATGAGGGATGTCACTCAGCATGGGGTCCGCATGGGGCCTGTGGTCCATACCACCGGTGCATATGAGCATGACAGCGGTCCTGTTCACATGGCCCTGCCCTGCAGACGCATGCATAGAGCATTGTTCAGGCCACCAGGAGGCTGCATGACAGTAGAACATAGAAACATAGACTTTGACAGCAGATAAGGACCGCTTGGTCCACCCAGTCTGCCCATTCCATGCATGGGTGCTGGTGGCATTGGTGGCATGTGGGGAATGGGTGCTGTGACTTACTGTGTCTCTCTTCTCCACAGCATTAACATTGACCCATCCATAGGATGACAGTGCAGAGGATTGTGAGGGGGTCAGTGTCTCTGATGGACTTTACCAGCAGCAGTGATGAAGAGTGACCATGGGCGGCACAACGTAAGGGACCCAGCGGAGGTGGGGACAGAGGAACAGGCTGGGGCAGCATGATTAGTCCACACCCATGTACCACTGTGCATGGCTGCTGCAGTGCTCATTCTACAAATGTTTATGTTGCAGTGCTGTAATAAAAAGTTTGTATTGTGCTCCTTGCTGTGGTTTATGACTCCGGGGTGTGGGCGGGAGCAGAGGTGCACTTCACTGGTGTTGCTGGGTGTGGTGGGGCAGGGGTACATGGTTTTGAATGTCCCTGTTTCTCAGGGACATCTCTGGTTTTGCCTCACTGGTTTCTCAGTCCCTCATGCTGCTTGTGTGTATGTGGCCATACAGCATAGACTGGCAGCAATGCATGCTGTCAGGCATTAATAGTGCCTGTCGTACTGTTCTCTAGAACATGCATCTTATACTACTCCCCATACTTTCTTGGCCTCCTGGGTGACTGTTATCAGTTGCTACGCTGTGTCCCTGATTTGGGGTCCTGTGCTTGTGCATTGGGCCCGCCCCTGTTATATAAGGCATGGTGTTGGGGGGCATGCGTGCTGGTGCATGCCTGCCTCATGTGCCTCAGCCATGCCGGTCACAGGTCACCTATGTGTGTGCGGACATGTGCAGTGTATGTTCCTTGGGGGCCACTGTCTGGTTCTGTACACCGCTGTGTGCTATGCCTCCAGCAGGTGGTCCAGTGTGCTGTGCAGGGGTATGGACAAGATGTGGCTGCACACTGTCCTATGTCTGCCTCCCCCATGCCACACCCATGGCATCTGTTTGGCACAGGTGGCACCCACTGTGGCTATGCCATGTTGCTGGTCACAGCACTCTGGTGGCATGGCCAGATCAGGGCTTATGCCCCTCATGCTGTGGTGGTGCCTGCTCTCTGCACACTGGACGCTGCCATTGGGCATGTGGCTAGTTGATGTCCCGCATCTCATCAGTGGCCGTGTGCTTCCATCCCCATATCACTGTGAATGCAATGCACCTTGTAGCAGCATTGTGCAGGTGTCCCATGGGATGTTGTCCCTGTTCTGCCTCTGGTGGAAACTGTGCCAGACTGTCGGGCAGACGGTTCATCTTAGGTGGGAACTTATGTCAGCCCTCCCAGCTGTGTATGTGAACGTGTCCTGCACAATGCACCTGGGCATCATATGTAGCATCGTGAATGCATGCATTGGTTGCCTATTTGTGACCTTACACAGGCATGCCCCTGTGTATACATCATGTGGGTGTCCACGTAGCTGTGTGCAGCCACACTATGCAGTGACCTGCATGCATTTCCTGCATGCTGTTCTGGGGTGGAGTGCTTGCCTTAAGCATGTAGGCGCCTCCACACTGCCCTTGTGTGCCCTACGCACAGCACACTGGTGTCATGCATAGGCCCCTTTATCAGCACTATGGAGTTTAAGTTTTGAAGGGATGTGAGGTGATAAACTGAGGGGAGGTTTGGAGTGCAAACTGCGGCAGGACCGCATGGCACAAATTTAAGTCGGAGGTACAGATTTCTGAACTGGTGCAGGCTGAACATTCCTATGGAACACAAGAAGCAAAGTTCAGCAGGGATGAAACACGCCAAGTCAGTATGAACCAGTGGTCATTCAGGCTGTGAGTGCTTTTGCTAACATGACATGACATCATCAATAGCTCTTCACTGGAGTCAGTTTTTTTTAAATGAATAGTACTCCCAACATCTAAAGGAAAAAAAACATTTTATTCATTATACTGCTGTATTCCTGGTGTTCTTTTTCCAGCTTCTTTCTGAAGCTTTTTCTACTTTTCTATGGCAATTTTATGGGTTGTGGGACTCACCATGCATGTTTCTTTTATGACTCCTCTGCTTATGGGAATGTCCCAGAATGCCTCTGAATAATGTCTAGGGGTCCATCCTGCAGTGTATGGTCTTCTTACTCATACGGCCTATGTAACAAATATGAACTTAATGTTTTATTTTGAAGTCCAACAGCAAGACAAGCATGATAAATTAATGGTTGTTTCAGTCATGCTGTGAAGTATAACTCCAATGCAATCTTGTTCCAGGGAGCTGCTTTACTATAATATGTTCAGACAACTCAGTGGAACACCATCCTATTGTAGTTAAACTTCAGACCATAGCTGAAACTATTATTAATTTGCCCTGCATTCTGTCTCCCTGTTGTACTTAAAACATAAAATGTAATGTACAGATATACAGTATCTGAAGAGCTCTGATCCTGATTTATTTCTCCCGCTATGTAGCCCATCCTCCCAACCACTTGCCTGCCATGACAGCCATCTCCAAATCTTGCAACCCATCCAATGTGCTTCCCCCTCCTGATTGACTTTCTACCTTCAGGGATGAGCAATGGCCCTATACAAATATATTTAATTATTTTGTTTTTGTCCCGGAAAGTGCACTAGACAAATTCTGCCTATTTTCAGGCATGACCCAGGAGGGGGATACAGATTCATGCCAACTGACCTTGAACCAGATTAAGCTGTTAGTGATATTTTAGTGAATGGGGAAATTCTCTACTCATTTCAAGAAGTGCCATGGGATCTTTAACATTCACCTGAACTACCACCAGAACAGGCATATGGGACCTCGGTTTAATGTCTCATCCTAAAGATGGCACCTCAGGAGTGCAGCACCCCCATGCTGCAACATAGTGTCAGTATTGGATTTAACCCAAGTACCTGGTGTGGGGATAGAACCAAGTCTTCTGATCTCCTAGCCTCAGAGGTGAGTGTGCCACCTGCTGAGCCACTGACACTGGTCAGTCATGCCCAAAATGTCCTGGTGTGGTGACCAGCTCCAGACTGCCATCTTATCAGTAACAGAAGCATGACAGCCTCTCTCCAGCTGAAATTCAGATGGCATGTTCCTTTCTCAACATGAACACAGCTTTGCTGCAAAGCTGCATACAGTTCTTGTAACATGTGCTTGTATGAGTTTTAATTTATTTGAGGGATTGTAGAAAGGGATGAGACTAATAGTAATTTCTCTGCTGAGCATGGTGATGTTTATCGACATTGAAATTTTGCTCATGTGTGTGCCACACTGCCAGTGTTTTTTTAATTCCCAGTGTTTAGAAGGGCACATAAATGTGCTTTTAGGTGCAGGTCTCCTTTAACAGGCAGTGAACTCAGGTCTACAAAAGGATTGCAAATTTCAAATGAAATAACAGAAATCTGAACTTTGGCTTGATGCTTGTTGGGTACTCACTATTTCTAATTCTACTGTAAGTTTAGTGCTTTTGGCAATTCCTCTCTTGAATATCTAATAGTAATGAATACTCAGATACTGTTCGCTCTCCCACGCAATTCTAACACAACATTACAGAAATAAAAATCTGATGTACTAAAGAAGTCTAGGATTGTATATAACATTAAAACATAGGGTAGTTTGGAAGAGGGCGATGCTTTGTATAAAATTATGACATTAAATACTAACCATTCCTCCACACAGGATAATGTTCTAAATTTCCTTTTGCATAATTTATATTACTTTATCTCCTAGTTGGTTCAAAAACAGAATGTCTGGTTACATTCCTCATTCATGCCTTTCTCTTTGTTCATAGTGTCCACGATATAAATCCAATTTAATGTACTTCACATATTAAGAGTAGCTTTTCCCAATCTCTACCTCTTTCCAGTGTTTTAGCTTTTCTGACCCCCAACATTTTAATGACAATATTGTGTGCCCATTCTGTGCAAAGTACAATGCCACATATTAAGTTTAATCCTTTTGTCTGATGGCCCTTTTATGTTCAATAATTCTAGTGCTTAGTGCCCTACTGGAACAGGGAGGCCCAATCAGGGCTGAATCAATGTGACAAGAAGCAGTTGCAGGGGTCACTCAAGGGACCAGGATTCACCCTACCTTTTCCACTGGACTGTAATTTTGAACTTGGCACCTCCCACCCACCAGCTAATTGGGCTATGGCACTTCGCTCTTCAATCTCTGACCCTCCTCCTCATGCAGTCAGACCTGAACTGGAGTGATGGAAATGAGCTGTAGGGTTGCTTACGGCTCCAGAATTTGACCATCCCCACCTTCTTCACTGGACTTCAGTTTTGAACTTGGTACCTCTCACCCAGCAGCCAATCAGGCTATGAAGGTCACTTTGCAAACTCTGCTCTTCTTCCCTGTTCATGCAATCAGCATGGGCTTGACTAGTGCCAGCTGGGTAACCGGGTCAATGAGGTGCAGTGGCAGCCCAATTAGGGAGGAATCAGAGCAGGAACAAGCTGCAGGGACACTTGATGGTCCAGAATTTATCATCCCTCCCCAAGCTTCTCCACAGGACTGCAGTTTCAAACTTTGTGTCTCCTTCTCACCAGCCAATCAAACTGTGAGTGGCTGCTCTTCAAACTCCTTCATCACTGCTCACACAGTCAACATGGGCTTGGAACAGTGCCAGTCAGGCAACTGTGTCAATAAGGTTTGGATGCAGCCCAAGCAGGGCTGAACTGGAGCAACGGGAACAGGCTGGGGCTGCTTGAGGGTCCGGAATTTGGCCTCCCTCTAACCTTCTCCAGTGGACTGCAGTTTCAGGCTTGTTGCTTCCCACTGTATCATCAAATCAGACTCTTGGTCATTGCTCTTCAAAGACTGCCCTTCTTTTCTGCTCATGTAGTTGGCATTGCTTGGACTGGTGCCATTCATGTATTGAATACCACACGGTGTGGCAGCAACCGAATTAGGGCTACATTAGAATGGCTGGAACCAGATGCAGAATTCCCTTGAAGTTCTGGCATTTGCCCTCCCCCCAACCTTTTCCATTGGACTGCAATTTCAAATTCATTGCCTCCAGCCCACCATCCAATCAGGCTGCAGAATGCCAGTCTTCAATCTCTGCCGACTTCCTACTCACGCTATCAGCATAGGCTTGACTTGTGCCAGTCAGGTGATCAGATCTGTGTGGCTGCACTTGAGCTGCAGCTAGTGATGGGAATGAGCTGCAGGGTAACTAGAGGGACCAGGATATGCCCCCCAAACCTTCTTGGCTGGACTACAATTATGAACTTGATACCTCCAACCCCACCAGCCGATCAGGCTGTAGGATGTTGCTCTTCAAACTCTGCCATTCTTCTCTATTTACACTCAGTTGGTATAGTCTTGGATTGGTGCCAGTCAGATGACCAGGTCTGTGAGGTGCTTTAGTGGCCCACTTGGAGTGAATCAGAGACGTGGGAACCAGATGCATTGGTTGATTGAGGGTTCAGAATTTGCCCCTACCCACCTCCCAACAGATGTCTGAACTTAGCCCCATGAGAACAGCAGAACCAGCAAACATCTGATTTGAGCTTGTAAAATCTCTAACATGCACTGCAAGCTATTGAGTATCCCACTGCTGCAGCCAAGCTCTGGCATAAGTGGCAGGGGATTCTGGGAATCCTGGATACACCAAATGTCACCTTGGGGGTCAGCAGAATCAGTCTGATTCAATTGTCTATACTGCAGTACACAATGGGCCGGATATTCAAACTGCGCTATTCTGTGGCGCAAGCCCTTGCGCTGCACAAAATAGTTGCGCTGGTGGTGTGGCCGTAGCAATATTCGAAGGAGTTGCGCCTTGAGCAACTCCTTTGAATATCACCCCCGGGCTCACAGCCACTGTGCATGGCACAGTGGAACTTGCGCCACCGCAGGTGGTCAGAGGTGCATTCATCTTGGCGGTGGCGCAGTACCATTACGCCATGCATAAATATCCGATATTCAAAGGTGACATGCAAATGGGGCCATAATTCATGCAAGGCGCAGGGGGCCATTTGCATTCTGATTCATGGCCCCATTTACATGCCATTAGCATGCAGGTCGCCCGATCCCCGAGGACTTGCACCTGGCGCCCTGCGAACCAGCAGCCATCAGGGACCGATGCCCCTGCACAGCCCGATCGCGGGCAAAAGAGTAAAACATCCCCCTACTCCCCCACCGGCCTGATCGCTGGCAGCAAAGTGTTCCCCGAACATATCCCTGGTGGTCCAGTGGACCGCTAAGCCTGATCGCGGGCCCAAATGTATAAACACAACCTCCCCTCCTCCCGAATATAGCCCTGGTGGTCCAGTGGACCGATAAGCCCGATCGCGGGCTGCATTGATTTAACCCCCAAGACCACATCCCTGGTGATCTGGTGTCCCCACCCACCCACATCCATGAAGCCCCACCACCCGCTCCCCTCCCGCGGCGGTGGGCGGCAGCATCCCACCCACCTCCGTCAGCCGTGCCGGAGCGATCACCGTAGCGCATTGGCGTGAGCAAGAGCTGGTCAATGGGCGCAGCCCATACCGCATAAGGCAGTCCAGATTTGAATGAATGAATTCATTCACAAATTCATTCATTCATAAATCTGACTGCCTTAGACGGTATGGGCTGCACATCCATTGGCTCTTGCTCTGCACCAATGGGCGTGCAGTTCTACCGGGCAGTCAGTCGGCAGGCGGCGGGCAGCAGCAGGCGGGTGGGATGCTGCCACCCACCAGCTGCGGGGGGGAGGGGGTGGTGGCTTTGTGGGTGGGTGGGTGGGGGACACTAGATCACCAGGGATGTGGTCTTGGGGGTCGCAAACAATGCATCCTGCGATCGGGCTTATCGGTCCACTGACCACCAGGGATATATTTGGGAGGGGAGTTGTGTTTAGACATTTGCTGCCCGCGATCGGGCTTTCGTCCACTGACCACCAGGGATATGTTCTGGGGACACTTTGCTGCCCACGACCGGGCCAGTGGGGGTGGGGGACTTACACTTTTGCCCGCGATCGGGCTGTAGGGGCACACAGGAGGGTTGAGGGCCAGCCACAGGTGGCAGCTGCTGTGTTGCGCCTGCAATGCGGCAGCTCACCTGTGGGTGGCCCTCGACTTGATCCTTTTTTTTTGGCTCAAAGTTGTGCAGGCGCAGGTTGGGGGTTGCGCCTGCACAACTCTGCACAGCCCGGCTGAATATCGGGCTGTGCAGTTTATGCATGGTTCCTCCCCCTCCAGTTCAGCATGCATTCATTTTGAATATCTGGCCCAATAAGTATTTTATTTGCAGACAAACTACTAAAAACGGGTCCAGCACCACAGTTTGGTGTGGGACTCTTAGTGCTGACTGTTCCACTTTAATTACATAAGTGTTTAAAAACAATCATTTGTCAATGCCGAATGTTGATTGTGTTGGTCTGTTGAGCACGCTTACTGGCCCTCTGTCAGTCGCTCAGTCTGTTTCGTCTGGTGCTGCAGGCTGCTGTTTTGTACTGGCCTCCTGCTGCTTTTGGCACCTTGTTCTGCCCACTAAGAGTTCTGCAGCTGTCCTGACAGAACTCGTTGAGGTGGCTCACCCCTCTGTCACTCTTGCATTCTGTTTCTCTTGTTGCTGCAGGCTTCCCTTTGTACTGGGCTCCTGCCTCTGTTGGTGGCTTTTTCTGCCCACAAAGAAATCTGCAGCAGTCCTGACACAGGTCTGTTGAGCCTGCTGACTCCCCTCTCTCGCTCACTCATTCCATTTCTGCTGGAGCTGCAGGGTGGCCTTTTGTACTGGTCTCCTGCCTGCATTGGCACCTTTTCGGCCAACAAAGAAATCCGCATGATCCACAGCAGAGCTCCGTTGAGGTTGCTCACTCCCCTGTGTCACTCACTCATTCTGTCTGTCCTGGCGCTGCAGGTTGCCCTTTCATACTGGGCTCCTGCCTCTGTTGGCGCTTTTGTCTGCCCACAAAAAAACCTGCAGCAGTCCCGACAAAGCTCCGTTTAGCTCGCTCACTCCCCTTCTCTCACTCACTCATTCCGTTTCTGCCGGCGCTGCAGGCTGCCCTTTTTTATTGGACTCCTGCCTGCGTTGCCGCCTTCTTCTGCCCACAAAGAAATTTGCAGCACTTACAATACAGCTCTTTTGAGCTCGCTCACTCCCCCTCTCTCACTCGCTCATTCTGGTTTCCCCGCCAGTGCAGGCTGCCCATTTGTACTGGGCCCCTGCATGCACTGGCACCTTTGACTGCCCACAAACAAATCCACAGCTGTCCTGACAGAGCTCTGTTGAGGTTGCTCAGTCTCCCTCTCTCACACACACTCAGTCTGTTTGTCCTGGCGCTGCAAGCGGCCCTTTTGTACGGGACTCCTGCCTGCATTGGCGCCTTTTTCTGCACACAAAGAAATCTGCAGCAGTCCTGACAGAGCTCCATTGAGCTCATTCAGTCCCCATGTCTCACTCGCTCGTACTGTTTCTCCCACCGCTGCAGGCTGGCCTTTTGTACTGGGCCCCTGCCTACATTGATGCCTTTTTCTGCCCACAAAGAAATCTGCAGCAGTCCTGAAAGAGCTCTGGTGAGTTTGCTCACTCCCCCTGCCTCACTCGCTCTCTCGTTCTGCTTCTCCCAGTGCTGCAGGCTGCCCTTTTGTACTGGACTCTTGCGTTGGGCCCTTTCTCTGCCCACAAACAAATCTGCAGCAGTCCCGACAGAGCTCAGTTGAGCGCGGTCACTCCCCCCTCTCACTCGTTTGATCTTAATGTGTCCACACAGTGATTTCCCACAGCAACCGTGCTATTTTGTGGCAGGAGTGCAAAAACAGATTTTAGCCACAAAGCGAAAAATGGCAGCTGTACTGTTCATAAGGAGGTGTGGAAAAATGACACTGTTGAAAATGTGGGGTGAAAATATCACAAAATTGCGAAGTACAAGGGTGCGTGGAAACAAGTCAACGCACTCTTGTAACACAGTCATGTTATGGAGTTTCGTCACCCGATTTTCAACATAGGCATTTTAGGACCTCTGCTCATGAACAGTGCCACTGTCATTTTCTTAATCTGTCCCGAACAGTGATTTCCCACAGCGACCGTGTTATTCTGTGCCGGAACTGTGAAAACACATTTCAGTCAGGATGTGGAAAATGACAGCTGTACTGCTCATAAGGAGGTGTGGAAAAATTTCACTGGTGAAATGTGGCGTGACAATATTACAAATCCTGCGGAGTTACAAGTGCGTGGAAAGTGTACCGCATACTTGTAACAGTCATTCAATGGGGTATTATCACCAAATTTTCAACATAGGCATTTTAGGACCTCTGCTCGTGAACAGTATCACTCTTATTTTCTTAATCTGTCCCGGACAGTGATTTCCCACAGCGGCCGCTCTATTCTGCACAGGAAGTGCGAAAACACATTTCAGCCAGGATGGGAAAAATGACAGCTTTACTGTTCATAAGCAGGTGTGGTAAAATGGCAATGTTGGAAATCTGGAGTGAAAATATTATAAATTCACGAAGTTGCAAGCGTGCGTGCAAACGCGCAGCGTGCGCTCGTAACACCAGTCATTTTATGGAGTATCATTACCAAATTTTCAACATAGCCATTTCAGGACCTTCACTCATGAACAGTGTCACTGTCATTTTTTACTCTGTCCCAAACACTGATTTCCCCATAGCGCATTATAAAATATTCTTCTGCTACCGAAGTGTGGAAACACATTTCCGCCAGGATGTGAACAATGACAGCTATACTGTTCACAAGGAGGTGTGACAAAATGCCAATGTTGAAAATCTGGTGTGAAAATATTGCAAATTCATGAAGTTATGAGCATGCGTAGCAACAGCGCAGCGCACACTCGTAAAACAGTCATTTTTTCGATTTTTTCCAGCATATTTGCAACACAGGCTTTTTGAGAACCCACCTCATGGACACTGGAACTGTCATTTCATTAACTGGCCCCAAAAGGTGATTCCACGCAGTGACCACGAAATCACCTTTCCGGGCCGATTTACGCCGTGACAGTTCAAGAAATCATGAGGAGGGGTCCCAAAAACCACAAGTTGAAAATTTGGTGAAAATAATTCCCAAAAATGCCCGAGATATGCAGTAAAGTTGAAAAACCCTACGTATTACATTATACAGCTTACCGGCATTTCCTCAGTTCACGGTCGGCTTTGAAGAGTGCAGATGTGTTCCTGGTCCACCGAAGATCATTGCGCCGAGCTCCTAAGGTAAGTATGGGATGAGGGGGGTGTGGGGAGGCAGGGAGTGCAGTGGGTGGGTGGGTATGGGTGGGAGGCAGGGGCGAGCGCCGAGGACAGTTTCTTTTATCCAGGGTAAAACAAACAACAACAAAGAACCAGACATCGCGGGACCGATTTAATTTGCAGGGCCTCTGGCACACTGGGGTGAGCTCATAGTGTGCCAGCAGAGGCTTTCTTGTTCAGGTTCAGCAGTAGCCGATGGGAGTTGGGCACCCCCATCCGAGCAGATGAGGCGGGGGTATCATTATGCCAATGGGATTGGGCACCCCATTGGCAGGAACAAGGAGGGTGACAGAATGCTGATGGAGGTGGGCTCCCGTGCAACAAAACAAACAGGGAGTACTACAGCCAACGGGACTGTGCATACCGCCGGCAGGAACAAAAGCGGGGGCACAGAATGCTGACGGGATTGGGCCCCCATTGGCAACTCAAACATGGTGGAAAGAGAGTTAGAACACGGGCGCAAGCTTCACGGTTCACAAACAATCTCAGGGGTTTATGATCCCACCCTGCAATGACGGGTCGCCTCATTGCAGCGATGGCTGACGCTGCAATGACGAGGTGGACCCTGATTGCAGCTGCTGATTTTTTAGAAAGTTGTGGCATGCTGGCTGAACTAGTGTCAGCAGCAGCGCGCATGCATTGGGGAAACTGGCAGCTTTGCAGGCTGTGGTGGCATTGGCCACAACAGTGCCGCACCTCCACAACCTGCTTCTGGAGAAACCTGTCGCAACATGTTTCTTGTGCATGCATGCAATCAACATAAAAATGTATAACAAACATTTATTTACTTTTTCTGACTTTTGGTAATAGTACACATTTTTTGTTAGAAAGGTAGTTTACTCAGTTTGGCAAGCATAGATTCTATATCCACTGGATTCTAATCAGACATTTGTTCCCTAATGTTTTTTTTTTTTCTCTGCCCACTGGATTCAAGGTTTCTTTCACCCCGGATCTTCCTTCCCCTCTTGTTTTCTTGTTTTGGTATTGCTGTGCTGTATAAATATTGAAATATTGATAAGCTATGTATCTATATTAGGCCTCCTCTTTCTGAAGTAAAACAGGTATGAGTTGGCTATTGATCACTTGTATTATGTATATCTTTATCAATATCTTGTAATTTTCAGGTGTGATATATCGAACGGTTTAATTTTTTTTTTATTTCTGATGTATTTTACTTGAAAATATTTAATAAGGATGTTATTATAACAAAAAAGAAACTGTGTAGTTTACAACTTCATTTTCATTCATCTTAAGCCCTTAATCGGACTGTGAACATTTCACTTTCTACTATAGAAATCCCTACTCTTCCCAGCTTTTGCAAGTTTCATCTGCAAAAGCATCAACAAGATAAAATGGAAAAGACTGTCAGTGGCACTGGAGCAAGTTATTGTGAACTTAAGCAAAATTGATAATAAATTGTGTGTTTTTTTCTTGTTTTTTTTTTTAATTATTTTAACATCCAGGACCTCCTCGTGAACATGCAATGCTCAATGGAGTTTTGCAATGATAAAATAAATTAATACAAATACAAAAAAAAAAACAGATATAGGCAGATCAGTAATTATCAAAATAATATAACAAATAAAATACACCACGAATGTACCTACAATGCTATAATGGCATCTTAATGTTCTGATGAAATAGACACCTAGAAGTTGTTGACAGAAAAAGTCCCTGTGGCCTACTAGTTTGCCCAGCCCTACCTACACACTGTTGTTTTTGTGAGGACCCTAGTGACCATTAACTCTTCTTTCTTGTTTTGTAAAATAGTTTTTATTCAGTTTTGATTGTATTAAGGTAAAGTGCAACAGAAAGGAATAGCACAGAGAAAACAGCAGTGCTGCACAATAGTACAGATATTATAGACAAGGCTATACATAATGACATCTGTACAGTCCAAGGTTCAATCCTGAGTTTACAGCAGTCTTAGAAATGGCCAGAATGGATTCTGTATCCTGATCGGGAGAAAGTATTCAACCTGGGCATCTATTTTTCAATAGATGCCCAGTAAAAAAATAAGTGCCAGTCCAAGTGGCACTCTCACTGAGCAATATTCCATAGTGGTGCCCAGCCTGCTTTTTAATTGGCTGAATGCACCAAAGAAAATTTCAAAACACCCGCCATCTTTTCCTCTCACTTAGCGAGAGGTACTGGTCTCCCACCCAATGTAAACAGTATGTATTTGCAGCTACTCCCTGTTTTAAAAACAAATAAAAACAAACAAACACACACACTTCAGTTATCTTGCAGTTAGAAAAGTGACACAACCACTCTCCCGACCGCACTGCCACAGTACACTGACAACTGTTTCCTGACCGCGGTCTTGTGCTGACCACAAACACATAGTGATTACTGATGATCACTCAGCACGAGCCCCCACAATCACAGAGCCTGCTGTAGAGAAAGAAACAAAAAAATTTACCTGACTATTTCAAGACATAAAACAAATCTTTTCTTTGCACAGTGCATGCGTTCAAACATCGCTTTTGTGTCCTGTACATTGCTGCCAAAGGTTGCATGGTGCACTGGACGCAACTCCAAAAAAATAAAATAAACTTCAAAGGACTGCAGCAAAGATTTTCAAATAACACTGCTGTTCTTAATCAGCATGCAATGTCTCTGTCTCTGTGAGTGTGCGTGTGTGTGTGTGTGTGTGTGTGTGTGTGTGTATGACTCTGTCTCTCATAGTGGGGGGGGGCAGCAATCCACCAGAATGCTGCAGGGAGGAGCATCAGCACCAGGAACAGCCTGTGGACCACTTTAGCAATACATTTAGCTCTACAGTAATACCTGCATTCATTTTTAACAGTCATTGACTATATTATTTAACAACTTCATAAAAGTTACATATGGCCATTTTCTAGCGCTAAAAATACCCAACAAGGTGGGCATTATTGGGAAATACCGGACCTTCCAGGGCTATAAGGCCATCCGCCTGCAGCGTCAGACCTCATTATGCCCTGGGCAGTCCGGTATTTCCCAATAATGCCCACCCTGTCTGGTATTATTGTTTACATAGAACACACCCTCCAGCCCAGGAGCTGAGACATGGAACATAGCATCATTAAATCAATAGGTACCTCGACTCATAAGAAGCCTGCTATATTCAACCCTTAGTTACGTAATAAAATTGGAATCATGTTCAAGTTTGGTAGAGCACTCAACTGTACCAAGTCTCTTCAAATGATTGCTGCTTGTTTTTAATTGATAAGTTAAGTTTTTCTAACTTTTATATAGAAGAGACCATCACCCTCCACTGTGGGATAGTTGAGATACATGGGGCATGCCATAACAGGGTCAATGCTTTTTTTGCTGCAAGCAATATTATTGAAAGCAGCTGCAGCATACATTATCTAATTCTATGCTCTTGTAAAGGAATAGACATGAAGACTGGGTCAAAGTAATCTCACCTTGTAACTGGAACATGTCCTCAAGTTCCCCTGTAATCTCTTCCTAAAAGACACATAGAACTTGTCAGTAGAAAAGGACTGCTTGGCCCACCCAGTGTGCCCAGATGTTCCCTGCCTATTCCATCTCCGCAGACACTACCTGGTTTCCGAAGGTGACCTTCCCCTCTCCCTTTCTGTTTACCAGTATACCCCTATGCAAATCCCATGCATGTTTGAAGCCCTCCATTGTTTTTGTCCCCACTACTTCTACTGGCAGACTGTTCCATAAATCAACCACTCTTTCAGTGAAGTACTATTTCTCACATCCGTCTTAAACTTACCCCCCGCCCCTGAGCTTCATTGCATGTCCCATTGCTCTGGTGTACTTCCTCCTTGAAATAGACACCCTCCTATACCCTGTCTGTTCACCTCCATGATGTACTTGTAGGTCTCTCTCATGTCCTCCCCCCGCCCTCTCCTCTAGGGTCTACTTGTTGGGATCCCTCAGTCTCTCTTCAAAAGGTTTGTCGTGCAACCCCTCACCATTTTAGTTGCCCTCCTCAGTACCACCTTCATGCTGTCTATGTCATTTCTGAGATGCCAACTCCAGAATTGGACACAGTACTCCAGATGGGGTCTCACAAGTGACCTATACAGTGATGACAACACCTCCCTTGTTCTGCTGGTGATAACTTCTCCCTATGAACCCCAGAATACCATTGGCCCTGCCTACTACCTTGTCACATTGCCTTGCCACTCTGAGGTCATCAGATATGATGACCCCAAGGTTTCTTCCCTGCTTAGTGACCGCCAGTACCTTTGCCCATTTTATACTTAGTTCCTGGGTTTCTGTGCCCTAGGTGCAGGATTTTGCAATTTCTGGCATTGAAACCCTGAGTTGCCATGCCCTTGACCACTCCACAAGTTTATTAAGGTCCTTCCTCATTTTTTTCACTGTCTCCTGATTATCCGCCCTATGACAGATTTTGGTGGCATCTGTAGAAAGGCATACAGGTGGTTACTTTGGGGGAATGCTCAAAATATGTGAGTCTGATGATTCATCTGAGCCATATTCTCACCAGCATTGACCCATGCCAGCTCCTGTATACTGTATGTTGTTGCAACTGCTGGAGTTCTAAAATGTCTCAATATATATCTCCAAGAAAACTCTGTCCAGCAGGTGACTGAAGTAACCCTAGAAGTAGCTCTAATAGAGCACTATAATGGCATCCTATTAGAAGGGACCAAAGTTCACCTTGCATGTGGCCCATTACAAATTTTGAGAGTAAGCCTAGTTATTCAGGAGGACAGGCCACCCCTTCCCAAGTCCCAAGACATATAATTGGGTTTGGAGATATCAAAATTAGTTAAAATTAGGTAAGTGGTAGCTTCCTAAAGATCTCTGTATGGTGCAACTCATTTGAAATTCAGAAATTGAAAATGTAACTTAGCCCTGTTCGACTCCAGCTCATCATTGCACTATCCAGTGACTTTGCAGTATAGGAAAAGTTGTGGGGCGGTTCTACGAATCCGGTTTGACATTCCTTTTTTCGAACAGCATCTCGCCAACAGGAATCATGTCGATTGCAAGTTGCAGTTTACATGATTCCTGTGTGTCTCCCGGTCCTTTTGTTTTTATTGGGTGGCTTTGCACCCCAAACCCGCCATGTGGTGGGCTCTGCCCCAACCCCCCTGTCTTTGGGATTCTCAATTCCAATCAGAGTTGATTCTGGGAGGGGTGCAGGACTGGGAGACAGTGTGCCCCTGTTTCAGGCACACCAACACAGCGACCTGTTGGCAAAGTGTCGATTTTGCTGACAGGAGTGTATTTCGCTGTGTTGGTGTCACCGTATTTTGCTACTACCACTATGGGGGCAATGCCCGACAATGAATTCTGTGTTTGTGTAGAAAGTAGCAACATTTTATGAGTCTAATGTTTTAAGCGTAGCTGCTGTGTACTGTGAAAATTTCAAGATTGTAAGGTAACCTAGGGGTTAATGAAAAGGATCTCTCCAGGTCAAAGAGATCATATAGCACACATTCAATGTGCTTTCAATGGGTATGATGGGTGGGCCATCCACAGGCAGATATATGCTAGTTGCACTGATTGAACATATAATCTTAAATTCAGCAAGTTCACTCTATCCTCCCGCCATCCCTAGGGAGATGCGGCATCCCAAACCTGACTCTCAGTGTAGCCCCTTGGCAGATAAAATGAGAGATGAGCCTGTCCCAGGACTTGAAACAGATATAGTCGGGTATTATTGGGAATGTTTGCAAGTAATATAATATACAGGGAACTACTGTACAGTGGAGCTAAACACAGTGCAACATAGTAACTTGCATTATAATATGGGCTCTATAAATGAAGATGGTGATTGGCTGAAGCAGAGCAGGTGACCGTTCGTTAATGGATGTTAATGCACAGTTGGTGTTAACAGTCCTTGCTGCGCCATCCCTCATCAGAAGCTGAACTTGTTCCCTGTCCAGGCAAACTAAAAGTGTGTGGCAGCTATTAAAACTCCCACTATCCCCGATTAGAGTAGCTGCTTAGTGCACAGTGCAGTCCCCACTATTTCCCCCTCATTACCGTATGCAGCAATAAAAGAGCACATTGTTATCATTTCCCCATCTCCCCTGTGTTGTTATCTACTGACCCACATGCAGACCTCTAGGAAATGAGTAAAACTCCCTCACAGTGCGACACAGAGCCTCCCCCCCTCCAACCCACACTCTGGTGTCCGTCTCCCAGCCTGCACTCACCAAGAGTGGGAGTCTTGTGTCCCTGTCTAGAGAACATGGTGTGTCCCACGCTGCTCATTGAGGGCATTGTGCAGTATTCAGTGGGGAGGGAGACAGGCAAAGTCCATCTTAGTATCTGCTGCAACGTGTTGTGCTTCTGCTGGCCTGCTTGGTTCCACGCACAGTGTTGCATTCAAGGGGAAAAAGAACACAATGTCATCCTGTCCATGCTTCAGGAGAGACAAAGGCCACCCCCCCATGGCTTGGTTAACCATGAAGTGGATATCATGGACCACAAAAGACAGAGAGACATAGTGACACAGTGAGCAAGGCAATGTTAAATGGCACATTTCTTTAGTGTGTATTTGTTGTTGTGTCACTGTTCCTGCTTTTGTGTTAGCAAGTAAGTAAGTGGTAAGTAAAATAATTATTCATTAAAAGGTTTTATGAATCAGGATAAACTCAATTGAGTTAAACTCATTTCTGACGAGGTCCCTAAATTCATAGGCCCAGATATTCAAAAGAGCTGAGCCATGCGCAATAGGGTTGCGCCTGCACAGAATCGAAATGCGCCATTCTGCGATGTTCGGCAGTGAGCAGTTGCACCCCCCGCTATCATCACTGAGCAACAGCGCAATGCTAATGAAGGCATGCGCAGCGAAGGGAAGGAGCCATGCATAAACTGCACAGCCCGATATTCAGCGGGCGTGCAGAGTTATGCAGGCGCAACCCCCTACCTGCAAAAGAGGATCAAGTCGAGGGTGAGCTGCCACATTGCAGGGCGCAACAAAGCAGCTGCCATCTGTGGGTGGCCCTCGACCTGTTCCCGGTGCCCCCCTGCAGCCTGATCACGGGCAAGATAGTAACTCCCCCATAGCCTGATCGCAGGCAGCAGAGTAGTCCCCCCCCGCAGCAGCCCGATCGCGGGCATAACATAATGTACCCCCGACTAGCCTGATTGCGGGCATAATCTCAACCCCCACCCCCGACTAGCCCGATCACAGGCATAACTTCAACCCCCCAAAGACCAATATCCTTGGTGGTCCAGTGGAGCCCCAAGCCCGATCGTGAGCATAAGGTCAAAACCACCCCCAAGTCCAATATCCCTGGTGATCTAGTAGCCCCCACCCCACCCACCCAAGCAGCCCCACCACCCAGCTCCTCCCGTCAGCCGTGAGGCGGCAGCCCACCCACCTGATGCCCTGCCACCGCTGACTGAACAGCTCTGTGGGCTGCACGCCATTGGTTCAGAGTAAGAGCCAATGGGCGAGCCCATACCATACAAGGCAGTCCAGATCTGTGAGGAATTCACAGTATGGTATGGGCACTGATCACCAGGGATATTGGACTTTAACTTCACCCCGACTAGCCTGATCGCGGGCAAATGTAATACAACCCCCACGACTTGCTCGATCGTAGGCAAAAACGTAATACAATCCCTGACTAGCCCGATCATGTAGCATAACTTCAACCCCCACCCCCAACTAGCCGATCGTGGGCATAACTTCAGCCCCCAAATTCATTCACAGATCTGGACTGTTTTAGGTATAGCTGCACCATTGGCTCTTACTCCAACCATCGGGCGGCAGCCCTACTGAGCTGTCAGTCGTGGGCGGCGGGGCGGGCAGGCGGTGGGGTGCTGCTGCCTGCTGGCTGATGGGGAGCGGTGGTGGGCTCCATGGGTGGGTGGGTGGGGCCACTAGATCACCAGGATATTGGACTTGGGGGGTGGTTTTGTCCTTATGCCCACGATCGGGCTTCGTGAGTCCACTGGTCCACCAGAGATATTGGTCTTTGGGGTTGAGATTATGCCACGATCGGCTAGTTCAGAGGTCATATTACGTTTTGCCCACGTTGGGCTAGCTGCGCTGGGTTGCCCGCGACTGGCTAGTCGGGGGTTGAATTACTTTATGCCCTGATCGGCCGCGGGGTTGAATTACTTTATGCCCATGATCGGGCTGCAGGGCGTCGGTCCCAGATGGCTGCGCTGCCTGGCAGGGCGCCAAGGGCGCAAGTCGTGGTGATCGGCGCACCTACATGTTATTATTTGGTACTGCAAATGGGGTTGCAATTAGATGCAAATGGCCCCCCGTGCACCTTGCATAAATTATGGCCCATTTGCATGTCACCTTTTGAATATCGCAGATTTGCGCATGGCACAATGGAATTTGTGCCACCGCATCTGAATGCTCCACTCTGACCACTTGCGGTGGTGCAAGTTCCACTGCACCCTGCACAGTGGCTGTGGCCGGGCGATATTCAAAGGAGTTGCTCAATAGCGCAACTCCATTGAATATCGCCCTGGCCACACCCCTGCGCAACTTTTTTGAGCAGCGCAAGGGCTTGCGTCACGGAATGGCACAGTTTGAATATCCTGCCCATAAAGTGCATTGTTACAAGTCATATTACAAGTCAAAGACAAATACAAGATTTATATTACATAGGCGATACATATAAAGTGAAGGTAGAAAAAATAGAAAGAAAGATCATGCAACTATTCTTTTATACATAACAATTCCTTAAGTACCACTCCACCTCTTTTTTATTTTGAAGGATCATTGACATTTACCCAGTGGCTAAGCTTTCATTGTGGCAACATTGTTTTGGTTTGCTAAATGTGCTCTTCAACCATGTTTTAATTATATTCCAAGTTTTTAACCCAGCTGAATCTCTTAAATTAAATGGAATTTTATTCCAAATTAGTGCACCTCTGTAGTACACCAGTTGGCAGCCCAAGGTGTCTGCAGTGAGCAGCATGGGACACACCACGCTGTCTAGACAGGGACACAAGACTCTGGGCTCGTAATGGCAGGCCAGGAATGGACACCGTGTCTGAGTCGGGGGAGACTGTGTCACATTGTGAGGGATTTTACTCAGTTCCCCGGAGGTTCATGGTGGTCAGCAGGTAACAGACAGTAGCACCAGGGTGCAAATACAAAGTTGTCCTGTGTCCTTTCCCTCTCTCTCTTTGATTGTGTTCTAGTGACAAGTAATTGCTCAGTAAACAGGCACAGAGAGCGGAAGGTCACAAGAGAGAGAGGGGGGGGCTACAGAATGGGACACAGTCCTTGTAGGTGATCATGACAGTTGCTTCACCTCCATCACTGTGGGTCCCCCAGTGCTTCTAGCTTCTACTGCAATAACTCCTCACCCTGCCAAAATCCACCCTCCTGAAGTCCAGGACTTTGGTCTATGATGTCTTCCTTTCGGATTCTGATATGATTATAAACCACGTTGATTGATGCTCACAGGTTCCTAATGAGTTCTGAACTGTTATCTCCACAATACTATCCCTGTTCATGAAGACTAAGTCAATGATGGCCCCTCTCTTAAAGGTTTCTAAACCCTTTAGGTCAGGAATGCTTCCTGGGACACCTATACCAGCAGCTGATCCTTGCCACTTGCTGCTACTGGGATCCTTCAGTCCACATCTAGCACGTTGAAATCGTCCATATTCAGCACCATCTCCTTCCTTGCTTCCCTTCTAATTTCCTATCACCATTTTCTGTTAGCCACTTCTTTCTTTGATTATGGTCTATTTACCATTACTATTCAGATGGGTTCCTCCCACATTTTTGACTACCTAAATCCACTCTGTCATTATGGACTTGCATTCCCCACTATCTCTGACCCCCATGGCTTTTATACCCTCCCTTATGTGTAGTGCCACGCATTATCATTTACCAGCTTCCTATCCCTCTTAAGCATTGCAAACCCTGGAATAGTCAACTCCATGTCACTGTATTGAGTGGCCCATGTTTTTGTGGTCACCAGCAAGTCCAAGCATGCTTCTGTAACCACTGCCTATAGATTACTTGTTTTGTTCCCCAGTCTCCTGGCATTATCACAAATAACCTTCCATGTCACTTGTTTTCCTCCCCCAGCTCTTTGTCCTCTATCATTCTTGCTGCCCCCTTTCTTGGTCCTCTCTCACCTAGATTCTCCACAGTTCCTGTACTACAACTTGATTTGTTACCCCTTTTGTTGTCAGTCTGCTTCCTCTCTGTTGTCCACTGTCTGTCTATTAATGCTTTTGGTAGGCCATCTGGCCTCCCATGTTTGAGTAAATGCACCAGTCAGTAACTAGTTTGCTCCCTCCTCTGATAGCTTATAAGTATATTGATGCTCTCCGTAAATTTGTACTCTTATCATCTAGGAGTGTCATGAATGTGAATGTTGGAAATTTTGCACTACACCTAACTGAGCAAAGTCCTTGGCTTTATTGTTCCGATGCATGGCAAAGTTATGTTTTTAATTTTTTTCTTAAAAAAAGGAAAAAAACACACCTTCCCACTTATAGCATATTACAACCCCCTCTTATACAACACAGCTGAAAATAGGATGTTACCCTCCTAAACTAACTGTGCGAGGGATGAATAATATTTCTCAAATACCACAAATAATACAGTATTCATTATTTAGATCCAAATAATGAATGGTGGCATTATTCATGCTTATTTGTATTCAGAAAATAGTGAAAAACAATAAAATGGCAAAAACAGCCCCTAACCCTCCTCCGCAACCCAATCACAACAAAACAACCCCAGTCCCCATCCTCTGTAGTGCCCATGCACCAACAATTTCAATATTAACAAAACCCTCTCACAGTGGGTGACCAGCACAACCTACCCAACTCCATAGCCAGATGCCATCTCCTCTTTTCATTATTTAGTTGAACAATTCAACCCTCCATCCCCACCCCCAGCAGCAGCACTCAAGTCCCATCCTACCCACCCCAGCATCCACATTTCTTAAATTTAAGAGCAAGTCCCCCCAGGCACAAGAAGGAAACTGACCAAACCCGCCCTCCTTCATGGCCAGCCACCTTCTTGTGAATGGTCCTTCTGCATTTGCTAGCATAGTAAAACTGATGATCATGTGATCAGTTATTTTACTATGTGAGCAAGCACAGGAGTACCACTGACAAGAAGGTGGCTGGCTCTGGAGGAGGGTTGTTTTTTTCAGTTGCCTTCTCATACTTGGAGGTACTTGATACTAAATTTAAGAGCAACAGAGGCCCCAAGATGAATCCTTGCAGACACCCCTAAATAGCTGCTCCTAAGTTGAAAGATTCTAAGTTGATGCCCCTGGAAAGTCATGTCTTCTGCTTTTCTTGTGACATGGAAGATTTGCCTCTGTCACCAGAATCATTGAAGAGCACCATCACAATGCTGGCCAGGTGGGGAAGGGGGGCCATCACTCATGGTAAGATGTGACTCGGTAAGCTTTTTTGACTGTAACAGAGTTCACATGCAGGTGTTCCACCAACCATTCCTACGTAAAGGTTTTTTTAGGTCCACCTTATCCTGTGCACCCTCCAGCAGGCCTAAGCACTATGTTTTCTTTCATTAGCCTGCTGCCATTGTAAGGACTTTCATTCCATTGTCCATCACTGACTTCTCTTCCTCCTGTACCCCAGAAACCTTGGCATCCAGAACGGTCACTTTGCCCACCAATGATTCAAGCTTAGCATCCATGGCCTGTATGGCCTTAAGGAGGACAGCATTCAATGGCTGTGGGGTGTCAACAGTTGCAGACAGTGGTTCTCCACCTATCACAAGTTGTGCAGCTTTCAGTCAGGCTCCTTCTTTCTCAGTGCCTTTTCTTGTATTCTGTTCCTTTCTGTTGAAATTTTTATATCAAAATGGTCATCCGGACATGTAACATCTGCTGCTGTATTTTGTTTTCAGTTGAAAAGCTGGAAAAGTATTGTTTCAGCTTTTTAATTTGGTTAAGGGCTCAGAGCTCACCCACTTGCGGCTTTTCTGTTCGATGCCTGGCCTGCCCTGCCAGTGGATGTGTTAAAAGTGGAGTCTACTATTTGGGTGAAATGGGTATGGGTGGTGGTGTGGCCAGAAATTAAATGTGTGGGGTATGGGAAAGGGTTTTATATTAATTCTGACATGGTTGTACAGTATTATTGAAGGAACTTCAAAAGAACACTGGGGAATGGAAATGGGTGCTATGAGGATTGGGGGTAGCATCTGTATTTTAGCTGGGTGGTGTGTGGAGGAGACAATATGTTGCAAGTGGGTGTCTTTAGTTTAAGAAAAAAAATTTGGAAAAAGAACTATGCAAGCAGCACCTCCCAGCAAAGGTGTCACTGGTTGTTAGGCACTACATGAACTGGCATCTGAGCCAGTGAAGTGCTACTAATAGTAATCTTTGCTGGCTGAAGTGCCACTTCACTTGATGAAGAACTACATGAAGTGACACATCGCGCTATGCTTGGTCAGGTCCACTTTACATAGTGCTACACTTAGCGAAGTTTAAAAACTTCTCATGTAGCTGCTAGCATCCTAGTCCCCTCCCCAGAGGGATGTAGACCATCCCATTTGAAACATGGAAACAAAGAAAAACACAGCAGATAAAAGGCCTGGCAACCCATCCAGTCTGTCTAAGCCTGTTTAATTTTAGGACTGTACAGTTGTCAGTACTCCTTACCTCCCCCTCATGTCTGCCCCCTTACTCACCATTCCCATGTTTATTAATTTATTATTTATTTCAAATTCTTTACCAGGAATGACATACAAAGTCAGTAACAGTTTCAAGATGTGTACAGGGGGAGAGGGTAAACAAACCAAAAGGAGCAAGTGAAAATAAAATACAGTAAGGTGCAAACGTAATAAAATTTATAACACATATCGTTAATGAAGTCACAGTATTCAGGCAGGCAGATCTGCACAACCAAAAACAAACGTTGCGAGGACAATGTTATAAGATACAAGTGTAATCAATGGACAGTAAGGCATAGGTACAGTACATTTCCAGAAATAAATACGTATCAGGAGCAGATTAATGAGACATACACTAGAGGCCTTGGGGTGCACCCATCAAACAGGAAGGGGAAGAGGGTGCTAAGGTCAGAGGTCAGTTACAGTTGCAGGAGGGAGTGTTAAAGTCATGTAAAAGGGTCTTGAGGGAGGGAAAGGATCAGGCAGAACAGATAGAGGAAGATAGGGCCAAAGCTTGGGGGAGCAATATGAGAAGGCCACTTGGCCCACAGTAGTTTTGCTGGAGGGGAGGGAAAAAGAATGGGATACAGAGTTCTGCAGAGGGTAGGAGAAAGGAGGACAAAAAGGTCAGGAGGAGAGATCCCAGGCAGAATTTGGAGGTGAAGGAGACACAGTGGGTGAGGTGCCTGGCACCAAGGCAAGGGAGGGTAGGGAGTGAGAAGAGCAAATGAAGCAGTGGTGGGTATGGGGGGAGTCCAAGACAGAACAGCAGAATGAATGAAAGAGTGGTCCAGTGGCAAAATGGACCAGGAGCTGTGCTATAGAGAATGTCACCATAGTCAAAGGATCTTCTTTGAACTAGCTGTCATGGACAGGAAGTGGGATACTAGTCTGTTCCTGTACAGTGCACCCAGTTTAGGGTGGAGTTTGTGGTGAATGGCATCTACTATATGCACAATGAGAAGTCAAGGTGATGGTCCAGCCAGACCCTGAGATACTTAAAGGAGGAGACATCCTTAATTGCAGTACCATTGAGGATGTGGAAGGAGGGAAAGAATGAGAGCATGGAGAGCCTCTATACTGGTAGCCAAAATTCATGGAAACTATTTTCTTGGTACTGAGGGACAGTTGGTTGGACTGGAACCAGTTTTTGTCACTATCAAAATCCTGCTGGAGTAAGGCAGCAAGGTCAGTAGCAGAGGAGTCAGAGGCAAACATCATAGTGTAATCTACGTACATGGTGAATGATTGCAGAGGAACAGACAGTAGGGATATCATTCAGAAATATTGAGAGAGTATGGGGCCCAGGATGAATCCTTGGGGAACACTTGAGCAGATAAGGAGCAAGGGACATAGGATGTCACTGATACAGACAGCTCGTGACCTGCCTCATGTTAGGCATATCATAGGAAAAATATGCTTTACTCAGGAAACAGAATGTATACGCAATGTTCGACTATTCGTTGGCATTTGATTATATAGCAAGGGATATCCTATGGAAAATCTTTAGTGAAAGAGGTATAAATCATGCCTTAATTTCAGTCTTAGCAGATTTATACACAGGTACCTGGGCTAAGGTGAGGCTGGGCCACAAATAGCAACTTTCCTCATCATTCAATATTAACCGTGGCGTAAGACAGGGCTGTGTGTTGGCTCCGGTTTTGTTCTCCCTATATATTGACAAAATGCTTGTGAATAGGGGGAGAATAAACTCTGACCCACCAAAAATAAAAACAGCATTAAGCCCAACATTGGCTTACATGGATGATATTGTCCCGATCTCTCTTACAAAAAAAGGATTACAAAACCAAATTGATTACATCTTGCAAAAGTCAACTGTATTAAAATTACGGATCAATCTAAGCAAGACCAAAATAGTAATATTCAGAAAGAATAAAATACAGACCAAGGGAACATGGTTATTGGGAAGTAATAAAATAGAAGTAGTTGACAGATACCTTTATTTAGGTGTCCTATTTTACGGGAATGGGCAATGGACTGCACATAGAGATCATTTGACTGACAAACTTAAAAAACACTAGCAGGTCTTGTCAGGTTCAATGCTAAATATGGTGGTTTTACACTAAACCTCTGGTTCAAACTATTAAAGCCTAATTTGAAGCAAAATTATTATATGGTGCTGATATTTCGGAGATTAAAGATGTTAATAAACTTGTTGCCCCACTGTATAAACTCCTGCATAACATATTGAGAGTAGGCCACTCATGCCCAGCAGCATATGTAAGAAGTGAATTGGGTCTTATAGATATTAGAGCAGCCATAGATACTCGTAAAATTAATTTCTGGATTAGATTAACTAAAAAGAAAGATATGGCACTAGCCACTGTTTGTCTGAAGAGAAAGGAAGAATGGTATATGCTAAACTATAGACAAGGGTTTTGGTATACAACATTATACTCACTATGGAAAAAACACAAATTAAAGAACCTAAAGAGGGCAGTGGAACAAAGAATTACACTAAGTGAAAAATATAAAAAATATGTTGCAAAAAATTAATAATTACTGGATGAAGCAAGGCCTACTAGCTATAGTAGGGACTAGTTACTCTAAATGGTTTGTCCAAATAACTATTACTTTGGGTTTAAACCCTATCTTGAAATTCTTACAGATTATAAACTCAGAACATGATTTTCTAACTATAAATTTGAGCAATTTCCTAGCAGTGTGTTGCTTTATAGATATAAGAAGGAAGGTATATTATCGGGGATGTGCGATTGCTCTCATGGAGAGACGGAAGATCTAGTGCAAGTTCTTTGGCATTGCACTTGGTATTTAAAACCAAGAATATATTGGCTATCACCTTTTTTAAGTAATAGCTACCAAATTGACATGATGTTGTTAACCAATATCCTGCTCCATACTTTTTTTTTTTAACCAGGAGAGACGCACTAAGCCGAAACTTGTTTCCAGGTGCGACCTGGGAGCATAAGGAAGTTAAGTGACTTGCTCAGGGTCACACAGTATGCAAGTGGGGGCTGTGGGATTCAAACCCAGGTCTCCAGGTTTGCAGTTCAGAGCCTTAAACTACTGTGCTATACTGCCTCCATATGAAGAATGCATGGACAGTTACCAGGGTTGCCAAGTATGTCCGAGCTATAAATAAACTGAAAAGAAAAATAATTGTGCGATAATTTCTATTCCATGTGCAATAAATTTTATGATGTCTGGGATATATGACATTTTGTTATTGTATTTTTGTTTTAATCAAGAATGTGTTATTTATCATATGACATGACTGTATAAGTTCTCCTTTCTGTAAACAGATTTTAATCAGATTGTAAAAGCTTTCTAGCTATACAATAAAATAAACTGATTGACCTGCCTCAAGGTAGGAGTAGAACCAGCTGATTGAGATAGCAGGGAGCCCCACTGCCTTAAGTTTGTCGAGGAGAAAGGGATGGGAACCATTGTCAAAAGCTTTGAGACAAAGATGATTTTATTGAACTGGCCCTGGTCCGTACCAGACGTAAGAGAGTCTGTGAGCTACAGGAGGGAGGGAGGTGGAGTTGGACTTCTTGGAGTCAGAATGGAAAGGGGTGAAAACGTGGAATGAGTCAAGGAATGGGGAGAGTTGTGAGAGGACATGGTGTTCCTGAAGCTTGGCCAGGGTGGGGAGTAGAGAGACAGGATGATAGTTCACAAAGGTTCACAAAACGGTTCAGAAATGGTTAAGGAGTTGAGAAGGCTGATTGCCCATGGTTAGCTCCTATGAACAATGTGTAGTAGTTAAGATTTCTACCAATTTTAATACATTTGTCAGAGTTAAATTTGAACTTGCTTTTTGTATCTCTGATGATAACATATTCAGGGAGACTATTCCAGGGGTTAATTACACATTCTGTACAAAAGAATTTTGTTTTGTCTCTTCTATACCTCCTTTTTTTGATGTGAAGTGGATGTCCTCTACCGATGACTTAAGTATCTTTGAAGGTTATGTTAAGGTCATTCATTAAATATGGGTCCTCTATTATTTGTCCATTTATAAAATGTCCTCTCTTTTCCGGCACTCTTCTAAGGATTAAAGACTTAGTTCCTTTAATCTAATGGAGTAGGGCATCCTTTTTACTTCTTTTATGATTTTAGTTGTTCTACATTGAATTTTTTCAACTCTGTATATATCAGATATCCTGTATGGGTACCATATTTGGTTGCCATATTCCAATAAGGGTCTTATAGTACATAAGAATGACATAATGGCATAATAACTTTGACTTTCCTACTTGATCTGTTTCTTTTGGTTGCACCTAGTGCCCTGTTTCCATTTGTTACTGCTGTTGTACAGTGGTCCTTTGAGTCTAAACAGTTATTTATTATGTCACTCAGATCCCCTTTTTCTGTTAACTTTCAGTGTGATGTTGCAAAATGTGAACTGATGTGATATTAGTTTTTTCCCCCCAGGTGGAGGACACAACATTTATCTAAGTTAAAACACATACCCCATTTGTATACCCATTTAGTTATATTATCCAGATCTGTTTGGATACTTCTTATTTTCTGGTGTGTCACTTGATCCAACTAGTTTAGTGTTGTCAGTGTATTTTGTTAACCAGTTTGTTATGTTATTGTTCATGTTGACTATGAATACTTGAAAATAATGGCCCTAAAACAGCGCCTGGGGTATCCCACTAGACACTTTTCCTTCTGATGACAAATAGCCATTGATGGATACTTTTGTATACAGCTTATGATCCAGTTTTAACCCAACATACTATGTAGCGATTTATGTTACTGCTTCAACAACTTCTCGACTACTGCCCGATGTGGGACAATGCTGAAGGCTTTATAAACATCTAGTAGGATGACATCATCTGATCTCTTGTTGTCTAGATGCTCACTTGCCTTTTCATAAAAAAAATAAAGGTTTGTGGCACAAGAGCAATCTGCAGTGAATCTGTGCTGTTCCCAATGTGTTATTATTTGTTTTTATGTGATCAACAATTTTGTCCTTTATAAGTGACTCTAGAATCTTACCGGGTATTGATGTGAAGCTGACTGATCTGCAGTTTGCTACTTTCTATTTCTTGTTTTGTGAATTGATACCACTTTTGCAGCCTTCCAATTACAGAAACATAGTAACATAGAAAGTGATGGCGGAAGGAGACCATACAGTCCATCTAGTCTGCCCATAGGCCAACCCCCCTCCCTTAACTGCTAGTCAGTGTGGTGGTGCCTTTGTACCTGTCCCAAGCATTCTTCATACCTACCATTGTTTTTGCACCCACCACTACCTGAGGAAGGCTGTTCCATGCATCCACACCCTCTCGGTAAAGAACAACTTGCGTGTGTTACCTCTGAATTTGCCCCCTCCAACTTCATATTTTGCCCCCTAGTTCTTGTGTGCTTTCAGACTTGAAAGAGTTCCTGAACCTGCACCTTGCTTATTACATTTAGGAACTTGTAGGTCTCAATCATGTCTCCCCTCTCCCTCTGCTGCTTCACTGAGTACATGTTCTGGTTTTGCAAACCCTCTTCAAGTTTTTTCTATAGGCCGTGTACCATTTTTGTAGCTCTCCTTTACACTATCTCCAGTCTGTTGATATCCTTTCTTAGGTGTGGTCTCTAGAACTGTACGCTGTACTCAGGTATGGCCTCACCAGAGATCTATAGAGCAGCAGGATGACCTCCTTTTTTCTGCTGGTGATACCACTGCCTGTGCAGCTCAATATGCCATTCGCCCATAGTGCCACTTTCTCACACTGTTTGGACATCCTTAGGTCATCCATTATCATTATTCCCAGATCTCTTTTCTGTTTGGAAGATTCCAGTTGTACTCTTCCCAGGTAGTAGTCCTCCCCTTGGTTGGCCCTTCCTAGGTGCATGACTTTGCATTTTTTCATTTTTTAGCCTTAGTTGCCATGTTTCTGACCATTTTCCAGAGCCTTAAGGTCAGCCTTCATCTTTCTACTCCACTTGGGTGTCTACCCTATTGCTGATTTTTGTGTTGTCTGCAAATAAGCTCACCTTCCCCTCTAGTCGCCAGTTATGTCACTATTAAAAATATTGAATAGGATCAGTACGAGTACAGATCCTTGTGGAACTCCACTATCTACTCCTCTTTCTTCTGAAAGTGAGCCTTTTACAAGTACCCTCTGTGTCCTTCCAGTGAGCCAGTTCCTTACCCATTTCACTACTTGCTATCCTACTCCCATTCTGTCCTGTTTATTAAGTAGCCTTCTGTGTGGGATTAAGTTGAAGGCTTTGCTGAAATCCAGGTATACTATGTCTACTGTTGCTCCCTGGTCTATTATTTTAGTCACCCAGTTAAAGAAGTCTACCAGATTAGTTTGGCATGACCTTCCTGTTGTAAAGCCATGTTGTTTTGTGTCTAATTTGTTGTTTTCTTCTAGAAAGGATATAATCATCTCCTTGAGCAGGGTTTCCATTATTTTGCCCACAGCTGAGGTTAGGCTTACTGGTCTGCAGTTGTTTGCACTTTCCCTGCTTCCACTTTTGTGCAGAGGAATAACTATTGCCTTCTTCCAGTCTTGGGGGACCTCCCCCAGCTTGAATGATAGGTTGAAAAGATCAGCCAGGGGCCCTGCCAGTTCGTCTCTTAGTTCTCTTAGTAATCTAGGGTGAATTTCATCTGGTCACATGGCCTTGTTTGTATTGAGTTTCTCTAGTTCCTTTAGGACCCTTTCTTTAGTAAAGGGACCCGAGTGCATTCTGAATTCTTCCTTGGTGTGTGTTGCATTGCTGGGTCCGCATCCTTCCTCCTCCTTGGTGACTACAGAGCAGAAGTAACTGTTGAGGATTTTAGCCTTGTCCTTGTCATTTTCTGTGATCTCCCATCCACCCTTGTGAGTCTAATAATACCTCCTGATGTCCTTCTCTTCTCACTGACATATCTATAGAATTTCATGTCACCCTTTTTGACCTCCTTGGCTATCTTCTTCAGTTTCTGCCTTTCTGTCCTGATCACTTTCTTTGCTTCCTTCTGTGTCTCCTTGTATTTTCTCTGTCCTTGCGGATCTGGTTTTTTTTTTGTATTTCCTGAAAGCCATTGTTTTCTCCCTGAACTTAGTGGTTACTTCTTTAGAAAACCAGCATGGTTTTCTTTTCTTTTAGCTTTGCTCATCCTTCTTATGCAATTGTGTACAGTATTTAGTATAGCCCTTTTGAGCTGTATCCAGTAGTCTTCAACATCTATCCCCTCCGTAGTGTTAGCCAGACTTAGCTCAAGACTTTGCTTCATTTTTGTGAAGGCTGCTTGTTTAAGGTCCATGACTTTTATTTTGGAGTGCTTTGTGTCTGTTTTTGTCTTGACCTGGAACCACACCATACAGGGATCACTGGTCCCCAGGTGGCTCCTAACCTCTACCTCTGTGATATTGTCTCCTTTTGTTAGTAGCAGGTCAAGAACCACTTCCCCCCTTGTTTTGTCCTTTACAAGCTGTTTCAGGCCTGATACATGCCGGGCCTCAAAAAAGTCTTTGCTCCTGGTTGAACTTGCTGTATGTGTATCCCAGTTTACATCAGATAAATTGAAGCCATCCAGTACAATCACCTCCCCTTTGTCACTTATTTTGCGATGGTACCTTCTATTGAAAATGTTGTCACTATTTGGGATGGTACCTTCTATTGAAGATTTTTCAAACAAGACTTTTAGGGAGGGTGTTTACTATGCTTCATAATTTTCAACATCTATGGGGTGATGCCATCTGGGCCTGGTGCTCCGTGCTGTTTTAAAGTGTTTATTTTATCTAAGATGTGTGTTTTTAACAGTGATACTGTCTGTTGTATTAATATTATTCTGACAACCAAGTTTTGTGTTCTCCATAAATACTGTACAGAAGTAACTATTAAAGTTGTTCGCTATTTCCTGTGAATTATTTATGACTTTATTATTTACTATAATATTGATTACTTTTAAATTTGTTTTCTTTAACAAGTTGATGTAACTATAAAACATTTTTCAATTATTTTTAGCATTTTAGCTAACTTTTGAAGCATTTAAAAAAATTCCCAGGACACTGCTGTGTCTTCTATCATGTATTTTGCATATTTTGTTTGTCTTCTTTATGAATGTTGTTATTCTTTTATTCATCCATTTTGGCTTAATACCTTTATTATTGCACTGTTTAACTTGTTTAATAAAATGACTACAATATTGGTGGGGGAGTGGACAGGGACGGAGTACAGGTTCACATCTGATAGGGGGTCAAGCACTGAAGGCAGGTCAAGAGACAGGGGGAAAAAGCCAGTGCAGGACAATACAGAGGTGGCAGGCAGTAGGTTTGCAGTGCTGGCAACAATGGTGGAAGGGGGGGAGTTAGATGAGTACCAGGAGAGGGAGGCAGGGGGAAGGGTAATGGAGTGCACAGGGGTCAGACAGCTGGAGGAGAGTAGCAGGGGCAGGATGAGAGGGGCACAGCTAAAAGGAAAGTGTTGGGAGCAGAGGTGAAGAGGAGGGGGCAGTGCTGACAGGTCAGACAAAGGGTGCGTAGCTAAAGGGGACAAAGGCCAAGGGGGAAACAGGGGAAGGTGGATGATAGCATGGGACCAAGGGGCATGGGGGAACACAAGTTGGGGGGAGGGTGAAGGTTATAGGGAGAAGCAAAGAGACATAAATGAGCAAGGAAGGGCAGACATTAGTAATGAACAGGGAGGTAAACAGGGAAGGGGAGGAATGGGGCAGGAGGAAGGGGGAGTACAAATGTTGGGGGACTCCACACTAAAAGGGATCAGATGGGGCAGTAAGGGGGAAAGACATAGAAACATAACATAGAAACATAGACTTTTACGGCAGATAAGGACCACTTGGCCCACCCAGTCTGCCCATTTCCCTTCCTATTGAATAAGCTGCAGATTCTAGTTAACCAACAGCCTACTTCCTGTGACCCACACTGCAATTGCCTTATGTCTGTCCCTTGCATGTTTGAATTCCTCCACTGTTTTAGACCCAACAACCTCCCCAGGAAGGCGGTTCCATGCATCCACCACTCTCTCCATGAAAAAAAATGTCCTCACATTACCCCTGAGCCATCCCCTCGTTATCTTTAAATTGTGCCCCCTTGTTTTTACACATCTCTTTTTCTGAAAGATGCTACCCTTCTGGACTTTGTTGATTCCCTTGAGGTACTTGAATGTTTCTATCATGTCCCCCCGTCCCTCCTTTCATCAAGGGTCTAATATGGGTCGAGTCTATTCCTAGGTTGATGGCAGGCTGGGCAGGGCAGACCATTCTCAAGTGCACAGGGAGGGGACAGAAGAAATCGTATGCTGTAGTGCACGTGGGTACGAATGACCTGTCGAGGGAGATGGTGGAAATATTAAAGGGAGATTCGAGGAACTGGGGAAGCTGTGCAGGAGATGGGGAATCAGTGGCCTCTTGAGGTGCTCCCAGTACCCTGTGCAAGTACTGTGAGGAAAGGAAGGATAGGGGAGTTCAACACCTGGTTGCGGGAATGCTGTCGTACCGAGGAATATGGGTTAGTAGGGGGCTGGGGCAGAACCCGGGATAATAATGACCTGTATGGAGGTGACAGGCAACACTTGAGTGGGGAAGAGAAGAGAAGAGAGTATTGGAGCAGGGGAAGGAGGGGTACATAGTAACAAGGGTAGCTTTAAACTAGGAAAGGGGGGTGGCAAGTGGAAAGCTGGTTGACAAGGTTTCCAAGGAGGGGAGCAGACAAGCCTACCGCCTAAGCTACAGGGGAGGGCATATGGGTAGAAGCAAAATGGGGATTAATTGGGGTGAGGAAGGGATAGGAGCAAGGTGGAGGGTAGTGTTGCTAAAGGCAAGGAGCCTGGGAAATAATTCTGCCAAGTTGCAGGCTCTCTTGGTAGTGGGGCAGGTGGACATTGAGGCCATAACAGAAACCTAGTCCATCCAGTACCAGGACTGGGATATGTTGACCCTGGATACAGGCTATTCATAAAGGACAGGGCAAACAGGAAAGGTGGGCGGGTGGCACTCTATGTAAGGGAAGGAATAAGGTGCATAAGGGAAGAGGAGGAGGAAGGTAGGACAGAGGCCCTGTGGATGCAGTTTCAGTATCCAAAGGGCAGGGTACTGAGGATAGGGGTGGTGCACAGGGCACCAACTCAAGGAGAGGAGCTGGACAGGGAGTTAGCAGATCCAATTAGGAGGATCTGCGGAAGGAAAACACAGTGGGGGTGGGGAACTTCAACCTACCTGGGGTGGACTGGAGCACACCAACCACCACATGTGCTAGGGAGCAGGTCATACTTGGGGCATTCCAGGATAGCTCCCTGGTGCAGTTGGTGCATGAGCCAACTAGGTTGGGAAGGACTCTAGACCTTGTACTATAAAACGGGGAAGCCATAAGGGACCTGGAAGTTGAGGACCCTCTGGCTGGGAGTGATCACCACTCAGTGTGGCTCACACTCAGAATGGGGAAGCAAACTGGAGGTTTGGGCACCAAGGTGATTGACTTTAAGGGGCAGGCTTTAATAAGATGGGGAAATCTGACAAGGTATCTGGAGGAAATCCAGTCCACTATGGATGCCAATCAAAATGGGGTATTATTAGACAGGGCTGGCAGAGGATACTGAGACATGCACTAGGGTACAGAGTAAGAAAGGAAGGGCAAAGAGGCCCAGTTGGCTGACCAGTGAGGTAATTGAGGGATGAGAGCCAAGAGGAGAGCTTCTAAAGATTCAAGAGATCAGGGATGGGGGAGAACAGGGAGGAGTATACGAAGAAGTCCAGGGAGGTTACAAGATTGGTCAGAGCCACCAAGACATCCAGAGAGCTGAGGCTGGCACAGGGCATTAAAGATGGAGAGAAGGGCTTCTTTAGATGCACTGGTGAAAGAAGGAAGAAAGGGGACCAGATAGTGAGAATTAAGAAGGATGGAGAGGTGGGTAGAGAAGGCGGAGGAGCAGGCAGAAGCATTGAATGAGTACTTCTGCTCTGTATTCATGGTAAGGGGGGCAGATACCTCATGGGAATGGAGGAGGGGGCAGGGAAGGGGAAAGGAGGGGTGACAGATGGAGAAACTACAGAGGGCAGAGTACTGGAATGACTGCTGGAACTGCGGGTGGATAAGTCACCAGGACCTAACGGCATTCACCCTAGGGTACTCAAGGAACTGGCAGATAGCCTGGCAGGACCACTGGCTGACCAGTTCAACACCTCTCTGCACACAGTATGCATACCACAGGACTGGAGGTTGGCCCATGTGGTGCCCATTCACAAAGGTGGCCCAAGGAATGATCCAGGTAACTACAAACCAGTAAGCCTCACATCAATTGTGGGTAAGCTCATGGAGACAATCCTTAAACAGATGCTGGTGACATTTTTGGAGGACAATGGCCTCCAGAACAGGCAGCAACACTGGTTTGTCCCAGGCAGATCCTGCCAGACAAACCTGATTGAGTACTATGATTGGGTGACCAGGTAGCTGGACAAGGGCTATGCAGTGGATGTCCTGTACCTGGACTTCACCAAGGCCTTCAATTCTATACTGCAAGAGAGGCTGGGGGGGAAGCTGGAAGATGTAGGGGTGAGTACTAAGATGGATCACAAACTGGCTGAAGGGCAGACAGCAAAGGGTGGTGCTGGAGGGGAAAATCTCATCGCCAAGAGCAGTAACAAGTGGGGTGCCACAGGGGTTGGTACTGGGGCCAGTGCCTTTTGGTATATTCATAGCAGATATCTTGCACAGATGATACAAAGATGGAAGCTCTGGTGGATGATATTGAGGGGTGGCGGGGACTGCAGAGAGACCTGACTAAACTACAGGAGTGGTCAGAAACATGACAGTTGGGTTCAATGCCAAGAAGTGCGAGGAGCCAAGAACCAGAGGAGGAACTATGAGCTGGGAGGGGTACAGTTGGGAAGGACAGAGGAGGAAAAGGACCTGGGGTGATTATAATGGGGAATATGAACAACTCAGCTCAGTTCAGGAAGGCTGCAGCAGAAGCCAACAAGATGCTGGGCTGTATAGCAAAGGGGATCTCCTCTAGACATAGTGAGGTGATCCTTCCCCTGTACAGGTCACTGGTCAGACCACATCTGGAATACTGCATGCAGTACTGGTGCCCATTTCTGAAGAGGGACTTTAGACTGTTGGAGGGGGTGCAGCGCAGAGCGACAAAGTTGATCAAGGGCTTGAAGGGGAATTCATAAGAAGAAAGGCTGAACGTGCTTGACATGTATTCGCTGGAGGAGATGAGGGACAGGGGAGATATGATTGAGACCTTTAAGCACCTGAAGGGAATAAACAAGGCTAATTCAGCAGAGATATTCCGCATCAGAAGAGGGAGGGATACTAGAGGGCATCAACTGAGATTAGATGGGAGTAAATTCAGGAGGGATATCAGGAGACATTATTTCACAGAGAGGGTGGTAGACAAGTGGAGCACTCTACCCGAGGAGGTGGTTTCCTGCAGGACTGTGGGCTGCTTCAATGGGGATAGGACAGAGTGGGGGGGAAGGTCGGTGAGGAGAGGAGGGAAGGGTGGGGCAGCTGCATGCTGAGGAGCTAGCTGCACAATCGAGCAGACTTGATAGACCATGTGGCCTGTTTCTGCTAGTAATTCATATGTTTGTATGTACGCACATTCTCAACATGTCTATTTATGAGATTTCCTAACACTTCTGTCCCTGCTTTATTGAGGTGCAGTCCGTCTCTGCTGTGCAAATGTTTTTTGTTATAGAATAACCCCCATTACCCTATAAACATTAAAATGTTTCCTTTTTGCACCAGTTACTGTGTTTATATTTATTAATTTTGTTTTCTCAAAATACACATAGTATTGGTAACAGCTCTGAGATATATACTGTACCCCCTCTTCTTATTGCCTTTTCCAGTTTCTATTAAGTCGTGGCAAACATCCTTTTTCATGGACTTCACCGACATTGTTTATGCCTATTTGTAGAACCACAACTGGGTTCTTTCTACTTTACCATAAGATATTGGAATTGTTGTCTTTGTATCATTTATGTTTGCTCCTGGGAGGCATGTTAACATTCTGTTGTTTGTCCTGAGTGCATGTGATGATGTCACAATTTTTCTTTTTACATATTTTGTTATTTTGTCCACCTGTATTGGTGGTGTTATGTTGGTTGCTGACTTCATCTAAGACTGTATATCTGTTACTTAGTTGGCACATTATCACTGCATATTTTGGCCATTTTCCCTTTTTTACATTTTTCTTTTGGCTGACTGTGTACCAATCACTGTCATCTGAACTGTTCAGATCCTCCCTGCCTTTTTATGCTGGCTTGTGTGCATGCGCAAATAACATTTTGTGGTAGTAGCACTGTACTAGCACTTTCAAAGGTGCGTCAGTGTTGTGGTAAATCCAGGGATGCTTTAGCCTGTGTGTCCCTCAGCTGCCAATCAGTGAGCATGCTGCCGATGACAGCAGTTTCAGAAAGTGCCACCAACTTGAAAGAAATCCACCGCTGCAATGAGAGACAGGCTTGTCATTGCAGTGGCAGATCTGACACAACTTCATTACGCGCCATTCCTGGTGAAACATTTCAATAAACATGCCAGCGGCTGTTGCTGTCCACCTCTCTCGCAATCCCTAGAAAGCCGACTTCTAGGGTGCCCAATCCCTCCTCAGCATGCCCCCTCCAAGTTCAGTTTGTTAGCTGATTGGGTGCTCAAACCCATTGACATAATGCCCTTCAGTTTTATTTTCTGCCAATGAGGGTGCCCAGTCCCTCCGACATCAGGCCCCCAACACGCTTTATTTGCTGATGGGGTGCCCAATCTATCACGGCTCCAGTCCCCCAAAAAAACAGGTGGCTACACTGGGAGCCCACCCCAGTGTGCCCATATGTCTTATTGTCACCTGTAAAAACAAAAACCTTCCCCCAAAGTTTTTTTTTCCCCCTGCAAAAACAAAAAACCAGTCCCTCATTGTCTGTGGCACCCTTCCCCCAACCAGCACCCATCCTCTGCTCACCCCACCTCCCCACACCCTCCTTACCCCATACTTACCTCCAGCGGTCGGTGCGGTGATATTCAGTAGAGCATAAACACGTCTGCACCCTTCAAAGCTGACAGCAAACTGAAGAAATGCTGGTAAGCTCTATAATGGCATAAATGGGGGGTTCAATTTAGGTGGATATCTCGGACATTTTTTCAACTTTTGGCTCCAAATTTTCAACATGGGGTTCTTGGGACCCCTTCTTATGAAATCAGTCGCAGTCATTTCATTATTCGGTCCCAAAAGGTGATTTTGCAGTCACTGTGCGGAATCACCTTTCGGGACCGATTAATGAAACGACAGTGACACTGTTCATGAGGTGGGCTCCCAAAAAGCCTATGTTGCAAATCTGGTGAAAAAATTTCCAAACAATGACTGTTGCAAGTATGTTTGCAGTTTCCATGCATGCTTGTAACTTAGAGAATTTTTAATATTTTCACGCCAGATTTTCAACATTGGTATTTTTTCACACCTCCTTATGAACAGTACAGCTGTCATTTTTCACATCCTACCTGAAATGTGTTTTCGCACATGTGGCGCACAGTGGCGTGATCGCTGTGGGTAATCAATGTTCGGGACAGATTAAGAAAATCACAGTAACACTGTTCATGAGCAGAGGTCCCAAAATGCCTATGTTGAAAATTTAGTGAAAAAATTCCAAAAATTGACGATGACACGAGTGTGCGTTGTGCAGTTTCCACGCTCACTCATAACTTCAAGAATTTTTAGTATTTTCACTCAAGATTTTCAACATTGCAATTTTTGCACACCTCCTTATGAACAGTACAGCTGTCATTTTTCACATCCTGCCCAAAACGTGTTTTCGCACCTGTGGTGCACAATGGGTGTGGTCGCTGTGTGAAATCAACTTTCGGGCAGAGTAACAAAATCACAGTGCCACTGTTCATGAGGAAAGGTCCCAAAATGCCCATGTTGAAAATTAGGTAAAAAAAATCCCCAAAATAACTGCATTATGGCGTGCATTACGCAGTATCTATGCGGCTATAAGTTTGAATTTTTCATATTTTTTCTCCAGATTTTCAACATTGCCATTTTTTACACCTCCTCATGAACAGTAGAGCTGCCATTTTGCATCCTGCCCGAAATGTGTTTCCGCACCTGTGGCTCTAATGGCGAGTTGTTGTGCAAAATCCTTTCAGGATTGAGTAATGAAACGATAATCACCACTGTTCATGAGGTGGGGTCCCAATAAGCCACTGTTGAAAATTTGGAGGAAAATACAACAAACTCCTGGGGCATTAAGGTTTCAAACTATACACCCACCCTGTAGAGACTGACAGGCATTGGGGTTGTAACTTGAGTTCATCAGCTATAATGTTTGCAGAATTCTACTTTACCTCCCACCCTACAGTCACTGACAGACATTGAGGTGTGCCTTGGGTTCCACCCTAACATTCACCCCATTCTCCTATATTGCACCCATTTTAGCTTATTTCTTATGGAATGGGGAGCTATGAAGGCCAAAGACCCCAGTGCACACCCTGACACCTGTCACTCTCTGCAGGGTGGGTGAGCTGGAGTGGTGTCAGCATTATGGCCGACCCAAAGCCACACTCCCAACACTTTTCAGTATCTTGGGGGCATGTTGATATTACTTCAGTACTTCACTGCCATTCCTATTTTGCATTTCTAACTCCTGAACTACCAATGCCAATGCCAGCATGCCAACATTTGGCATTGAAAAAATGCTTGTTTGTTTCTGTTCTCCATCAGGAGGGTTGGACTAATTTTTCCTTCATCATGTCTTGACCTTTTTTCCATTTGCATGCTGCATCTGTGTAATTCTACTGGATTAATTTCTATCTCTTTTATAAATCTTTCAGTGTACTTAATTTCAAGGGCATTTTTAAGTTTATTCTGGGTTTTGATTAATTCCATTCGTAACTCGAGAATGATTAACCTTTTTGACATATGTAACTTTCACTGGAGGTGTGGCTGGATTTTTTATAATATATATTACACCTTCTACACTGTACAGTTGAACCCTAATTACATAACAAGTTCAAAAACTCACCCTTTGGATCCATATTTGTCTTTACCCTCAAAAGGAATTTTCAGTAGAAGACTAGTTTTTCTTACTTGTCATAGTCTTGTAAGATTTCTGCCCCAATTCCAACCTCCCCAGCTGATGCTGACAGATGCACTTGCCAGCATCACCTCCACAAGTGCTCACTTACGCTTACTACAGTGTCTTTGTTTACATCGGACTGAAACCAGAAGTGGTGTTCTGCTCAGCTTCCAGTTTGGGTGCTTACTGCAAATTCCTTTAATTTAATAAAAAGCCCTTATGCTTAGATAGGCACTTCCAAGTGTCTCAAATACAGTGTTATATTTAAAAAGTGTTTAAAAAGTCCCTGGGAGGAGGTTGCTAAAAACAGACCTGCCACTCCACACCCACAGTGGAATTAGAGGGAAGGGGCAAGATGGCAGCTGAGCTGTGCCTGCCACTTGCAGGTCTCAGAGTTTGAGAGCACCTCTTCTGCCTTCCCTAATTCATTTTATCATCTTATCCCCTTAGAACACTAATTCAACTGAGCCTGACCTCCGGTCTGCTCGACCGGAGATCCAAAAAAGTACTTCTTAGTGGATATCTTAGGGTGTTTAGTGTGAGGTAGGGTGGGGAAGTGAGTGAGCTGCAGGAGCTAGCTTTTTGTTTTTAGTAGCCCCCAGAACCCTACCTTGTTTGAGTGCTGTTGGTGGAGTGCCGTTGGTAGGGAGCCTCCGGACTGTTGCAGGGTCCTGGCTCCTATTGCCTTTCTGGTTCCCAGCTTCTGGTTCCTGCTTACTATCCCTTGATCATCATGGCTGGCGGTGGCCTTTTGGACCTTTCAACTGAGCACTGAGGCTGGCATTGGTGCTCTTCAGCGCCCAGGGACTGATGCCCAGGACTTATCCCAGGACCGTGTGGCTGTCTTCGCCTTCCAGACAGCTTTTCTGAACTGTGGCTCATTTGTCTGTGAGGGTGCCCTGCTCTCCATCACATGCGAGAGCCATCTCAATTGTGTTGGGCCACTACTGCTGTATGGATCTCCCCCAGGGGAGCATGAGCATAGAGGGCATTCCTGTGCTCATTTCCTGGGGGAAAATCAGCTGCTTTTTTGACTGGAGTTTTTGCCGACTGGACCATTGGACTTTTGGATTCCTGGGTTGGCCAGCACTTGGTGCTATTCACTGCATGTGCCATCTGGTGTTCTGCTGCAGTCTCTCCTAGTCCCCCCCATTGGGTTATTGTAAAGAGGGGGATTGGATTGTGTGGACTGCTGGGACTGTAGCTGGTTGGTAACTATTGGACTGCCTGGACTGCAGCTGTTTGGTAACCTTTCCATTGTGGGGACCCCCTTCAGCACTCATATCAAATATCCTGTATGTATACCTTCTCATAAACTCTGGCCTGAGGCGGTGGATCAGGAGAGGACCCCACCTTGAAATCTGCTGGCTGAGAAGTTTGTTGTGCTCATAATTGTGTTTTACACATTTGTCATATCTGGCCCAGAATCACTGGGCTTAATTTAAGGATCTGGGGATATTCTGCTTCTTTAAACCCTAAATCTTTGCTTTTTGCTTTTTCATGCCCTTCTGGTGGTTGGGTGGGTGAGGGTTGGTTATTGGGGTTTATAATTTTATGTAGTGTGGATGGTGCATGAGTGGTTAGGATTATTGCTTGTATTAGCATTGTGATTGGATTTGAGTGATTGTGTTAGTTAGCTGTCTAGGGGCCCTTTGGTTGGACTTCATGCATCTGGGAGGACTGGGGGGCTACTCAATCTGTGGCTCTTTACAGACCTTCCTATTTCCACCATCACAGCATGTCGTGTCAGTAGGTCGGATAAACAGATGTTGCATTGGTCGATGTGGTATGTGCCGTGCACTATAGGAGGGAGCAGGATTGAGGTGGTTGGTTGCAGAAGGTGCCCTGGGTGTCAATGGACCCTTGAGAGGTGAGAGGTGTTTGGTTTCCCTCCCAGGGCTCCCACCAGACCAAGTGGGCAGGTAGCCAGAAGGCTACACTGTCCACCCATCCCCTGAGAGCACTGCTATGTAATGCCGGATAGATTAGGAACAAGACCGCCATTATGCGGA
Organism: Neoceratodus forsteri; assembly: GCA_016271365.2. Taxonomy (NCBI): domain Eukaryota; kingdom Metazoa; phylum Chordata; order Ceratodontiformes; family Ceratodontidae; genus Neoceratodus; species Neoceratodus forsteri. Next base: position 1,231,800,644 of record CM057459.1, on the reverse strand, counting down.
CTTGTTTCTCAGTCGATCTGGCTTGCATTACCGAGACCTGGGTGGGTGATGATGCTGGCCCAGTCCTAGAGGCCGCCGTCCCCCCCAGGTACTCAGTAGTGCACTGCCCGAGAGTGGAACGCAGGGGTTGGGGAGTGGTCATCTGCTTTAGATCTGAACTTGGCTTCTCTGTGCACTCAGTGGAAAGGCCAGATTCATTTGAATGTGTGGCCATACGTGGGGGGCCAGGCGCAGGTTGTAGGATTCTCCTGATTTACCGCCCCCTGGGGTGGTGGGTGAATTCCTAGAAGAGGTAGATGATTTTGTCACCGGTGAGACATTGGAGTCACCCCCCAGTGTTGGTCCTGGGGGACTTCAATGTCTGGGCTGATGATGAATCTTCCAGGCTAGGTTATAACCTCCTCCAGACTATGTCATCTCTGGGCCTGTCGCAAGAAGTTTATTCCGTGACCCACCAAGGCGGCCACATGTTGGACCTGGACTTCTCACTGGGGCTTGAAATTAACAACTTCAAGACTGACCGGGTCATTTGGTCCAATCACTGCATGGTCGGGTTCTCACTTGGGCTTCCCCCCCAAGAACCCTCCTCCTGCAAAGATGGTCAGCTACCACCATTTGAGGGGTTTGACCTCAGAGGGATTTCTGGTGGTGGCCGATCTATCTAGTGTGGACAGTGCACGTGCAGGGAGTGCAGGCAAGGCAGTCGACACCTATAAATAGGGTGATGATGGTGGCACTTGCCTCCCTCGCACCAGCCTGTGTACGACCCAGATCTTCTCACTTGAGGTTCCCTTGGTTTGATGGAGAGCTCAAGGTGATGAAGACTGTGGGTCAGAGGTTGGAGTGCTGCTGGCAGAGGTCTGGCTTGGAGGAAGACAGACTGACCCTGCGCTCACATTATAGTGCGTATCAGGGGACAATCACTCATAAGAAGGCAGAACACTTGTTCATAGAGATTGCTGCTGGGAAGAATTGACCAACTGCACTTTTTCGGACTGTGGACAGGCTCCTAAACCCAGCCTATCTCCAGCGGAAAAAGACTTTTTCTGATGCTTTGTGCAAAGAGTTTGCTCAATTCTTCTTGAACAGGGTGTCCACCATCCAGCAGGGCGTTCCACCAGTGAGCCTTACAGTAGTCTACAGTGATCGTCTGGATCACCCGAAGAGAGCTCCACCTTGTTGGGGGGTTAAACCAGTGGAGGTGTTGGAGGTCATTGGGGTTGTTTCCAAGTTAAAGCACACATATTGTGAACTGGACCCAGTGCTGACTCATTTCTTGATGAGACGTGTCGCCACTTTCAGCCCTGTGTTCACCTTGATCGTCTGGTGCTCTCTGTCAGAAGGGATTTTTCTGGATGCCTTGAAGGAGGGACTGGTTTGTCCCCTCCTGAAAAAAACATTGTTAGACCCTGACATCAAGGTGAATTACCATCTGATCTCCAACCTCCCATTCTTAGGAAAGTTTGTTAAGAAGGTTGTGGCACAGCAACTTGAGGAGCACCTCATGGCCTTCAATCTCTATAAGCCATTCCAGTGTGGTTTCCGCACGAGGCATAGTACAGAAACTGCACTAGTTCGAGTGCATAATGACCTCCTCAGGGTTACAGATTAGGGGCAGGGGCAGTTCTCGTCCTCCTCGATCTCTCTTCAGCTTTTGACATGGTGGACCATTGTGTGTTGCTTGACTGCCTGAGGGAATTTTGTGGACTCACCAGCTCTGTCATCTGCTGGTTCAAGTCCTACCTCACAAACAGGAGACTACGGGTAGTGAGGGGGAATTTCTTCTCCTCCTCTAGCCTCCTGTCATGTGGAGTACCTCAGGGGTCAGTCTAATCACCAATGTTGTTTGCCATGTACCTGCAGCCCCTGGGTGAGCTCATTAGGAAATACAGTATGGGTTTTCATTGCATGCCAATCATACCAGGTTATATTTTTCCTTTGCCCTGGAACATCCAGTGCAGTGGTAGTACTAAATAGCCTTATGGAGAGATCATTGATTTGATGGCCTCCAACTAATTGCTACTGAACCCCGATGAGACGGAGGTACTGGTGGTGGAGCTGCACAGAAGGTGGAACAGGAAGGCCTCTGGCAACAAGACTGGTTTATTTCTGGGATCTGTGCCATTGAAGGCCTCCTCTAGGGTGTGAAATCTTGGTGTGACCATTGACAGCAGATTGTCATTCGATTTTCAGGCATCATCCATTGTCTGGACCAGCTTTTACCATCTTAGGAATATTGCCTGGGGTAAGCCCCTAGTTCCATCCATGGACCTCCCCACCTTAGTGCACACCTTTGTGGCATCCACACTTGATTACTGTAGTGCGCTCTACCTTGGGGTCTTGAGGGGTAACCTCTGCTGGCTGCAGCTAGTGCAGAATGGGGCTGCCAGGCTGCTGACTGGGCAGTCGAAATTCTGTCACATCACCCTGGTACTGCATGATCTGCACTGGCTGCCAGTGAGGTGTAGGATCCTCTTTAAGGTGGGCTTGCTCACCTTTAAGGCCCTACATGGGCTGGGCCCTGGCTATCTGTTGGATCTTCTTACACCTGCTGTGTCAGTCTGCTCCCTCCGGTCCTCCTCTAGGGGCCTCCTGGAGATTCCCAGGATGAGGCTTAAAACTGTCGTCGACAGAGCATTCAGTGTTGCTGGCCCTGTCACATGGAATTCTCTTCCTCCATCTATTCAGGAGGCCCCTTCGATTGAGGTTTTTAAGGCCCACCTCAAGACCTTCCTGTTTAATCAGGCCTTCCCAGACCTTATATATAAGTCCTCCCTGGGAGCCCCTGCGCCTTTCCCTCTGAGCACCTGTTTTAATTGGGTTCTGTGTTATCACAGACCTCATTTATTTTTATGCTGTTATTGTTATTTATTCAATATTAATTAAAATATTTGTATTGATAGTGTGTTTTTATTGAAGGGCACCCAGAGTTTCCGGGACTGGGCACCTGAAAAATAAAATGTGCCTTGCTTTGCCTTGCCTTGCCTTGCCACAGTCCTCCAAATATCCCAGAATGCCCTGGTTCACAAACAACAGGCAGTATAGTGCAGTGAGCTAAGCCTCTGAGTTGCAGATCTGGAGACCTGGATTTGAATCCCACAGCTGCCTAGGTGCATACTGTGTAATCCTGAACATGTCACTTTACTTCCCTGTGCTCCCAGGTCGCATCTGGAAACAAGCTTCGGCTTAGTGTGCTACTTCTGGTTAAACAATGTTCCCTTCCATTCCAACACACAGAGATAGAGAGAGGTATTTTTTTGCAGGATCTTCTTTGTTTTCTCCAGAGAGATAGAGATGTTTCTTTAGGCTATTGGGCATAGTCCTATTCTTAGAGAAATTTTCTGTGCTAGGGGATGCTAGTAGCCTCCTTTCTTTATGCTGCTAGTGTATGCCAGTAGCTTCCTTCTTAGTTACCAGGAGAAGAAAGATCACCCCCTTTAGAGAGGGGTATGACAATAGCTTGTTTCCAAACACTTGAGACACAGGCAGAAGAGGAGAAGAAGTTGAAAAGGTGGTTAATAGTTATGGTAATGGCTGGATCAAACAGATTCAGAAGCCAGGGGTTGAGACCATCTGGACTCACACCTTTATGGGTGGTAAAAGCTAGAAGAGAATTGAGTAAGGCAGAGGAATTAATAGGAAAAAAGGTGAAGGACTGCTAAGGAGAAGGTGTGTGGTGAGGGTGAGGTTGGAGAGAAAGGGAGGTAAGAAAGGGAACAGGTGATGATAAAGGAGTTAAAAGAAGAAACAGGGTCAATAATGTGGGAGCTGCCAACCTAAAGGATGGAAGGGAAGAGTGGGTCAGTGGGGAGAAAAGGGAATTAATTATTTTCCAGAACTTGAAGGGGCGGATTAGGTTGTCCAGGAGTATGGATGTAAAGTATTTTATTGGAGGGAGGACAATTCAGAGGAAACATGAGAAAGAATTTCTTCACAGAACGGGTGGTGGACAAGTGGAACACCCTGCCAGAGGAAGTGGTGGGGGCTGAAAAAATCGCGGGATTTAAGAATGCATGGGATAGACATAAAGGAATTCTGGAGGTCAGGGGTAAGGGGCAACAGACTTCTAGGAAAACAAACTGAACTTACAAGCTCAAATGGGCAGACTGGGTGGGCCATAGGCCCTTATCTGCCGACACTGTCTATGTATCTATGTATCTATGTATTTGCATTTCACAAGCCTGTTGGCTTGGTGCAAGCATTGCAAATAGTCCAGTATTTTAACTGTGCTTAACTTTCTGTGTTTGTTGCCAGATGTGTAGATGCCCATTGCTGTAATGTATAACTTAAGTATATTGTATTACCTGTACATTTTTCTCTACCCTAGCTAAGCTATTTGACTGGAGATCCACTTATTCATGCTGTAATTCTCATTTTACTCTAACTTGTTTTTTACTGTTATCCAGCTCACAGTCAGCGTTTGTGTCACATCGAGTAAGCTGCTGTTTGTTACTACTACTAAACTGTGCCAATGCTCCTTGAAAGCTCCGGTGAACATTAGCTGCAGCTGAGTGGGGAGACATCAGCAAACGAGGGGCAGGACTGCATTTAAACATCGTGCTGCTACTGCGCGAGCGTGAGTGTCACGAGCACCACTCGTCATAGAAAATTATTAGGAGAGCTCAACAGTAATTATCTAAGTAGATAGATTTTAAATTGTACTATTGCTTGAGTGACTTTTTTCTAGGTTTATTGAATCATGTTCTTTGATCCTAACTGTCCTTCCTGGTAGCTCATCTTATTTATCGTACCTTATACAAGGAATGCTTATGTATTAGTCTAATGACACATGTTTTAAAATTCCTATTTTAATTTATAATTCATTTTATTATTTTTATTTCTTTCTGTTATTGGTTTTAAGAACATCAACTCTGTTTTTTTAAAATGAGGGTCTGGATTTTGTATTATGTTTATTTTGGTTAATTATCCCAGTGAATTAGTGATATCCTTAAGCACTAGTGTATCAAATGAAAGCATTAATGGATTCAACATGAATCTCACAGGAAAGAGTTCTACTCTTTATTCTCCTAGCTTGTTAAACCCAGTATCGTTAAATGAACCTGAATGTACTTTTCTTAGACATGGTTACAGCGACTTTATGGCTTTGTGTAAATTGGGTATTCCTATTATGTCCAAAATCTCAAGGGGCATATGTAAAGAATCAGTTTGGCTAAACCAGAAATAATTTCTTAGGCGCTTGATTCTTTTATTTCTTCTTTTATCAGGTTCGGTACACCCTCATCCTGGTCCAACACAATCTGTTGGTCCTGATAATCTATTGCAGTCCTCCTCAAGACAATACATCTGAATGTACAAAGCTTAACAGCTAAATTGTCATTATTTGAGGCATGGGCTGTACAGCATGACTTTGATGCCATTACTCTTTCAGAAACATGGTTAATGAATAAGATCCTTAATAATGAAATATCTATTCCCAATTTCAACTTATTCAGATGGGATAGAATAGGAAAAATTGGGGGGGGGGTTGCAGTTTATGTCAGGACCAGTTTTAAAGCACTAGAGTTGTCCCCACCTTCAAGTGGACTAGGATGTGATATGGTCTCTGCTGACCTGCTTTTGGGTAGGAATAAACATCTTACTGTCACATCCCTGTATATTCCTCCCCGTTTTATTAAGCAAGGACTAGAGGTTGTGTCTGAAGTCAAGAAATCTTTTCCAGCAAACAGGGAATGAATTCTAATCGGGGACTTTAATTGCAATTGGGACATTGAACAAAATCATTATATTGCTGATTGTTTCCAAGAACTTGGAGTACAACAGTTAATTTCTCAAACAACAAGATTTAATTATAAAACTGGTGGGGGTACCATGTTAAATTGAATAGTAGTAACCCATCCATCTAAAATAATTGATTCCGGAGTATTACCTGACTTAGTTAATGACCACAGCCCTGTGTATTGTAAGTGGACATCAAAACAGCATTCTTGCCCATCAATTTATATTGAAACAAGAAATATAAATGGGGTTACTCCCTTGACCATGACCAAAGCTTATGAACAAATTGATTGGTCTTGTCTTGAAGATATTCCTGATATCAATCTAAAATTAAAAACATTTAGCCACATATTTTATCAGGTTATTGACCAACTTGCCCCACTTAGAAAAATGTGAATAAGACATAACACAAAAGAATGGGTTACCAGGGAACTAAGGGTGCTAATGAAACAAAGAGAGAGAGAGAGAGCATGGAAACACTTTAAAAAAGATAATGATCCTAACTCATTGATCAGTTATAAAACTCTCAGGAACAGATGTAAGGCTTCCATTAGAAAAGCTAAAATGGATATTTTTTTTAAATAAACAACTACTACCTTTTGGTAGCTCAAAACAAACCTGGCTAACATTGAATAACTTCCTCAGAAGACATACTGAGGCTACGGTTAAAACCCTTCAGGATGGTGATCAATTAACCAGTGACCCCATATGTATAGCTAAAATGTTTAATGAATATTTTGGGGATCTCTTAAGATTTCAAAACCCCTCAAACCTTTCAAGTTCTTATCCATTTATAGAAGTGGAACCTAAAATGAATCAACCTTTGTTTTATTTTCATGCATTAACCCCTGAAGTTGTTACTGATTATGTAGTTAAGTATAGTCCTAAACCATTCATAGGGCTTGATGGGATTGACTTTAAATTGATTAAAAAGGGAATCAAGGTTTTAGCTACTCCTCCGGCTTCAATTTTCAATTACTCATTATGCTATAATGTTTTCCCTCAGATCTGGAAACTGGCACTTATAAAACCTATACATAAATCAGGTAGTAAAAATATAGTTTCTAACTTTAGACCTCTTTCTCTATTATCGCCTTTATCCAAGATCCTTGAGAGAATAGTCTTTGATCAAATTCAGGTTTTCTTATCAGGTTATAACATATTGTCAAATTGTCAACATGGTTTCAGGAAACAGCATAATACAGAGACTGCCTTGGTGGGATTCATAAACTGCATACGGGGCTCCCTTGATTCTGGGCGCTCTGTTGCTGCAATTTTCATGGATCTCACCAAGGCTTTTAATTTAGTAGATCATTTTTTGTTGTTGAGAGCCCTTAAGGAAGTTTATTTCTCCAAGGAAGTTATCCTATGGATTGAGGGTACCTTAATAATAGGGAACATAAAACTATTATTGGTCAAAGTAGTTTTGATTCTCATCCCATTTTTGTGGGTACCCCAAGGTTCAATCTTGGGCTTTTGTTTTCTATTTTTGCTAATGCTGCTCCTCTACCATCTTAGGGTCTAGTCTTATTATGTATGTAGATGATGCGGTAATCTTTTCCGAAGGAAATACTCCTGACCAAACATTAGATAAAGTCCAGATGGACTTTAAAAATTTCCAAAAATGGTTGCTCTCCCGTAATCTAGTACTGAATTCAGAGAAAACTCAAAGTATGGCTTTTACTGGCCCTAGGAATGACAGAGGCATAAACATTCATATCACGGATTTGGTGGGTAAACGGATTGAATTGGTAAATAGCTTTGATTACTTGGGAGTGACCTTTGACTCCCATCTTCAATTTGACCAACTTATAGCTAAGACCATTAAAAAACTTCACCAGAGGATCAGGGTGTTATTCAGGATCAAACCCTTTCTCATTTCTGAATCTCGTAGACTTCTTGGAAATAGTCTTTTATTAAGTGTATTAGATTATGGTCTTTTGATCTACTCTGGTACAAACGATATAATGATTCAGAAATTACAAGAAACATACAATAGTATTTTTAGCTTTCATGATAGGTCTTCCCTTGAGGACACATCATTGTGTTTTGCTAAGAGAAGCCAATTGTCTTTCTCTCCATGACATGATAAATCTGAAACTTGGAGTCTTTTTATTTAAAAGTACCCAGGGCTTACTCCCTCAGGTAACTCAGGATATTATTCCCCTTCAGTTAAGTTGCATTGAAACCAGGTTTAGGTCTAGGGGTTCATTTAGAATCCCACTCTATAAAAAAAAATTGGTCAAAGATCGGTAATTTACAGGGCCATAAAAATTTTTAATGGTATTCCACTGAAAATTATTAATGCTGGGTTTATTTAAATGTTCAAGCAATATTTTGATGTTTGTCTAAACAGTTTAAATGATTGTAATTGTTTCTAATATTGTGATGTACTTTATATTGTTAGTCTGATGTATTTGTCGTTTGTACATTTTGTACTTTTCTGTTTATTTACTGACTTGTCGCTGTGAAAACGGGCAGTTTGCTCATCTGGCTAACAAGTATAAAAATAAAAATAAAATAAAATGAAAATGAAATGTCTTGTATAATTTCTGTGATCTATAATGCTGACTTACTGTTGTCCTGACAGTTATCCACATTATGTTCCAATTGATTGTCACTGTGATACCTTACTGTTGTCACTGCTGTATTTTGCAGTTTGTACTCTCCCGGGATGTGCCTGAAAATAGGCATTTTTTTGCCTAGTGTACTTACCCTGTTACCAAAAGCTAATAAATAAATAAACAGGGCAGCAGAGGAACCAGTGATCTTGTGGGAATGCCAGGCTAGGTCTCTGATCTGACGGCACGCCAGGAGCTCAGCAGAGATCCAGGGAAGGTGGGAACCTCTGACACTAGTTTTCCTGAGTGGGGAAGGGCATGATGGTACCAGACAGCTGTAAATTTGATCTAAAAGGATTGGAAGACTGAATTGATGTCAGTGGCTGTTGAGATATGGGACCAGTCAGTGGCTGACAGGTCCCTGAGAAGGGAAGACAAGTCCAGCAACCTGAAGGACTGAAGAGGGATGACTTTCAGGGGAGATTTAGGGTGGTGGATCTTGTACACACAGTAGTCCATATGTTGGCCACTGAGGGCATCAGGGAGGATACCTGTATCCACAATATAGTGGGACTGAGAGGAGAGTACCCACTCCAGAAGGGTGTGGTTTAGTGATTTGTGATTAAGGTGGGTGGGGTCTAAGATTGATTGTATTTATATGTAGGGATTTAACAATTTGGAAAATAACCTCTCCAGATTTTCCAAATGTTTCTTTAAGACCCTTATCCCCTCCTCTGTGTTCACTGTTTCGGTGGTCTTAGTGTCTTCGGTGAAGAGGAAGATCTTTCACTGAATCACCTCCCCTATATCACAAGCAAATAGGTTAATAAGAATCAGTCCTAGACCCAGTCCCTGGAGCATCTTGCTCATAACTTCCTCTCCTGGCAGTTCTCCATTTAGGGCCACCCTTGTCCACTCAGTTCCCCACCCACCCTGTAATCTTGTCCCTTACCCAAGTCACCTGATGTCCTTATCAGTCTCCCATGTTGGACTGAGTTGAAGGCATTGCTGAAGTCTAGGTACAAAACATCCATTACCTGACCCCTAGGCACAGCCATCGTCACCCAATCAAACAATTCAGTTGGGTTCCTGTGGCACAAAATTCTGATGGTAAATCCATGCTTTCTGGGATCCTGAAGGGCTCTTGCCTCCAGGAACTCCACTGTCCTTTCGTTAATTATAGACTCCAGTAGTTTCCCCACTATAAACATCAGGCTGACTGGTCTGTAGTTGTCTGGTTCTCCCCAACTTCCACTTTTATGTAGCTGGACCACATTTGCTGTCCTCAAATCCTCTGGCAATTCTACTGTATCCAAGGAGCAGTTAAAAGAGATCCACTGCAGACCTGCCAGGACCTTTCCCATCTCCCTTAACACCCTCAGGTGCAACCCATCTGGACTCATTGATTTAGTCACATTCACTGCTTGAAGTCCCTTCAGGCAGTGAATGTGACTACACGCTCATTTCAGTGTTTTTCACAGAGATAGACCCAGTTTCCTGGGCAGTAATAGGTTTCATCTCCACCTTAGGGATCGGAGCCTATCAAGTCACACAGGAGAGAAAACTGGGTCACTGTCACCACTACAGGACCCCTACCATTGCCTGAGTAGACCCTTACTCCTCTTTCCTTGCCAACTACAGTCTATCTCCCACACTGAGGCTGTAGGGGTCCTTTGACTGAGAGAAGTAGTAGCTGCTTGCACCAGACCCAGTGTGGACTTGCGCAAAGAAGGCTGAGTTCCACCTTTACTGTGGCAAGCTCCTCCAGCAAGTGCCTCAGTACTGCTGCACACTGGGAAGCACCACAATCTCCAGAGGATCTCCACAAAGATGGCTGCTCCATATGTGTTGCATCCTAGCAGGCCCTATCTCTCCCTTCCTACCTGTACCCTTGGTACCCCCATCCTCCAGTTCTGCCTCTCCAAAATTTCTGACCTGCCTATTTTCCCTAGGGCTACTTTTAGTTGTCTACAACAGATGCTTCAGTTAACTGTTCTGTAAAGACCTGTTTATTTGGGTATCCCAAATATAAAATTTCAGAAGTCCTAAAAATCTAATGTCGGTCTTAGCACATTACTTGACGTCTAGGGCCCTCAGTTTACTTGTCCCCAACTATGCTTTTCACCAGAGAGTTGTCAGCCTGCTAAATACTGCAAAGTGAAAGACAGTTCACTCTTTGCAGTACTTGCTTCCTCCCACAGTTACTTAACAATTAGCTTCCTTGATGGAAGAAACCAGCACTTTACCTTACCCTCAGAAATACCCTGAGCATGGTTCCATGCGCAACTGTGGACTTCCCTGAAGAAGCCCTTGCATATGTTGTTCTCTGTCTGGTGGTCCTCACTCTATCACTTACAGAAGGGGTTGCTTGGCCCTGTAGGAATGACACAGAGGACTATATATTTTTTTTATTTATTGAAATTTCGGATAACACCTTTGAGAACAAGCTCTTTTTATAGGCTCCATGTCAGATTAACAATACATATTGGGAAAGTATGAGATGGAGAACAAACAAAACAAGGAATAATACAAGACATTACAAGAGTGTATAACTAGAGAAGTTCCAATACATGTGGCATTGTACAATGTATGCCATGGTGGATATTTGATTAAAACCTGGAATTCAAAGGGTCATATTAGAGGGGGTGGGGTCTTATGAAAAGACCCTTTACAGGAAAATGAGAACAGACTCAGCCTAATATCTAATAATCAACAAGGTAAGGGATGGCATCAGCCCAGGGGCCTCATCAGAGGTGAGAAGGTATGGGACAAAGTATTTTAAAGTGAGCAAGGAAGCTCAGGAGATATAACAGGGGGAAGGGGGGATAAGGGAAAAGCCATAGAGGGGTGAAGGGAAAGAGTGGAAAGGATCAAGAGGAAATGTGAAGGAGAATGATTAGCAACTTAGAACAGCTATTTACATTCTGGGAACAGTTATACATAAGGTCAGGATAGCATAAGGTTAGCATAAGTGCTGGTCACAAGAAGGAAGGTTATTGGAAGCAGTCACAACTGGTATCAGCAACTAGCTGTTGCTTAAGTTTAACCTTGAAGGAGCCCAAGGTGGATGCTGAAGTGATGTCATGGCTCAGCGAGTTCATTCACAGCGGGGCATGGTAGGCAGAGGACCTTTGTCCCAGAGAAGTGCGACAGTGGGGTATATTAAAAATCTGGCTAGTAGAGCTTCTGGTGCAATGACGGTTGATAGTGGGGGTAATAAGCTTTTGCACTCCTAGGGGCATTTTGCCGAAGCTTACTTTTTAGTCTACTTACAACATTATAGTTACATTATTGAACAGCTGCAGTTACGTGGAGGGTGTAGCTAGGATTTCAGAACTGCACACCAAGTGACTCACTGCTACCCCCTTATTAGGGTGAGCTACCCTGCCACGGGTGTAGCCAGACAATATACAAATGTACACCAGGACCATGTTTGTTGCCTCATTTGGTACAATAAATACAACTTTTGTATCTCATGACAATGGTTGGTGCCATGCATGGGTAAATACAAATGCCATGTATTGCTCCCTAAGACACCCACGTACCAGCCCAGAGCCTGTAAAGTTGTATTGTCCTTGGGATGCAAAGATAGTATTAGTGACCAGTCCTTCTAGTTTTGACTCCTATGAATAAAATTACAGAAAGGTTCAGCATTTTCTCTGTTAGTTTTCACGGAAAGAGGAAGCAGTTCAGAGGCTATTTGCTACCCCTTTAAATAAAACTGCATACCATGGAGTACTTGGAGTATGCCTGCCTACACCCATGGTTACGTGACCTGTGCCAAACTATGATTCCCTAACATTCCAGTAACTTACAATTTCAAGAAATCCCTTCAAATACTGCCTCTGTCCAAGGCATCCTCCTGTCCCTCTTCTGTCCTGAACTATCATGTCCCCACACTCTGGAAGCAAATGCACTGTTTAAAAATTCCTCTCCCATTACTGAGGTTTTGACAAATATAACAAGCTGACAAATATAAACCACCTGTGTTTCCCACCCAGAGTTTATAAATGTCACCCAAATCCCTTGATGCCATTACAGCCTTAATATGTTCACATTAATGTAGATTATTTTATATACTGTATTATTCTTTGCAAAAGAAACATCATTAATGCACTAGTTAGGTAATGTAATGCCACAAAAGTAGGGAATGTGACATTACTGTTTCAATCCTAACTCCCCCTACCCACCCACCCACCCAGCAAGCAGCGAAAGGTAAAACATTAGAGTTTTTGGTCTTGAGTCTTGGTGAATCAGTGGTGGGGTCTTGTTGGTGTTGTCAACCCTCAATGCTCACCCCCCCCAGCCTGTAGCCTCAGGTCCAAAGCACAAGGTACAGCTCCAAGCCACTACCTCAGTGATACACTCTTCAAAGGTAGACAAGTATGTCTCTCCACATGTTGCCAACACAACTTGTTGTAGCTTTCTTCATGCAGGTCCTCTGGTCCCTGCACTTCCATGTGGCTGCAGATACAGATGCATAGGGCAAAGAGTGCATGTGTCAGCCAATGCAGGGCAACTTGTCACCCACAGGTGGAGAAGTGTACATACCTTTGCCAAGAGGACAGTTAGCTTCACTATACGGTAGCTGGGCCCATGCAGACAACCCTGCACCTTTTATTATCTGGCAGGGTGTGTCACATAACATCGCATTCCCCCACCCTCACTCCATCCAACTGGGTCACTGAGCTTTCCCCTGAACTCAGCTTTGTGGCAGGGGATCACAAAGCACTACCTGCTGGGGTCAAGACTGTTACTACACACAAAGTCTGTTAACAATATATGTTTTTTTTTATTTTGACCCCAAGTTTCCAAGATACTGATTTGCCATATAGACATGACATATACCTTTTACAGTATAGTGATTGAAATGTCATTTCACCAGAAGTGCAAAAACACATCTCATCCAGGATTTTAAACATGACACATGTAACGCTTATGAAATGGTGTGGAAAAATGGCTACGTTGAAATTCTAGAGTTAAAATATTGAAAATCAGCAAAGTTATGAATGAACATTAAAATACTGCAATGTTCACTCATGACCTAGGCATTTTATTGTATTTGTACCCCACATTTTCAGCATAGCCTTCTTACTACCCCACCTCATGAACCTGGTAGGTAAACATTTTCAAATGTCCACCAAAACATCATTCCATGCCACAGAAATGTCATTCTGTGCCACACATACAAAAACACATTTTGGCTAGGATTTGAACAATGACAGTTGTCACATTTGTGAGGTAGTGTGAAAGAGTGGCTGTGATGAAAATTTGGGGTCAAAATATTTAAAATAACCAAAGTTACAAGTGAGTGTAGAAAGAATTCAGTGTACACTCATAACTTTACCATGTTTACATATTTTGACAATGGATTTGCAACATAGCCTTCTTATGCTCCACCTCATGAAAAAGGGTGTGAAAATGTTCAAATCTACCAGAAAGGTGATTTCATCAAGCAACCACAAAATCGTCTTTTGTTTCTGATTTGTATAATTCCACCACCATTGATCATGAGGTGGGTCCCAGAAAGGCCATGTTGAAAATGTGGAGTCACAAAATGCAAAATGACAAAGTTATTCATCAAAGTTCAAACCCCATTGAAATACATTGAACTGCACTTACCTTAGTTTCTCATATAACAGTCACCAGTTCCAGCAGCAAGATGTGTCTTTGATCAGAGAGTGGATAGTCACTGTGACACATATTCAAGGAATGAAGATGTGAGGGCTGTGGTGGAGGTGTGGGGTGGTGGGTGCTGAGTGGGAGGTTGGGGTGGGGTGGTCAGATTGGCAAGGGACCATTTTCTTTTTTACAGGGAGAAAAAAAAACAATGAGAGATGGTTTCCTTTTTTACAGGGGACAGGACACAGCCATTCTGATACTAGGGACTGGGCACCCAAGTATCAGTCTGCTGTTCAGTGACAAGGTGGATGGCCACCCCAGTGCCACCATCTTAAATATGGAAATGGGGGCAGGCGACCTGGAGTATAGGGGAATTGAGACAAGTAGCACTGGGAGATGGGCTCCAGTCTGCTTATATGTGGAGGAGGAGAGTGGGATAACAAATGGACCAGACACAGAACTTCAGATTCAACACAATGTATGTGTGATGTTTACTTAAAACACAGGGCATAACCTCAAGCAATGGCATAACCCTTCTTCAATACATCAGTTTGCAGCAACAGACTATGCATGTCCTTATTCTGCACTTGGTCAGCACCTACTAATCCAATGATCTACTGATCTGTCTCTTCAGTGGAAATTAATTAATTCCCTATGTTGGTCTTGTATGTTTGGGTGATGGGGAGCTCAAAAAAGAAAAACCCCTAAATAAGCTAAAGGCAAAGAACCTCAGTATAGAAGCACTGAATCAAGAGTTACCCCAAAGGGCATTGGCAATAAAGCCAAGTTTAAAAGAAACACAACATCACACATAGGCCCATAATGCAAAGCATCATGGGATATATATGCAAATCACTATGACATTTTAGGCTGGTTCAGCTTAAAGCAGGAATGAATGGTGCCAAAGGGCCTCTCAAGCAATCTGAAATTTATATCCATTTTAAATAACACAACGGGGGGTTTCTTATATCTCTACCCTGGTAACTTAATGTTTATAATACAGTCCCCTAGTAATTTTTTACCTTTATCAAAAACACCTAGTGCCATGGTATTTTCAGCATTTACAGGTTTCATACACATAAGGCATATACATCAAGGTATTTTATGACATAGTGCTAGTGCATAGTAAATCCAAGAACGAGGAACACAGCCTGTTGTTTTACATCAGCCCAGAGGTCACCACAATAACCTCCCTATGTGAGGACCTGAGAGGGAAAAGGAAAATTAAAGAGGGCACTATAGCATAGTCAAGAAAGGGGAGTGGGCACCCATAAGTGGCCAACCTTATGGACTAGAAATTGTAAAGAATAGATTAGGCTAAACAATAGAAGAACTGTTGCAACAGATTTAAGAAAAGGTCGGTCCTCAAGAGTGGCAGAATCTCCCTGTCACATATCCCCCACCTTAAGAGGAAAGCAGTTATTTCAGACTGCTTACCACCTTCCTGTCCCAGGAAGGGATGGAGCTTCCACCATCCATCTTCAGAAGCTCCATGTCAGGGTCTCTATTAATGATAAATATTCCATCATAAACATAGTGGATATCATCATTCTTTACCTTGAGGAGTTAACACATTTCTCAACAGAGACTAATGGTGCCTTCCCTGCACTATCTCCTTTTAGGGAAAGTCCATTATATTTCATTGACATCAATTCCTGCACCACATCTAGACATGAAATCAGCATTTACATGTTGTGTCCCTGCCCTGTGGGACACAGTAAATAGATAAGGCTGAAGAGCTAAGTACCACCTCATTATACAGGGATTTGTTTCTCTTATTTGATGCAACCAGCAAAGGGGGTTATGATCAGTTACAACCTTAAATTCAGCCCCCACAAGTAATATTTCAGAGACTCAATAGCCCACTTCAGAGCTAAGCATTCTTTCTCTATGGTAGCATATCTTCTCTCCCTCCCATGTAGCTTCCTGCTGATATGCATGATCAGATGTTCTTCCCCATCTGTTTTCTGAGATATGATTGCCCCAGTACCATTCTCTGATGCATTGGTTTGAACCTCAAACACTTGTTTGAAGTCAAGGCTTTTCCATACAGAAGCTATACATAGAATGGCCTTGATATTCCTAAAAGCCTCATCACAAATAGGAGTCCAACGCATCTTATTCGGTCATCTCTTTTTAGTGAGATCAGTCAAAGGACTGGCACTGGTTGAGAAATTAGGACTAAATCTCCAGTAATAATCAGCCAGGCTTAGGAAAGATCTCACTTCCTTTTTTGTTGTAGGTATTGGGCTGTTTGCTACTGCTGTAACCTTCTCTACCTCGGGTTTCACTTGTCTGTTGCCTAAAATGAACCCTAGGTATCTTGTCTCAGTCTTTACTAGGGCACACTTAGCAGGGTTAATGGTCACTCCTGCCTCCTTAATTGCTTGCAGTACCTGGGACAAGTTTCTACTATGGGATTCCCATTCAGGGCTGAATATGACCACATTGTCCAAATAAGCGGCATGATATTCAGTGTGTGGTCTTAATATGTGGTCCATAAAATGCTGAAATGTGGCTGGCGCCCCATGTAGTCCAACTACTATAAACTGCTATAAACCAACTCGGTGCTAAATACATTTTTTTCTTGTGAATCAGGTGTCAAGGGGATTTTGAATATCCTTAGTAAGCTGAAGGGTGGCAATATATTGTGCATTGCCTAGCCTGTCAATGATGTCATCTATTCAGGGCACTGGATAGCCATCGAATAGTGATGCATTGTGAAGCTTTCTAAAATCTAAGCATAGCTGTATCCCACCCTCTTTCTTGTCGATTATGATCATAGGTGAAGACCATGCACTCTTTGAGGGCACAATTATGCCTAACTGCTCCATTTTTTTTACTTCCTGATTCACCGCATCCCTCACCTTCATAGGCAATCTGTAGGGCTTTTGGTGTATTGGCTTGTCTTGCATGGCAGTTATGGTGTGCACAATTCATTTGGCCCTCCCTGGGATGTTTGTGAATATGGGCTCAAATTCTTGTAATACCCCTGCAAATCTTTTTATTGCTGAGGCTCCAATTCTCAGTTTATCTGGATCTCCCCCAACTGTCTTTACTGCTCTAGCCTTTTATAGGCAATCTCCAGCTCTGACTCCCTAGCTTCAGGATGGATATAAAGGAAGGGGTTAGACTTCTCATGCCATTTCCTAAGGAGGTTCACATGATTATATTTTCTGATGGGGTCTCTTTCCAGGCATACTATGCTCATAATTCACTGCTCCTGTTTGCCTCAAAATGGTGAAGGGGCCCTGCCATTTCATGAGTAGTTTGTTCTCTGAGGAGGGAAGGAGTAACAGCACTTTGTCCCCTAACTGAAATGTTTTAGTCTTCAAACCCTGGCCACATCTCTCTTTCTGCAAGTCTTGCTTCAGTTCTAAGCTCTGGTGTGCTAGTTGATATACCTTACCAGGCATCTGTGTAACTGAGTCATGTACTCTACATTAAGATGTCACCTCCTTCCCTTCTTCCCAGTGTTCTTTAGCCACATCTAGTGGCCCCTCAGGTTCCTCCCATACAATAATGAAAAGGAGAGAAACCAGTGGATACTTGAGGGATTTCTCTGTAGTTAAGAGTAAATAGGGAGGTACCTATCCAAATCTCTACCCTCTTCTTACATACTTCCTCAACATTTTCTTTAATGTCTGTTTTAAACCTCTGTATGAGGCCATCCAGTCTGCAGGTGGTATGGGAAGTGCACGCACTGCTACCACACCCAGCAGACAGTACAATTCTTTTAGCAGGTGTGCATTAAAATTACTCCCTGATCAGTAAGTATTTCTAGGGATTCTCATGTGACTAAACACCTTTGCTACCCTCTGCTATCCTTGGGGTGGTGACGGTTCTCATGGGGATAGCTTCTGGATAGTGGATAGTGTAATCACATAGACCAGTACAAATCTTTCACCCTGGAGTTTTCTCCAGGGAGCCCACTACATCCATGGCTATCCTGTCAAAAGGGTTAGTCACAGTGGGGATGGGCTGTAGTGGTACTCTATCCCTTTTTCCTGCCTGAGCTACTTTCTGACACTCAGCACATGCTTTACACTACTCAGCTATGTTTTTATGGATGGGGGCCAATAAAACCTGAGTAATATCGTATTGAAGGTACTATCTCTGCCTGCATGGCCTGCTAGAGGGATGTCATGCACCAGATACCTGATTTGGGAGCGGAAGTTTTTGGGAACCATTAGTTGGTCTACTACCTCTCCAGTTCTGGGATTAGTGCATTCTCTGTACAGTATTTCCTGTTTCACAACAAACTGAGGGGCACCTTTTTCCACTCCTTTCCCCAATTGTGAAAAAAAAAGGTTAAGTGAAGGGTCTGCTTTTTCCTCATGCTGCATATCACATTTAAAAGTGTGTCCTAAGTCTGGTTGTACACCAGCATGATTATCAATCCAGTCCTTCTTTATTTATTTATTGAAATATTTCACCAGGAAGGCACACTGAGCAACAAGTTGCTCATCTCCCAGTGTGACCTGGGGTAGGGCAATGGGGTAGAATACAAAGAAATGTTACAATATTGGAATACAATTTGATTACTTGCATACAATGAGAGCAGGAGAGATTACAGGTGGATAACATTGGCTAACAATGCAACAGTTAAGTATAGTAGATATGAAGACACATATAGCAATTAGGCAACAGTTGATGTGGTTGGTAACACTGGAACACGTATAATAACTTGGCAACAGTCACTAGATGGTAAGGTGACCCAATAGTAATTGGTAGCCATTAGTGTAACATAACTATTCAAGATTTACTGTGATTGGAGTAAAGAGAGGAAGAATGGAAGGAGGGAATGAAATATTGCAGAGGATAGAATGGAAAAAGAGAAAGGAAATTTACAGAGAGATGCAGACAGAACACAATTTTCAAAGCAAACAGAGATGACAGGGTGGACTAAAGTGCATAAAGAGGGGTATAGGGGTAGGTTATAAGTGCTTAATTGAGTATAGGAGTAGGCCAACATTCGTCTATATTAACCAGAAGGGGGTAGGAGAAGAGGAGATGTAGAGTGTGGCAAGGTGATGAGAGACAGAGGTATTGTAGGTGGGGGGTATCCAAGGAGGGGAAGGGAGGAGTTGAAATTCAACAGTGTCCTGTTATCCCTAACTGGGCAGGGCGTTGAACAGCCCTACTTGTAGGACACTAGTTATAGACGATGAGAGTTATTTATATATAGTGATGCGAGAGAGGGGGATGTTGGGGGAGGGATGTTGTGGGAGGGAGTAGCAGAGGTCAACTATAGTAGGGGGGGTAGTACCCCACCAGTGTGCTGGGTGACCCTACCTGCACAAGGCAGTGATCTAGCAGTGACTGAGGGGGTGCAGTAAAAGAAGAAATAGGGGAAAGGGGTAAAGTTGTTGCCCACCATGCACTATGGATCCTGCCTGCACAAGGCAGTGATCAAGCTCAAAGGAGGGAGATGCATTAAGAGTAGAGAAAGTAGGGGGAGGAACACTTTAGGAGGAGGGAGAGTAGGGGACAAGGAGCTTCCTCTTTAGCTTCGCCTTCTCTGGCTTAGGTTTACAGTCCTTGCCAGGAACATCAAAAACATCATCATCATCAAATGTGAGCACAGATGGTAAATGTCCTTGCTTCACTTGAGCTGTGGTGGTTATGGCAACTACAGCTGAGTCCTGGGTGGAATGACAATGTATAAATGAAGCAAAGTCTGGGTGGTCGTGCCAATAACAACTGGCATGAGTAGGTGAGATTCCAACCTCACTTCTACCTCATGTGTCTTTTCTTGAACAGTCATTTGTATGGTGGCTGTAGGGTAGCAATGGGTATCTCCATGCACACAGATGACTGATGTATCTGGCCATTTATTATTCCCAGTCATCAGATCTGCTCACACAAGAGTCTGGCAGCTCCCTGAATCAATCAGTCCCATCATCTGCTGTGATCCAGTCTGCACATTAGCCATGGAGTGACCTCAGTTCACTAAGGCTACGTGAGCTGTTTTTTTCTGTATATTAGTACAGCTTGTTACATAGTGTCTTTTCTTTTGACACCCATAACATACAACCTCTGCTACAGGAATTCACCCTCTCTCTCTGCTATCCAGTCTTGTTTCACTGGGGCTGAGTTTGACAGTTTATAAGTAAAAGGGTTCCTTACTGGATTGCTGGTAGTTGCAGCTGCTGATGTCCCTTGCAACTCTCTGGGTCTGGATGGTCGAGCTGCCAGGAAGTCTTCTGCCAATGTAATGGTTTTATCTGTGGAATCAGGCTTATGCTCCCAAACCCAAAGTTGTACATCCTGGTGTAAAACTTAAATAAACTGTTCAGTACTGTTCAATAATAGCCACCTCCAGAAGTTAGTTCTTGCTCTTGTTATCTGGCTTCAACCATTTGTAGCAGAGCTCTTGAGAAGGCATAAGTCTCTAAGAGAATATCCACTGACTGCATTTTAAGAAACCTAAACCACTGGTGATAGGTTTCTGTGTTCATGTCATAGCACCTGAGGATCTCGTGCTTCACACAGTCATAGTCCTCTGCCTCTTGGGAGTCATGTGGCTATAAATCAACTGGGCACTGCCTGCAGGTGCAGTGTCAGTCAATCAACCCATTGATCCCATGGCCATGCACATGTTCGAGTGATCCTCTCAAATGTTGTGAGGTAGGCTTCATGTCACCACTGTCCAATAGTTGGGACAGATTAATGTTTTTGATCTGCTGGTTCTTTTAGTTTGTCCTGCATCAATGGCATGCAAGACCTCATGGTATCTGCCCATTTAGCATCTTGCCTTCTCCTCTTAATGTCTCAGTCTCTTTCCATCTGCACTTGTTTTATGCAGAGCCATTTCAACAACTCCTCTATGTCCTCAGGTGTGTAGTGTAATCCCTGAGATTGTCTCAAGCGAATACAAAAGCGGGGAACTGCTTTATTTTTACTCTTGATGGCAATGAGCTTTTGTAAACAGTAGTCAGAGGATTAAGTATATTTCATACTTTTAAATCATTATTTTGAGTTTGTATAGCAGCAGCCAGGTGTTAAGTGACCTGAAACACACTTCTGGATCGCAGACAATAAATTGATTGCCCTGAGAGAGCAGGGTGAGCTCGGAGTGGGTGAGCATGTGTTTGCCTGTGTGTGGAGACACGCACAGAGACACTCACTTGTGTGTCTTGTATGTCCAGCATGGACAGAGGGATGAGGGCAGGAAGCTAATCACTTAAGCACTGGAAAGCAGAAGGTAAACAACCATGTAATAGAAACCTCATGATTGTACCTAGTAAGAATTAATAAACATGGAGGTTTACAATCCACCAGATGACCTGTTAGCAATCATTTGCAGTAATGGAACTATCTTTAAATGTGGTAGCTGCTTTATCTACACAACTAATGCTGATGAACAACAGACAGGTACTTACAGCAGATCAAAATGTATTGAAATAGGATGGATACTAAATGAAAATAAGAGTTTACATGATCAGCACAAAGGATGTATTCTACATGAAATTAATGCCAAACCAAAGGAGAAAAGGAAATGGGTAAATGCAGATAGAAATGGTCCTGACAATGTTTCAAGTATAGGTGAGGAGGTAGCTGATCATGCGGTGGAAGGGATATCTAATGATTGGTCATTAGTAACTAGCAATAATAATAACAAAAGAAGAAGGGCTATGGGGCATATAAGATATTACTTACAAATAGATATGCTCCACTAGGCCCTTATCAGCTGAGAGGAGTAGCAAGAGAGGATCCAGAAAACAATACTAGTGGTGAAATTGCTGATGGAAGAGAGTTGGTGATAGGAGACTCAATCTTGCGAAGAATAGAGATGCAGCAAAATTTCATTTAGTCAGTGAAATTCTGGTGAAATTGCAAATTTTGCCACTTGAAATATTTCATTAAATTTGTGCTATTCGAAAATATTTTGAGGGTGTGAATTGCAGAATTTTGTCTATTTAAATGCAGAATTTGCCTTGAGTGAATAGCAGAATTTCACCCGTGAGTGGCAAAAATTCTGCTTATTCGAGGACAAAATTCCACATTTTGCCAGTGGAATTTCTAATTTCATCGGATGAAATATTTCATGAAATGCATGAATTTCATGAAATATTTCATGGAATTAAATTTACAGATTTCACATCTCTAGCGAAGAACAGACACAATAATCTGTGGTATGCAAAGGCCAATCACAAAGTGAACTGCCTACCTGGAGATAAGATTCAAGATATAAAAACTATCTTACCAAATGTTATGGATACTAGTAAAGAAGGTCAAACTGTAATGCTGCACGTGGGCTTGAACAATGTGGAAAGAGACCATGAAAAACATATTGTTGATGATCTTATGGAGTTAACCAACACAATAAGGAATGGAGGTAGAAAGGCAATGATATCTGGAATAATACCTGTGCTTAAGGGTCATCCAGAAAGAAATAAAACAATCCAATGAATAAATATCAGGTTGGAAAATAGAAGGAGTCACCTTTATAAAATTGTGGGAAGCTTTCTTCCAGCAAAGGAATATGTATGCAATGAAAGGGCCGCATTTAAGTTCTAAGGGTACAAAAATGCTAGCAAACCTTATAAATGAGAAATTACCAGCTAGTCATTATGTTGCTTGCACGCATGTGCAAGAAACATAGTGCCATCATCGGGATTTTCGGAGGTGTGTCACCTCCTCCTCCAATTCAGTCAGTGAGCTGGCAGGCACGGCCCCTGTAAGCCAATGCATTTTGGAGCTCATGATACGCCCAAAATGCAGTGGCATAAGCAGTTGAAAGGGGAGCCACGCTCAGTGAGCACCCGATAAGCAGCTCCCCCCCCCACAAGCTGGCGCACGCCCCTCAAGACGCATTGTGTAGCCGCGAATGGTGCCCAATCCCCACCGGGCTGAGCTGCGCCCCCCAGAGTTGGTGCCACGCTGGGAGCCCACCCCAGCGTGGCAATCAGTCCTTGCCCACGGGTGCCTAACTCGTCGGCTGAATGGCCCTGGTTCTGTGCCAAGCTGGAGCCCACCCCAGCATGGCAAATGGTCCACAGCGCTTTTTTTTAAACCTGTAAAACAAAAAGCGGTCCCTCTGCGCTCCCGACCCCCCCTCCCCAACCCGCACCCACCCACTGTGCACCCAGCCTCCCACACCCCACCCCATACTTACCTCCGACTCGGCCAGACGATCTTCGGTGGACCGGGAACACGCCTGCACTCTTCAAAGCCAATCGTGAACTGAGGAAATGCCGGTAAGCTGTATAATGGGCTAGATGGGGGTCAACTTGCATATCTGTATTTTTCAGTGTTTGCAAATTACAACATGGGTTTTAGGACCCTTCTATGAATGATGTCACTGTCATGGCGTTATTCTGGCCCAAATGGTGATTTCGCGCAGTGACTGTGCAGTGACTGCGAAATCACCCTTCGGGCCTGAATACTGCCATAACAGAGACATCATCCATGAGAAGGGGTCCCAAAAACCCCATGTTGAAAATTTGGTCCAAAAATTCCAAAATGACTGTTTTATTTAGGGTGCGCTCAGTAGCCCTACACAGGCTCGTAAGTTTGCGAAATTTCAATATTTTCACTTCAGATTTTCAACATTGCCATTTTACCACACCTTCTTATGAGTAGTATAGCTGTCATTTTTCACATCTCACCCAAAATGTGTTTCTGCCCTTGTAGCGCAGAATGGCGCAGTCGGTTTGAGAAATCAATGTATGGGACACATTAAGAACATCACAGTGTCACTGTTCATGAGCAGAGATCTTAAAATGGCAATGTTGAAAATTTGGTGAAAGAATTCCTAAAAATGACTGTTTTACAAGTATGCTAGTAACAGTTCCTGACAAGACGTCAGAAGTTCAAAATTTTCAATATTTGCACTCCAATGACTTCCAAATACCTAAACAGCACATAGAAGCAAGCAACATTCGGCATTGACAAATGCTTGTTTTAACTAGCAGTGGGGGGGGGTCATTACCCAGAGAAGTAACACTTAGAAAAATGAAACCAGTTAAATGCAATGATAATGGAACACTAAAATGCTACTTAAGTAATGTTAGGGGTCTTAGACATAAGAAAGAGGAGTTAGAAATCATGCGATTACCTAACGGTGATATCAAAATGGGCTTTATTACAGAAACACGGTTGCATTCTGAGGACGATTGGGGAACATCAACCCCTGGTTACCAGTTGTACAGACATAATAGACATGGAAAAAAAAGGTGGAGAGGGGCCACCTTTATCCATAACACAATAAAATCCTTAGATATATTGGAAAAAATAAGGAAAGTCAGCAACAAGGTTGAGTCAATATGGATCAGGGTTGAAGGCGCCAGAGAAAAATATATTGGGCAGGATTCACAAAGCAGATGCACTGGGTGCAAATGAGATGCACTGGCGCAACAGAGAAATGTGCCATGGCGCCATTCAGAGAAAGCACAGATGCCCCTGTGCAACCCAGATGTGTTGCACCACACAGGATGCACTGGAGACCTAAAATAATGATATGCGGTACTTCTGGAGGGGACGTGCAGCTGCATATACAGCACAGAGCCATTCTCAAAGCAAAATTAATGCACAAATATGGATCATTCAGAGTGCAAGTACCAAATGCACCTTTAGGAGATAAGTATAAAAGAAGTAAACTTAATTGCAAGCCCCCAGCAGGCTGACTGCAGGATAACAGCAGCAACTAGGAGTACAGCAGCAGCTGAACACAAACATTTATTGAGCACCGTTCCTGATGGTGAGAATGTTAATGGCGATGAGCAGATGGGTGAACCAGCAATGGAAGGCACCATAGGCGGTCAGCCCTGCAGCGGTATTGTGCCAGACTAATGTTTGAACAACTGATGGACAACGAAACAGTCTGCCAATACTGCCTGAACAGGGTTATTATGAGGCAGCTCTGTGAGCTGTGTCATGATGAAATGCAGGCACCCACTGAAAGGGATCATACCATATCAGTGGACACCAAGGTGACAAAAGCAATGTGCCAGCTCACCACGGAAACCTTCCAGAGGCCAGCTGGAGACACCACTGACATATCCCAGCAGTCCATGTCCCGTCTCCTCACACAATTCCTCACCGCACTGCTCCAACATGCTTTGGAATTCATCCACTTCCCAAGCACACAGGCGGAGCAGACAGAAGCCATGCAGCAGTTCCACAGGGTGGCATGCATGCCAGGCAACATAGGGGCCATTGACTGCACCCATGTGGAAATCTGTGCACCACCTGGAAAGGATACATAACACATGTAAACCACAAGGGGTAACACTACATCAACTGCCAGGTGGTGTGCAATGCCACTGGGCACATCAGCAATGTCTGCACCACACACCCTGGGAGTACACACAATGCCTTCATATGGCATCAGTCCACCCTGTGCCACCTGTTCAAGTCTGGAAACATATCCAGCGGCCACCTAGACGGTGGGTGGGGCATGCATATATACCTATAAACAGGGCACCATGGCACAACAAATGATGGGAGGGGGAGCAGATGTGTGTGGGCCATGGCAGGGACTGCTCAGGGGGAGTTGCACAGGTGGGACAATGGAGGTTTGCACACCAAGGGAACTGCCCATGCAACAAGAGGGACAGTGCAGCAGAACAGTGCAGCATGGGAGGTGGGTTGAAGCACAACAGCAGGCATGATTGGCAGGGCAGAACCCACCACATGCAGCCATGCATGGGTGACCGCTGGACAATGGAGGGCAGGCAATGCTGAAT
Organism: Neoceratodus forsteri; assembly: GCA_016271365.2. NCBI lineage: Eukaryota > Metazoa > Chordata > Ceratodontiformes > Ceratodontidae > Neoceratodus > Neoceratodus forsteri. The sequence goes on along the minus strand of CM057459.1, from coordinate 1,231,775,032 downwards.
GGAACGGGTGTGGGCAGCCATGGCTGCATGCACAGGCAGGTACAGGGCAGACATATGCAGCCAGGACAAGCCATTGCAGGTGTGAGGTGGGCGGAGGCACACTGGGAGGGACACCACAGAGACAGGGGTGGACAGTCAGCAGATAGAGCACTGCAGCATGGTAGATGGTAGTGTGTGCTGTAGGCCACAGTGCACAGGTATGCAGAGGTGTAACAGACTGCACTTGACCCCCGCAGGTGATGCAGTGAACCCCCTCTCACTCTGGCTCATCACACCATTCTGCAGACATGGCATGGAGGCGGAAGAGCGCTACAGTGAGGCACACATTGCTATGCACGCCATCATTGAGCTTGTCTTCGGCATGCTGAAGATGCACTTTAGGTGCCTGGATAGGTTGGGTGGTGCCCTACAATATAGCCCAGAGAAGGCCTGTGGCATATCCCTTGCCTGTTGTATGCTGCACAACATGGTCATTGACTGTGGAATACCTGTCCAAGCTGAGGAGGGTGACAGTTCCAGGGAGGAGGAGGAGGAGGAGGAGGGGGATGAGGATGCAGCAGCCCAGGGGCAATGTGGAGGACCACCACTGGCATGCAGGGACCCACACCTGGTCACCAGGCCCCAGTGGCACAGAGACACCATTGTTGAAGAGCACTTCAGGGACTGCAGGTGAGTAATACAGGTAGGTCAAACACGACAGCCCCTCCCTCCCACATCCCACACACACACACACATATACACCCACACAGCCACACACACCCAAACATCCACAACCACACCACAGGGCAGTCATGGCAACACTGCCACTGTGTAGCACAACCATGAGGGTCGACAATGCTGCACACACATACACACAGCAGGACACACATGGCCAGAGCTTCATGGTGTATGTGCTGGGTATGGCAAGGATCAGTGTACAGCTGCTGGCACACATGCACAGCAGGCACAGGACTGAACTCATCACGCCCATGCCACACAGCACAACAATGGTACCTGTGGACATGTATGGTGAAACACACAGGTGACCCACACAGGCAATGCACTGGGGCAGGCGCATGCCACCCACACCGCCCCAGGCACAGGTAGCCTGGTGTGTGGGCTGCAATGGGTGCAGGCAACAGGGGCTATGTGAGTTGTCACCCAGTCATCATTGGGAGGCACCACGGCTGCCACAGACATGTGGGCAACCATGCCCATGCCTGCTGGTCACTGAGTCAGCATCACTGGCCACAGGGGGAGTGGCCACCACCCCTGGAGGGGTACTGCAGCAAGACTGTGAATGGGTGCTCACTGGTGTGACATCCCTGTGATCCATGTTAGATATGGGGTTGATGGGGATGGTAATGCATGGTGACAGCATCAGCAGCAATGGGTCCACTTGACGCCATGACTTGGGCATGTGTGAGGCACTCTTGGGTGTGTGACTGGAGGTCCAGTGGCCACACAGCACACTGTTTGCACACATCACCTTAGTAGTGTGCGCAATCTGCTCCAGAGCTGCGGTCATGCTCACTCGCAGCAGGCAAGCCTCTGCCAACATCTGGGCACTCAGCTGACAGCTCATGTTCTACAGCCAGTAGCATCTGAATGCCTCTCAGCTCAGCCCATAGGGATGCCTGCCCCTCCACAGTGTCCTGCAGGAGGCATGCATAGCCCTCAACCTCATCAGCAGAGGATGGCTCATGGGGATGGCACCAACGTGCAGGTGGGGTGCTGACCTTCTGTGGTGCATCCCCCATAGGTGGGCACACCACATCAGGCCACTAAATGGGTTGGGATTGGGCATGGGCAACTGCTGCATGTCCAGGGATGGCTGCATCATGGTCTACTGCCTCCTGCTGTGGCACCACAGTGCCCTGCTGACCTGTGCCAGTGGTCCCCATTCCTACAGCAGCACCAGGCACAGAGCCCACAGCAACTGCCACCATAGGTGGCTGTGCAGTCCCTGCAGGTGTGCCAGGGGCTGCAGGACCACCATCACCAGATGGTGCCACCCATGCATGCACCTGTGCATCAGTCATTTCGCAGTTGGCAGTGTCCCCCCAGAGTTGAGTGGTGTCTGGATCATCATCATCATCACTGTACGCCCCCTGCGTACCAGATGCTAGAACCAGCAGGGTGTCCATGATGTCCACCCTATCTTCTGGGTCCTCATCAGCCCTTTCCAGAAAGCTGACCAGCCATGAGCGGTCCTGGTCACCAGCCACAGCACCGGTCACCAAGGGGTCTGACAGCTCTGCTACCACTGGTGCTGTGTCTGGGGCTGCTGTACTGTTAGAAGGGCCCAGCATGGCATCATCCACAGCCCCAGCTGCAGCCTGGTGTGATGGCCCATCAACATCCTCTGCAAGGCCATCCTGCTGTGCACCCACCACAGCAGCACCCATGAGGTGTGATGGAGCTGTAACAGAAAGAAGGGATACATGGTTACAGACATGTGTGACAGTTGTGATCAGACAGGCATGTACAGGTGGTCATGCACGTGTGCCAGTGGTGCACCTGACTTGCCATGCGGGTGACAGTCGACAATGGTTCTGCTAATGTGGCCAGGCACTGGCTACAGCAGGACTGCACCGGTGCCTGTACTTGCCTCCTTGGACAAGTGTGTGACTGGCACAACACCCTGGACACCACCCACAGGGATGACATCACTGAGGAGCAGCAGATCCACACACCACAGGTGCCCACCCAGCCTGCATATGGCTGGCCTGTCATGTGATTGCACCACACAGTACACAGATCGGGCATGCAGACCCATGGTTGGTGCACACAGGCACATGGTCAAATATTGCCCCTGAGTGGAGCTGTCAGGGCACCCATGGCACACACACAGGGACAGGCACAGTTCCCGGGACATGTATACTCACAGTGCTGTGATGGACTGCAGCCTGTGTGGAAGCCCCTCCTGGAACACCCTGCACAGCTGCCCAGCCCATGCTGGCCACCAGCAGCTCCTCCGTGGGTGTGAGGTGCACACCTGTCTGTGGCCCACCCCCTGCCCCATGCAGGGAGGCCTCAATGTGCACCACCTTCTCCTTGGCTCTCCTCTTCTCATCATTCAAATGCTTCCTGCACTACTGGGGTGTTCGGTTGAACTTCTCAATGGTGTTGATATGCCTTGCCACTGCCTCCCAGCCCTCATCCCTCAGCTGGTGACTGCAACCCCTGCCAGTCACGATGTCCTTGCGGATGAGGTAGGCCTCAACCAGCTCCCTGTCCTCGTCTGTGGTGAAATTGGGATGTCTACATCCCGCAGCTGCATCCTTTCTGGACATAGTGGTTTCTGTGGGTGACAATAAGCAGGCATTAGCACACGACAGGCAACTATGTATGTGAGCAGACACAGTGTCTGGCTGCTGCAGGGTCACAGCACCCTGTATGCATACCTCTCAACCACCTGCAGTGCATATCTGGAACAGGACATAGGACGGTCATGGTCAGCTGGCCAATGTCATGTACAAATATGTCTCAATGGTACTCGTAGCTAACATGTCCTGCGCACGTCTGGCATTGTTTGCCATGTACCACCAAATAGTGGATTGGCCTACAACACACATGTCTGACAGTCTGTTGTACCATGCTAACTGACACACTGGCAACAGCCCTTCCCCTCCCACTGTAGTTAGAACAGTGGGACACTGTGGGGCACCTTCAGGGACGTGCATGTTGAACAGGAACAGTTGAGAGATATGGCTGTATGCCCAAAACCACACACTGTCATTTTGTGCTGACACAATGACTATGGTAGAATGTAAACAGACTTACCTTCAAGGATGCAATTCCTATCAGTCATCTGAGCTCTGTGGAGGTGCACTGAGGAGCATTTATGGCTCAGGACATGCAAATGAGATTATGAGCATCTGTAATGAGATACTAAACAGCTGAGATGCCCCTGAATTTGGCAATGAGCTGACTTGGGAGCATTGTCTGTGAATTGCATAGTTGCCCCCAGCTCATCCCAATCAGCAATGTGCAACTGCTGCATTGAGCGCATCCCCCATGGCGCATTTCACGCGCATGTGTGTCAGACATGGGGCATTTTCTGAATGCAGCGCAAGTGTCACGGTACATCTCCGCACATAAGCGATGCCCAGTTAGTGGCATGACAGACATTGCACAACTGGTTCGGTGTTCCTTACTGCACAATCGTGTTTGGGTGCACATCCACATCCACATCCACCTGCATGATTGCCACTGTGCCACCTGTCTCGTTGTGTGTGTGTATTGTGCTGCAGCATGATATTATGTCAATGTGCACCTGTAGTTCACGGCGCAACACTGGCAGTGTGCGTGGCAATAGTGTACTGTGTGTGGCATTGTTTTCCACTCACAATATGGCTGATCAATGCAGAATGCACATGTGTGCAACCCAGTAATGACCCGTGACCCAGTGTTCCCACCTGTGTGTGGTGCTGTGTGCATGCACAGTGATGCGCTATTGACAGCAATTGTGCATTGACATGCCACAGTACTGTGCTGTGTGGTGCGATGCGCGATGGCCAGTCGCACATGTGGCATGACTGTGCCATTGCACACCAGCAGCCTGATCTGTGCACACCTGACCAGGGGACACTGAGAGGGAACATGCCACATGAGCAAGGAACAGGGCCCAGGTCCATAAACTGGGGGGGAGGCTGAGCTGTTCAAACTTGTGGCACTGGTGCTGCAGGTGGAGGGACAGCTATTTGTGTCAGATGACATCATGGAGTCTTGCTCAGCGGTGTGGGTGAGGGTTGCTGAGCAGCTGGGGTGCCAGACAGGGGTTGCCCGCACTGGTGAGCAATGCAGGCACCACTATGGTGATCTGCAGTGCAGGGACCCAGATAGGCTCAGTGGGCTCCAGAAACGTGCACACAGGGGTGCAGTGCCACGTCCAGGTAAGTCACATTACACTACAGATACACAGGCAGGCTGGGGTATGTGTTCATGGGGGAGGCCACACTACACTCCACACACACAAACACACACACACACACACACACACACACACACACACATGTGGGCTGTGGTGCATCTTCAGCGTGTGGTGTGCTGGCATGTCCACTGGGAGCAGCTGTGTGCAGCATGGTGCATGAGTGGGGGATGCATGGCCATTGTGATGTGCGAGGTATGGTACAGTCATTGGCTTGGCACACATCCAGCTGCACACACACACACATGGTGGGCACAGTCTGGGGTGCTGTGTGTTGCTGCATGCTAACAGAGGCACCTTCATTGGGGCACTGTGTGCTGGCACTGCTGTAGTTGCTGGGGGCCGGGGGGGAGGAATTACACACCCACCAGTTCCTCATGGTGCCCTATGCTTTAGTCCATCTCGCAGGGCCGGAAGACAGATGGAGGGTGTGGCAGTGGTGGAGGCAAGGCATGCTAGGGCCAGTTTTGGAGCCCATGAACAAGGTCGTGATGGTGCAGGTGAGTGTCTGTCTTGTGCATCCTCTGTGTGATCAAGGGGGGCAGTGCCTTCTGCTGGCTGTTGCTGGTCCCTTGTGCATGTATGTGTGTTGCTGTTTGCACACACACATGGGGTGTGGGCATGCCGGTGTGTGCTTGGGTCACAGTGCATTCGGTCCCTGTGTCCGTCCACCTTGTGTGCATCTGATGCTGATCTTGGGCATATTGTGGTGCTCCAATGGTGTTCAGATGAGGCATGCATGCCTGTGAAGCCTGCTGGCATCTGCACTTGTTGTGTGAGACATGGCTGCATGCCCCTCTGTGCCTACCTCTACATGCACATGTGCACCTTCTGCTGTCTGAGTACCATTGCATGGTCACAGTGTGGCACTGTGTGCCAGCCTGTTGCTGGCATGTGGTGTGCTTAGTGGACTGTCAGCCATTGCCATGGTGGATGCCTTCCACACACTCATGTGGTGGGCAGGGAGAGCCAGTGTGGAACATGGCACTTAGTACGTGTTGTCTGTATCCCCCACTGTAGGTCCATGGGGAGTACGGCCAGGTGTGCACAGTCAACAGAGGTGTCAGGGTGTTGTGCCACTTGCACGGATGCAGCTCCAGATGGTGCTGAGGAGGACAATGTGCCCACTCTACAGGTGCCAAGGACAGCTCCTGCAGGCACTAACCATTCTGATCCAAGTGCTGAGTGCCAGGGGACATTGGGGTGGCTGCCGTGCTGTGGTCCATCTTGCACATTAGGGACATGGACTTCTGTAAATAGCCCCTTGTTGTTCTACCCTGCAATCCTTGCCCATTTCCATTGTTTGTTGCTGTCCCCTGTTCCCCCACCCCATACCATCACCCTCCTGTTTACCATTGGTGTTGTTCCTGTACAGATTCCCACACCTCACCTTCCCTGTACCTACTGCCTGTTGTTTTTGTACACAGTTATTGCTGTTATGTTGATTTTTACTAAACATTTTTCTACTGCTACTGGTGTCTGTGGTCTTTCACTGTACCTTGTGCATGTGCTCTGTTTTGCTTGCTGCTGTCCACTGTCCCTTTGTTCCCATTCACATGTGTGCACCTGCAGTACTGCACATGCATGCATCCTGTCCCCCTGCCATGCCAGCCTCACTACCCTCTCCTTGTTGACTGTGGCATGTGGGTAGGCATTGAGGCATGCTGCCTTTCTCGGTGCCCCTCTTCTGTGTGTGATGCATGTCAGCTGCATCTGTTGCGATGGTGCCCTGTTGTTGTGCCACTCTACTTGTGGTCCACATTGTTTGTGAGCATGTTACACCTGTGCAGGGCATGGTCTTTGGCCTGTCTACCTTTGTGTCTGTCCACCTGTGTGGCATCTGCCTTGTCCACACCACTGGGTTCCTGTGTACCAGGTTGTGTACAGCAACCTCTGCCATGCTGCATGGTGCCCCTCTGCAATGTGGCACACCTTAACAGGCACACCTGGGCATGGCATCTGTGCCTGTTGGGCTCTTTGGTGGGGTGTGTCAGCTGCTTCTAGGTGTTTCTGTGTGTGCTCTGTCTGTGCACCTCTTCTGCTGTGGCCACTGTCAGGCCCTTTGGCACTCTAGCCAGTACCTGCCAATGTGTTCCCCTGCATCCTTTGTGTCACTGCAGTTTCCCCCTCTTGCTCCTTTGTCCCTTGATTTCTTGCTCTGTGTTCACCATTGTGCTGCCCTGGGTGCTTTTGTGCATCCTTGTTGTGCTGGGGCATCTCAGGTTGCACCGTGCTGCATCACAGTGGGGATGCACATAGTGCATCTTGTGGTGCATCCTTCTGTGAATCACACTGTCTGGGTATGACACATCTCATTTGTGCCAGTGCATCTCATTTGTGCCCTGCACATCTGCTTTGTGAATCATGTCCCTAATCTATGGTTTATGTTATAGGCCACCTAACAAAGATAATGACATCAATGAGAAATAATGTAGGAATTAGAACATGCCTACGAGTTAAGACAAGTTGTTTTTTTAGGGGACCTAAACTTCAATGGTATTTGCTGGGATTCCCTCACAGGAACCATGCCACAGAGTAAAGAATTCTTAAAAACTATAGAACATCTAGGACTAACACAACATGTGAAATCCCCAACCTGCATTTATAAAAATCCTTGACATAATACTGACTACTGAAGAGTTAACAATCATTGATTGCATCATAGATTCTCCACTGGGTGCAAGTGACCTTAATGGTATTTTGTTCTCAACTCATGAGTGCTTTTCAATTATACAAGGATGCAGACAGGTGTAAATTATAATACAGCAAACCATAATCAAATCCAAGAAGAACTAAGTGCAATTGACCGGGAAACAGAATTCAAAAATAAAACTACAGAAGAAATGTGGAAAATCATTAAGTTACATATCTTCAACATATGTGACAAACATATTAAAAACCAAAAAAAATACAGTCGGTAAGGCATTAAACCAAAATGGTTTACCAAGAGTTTAAATAAATTAATCAGAAAGAAAAAAACAATTTATAATTTATATAAGAAACATAGGAAGGATTCAAATTGGCAAAGATATAAGGAAATTCAGAAAACATGTAAATATATGATAAAGAGGAATAAACAAATGAGCACGTGTCAATGCTGAATGTTGTCGGGCTGGCATTGGCTTCGGTAGTGCAGTGCATAAACACATTTTGGCAAGATGTGAAAAATGACAGCTGTACTGTTCATAAGGAGGTGTTACAAAATGGCAGTGGTGAAAATGTGGCATGTAAGTATTGCAAATTTGTGAAGTTATAAGGGTGCATGGGAAATGCGCAACACACACTTGTAACACAGTCATTTGATGAAGTTCCGGCACCAAATTTTCAACATAGGCGTTTTAGCACCTCTGCTGATGTGCAGTGTCACTGTCATTTCCCCAAACTGTCCCAAAAAGTGATTTTACACAGCGACCGCGCTCTTCTGCACCGGATGTGTGAAAACACATTTAGGGCAGGATATGTAAAATGACAGCTGTACTATTCATCAAGAGGTGTAGAAAAATGCCAATGGTGAAAATACAGAATGAAAATATTACAAATGCACAACGTTACAAGCGTATGTGCAAACTGCGCAATGCACGCTCGTAACACAGTCATTTTATGGAGTATCATCAGCAAATTTTCAACATAGGCATTTTAGGACCTCTGCTCATGAACAGTGTCACTGTCATTTTCATAATCTGCCCTGAACACTGATTTCCCACAGTGACCGCAGTATTGTGCGCCGGAAGTGCGGAAACACATTTTGGCCAGGATGTGAAAAATGACAGCTATACTGTTCACAAGGAGGTGTAGAAAAATGACAATGTTGAAAATCTGGCATGAAAATATTGTGAATTTGCAAAGTTACAAGCATGCGCAGCTACTGCACAACACACACTTGTAAACCAGCTATTTTTTTTATTTTTCCACCAAATTTGCAACATAGGCTTTTTGAGAGCCTACCTCATGAACACTGCCACTGTCCTTGTGTTAATCAGTCCCAAAAGGTGATTCTACACAGTGACTGTGAAATCACCTTTCGGGTCTGATTAACATCATGACAGTGAAGAATTCATGAGGAGGGGTCCCAAAAACCCCATGTTGAAAATTTGGTGCAGAAATTCCAAAAAATGCCAGAGATATGCATTAAATTTGAAAAAAACCTATTCATTCCATTATACAGCTTACTGGCATTTCCTCAGTTCGCGGTCGGCTTTGAAGAGTGAAGACGTGTTCCCGGTCCACCAAAGATCGTTGTGCCGAGCTCCGGAGCTAAGTATGGGGTGAGGGAGTGTGGAGAGGCAAGGTGCGCAGTGGGTGGTGGGTAGGGAGACTACTAGGGACCGTTTTCTGTTTACAGGTACAGTGCATTCCACTTGTGTGCATTTCGGTTGTGTGCACTTCCCGGTTGTGTGCACAAAATCACCAGGTCCCAATTCATTTCCTATATTGCTCAATGTTAAATGAATTGCTTGTGTGCACACACATTTTCGGTTGTGTGCACAGACTGAACTTCAATCAGCAGGATTAAGAGCAGCAGCGAGGTGTAAAATTAGGCGATTGACACCTGATTTTCTTTACCACTCCGGCCCCTGAGGTGTCCAGAGATAACAATACTCAGTTATCAGCTCATGATCAGCTCTTCTCCAAGAATGGAGTACCACGGCAAATAAATACAGTACGTGCAAGCAGGAAGGAAATGACCATAGCACTGAAGATGCGCTTTTGCAGTGGTTCACAGTGTTCCTTTTTCTGGGCACATTCTGTTTGAAACATCTGATCACTGGATAAGGGATGAACTTTTAAAATGCTTAACATTCTGTAAATGTTTACATTACTGCAATGGTGCTGTTTTAATCTGCTTTTTTATGCTGTACTACTGTGCTACAATATTTTCCCATGTGAGATGTGTAATAAATGAGTTTTACCTCAACCGCGATTAACTCTGGGCATTTTTACTGCATTTTCGGTTTAGTACATTTTTGGTTGTGTGCACACTTTCGGCTGGTCCCAAGGTTGTGAACACAAGCGGAAAGCACTATTAGTAAAAAACAAACATCGTTGACGTTTTTCTTTTACAGGTGGTTTTTTGGGGTACAGTAGCTGATGGGATTGGGTACCCCCATCGGCACAGGCACAGGAGAAGGGAGGGACATCATGCCGACAGGGAGTGGGCTCCCCTGTCGGCACAATAAAGTGGGAAGGGGGGACAGATGCTGATGGGGATTGGGCATCCCCTTCAGCAAACAATGAAAGCGGGGGGGACACATTCTGCCGACAGAGAGTGGGCTCCCTCATCAGCACATACTTGAGGGGCAGGGCAAGATGACCGGGGGATTGAGTGCCCCTGAATTTGGCAGTTTAGTGGCCACTGAGCAGCCACATTTCTAGCTGGCAAAGCACGTAGGAAGGGTCCGCTGCATGTGACGAGCTTTGCTTGCATTGCAGTGGACCTTTCCTTAGATATGCTCGCCACATTAGTATGCATGGTGTGGCACCAGCATGCAGGCTGATTGGGGAATGAGGGACGCACCTACTGTTGCATGACCTGCATTCGCCCAACTGCGACTGTGCCTCTAAATCTGCACTACCGCAAGATCTTGGCTGTGCGAGTACGCCAACATAAAAATGGAATGGAGTCTAGCCAGTAATAGTGAAAAAGACAATATGAGAGAATTTTATGGCTATGTTAATTCACTGTGTAATTCAAACAGCCAGTTAACATGATCATCACAAATAATCAATCTATAGATGAACCCAAACAAATGGCTGAAGTGTTTAATGATTATTTCTATTACATATTCACTCAAAAAACTAATTACAAAGGGATTTCAAACATGACGTTAACATCTTATAGCAATATCTCAGAAAAAGTAATTATAAAAAAAATTACACAGGTAAAAGATTCTCACTCAATAGGACCAGAGAACATTTCTCCCAGACTTTTAAAGAGGGAGTATGGTCACAAATTACTGGCATCAATTAATTCAGAATATAGATTAACATAGCCCCAATCACCCTCATGCCAAAACTGAGATCCCTAAGTTACTTTGTTTAAAAGTTACAAATCATTTTACAACCCTAAATTCTCTGCCTGTTCAAAAATGCCAGTTTCAGTGAAAAGGTGATGATAATGTCATCTCCTGGACTTACAGTCTAGCCCACCCTGTCAGCAAGCTTACAGGTCCTAATTCTCCAAAGTTTAATAACTAGGTGCACATGATTTTCTCCAGTAAAACAGGCAGCACCACTCAATAAACATTGCTTTAAAACCTATGTGTATTTCAGGTTTTGTAACAAAGCTGTCAAATTCTTATTTTTGTTTTTGGTCCTTTTTTGTTGTGGTCCTTTTCTCCTGGGTTGCTGAATGCTAAGTCATAGCACACTAATGTGAAATTTGCAGACTGCTATACCTCTGATGTGGTGAAAGGCTGTGATCATTCACAGCTATCATTCACTTAAGGTGATTTCTCAGGATGTCACTTTAAATCAATTAGCCCATCACCCTGTAAATGATGGTGGGAGAGGTAGTGCTGTTTTGAATCCTTACTAAGAGGCCTTATGCAGTAGCCCGCTCAATGCTTAATCACTCAATCAACATGGAGAGACACTGACCACATTGCTAAAATTGTTCAGGAAGCAGGGAAAAACATTGACATCCTGGTACACATAGGAACTAACGATCTCGCCAGCTGGTCAGTTGTGGAGACCAAGGAACACCTGACCAGGCTGGATGACAAACTATCATCCATTTCATCCGGCATCTCCTTCTCTGGGATCCTACCAGTCTGGAAGAGGGGGGCAGATGGATGGAAGGTCAGAGAAGGGGAGATAGGGGAGTCAAACATGTGGCTCAAGGACTGGTGCCAGGAAAAAAGACACAAATTTGTAGGGAACTGGCAATAGTTTTGGGAGTGAAAGTTCTTTAAATTTGATGGACTGCATCTTACTAAGGAGGGAGTCAGTGCATTGGGGCAGAAGTTTGATGTCTTTGCAGAATGTTTAAACTAGCAATTGGGGAGAGGGGTGCAGCACCCCATATGTCAAATTGGAAGATCACCCTTCCCTCCTCAGCTAGTGGTCAAACAGGAGTTCTGCATGTTTGTAGTTCATTTGCATCACCAGGTAAGGAAGAAGGTCCAGCTCCCCATAGGCTGCACAGGGGAAATGCCAGAGCTCACACAACAACTAACACACCAAAATCTGGCCAATAGAAAATCATGTACACAAATGCTTGCATTCTGGGAAACAAGATCCCAGACCTTCAGACAATAATTGCAGAGGCTAAACTGGACATAGTAGCAATTAGTGAGACTTGGTTTACCAGTAACCACACTTGGGAGACTTCAGTACCTGGCTATGTACTGTTCAGAAGAGACCGAGGTACAAAGATGGGGAGTGGAGTGGCCCTGTATGTCAATGAAAATATCAAAGCTACAGAAATTCAGAATACACATAAGGAGCCAGAAGAACTGTTGGTCACCCTGGAAACAGGAAATGGGACAGCCATAAGAATTGGGGTTGTCTAAAGGCCTCCAGACCAGGGGAGGACATAGACACATTACTGTTAGAAGATATACAAAACATGGCAGCTAAAGGGGAGGTTCTGATAATGAGAGACTTCAACATACTAGATACAGATTGATCAATACCAGCAGGAACATCTACCAGAACTAGACACATGGTGAATTCCCTGCAGTGGGTGGGCCTCAAACAACTGGTACAATAACCCACAAGAGACAGGGCGATCCTAGATCTAGTACTGACTAACAGGGAAAGGATCACAGATCTCCAGGTAGAAGGTCACCAGAGGGCCAGTGACCATCACATGGTATGGTTCAGTTTGGCCACTACAACTAAATCATCCCATTCCAAGGCAAAAATATGGAATTTCAGAGTAGCTGACTTTGATAACATGGCCAACAGAGTTAAGCTAGCCCTGGCAAAAAGAAATACAGGTGAGGAGGTACAGTCAAAGTGGGCAGGCATTAAGGATGCAATACTTGAAGTAACATCCCATTGTGTTAGAGAGAAAAGGAAGTGCAAAAGAAGAAGGAAACCACTTTGGTTCTCAAATACAGTAGCAGAAAAGGTCAGAGCCAAAAGGCTGGCCTTCAGGAAATATAAGGGAACACGGCGTGATGAAGATAGAGAGGCATACCAAACTTCCCTAAGGGAAGCAGGGAAGGCAGTAAGGCAGGCAAAGGCCCAAATCGAGGAAACACTAGCACAAACAGTAAAAGAAGGTGACACGACTTTCTATAGATACATTAGTGAAAGAAGAAAGTCCAGAGGGGGTATTGCTAAAATCAAAGGAGATAATGGGCATGTGAGGAGGAGGACCATGTAAAAGCATCTATCCTAAATAGATACTTCTGCTCAGTATTTACTGAAGAGAAGGTAGGGCAGGGCCCACAGCTCAGCACCATGGACACGGGGAGGGAGGTAAGCACTAGTCCCTTCACAAAAGAAAGGGTCCTACAAAAGCTTGATAAGCTCAGGGTGGACAAGGCAATGGGACCTGATGGCATACATCCAAGGGTACTAAAGGAGCTAAGGGTGGAACTAGCAGATCCATTATCAGAACTACTTAGTGAGTCTGTGAGCACAGGAGAGGTCCCAGAAGACTGGAGAAGGGCTCATGTGATTCCGCTCCACAAGAGTGGTAGCAGGGAGGAGGCAGGGAACTACAGACCAGTCAGTCTTACCTCAGTAGTGGGCAAGATTATGGAGGCACTCTTAAGGAAAGGATAGTGCAACACCTGGAATCCATAGGAGCACAGGATCCAAGACAGCATGTGTTTACAAAAGGAAGGTCCTGTCAAACTAATCTCATAGATTTCTTTGACTGGGTAACCAGAGTGGTGGACCAAGGGGGAACAGTTGATGTCACCTACCTTGACTTTAGCAAAGCTTTTCATACTGTTCCACATAGAAGATTGATTAATAAGCTGGGTAGGCTCAGGGTGGGTCAGAAGTTGGTCAACTGGGTGGCAAACTGGTTGATGGGCAGAAAACAGAGAGTGGTGGTAAATGGTATACAGTCAGAAGAGATGCAAGTCACAAGTGGGGTACCTCAGGGATCAGTCCTGGGCCCAGTCCTCTTCAATATCTTCATCAGTGACATTGCAGATGGACTGGAGGGTAAGGTTTGTCTGTTTGCAGGTGACACCAAGATCTGCAACATAGTAGATAATCCAGATGGGGTGGGCAGAATGAGAAGAGATCTGGATGAACTAGCAAAATGGTCGGAAGAGTGGCAACTGGGGTTTAATGCAAAGAAGTGCAAAATCATGCACGTAGGGAAGAGAAACCCTGAAGCCACCTATAGGCTGGGAGGGGAGTTGCTGGCAGTCAGAAGGAAAGAAAGAGACATGGGCATCATCATCACCGATTACCTGAAATCGTCCAAGCAGACCACTAAAGCAGTAGGTAAGGCTAGGGGGATGTTAGGATGTATTAGTAGGGGCATCACAAGTCAGAAGAGGGAGGTAATAATCTCTCTTTACAAGACACTGGTTAAGCCCCATCTGGAGTACTGCATGCAGTACTGGAGGCCACACCTTCACAAGGACAGTAACCAAACTGAGGCAGTCCAGAGAAGGGTAACCAAAATGGCGAAGGGACTGCATCAGAAAACATATGAGGACAGATTAACGGAGTTCAATATGTATACCCTAGAGCAAAGGAGGGAGAGAGGTGATATGATCAAAACATTCAAACATCTTAAGGGCATTAACAAGGTGAAATACTCTAACATGTTTCAATATAAGAAAAATAGCAGGACAAGAGGACACAGCATGAAATTAGAGGGAGGCCGATTAAGGGGTAATGTGAGGCAGTTCTTTTTCACAGAAAGGGTGGTGGATGCATGGAATGGCCTGCCTCAAGAAGTGGTGGATATGAATACAGTGCAGGGCTTCAAACAGGCATGGGATAGGCATAAGGGAGCAATACAGATGAGTATGAATAGGTAGGCCATTGACAGAGCAAAGGCAGATGGCACATTTATAAGGTAGAAAAAGAAATGGGAGACTGGATGGGCCTTGCGGTCCTTATCTGCCGTTGTCTTCTATGTTTCTATGTTTCTATGTTATTCATCATTAAAGTATGAATGAATGGGTTACTCAGTTTAGCAGAGCTCATTTTCTGTTTTCTCATTGACAGGCTGTTACTTGAGCTATATTCATGTTCGTCTGTGTTGTACTCCAAATTACAATGATTGTTTTACCAGGTCTAACAATTCCATCCCTAGTAGGAATTGACATATATAAGGCCCCATTAAAACTTATTGTAAAGCTGACACTGACAAACAGCAATACAGTTACCAACATTGCAACACTTTGCAGCAATACAACTTCCAAACAGGTGCTGCAGAACAGCACTTCACATGGTATCAGCAGCCTGGAGGCATGCTGGCTCAGCATCTTGCAACTCTGGAGAAATGAACTACACCAACAATGCATTAAAATACAAATTTGTCAACTTTGTTATAAAACCTGAAACACATACTATAGATTCTATAGCTCTGTGTTTAGTATGGTGCTGCCTGTTTTACTTGTGAAAACCATTGAAGAATGATCTTTTAACTTTGGAGAAACAGATCATATAAGCTTGCTGATAGGTAGGACTAGACTGTGAGCTCTGGAAATGACATCATTAGCACCTCTTCACTGAGACTGGTTTTTTTGAACAGATAGTGAAATCAGGGTTACAAAATAGCCCATAATTTTAAAATAAAGTAACACAGAAACCAAGTGTTTGGTAAGAGATTTATTGGGGATATGTTTATTCTAATTCTTCAATGTAGCACTTTTGGCCAGAGTCCCTCTTTAAAACTCCCAACCCCCTACATAGTTAAACCATTAAAATACCTACTTATGCACTCATTCAATAATAGCAAGGTACCAACTGATTAGTTATGTGCCTTAGTTATACCGATACATAAAAAGGGATGTAAGACATCATGTAACAAGTATAGACCCATAAGCTTAACATCTGTCCCAGGTAATATATTTGAATTAATCCCAAAGGATTTTATAATTGACCATTTAAAACAACAGGGTTTAGCAGATATCAACCAAAATGGCTTCAAAGCAAAAAGATTATGCACTACTTATCTTCTATGTTTCTATGAGAAAATGTCTAAAGCATTAGACAGTGGGTTACCTGTAGACTGCATATATCTTGACTTTTCTAAGGCATTCAGTACTGTTCCCCATGCAGCCATTACTCAAAAACTAGTAGAAATTAAGCTAGACTACAGGGTGACTAAATGGATCCAATCTTAGTTAAACAATAGGACTCAAAAAGTATGCATCAATGGTTACTTTTCAGAACAGAGCGACAAGAGGAGTACTTCAAGGGTCTATCCTTGGACCGATTTTATTTCAGATATTCGTCTCTGACATGGAAAAACAAGTTATAAACTGGGTCACAAAATATGTAGCTGACTCAAAACTGGCAGGAATTGTACAAAAATTAGAAGGTCAGGCTGATTTACAAAATGATTTGAACAGAATTCTAAAATGGACAAATGAACAAGCGATGTCTTTTAATAAGGACAAATGTGTTTTACATCTTGGCAACCAGTCAAATATAGCTACATATCTGCTAGACATGGTACCACAGAGAGTATCTAAACAAGAAATGGATCTTGGAGTGATATTTAACAATAATAAAAAATAATAATAATAATATTTTTATTTTTAAGGCGCCTTTCAAAAACCAAGGCGCCGTACAGGATAAAATCAGACAGATCAAAATAAAACAATTTAAACCAAATAGACATCAGTATACTATTACAATCAACTAATCACTTCCATGGGCCTGATGCCATAGATAGGTCTTTAAGGCTGATTTAAAACTTTCCACAGTCGTGCACTCCTGTAACCGATGAGGTAGAGAATTACATAATGTGGGAGCCGCGAACATAAAAGCTCTGGCTCCCGAGGATTTCAGACGCACCTTAGGAGTCTCTAGCAACCCCTCACTGGCCAAGTGAAGTGATTGCCAAGGGCAGTAGGGGACCAGCAGTTATTTCAGGTAGTCTGGGCCCAGTCCGTGAAGGGTCTTAGAAGTCAGCAAGCCAACTTTGAAGGTGATCCACCACTGAACTGGCAGCCAGTGCAGTTCGCACAGCACCGGTGTAATATGACAAGAGTGGGAAGCTCCCATCAATAGCCAGGCTGCTGCATTCTGCACCAGCTGCAGGTGGTGGATTTCCACCCCTGGAAGCCCTAGGTATAGGGAATTGCAGTCATCTAAGCAAGAGGACACAAAGACTTGAACCAAAACATGAAGGTCGCTGGACAGAACCAGATGCTTAATCCTGGAGATATTCCTTAGATGGTAAAAGAAGGATTTGATGACAGCCAACACCTGTGATTGCAGGGTCAGCCCTTCATCACAAATCACCCCAGGGTTTCGCACCTGGTTAGAAGTTGGGAGGGGGACTCCTCTGAGAGCAAGTCCTGAGGACGACCCACTATTCAAACCTCCTGTCCAGCGACCAGGTTCCATAACCATCACCTCAGTCTTACCAGAGTTCGACTTCAGCCAGCTCATATCCATCCACTCCTGGATTTCTTTGAGACAGTTATTAAAGACTGAGAGAGCACTACCCTGGTCAGGTGCAAAAGAAATGTAGAGCTGGGTCTCATTGGCATAACAATGAAACCTCAGCCCATACCTCCTTACAATGTCTCCAAGGGGTAGCATGTACACTGCAAACAACATGGGTGACAAAACTGAACCCTGAGGAACCCCACAAGAAAGAGACATTGGATCTGAAGAAAACACTCCAGATACCACTCTCTGAGTTCTTCCAGTGAGGAATGATGTAAACCACTTGTGGACATATCCAGTTATTCCACAGATGTACCTCAGTCAGCTAAGTAAGAGCCGATGGTCCACGGTGTCAAATTCTGATGATAGATCCAGAAGAACCAAGATGGAACAGTTCTTCCTATCTCTCGCCATCAGGAGATCATTAAGCACCCGAACCAGCACTGTCTCGGTACTATGTCTCTTCAGAAAATCGGACTGGAGTGGTTCATAGATGTCATGGGTGGTTAAATGGTCCTCCAGCTGCACTGCCACTACTTTCTCAATCACCTTCCCTAAAAAAAGGGAGGTTTGAGATCGGCCTGTAGGTAGCATGGCAGTTTGGGTCCAAAGTAG
The DNA here is from genome assembly GCA_016271365.2 of Neoceratodus forsteri. Classification (NCBI taxonomy): domain Eukaryota; kingdom Metazoa; phylum Chordata; order Ceratodontiformes; family Ceratodontidae; genus Neoceratodus; species Neoceratodus forsteri. Next base: position 1,231,756,956 of record CM057459.1, on the reverse strand, counting down.
CTTTCTTCAAGAGTGGTATCACTACCGCCTCTTTCAGAGAGTTAGGAAACTCCCCAGATTCCAAGGAGCACCAAACCATCAGCGCTAGGACTGGACCGATAACATCAAGACAACCCAGTATCAGGAAAGTTGGTCCAGGGTCCAAACTACAGCATGTAGGGTGCACACCCTGGATGATCCTCATGACATCCATGAAATCAGGGTGGCTGAAGGTACTGCAGGAAAACTGAGGGGCAGTGACCTCATGCTGATCACAAGCAACACCCAGAGAACACGCTGGTTGAAGCCCTGCCCTGATGTCAGCCACCTTATCAGCAAAGAAACGAGCACGGTCATCGCACTCTATTTGCAAAAACACTTTCCAAACCTGGAGACAGGATGGGTTGCACAGTCTGTCCACAGTACGGAATAGCTGAGCTGGTCAGTTCTGTGCTGCCACAGTCTCCCTGGATAGGAACTCTGCCTTCTTACGGGTGATTGTGGATTGATAGACTTGATAATGGTCCATCAATCTAAGGTGGTCAGCATCAAGGGCAGATTTCTGCCAGAGATGTTCTAGTCTTCATCCTTGTCGCTGTATCTCCCTCAAAATCCCATCAAACCAAGGGGATTGAGGGTGAAGGGAGAGAGGACAAACTCGGACTGGAACAATCACATCCAGTGCCCCTGACATGGCCATATTATAAGCCAGCACGAGGGTCTCTGTGTTACTGCTTGCCACAAAGAGGGACAATAGATCAAGTACCACAGATAGGCTCTGAGAACTTATGTCTCATAAAGGGCAGTACCTGACCATCTCCACGGGGGGAGGCCTACTGGGGGGGTGCTAAAACCAAACCCCACAGTGTAGTGATCGGACCACAAAAACAGGTTCCACCCCCAAATTGGAGGCCTCGATCTCTAGGAGGAAAACTAGGTCGAAGAAGTGACTGCGTTTGTGAGTAGCAGTGGTAACCACCTGTGTGAGGCCCAGAGATGTCATTAACTGGAGGAAACGCTGTCCAAATTACGAGAGTTCGTTGTCAATCCAGGTGTTAAAGTCACCCAGAACCATCAGTCTGGGTGACTCCAACATCATGTACGACAAAGTCTGCCACTTCCTGAAGGAAAAGCTTCTCATCATCGGGTGGACAGTAGATGAGGGCAATCCGACAGCCTACACCTGCTACAACAATACACTCAAACGACTCAGCCTCCTCAACTAGTACACTCGAGAAGTTTAGTTCAGTCTTAAAACAGACCGCAACCCCCCCACACTATCCAATCTCAGGAGGTGTATCACTGAGTACCCAGCTGGAATTGAAGCCTCCAAAATGGGGCCAGAATTTTCATCCAGCCAGGTCTCGGTGATGCAGGCCAGGTCCACCATTTCAACAAGATCCGCAATAATAGCGGTCTTGTTTTTGATGGATCTGGCATTGCATAACACCAACCTCATTGGACGAACCCTTTTGGGCCACCTGAACCATCTGCTTACTATAATCAGTAGTGCCCTTGGGTATGGAAACCAAGCAGGGAGCCCCACGCTCTGGATTCCATTTCACCCCAGGGCATCTCCTGGATCCTACTACCCTGATGCGATGGCATCCATCTTTTCTCCCTCCACTGTTCACTTCCCCCATCCTCCTCTAACTCCTACGTGCAATACCCAATGCCCTGCACCATAAGTAGGTGTTAAATTGAAGAGAAGGAGGAAAAAAGGACGGAGGGCGCAAAGAGAAGAGGACGAATAGTGCACGACTGCGGGGGCCACCATCCTAGGCATTCAGTAACCCAAAACACAATTAAGTAAATATCAGAAATAATGCAAACAATTAAATTATTATACAATCTCAATATTAACTTATCTAAATAATAAAATACTTAACCATAAATAATAACATTCCAAACCCAGCAAATAACAATTAAAAATTAAAAACCTAGACTTTGAGTCATTAATCCTAAGATAGCTAAGTCTCACTAAGAGGCTACAACTAAAACAAAAACCCCTCCGCTCCCAAGGTTCTCTCACTCCCTAGGGAGCAAAAGGAAAAATATACTGTATACTCAAAGTCAAAATACAATTAGGCAAGCAAGCTTTAAATAAAACAAGCTTTAGATACAAAGTCAAAGTCAAAGTCAATTTTATTTAAAAAGATGCCCAATCCCAAAGGCTCTGGGCGCCTCACAGAAACTATACAGTATGTCATACCATATACATTACATAAAATATAATACACATAAAACTTAATCCCCAAAAGCTTGCGTAAATAGGAAGGTCTTTACAAAGTGGAAATAGTTGAGAATATCCAAGCCCTCTCACTGCTTGGACAATAGCTAGAGGTATAAGCACTCTCACTGCTTATAAAGTTGTTACCATAATCTGAGTCATCGAAATTAATAAAAGAAAAAGCATCTGACTGTATTTATAGTTCTTCAAGTACATGAGGCAAGCTTTGGATGCAAAGTGGAGATAGTTAAAAGTATCCAAGCCCCCTCACTGCTTGGAAAACTACCAGAAATATAAGCACTCTCACTGCCTATAGAGTTATTAACATAGTCCAAGTCACCAGAGATTAATAAGAAAAAATGTGTGACTGTGTTTGTAGTCCTTCAAATACAAAGTAGCTGTCATCGAACCATTCCTTCCAGGCCAACATACACCACAAGCAAGTACAGAGAGAAACCTATGTGCTGGGACCCGGGCCAAAAATATTCACCCCGGCTAAAGAAACCACCACTGGGATTCACCAAACCGTAGACCTTCCTGGGGAACCAAAGAGGACCCTGAGCCCACCATTCAGTTCCCCAGCTGGTCCAGAGCTCAGGTCCCCCAAGCCACAATGAAATTCAACCCGGACTTCCCAGCACAAATCAAGGAACTCCTGTACTGCTAAAATCCAATTTATGGTTCAGAGCAGTCCCACAGCTTCGGTTCTCCAATAATCAAATAAACTCCAAGTAACAACAGTCACACATTCAGTTCGAGTTCGAGTTCCAGGCCCTTGTTCAGATCGCTGCTCCAAAAGAACTTGGGACACGTATCCAGCCAAAAAATAAAAGTAAATCTGCTCCACTACTCCCCGACTCTACAGCCGGCCACACTGTGGTCAGGTAAGCAGCAAGCAGTCAGGCAAACACCCCAAATGCCCCTAAGAAGAGAGAAGGGAAACAGCACTGCCAAAGCATACAACAAGTCCTCTTTCCTCTCAACCCCAAAAAAGAGTTCTCAAGCAGGTAGGGGAAAAAAATCTTCCCTGCAACTCCCCAACTCTACAGCCTATCGTACCGTGGCCAGAGAGGAGCCAGGCACCTGAACAGAAATCAGAAAGGAGCCAAGGACACGAACAAGAGCTGGGAAAAAAAAGCTTTGGGTGCAAAGTGGAGGTAGTTAAAAGTATCCAAGCCCCCTCACTGCTTGGACAACTACCAGAAATATAGGCACTCTCACTGCCTTTAGAGTTATTAACATAGTCCAAGTCAACAGAGATTAATAAGCAAAAAACGTCTGACCATGTTTGTAGTCCTTCAAATACAAAGTAGCCATAATCGAACCATTCCTTCCAGGCCAACATACACCACAAGCAAGTATAGAGAGAAACCTATGTGCTGGGACCCGGGCCAAAAATATTCACCCTGTCTAAAGAAACCACCACTGGGATTCACCAAATGGTAGACCCTCCTGGGGAACCAAAGAAGACCATGAGCCCACCGGTCAGTTCCCCGGCCAGTCCAGAGCTCAGGTCCCCCAAGCCACAATGAAATTCAACCCTGACTTCCCAGCACAAATCAAGGAACCCCCTGTATTGCTAAAATCCAATTTATGGTTCAGTGCAGTCCCACAGCTTCAGTTCTCCAATAATCAAATAAACTCCACGTAACACCAGTCACACATCCAGTTTGAGTTCGAGTTCCAGGGCCTTGTTCAGATCGCTGCTTCAAAAGAACTCGGGACACGTATCCAGCCAAAAAATAAAAGTAAATCCGCTCCACTACTCCACTACTCCCCGACTCCACAGCCTGCCACACTGTGGTCAGGTAAGCAGTGAGTGGTCAGGCGAACACCCCAAACTCCCCTAAGGAGAGAGAAGGGAAACAGCACTGCCAAAGCAGACAATGAGTCCTCTTTCCTCTCACCCCCAAAAAAGAGTTCTCAAGCAGGCAGAAAAAATCTTAGCATAGCTTCCCAACTATACAGCCTATATTACTCATGCGGCGAGGAGCCAGGCACCTGAACAGAAATCAGAAAGAAGCCAAGAACATGAACAAGAGCCGGGAAAAAAAATGGCACTCGGTACACAATCAAACTTAAAAATGCCGAAAAAATGTTTCTCACCCTGATCCAACTCACTTCTTCAGCCCTTACCTAGTCTATAATAAAAGAAATGCAAATAAAACATAAGTAATAAATTAAATACAAATAAAACGTTAAAAATGAAATTAAATCGGCAGACTAGTACTCAGGCTAGCTCAGCTCAGCTGCCATTTTAGATCACCCTCTGCTAACCTTAAATTTGCATTGTGAAAGCCAGATTGTAAAGCAAACAAGGTACTGTACACAAGAAAATGTTAAAAGTAGGAATAGAGCAGTAATAATGCCCATATATAGGAATTACATCAGTCCACTATTGGACTATGGTAGCCCAGTCTTGGGACCATTAACAAAGGGACTATAAACATACTAGAGAAGGTCCAAAGGAAAACATCCAAATTGTTATACGATAGTAAGCATCTATCTTACCAAGAATGGTTAAAAAATTTGGGATTAATGTCACTCGAGACAAGAAGGATTCGAGGAGACTTGCTGTTATGTTTTGATGTTATGCAGTATGAACATTTACTAAGGTAAATGGGCTTTGAATTAAAAAATGATAGACTAGGTACCAGAGGCCATCCCCTACAGCTTAGGCCACATGGTTTTCACATGATTAGAAGAAAGGGCTTTTACACCCGGAAAGTAATACTTCCCTGGAACAAGCTCCCATTAAATATTATTCAATGTCCCGCACAGACAGTATATTGTTATGCTTGTGCAACTGTGTTAGTTTGGTTTTGGCGGTTCATACTCTCTATTCCAGAGGAATTACCACCTTGAAGGGGTACAGAAGGCAAGGAACCCTCAGAGAGGGCTCCAGAGAGGTGCCATGGGATGATTCCCATGGCTAAAGGCACCTTAGGAATCCCCAAAAGAAATGTAGTACAATCATACCCCATAGAATGAGGTGGCATGAAGCTTATGAGCAAGCAGTAACTGTGACGAAGGAGCAATAACTGTAACATAGTAGTAGAGAAGCATAGGCAGTTTGATAACTTAATGAGATGCTCAGTTTGATAATGTAATGAAATGCCCAGATTAGCGTAGCATGATACTGATGGTTTGTGTTGAGAATGAAGGGATCCTCTAAGGAGAGAGGGAATGGCAGGACATCCTCCACCTCCATCCAACAGCGGAACCTACCTAAAGAAACTAGTGGACACTACTACGCTAACTAACAGTATGACCTGAGGCAACAGAGGAGAGGAAAAAAACCTAAAAGGAGGAAATCTCTTGGGATCCAAGGCCTAGATCGCCTTCCCTCTAGGCTTGGGATAGTTTATTTAGCGATGGCTCAGCAGCAGCAATTTGGAAAATGCAATTAAAGGGAGGTGGAAAATATTCCAATTTGGAGGAAGGCTCTCACTCAAACCCTCTAGCGAGAACGCCATAGAAGGTTGTGAGAAAACTCTTTAACAATACCTGCAACCAAGGAAGAGGAGGAGGAGGAGGAGCAACGACTGCTGAGGCACTCACCTGGCCTACCCACCCTAAACTCAAACCAGGTGAACCGGAGGCAGTCATAGGGAGAATGCAGTGAAGGTGCCTTGCTAGGGAAACCACTAAAGCCAATGGACAACCATTATAATGGAACACTAGAGCCAAAGGAGATTGTCATAACCACTCTTCACCGCTAGTCTTAAATTCTACACCAGGAGCTGCTGTCACATAGCAGGCAGCTAAAGCCAAGCCTGGGGTGAGGACATTCCCAGCTATGGGTCAGGTGAGAAGGATCTCACCTCAGGTTGGACATGCTCAAGATAAGGACTAAATGCAGAGCAAGACCGTCGGCTGCAGGAATTTTGCACCAGAATAGAATGGCTGGCATGACCCAGAATTAGACTGAGAGCTTTAAGCTGTTGAGCTCATTGAGCACTGGTGTGCTGATCATAATGAGCAGTGAGTGCTGAGACCTTGCAAGGACGAAAGCAGATTGAGTGCAGTAAACATCCCAGAGGCTGAAGTGGAGAGGATGTAGTAGGCATGAGTAATCGATTGCATAAGCAAGCATGGACCTGTATGTAGGTCAGTAAACAGAGTCGTAATAAGTGGACCTGCACATAGGTCTGCATAACATAGTAGCAATGAAACAGCACTGAATAGTTGGGCAAGCCAGCTAGACATTTAAAAGCTAAATCAAGGTGACAAATACTCTGAGGATTTTCAGCGGTGAAGGCAGAACTTGGAATAGAAATAATTAGCCATATGGGGCCACAACTCCCCAAACACTTCCCAGTCCCTACCGGAGGACAAACAAGAAAGTGATGGAAGGGCAGGGAATCACATGCAGATATTAAAGCTAGGTTAATAGCCTCAGCAGGAGCTTTTTGGCTGACCTCCCACTCGGGAGGAAGCAATACTAGACCTGGTACTCTCAAATGGAGACATGATCACAAATTTAGAAGTCAGTAGACATCTGGGAACAAGCGACCACTGCACAGTGTGCTTCACAATAAGCACAACCATGGAGACAAGCCATACAAAAATAAGCATACTGGACTTTAGAAGGGCTGACTTTGGAAAAATGGGTGAATACCTGAGGAATACACTAGCAAATGGGCAAAAAGGAGGGGTGGAAGAACAATGGAGAAAAATCAAAACTGCCATCATAGAGGCAACAAGCCTTTGTGTGAAACAGATAAAGAAAACAAAGTGAAGTAAAAAACCACTATGATTCTCAAAAGAGGTGGCAGGGAAGGTTAAGGAGAAAAAGGCTGCATTCAAAAAGTATAAGGCATCACAGAATGAGCACGACAGAGAACTGTATCAATTAAAACAGAAAGAAGTGGGGAAGGCAGTCAGAATAGCAAAAGCCCAAACTGAGGAAAAAATAGCCAAGTCAGTTTAGAAGGGGGATAAAACCTTTTATAGGTACATTAGGGAGCATAGAAAGGTTAAGTGAGGAATAATGAAGATTAATAAGGGAGAGGGGAGATGGGCAGAGGGAGACAATGAAAAGGCAGAGATACTGAATGAATACTTTTGCTCAGTATTCACAAAAGAAGATGAGGAGGAGTTACGTAAACCAGACAATAGAAGCACTCTGGGTAGGGGGGTTTACACCAGTCTATTTACTGAAGAAAGAGTCCTGAAAGAACTTCTAAAACTAAAGGTGGACAAAGCAATGGGGCCTGATGGGATTCACCCCAGAATCCTGAAAGAACTAAGGGAGGACCTAGTGACACCACTGACCACACTTTTTAACAAATCATGGGAGGATGTGGTGGTACCTGAGGACTGGAGGAGGGCAGATGTGATTCCCCTTCACAAAAGTGGGAGCAAGGCAGAAGCAGGAAACTACAGACCTGTAAGTTTGACCTCAGTGGTAGGAAAAATGATGGAATCACTTCTGAAAGAAAGAATTGTTGAGTACCTAGAGGCCAGCAGGGCACAGGCCCCAGAGCAGCATGGATTTACAGCAGAAAGGTCATGTCAGATGAATCTAATAGATTTCTTTGACTGGGTGACCAAAGTAATAGACCAGGGAGGGGCTGTGGATATGGCCTACCTAGACTTTAGCAAGGCATTTGACACAGTCCTGCACAAAAGATTAATAATCAAGTTAGCCAGCTTGGGAGTGGGTCCCAGGGTGGTAGTCTGAGTTGCAAACTGGATGCACAACAGGACACAGAAGGTAATAGTGAGTGGAACACATTCCAAAGAAAGGGGGGGTCACTAGTGGAGTACCTCCGGGCTCAGTACTGGGTCCAGTCCTCTTTAACATCTTTATAGGTGACATTGCAGAGGGTCTGGAGGGAAAGGTATGCCTCTTTGCAGAATGATACGAAGATCTGTAACAGAGTTGATACACAAGGGGGGGTAGAAAGGATGAGAAGGGACTTGGCAAGGTTGGAGGAATGGCCAGACATATGGTAACTTAGATTCAATGCAAAGAAGTGCAAAGTAATGCACCTGGGAAACAGAAACCCAGGAGAAGAGTACACAATAGCAAGGGAGGTACTAACAACAACAAAAATGGTACGGGACTTGGGGGTAGTCATATCGGATGATCTAAAGGTGGGTAAGCAATGTAAGAAGTCAGTGAGGAGAGCCAGGGGGATACTGGGATGCATAGGAAGGGGCATCACAAGTAGAAAAGAGAAGTGGTTATCCCTCTGTACAGACAGTTGGTGAGACCCCATCTGGAGTACTGTGTGCAGTTTTGGAGACCTCATCTACGCAAGGACATAGACAGGATGGAAGCAGTCCAGAGAAGGGCAACTAAAATGGTGCAAGGTCTGCATCAGAAATCATATGAAGAGAGACTGAGAGAGCTTAATATGTATACCCTTGATGAAAGGAGGAACAGTGGGGACATGATAGAAATGTTCAAGTACCTCAAGGGAATCAACAAAGTCCAGGAGGGTAGCATCTTTCAGAAAAAGAGATGTGTAAGAACAAGGGGACACAATTTAAAGATAGAGGGTGGACAGCTCAGGGGTAATGTGAGGAAATCTTTTTTCACGGAGAGAGTGGTGGATGCATGAATCTGCCTTCCTGGGGAGGTTGTTGGGGCTAAAACAGTGGGGGAATTCAAACATGCATGGAACAGACACAAGGCAATTGTAGTGGGGAGGTGGCAGGAAGTAGGCTGTTGGTTAATTAGAATCTGCAGCTTATCCAGTAGGTAGGGAAATGGGTAGACTGGGTGGGCCAAGTGGTCCTTATCTGCTGTCAATGTCTATGTTTCGATGTAATAAACATAAAAGCAACATCTGTATGGAGTACACTGAGTTGTAACTGCAATAAACATAAGTAACGAGGCACAATGCTCTGAAAGTAGGTGTAGCCAGGCAGTGCAATGAAGCTGCAATAATGAGGCAAATAGAATGAGAGAGTACAACTGAGCTGCATAGCTAGGTTCAGTGTAAGCCTGAGGCAGGTGAAATCAATTCAGTATGCAACATGGAGCACCAATGGTTGAGGTGAAACACACAAATAATGATAGCAGTTGCATTGCAGTAGTTTGAGAGTTGTGAGTAACTGAAAGCAAGCAGTAGGAGCTCTATAACAATATGCTAGGACTTTAGAAACAAAGCCCCCAAAAACCGAAACAAAACCAAAGACACACAAACACAGAAAACAGGAAACAAAGAAAAAAGAAGCACAAATGCACCCGAAGGCAAAATACAAACCAGAAGCAGGAAAATAAACACAGAAATCTAACAAAGATAAGCAGGAGCCGCAGGGGGCTCAGCCAGCCTTGCAGGCCCTAACCAGCTCAGAGGACAGACGGACAGAGCCTTTGGCTGCAAAGAAAAAGTGTTTCACAATGAGGCTGAGAGGAACTGCTTATATCGCTCAAGAAGTGGGAGTGACTGGCTGCTTGGCCATTGAACTCCAGGCATAGCCTTTCCAATTATTAGTGAAAATAAACAACAGTTCAAAATTAGGCTACATGTGTACATTAATGCTGGAAACATACTAACTTGTTACGGGTGCTTGGAAAGGAGCTTTTATGAGCTTACTGCCTTTTTCACCTCCTCACACCATTTAATGAAGCATGACTTCCAGGTGCAGCAGCAGAGCTCAAGAAGGTATTGCTGTTCTCATACAGAGACTGTGTTCAAATGGCTCCTCTTGCTAAGCTAAAGACCTTGGATTTTGGGATGCCCAGAAATGACATTTCCAGCATTAAAAAAACAGCAGAATCTAGCTGAATGGGTCCCATTTAGCTAGATTCAGGTGCTTGTTTTTTTTAAAACAGATTATTTGTATGCATTTTTAGTGTTTGTGAATTTAAAAAGAGGAAAAAAATTGGTGGGCAACACGATCATTATTTTTTTCTGCATGAGTGGTAAATCATGAAAATAAGTCCTTGTGATAGTTATTTTTTTTCTTTACTGGTTACGTTTAATGGTTAAATCAGAAATCATTATAGCTCTAAAATGGTATAATATTTTTTCATCAAACCTTTGAAAGGCACACCCTTGGCATGAAGCCCAGGTTATTATGATGCAAAAACTAGGGTTTAACATCGAACAGCCCACTCAACCCTAACTAACAGGGCACTACTGCACTACTATAATATGGCTAAGGACAATAACCTATGTTCAGCAACACTTCTCTAAATGTGATATTCCAATGTTTGTGATTGATATGTAGCAATAATCCATTTCTAAATGTGGATTATTGCTACTTGTCAGTCACCAACAGTGGATTATCACAAACTGTAAAAAAATGCCCTCGTTCCGCCGAACAGAGATTTCAGCTCGAGCTTTAGTTTACACTCTCCATTGCTCTTTGCTCTGCTTTCACATCATTAAAATATGGCATACCACTTCATTCCAAATTAAAAGTACTTGTTTCTGTTGTCTGTCCTAAAATAAACATATTTTCAGTGCTCGCACTCAGCTCCCAAATGACCCCCACTCACACACACAGTCAGTAAACCTAAAGCTGACATTCTGTTCCTGTCCTGTCAGCTCGATTTTTGGTCCCATAACCCAAATGCAACAAAGCCATTGTAATGACCTTTTTCCCATAACTAAAACTCCAAATTCAGAACCAAAGAACTGGGCACATGCCACACATAAAAAATTGCTGGAAACACCACTCTTGCTGTATGTAATGCTTTTTATTTCATAATTCCAGTTGAGGCAGCATTATGTTGGAACATCATGCCCTGAACTCTGACTTCAGTTGTGCTCTGGGTTGCCTGGCAGCATTATTACTTTCAGCACCACCTTTCTTCTCTATCCTCTGCCTGTTCAAAAAATGCAAAGAAACCCCAAAAGAAATAGAAACACTACACAAAACAGTAACTACTATTCCATTTATTTAACTGTGGGATTATTCCTTTAATCTAAAAAATAAAATAATGTGCAAATATGAGTTAAAAGGAGACAATTCAATCTTTGGAATTATGGAATTTTAAAATCCATTTGGCCTTAGACTTTGTGGACTATTATGTTCCATAACCCCCCCTCCCCCGTAACTCTTATTATACAATGGCAAAAAAGAATGCTGGCCTGTGATTGGTCCACCTGGGACCTGGGACTGGACCCGGGATGTTATCCCAGCATAACGTCCCAGCAAACTCACAGCAACATATAATATTAAAAATGAAAAAAAAAATCAAACCGCACCCATCCCTGCCATTGGCATCACTGCTTCCAGACTCCCAGCCCCAGTCAGCACCACGCTGGCAATCGGTTTCACCCTCCCTTGCCGAGCATCATTTTTTTCAGAAAGCCATAAAGTTTTAATTATTTAAAAAGCATCTACAGCAGCGCACTGAGTGACTTTTCAAACAAGCAAGGTTTTAAATAGTCGCCGCATGCCTTTTTTTCTTAACGCTCACTCACTTCCTCTTCAAATCACTTCTTTTCGTTAGTTTTGTGCCTGGCAAAGTTGACCACCTATAAACTAATAATTAAAAAACATTCTGCCCACCTCTTTACCTCTCGCTCTGTGGAGACAGTCACAGGAGCAGTATGGAGCAGGGGGCAGCAGTGAGGATGGGGAGGGAGGTCCATGATCCAAACAGTAGATCCTGTTGCTGCTGTCTCAAGGCTGCCCCCCTCCCCCAATCTGGCGATCCTGTCTTACTGAAAGTCTCCTGTAACAGTTGCCAAATCTTTTGTACCAGAAAAACAAAACTAACTGAAAAGAATGTCTCTCTCCCCTCCTCGTGCTCTGTCTGTAAGTGGATGCTGATCACAAGTGGAACAGCTCAATCCGAGTCAGAGCCACAAACTCAGCAACAACAGACCAGCTCTACCTATTTGACAAAAAATATCAGCACTATTTGTTTAGTAAGTATTCCTACACCTTAAGCCAGTGACAGAAAAATAGATTTTTAAGAAAAGTAATGCTATTTTTCTTTCTTTTTTTTCAATGAGCCATGGGATAAAAGGAATAATGCCATCAAGGGTGGGTATTATGCTGGGATAACATACCTTCTCGGGTGTTGGATGCCTTCCACCTGTGGCCTTGAGCCCAACCACCACAGGCGGAATGTTATCCCAGCATAACACCCACCCTGTTGAGCATTATTCCTTTACTTGCTAGCTGCACACTTGGCCAGACATTGATAGACCGGGTGGTCTGTTTCTGCTGGCAGATTCGTGTGTTCATATGCATTTATTCTATATGTGATTTCTAGGGAAAAATGGCAGGGTGTCCATCTTCTCTACACCCACATGTAGCAACATGGTTAATTTTTATTTATGACAGGATTTCCAAGGGCTAAATGCCTACACCTTATATACATAGCATTTAAAGCAAAAGTATTCAAAATACAATCTAGTCATTTATCTCTGTTGGAATTTATTACACATTCATTAACATCTAAAGGAGTGGATTATATTAAGTTGGAAATGCAATGTACAAACAGCTTTTGCATTTAGCCATTATTTCTGAACTGCTTTCTATGAAAGTCATATTTTCCAAAACTAATACATTCACAAATATGAACCCAAATAAAGTTGTTTAAAGCATTCAAACAGTCTTCAGAAAAAGTAGTAAAAAACCTAATAACAGGACAACAGCCCCAGTACATATCATTTCAGTACTCTAGACTGGTGCTTTTTTTCTTCTTCAGGAAATCTTGTTTAAATCAATTTATATCTTATTAGACTTTTGGGTCCTGATGTACAGAAGTTTGCAGTGGCATTAACTAGTGTTTGCTGTGCAAACTGGCCTTTGCACTGGAGCCCAATATTCCAAGGCAAACTGGGGTAGCACCTGTGCATACCAAACAAGGGTGCATGCAAATAGTGGGGTGGGGACAGGAATATTGGCACAAGATGATATTCAGCAGATTTACATGGCATAAGAGGGTTTGTGCGGTTCTCTTGCACTGCTCAAATACCTGCAAGGAAAACCTCCACTTATTCCACGCAGCCCTAATGGCTGCTGGAGTTAATGCAGCCAATCAGCTGGTTGGTTGCTGGGGGAGCATAACTTCCTCTCTGACCTAATGCATCCCACATCCGATCCCCAACCAACATTAAAAAAAAAATTTCCTGGTGCCAGTATTCCTTTTTCTTTGATCCACAGCCCTGTACTAATAGTATACTTCCCTGGTACTAGAGGTCCCCTCACTCCTTCCAAACCCATCAATGTAAGAATAAATACAATCCCTGGTGCTAGAGGACCCCTCCCTCCTTTTGATCCTAGCCCCATAAGAATAAGCACAATCATTGGTGTTAGTGGTCCCCTCACTCCCTCCCTCCCTCCGATTCCATCCCAATAGAAATAAATACAATCATTGGTGGTAGTGTACTCTCCCTTTGATCCCATCCCCATAGGAATAAATACAATCCCTGATGCTAGTAGTCTCCTCCCTCCCTTTAATCTCAGCCCGTTAGGAATAAATACAGTCCCTGGTGCTAGTAGTCACCTCCTTCCCTTCAATCTAATCCCTATAAGAATAAATATAGTCCCTGGTGCTAGAGGTCCCTTCCCTCTCTCCAAACCAATCCCTGTAAGAATAAATACAGTCTCTGGTGCCAGCTGATCCCCTCTGTTCCTCTGATCTCAGCCCCAAAAGAATAAACACAATCCCTGGTACGGGTGGTCACCTCCCTCCCTCTGATCCTAGTGGGATCAGAGGGAGAAAGGTGACCACTAGCACTGGGGATTGTATTTATTTTATGGGGACGGGATCAGAGAAAGGGAGGGGTCCACTATCACCAGTGATTGTATTTATTCCTAGAAGGAAGGGATCATAGGGATGTAGGGGACAACTAGCACTGGGGACTGTGTTTATTCTTAGGGGGATGATATCAGAGGGAGGGATGGACCAGTAGCACCAGGGATTGTATTTATTATTATGGGGCTGGGATCAGAGGGAGGGAGGGGACCACTAGCACCAGGGATTGCATTCATTCCTATAGGGATGGGATCGGAGTGAGGGGACCACTAGCACCTGGGAATTATATTTTTACTATGGGGCTGGGGATCGGGGGGTGGACCACTAGTACCAGGGAAAGCTCAGCTATCATGAACAGGGGGTGGCGCCATGCTACCTGCCTCCACTGCCCATGCAAATGGGCCCATAATGGGCATGCAAATGGCCCCTTAGTGCTTTGTATGCCCAATGGGCTCATTTGCATCGGTATCTTTGAAAATTGTTAATAGTGCTCTGGCACTTTCATCTCCTGAGCCCAACTTCAGAAGTCATGTTGGTGCAGTGCTACATGACTTAGCACTGTGCCAACATAGCCCTTATATTCAGTCAGGCAGCCCCAAACTGAATATAGCATGCTGGGACCCCTGGGCATTAGCAAAGTGCAGAGCGAATATTTGCGCTATGCTTTGTGCCTATCTGAAGATCAGACCCTGGATGTGTAAATACAGAATAAAAGATGGTTCACTGAGCAAAAAACACAGGAAGAAAAGGAAAAAAAAATTGAAGTGAACCATTCCCCATTACTACAAGCTTTAGGTATCAAGTTTATCTTTTCTGTGCTGCATCTCAAAATGTGGAGACTTCATAATCACATTTAGTTCCACCATGACAGAATACACAGATGGTACTGTATGCCCAATGGCATTTCACTTAATCCACCAACAAGAAATCCAAAGGAAGTTAAATGTATTCAGCTGATTAAATGAAAAATATTGTTGCTCAAGGAAAAAAAAAGAAAAAAAAGATGTCACTATTAAGCTGTGAATGGACGTAGGAGGAAGATATCCCACTGCTCTGTTCAGAAGGTTATATAATTAATGATTGCCGCTTCTTATTTATGCTGTGTGTGACTCATAAAATCCCTGTGAGGATAGTGAGTTCTGATGCTTGAAAAGCATATCTGGAAGAAATAAGCTTGCTAGTGATACAAGGAGTTCCAGAGGTATGTGCTTAGAACTTGTATTGTAGAATATATTGAAGAACTGGAGAAGTCTGAATGTTTGAAGGAGGTAAAAATGGGGTCTAGTAAAAGGTGGATAAAAAATGACTGAAAAGGAAATAATGACTTCAGAGAATAAGTTTCTTGAAGGAAAAAAAAAATAAAGAAACTGAGGCAAGGACTTCTGGCTCAGATCAAAATGGGAGTACTACAGTTCATGAAAATATTAATCAAGGAGCGTTGACTTAAATATTGGGAAAGTTGCAAATGTATAAAAAGACATAGGGCCTGATTCTAGAATAGTTACATCTGGCATAACCGCACTTGCGCCAAACAGAATGGAGCAAATAGCAAAGTCCCACCAGCAGTTGGCGTAGTATCTAGAAAAGTGGCCTGCAACAAACTGCAGGCCACTTGTGCCAAAGTTGGAGTTACACCCCAGTTACGCCCTAAACCCCTGTGACATGTCACTAGGGGGTTTATGGCAGCAGTTGCGCCCTATTCTAGTAGGGCAGCAACAAAGTCCCCCATGTTGGGATTCTACAAGAACCCCCGGAGGAGAACCATCAACATAAGTTACACCAGCATTTAGCTGGATGTAACTGTACATACACCTTCTGGGGGTTCCGTAGACTCACTGCACCCACTTCATGATGTGCCACCCATGCCCAGAACACCCCTGTTGTAGCCCCACAGGGTATCCCACAACCCCCCCTGCCCCCGATCCCCCATAGCAGATGTGCTGAGCTGGGAATCTCGCTCCCTCAGCCCCCAGAACCCCCAAATCATAAATGCCCTGCAGGGCAGCCAACACACATCATGCCCCCGAACCCCACACCACAATCAGACCTGCAGGGCAGCTCTTTCCCCTCCCCAGGATCTGGTTCCCACCTCAAAGCACAGGTCCCTGCAGTGCCACAAACCAATAAATTAATTATCACCCCATACTCCCTGGTAGTCTAGTGGCTCCCCAATCCCCCCACCCAGCATTACTAATACACCCTGCAACCCCTGACCCATCCCCAGACGGTGACTGGTACAGCCCTCCTCTTACCACCACGGCCAGCCACCGACTGAGTTCTGAAGGAGCGCTTACTATATAGATGTGCTCAGAAATGAATGAATACTCATTCATTTCTAAGCGCATCTTTACAGTAAGCCCTCATGCAGAGCTCAGTCGGCAACTGGCCATGGAGGTGAAAGTTGGCTGTGCCAGTTGCCAGCTGGGAATGGTGGGGGTGCAGGTGGACTGGCACTGCTGGGTGGGTGGGTGGGGGCCTCTAGGTTACCAGAGATCTTGGGAGTTATTTATTTTTTTTACCGTTTGCGGCACTAAATTAGGGTCGGGGAACGGATCCTGGGGGGGCAGAGTTGCCCTGCAAGGCTATTACTATTATATGGATTGGGGTCTAGGGAACACAGCTGCCCTGTGGGGCATTTATTGATGGGGGAATCGGGGGCTGGATGACACAGCTGCCCTGTGGGGCTTTGTGAGGGCACTTGCGCCTGCGGGCCGCGGTTGTGACATGCTCCTGGCACGCTTCTTCGTTTGGCATATCCTCCACATGTTGCAAGTCACAGGAGTCATGGACCCTGCCCCTTCTAGAATAGGGTAATGGATCCATGTCGTGAACTGCGCTTGGTGCAAGTCACCTTTGGCGGCAACGTGCACCAAGCTTCTATAATCCCGCCCATAGAATACAGAAATTGTTAGTGTTTAACTGCTTCTTATAAAATGGCAGGGTAAAGACCAGTAGTCCGATTGGCTCTTATTTATGTGTTCAATATGGTTTACACATAGTTAAAAAAAAGGACTACTCAGCAGTGAAGAGTATGGAACTCAGATATATGGCCATTTGGAGCATAGGCATTTCAGTTAGCCCCCTACAGCCAGAACTGATCTTCCACCATAAACATGGCTGCTACCTTTACATTGTAAACAAACTTCAAGTGGGCCCCAAAAATAAAACTACCTAAATAAAAAATAAAATAAATTAAGTAACCCTTAGGCTGCTGACAGAATTAGAATGTATAGGCATTTTGGACTGATATATCAGTCCGCGGCCAAAGGCTTAAATATCGTTTCCCTGATTATTACACACTCCTTACATGCATAAACAAATTAGAAACAATAAGAATTGTTTATAGTTTTCACTTCAGCTGTTTCTTTGCTGACAGTGAAAAATGCCCATTCTGTCTTTACCTGCTCATCAGGGAACTCTCTTCTTCTTGCCCTGACATAGAGGATAATGTATGGTCTTTGGTTAATAACCATTCTGTAAACACTTTGAGAGGTTGCCATGACATTGTAAACCTTGAGAAAGCAGCTTGAGAGGTTTTCATATGCCATGGTAACCTCAAGAAGTGTTTTCGGAGTGGTTGTTAACCAAAAACCATACATTATATTTTAGTGTATGGGCTACCAAGATTGTGTAATCACAGGTTGAATTACTTTACTGGATTACTTTGCAGAACATTGATTGTTGTGAGCATTCTGTTTTGTTAGAACATTGATTGTTGTGAGCATTCTGTTTTATAATGTATGGTAGAATGCTGTTAATAGCAGAAATCTAACTTTTACTAGTGTTGTTATACCATCGATGTGACGTTGCTCGGTATGTGACGTTGCTGTGTTGTTAACCCATCGATGTAACGTCACATCGATGGCATAACAAATTGGAATTCACAGGCATTGTCATTCCCAAGGCAGCACATCAGCCCGCGTGCTGTCAAAAGCACTCAAAATAAAACAGTCAAACAGTTGTAAAGCGGAAAACGCTGTAACACAAACCAAATAATGGCAGCCGCTGTATTCTCTAAAAGTCTGGATAACAATCGCAGAGCATTCATAACTGAGCAGCAAAACAAAAAAAACGCAAAGAAAACAGAGTCAGATATTAGGATGCTATGCTCCTACCTCACAGACGAAGGTGAATCTCGGAGCATAGCAGAAATACCAGTCGCGGATCTTGATCTCCTTGTAGCCAATTTTATTTACAAAATAAAGCGTAACGATGGCACAGATTACGAGCCATCTACCTTAAGAGTGTTTTTTTAAACAGAGTCCTGCTTATGCTCGAAAATGTGACAAAATACCAATGCCCATACACTATAAAAGACAATGTATGGGCATCGGTGGTCAACCACACTATGCTAGTGCCTCGTGGTTACCTTAGCAACTTTAGTTTGACCTCTCGAGCTGCGCTCTCGAGGTTAACTAAAGTTGCCAAGGTAACCACTCGGCACTAGCATAGTGTGGTTAACCACCGATGCCCATACATTATCCTCTATGTTATACTATTGATGTGACATACTTAAGAAGGGTTAACAACAGAGTGATGTCATAACAATGGCATAACAAGGTTGTAATCTGCCTGATTTCAGTTAATAATAAGGGCTCTCCATACATTATAGTGAGATAATTGAGTCTCTGGCTGTAACAAAAGCCTTTGTTGTCTGTGTGTACGGTGTGTTAGGAGAGAAACATTCTGCCAGTGGAACTGAGCAGAATTTTGAATCCATGTATTCTGTGGTAAACATTTCATGATAAACATTCCATATCTTGAATCTGGAGAAAAACAGAAAAAAAATAGGAAGACGAAAGTAGGCAATAATAAAATGACGTCATCAATGACATCACTTGCAGTGGGCGGAAGGACTGTTTTATCACAAATGCACACAAACATACCTATTGTTTCTACATATAAACATGTTTTTCCCAACAGCAAAAAGTGAAAAAAGGAGCCAGTTTTATAATCGCAATAAGGCACTCAGGGATATGTGTAAAACATATTTTATAGCATGTCCAGTGGCTGAAGTCACTTGGCCTTCAGCCTCACACCTTACTACACCCCTTCCTGCCTTATTGCTTACTTGATACTCTTTAACACTGGTTGGTATTGTTCTGTATCTGCCTAATCTTGTTGTTGTAATGCTTTATCCATGGTATCTGTATGGTGTTTTATTGTTATATAGCACTCATTGTATTAGTATAGTGTAGTTCTCCTGGGTTGTGCCTGAAAATAGGCAATAATTTGTCTAGTGCTTCTACCCGGTCCACAAAAACTAAGTAAATAAATAAGGTTGGGGCTGTGCGCTTGCCCAAAGGAAGCACATAACTTTTTCATGAAAGTGACATGAATTTGGGAGCAGATTTGGGTCTCTGCACCTGAGTGGCCAGGGATGGCGAATGTGCTGTCCATGGCAGTACATCCCTGCCTGGAAGGGTTGACACCAGTGTCCAGTGCTACAGTGACCCTTTGCAATGAGTCAGGGTGTTAGCTCCCTTGCAAGGGGTAAATGCTTAGCTGAGGTGGCTTGCATGTGGGGGTGGCAGATGGCAATGTACACCTCTGTCTCTCTCTCTTTACTGCAAGGACCATCTTTGATCACATGAGATGTGCATTCACTGAGAAAGAACCTGGTAGAAAGGGAAAAACAGTCTTGGATACATCCACTGCCAAGCAATGCTATCTATACAATTTGCACTATTTCCCGGGGGAGGTCACAGTTATCAAACTGCATTTTTATGACTTCCAGTGGGAACCAGTGAAGAAGGCTGCGTAGAACCGATTGCTCTGCCCCAGCCCGATGGAAATCCTGCACCTGCCGGTGATGTGATAGCTTAACCACGCTTCTTGCCCTTGACTCTCACCCCACCCCCGTCTCCTCCGATGCAGTGATTTTCGGGGTTACACCATGTAAAAGTGTTATCGATCCATGTATTTGCCGGCCAAGTCGGGGTAAAGTAGACCACAGAGGTCCGATCACAGTTTTACCAGCCAAAAAGTGCCTCAGGGCTTATTTTCTGCAGTGCGACTGCACTTACAGAGTGCATTGGGCTGCCTGATTAGTAATTGTAGGTGCCGGCAGGAGCTGTTATGGGGATCTCCTGTCGCCATTCTAATTACAACTTCAGGGAGCTTTCTAATTACGTGGTTGTTGGTACATGGGACAGTCTACTGGCAAGATGGACCAGGCTGGGGGCAACGATGCTGGGGTGGCGACACAAGGTGCCATGGCACAAACCAATGTGGGGGAAGCTTTAGGCAATATAACTAAAATGCTGGAGGCACTTTTCTCCAGGGTGGACAGCATAGGTGCTTCACTGGCGAGCAATGTCGCTGATGTCCGGAGGCTGTAGGATCAACACAATGTACTGGAGCAGCGTGTGGGGGAACTGGAAGCCCAGCATTTGAATGTCCTGCACAAATTAAGAGATCATGAAGCTAAGCTGGCACACCTGTGGCAGAGGGCCAAAATACAAGAGAATCGTATAAGAGGGAACAACATACGCATTCTTGGTGTTCCAGAGGGGGCAGAGGGCCCTAATCTTGAGAAATTTCTTAACGAATGGCTTTCTCAAATAATTGGAGAGCACTGGAGGGAATCTGTTAATGTGGAGCATGCGCACAGGGTTCCTAGCAACTCAAACCACAACAAAAGCCCTCGGACTATCGTGGCCTGCTTGCTACGACTATCAGTTAAAGAACGCCTGTTGGAAGCTGTAAGGGAGGCTGGTGAGCTGTCTTGGAAGGGGCATGCCATTTCTGTTTACGGGGACTTCTCACAGGAGGTTTCAGCAAGAAGGGGTGCTTACAAGATGATCAAAAAAGTGCTGAACATGAACTCGGTGCAATACAGGTTTAAGGGACTCACTTCACTTTATATGTGCAAAGATGGTCAATCATTTGTGGCAGAGTCGCCGAGGGATGCAGAGGCCTGGATTTAGAGGGCACTGGCCAGGCATACTGACTGGTGCTACATCTCCCAGATGGCTCTGAGAGACCAGGGGCAAAATATCACTGGGAACCACCAAGAAAGGCAACGTTTGCTCTGGAGGACTGTAATTGCAGGCGAACAAGTCCGACCAGTACAGCCCTCCCCCACGCAGATGCAGTTATGGGCCCCTATACCCGATGAAAGCAAGGCAAAATTGCCACAATCTTCCTCGAGGCAAGCTCTGGAAGTGCATAATGATTCCCCACTGTAACAAACACCTGAAGGGGCTGATCTCCATTATCAGTGAGACAACACGCACGCCACAGAAGTCCCCGTCCACCAGCTCAGGAGACTGCAGCTGCATCTCCTCCTGCTAAACTTTTAAAGGCAGAACCCATCTTGCTGGAGAAATATAGAGATGCAGACAGGGTGAAGGAACCAAAGGGGGCCTTGGAGGATGACCCATCACCAACTGACTGGGCGACCGCGATGGAAGAAGAGGAGGCCGACGCGGAGAAGGCAACCTGTGGTGCTGTGAAGCCAGGGTTGATGTCATATGCTGAAGCCCTGTCCATATCAGGGACTTGAGAAACTGTGGACTGCCTCTGTTATTTTTCTCAAGAGTTGAAGGATGAGTTACATAAGCTGTGCGATAATATGCTGTGTGATAGCCGGAGGGTGGAGAGGCCCCCCCTCCCCTGTTGCACGCTTGCTCATAGTAGTGTTCTTCATGTTACATGAGGGTTCGGCTAGGGGTTAAGGGTCAGGGGCTTGCTCTCTCCTTCCCCCTCCCATATTTTCCTTGGTCTGGTTGCCTCGGCGAGGCTTATATATGGCCCGGCTGTCTCCCCACCAGTTATGACAGGGGTGCCACCATTTATACCTCATTCACTCTGTTAGCAGGCCTGCGAGACGGGACACAAGTCTAAGAGTTGGTATCCCTGACTCATTTGGCCCTGCAAGAGTAACCCAATAGTTGAATTCTTTGTTGTTACCAATGGTACACTTGGTTGCACATATTAATGGCCACTGTACCCCGGTGAAGAAGACCTAGTTTATAGATAACTCAGAATCACCCCTGCACCTTCGAGGCCTAATGAATGTTTTAAATATTGGGCAGTTTGACAGACCCTCTCCCCCCCTTTCATTTCCCTTCTTTATAACTCGGGGTCAGGTGTTCTCGATTGAGACCCCGCTGCCCCCCTCGGATAGGGGGATAGTGATACTGGATTGTGGGCCACTCCTGGAGGCTGGATGCAGATCATTTAGCCAGAGCCACAGACTCGGGCTGGGACAGAACACTGGATTCAGTGGGTCTTCCACCCGATCAACTTCTGGTGACCAAAGCAGCGTGGTTTAGGGGCACTCTCCCCTATGCACGCGTCCAACTTGGCACCAGCAACTGAGTGTTGACTGTCATAGTAATTGCGTGTTACTGGTTATTAGCAGTTTATTGGCTAACCTAGTGTTTTGACTGCTGTTAGTTGGGCACATATTTGACTTGTTTTCTTTACTCTGTTCTTTTTTCTTTTCCTGACTGAATTGTGAAAGGGTATAACTCTAGCTTTTTATTTCTTCCCTGTCCCTCTCTTTTAGCATACTCTACGCAGACCTGTGCACTGCTATAGGTAGATTGAACAATACGGTTGTTTCTACACACCTGGAGTTTTAGAAGCTCACCGGCGGCTTTGGACCATAGATAGGATACTAGCCGGGTAATTTCAATCCCACTCTGCTACTGGCACACACCTCCCCCGTTGGATGAGTTCTCACATTCTCTTGGCTACGTAATGGGGGGTCTAATATGGCACAAGCCACAGCGAAACCACAAAGATGGGGCTGCATCTCCTGGAACGTGTGGGGTCTCAACCATCCAGCTAAGTGGACGAAGGTGTTACAGTACTTACATTCGCTGGGAATGGACATCGCACTTCTACAGGAGATGCACCTTACCAACTGCACAGTGCAATGGCTAAAAAAGCTGTGGGTGGGTACAGTGCTGACCAGTTGTGCATCCACAAAATCCAAGGGGGTGGCTATCCTCCTACAGAAGGTGGGCCCATGGATGGTGGAAGGGCAACGCCAGGATTCATTGGGCAGGTGGTTAGTGGTTAAGTTGGCATATCCTGGGGGTAAGGCTTTGATAGCCAATGTTTATGGTTTCAACACGGATACTAGAGATACATATTCTGAGGTGAGTCAGGCTCTTACTGACCTCAGTGGAGATGATCATGACATTCTGGTTCTGGTAGGGGGAGATCACAATTTGGTCTGTGATATTTTCTTAGATAAATCCGTTCCTACGCCGCAGACCCACCCAAGAGTTTTGGAAACCCTAAATTCTCTGATATCGTAATGGGGCTTAGGTGACCCATGGAGGATCAACTATCCGAGCCGGTGTGATTACACGTATTATTCTACAGTGCATGGGACACACAGTAGGCTGGACTTCTGGCTGGCCAACCATGTTGCAATGCCGGGGATCATAGCTCCTACTGTTGGTAGTATTATTATCTCGGACCACGCTCCTGTAAAGATTACATTTTCCCCCCAAGGGCAGAGTTCAAGCTCGACCCGGTGGAGGTGCAACCCCCTGCTAATTGAGGATACAAATTTCCGAGAGTACATAAAGAAGGAAGCTTTCTCCTACTTTTCAGTTAATAGCCCTGGGGAAACCAGTGCAGCCACAGTCTGGGAGACATTTAAGGCAGTTATGCGGGGGAGAATTATTGCCTACTCTGCGACCAAAAATAAAGAAAGGGCAAAAAGGATATTCTAGCTTCAAAATAACCTGGCATCTCTAGAGAGACAATTTAAATTGTCACCCACCAATCCACTTAATTCCCCCCTACTAGCTGACATTACCGGCCTGAAGTACAAACTTAATGTGCTGCTGAACAGAAAGGCGGAATGGCAACTCACCCGTGCTAAACACAGGTTTTGGGAAGGGGGAGAAAAAGGGGGGAAATTGCTAGCATTCTGCTTACAGAAGCAACAGACCGCATCCAGAATCCTAGCTTTAAGGAATAAGGAGGGGAATGTGGCCATAACACCGAAAGCTGTCAATGAAGTGAAGTTGTTTTACCAAGATTTGTATCAATCAAAGAGCTCTCTGTTGGCTACAGAGCTATCCCAGCGGCTGCAGAGCTTCCATGAAGGGGCACAATCTCCTAGGCTCTCTAAAACCCAGGGGAAGAGTACACAATGGGGGGTGAGATACTAACAACAACAAGAATGGAAAGGGACCTGGGGGTAGTCATATCAGATGACCTAAAGATGGGCAAGCAATGTGAGAGGGCAGCAAGGAGAGCTGGGGGGATACTGGGATGCATAGGGAGAGGCATCACCAGTAGAAAACGGGAAGTTATTATCCTCTGTACAGACAGCTGGTGAGGCCCCATCTGGAGTACTGTGTGCAGTTCTGGAGACCCAATCTTCGCAAAGACATAGACAGGATGGAAGCTGTCCAGAGGAGGGCAACTAAATGGTACAGGGTCTGCACCAGAAGTCATATGAAGAGAGACTTAAGGAGCTTAATATGTATAGCCTCAAGGAAAGGAGGAGAGGGGGGACATGATAGAAACTTTCAAGTACCTCAAGGGAATCAACAAAGTCCAAGAGGGAAGCATCTTTCAAAAAAGAGGTGTGCAAGAACAAGGGGGCACAATTTGAAGATAGAGGGGCGGCTCAGAGGTAATTTAAGGAAGTATTTCTTCACAGAGAGGGTTGT
Organism: Neoceratodus forsteri; assembly: GCA_016271365.2. Taxonomy (NCBI): domain Eukaryota; kingdom Metazoa; phylum Chordata; order Ceratodontiformes; family Ceratodontidae; genus Neoceratodus; species Neoceratodus forsteri. The sequence continues at coordinate 1,231,732,415 of CM057459.1, read as the reverse complement.
GGATGCATGGAGCAGCCTTCGGAGGAGGTTGTGGAGTCAAAATCAGTGGGGGAATTCAAGCATGCATGGGATAGTCATAAGGCAATTCTGGGGGGTGGGGGTAGGAAGAAGTAGGCTGCTGGTTAACTAGGATCTGCAGCTTATCCAGTAGGTAGGGAAATGGGCAGACTGGGTGGGCCAAGCGGTCCTTATCTGCCGTCAAATTCTATGTTTCTATGTTTCTATGGAGCAAGCCCGAGTGCTGGATGCTTCTATTACTTGGGAGGAGCTATGGTCCGTGATTTCTCATATGGCCAAAGGAAAGGCCCCTGGGCCGGATGGGCTACTCACCGAACTGTACCAAGTCCTGCAGGATGAGATCACCTTCCATCTACTTCAGATGCTCCAAGAAGCCCAGTCAATCAGTACTCTCCCCCCCCTCCACAATGCGAGAGGCTCTCATATCACTAATCCCCAAGAAATCCATGGATAGTTTATCCTGTGCAAACTACAGACCTATTTCGCTCCTATCGGTTGATACTAAGATATTAGCTAAAATTTTAGCTACTAGATTGTCCCCAGTGCTTACTACCCTGATCCATCCCTCACAGACGGGGTTCTTGAAAGGGAAGTCGAGTGCGGACAATCTGCGCCTTATACTGAATCTAAAATGGCTCGCTCTTCATTCTGAAGTTCCCATGGCAGCCCCGTTGATCGACTTTGCTAAGGCTTTCGACTCACTGGAGTGGGAGTATTTGCACCAGACTCTTCAGCGCTACGGTTTCAGACCCCGGTTTTGTCTGTGGGTCCTCAAGCTGTACAACCGTTCCTCAGCCAGGATCCTTACTAACAAGGATATTTACCCCTCCTTTACTCTTCAGAGAGGCATCAGGCAGGGGTGCCCACTTTTGCCTCTCCTATTCTTGTTAGCGCTGGACCCTCTAATTAGAAAGCTGACTAATTCTCCAACTGTAACGGGTATTCCCATGGGGAACACAACGTATTTAGTTAATGCATATGCAGACGATATGCTTCTCACCCTGGCTGACCCACAATCCTCTCTCTCACCTGTTCTGTCTATACTGCAAGAGTTCGCTAAGATCTCTAGCCTCAAGGTAAATCAAAAGAAAACTCTCCTATCTCCCCAGAATAAGAAATGTAGTAGACAGTGTCTAGTGGGTACAGACATTTCCTAGGTGCCGCAAGGCTTCCCATACTTGGGTATCAATATTACAGCAGCCTGGAAGTATCTTGAATCAGCTAACTTTTCTCCCCTCTTAACAACACTTACAGCAGAGGTTCAGCGCTGGAGGAAATTGAAGTTAACTTTAAAGGGTAAAGTGGAGGTGGTAAGAATGTTTATCTTCTCGAGGGTTTCCTATGTATTGAGTAATCTCCCAATCCCACTCTCCCAGAAACCATTCCAGGCCCTAGATAGGCTGGTGGCACCGTTTCTATGGGAAGGAGGCCTCCCTAGGTGGGGTAGAGGGAAACTGCGGGCACATTGGTTGAAAGGAGGGCTCGGGTTCCCCCTGGTTTGTGGGATATCACCTAGCTTTCAACATGGCCCAGACTTTAACGTGGTTCATTCCTCGTCATGCTCCCCCTCCTCAGTGGGCGGTGCTGAAAGATGAGCTGGCAAAAGGATCCCCCTTTACTCTCTGCTATCTAACAGGAAGTCGACTATTCCCCAACTTATGCCAATTATGGCTAACTCATGTTCCTTGTGGCGGCGTGCAATGGGCCTAACCAGTGTTCCTAAATCTGATTATTCCCCCCTCTAAGTTATGCTCCAATATGGGGTAACCCACTTGTAAGGGTGGACCACAAACCACTTCACTTGGCTTTTTGGGCATCCAAAGGTATACAGACGATAGCTGACCTGCTAATTCCTAATTCACACACTGTGATGTCCTTTGAGTAGCTTAAAGCCAAATACGAATTGCCAAATCAGGATTTCTGTAGGTTTCTCCAACTACACAGTGCTGTAGCTCCTCTATTTAAACACTGGTCCCCTCAGTCCCCTTGGAGCTGTTTGAATAACATCTCACTGCCTAATAGGGGCAAGGGCCTTGTGAGTATTATCTACAGAACTCTCAGAGATTCCCAGCCGGATGCCACTCTTCCCAGCAGAGCCGCATGGGAGCAGGATATTCCTCACAACTTATCCTTACAACTGTGGGCGGATTATCTCAGGCTGGCCCACATGGCCTATGTAGACTCCAGGAGTCAGCTGATTCAACTAAAAATTCTTCTCTGATGGTACCAAACTCCTGCAGTTTTACACAGGTGTAGGATAATCCCTCAAGATAGTTGTTGGAGGTGTCACTCTTCCCCGGCCCACCATTACCATATACTCTGGCAGCGTCCAGTTATTCGTACTTTCTGGACCGCAGTTTTAAAGGACTGCTCTGCAATAGTGGGCACCCCATTGCCCCTGTATCATTACTGCCTGCTATTAGGAGACACGTTCTCAATTAATGCACTTACCCCTGCTAAAAAGGCCTGGCTCCTCATCGCTATCATGGAAGCAAAAAGAGCTCTGCTTTTGAAATGGAGGCAACCTTTGCCCCCCACACTTTCTCAATGGCGGGCAGCCTTAGTTAGGCTGGCCACCTTTGAAAGGCTGACAGCTGCAGTTAGAGGTAAAATGGCCGAGTATCACACAAAGTGAGACACCTATCTCCACTCACAAATTTGCAAAGTGCCCCCTCCTCCTCCTCCACAGAATCTTCCTGTCACTCCTACTACTTAAGGGTAAAAGTGAACTGAGGTGGGCATACTTCATGCCATGTACTTTCCTCTATGGTGTATAGACTCCGTTATACTCCTCTTTTTCTCTTTTCCTGCCTGAATCGATATATTGGCTGAATTGTTGCTTTACTGTTCTCTACGTTACCCTAACTATATCTACAGATCAAGTGTAATACTGTGGGCCTGTTGGGCATAAGCCGAGTAAAAATATGTAGTTAGCAATCACCTGTTGTTCAAACAGATAGGTCTGCGTAGCTATGCAAGATTCTACTGTTCTGTATGTCCCGTAGTTACCTGGGCCAATCTTCGGAGTAGAGTTGTTAGTATACTACATATATAGGACAGGTCTCCTGCTTAGGTTATTAGGGGCATGGACATTGTATAATTGACACTTTATATAAAGCTAAACTGGTATCTAGGAAAAGTTCTGTAAAATGGCAATGTCTTAGATATCCTATGCCTGGGATCAGTATCTGAATCATATGGTGAATACGCTGCTATGTATTAAGCGAGCCAAATGAAAACTGAAAACCTCAATAAAACATTACATTTTAAAAAAACTGCATTTTTTATCAGATACTGTCTTCATTTTTTTAATACTGTATATAAAAATGATTGACAAATTTGTGTAATTTTGGAGCAATTTCATAAACACTGAGTGAAACAATGTCATCAAACGCACCAGTGTGATTAAAAATGTTTCCACAGCACTAGTGATCAATGGGTAACTACTGTGTATGTAATATATTCAGAATGGTGAAATCCTTAACAAGTAGCAACTGTCCTCTAAATCAAACAAGGAGAATGGAGCCTTATCACTCAGTAAGGACATTTGGCAGTTTGCAGACTTACTAGGTACTACCCTAAATGAAGGGACAGAATTGTATTTTGGATCTACTAGCATCTAGATCCCTTCCAATCCGTTGCCCCCCCCCCCCCATCAGCCATTAAATGACATGGAATGACACTGAGATTTCCAGAGAACCAAATGGGTATATTTTACATACTGTAGCATTTGTTTTAGGTTTTTGGAGCATGTTTTGTTAAAAACCAAAACTGCTTCTGAAAAACAAGTACTTCTAAAACTCTCATTTCATTTTGTCAATGGTATCCTCTTTTGATATGGTATGCTGTTAGTTGTCTGTTAATTACATTTTTAAATTATTTTTCTACAGCTCTGCCTAATAGTCTCCCTCATGACTTTAACTGTTAACTATTCTGTGCTTCTTGAGCATTCTGTAATGTCATTCTAACAACAGGGGCCTGATTCTTGAAAAGTTGGAAAACACAGCGCAAAAGTTTTCCCTGTGCTTTGTGTTTGCCCGGGTGTCTAAGGTTGCTATTCATAGTCAGATAGCACACCTGTACTATTCAACTAAGAATAGGGCCAGGTTGAGTCAGCGCTAACCCCATTAGCACTAGCCCCATGAGTGGGTCCCCGACATGGAACCAGGAGTACAACTCCACAAAGAATGGCACAGGTTCGCTATTTATTATACATAAAGGCAGCTGTGTAAATCACCAGATCCCATGCCCGATGTAAAATAAATGTTTCCCTGTTGTCCAGTAGTCCCTTCCCCACCCAATCCCATGCCAGATAATATAAAGTTTCCCAGGTGTTCAGTAGTCCCTCTCCCCAACTAATCACCCACCTGATGTATGTAAATAATTTCCCTGGTGTCCAGTGGTCCCTCCCCTCACCTGATCCCATGCCCGATATAAAATAAATGTTTCCCTGTTGTCCAGTGGTGCCTTCTCCTTCCTAATCCCATGCCCAATATAAAATAAACATTTTCCTGGTATCCAGTGGTCCCTCCCCCTACCCTATCCCATGCCCGATGATATAGTGATTCCCTGGTGTTCAGTGATCCTTCCCCCCAGCCGATCACCTGCCCGATGTATGAAAACCATTTCCCTGATGTCCAGTGGTCAATCCTTAAATCTGATCACTCACCTGATGTATGCAAACCATTTTCCTGGTGTCCAGTGGTCCCTCGCACCTCCCAATCACCTGCCTGACACACACACACAATGTTTCCCTGGTGTCCAGTGTATCCCCCCCATCCTGATCCCCTATATATTAAAGATAAACTATTCCCTGGTGTCTAGCGCACCCCTCATCACAGCAGGTAATGCCCCACCACCCCACTCCCACCATCCCCGATTCCTGACCCTGAGCCAGCGATCAGCACAGCCCTCCACTCTCCACCACTGCTGGCCACCAACTGAGCTGTCAATGAGCATCTACTGCGAGTATACGCTCACTGACAGGTCAGTCAGCAGCTGGCCATGGTGGAGAATGTAGGGCAGTGCCAGTTGTCAGCTTGGAGTTGGGGGGAATGGGGTAGTGGGGCATTACCTGCTGAGGTGGGGTAGCAGGGGTTCCACTCAACACCAGGAAATGGTTTAACTTTAATATAGTCAGACCTGTTTAATCCGTTCATTCTCCCCTACTCAATTGTTCTGCAGGCCTGCTTGTGTGTCCCATTCAGTTCGCAGTCCTGATCCCCGATCCTGGCTGACCCCATTGTTCTGATCCCTGAACCAAGCCCCATTCTAGTGTTATACGGTCAGAATTGTTTTCTCTGATGAAGACAGCAGATGCGCTGGTGTCCTGCCTGAGTGGTTACGTTTTTTGCTGTAAATAGAATGACAGTTTATTTTGAGTGAAACTACAGTAGTTAGGTTTACAATACTCTGCACTAGTTAGCTCAGTTTTAGTTAATATTAGTTTTAGTTAATATTGTAAAAAGTCCAGTTTTTCTCTGGTTCCTTGTTGGTCCCAGGAACCAGAGAAATTGTGATTCTGTGTGGTTCCCCTATAGTGTTTGGGAACCAGAAAATAGTTTAAAATCTTTTGAAAATTACTTTAACTTATTTATTTAGTGGTTTTAACTGCAATTTTAGTGGAATCGAAATTTCTAAAATACAGCATTCTTAATCAATTTGGCATGACTGAGATGCAAAAAAAGTAGTGCAGTTCGGAATATGAGATTTCACCAGCATAATTAACATGGAATGACCATTTCACAAGTGGAATTTCTGCCAGAATTTCACTGGTACATCTGCAGGGTATCCACCTTCTCTACACTCACAAGAAGCAACATGGTTACTTTTCATTTATGACAGGATTTCCAAAGGCTAAATGCCTATACCTTATATACATAGCATTTAAAGCAAAAGTATTCAAAATGCAATCTAGTCATTTATTTCTGTTGAATTTATTACACATTCATTAACATCTAAAGGAGTGGATTATATTAAGTTGGAAATGCAATGTACAAACAGCTTTTAGCACTTAGCCATTATTTCTTAACTGCTTTCTGTGAAAGTCATATTTTCCTAAACTAATACATTCACAAATATGAACCCAAATAAAGTTGTTTAAAGCATTCAAACAGTCTTCAGAAAAAGTAGTAAACACCCTAATAATAGGACAACAGCCCCAATACATATCGTTTCAGTTCTCTAGACTGGTGTTTTTTTTTTTCTTCAGGAAATCTTGTTTAATTCAACTTCTATCTTATTAGACCTTTGGGGCCTGATGTACAGAAGTTTGCAGTGGCATTAACTAGTGTTTACTGTGCAAACTGGCCTTTGCACTGGAGCCCAATATTCCAAGGCAAACTGTGGTAGCACATGTGCAAACCAAACAGGGGTGCATGCAAACATTGGGGTGGGGACAGGAATATTGGCACAAGATGATATTCAGCAGATTTACATGGCACAAGAGGGTTTATGCGGTCCTTTTGCACTGCTCAAATACCGGCAAGGAAAACCTCCTCTTATTCCACGCAGCTCTAATGGCTGCCGGAGTTAATGCAGCTAACCAGATGGTTGGCTGCTGGGGGAGCATACCTGCCCTTGTGATCTAATGGTGCATCCAATCCCCAACCCAGACAGTAAAAAAATTTCCTGGTGCCAGTACTTACCTTTTTCTCTGATCACCTGCCCTGTACTAAAAGTATACATCCCTGGTACAAGAGGTCCCCTCACTCCTTCTGAACCCATCAATGTAAGAATAAATACAATCCCTGTTGCTAGTGGACCCCTCCCTCCCTTTGATCCTAGCCCCATAAGAATAAACACAATCACTGGTGCTAGTGGCCCCACCACTCCCTCCCTCCGATCCCATCCCAATAGAAATAAATACAATCATTGGTGCTTTCGGTCATCTTCCTTTGATCCCATCCCCATAGGAATAAATACAATCCCTGGTGCTAGAAGTCACCTCCTTCCCTTCAATCTCATTCCTATAAGAATAAATGCAGTCTCTGGTGCTAGTGGTCCCCTCTGTTCCTCTGATCTCAGCCCCAAAAGAATAAACACAATCCCTGGTGCTGGTGGTCACCTCCCTCCCTCTGATCCTAGTGGGATCAGAGGGAGAGAGGTGACCACTAGCACTGGGGATTTTATTTATTTTATGGGGACGGGATCAGAGAAAAGGAGGGGTCCACTATCACCTGGGATTGTATTTATTCCTAGAAGGAATGGATCATAGGGATGTAGGGGACCTCTAGCACTGGGGACTGTGTTTATTCTGAGGGGGATGATATCAGAGGGAGGGATGGACCAGTAGCACCAGGGATTGTATTTATTATTATGGGGCTGGGATCAGAGGGAGGGAGGGGACCACTAGCACCAGGGATTGTATTCATTTCTACAGGGATGGGATCGGAGTGAGGGGACCACTAGCACCTGGGAATTGTATTTTACTATGGGGCTGGGGATCTGGGTGACACTAGTCCCAGGGAAAGCTCAGCTATCATGGATGGGGGAGTGGCGCCATGATACCTGCCTCCACTGCCCATGCAAATGGGCCCATAATGGGCATGCAAATGGCCCCTTAGTGCTTTGCATGCCCAATGGGCTCATTTGCATCAGTATCTTTGAAAATTGTTAGTAGCACTCTGGCACTTTCATCTCCTGAGCCCAACTTCAGGAGTCATGTTGGTGCAGTGCTACTTGACAGCACTGTGCCAACATAGCCCTGTATTCAGTCAGGTAGCACCAAACTGAATATAGCATGCTGGGACCTCTGGACAATAGCAAAGTGCAGAGCAAATATTTGCGCTACACTTTGTGCCTGAATATCGGACCCTTGATGTGTAAATACAGAATAAAAGACAGTTCACTGAGCAAAAAACACAGGAAGAAAAGAAAAACAAATTGAAGTGAACCATTCCCCATTATTACAAGCTTTAGATATCAAGTTTATCTTTTTTGTGCTGCATCTCAAAATGTGTAGACTTCATAATCACATTTAGTTCCACAATGACAGAATACACAGATGGTACTGTATGCCCAATGGCATTTCACTTAATCCAGTATCACCCACAAGAAATCCAAAGGAAATGTATCCAGCTGATTAAATGAAAAATATTGTTGCTCAAAAAAAAAATGGACGTAGGAGGAAGATAGCCCACTGCTCTGTTCAGAAGGTTATATAATTAATGATTGCCACTTCTTATTTATGCTGTGTGTGACTCATAAAATCCCTCTGTGGATAGTGAGTTCTGGTGCTTGAAAAGCATATATGGAAGAAATAAGCTTGCTAGTGATAAAAGGAGTTCCAGAGGTATGTGCTTAGAACTTGCACTGTAGAAGATATTGAAGAACTGGAGAAATCTGAATGTTCAAAGGAGGTAAAAATGGTGTCTAGTAAAAGGTGGATAAAAAATGACTGAAAAGGAAATAATGACCTCAGAGAATAAGTTCCTTTAAGGAAAAAAAAAATAAAGAAACTGAGGCAAAGACTTCTGGCTCAGATCAAAATGGGAGTACTACAGTTCATGAAAATATTAATCAAGGAGTGTTGACTTAAATATTGGGAAAGTTACAAATGTTTAAAAAGACAAAGGGCCCAATTCTAGAATAGTTACACCTGGCGTAACCGCACTTTTATGCCAAACAGAATGGCACAAGTAGCAAGTTACGCCAGCAGTTGCGACGCGTAGTATTCTCTAGAGCAAAGTGGCCTGCAACATGATGCAGGCCACTTGCGCCAAAGTGGAGTTAAGCCCACAGTTACACCCTAACCCCGCTGTGACATGGTGCTAGGAGGTTTACAGCAGCAGTTGTGCCCTATTCTATCAGGGCAGCAGCAAAGTCCCCAATGTCGGGATTCTACAAATACCCCCGGAGGAGAACAATCAATGTAAGTTACACCAGTATTTAGCTGGAGTAACTGTACACATGCCCTCCTGGGGTTCTGTAGACCAAATGCACCCACTCCACAATGTAACCCCCCCATGCCCAGAACACCCCCGTTGTCACCCCACAGAGCATCCCACAACCACCCCAGCCCCCGATCCCCCATAGCAGATGTGCCGAGCTAAGAGTCCACACCCCCAGCCCCCAGAACCTCTAAACCATAAATGCCCTCTTCAGGGCAGTCAACAAACATCATGCCCCAAACTCCACACCACTATCAGCCCTGCAGGGCAGCTCTTCCCCCTCCCCAGGATCCAGTTCCCACCTCGAAGCACAGGTCCCTGCAGTGCCACAAGCCTTTAAATTAATTATCACCCCATACTTCCTGGTAGTCTAATGGCCTCCAGCTCCCCCACCCAGCAGTGCCAATACACCCCACACCCCCGACCCATCCCTATCCGGCAACTGGCACAGCCCTCCTCTCACCACCATGGTAGCCGCTGACTGAGTACTGAAGGAGTGCTTACTGTATAGATGTGCTCTAGAAATGAATGACTACTCATTCATTTCTGAGTGCATCTAAACAGTAAGCGTACATGCAGAGCTCAGTCAGTGGCTGGCCATGGAGGTGAGACGTGGGCTGCTCCAGTTGTTGGCTGGGGATGAGTGGGGTGCTGTGGACTGGCACTGCTGGGTGGGGTGGGTGGGGGCCACCAGACTACCAGAGATCTCAGGAGTTATTTATTATTTTACCGTTTGCAGCACTAAATTTTGTCGGAAAAGGATCCTGGGTGGATTTGATTCTGCAGGGCTATTACTGTTCTAGGGATTGGGGGCTGGCAGACACAGCTGCCCTGCAGGGTATTTATGGATGGGGATTGGGGCTGAGGGACACAGCTGCACTGTGGGGGAATTTATGGATGGGTGGGATTGGGGGCTGGGGGACACAGCTGCCTATGGGGCTTTGGGGGTGCTGCTTGCACTCCTGGGGGAGCTGGAGCTTTGCCCTCAGGTACCCCCTTTCATTGGCCTCTGCATGTACAAGTCACAGAACTTAGCCCCGAGGACCTTTCCCCTTTTAGAATAGGGTGCTGGGTCCATGCTGCAACTGCGTTTGGTGCAAGTCACCTTTGGTGGCAACTTGCACCAAGATTCTAGAATTCTGACCATAGAATACAGAAATTGTTAGTGTTTAACTGCTTCTTATAAAATGGCAGGGTAAAATCCAGTAATCTGTTTTGCTGTTATTCATGTGTAAAATATGGTTTACTCATGGTTAAAAAAAAGAACTGCTCAGCAGTGAAGAGTATGAAACCCAGATCAATGGCCATTTGGAGCATAGGCATTTCAGTTTTCCCCCTAGAGCCAGAACTGATCTTCCACCATAAACATGACTGCTACCTTTACACTGTAAACAAACTTCAAGTGGTCCCCAAAAATAAAACTACCATAAATAACAAATAAAATAAATTAATTAACCCTTAGGCTGCTGACAGAATTAGTATGTATAGGCATTTTGGACTGATGTATCAGTCCACGGCCAAAGGGTTACATAGAAACATAGACTTTGACGGCAGATAAGGACCGCTAGGCCCATCTAGTCTGCCCATTTCCCTACCTACAGTATAGGCTGCAGATCCTAGTTAACCAACAGCCTATTTCTTCCTGCTATTCCATGTATCCACTACCCTCTCTGTGAAATAATACTTCCTCACATTGCCCCTGAACCGCCCTCCTTCTATCTTTAAATTGTGTCCCCTTGTTCTTGCAAGTCTCTTTTTTAAATGTTGTTTCCCTGATTATCACAATCTCCTTACATGCATAAACAAATTAGAAACAATAAGTATTGTTTATAATTTTCACTACAACTGTTTCTTTTTTGACAGTGAAAAATCCCCATTCTGTTTTTACCTGCTCATCAAGGAACTCTCTTCTTCTTGCCCTGACAGTGAGATAATTGAGTTTCTGGCTGTAACAAAAGCCTTTGTTGTCTGTGTGTATGGTGTGTTAGGACAGAAACATTCTGCCAGTGGAACTGAACAGAATTTTGAATCCATGTATTCCATAGTAAACATTTCATGATAAACATTCCATATCTTGAATCTGAAGAAAAAAAAACAGGAAGACGAAAGTTGGCAATAATAAAATGACATCATCAATGACATCACTTGCAGTGGGCGGAAGGACTATTTTATCACAAATGCACACAAGCATACCTATTGTTTCTACATATAAACATGATGTTCCCAACAGTAAAAAGTAAAAAAAAAGGAGCCAGTTTTATAAGTGCAATAAGGCACTCAGGGATATGTGTAAAACATATCTTAAGGCATGTCCAGCAGCTGAAGTCACTCTGCCTTCAGCCTTATACCTTACTACACCCCTTCCTGCCTTATTCCTTACTTGATACTCTTTAACACTGGTTGGTATTGTTCTATATCTGCCTAATCTTGTTGTTGTAATGCTGTATCCATGGTATCTGCAGCGTTGGGTAAGTTACTTTTCTATTACTTTCTATTACTTTTGGAAACTTTTTCCAGAAAGCTCTGTGCAGTCACTAGCAAGGATGGAGAAGTACTGGAAAAAGTAATGCACCTTACAGTTACAATTACTTATGTCTTTTTATACAAAAGTAATACGTAACTGTAACTAATTACATTTATTTGAGAGTAACTAGTAACTAACCTATTACTTTCAAATAATCTCTTATAGTTATTTATTTTTTGTATAAAAAGAAATAAGTAACTATAACTGTCAGGTGTATTACTTTTTCTAGTACTTCTCCATCCTTGCTAGTGACTGCACAGAGATTTCTAGATCAAGTTTCTAAAAGAAATAGAAAGTAATAGAAAAAGTGTCTTACCCAACACTGGGTATCTGTATGGTGTTTTATTGTTATATAGCACTCTTTGTGTTAGTATAGTGTAATTCTCCTGGGTTGTGCCTAAAAATAGGCAATAATTTGTCTAGTGCTTCTACCCAGTCCACAAAATCTAAATAAATAAATAAGGTTGGGGCTGTGCACTTGCCCAAAGGAAGCACATAGTTTTTTTCATGAAGGTGACATGAGTTTGGGAGCAGACTTGGATCTCTGCACCTGGGTGGACAGGGATGGTGAATATGCTGTCCATGGCAGTACATCCCTACCTAGGAGAGTCAGCACCAGTGTCCAGTGCTACAGTAGTAGTAAGTAGTAAAATTTTATTTATACAGAGAAATTTGCCATTAGGGTTCAAAAAGTCACTATTTACAAGGCAATCCTGTGTCGTAAAAATTTTTAAATAATCACAAAATGTACAAAAACATATCATTCAGAATATACATAACACTCAATGCACATTACATCAAAGGATACAAGACATAAGTCAAACCTCTTAAACATATAACTACCTATTACACAAACATCTAAAACATAATTTGTGTTTTATTGCAGTTTTATATTCTGTAAAAGACAAGTCTGGGTCTCTAAGGTAAGGGGAAAGTCTGTTCCAACTTGTAGAAACTTTGTATTGGAAGGTCATATTACCAAAACCATTTTTAATTTTTGGGACCAGAAAATCTCTAGCACCTTGTTTCCGCAGATTTAATCCATGATCAGGTTTTATTAATGTTTTAGTCAAGTAGTACTGTGATGAATTTTTAATTAATCCTTTTATCTGGTTCGACCAATTTCTCTGTTTTCTGATGTAATGAATTCCAACCTAGTTCTGTATACATATCACAATGGTGGGTGCCAATGTCACATTTCAATACAAATCTTGCTATTTTATTGTAAAGAACATCCAGATGATGTAACTGTTTTTTGGAAGTATGTCTATAAATATGGCTCCCATAATCTATCATTGGTAATATAAGTTGATTTGCTATATTTAATCGCATTTCTTTTGATAGACAATTTGAAATCCTTCTCATACCCCTAGTTTTGAATTTGTTGTTTTTATTAATTCTGTTATATGTCATTCAAAATTTAAACCCTGATCAATGTATATACCCAAATATTTATAGACTTGTGTTTGTTCTAGAATACTTCCTTCCACAATCTTAATTATTAATTTTGAGGACACTTGATTTTTCTTCTCACTACCAAAAAGCATAGTTTATGTTTTTTTGCTGTTTATCAAGAGTCCAAGTGAAGAAAAAAAAATATTGCACAGTGACCCCTTGCAGTGAGTCAGGGTGTTAGCTCCCTTGCAAGGGTAAGTGCTTAGCTGAGGCGGCTTGCATGTGGGAGTGGCAGATAGAGATGCAGCTAATTTTTAATCCGCAAGTGAAGTGAATGCGAAGTGGGCACTTTGCATTGGTGGAGCACAACTCGAAGTGGGCACTTTAAAGGTACTCGCCAACGATATCGTGTTACTTCCGTTGCCATTATGCCTTAGCGAAGTGAGGCGAAGTGACAAGTAAATAGGCAGCCCCCCACACATCACATGGCTTACAGTAATGTAAGTCACATACTTTAGCCAGGCAGGAAGGAAGTGAGCCAGAGAAGCAGTTTCACTTTCTCCTTTTCATTCATAGAGGGAGAAGGCTTTGTGAGAGAGCAGTGTAGGAGGCAGTGACTGAAAGTGCTTTATTGCCTTTCTGTGAAGAAAACAACAACTTTTTTATAAAAACTATCTTTATTGAATTTTTGTATTGTGTTTGTGATTTTTTGTAGTAGTTAATTTTTATATTTGCTTACACGCATGTGCAAGAAATATAGTGCCATCAACCGAGTATTTGTAGGTGTGGCACCCCGCCTTCCAGTTCAGTCAGTGTGTTTGCAGGTGTGGTCACAGTTCACCAATAAATGTTTCAGCTGTCTATGACAGCAGTTGAAACTGCAGTGCCGTACAGTTGAAAGGGAGAACTCTGCTTCAGTGAGCAGCGATAAGATAGTACTGATTAGCATATTACATGCTCATGCTCTCCCCCCAACACGCACATGCATATTACGTGCTCATGCATTCCCCCACCCCCCACGCATACACTGTATGGCCGATGGGGGTGCCCAAATCCCCATCGGCTCTGCTGTGCTCCTCTCCAACAGAGTTCCAGGTGCCACGCTGGGAGCTAGTGTGGCAATGGTCTGTAAGGCTGACAGGGGTGCGCAATCCCTGTTGGCTCTACTGTTTCCCCCCCAACAGACTACCGGGTGCCAGGCTGGGAGCCCATCCCAGGGTGGCAACAGCTGTATGGCTGATGGGGGTGCCCAATCCCCCATCAGCTCCACTGTCCCCCCAAACAGCTTTCCAGCTGCCACGCTGGGAGCCCACCCCAGCGTGGCACAGATCCTGTGTCATCTACGAAAAAAAATAACCTCCAAGAAAAAAAGTTTTCTCGCTGACTGTCCTGACCCCCTTCCCCCCCCACCTGCATCCACCCTCTGCACTCTGTCTCCCCATACCCCCCCCATACTTACCTCCAGAGTCTGGCGCGTCGATCTTTGATGGACTGGGAACAAGTCTGCACTCTTCAAAGCTGACCTCGAACTGAGGAAATGCCGGTAAGCTGTATAATGGAATAAATAGGGTTTTTTCAACTTTGATGCATATCTCAGGCATTTTGGGGGATTGTTTCACCAAATTTTCAACATGGGGTTTTTGGGACCCCACCTCATGAATTATGTCACTCTCATTTTGTTAATCTGCCCCGAAAGGTGATTTCACTGTAACTGCATGGAACCACCTTTCAGGACTGATTTACAAAAGTGTCACAGATCACGAGTAGGCCCTCAAAAACCCTATGTTGAAATTTGGTGAAATAATTCCTAAAAATGACTGTCTTACGAGCATGTATTGCGCTGTTCCTATGCACGCTCGTAAATTCGCGAATTTTCAGTATTTTCACTCCATATTTTCAACATTGCCATTTTACCACACCTCCTTATGAGCAGTATAGCTGTCATTTTTCACATCTCACCCAAAATGTGTTTCCGTGCATGTAGCGCACAATGGCGCAGTCGGTGTGTAAAATCAATGTTTGGGACAGAGTAAGAAAATCACAGTGACACTGTTCATGAGCAGAGGTGTTAAAATGGCTATGTTAAAAATTTGGTGAAAAAAGTCCATAAAATGACTGTGTTACAAGCAACCATTGAGCAGTTCCCATGCACCCTTGTAAGTTCATGCATTTCTAATATTTTCAGTCCAGATTTTCACCACTGACATTTTTCCACACTTCCTTATGAACAGTACAGTTGTCGTTTTTCACACCATGGCAGAAATGTATTTTCACACTTCCAGTGTAGAAATGCGTGGTCGCTGTGGGAAATCACTGTTCGGGACAGATTAAGAAAATCACAGTGACACTGTTCATGAGCGGAGGTTCCAAAATGCCTATGTTGACAATCTGCTGTAAAAATTCCCCAAAATAATTGCATTATGGGTGTGCATTGCGCAGTTTCTACACACGCTCATGACTTCACCAGTTTTTTTTATATTTTCACTGCAGATTTTCAACATTGCCATTTTTTGCACTTCCCATGAACAGTACAGCTGTCATTTTTCACATCCTGTTTGAAATGTGTTTTCGCACCTGTGGTGCCGAATGGTGTAGTCGCTGTGAAAAATCAGCTTTCAGCTAGCGAACTGATATTGCCACTGTTCATAAGGTGGGGGTCACACAAAACCCATGTTGAAAATTTGGAATGATAATGCCAATGAATGCCTGAGGTGTTAGGGTTTCCAACCATAACACCCCACCCGGTAGAGATTGACAGGCATCAGGGTGTGACTTGGGATTCTTGCCTGTAATGCTCATACCATTCCACACCCTGCAGCCAGTGAGAGGCATTAAGGTGTGCCTTGGACTCTTCGGCCCCAAAGTTCACCTCATTCTCCTATACAGCACCCATCTCACTGTATTTCCTGATGGAATGGGGTGATCATAAGGGCCAAAGACCCCAAGGCACACTGTGACACTTGTCAGTGTCTGCAGGGTAGGGTGTGGAGAAATGTTGTGGCCGTTATGCCTGATGACCCAAAGGCACACCCCAATGCCTGTCAGCCTCTGCAGGGTGGTGATGTGGTTGGCTTCAGTTCAGTACTTTACTGCCATTCCTATTATGCAGCTCTCTAGCTCCTACACTATCAATGCCAATGCCAGCAAGCAAACATTCGGCATTGAAAAATGCTTGATTTTTATGTTTTGTTTTGTTGTGTGTGTGACTGTGTGTGTGCTGGGGACTTGTGTTGGAGGGATGGACCCTAGAAAAGGTGAGTTGCTGGCCCTTGGGCATGGTCAGAGGAGAGAAGGGCGGATACATGGGGGCAGTTGTGTGATGCTGGACTGCTCCTGACTCCTTGGTGTTGCTTCCCCCCAGTGGAAGCAACAGCAGCAGCAGCAGCACCAGTGCCACTGGTGGCTGCTGTGCATCCACCTTCTCTGCCACTACCACCACCACCACTGGTAGCAGCTGTAGGGACTCCAGTAGCACCTCCTCCACAAGCTCCACAGCCACAGGAGATGCCCCTGGAAACCATAGGTGGTGCGAGGACTGTGTCTGGTCCCCCCTGCAGCTCCCCAGTGTGGGAGTTTTATAACTCTGTGGGGGACAACAGCACAGTCATGGTGTGTCATCTGTGTGGTGTGCTGGTGCACCGTGGCCCCTGGGGGACACATTTGGGGACCAGTGGCCAGCACCTGCTGGCCCTTCTGTGGCAGTGGCTGAGGGTGCTGCTGGGGTCAAAGTTTTGCCTCGTTGCAGCAGGGGAAGGGCCAGTACAGCAACTGCACCACCATCGCCAGCACAGCCACCAGCACCACCCTCTCCACCACCACCACTATCTTAATTTCCACCTCCAGTGGACCCTGCCACAGTCCCTGCAACAGAGGCTGACATTGCCCTGGTGTGAGCAGCCCTGGAGGAGAGTAATTAGAGGGCCGGTGCTTTGCAGAAGCAGGTTGACACAATACAAGAACAGCAGCAGAAATACTGACAATGCTGCACCGGCTGCTGGACCACCACGGCATCCCACAGCCAGATTAAGGGATTGTTTTCTGCCCCCCCACTACTGTGTTGTACTGTTTTTGTGGGTTTTTAATTTGTTGTTGTTTAATAATACACTTTTTCCCTTCCAGTGTAATCTTTCTTGCTCCACATAGTGCAATACATTTCTGTGAAAAACACCCATAATTTCATTACAGTGTGTCACGTGAAGGAGGAATTCCTGTTCTGAAAAGCCACCCACATTCTGTCTGCCTTCTCAGCAACGTTAGGACGTGATGCCAGGGAGAGTATGGGTGCATGCTCCATTACAGTGAATGTCCGATTGTCAGGCAGCTTTCCAAATGTTTCTTTATGTTATAATGGTCAGTTTGTGGTGAAATGTGTAGGTACATTTCCAGTAAGAAGAGCCTTGTTAGTGGAAACATTCCCACAATTCACCACAAAGTGAACATTATAACAAAACATTGGGATAGCTGCTGGGCATTCCCTATAGTGGAGCATGCACCTGTACTCACCCTGGCATCATGTCCTAACATTGCTAAGAAAGGGGGCTAGAATGTGGGTGGCTTTTCTGAATGGGAATTCCTCCATCACGTGACACACTATAATGAAATTACGGGCGGTTTTCTCAGAAATATATTGCACTCTGTGGAGCAAGAAATATTCCACTGGAAGAAAGGCCACCACATATTAGGTTATGTATATCACCATAACTATATAACGTGGTGAATCTCTGTAAAGCAGCAGCGCAACAATCTGTTGAGAACTCTGTTCTATATTTTTTAGTGCTGTGTTACAACTTTCTTTACTTACATCCTGACTGGAATTATACGAGAATTTCCAGTAGTTGAATCTGCTGTACTACCTTTTTTCATGTGTGAAATAATGAAAGGAGCATTCCTTTTAAATTGGTGCTTACCAGGTATTTGTCATTGTTTTCTTCTGCTTTTCTCCATCACATCAGTTAGTTGTTATATATATCACTTCTGTTGTAAATCAACAGTTATGCAGCAGGCAGAGTTTTATGACACCACGGAACAATATTTATTGAAAAGCAGCTGCAAATAAATACAAACCTGGTCAGAACAGTATTGAAAGGCATGCTAATTTTTTTTCCATACATGAAAAAAGTAGTCAACTAAGTAAAGCAGACAGAAATTGTGAAAAGAAGCATATCATTCAAGTCACGACTTGGAGTAATTAGTGGCTGTGGCAATGTAAAGTAGCATAAAAAAGTACAGTTCAAAATTGTCATGACATTCTTGCAGTGCTGCTTTAATTGATAATGTCAGTATGACACCATGAGCTTACAACAATCACACAACACACAAAATGCATCCCCAGAAATAATGGCACACTCAGTCATGCGCGCAGTAGTGGCACAGAGTTCCGAGATTTTTTCTGCAGGCCCAAAATGCATTCTCCTTGCATGCAGAAAATTGACAAGTGGTAACACAGTGAAATGAGACTGTTTCAGCACATACAAAGTCCCCCAGAATTAATGGCACACTCAGTCATGTGCGCAGTGGTGGCACAGAGTCCCTAGAATTTTTCTGCAGGCCCAAAATACATCCTCCTTGTGTGCAGAAAATTGACAAGTGGCAACACAGTGAAATGGGAGTGTTTCAGCACATACAAAGTCCCCCAGAATACAATGATGACCGTGAGCATCCTGTTGCTGGTCCAATGTGTTCTGTGAGGTGATTCGAGCAAATGCAATGTGATCATCTCAACCGGATGGAAGGGTGCCCTTTGGCTATACACAAATAGTAGCCTTGGTGAGTAGATATATAGATATATGTTTGTGTATTTTGTAGGTGAGGAGGGGGATTGACATGGACATATACTCATGGTATTGTTCTGCTTCACAGGTCACAGAAATTGTTGGTGTGCACATTTCAGTGCTCAGTGAGGATTTTTTTGTATTGAAATTGGAAATGCATAACTCTCAAGCACATGAAGGTAAGTATTTTTTTGGGGGGTGGGGGAATCATATTTGCAGGTTTGTCTGTAATGGTTTCTTACTTTGTTACTTCTTCACAGATTTCATCTGCATCCTTCTGGAGTCCGGTTGTTAATGATGGTCATGGTCATCTAATGAAATGACTTCTGCACGTTGCATGTGTGCCCAAGCCCAGGGAAGGGGGGGTGCCTGATGATGTTGAAGAACTTTCCTGGATAAGGCCACTCTGACAGAACAACAAAGCAACTAGAAGTTTCTTAAAAAAAGAAATGAATGACTTCTTACAACTTAATTGTCATTTGTCCCTTCCTGGTTCTCAATCTTAAGCCAAGTTACATTTCAAACCCACATCTTGTCAATTAACACAAGCTGTGTGCAATATTTGCTGCAGTCTTTCCAAAACAATGAAATGGATGAAATAAAATCTTCATACTTACCAGAATGAATTTCACATGGATATTCCATAGGTTTCTCTCTGTACGGTACAGCTGCAGTACCATTCCCACTGAGTTTTAGCGAAGGACACTTTTTTGTTAACCTGTAAAAAAAATAAAAATAAAATAAGTGTACCATATGTGTTTTACCATTGCGGCTCTGAAAAGCTACAGAAAACAAAACATACAACTAAAGGAAGTGAAACAGCATAACAAACATAGTATACATACTCACTTTATGGTTTAAATATGAAGAAGCTTTGTGTCTGTGGCTGATGCATCAGTCCCGGTGGTGGTGGTGGTGGTCTGGGGGGGCTGACAAACTCATGCTCAGTAGTGGCAGTGGCTAACATCAGTCCCAGTGGTGGTGATCCGGGGTCAGGCAGACTCATGCTCAGTGGTGGCGGTGGCTAACATCAGTGCCGGTAGTGGTGGAGGTGGTCTAGAGAGGTGGACAGACTCATGCTTAATGGTGGCAGTGGCTAACATCAGTGCCGGTAATGGTGGTTCAGGAGTCAGGCAGACTCATGCTCAGTGGTGGCAGTGGCTAACATCAGTCCCGGTGGTGGTGTTGATGGTCAGGGGTGGCATACCACCTAATAACAACTTCAGTTAAAACCTGCCAACATTAACCACATCATCATCCTCATAAAGAAAGCTTCCCTCACAGTCATCTATGTCTGAAGTCTAACCAGTGGGAAATTCTTTCTCCATTGTGTCATCATCTACATCAGTGGTGGGCCATTTCAGGCAGTCACTGCCAGTGCTACCAGAATGGTCTATTTCCACATCACCAAAACCACCATGACTAGGCTGGGGCATGAATGCTGAGGTTGCAGTCTGTGCTGGTATGTGCCTCTCATTCATTTTAAGGAATGTTAGCAAACTAACATTTGCAGGAGACAGGTTTGTCCGACGATCCCTGACTATTGCACCTGCTGAGCTGAATACCCTCTCAACACTTTCACTGGCGGGTGGGCATGTGAGGTACTACAGTGCCACTGCAATCAGCTCTGGCCATTCACTGACCTTTCCACTCCAGTATAAAAGAGGATCTTCAGTTATTGTCAGATGCCTGTTTTCAGATAAATATGACTCAACCATTCTCTGAGCCACACTAAGTCCAGTTGTTGATGCATCATTCTGTTCTCCCGAATCATTTATTTCACAAATACCCACTTGGGACAAAGCCTCCCAAAGTGGATTGATGCCAGCCACTTTGGATGACAGACCACCTGGAACTGCTGTCTCCTTCCCCTTGCAGGATATGCTTGATAGTCCTATAGGTACACCTTCAGCCGGATTATGCTGCTGAGGTTTGCTGACCTGGGCACGTGACTTCTGTGCCCCATGAACCAAGCGCACCAGTTGGCCACTGATATTTTTTACTTGTTCAGGCCCTCCCTCCAGTACTGATGCAATTCCATGTTTGTACCGTGGGTCCAGCATTGTTGTTATGGCAAAGTTGTCACTACGCTGAATGCTCACAATGTGATGATTCTGGTTGAATACTGTCAGCATGTGTTGCAGCAACATACTACTACCACCGTCTCTGGCAACATAAGGCCATACTTTATATTCACCCGCGGCAGTGGAATTGATTGGCTAATGGAGGCAGACTCACCGCTCACTGCCTATGTGGCATGTTCAAAAGGCCGCAAAATTGTTATTACAGAGTCCATGAGGCGCCAGTGTTCAGTCATCATAGACATGGAGGCCCCTGAACTGTCACGGCTAGTGTGCATCACAAGATATTCTGAGATGACTTTGTATTGTTCATGCAACCTCTATGCCATGTATAAAGTGGAGTTCCATCGGGTGGCAACTTCCAGCTTCAAGCGGTGCTGAGGCAGGCTGTTTTGTACCTGCAACTGCTGCAGTTGGTCATGTACCTTTCCAGATCTTGAAAAGTGAGAGCAGATACGTCGTGCAACAGTTAGCATTTTCTTTACATCAGTGTGCTGCAGAAAGTCCTGCACCACAAGATTTAAACAGTGTGCCGTGCATGGAACACAAAAAAAAAACACAATTGGTGATGCATTTCACCACATTTGACCCATTGTCACTTGCTATGAACCCAGCTCTCAATGACAGAGGGCTTAGCCATTTGTCAGTTTCAGTCAGTACCACATCCAACATGTTCTCACCAGTGTGTGAACAGGTCACATTGTGCATAGCAATCGTTGCATTTTGTCGAATTCCTGGAAGATTGCTACTGCGACAATCCACCTTACTGCACTGATTATTCACACTACCAGCATCACAAATAATCCTCAGCACCTGCACCCAGTGTGTAGTTATACACAAATATCAACTCCCTGCTGTTTTGCCACTTGTCCACATATCCATACTTAAATGGATGAATGGAGAGGAGGAATGCTGAAGGGCATGTCTTACTGAGTCGGACACAGTGTGTAACAACTCGGAGACAGCACGGGTAGAAAAGTATGTCCTGGATGGGACTTTCCATTTTGGACATGCACATGCAGCAAACCACCAGAACCCAGAATTCTCCACAAAGGAGAAGAGCAAAAGATCAATTGCCAGCATTTCCGCTGCAGCAGCATTAAGTTCACGTGACACTCTATGATTCGGGGAGTACTTCAGCTTATGCACAAAAACACACTGTAACGTGGGCTGACTTAAATGTTTTACACAAGGTGTGATCACAAATGGTTGTGCTCTGTGATGAATGGCATTGGTAGGGGGTGGAGTGTGGACATTTGATGATGGTTGCACAGGTCATGATGACAAACCCAGAAATGCAGTTATTTTGCCAGATTTGCTAACTGGGGTTGATGTACCACTTGCACTAGACATACTGCATTCACCACCACCACCACAAAAACTGCTACTCTCACCAGCACTGGACAACATTTCATAGTCATTATGGTCCTCCACCTCATCATGCCTGTAGTAATCCTCTGCTCTTATTGCCTCAGTACTGTACATGTTTAATTTACTACTGGACTTAACAGTCATGGAAGGGGATAACATGCTCACTATGGTTGCCAGTGACGAGGGTGCACACCCCACTGTGGTATTAGCTGCCAGCTTCTGCTGGGTCCACAGTGCCAAGTGCCTATTCTTAAGATGTGTATGCTGTCCTCCTGTGCCCAGATTGCTCCCTTTTTCACCTCGACTCACACGCACATGGCAAACCTGCCAGATTGCAACTGACTCATCTTTTGCATCCTGAACAAAAAAATCCCAAACAAGAGATTGTGATGCTCTGCTTTTAACATGTGAATGAGGCGGCTTATTTAAGTCCGTTATTTTAAGCACTGAAGTGGTGGGCACGTGATGATTCGGGCACTGCACACCTGGACTGCAACTGTCCACCACGACTACCTACCATATTTATTACTGGGTCATAATCATCAACTAAAACCTGTGAATCACAAGTTTTTACAGGAGGAGATTCCTGCAAACAGATTCAGACACAGTCACTTAGAATTTCATTTTCTACGGTTCCCAATTGGGGTCAATTACATCATCATCATATTCATTAATGTCACACACATCCACATCTTCTGCTTGGATGCTAGCATGTGGATTGTATGTTGCAACAACAGCAACATCATCGTCATCATCACATTCATCATCAGCATCTACACCACCATCACCTGATATTTTTTCACCACACTGTGAATCACCGCATGGAAAATGCATGACATTAACTGTCACGGAGGACGGAATGTCACATTGTATGCTATCGTTGACATGATTATCAGAATCCTCAGGTTCAGTTACTGGGATGTTACTGGGAAGTATGACATCATCTATGCTGCCACTCACTTGTATTGCTTCACACTCAATATTTTTGGATGTGGTACACTGGTCAGAATTCGAACTTGACGCACAAATACTAATACTACCACCACCACTAACACCAGTAACACTAACACCACTGGCTGGGAAAACATCATCTCCTCCAAGTATGAGTGAAGCTACTGATTGGACTGTAAAAAACATTGCAGGAGAAACACCTTTCCTCATATCAGCAATGCACTTCTGCGTCTGAGTACTACCACACCCACAGACTATCTTACTGCCAGCATAGCCAAGGCAAGAAACAGCTTTGCTTGCATGTCTCTTTGCAGGCATTTTGGGGGATCAACCACAATATCATAACCAAATTTAGATTTTGATATGTTCACTCACTGGGTGTACACTGGATGTGAAGCCAAAAAAACAACTGTATCTTCACCAACAGATAAGAGACTGGTCTGTCACGCAATGAAAACAACTTCAGTAGCCAGTGGTGCTGATGAGTTCACAAGAACAATCCAATCTGATAAATAATTCCTTTTGCCAGTGGGCGTGGGGGGGGGGCACTGACTGCAGATTTTTATGGCAGTACAAGCAGCAAAACAAAGAATAGATACCACAATCGCAGTACAAAATCAGGCAGCTGCAGTGGATAGCAGGTTCACACTGCTGCGCCTGCAATTACTCTAGTCTGTGGTGCAATAAAAGGTGTATTATTTGATGGCATGCAACACCGTACACACACTCACACACAGAACAGTTTGTCTACAATGCTGAACAAGTAATGCGTAACAAACTGAAAAGTTCAGTAATATGCCATGTATTGTTATGTAAACAACCTGAAATTATGAACTGCTGCACCAGATCCACACAACACACAGTCAGCAAGAAAATTTCAACAATTACTGACAATATTACTGTGTGTACATTAACACAGTTATGAAACAAAGCCATAACCAAAAAACAAAGACATCTCTACTTCTCCAACTTAAATCTACTTACACCACAGATATGCCCCTCCCCCAAAGCACACTTTCACTGTCTTCCACTACACACAGTCAATGTTGTACATTAACATTCAAAATCCACACAAAAACAAAAATGCTCGATGATATGAGCACAGGAGAGTTTCCTACAATCGATGAACTAAAGTTTGAGCCCCCCCAAAAAACTGCAAAAACACTTTTTTAACAGCTTTTAGAAGGTTTCAATCACAGACAGCTCTCAGAGCACACTGTCTCCTATTCCTTCCTACACATACTACCCTGAACTGAGGCTGTGCAGATCAATATAGAGCCCATGTGACCTTAAATCCCATGAATCACTACAAAATTCACCTTCAGAGCTCAAAAACAAGGCGAAGTGAGGCGAAATGCATTATTCTCAACGCACTTTGCCTTAATATGGTGGAGTAGTGGTCTGGGAAGGCGGAGTAACGTCAAATCATTGTTTTCAATGGACTTTGCATTACTCATCATAATGCAAAGTACTCTGCTTTGCGTTGTGGAGCACTCTGTGAATCCGCCTTTGCTCCACGAATCACTTCGCGGAGCGGATTGAGCCCACTTAGCCCACTACTAGCGGCAGATGGCAATGTACACCTCTCTGTCTCTCTCACTTTACTGCACAGACCATCTTTGATCACATGAGATGTGTGTTAACTGAGAAAGAACCTGGTAGAAAGGGAAAAACAGTCTTGAATACACCCACTGCCAAACAATGCTATCTATACAATTTGCACCATTTTCCCGGGGGCGGGGGGATCAGTTATCAATCTGTGCATTTTTTGTCAGATAACGTCTTTATTTTTTTAAATACTGTATATAAAAATGATTGACAAATTTGTGTAATTTTGGAGTAATTTCACAAACACTGAGTGACACAATGTCATTAAACTCACCAGTGTGATTAAAAATGTTTCCACAGCACTAGTGATCAATGAGTAACTACTGTGTATGTAAAATATTCAGAATGGTGAGATCCTTAACAAGTAGCAACTGTCCTCTAAATCAAACAAGGAGAATGGAGCCTTATCACTCAGTAAGGACATTTGGCAGTTTGCAGACTTATAGGTACTACCCTAAATGAAGGGACAGAATTATATTTTGGATCTACTAGAATCTAAATCCCTTCCAATCTGTTGCCCCCCCCCCCCCCATCAGCCATTAAATGACATGGAATGATACTGAAATTTCCAGAGAACCAAATGGGTATATTTTACATACTGTAGCATTTGTTTTAGGTTTTGGAGTATATTTTGTTAAAAATCAAAACTGCTCCTGAAAAACATGTACTTCTAAAACTCTCATTTCATTTTGTCAATGGTATCCTCTTTTGAGATGTTATAGTGTTAGTTGTCTGTTAATTACATTTTTTAATTATTTTTCTGCAGCTCTGCCTAATAGTCTCCCTCATGACTTGTACTGTTAACTATTTTGTGCTTCCTGAGCATTCTATAATGTCATTCTAACAACAGGGGCCTGATTCTTGAAAAGTTGGAAAACACAGCGCAGAAGTTTGCCCTGTGCTTTGTGTTTGCCCAGGTGTCTAAGGTTGCTATTCATAGTCAGATAGCACACCTGCACTATCCAACTAAGAATAGGGCCAGGCTGAGTCAGCGCTAACCCCATTAGCACTAACCCCATGAGTGGGCCCCCACATAGAGCTAGGAGCACGGCTCCACAAAGAATGGCACAGTTTCGCTTTTTGCTATATATAAAGGCAGCTGTGTAGATCACCTGAACCCATGCCCGATATAAAATAAATGTTTCCCTGTTGTCCAGTAGTCCCTTCCCCACCCAATCCCATGCCAGATAATATAAAGTTTCCCAGGTGTTCTGTGTTCCTTGTCCCCAGCTAATCACCCACCTGATGTATGTAAATAATTTCCCTGGTGTCCAGTGGTCCCTCCCCCCCACCTGATCCCATGCCCAATATAAAATGTTTCCCTGTTGTCCAGTGGTGCCTTCTCCCTCCTAATCCCATGCCCAACATAAAATAAACATTTTCCTGGTATCCAGTGGTCCCTCCCCCCTACCCTATCCCATGTCCGATGATATGATTCCCTGGTGTTCAGTGGTCCCTCCCTCCAGCCGATCACCTGCCTGCTGTATGCAAACCATTTCCCTGATGTCCACTGGTCAATCCTTAAATCTGATTACTCACCTGATGTATGCAAACCATTTTCCTGGTGTCCAGTGGTCTCTCTCACCACCCAATCACCTGCCTGACACACACACAATGTTTCCCTGGTGTCCAGTGTATCCCCCTATCCTGATCCCCTGTATATTAAAGATAAACTATTCCCTGGTGTCAAGCGCAGCCCCCCACCCCAGCAGGTAATGCCCCACCAGTCTGCTCTCCCCATCCCGACCCTGAGCCAGCGACCAGCACAGCCTTCCACTTTCCACCACTGCTGGCCACCAACTGAGCTGTCAATGAGCATGTACTGCGAGTATACACTCACTGACAGGTCAGTCAGCAGCTGGCCATGGTGGAGAGTGTAGGACAGTGCCAGTCATCAGCTTGTCATCGGGGGGAATGGGGTGGTGGGGCATTACCTGCTGAGGTGTGGTAGCAGGGATTCCACTAAATGCCACGGAATGTTTTAACTTTAATATAGTCAGACCTGTTTATTCTGTGCCTCATCAGTGCGTATGTCTGACATTAAGAATGAGAAACAATGCAAATGGATTGTTTCTCAGGTTAATGACCTCTTTAATATGTAAACCTGAGATTCCAAATCCATTTGCAGTTGTCTTTAACCAAGCTAATTAATTCACATTGGTTTTGACTTCTATAATCCATTTTTTAGTAAGCTCAGGTGGAGGTGCTAACAGGCTTTAATACAATGATAATTGCAGGTGCTTTTAATCCCTGCTAATGCTTTGGCATGTTAGTGTGGCTTAATGTTGAATGCTGACTGCAACACTACCTCTTAACTGCTCAAGAGTTTTCTTCTGCTGCTGGTTTAGGTAAGTATAAAATGTTTTATTTAGTAAAATATTTTTTACTAAACTTTTAAGTAAATGTTTCATGGCAGTACATTATTGACACTTCTCTCTCTGTCTTTTTCAGCTCTGATTCACGAACGGATTCCACCACCATAGCGTCTTATGAAAATTGTTTTTCTCCTCCCAGTGCTCTCGGTTTTAAAGTCCTCAGTAGTCCACTCCTTCATTCCTCCTGCATACTGTGGAAAAAAAAAAGATTTAAAGGATTCTCCCCTATTCAGTTGTTCTGCAGGACCACTTGTGTGTCCCGTTCAGCTCACAGTCCTGATGCCAGATCCTGGCTGACCCCATCGTTCTGATCCCCGAACCAAGCCCCATTCTAGTGTTATACCATCAGAATTGTTTTCTCTGACGAAGACAGCAGATGCGCTGGCATCCTGCCTGAGTGGTTACATTTTTTGTTGTAAATATAATGAAAGTTTATTTTGAGTGAAACTACAGTAGTTATGTTTACAATACTCTGCACTAGTTAGCTCAGTTTTAGCTAATATTAGTTTTAGTTAATATTGTAAAAAGTTCAGTTTTCCTCTGGTTCCTTGTTGGTTCCAGGAACCACAGAAATTGTGATTCTGTGTGGTTCCCCTATAGTGTTGGGGAACCAGAAAATAGTTTAAAATCTGTTGAAAATTACTTTATTTAACTTATTTATTTAGTAGTTTTAACTGCAATTTTAGTGGAATTGAAATTTCTAAAATACAGCATTCTTAATCAATTTGGCATGATTGAGAGGAGTAAAAAGTAGTTCTATGCGGAATATGAGATTTCACCAGCATAATTAACATAGAATGATTATTTCACTGGTATATCTGCAGAATTCCACCTGCTGCAATCCATGGAATAATATTCCATGGAACAGTATTTCTTTCAGTGGAAAATCATTCCGTAACCATTTCCACGGAAAATATTGAGATCCGTGTAATAAATTCTGTGGAAATGTCGCAGAAAAACTCATTCTGCATTTTTCTGCCACGGAATTCTGCCATTCCGTTTCTGGCAAAATTCAGCAGAATTTCAAAAATTCTGCAAAATTCAATTCAATTTGAATTTGAAATTTCTGCACAGCACTACTAAAAAGACAACAGGGCCTGACCTACAGGATTTATAGAAATGTAGAAACATACTATAGAAGTTGACAGCAGATAAGGACCGCAAGGCCCATCCAATCTGCCCATTTTTTCTACCTTAGGCCTTTATTCTGTTAATGGCCTATTTATTCATGCTCATCTGTAATGCTCCCTTATGCCTATCCTAAGCCTGTTTGAAGCTGTGCACTGTATTCATATCCACCACTTCCTGAGGTAGGCCATTCCATGCATCTACCATCCTTTCTGTGAAACAGTACTTCCTCACGTTACCTCTTAATCTGCCTCCCTCTAATCTCATGCTTTGTCTTTTTGTCCTGTTATTTTTCTTATATTGAAATATGTTAGACTCTTTCACCTTGTTAATGCCCCTAAGTTAGTTGAATGCTTCGATCATATCACCTCTCTCCCTCTTTTGCTGTATGGTATACATATTGAGCTCTGTTACTCTGTCCTCATATGTTTTCTGATTCATACCCTGCACCGTTTTGGTTGCCCTTCTCTGGACTTCCTCCATTTTGTTAATGTCCTTATGCAGGTGAGGCTTCCAGTACTGCATGCAGTACTCCAGATGGGGCCTAATCAGTGTCTTGTAAAGAGAGATTATTACCTCCCTCTTATGACTTGTGATACCCCTATTAATACACCCCAGCATCCCTCTAGTCTAACCTATTGCCTTAGTGGTCTGCTTGGATGATTTCAGGTCATCTGTGATGATGATGCCCAAGTCTTTTTCTTTCCTTGTGATTGCCAGCAACTAACCTCCCAACCTACAGGTAGTTTCCAAGTTTCTCTTCCCTACGTGCATGATCTTGTACTTCTTTGTGTTAAACCCCAGTTGCCACTCTTCTGACCCTTTTGCCAGTGTTTCCAGATCTTTTCTCATTCTGCCCACCCCATCTGGATCATTTACTCTGTTGCAGATCAAGGTGTCATCTGCAAACAAGCAAACCTTGCCCTCCAGTCCATCTGCAATGCCATTGATGAAGATCTTGAAGAGGACTGGCCCCAGGACTGATCCCTGAGGTACCCCACTTGTGACTTGCATCTTTTCTGACTGCATACCACTTACCCCCCCTCTCTTTTTTCTACCCACTAACCAGTTTGCCACCCAGTTGACCAACTTCTGACCCACCTGAGCCTACCCAGCTTATTAATCAATCTTCTATGTGGAATAGTATTGAAAGTTTTGCTGAAGTCAAGGTAGGTGACATCAACTGCACCCCCCTTGTCCACCACTCTGGTTACTCAGTAAAAGAAATCTATGAGACTAGTTTGACAGGACTTTAACACAGAAACATAGAAACATAGACTTTGAAGGCAGATAAGGACCACTTGGCCCACCTAGTCTGCCCATTCCCCTACCTAGAGGATAAGCTGCAGATCCTATTTAACCAACAGCCTATTTCTTCCTACCCCCCACAAAAATTGCCTTATGTCTGTCCCATGCATTCTTGAATTCTCCTACAGTTTTAGCCCCCACAACCTCCTCAGGAAGGTTGTTCCATGTGTCACATTGCCCCTGAGCCGTCCCCCTCTATCTTCAGATTGTGTCCCCTAGTTCTTGCACATCTCTTTTTCTGAAAGATGCTACCCTCTTGGACTTTGTTGATTCCACTGAGGTACTTAAATGTTTCTATCATGTTCTCCCTCTCCCTCCTTTCCTTAAGGGTATATATATTAAGCTCCTTTAGCCTCTCCTTGTATGGTTTCTCTTGCAGACCCTGCACCATTTTAGTTGCCTTCCTCTGAACTGCCTCCATCCTGTCTATGTCCTTGCAGAGATAGGGTCTCCAGAACTGGATGCAGTACTCTCAGATGGGGTCTCACCAACTGTCTGCACAGGGGGATAACAACTTCCTGTTTTCTGTGGGTAATGCCTCTCCCTATACATCCCAGTATCTCCCCAGCCCTCCCTACCACCTTCTCACATTGCTTGCCAACCTTAAGGTCATCTGATATGATTACCCCCAGGTCCCTTTCCATTTTTGTTGTTGTTACTACCTCCTCCCATTGTGTAATCTTCCCCTGGGTATTTGTTTTCCAGGTGCATTACTTTGCACTCCTTTGCATTGAATCCAAGTTGCCATACTTCTGATCAGTCCTCCAACCTTGCCAAGTCCCTTCTCATCCTTTCCAAGCCTCTTGTGTATCAACCCTGTTGCAGATCTTTGCATCATCTGCAAAAAGACATACTTTTCCTTCCAATCCCTCTGCAATGTCACTTATAAAGACATTAAAAAGGACTGGACCCAGTACTGAACCCTGCAGTACCCCCCTAGTAACCCCTCTTTCTTCAGAGTGGACTTCATTTACAATTACCATCTGTGTCCTGTTGTTCAGCCAATGTTTTACCCAGGCTACTACCCTGGGACCCACTCCAAGGCTGGTTAATTTGACTACTAATCTTTGGTGTGGGACTGCAACAAATGCCTTGCTAAAGTCTAAGTAGGCCATGTCAACAGCCCCTCCTTGGTCTACTCATTTGGTCACCCAGTCAAAGAAATCAATTAGATTCGTCTGACATGACCTTCCTGCTGTGAACCCATGCTGCCTTGGGTCCTGTGCCCCACTGGCCTCTAGGTACTCAACAATTCTTTCCTTCAGAAGTGATTCCATCACTTTCCCTACCACAAAGGTCAAACTGACAGGTTTGTAGTTTCCTGCCTCTGTCTTGCTCCCACTTTTGTGAAGGTGAATCACATCATCCTTCTTCCAGTCCTCAGGTACCACACCATCCTCCCATGATTTGTTAGAAAGGGTAGTCAGTGGTGTCACTAGTTCTCTGTTTAATTCTTTTAGAATTCTGAGGTGAATTCCATCTAGCCCCATTGCTTTGTCCACCTTCAGTTTTAGGAGTTCTTTCAGAACCCTTTCTTCTGTGAAAGTACTGGGATCGACCCCCACTCCAGAGTGCTTCTGTTAATTGGGTTAGGCACCTCCCCCACTTCCTCTTTTGTGAATACTGAACAGAATTATTCATTCAGTATCCCTGCTTTTTCACTGCCACTCTCTGCCCACCCACCATCTATTCTATTCAGCCTCACTATCCCTCCCTTTGTCTTTCTATGCTCCCTGATATACCTATGAAAGGTTTTATCCCCCTTCTTAACCGAGCTGGCTATCTTTTCCTCAGTTTGTGCCTTTGCTATTCTGACTACCTTCCCTGCTTCCTTCTGCCTTAACTGGTATAGTTCTCTGTCCTGCTCCTTCTGTGTTTCCTTATACTTCCTAAATGCTGTCTTTTTCTCCCTAACCTTTACCACCACTTCTTTTGAGAACCATAGTGGCTTTTTCTTTCATTTTGATTTGTTTATTTACTTCACACAAAGGCTTGTTGCCTCTGTGATGGCAGTTTTGATATTTTCCCATTGTTGCTCCACCCCTCCTTCTAGCCTGTTTGCTAGTGCTTTTCTAAGGCATTCTCCCATCTTGCCAAAGTCAGCCCTCCTGAAGTCCAGAACCCTCACTTTTGTATGGCGTGACTCTGTAGCTGAGTTTATCATGAACCACACTGTTTGGTGGTCACTTGTTTCCAAATGGCTACCCACTTCTAGATCTGAGATCCTCTCACTGTCCCCATTTGAGAGTCCAAGGTCTAAGATTGCTCCCTCACAAGTAGGTTCCAAAACTAGCTGTCTGAGGCATGCCACCTGAAGGGCATCAAGAATGGCCCTGCTTTTGGATGTGGCTGCAGCAAAGGTGCGTCAGTTAATATCTGCCATATTAAGGTCCCCCATCAACAGTATCTCCCCTTTCTCTGCCATCCTATGTATGCCTTCTATCATATCCTTGTCCATTCCCTCCCCCTGACATGGGGGTCTGTATACAACCCCTGTGTGGATTGTGGTGCCATTTCCAGTTTCTAAGGTGACCCACAGTGCCTCCTCTCCTCCCTGCTTACTCTTCTGTTCAGTTGCTTTTGTCCTTTCCCTTACATAGAGAGCTACTTCCTCCCCCTTCTGCCCTCCCTTTCTCTCCTGTAGGTTGTGTACCCTGGTATGTTAACATCCCAGTCATGGTTCTCTGTGTACCATGTTTCTGTGACTGCTACAATATCCAGGCATCCCTCTTCCATCAAGGCCACCAGTTCAGGGAGCTTGTTGCCCAGACTATGGCCGTTGGTACTCATTACCCTCCATTTCTTGATGGCCTTACCCCTTTTTGCCCCATCCCTGTCCTTACTGCGTTTGTCACTTTCTCCATTTACCCATGCACTTCTCCCCATTGACATCTCTATGTTGGTGTCTACCTCACTTAGTACCCTGATTTTTTTGGGGGGGGCTAGGATTTCCCTGCTCCTTTCCAGTGCCTCCCCCTTGGCTAGTTTAAATGCTTGCCAATGAAGTATTTAAACCTATCACCTAGGATCCTGGTTCCCCTCCTTGACAGATGCAGACTGTCATGTCAGTATAGGCCTGTATAACTTTCCTGTTGTAAACCCATGCTGTCTTGGACCCTGCACTCCTATGGATTCCAGGTGTTGTACTATCCATTCCTTAGGGAGTGTCTCTGTATTCTTACCCACTACTGAGGTAAGACTGACTGGTCTGTAGTTCCCTGCCTCCTCCCTGCTGCCACTCTTGTGGAGCAGGATCACATGAGCCCTTCTCTAGTCTTCTGGGACCTCTCCTGTGCTCAGAGACTCACTAAACAGTTCTGCTAGTGGCTCTGCTAGTTCCATCCTTAGCTCCCTTAGTAATCTGGGATGTATGCCATCAGGTCATATTGCCTTGTCCACCCTGAGCTTAGTGAGCTCTTGTAGGACCCTTTCTTTTGTGAAGGGACTTGTGCACACCTCCCTTCCCCTAGTGTCCATGGTGCTGAGCTGTGGGCCCTTCCCTGCCTTCTCCTTAGTAAATACTGAGCAGAAGTATCTATTTAGGATAGATTCTTTTCCTTGGTCCTCCTCCACACACTCCCCCTTATCCCCTTTGATCTTAACAATACCCTCTCTGGACTTTCTCCTTTCACTAATGTATCTATAGAAAGTCTTGTCCCCTTCTTTTACTGTTTGTGCTAGTGTTTCCTTGGTTTGGGTCTTTGCCTGCCTTACTACCTTCTCTGCTTCCCTTAGGGAAGCTTGGTATGTCTCCCTATCTTCATCCCTCTGCATTCCCTTATATTTCCTGAAGGCCATCCTTTTGGCTCTGACCTTTTCTGCTACTGTTTTTGAGAACCAAAGTGGTTTCCTGCTTCTTTTGCCCTTGCTTTTCTCACTAACACAATGGGATGTTGCTTCAAGTATTGCATCCTTAATGCTTGCCCACTTTGACCTAACCCCCTCACCTGTATTTCTTCTTGCCATTGCTATCTTAACCCTGTTGGCCATCTTATCAAGTCAGCTCCTCTGAAGCCCCATATTTTTACTTTGTAATGGGATGATTTAGTTCTAGTGGCCAAATTGAACCATACCATGTGATGGTCACTGGCCCCCAGTTGACCTTTTACCTGGAGATCTGTGATCCTTTCCCCATTAGTTAGTACTAGACCCAGGATAGAAGAAGAAGAATCAGCATTTATATAGCCCTTTTTCATACATCCCAAAGCACTTTACAAGCAATGCTAGACTGATGGTGAAGTGACTGAATTTGTGGTGGCAGCCATATCGCACATCATCACCCACACACAGCCTAGATAATTGTATGAACCAGTTTATGGGAAGGGTAATGTTGGCCAGGACACTGGGAATGTTCCCTACTCTTTGTGAAGAGTGCTCTGGGTTCTTTTACTTCCACCTGGACACCCATAGGACAACACCAGGATGGGCAGAAGGGACCTCGGTTTAACATCCCATCCAAAGGACAGCACACCCCAGCAGTGCAGCACCCCCTAATACTGCACTCAGTTGCCAGCAATTTTTAGGTGCAAGTTCAATCCTAGTGTGGGACTAGAACCCATGACCTTCTGGTCCAGAGGCAGATGTGCTACCAACTGAGCCACACTGACTCATGGATAGCCCTGTCTCTTGTGTCTCTTGTGGGTCATTGTACCAATTGTTTGAGGCCATCCCCCTGCAGGGAATCCACTATGTGGTTAGTTCTGCTGGATGTTTCTGCTGGTATTGACCAATTCATATCTGGCATATTGAAGCCTCCCTTTAGCAGAACCTCCCTTTTAGCTGTCATGTTTTGCATATCTTCTAACAGTAATGTGTCTATGTCATCCCCCTGGTCTAGAGGCCTGTAGACCACTCCTGTTCATATGGCTGTTCCATTTCCTGTTTCCAGGATGTCCCACAGTTCTTCTGGCTTCTTATGTGTAATCTGAATTTCTGTAGTTTTGATATTTTCATTGACAAAGGGTTACCTTGGTCTCTTTTGAACAGTACATAGCTGGGCACTGTAGTCTCCCAAGTGTGGTTACTGGTGAACCATGTCTCACTAATGGCTACTATGTCCAGTTTAGCCTCTGTCATTGTTGCCTCCAGGTCTGGGATCTTGTTTCCAAGACTGCAGGCATTTGTGTTCATGATTTTCTATTTGCCATATTTTGGTGTGTTAGCTGTGGGGTGAGGGCCGGCTTTTCCCCTGTATGCCGTATGGGGAGCTGGACCTTTTTCCTCATCTGGTGATGCAAATAAATTACAAACATGCTGAACTCCTGTTTGATCATTAGCTGAGAGGGGAGGGGAGGGATACTCTTCCCATTCAATGTATTGAGTGCTACAACCGTCTCCCCATATGCTAGTTTAAATATTCTGCAAAGACATCAAACTTCTGGCCCAATGCACTGACTCCCTGCTTAGTAAGATGCAGTCCATTGAATTTAAAGAACTGTCACTCCCCAAACTGTTGCCAGTTACCTGAAAATGTGTGTCCTTTTTCCTGGCACCAGCCCTTGAGCCACATATTTAGCTCCCCTATCTCCCCTTCTCTGACCTTCTGCCCATCTTCCCCCTTCTCCCAGACTGGCAGGACCTCACAGAAGGAAATGCCAGATGAAATGGATGACAGTTTGTCTCCCAGCCTGGTCAGGTGTTCCTTGGGCTCCACAACTGACCAGCTGGTGAGATTGTTAGTCTCTGTGTGTACCAGGATTTTGGTGCTTTTTCCTGCTTCCTGCATGATTTTAGCAATACGATCAGTGTCTCTCCATTCTGATGTACCTGGAAGACATCTGACCATTACCCCTGGCCAGAGGTAGGTATCAACTCCCTGAATCATGGAGTTTCCTATGATCAGAAGTGTTTTGGTTTCCTTTTTGCCGTTTTTGTTTTGGTCCCTATTATAGGCCAATTTTGTAGCACTGGCTCCTGTTCTGCAGTGCCCCTGCTCCTTTGTTTGATTTCAGAGATAGAGGCAGATAGCTGTTTGTAGTTTTTATATAGTTTGTGGAGGAGATATGCAGGTGATAGGGCACCCAATTTGCCTCTCCCTATCCACCTGCCAACCTCCTGGACCAACTACCCTCTGCAGTCCAGGTGCTTCAGTTGGATGTTAGAGAAATGGCAGGTGGTTCTTATAATAGATTTCCTCCTGAATATGTGATTTGAGAAGCGCAATCTCTGGCCATGCTGCCTGGAGCTGAGCCCTTAGAGCTCCAATGGTACAGTGGAATGTACTACAGGCTGAGGTGGTGGCATGTAACACAGTTGATTGCTTCAAGAAGGGGTAGGACAGGGAAAAGGGGAAGATAAAGGGAGGTAAGGGGAGGGGGTGGGGCAGCTGCTGAATAGGGAGCTAGTTCCAATCTCGAGCAGCCTAGATAGACCAGGATAGCCTTTTTGCTGCTGGCAAATTTTGTATGTTTGTATGTAAGACATCATCCTAAATCCTGTATAACTGCCCTTTTGAAAATTGTTCCACAGTACCTGCAGTTAATAATATCCATTCCAGTTGAGCTGCAGAGTTTATAACCTGGCTTGAGTAATTAGTAAGAAGACTGGGGTATCTAGAAGATCTCACATTACCCCTGTGCTGCACGATCTGCACTGGCTGCCTGTTCAGTGGCAGATCACCTTTAAGGTAGGTATATTAACCTACAAAGCCCTACACAGACAGGGTTCTGACTACTTGAAAGAGCTCCTGGTGCCTTACACCCCTTTGCGACAGCTCCGCTCGGCTGACGAGGGGTTGCTGGAGATTCTGAGGGTTAGTTAAAGTGATTTACCAAGTTTTGATATATGAACGCATATACTGCAAGGTGACTGCATACAGAACTGATTCTCAATGTATTTTGATAGATGCATAGCCTATTTTAACAATTTAAATCAGGTTTTCACCCTCACAAACCAGAAAGTGTCATTTTGTGTATTGGAGCCTATATATGGTGACCTTTGACATTCATTACCTTTGCAATGTCACCACAGGGTGATCTGTGCTCTGCAATTAAAATTAGTTCTTGGTCATAGCAATTCTGTCTTGATAACAGAGCTCTTGGTCGCAACATGCAGCATGACAATAGCAATGTCAAACAGTTCATTTTCAGGGTCTCATGATGAAAGCATTATGTTGTCCTGCACTAACAGTGATCTTTCGGACACTGACATAGTGCCACAGTTTGACAGCCACTGCATAGTAGATCACCATAGGGATGACCCTATGACAGCAGCGAGAATGATGTGGGCAGTAGCTCAGGCAGTCACAGCAGTAGTCCCAATCCATTCTAGTACAGCAATGAGAGCAGATTTAGCAACATGGACTGTTAATATTATATTTTGCTACTTAGTGCTATGGTTTGGTTCCCATCATTGCTGTCATTTTACTGTGCAAAATCGAGGTATGGTGTGTGTTCTGTTACTCCCAGCATCGATGTGCCCACACAAATGCTAGTGATAGTACCCTGGATTTTTATATTTCTTTTTTTTGGGGGGGGGGTTGCTTTCCCTATGCTAACGAGTTGTTGGCCACTCCAGCTTGACACTGAGACCACGGCTCAATCTGGTGGCATTGCTTGAGCAGGATAAATGGCTCACAATTTGCCCAAATTCCTCACCTGGTACTAGTTAGTAGTGACTAGGGTTGTCAGAACCCTCTAAAGTTCTGGGTTCTAGTTCTTGTCTAGAATTTTTGAAAAAGTTCTAGGGTTCTAATCTTTTTTAGAACTTTTTAGAACTCGAACCCTATTTTTTAATTATGCTACCAATAATGAGAATAATAATAAAATAAATGTGGAATCAAGGGCATTCTGTCAATAATGAAGATACTATTGAAATACATGTGACATCAAGGACAGAAAGAACTACAAACTGTTTAGTACAAGAGGGGAAGAAAAATGATCATGTGTGACTTTGATATAGCTAGGTTTGTCTATGGTTTCTTCAGCTGTTTGTTAAAGCCAGCAACTTACAGGTGTTGACTGCTAGCAAGCCCACCCACCCACCCATATGTTAAATTATTCTGCTGCAGCTGCATTATAGCTCCTTAGTGAAAATAAATTGGCACATTAACTATTTATGTACTCAGTTATGTAGTCTCATCATCATCAATTATGAAAACAAATTACTGATATTACTTTGTCTCAGCTGTTTGCTGCTTTCTGTTTTAAATAAATAAATCTAAAGTTGCTATGTTTAAAAGAAAGTTTGCATAACAAAGTCAATGTACTGCAGCCACAGCACATGGAACTGGTGCAAGACATTATGTAATAATGTAGTAAGTAAAGACATTTGAATACAAAAAATACCAATCATTCTTGTTGGCAAGTAATCAGGGACACTGGTTTACCGTGATTGAGATAGGGCAAATTCCATTTTGCACATTGTAAAAAACGATACTGTCACCAGTGTCAGCAAGGCCATAATCTGATTTTACCAGTGTTTGGTTTTGTGTACTTTATTTAACAATTTTTAACTCTGCTAACATGCATTTCAGCAGTTTTGACCTCCACTATTGCACATCCTTCCATCCTTGTACCAATTTAAAGTTATTTTAGGTACAAAATATGATGGCAGCAACAGCACTACAGCCCCCATCCCTGAGGTGTGATGGAAGCAGCAGTAAGGTCCCCATCCCTCTGGTGCGATGGCAGCACCAATAACACTATGGACCCATCCCTCTGGTGTGATGACAGCAGCAACAACACTGTGTCTCCCCTCCCTCGGGTGTGATGGAAGCAGAACTGCGGTCCCTATCCATTAGGTATGATGGCAGCAGTACCACATTCTGCATTCCTCAGGTGTGATGGCAGTATCAGCACTATGGCCCCCATCCCTCAGGTGGGACAGCAGCAGTACAACATTCCCCATCCACCAGTGGTTATGGCAGAAGCACTATGCCCTCCCAACTCTCAGGTGTGATGGCAGTAGCAACAATGCAGTCCACATCCCTCAGGGGTGATGGCAGTAGTGACAGCACTATGATCCCCTTTCTTCAACATCCACACCCCACATGCACAAGGTACAAATTACTTAGTCTCTTTGCTTGTTAGAACTCAGATGTGAATTAATCTGAACCACCACCAATACTAAGGTGGACCACATTTGTTTTTTCCTATCATTTAACTGCTTGAATTGGATTTCTGCCAGTGACACCACTGACCAGGGTTTGGGAATAGGTTTGGGTGCTGGAAGACCGGCTGGGGTGAAGGCTTGAGTGTCCAACAACCACTCACCTTCTCCTTGGAGGGAGGATATATTCACAGCTCAGCATTTGCTGGGCCCAGGTGGAGGCTCCAGGCATGGCAACACATTAGCCCTCATTACGGAAAAGAGCGTGATGGATGTCAGCTTGTGTCTTGACATCATGTGGCCTGTCATGCTCCCACAAAAATGGAAAAACACCTGCTGGCTACTTAGAGGATAGCTTCTGGTCCCTCCATAAGCATGATGTCCCAGACACATGTGTCTGTTCTGACCTCTGCCATGACTGGGATGTACAGGAAACTCTTTAGGGTGATTGTCTTCCCTTGTTAGCCTCCCACAGGGATAGGGGCCCACCGATGAAGGGTTAATTTGGGTTACCTGGTAGCATGGCCATGAGGGGCAGTGGATGGTGGGAACTCAGCTGCAGTGGTAGGGGGACTTGGCAGGCCTGAAGGAGTGGATGGCCAGGGGTAAGAGGAACAAAAAACTGCCTGAATTGCTTCTTTGAAATAGTGTCTTCACTAAAAATTCACAGGTGATTAGTGGAGGACCTTCTAATGCATCTCACAAACATGTGGATGCTTTTTTCCTTGGTCTCCATGAAAAGGGTGTCTCTCAGCTTTCATGTCTGAGCTCAGTTGTGAATTGAGCACCACTCTACCCACTAGCATCATACAGCCCCTGGGGTCTTACCTTCCATGTGTCACTGAATGTGCTTTCAAATCCACTGGCCAAGCATAAGTACACTTAAACACGTAACATTTGCTTTTTATTAAAGCAGTCTATCAGAAAACTTTTTGCTGTCACAGAGACTGACACAACAGGTGGGAGAGAAGGTGCAAATGATGAAATGGGCAGACTAGGTGGTCCGTCAAAGTCTACGTTTCTATGTTTCTATCCCATTCACCTAAATAAGTAGCAAGGCAGCTTGTGCCTTGTGAACCTACTTTCATTCAGACTCACTTTCAATCAAACAACTGAGGATTTTGGATGGCCCTGCTGATTATAAACTTGAATAAACTAGTTGGTAACAATGATCCTGCGCTTAGCAATATATATCCTAGATCATTAGTTCTCAGACTTTGCACAGTGAGCCTCCCAAAATCCATGGAAAAGATTTTGAGCCTCCCCAAAAAATTGAAATAATCTTGGGCCTCCCCAAAGAAAAATAACACGCTGTACTTTGCACGGTACACCATGAATACATTGAACCCGCTTTGAGTACTAGGCTCACGTTCAGTTCTTTGTCTTATATTAACTAGGAACTTTTGAAAAGAGCTCCTGTGCTCAAAGGTGTTATCTGAATAACAAATAAATAAAATAAACAAATATTATTATTCAGTTTATTGTAACCCCCGGCCAGCCTACTTGCTCTGCTATTTTCATTCTTGAACCATTTTTACCCCTTGTTGCAGTACCTTCATGGGTCAGACTACTTTTTCTGTTTCCTCTCTATATGAAATAACCTTCCTACATACTTTGCCTCTTCCCTGCTGCTAAGCAACTTCTCAGGGATTACTTTGCTCCTTGTTGCTATTGCTCTTGGCACTTCTATGCTCAAGCCTTGTATTTGGACTGTTCTGCAGTCAGGCTACAAATTGATCAATTACCACCTCTCATTATTAGTTTATTGTTCGTATTTATTTGCACTATTGCTCATTGTATATTTCTTGATTGTTTTGTAGTTACCTTTTGAAATGTATTCACTCCATACCTTTCCCCGGGTACACCTGAAATGAGCCTTGGCTCATTCACCTTCCCCTGTCACCTATTAGTAAATAAATACATCAAATTCACCTACTGTTATTATCCTCATCTCTTCACACAAAATATATAAAACCCAAAATTTAAATACAGTACTTTTTCAGACTTGCTTGAGCCTCCCCTGGAACAGGTTGTGGCCTCCCCAGGGAGGCTGGCCTCACCATTTGAGAACCCCTGTCCTAGATGTTCATATGCAAAAAATACAATAAAAACCTGACTAAAGTCTAAAAACAAGCTTATAAAACACAAAATGTATCTGAACATTTATATTTACCTATACAACATCATTGCAGCCCGAGTACAACTCAGATAAATTATATGGTACCCTGACTACTGTATGATGTAGTAAACATATATTGGTATTTATTTTTTATATTTTTTTGTAAACTGGGTAAACCCACCAGGCAAAACTGCCTGTTTTCAGAGGTGACCCAGGAGCACTGTGGAGGTTAAGTGCCTTGCTCAGAGTCACACAGTATGCAAGTGGAGGTTGTGGGAATCAAACCCAAGTCTTCTAATTGTACTCAGTTTGATCACTGTTTGTTACTCTAACCACTAGGCTATACTGTCAGCCATAACACACACATATAATGTTTTAATATATGATTTCAATAATAGTGCACAGTACCTACAGTGTAAATTATGAACACTGAACACTGCAACATTTTACTAAAACTGAATTATTTCCCTCTCCATCTGCTTATGTTTTCTTATACCAAAGTGGGTGTATAGTTGACAGAGCACTGTAAATAGCCTGAGGTAGCACTACTGCTTGCAATGCCAGGGACTCGGGATCAGAAGTGAATTCGGGTTGCTAGAGGCCTGGCCAGGGGAGTAGGATTGAGCAGCTGGGGGCCACTCTCCTCCTCTGGGAATGGTGGCTTGCAGGTCCTGCTGCTTTACTGCCACCTGGGTGACCACAGGTGGTGGAGCAATGAGGCTGCAGAGCATTTGGGAAGAGAGGAAGCTAGCCAGGATCTGGAGTAGCGGCATGTCTCTATGTGCCCTACCTCCTTGGATACCCTTAAGTGTTGGTGCCCTCAGGGACAGAGACCAGAAAACCAGTAACAATCACGCCACATCAGCTGCTGGTAGAAGGGACCCAGCTGCCCCAGACTTAATAACCAGTTTCCATGAGGGACCCACTGGGCTGCCGACACACATTAAAGGATTGTGGAGGGGTGACCTGGGGTCCCTCCCTCCACCTGGGGGTACAACCTAGGCAGGATGGTGCATGCTCACAGGAGCTCCTGAGCATTACCTGGGATGAAGCTAAGGGATAGCCAGCCTAGGGATCTCTGAAAAGTGGAGACTGATGATGTGACAAGGGGGCAGAGAAAGAGAAAATAAAAACATTTAAAAATATGCTGAATTATTAGGGATTCTGTGCAGTGACATGCAATTTCCATGAGGCACTGGTACAAGAATTCAGAATCCGCAAACCAAGCAGGATTCCATGATTTTTACTGGTGTTACCGGTAAAAATGGAAAACCATTGTCCCTGCAAGTAATATATGCAATTTTCTAAGATAATGTGTACATATACCAACATTCTTGTTGGCAAATTGAAGTAACACATGCAACTTTCAAAGATAATGCATCGACTTTCTAGCTGATAGATAAATAAAATGTGTATTTCAGTCACATAAAGAAAAAAGAGGTTTCCTCACCACTTGCTGTGCTAAGGAACATTTAATATAGCTGCAGCAGGTGGCATGTGATGTTTAAAGGACAGTGACTGTCAATCCCTGGCCCTTATGCATCAAATTATCACTATTTGTAAAACAAACACATTTAATGATTGGTCACATTCTGTAAAACTGCTGCTGTCGCTGTTTTTTTTCTGATTCCTTTCTTCTTTTTTAAAGGGGACAGGAAATTTGTGCTACATTGCCACAGTTTGTAATGTCCTTATTAAGAGAAATGAAAGTCTTGTCTCCAAGTGAGCCATAGTTAACTGTTCCTTAATGAACACTTGTGTAAAAAACCGTCTTTCAATTGTATTCTTCTTATGGATAACATTCTGTACTGTTCTTTTTATGTAACCAGTAATTTAAGAGTTTTTACTATTATGCCATGGTTTATGTACAACAGAATGTTAAACATGAGCTACAGTCATATGAGACCTATGCTTACAGTTACGTGCCCAACCATGACATAGGTAAAACTCCAGATCACTGTTTTCCTGAAGAGACCAGTAAAAGAATGCTGCCCACAAAAACATAACAATACAAAATGCAGTTTTCCCATCACTTTCTATTCAGTAAAGTTACATATGGATCATTTTGGTTTATGGCTAACATTTCTGTAACTGGGAAAATAATAAACAGCTACCAGTTAGAAATCATTTTCTGTCCTGTTGAAAACTGAAAAATAGATGCCCCTCCCCCTTATCATTATAAAATCTTGTATGGGACTGGTGCCGGTGTATGTAAAAGACTAAATGGAAATTTAACGGCAGTTTGTTTTGTAGTACCCCTCTGTGAGAAGGTACTAAATCTCCTAATAGAAGAACAAGATCCGAATTGCTAAAAATGCTGGTTTCACAGTCAAATTTATTTCCCCTGATGATCTGTGTAATCAGCTGAGGTTCAATGAATGAAAGATAGTGACACCCTCAATTATGGAAAAAAAGGCTTTCTGATCTCTTTCTTTCATAATGAGTGTCTTGCCTTTCAGCAGTTAATCTCCACTCTCTTTCCTACGCTTCACCCAACAGACATACACATTCTAAACACAAACGTCACTGTAGACTGAATTATAAGGAGTAACTGGTGGCTAGTGATTCCTTTCCCCACTACTATGATTGTAATTTTATTATTGATTCCCTTCAGATCTGTAAGTGTCCATCACCCTCTCCAGAAACCATGATCGCAGTTTTTTAAAAATGTTACATTGTGCTACTGACAATCTCCCAGTTTTGAATCCAATGCACATGATACGTAAAACACTATAAATTGTGTGTAGTCCCTCTCCCTGTCTCGAACCCATGACAGCAGTTTTACAAGTTAATTTCTTTGGGCAATTTGAACCTCCCCAATACCAAACCCATAAGGTAATTTATGAATGACAGCTTAGTAATTGGGGTTTCACAGCTCTTGAAACTCACTAAAGATAGTCATCTGACCCATTACCCTTCCCTCCACCTCACTGACCACATTTACATTTGTAAAGCAATGCTAATTGGAGACCAGAATCAATGGATAGAATAGGACCTGTGTGTAGTCCAGTTATCTGCATCAGAGGAGGTGAGGGTACTATAAGATATTAGCACTACTGACATGTATAACTCCCATCCCCACAATGAAAGAAAGCAACAGCAAGGGCAAACAATATGATGGTATGTATATTGTAGCTCAGGGGATCAGTATTAGGGGAGGAGGAATTGAATCCTGGTGGGGGACTCCATCATAAGAGGGATCCAGCTAGGAACACAGGAGGGGGAGGACAGGGAGGTGAGATGCCTACCAGGTGCCACGGCATGGAGGGATGGAAGGAAGATCC
Organism: Neoceratodus forsteri; assembly: GCA_016271365.2. Classification (NCBI taxonomy): domain Eukaryota; kingdom Metazoa; phylum Chordata; order Ceratodontiformes; family Ceratodontidae; genus Neoceratodus; species Neoceratodus forsteri. Next base: position 1,231,688,543 of record CM057459.1, on the reverse strand, counting down.
TGGGGATCACTGGGAAGGCAAGACGGGAGGGTGAGCTGGATGTCATTATCCACCTAGGTACTAATGACCTGGCAAATGGGAGCCAAAGAAAGTTCAGGAAGAGTTTAGGAAACTGGGGAGGGTCTCAAGCAAGTAGCTACTTCTGTCACTTTCTCAGAAGTACTACCTGTGAGAGGCAAGGAGAGCATAGGAGTGCATGCACCAGGAACTTTAACTCATGGTTGAAGAACTGGTGCTGTGAGGAAGGGTTTGGATTCATTGGTGACTGAGGACCCACCTGGAGGATGGAGGTTTGTTCAAGCCTGGCGGCCTGCATCCATCCTGGAGAATCAAGCACTCAATGATAAGTTTAAATGCTACATTGACAAGCATTTAAACTAGCAAAGAGGTGGCAGACCAGCAAGGAGGTACCTACTTGCTCACCCCACAGCTAGCAGTGGAACCAGTGAACCAGAGAGTGGCTATCTCTGCAAAGCAGTGTGCAAAAGATGGAGATTAGTGCCCAAGAGGTGGATAAGCAGAAAAGGGGCAAAATTCAGCAGACGGGCAGACAGCAAGGAGAACCAGGGATAAATGACAACCAAGGAAGGGGCTGGAGTAGAACAGTGAGACAGTCTAGGGAGGTCAAATCATGGAAAGCCATGTGTGCAAATGCCAGGAGCCTTAGAAACAAGCTGGAAGATCTGGAGGCTGTCATGGTGCAGTCAGACCTGGACAAGAGTGGCCATCACTGAAACCTGGTGTAATGATAACCACGACTGGGAGATGGCCATACCTGGATACAACATATTCAGAAGAGACAGAGCAGGCAGGAAGGGAGGAGGAGTGGCACTGTATGTGAAAAATGACATAAGGGCCACAGAGATCCAGGAGGGTCAAAATGGGGGAGAGATACTGTGGGTTAAGCTGGAAAGGAAAATGAGGACAGCCATCCGCACAGGTGTGGTCTATAGACCACCAGCCCAGGAGGAAGAAACAGACAGGGAGCTGATGCTAGCCATACAAAGGATGGAAGACAAGGGTGAGGTAGTACTGGTTGGAGACTTCAATATTCCAGACCTGGACTGGAGCATCCCAGCAGCAGCATCAACTAGGAGCAGATTTATCCTGGACTCCCTTCAGGGTGCCTTCCTCAAGCAACTGGTCATGGAACCAACTCGGCAGAAGGCAATACTGGACCTTGTGCTCACAAACAGGGACAGTGTGATGGGGGTAACAGTGGGGGAGCACCTGAGAAACAGTGACCACCAGTCATTGTGGTTTGAAATCACAGAAAGAGCAGAACCAAACCACACAAAACATGTATCCTGGATTTTAGGGGCAGACTTTGGGAAAATGGGGAGATACTTGAAAGAGGCATTAAGGAATGGGACAGGAATCAGGGTTGAGGAACAGTGGGCAGTATTTAAAATGGGGATTACATGAACAACAGAATTATGTATTAAACAGGTTAGCTAGAGGAAAGGAAGAGAGACCATTATGGTTTTCCAAAGAGGTAGCAACGAAAGTGAAAGCCAAAAGATTGCATTCAAGCAATACAAAAAGACACAGGCAGAAGGGATGGAGAAGTACCAGAAGAAGCAAAGGAGGCAGGAGGTCAGTAAGGGAAGCCAAAGCTCAGACAGAAGAACACATTGCAAAATCAGTGGGTAGAGGGACAAAACCTTTTACAGGTACATTAGTGAAAAAGAAAGACAAAGGGAGGGATAGTGAGACTGAAGGGGAGGATGGGGCCCATGGAGGATGACAACAGTAAGCTAACATACTGAACAGGTATTTCTGCTCAGTCTTTACTGAGGAAGAGGAGGATAATGGGTCTGAAGGAGTACAAGGGTGAGAATGGTGCAGAAATGGACACAAGTCCCTTTACAAGAAAGGGTCCTGAAGGAACTGGAAGTAATAGAGTTGATAAAGCAATGGGGTCAGATGGGGTGCACCCAGGGTCGTAAAGAACTAAGAGAGGTGGTGGCTGAACCTCTGGCTATCCTGTTTAGCCGATCACTGGAAACAGGGAGGTACCCAAAGACTGGAGGACAGCAGATGTAGTCCCTTATACAAAAGTGGGAACAAAGAGGAAGCAGGAACTACAGACCAGTCAGCCTCACCTCGGTAGTGGGGAAGATCATGGAAGCACTACTGAAGGAGAGATTGGTGGAACATCTGGTTGTCAATGGACTACAGGACCCAAGGCAGCATGGTTTCACCAGGGAGGTCATGTCAGACCAACCTCATTGAATTTTTGACTGGGTGACTAGGGAGGTGGATCAGGGAGGGCAGTGGACATGGCCTATCTGGACTTCAGCAAGGCCTTTGACACTGTGCCACATAGAAGACTATTACACAAACTGGGAAATATGGGTGTGGGCAGGACAGTAGTGTAGTGGGTGGTAACTGACTGGGTGGCAGGACACAGATGGTGGTGGTAAATGGCTGTCACTCCACAGAGGAAGAGTGACCAGTGGGGTACCACAGGGATCAGTGCTGGGACGGTCCTATTCAACATCTTCATCAGTGACATGGCGCTGGGACCTAGAGGCAGAATTTCACTGTTACGCTGATGACACAAAGCTCTGTAACAGAGACACACCAGAGGGTGTAGACAGAATGAGAAGTGACCTGCAGAAACTGAAGAATGGTCAGGGTTTGGCAGTTGAAATTCAATGCAAAGAAGTGCAAGATAATGCATATGGGCACAAAACCCTTGCACAATATATCAGTTGGGGGTGAGGATATAGCATGCACCAAGCAGGAAAGGGATCTTGGGGTTATCATCTCTGATGACCTCAAGGTAGGAAACAGTGTGATAAGGCAGCAGGTAAAGCAAATAGGATGCTGGGATGTATAGGCAGGGCATTACCAGCAGGAAAAGGAGGTCATAATTCCGCTATACAAGACACTAGTGAGGCCACCTGGAGTACAGTGTACAGTTCTGGAGACCATACCTATGTAAGGACATAGACAGGGTAGAGAAGGTTCAGAGGAGGGCAACAAAGATGATGCATGGATTGCATCACAAGTCCTATGAAGTCAGGTTGAAGGAACTGAACATGTACTCCCTGGAGGAGAGGAGGGAGAGAGTGGATATGATAGGGACTTACAAGTATCTTACAGGGAGGAACAGGGTGCAGGAAAACACTATTTTTAAGCGAAAAAGATGTTCCAGGACTAGAGGGCATGGGATGAAGTTGGAGGTGGACAATTCAGAGGAAACATGAAAGAATTTCTTCACAGAACGGGTGGTGGACAAGTGGAACACCCTGCCAGAGGAAGTGGTGGGGCTGAAACAATCACGGGATTTAAGAATGCATGGGATAGACATAAAGGAATTCTGGAGGTCAGGGGTAAGGTGCAACAGACTTCTAGGAAAACAAACTGAACTTACAAGCTCAAATAGGCAGACTGGGTGGGCCATAGGCCCTTATTTGCCGACACTGTCTATGTATCTATGTATCATGGTGATGCATAGGAGGGAAGATTTAGAGCACTGCAAATGTACTCCAAGATTGACATGAGTGACATATGCGACTTGATTGTGTGACTGTAAAGTACTTGTTAGGGATAAGAATGATGGATGGGTGTCCCAAAACTCACAGGGATTAGTGTTCCTACACAAATCAGATTACTAAATATTTTATAGCTCTATGATAATGTTAATTATAAAGTGAGTATAATACATCCAGATAACTACTTGGCAGAAGACCTGTGAACCCAGTGTTGGTTTCCAGTCTCAAATGAACCAAGAGAAGTTTCAGGTACATCTGTACTGAAAAGTCTGTACTACCATGCATCTCTGACAGTGGTCTCAAATTAGGCTGCTCCACTACTCCACACCATGCCTGCATCACACACACACACACACACACACACACACACACAATAACTCATACAAATAAAACCCACTGCAGCTGCATTTTTGCATGATGAGTCAACTGAATATTAATGACAGAAAAGTCAATGTGTAATGAATCTGCATGTAACGGGATGGATGAGTAGCAAAAACACCAACAAACCAGTAACTACATAAATTACAATTCTGTGTTATGCTGTATAAATACATTTTATTACTACTACTTACTACAGTTGAATCCAAATGATTACATTTAAACTATAGGAACTTTGGAAAAAAAATGAAAAACTAGGGCAATTTTTGGAACTTCTTCGACAGTGGTCAAGAAGTGGTGGCCTGAGAACCTTCAGCTGTGGTTATACAGATCTTTAAAAAAATCAGAACACACTGCAGTGCGGACACAAGTAGTCCAGCAATAGGGATGAACTATAGAAAACAGAGGTACTGCATGGATATGTTTTACATTGATTTTACATCACACTAAGTGTATTATTAGAACAGCTCTAGGTGTGTGGGCTGCTGAATATCTTTTTTAAACTTGGTTCTGAGATTGCGCTTTTGGCGAGATGACAGCAGGCAGAAGGGATCAGCTGAGGTGATATATACCTATTTAAAAAATATCCTGTGTGACTTATCAGACAATAAAAAGGGGAATGTCGTTTAGACTGACTGCATGCCAGCTTCAAAAAAAATTCTGCTATCATAACAGCCAGAGCAGGAAGAAAATGAATCCCAGAGCTACTCATATTACGTCTGTGCACTACATTATCTGTTTGGGAGCAAATAAAATGCTCAGACAAATGGAGCTAAAAAGGGGGAAAAAAAAGTTGCAACTTGACAGAGAGAGGAGACTGCATGAGTATTACTGAATTGAATGTCAGGGTCTCGCTCTCCCTCACCCTGTCAGAGTCCTGAGATGCAGTTGTACTGTTGAACACAGTACGGTACAGCAGTGTATATGAGGAACTGTGCATCAAACAAGTGACAGTGTTTCCCCTGCATGCATGTAAATAAAAAAAAAAAGGACTTTCCATTTTTAGATAGCTACGGATCACCGGGGCACGCCACCAACAACATAAAATTCCACAGTGGCATTTAGTGTTGATGTTAGTTGATCCCTAATCCACCCCCCATAGTGCCCCAGAGAACCACAGCAAACACAGACACCAAGGTACATCTTGCCCAACATGCCCCCTTCCCCTGACTGGTCACTGATCTAAGAACTCTGTTCCCTAGACCCATGGTTAAAATTTATCATGCACTCTCGCCCTCTGTCACAAACTATCTGACAAATGCTGATATAAAACAGGGCTTATAAAAAAATCTTAGCTTTAGAAGTGTCATTTTCGTAGCTCTACACAGGAACATATGGAAAAAAAAAGAAGCTGTGAAAAGAGCATAACTCGTTTTCAACAGGTAAACCTTCCCTCCCGAGCCACCGGTGTTTTCAAAACAAACACAATTCAAGGAAATTCAAGGTATTATGGCCGGTAATTTTACATCTGTATGTTTCCATGCGGACCATTTTCATTTTCAAACACTAAACCCCTACTAGAAAAAATAGAAAAAAAAAACATCTAACAAAAAAAAAGGTGCTGACAAGTGACAAACTAATGGATGAGACTGTGATGGAGCTCAGCACAGCACTCCACCAGACTTCAGTGACAGTCCCTGATATTTCAAAGAAATGCTTGTTGACCAAATCAAAACTGAAATCAAAAAATATATATGTAGTTAACAACTGCTTCAGTACTACTATGCCATGTCAAAAAAATGAGTTTTCATGATGAGCTTGATATCCTACAGGTGCTGAATCATTATTTTCGGACAATGATTCAACGTTGTCACTGCCAGCAACCAGGTTTTGCCTTCAGACAGCTAGCAGTTTGTACATATGTGGCTGAACTATACGGGGTCCACCATGAAAAACATAAAGTCCACCACTCTCTTCACTTCAGACCCCAAGTAACTAATGTTTTCATCATGGTAGAGATGATCATCTGGGAAAAGGTTCAGCTTTCAGAGAATTATGTGATGTTACCAGGATTCGGAGTGTCTGATTAAAAAGGCAGTGTGCATGCACGCGCTAACTACGGCAGAAACTGACACGAAAAATGACTTTAGCCCACAATTAACAGAGTTTAGAAAAGACAAAACCACTTTCTTCAAAACCAGATCTTTATCTGACAAAGGTACAATAATGACCTCTAGTCAGTAATAATTTTTTAGCATATTTTAGGTGCTAATTTCTCCCATCTCATTTAATGCATTCAAAAGCTAACATTTTTTTCACGTTGATTCGAGCCCTTTTGAGAACCCTCTAGTGTTCGAGTTCTAAATTAGAACTCGAACACCAGGGTTCGAGATGGGTTCAAATCTTTCCCAAACTAGTTCTGACAACCCTAGTAGTGACCTCCCGCCAACTGATTTATCAGTCACTCACTCTGATGGAGCACAGGGTGGAAATTACAAGCAGGCACCTTGTACCCTAACCACTCCAAACCCCCCAGCTGCACACATACACTTAGAAAAATGCTGCAGCATAGAACTTTTATTATCTGTAAATTATTTATACTGTTTGGGTCTGTCTTTGCCGTACTGCCAACTGGTCTATGCTATAGCTTTCTTCTCTGTGTATGTGTGTGTGTGTTTGGGGGTGGGGGGGCCCTGCTTTTACTTTCCCTTTTAGAGGTATCAGTGATTGAGTAACGTGTTGAAGTCACCAGTTCCCCATTTACGGCATGTTATAAATTTAAAACTACAAATTATTGCACCAGCTTTGTGTTACCTCTAAGCACTCAGGAACTATACACACTGCAGCAGTCATTAGTATCTGCATAAGCATCTGTAATACCATCCTGGCATTGGCTTATTGCTGCTACATGTGTGCCTCCAGGTGCATTATGAATTGAACAAAAAATACACAGTACAGTCGGTGATCGTCCCCACCCCTCAAGGTTAAAAATGACACTGCCAATACCCTTTTCATGGAGAAAGAGACCGCATTTATGTTTAGATAGCCTAAGTACCATTTGATTGGTCCACTACAAAAAGGGGACATATCCTTGCGGTATGTACTCAAGTGTTAGACTGTATTTGAACCACTCTTCCTCACTTATGTCACCATACTTCATTACCACTTCGCTCTGTGTCAAGCTGTTTGTATTTTCCTTTTTTTTTCATTACAGTGGATCTCTGATGCACATGTGTAAAGTGTACAGCAAATACAACAGATGCTGCACTATACTATCTCCCAAGCCTTACCGATGTCATGGTGCATTGTGTAGACTCCTTGCATTCATTGCTGTGTAGCCCATATTTTGGTTCAAACATTATTCCCTAAGTATGCCGAACTGACTAGCACACTTTGCAATATAACACCATAGAAGCCGTGCATTGGCACCACAGTGTCGAGAGAGGATGGCAATTGCAGTCTCTTCTTTTGCTGATGCTCCAGAGCACATACAATGATGTCATAATCCTAATTATAAATAAAGAATGTATGTTAAAATGTTAAAAAACTAAGTGTTTTTAATTTTGAGATACATTGTAAACTATGTACAGTATAACTATGTACAGTATATAACTGATTTTATTACACTCATTTATAAACTTAGCGAGGAGCTGGCAAGCTGGAGAAACAATTCAGTGTACCATGTCCCTTTATTCATGCACATCTAAGCATACTTTGGTGATCAGTGTTATGGTGCTAGCATGAGAAAACCAAATGAGCCCAAGAAAACACAGGAGCACAAGAAAAAATATGAACTGTCTATAATGATGGTGACAATCAGAAATGCAATAGCAAAGGCAATTTACTGAAGCAATCACACTGGAAGCAGCACTTGCCAAAAATATACAGTTTATTGCACTGTTCTCCTGAGATTGGACTGTGCAGCTCAGTGCTTATACTCTTGCTGCACATTACAATTCTGAACTGTTGAAAAAGTCATCCATTTAACACGGATCTCTATGTACCAATACTGAAAAGCTTACTTCAATTTATAGATCTGCCCAGTACAAAAGTCGCCCTTTTGTGTCCCAGTACGCTACAGATTACAGCTCCACTCAGTTAAAAAAATTTATTTTTTATACAGACTTGTTGTTATAATTATGTACTTGCAGCACTTATTAAAACTGTAACACTGTACTCAAGCAATGTAGATTGTGATGTTCCTAGAACAGATGGACCTAGGACACAGAGCTTAGTCAGATGAGTAAAATTGAAAATAAGGAGAAATCACCACTTCTGCAATCCCAAAAGCAAGTATAACAGCTGCCAATATAACAAACAGTTTCAGTCATCAGTGCTGTAATTTTTGCCAGTTCAATTTTGGATCTGCACTCACCGAGGCTGGGTCCAGGAAAGATGAATGAAAGAGCAGTGAGAAAGGGGCAGTGGGAACAACTTCCCTGTGCTGATGTCACTCATGCATGTGGATGCACTGCTCATGTGCGAACTTCAAACAAAGAAAAAACATGCAGAGACAACTGTGTCACAAAAATGTTAAAAAACTAAGCATCTGAATATATTTAATACTTAACTTCAGGGCAGCTGAGCTTTGCATCACTCAATGAAGGGAAGGTGATCTGTAAACATGACATCGGGGGAAGTTGGTAAATCACTTTAAAGTCATCTGGTGCCTGTGCTTTTGGGATTGTTGCCTCTACCCTCTGGAATTCTCTGCCCCATCAGCTACTAGAGTGCAGAACAGTGGGGTGCTTTAAACAGGCACTGAAGACCTTTTTATGGGGTAAAGCTTATCCAGAATTTCTCTGATTTTACTGGTATTTATTGAATTTTCTGAATTTTATTTATCTGTGCAGCACCTTGATATTTGAAAAGCGCTATATTAAATAAACGTTATTATTATTACTAAAATGAAAGCAAAGTTTATTTTAATTTTTTTAATTTTTTTTGTTTGTTTTTGTATAACTAATTGTGCCCTTTTTACTGAAGTCACTCTGTGGATACCCCTCTGATCCTCCCCTTCCTGCTTTGCTACAGGAAATGTCATGACTGTGCTACTCTATAAAAGGAGTGTAGCATAGGGTGGTTGGGGATGGAGGTGGTGGATACTAAAATGGTAGCAGGATTCAAACATGCATGGGACAGACACAAGGGGAATATCCTGCTCAAAGCTCTTTGTAAAGGCATACCGCCATGGGCTTTGTTACAAGTGTTTGGGCCCAAAACATGACTTTAAAAGTTGTAATCTTTGTAATGATTTTATATAGAAACATAGAAGTTGTCTGCAGATAAGGACCTCTTGGCACATCTAGTCTGCACTGATGTCCCTACATATTGTGCTACCACAGACCCTACTTATCTCCAGCCTTACCCCCAGTCCTATTTCTATGGTCCCTTTGTGCCTATCTCATGCATGTTTGAATCCTGCTACCATTTTAGTACCCACCACCTCCACTGGGAGGCTGTTCCAGTTGTCCACAACCCTTTCTGTGAAGAAGTATTTCCTCAGATCCTCTCTGAGTCGCCCCCCCCCAGCTTAATGTCATGATCCCTTGTCCTTGAGCATCTCTTTCTATGTAAAATGCACCCCTCTTGCATTTTATTAATACATTTGAGATATTAAACATTTCTATCATGTCCCCATTTTCCCTCTTTTCCTCTAGAGAGTACATATTTATTTCCTTGAATCTTTCCTCACAGGGCTTCTGATGCAGACCTTGTACCATTTTGGTTGCCCGCTTCTCTACTGCCTCTACCCAATCTATGTCTTTCCAGAGATGTGCCTCAAGTACTGGACACAATACTCTAGGTGGGGCCTCACTCTGCTTTGCTACCTCCAGGTCATCAGTTATGATGATCCTTAAATTCCTTTCCTGTTTTGTGGTTGCCAATACTGCCCCACCCAACTTGTATGTTGCCCTCATGTTTATGTGCCTTATATGCACAATTTTGCACTTTTTTTGGCATTGAAGCCCAGTTGTCAAACCCTTGACCAGTCCTCCAGCTTTTTCAGATTTTCCCTCATTTACCCCCCCCCGACTCTGTTGCAGATTTTCATGTCATCCGCTAACAGGCATACTTTTCTTTCCAGCCCTCCTGCAATGTCACTGATAAAGCCGTTGAAGAGGACTGGGCCCCAGTACTGACCCCTGTTGCACCCTGCTGGTTACTGTGCCTTCTTCAGAGTGAACTCCATTTACCACCACCCTCTGGTTTCTGTTTCTTAGCCATCTTTGTAACCATTTTATTGGTTTTGGACCCACCCACAGGCTGCCCATCTTGTTTGTTTTGCCTAAAAACTCAAACGAAAAGGGCTTTACTAAGGGAGGCATTTTTAACTCCACAGTCTGCCTATCTGTCTCTGCAAAGCTCTCCTATTAAAAGCTCAATAATGGAGGCGGTTATCTCTGATTATGGAAAGCATTCATTAGAAGGTCTATCACCCTCGCAGTGGCTGTGGGCTTTAAAGGTGGCTGACTGCAAAGACCCCTAATCCATCCTCAGAGCACACTAATGAGTACAGGGCATCTGATGGGGATCCCTGATGCTAATGATGGCAAGAAAGGTAAAAGAGCTTCAGACCAGCTGTTGCTCTCGATATCTGGCAAGAAAAACATAAGGAGATGTGTATTACAGCCCCCTCCCTGAAAAGGACTAGGAGAGAACAATGGAAACATTACTAAGATGTGACAGTTCTTCCAAGCCATGCAGACTATGGGGAATCTAGTGACAGATAAACTGCCCACCCAGGTCCTAGTTCCACAGCAGGCACCAGTCCATCTTCTCCTCCATCTCTGCTTGTTACCTCCCCAACTCTGATCCCAGTCTGGAGCATCCAAGATTTCATTCTAAAAAAAAAAAACTCTTGCTCCATTCCTGTGCTGGCTGCCTAGTATCTTCCCAAATCTTGATCCTGCCAGTTCTACAGAGGTTGGGGAACAGTCACACAGCAATCAAAAACACCTGATGCATTTCAGCTCCTCCCTCAGCTTTGATGGCTCAGCAGATTCAAAATAGATCATGTCCTACACCCAAAGTGAACAATGAGGAGCACCAGGGGTCAAGGAAGCCCACAAGGATCTGCCTTCCTCCCCCTAGCATCACTCAGAGGATATGCAGCACACCAGAACGATCATCGGGGATTGAGGTACCATACAACAAACCGACACCCTCTTGCACTGGCAGGATTACTTGCAGTCAAAAATTGAAAAGAACCTGGTTTAAGGGAGCACCCACCGAACCTTCCCCTACCCTATACGAGTAGGACACTACCTCCTTGGGATCTCAGGTCAGGGTAAAGTAATTGCCTGAATCCTTACCCTGCCTGACCTGATTTGACACTAAACCTCATTGCTTGTTGCTCCTGAAGTTTAAAGTTTCTTGCATTGCTTGTTGCTACTTAAGTCTGAGGGCAGAACCAAGCTGCTCAGTGCTTACCGAGCTCCCAGCGTCTAGCGTCTGACTCTATGGTCAGAGTTCTCCTGCCCTCCCTTCCCACCCCAGCACTCTTTAAATGCCTTGTGGCATATAAACTCTGCCCTCAGACACCAGGTGGAAATGAAATAAAGTGATCAGTTTATTCCAATGCAAAACTGAGTTCTAGTTTTTAATGATCTATTGGTTGGTGTTATGTGATAAGGCTGCTAATTTATTAAGCCTGTAGCTCTAATATTTGACTCTCAGACCCTGGTAGGGGTTTCAAAGGTCTGACATAGCCATTGCTTTTTGCTTAGTACTTTAATTCTGCTGCTGTATAACTATTGTATAATTCTCCCCTCACCCATTAACCATAAGGGTAAATTGAAAAATATTAAAATAAACAAATCCCCAGAACCTGACTCTCTGCACCCGAGACTGTTGAAAGAAATTGAAAATAGTTGTTAGACCCTATGTATACACTATTTAACATGTCCATAAGCACTGGGGAGGTACCACAGGACTGGAGATCCACTGTGGTGGTCCCTATCTATGAAAATGGAAATCATGGGTGTACAGCAAATTACAGACCAATCAGCCTAACTAGCACACTAGGAAAAGTCGTGGAATCCATAATAAAAGATAGGTTGAATCATGAAACTGTTACCAAAAACATTGTAGATAATACCCAGCATGGAGTCAAAAACCAGAGATCATGTCTCACCAGCAATTGAATCTTTTACAGGAAAGTAAGTGCTTTCTTAGAAACTAAAACACCAGTAGACGTGATCTGTCTGGACCTGTGCAAAGCATTTGATAAAGTCCCACATTCTATTCTTATAGAAAAGATGCATTCACTGGGAATAAATGCAACACTCATCAACTGGGTAGATGCGTGGCTACAAGACAGAACACAGACAGTCAGATTGAGAAGTCACATTTCAGGACAGGGCCCTGTGAGGAGCGGGGTGCCACAGGGATCTGTCCTGGGACCTGCCCCCTTTTCGGTGTTTATTTCAGGCCTAAATAAAAACACAAATAGTTTTACTATTAAATTTGCAGATGATCCTAAAATTACTGCTGAAGTTAGCTGTGAACTGGGGGTTACAGCACTAAGAAAGGACCTTGCCAACCTAGAGCTTTGGGCTGAAACTAATAGTAAGTTCTTCAATGTCAATAAATGTGTTGTGATGCATTTGGGGGAATCAAATGCCTGTAATACATACTCTCTGGCTGGGAACACCTTAAAATCTGTAGAAAGTGAAAAAGATCTGGAGATACTCATTACGAAAGATCTAAAGTTTAGCAAACAATGTAATGAAGTAGTCTAAAAAACAAACAAGATTATAGGCTGCATCAAAAGGCCATTTTCAACCAGAAACAGGGCTTGTATCCTCCCACTGTGAACCCGTTTTTCTGCTCCTCAGTGACTTTCCATCTGTGGGATCCATTTCCACGATGACTGGAGGTGCCGCTCTTCAGCTGCTGCTGTGTCCTGGGATATTTCAGAACATCTAGCCCAAAGGAACCCATTCATATTCCTGGTTCTGGTAAGTGGTGGGGGACTACCAGACGGAAGGCAGAACACAGGGCAGTAAAGAGGCAGTGATTACTGGCTACTTAAGCACACTTACCCAAGCAACTGCCTGCAGAACAGCTGTATGCATGAGTGGCTCATGCAGGAGTGGCATGAGTCACCCACGTGAATCTACCATGGGAGGCTAGTGGGAGGCAGTAGATAATATAGGTATTGTTTTGTATTCGCAAGATTGTGTACAGGTATTACAACTAGAATTAACAAGCATTTGTCAATGCTGAATGTTTGCTTGCTGGTATTAGCATTAGAAATGCAGGAGTTAGACAGATGCAGAATAGAAGTGGCAGTGAAGTACTGAACTTCACATGAATCCCACCTCCATCCTGTAGAGACAGACAGGATTTGGGGTAAGGTTTTGGGTTGTCACCCATGACAGGCAAGCCATGTCACCTCACCCTATTCTGTCACCAACACATGTTGAGCTGTGCCTTAGGTGTTTGGCTTTACAGTCACCCCCACTCCATAAGGACATACATTGAAATGGGTGCAGCAACGGGGTGACGTCTTGGGATGAAGAGTCCAAGGACCACCTTGATGCCTGTCAGTGGTGGGGGGATGGCATGAGCAGTACAGCTGGCAATCCAAAGGCACACCCCAATGCCTGTCTGTCTGTACAGGGTAGGACGTTATGGTTAGAAACCGTAATGCCTCAGGCATTTGTTGGTATTCACAGTACACATTTTGAACATGGTCTTTTTGTGACCCCACCTCATGAAAGCATTTGGGACCTCTTGTCATGAACAGTGGCAGTGTGATGTTGTCAATGCGTCCTGAAAACTGACTTCCAACAGTGACAGTGCCATTCTGCACCACATGTACGAAAACACAGATCGGGCAGGATGTGATGAATGACAGCTGTACCATCCATAGGGAGGTATGAAGAGATGGCAATGTTGAAAATGTGCAGTGCGAATATTAAAAATGCTTGCACTTGCGAGCATACATGGAAACCGTGCAACGCATGCACGTAACACAGTCATTTTATGGAGTTACATCACCAGATTTTCAGCATAAGCATTTAACAACCTGTGGTCATGAACAGTGTCACTGTGATTTTGTTACTGTGTCCTGAACACTGATGTCCCAAAGCAAAGCAAACACGGTATTCTACACCGGAACTGCAAAAACACATTTCAACCAGGATGTGAAAAATGACAGCTGTCCTGTTCATAAGGAGGTGTGAGAAAATGGCAATGTTGAAAATCTGGAGTGAAAATATTACAAATGTGCAAAGTTATAAGCGTGCATGGAAACAGCACAATGCACACTCGTAACACAGTCATTTTATGGACTTTCATCACCAAATGTTCAACATAGGCATTTTAGGACCTCTGCTAATGAACAGTGGCACTGTGATTTTTGTAATGTGTTCTAAGCAGTGATTTCCCACAGCAACCGTGCTATTCTGTACCGGAAGTGCAAAAACACACTTTGGCCAGGATCTGAAAAATGGCAGCTGTACTGTTTATAAGGAGCTGTGGAAAAATAGCAATGTTGAAAATATGATGTGAAAATATTGCAAATGTGTGAAGTTACATGCGTGTGTGGAAAATGCGCAATGCACGCTTGTAACATAGTTAGTTTATGGACTTTTGTCACCAAATTTTCAACATAGTCATTTTAGGACCTCTGCTAATGAACAGTGTCAGTGTGATTTTCCTAATGTGTCCAGAACATGGATTTCCCACAACGACTGTGCTTGTCTGTGCCGGAAGTGCAAAAGCACATTTGGGCCAGGATGTGAAAAATGACAGCTGTACTGTTCATAAGGAGGTGTGGGCAAATGGCAGTGTTGTCAATCTGGAAGTGAAAATATTGCAAATGTGCGAAGCTACAAGTGTGCGTAGAAACTACGCTATGCACGCTCATAACACAGTCATTTTATGAACTTTTCTCACCAAATTTTCAACATAGACATTTTAGGACCTCTGCTAATGAACAGTGTCACTATAATTTTCTTAATCTGTCCCAAACATTGATTTTGCACACCAACTGCGCCATTGTGCGCTACATGCGCAGAAACACATTTTGGGCAAGTTGTGCAAAATTAAAGCTATACAGCTTATAAGTAGGTGTGGTAAAATGGCATTGTTGAAATTCTGGACTACAAATCTTAAAAATTCATGCACTCACAAGCGTGCGTAGGAACTGCACAACACACGCTCGTAAAACAGTAATTTTTAGGAATTTTTTCACCAAATTTTCAACATAGCCATTTTAAAACCTCTACTCATGAACAGTGTCACTGTGATTTTCTTAATCTGTCCCAAACATTGATTTCGTACACCGACTGCACCATTGTGCGCTACATGCGTGGAAACACATTTTGGGTGAGATGTGAAAAATGACAGCTGTACTGCTCATAAGTAGGTATGATAAAATGACAATGTTGAAAATCTGGAGTGCAAATGTTATAAATTCACGAACTTACGAGCGTGCATAGGAACTACGCAGCGCATGCTCATAAAACAGTCATTTTTATGAATTTTTTCACCAAATTTGCAACATAGGCTTTTTGAGAGCCCACCTTATGAACACTGGCACTGTCATTTCATTAATCAGTCCCAAAAGGTGTTGTTGTGCAGTGACCGTGTGTTCTGCCAACTCAAACCAGGCAGCTATTTACTCACTCACACTCACATACACACAATAACAATACAATAAGTACAGCAAGCCAAAGCTTTATTATAACAAAATATAATACAAAAGGTTATACATCACCGATTCAATAAAGCATCATCCAAGCCCTCTTCCAATGGCTGGGAAGCCCCCTTGTCAGCCTAGCTAGGAGTCTCTTGAACCGGGAACTGGCCCCACAGCGATGTGTCCACCCTGCAGGAGAGGCTTCTAACCAGGCATTGAGAAAGCTACATTTATATCTTATTCTATGCTAAAAATAACCGTGCAGCCTTTATAGTGTTGTCTCGCCACATTCTAGAAGCTGGCCGGGCTCCCAGGATGTTGCAATTCACACACAAGGACTGCTCAGAATTCTCACACCTGCTAGGTCACTGTGCTCCAAACACTCGGCGGGTGCCTAGAACACTATGAGCTAAGCAGAAGTTTAAACAAAACTACAAAAACAGGTTGCCTGATAATATGCGACCTTCAAGTCAGCAAAATACACTGTCTGAAGCAAAACATAATAATGAAGCTATCTAAAGAGCAAAACACCAATTAAATGAAGCAGCATGTAAAATGGAGTCACACAATACAAAATGGAGTATATAATGACATACATTACATGAAATAGCATACAAAATGGAGTGACAATAATCAACATATTATACTATCACTACACTGTGAAATCACCCTTCTGGCCTGAATAACGCCATGACAGTGACAGGATTCATGAGGAGGGGTCCCAAAAACCCCATGTTGAAAATTTGGTGCCAAAATTCCAAAAAATGCCTGAGATATGCAACAAAGTTGAAAAAACCCTATCTATTACATTATACAGCTTACTGGCACTTCCTCAGTTCGAGGTCAGCTTTGAAGAGTGCAGACGTGTTCCTGGCCCACCAAAGATCATTGTGCCAAGCTCTGGAGGTAAGTATGGGGTGAGGGGGGGGTGTGGGGAGGCAGGGTGTGCACTGAGTGGGCACAGGTTGCAGGAGGGAGCACTGGCAGACCGCAAGGGACTGTTTTTTCTATACAGGGGAAAAAAAAGAAAATGACAACGCGGGACGGTTTCCAATTTTACAGGGGCATTTGGCATGCTGGGGTGGGCTCCCAGCATGCCAAGGGACTCTTTTTGGTGGGGGCCAGCTGAAGCCAATGGGGACTGGGCACCCCGTCAGCAGACAACAAAACCAGGGGGAGGGGGTTACATCATGCTGATGGGGAGTGGGCTCCCCCATCAGCTAAGTAAACATTGCAGGCCCTGAAGCTGGTGGGGATTGGGGCACCCCCATCGGCCAACAAAGACATTTGGGGGGGCACATGCTGCTGAGGGAGATTGGGCACCCCATCAGCATGGGAGGCTGCCTAATATTGTTTGTGAATACGGTGGCAAGGCATCCGCCATGTTCACAAACAGTATTAGGCTAGCTAACGCTCCGCCCTGCAATGACAGGTCACTCCCTCATTGCAGCACAATGACTCATGCTGCAATGATGAGGTGGCCCCTGATTGTTGCAGTGAAAACATTACAACTTGGTGCACTTTTTGGAGACCAGTGTCATTGGCACACTGTGCCTCCATTGGTCCACCAGTGCCAAGCCCCGAAATGCAGTGCCTCCCTTGGCTGAAACATTGCCGCGCCTCCACAACCCGCTTCTCTCCTAAGCTGTCACAGCATGTTTCATGCGCATGTGCAAGCAAACATAAAAAGGGGCCTGCTGTGGTAGCTTGGGTAAAGCCTTGTGGTAATCATGAAACTTATCTTTCTTGCTATACTGTTAGTAGTTTGGGGGGGGTTCATACTTATATTGACTGAGGGACCTATGAATGCCAAACTCTGTGTTGTGTTTGTGCTTAGCAGAAATATAGGATCAGACTGTCAGGGGTGGAGGAATTTTGCAATGGGAGATGTTAGGATCAATCCCACAATGATCACATACTTTTGTTTTTGTGGTTTTATTAAGTTGGGGCAGTTGCGGGAGGCCCACCACCAGCCAATGTGTAGGTCAATAACCAGAGTTGCTCAAATAGTAAATAAGTTTCTGTGTTGGGCTAACAGGCCCCAGGGTAAAACTACAAGGAGGGTGGTATACTTATTTAAGCATTTATTGATTTTGTATCTCATGATATGTGGTGATATCCATCCCAGTCCAGGCCCTGGTTCCCCTGAGTCCCTGGATGGAAACATGTATCACAGTGGGGAATTTAATATAGTGCATTTTAATTCCAGAAATATACAGGGGAAATTTGACCTAATAAAGAATTAGGTGGGGGAGTATCAACCTCAGATTATTGTATTCACAGAGACATGGTTGAGTCATAGAGTTAGTGATGCTACTATGGAACTGGAACAGTATCAAATGTTCAGAAAAGATAGGAACAAGAAGGGAGAGGTATTTTTATGTTTGCTTGCATGCATGCGCAAGAAACATTATGTGGCAGCTTATGAGAGAAGCGGGTTGTGGAGGTGTGGCACTGTGGTGGCCAATGCAGGCACTGCATTTGTGGGCTTGGCAGTGTTCGGCCAATGCAGCTCCACTGTTCTGATGACACTGAGTCTCCAGGAGTGCCACAAACTTGAAATGATTTTGCTGTGGCAATCGGACAACGCTTCATCATTGCAATGTCAGCAATTTATCTCTGTGTTGGGTCTGAATAGTGCAGACTACAAGCTGACATTGCGATGCCAGGGCAGACCCTGTTTGTTGCACCAAATGGTTATGATCCATGACTGGATTATTTATTTTTCTAATTTCTTTCCCCCGCCCTGCTATGTGACTGCATGGCTGCTGACCGGCTAAATTTCTCCCCCCAAAAAACCACCACAGTGGTTCCCACCCCGACTCTCTACCTCAGCAAGTGAGCCTCTCGGCTCCGGTTCCATCTCTGCAGACCACACACCAATCATGTAGCCTAGCTACCTTTGTGCGTGTAAAGTCTTACACCACCTATGGTGCAGTGCTCGCAGTAGTTGCACAGCTGTATAACTCTGCAGACACACAGTCCCTTTACTCTGCCACTCTGCCCTTACCTGCTGTGGAAGGAATGTACAGCTGTGCTGCCAGTGAATGCACTCCAATGCCTCTGGTTTCCTTGACTGCTACCCCCCCATGGCCCCTGACAGGCTCCTACCCCGACTCCAACTGGCCAATTGCCCTGCATCTGAACAAAGCTGACATGGAGGGCTGCGCATGCTGTGACTGTGTCCCCGGTGCCCGCTTGTGCTCAGGCTGCTGATGCTCTGCTCCTGTTGCCCTCCGTCATGCTGCCCACCTCATCGCCGGAGTCACGGGTCCCTTCCTGACAATGCTATACTCCACTTACGGCCCGATTGGTTTTATTAGGGGGTGGGTGCTTTACACTGCAGAGTAACATTCAGTACAACAATGGTAGATCCCACAGGTACATGGAGTTCGTCTCTGCTGTTTTTTTTTTTTTTACCATGGCTATTTTCTGTGCCGGAAAGCATAGGTGTTGGAAACAAGGGGGGGTGAGAGGGGTGGCAGCCCCCCACTTTATGAATTGCCCCCTTCATTAATTCAAGTGGCTGCCCCCTGCAGAATGAATTCCCTCATTATGCAACAGCTTGCAGTGCCTTGAATTTGCTGCCTCCCCGCCCTGTCACTAACAAGAGAAACAGCTGCTTTGTAAATGCCTCCTTGCAGAGTTGTAAAGTACAGTCATTATTATGACTGCTTTACAACTCAGGAACTGTCTCTAACACTTCTTCAAAGCAACCCAGCAGATGTTCACACCTCTTGTCTCCTCTTTGTTTTGGGAGTCTCCGTGTCAGGAGACTTAAGCACCCCCATAGCACAGCTAGTCAACCCAGTAAGGCAGATGAGACAATCAGACAAGATAACACTTAAAATTAAATGGATCTGTTGCGTCTCCACTGTGCTGGCACCTCAGTACAATTATTTGATTAGTTATTTCTTTAAAAGTCCCACAGAAGTTCTGAGCCCTCCCCAGGCCCCAAGAACAAAGCCAGGCTAGTGCAAGCCAAGGAGGGTAATAGGTATAAAGGTAGCAACCACCACAACATGGCTGATCCAATTTCCTCTTGACTCCTGCTTCCTGTAATAACCTGGCTGCCTTGTTGCTGTGGCCATTGGGGTTGAGAGAGTGACTGGTGGTTGCCGATTTCATTCAGATTTGCCTTGGTGGAGACGGAGTGAAGATGACCAGACCAGACCCAGATAATTGGTGGCTGGAGCTGCTCTTGCTTGCAGTGCACCACTTAGTGTTCTGAGACTCTCCAGTCGAGACTGACTCTGTTTGAAACCCTTTCATTAATTTGTTTCATTTATTTATTTTTTAAGGCAATTTAAATTTAATTTGAAGAGCTCTGACTCAGAGCTTAGCTTGAAATAAAATAACATCCCCAGTGGTGACAGTCCAATTCCAAAGTGCCGACCCTGTGGTAACTCAATCCACTGTCTGGTGTCCGTTAATTAAATTAAGTTCTCTCGCTACTGGTATAGTTGGAAGGCCATCTGGTTCTGTAGCTTTCCACCAGCCCATTTGCAGCTTGCCTTGCACCCTCCCAGCATTGCCCAGCCCCATTCGAAAAAGTCCAGTGTGGTGCCAGTGTGCCACTGTCCACTCCATCTCCAGTTGGTGTTCGTTTGTGACTTTGTTAGTAGTATATCAGTCAATGTGCTCCTCCTCCTGCCTCCTTATCACAGGTAGTGGGCGGGCTGTCAGGTCACTGCTGGACATAAGAAGAACCAGGATTACGCCAGGAAGAACATTCCAATAGGCTGTAACTGGTCTGGACCTGTCATGCTGGCTGTACTGCTACTAGTATTTACAGGTAAAAAAAAGTTAAAGCTATGTTCATAAAACTCTCCTCCCTTGGCTTAGAAGATATTGTTCACTAATTTAGGGTATGGGGCTACAGATAACCAATTAACACTTATTTAAAATTGCTGTACTGAAGATAATGTGTTTCCAATGAAGCTGTGTATTTTTTATAAAAGCTGTGAATTTATTGAGTTATGAATTTACTGACAGTAAATAAACAAGTTATCAAAGGGAGCTATGTATCTTTTTACTACAGCTGTGAACTTGCTGAGTTTTGAATTTAAATTATGTTTTTGAAAGTAAAAAAAGATATAAAAGCCTATAAAATTATAATCATAGGGTGGTAAGGAAAATTTACATTATTTTAACCATTTTACTGTGACAATCTCCAGAGTCCCCTCATGAGATCAAGTATTAATTGAGGGCCCAAAGCACAACTAGGGAGGGCTAAGATTGAATTGTGAACAGATTATATCTTAGACCCTCCTGGGAATTGTTTAGGCATTGCATAGTATTGCCCACTATTGGTGTGTAAGTTCTGAAGTGGCAAAAGTGCTTAAGGGCAATGTGTGTTTAATTGTTGCATTTGCTAGCTTAATGCTCCTAATATTCTACTGATGTTGTGTACTGTATTTGGATATATGGTTGAAGAATTAATAATTAAAAAAATAATTTCTTTAAAACTTTTAATGACCTGAATGGTCTTAGTAATGTAGAGTAGTATCAGGCATCTGCTTCTTTGTATGGTACAAGGTTGCCTTGACTGTGAACACATTTTGTGCACTTTAGTGAAGGACTTGGGAGCTGGGATAATATATATATATATATTTTTTTTTTTTCTTGCATTGTTTCTACTGCTTGGTCCCCGGTTGACTACCATCCTCATCCACCCATCCAGACCCGTACCCTGAGATCAGGCCACTACCCCTCTACCCCCATGGATTACCCCCTGTGGCAGGGTGGTGCGGAGCCCCCCCCAGCTCGGCTCAACTCACCTTCACAGGATCCAGTGTGGGGCGTGCCATTTGAGGTCTGGGCCTGTGGGTGGACAGCTCATCAGTGTGTCCGGGACCAAATTTTTTCATCCTCCATTTTTGTCCTTGCATGAGGAGTGTGCAATGGCACTCATGGAAGGATTACGCACTTGTCCGCACGTGCTCCTCCCCGATGCCTGTCCCATCACGCTCCCTTCTGTAGAGTAGTGGTGCTATATCCACAGCCTCCGCTAGTGGACATCCTTGCACTGACTACTGGAATCCATCCTCCCCAGAGAGGGAGAGCAGTCCGTCAGACACTCAATCCCTCTCCTCCTCTGCCAACCCCTGGTGATCCGTGCTCGTTCCCAAACACGGGTCGCTGGCATGGCGCGAGGTAAGGTGACCAGCACCTCAGCCCTCAGTGCCACCGGGCCGGCGGGGATAATATTTTTACTTGTTGATACACAACAGTAACAGTCAGTGACAAGGAAGGAGCAGGAGATGGCAAGAGAGAAAGGTGAATAACAGGAGGAAGAACTTGGAAGAAAAAGCAAGTTAGTGTTAAAATCAAAACAAAGACAAGGAAGGGTTTATTAATTAATTCCTTTATTGATTAAGGTTACAATAACATTTTATCATATAGTCAATGATAGATGTGTAAAGAGTTCCTTACAACTAAATGCCTTAGATCCTTTTTTGGTTAATGGTGTGCTGTGCTGAATATGAAATATAAAGCATGGTTGACATTGGTATTCATTTATACCAAAAAAATGACCAGGTGTACGCACTGTCTGAGGTGATGATATCAGACTGTTTCCTGGTGTGTGCTTGGGAAAAAGGAGTTAGATGCATGTATGATAACTGGTGACCCCCATTATCAACCCATTTTCGCGTATTGTAAAAAGTCATATCAACCTGCAGGTTGATATGAAAAACTTGTATCAACCCATGAGTTAATACAGCTTTTACAGCCTCATGCCAGGTTGTCTGTAGCAGACTAGCTGAATAAAACAGTCTGAGGCAGCATGAGATGGTTCTCCACCCATAGATCCTGACTGACAGCATAACCCTCAGTTCAAAAGAAGAAACATACAGAGCTGAGTCACAAAGTGTAAAAAGTGTACTTTCCTCACTACACCTTACTGTTTCCACAGGCTGCCTGAACTTTTACCTCAGTGTCACGGCAACTGGGATGACCCCGACCCATGTAGATGATGAATTAACAATGCTGAAGACAGATGTGAAGGACTTTGGCAAAGTTGTTTATTTAACCTACTAAATAAAATGTTTTTTAGTCCTTTTTTTTTAACTTCATTGCTGCGACTGATGATTGTTAAACCATCCACTTTCCCCAACTCAAACTGATGACCCATAAGGACCCGAAGTTGACTGTGTTTTTGTTCTTTTGCTCCAGTTATTATAAAAAATAAGATGTATATGGGGGGTGATCTGCGGGTTCTTTTTAACACATTCTCGGTGTGTGAAAATATAGAGACCTCATGAGTTTCACTCTCGAGGTTTCTATATTATCACACTCCTTGGGTGCGTAAAAATACTGCATATCACCCCCTACATATGCATTATTCTCTATGCAATTCACAGCAACTGAACATGGTTACAAGGCTATAAAAAGTAGGCATAGACATGGAGACAGTGCAATATGCAATAAGCATTCCAATAAATTAACCCAGGACTTGATAAAGCATCAGTATTGATGAGAATTGAGTCAGTCAGCCTCAGCTCTACTTTTGCTTTTTTTTGCTGGTGACTGGTGGATAGGGGGCATTTTTTAGCCTTATTTCTTGTGAATTGGAACATGAGTAGTTTTGGTTTGATTTGCTGTAACAACATGCAAGTCAGTGCTAAGAATATTAATTACTTGCCATACTGTAAGTGACAGGGTATGCCAGTCCAACAGTGGCAATAACATGTTGTGGGCTGGGCCTGGACTGTGGACAGGACATTGAACTGTATGGCAAATGTCTGCCCAATCTCTGGATTTGGCTCTGTACTGTACCCCAACCCAACCAGACTATATGTGAAATTACAATTTAAGAAACAAGGACACTCCAACTATTGGCATGTATTTTGAAACTGCAAAATATATGTTACTGTACAATTTTCAGTAAATAGAAAAAAAAAAGAACTTCAAACAGGTTTGACGAAAGCAAAATAACCATAGGTACACGCCAGGGGCAGGGTTGGGGATTTGGAATGACTGCCCCTACCCCATCATGAATCTGGAAATTCAGGGGGTGAGGTAGCAAGGGTTAATTTGAGTGGCACATGTGGGGGGGGGCAGATAAAAGATCCAAGTTTTTGTGCCACCTCACACCTGAATTTGCAAATTTATGGTTGGGCAGTCTTTCCAAGTCCCCAACCCTGCCCCTGATGTGTACCTATGGATATTTGCCAGACATTTTCATGTAACTGCATTCTTAACATTACGATCTTCATCATAAGTGTACAATTATTGAATTTTTGTATGGCACAAACTAGTTTAGAAAAAATGCCCTTTGTACCCTCATAAGTGCCCTTCCAATCCTCTGCCTCCTCAGCTTTTATCATCTTGAGATTTAAAGGCACTAAGTAATGTGTAGAAATACACTTGTTTTTACTAAGAGCAATGAGACAGGATTATATATAAATACAACAGCTCTCCCTGCAATAACAATTAGCGAAGAACATGTACACTCATATTTAAATTTCTTTGGTAACATCATATGCTAATACTATAATATCAATTCCCATTGAGTGAATTTTTTCCAAACAGTGCCCACTCAGAGAATTTTCTCAAAACAGTGGTTTTATGCTGTTTTGTAACACACAATCATTCAAAAAACAGTCTTTATTTTTATTAGTTATTTATAATAGACACCTCTTTTTGGTGGGGTGTTTGTGGGAGTGCAGCAGAAACGCCATACCTATGAGGATAAAAAAACTGCAAAAATCAGTGGCAGAAAAAATAGTCATTTTAAACCCTTACAGAACTCCAATAAGTTCTAAGTCTATCAGCAGCCTAAATTAATACTTTTACTACAGGCACATTTACCTCAGCAAGATCAATAACCATAAATTTAAAGCGTATCTGTCTGCTACTTCTTTGTGCGTGTTTATGCCTCCAGACCTACAGGTGACGCTGTAGGGTTTGTGGCTCACTATTGTGTTCTGCATTCCAGCTTGTGTTGTTCTCTTCTCCTCCTATCTCAGCTGTTCATTCACCTTGATTCCCATAATAACTCTGTACAAGCTGCAGTTACCTGGCATGCTGGAACTGAAAGGGGAAGGCTCAGTGTTCAGACAGTTTGGCAGGGAGTGTGCCCGCTTTCTGAGCCCTGTTTCCTGGATTTAAGACATCCCCCCCCCCAGCCTTGGACAGGTAAGCATGGGATCTGTGAAAACCTTAGACTAGTAGATATGGTCCATTTCTACCCTGGGGGTGCAGTGCTGGCTGATTTAAAACAAATATTCATGCTGTTTCACATATGGAAATGTTTCTAAATGAATGTGCCCCGCACACTACCCTGGACACCGAAATAGTGTAGTGCTGTGGTATATAACTTGTGACATAGATACAGTGTACATATAGCATGGGGAATAGGTACCTTATACTGTTGTAATATGCCACATGAAATAGATGCAGTGTACTCTTTACTACATAGCATGTGAAATAAGTATAGTATAGAGTGTTTTATACTACAGTATACTGTGCTGTATGTTGTACATTATTAAGCATGTGAAAGAGATACAGTATATTGTGTATTGCAGTATATTTATTTCCAAAGTGTTACCAGGAAAGACATACTGAGGTGGTTAAGAAGCTTATTTCCAGATGCTTGGGGTTTTGGAGAATACGGGGCAAAATAATGAGGTACTGTAAGTAGAAAAAACAACTAATAGGTAAATAAGCATAACAAATTAACAGTTGTGCAAGCAGTAGGTATAGTACACTGTGTAACATAGAAAACATAGAAACATAGACTTTGACTGCAGATAAGGACCGCTTGGCCCACCTAGTCTGCCCATTTCCCTACCTAGAGGATTAGCTGCAGATACTATTTAACCAACAGCCTATTTCTTCCTACCACCCACAAAAATTGCCTTATGTCTGTCCCATGCATTCTTGAATTCTCCCATAGTTTTAGACCCCACAACCTCCTCAGGAAGGCTGTTCCATGCATCCACCACCCTCTCTGTGAAAAAATACTTCCTCACATTGCCCCTGAGCTGTCCCCTCTCTATCTTCAAATTGTGTCCCTTTGTTCTTGCACATCTCTTTTTCTGAAAGATGCTACCCTCTTGGACTTTGTTGGTTCCACTGAGGTACTTAAATGTTTCTATCATGTCCCCCCTCTACCTCCTTTCCTAAAGGGTATACATATTAAGCTCCAGTAGCCTCTCCTCGTATGGCTTCTCTTGCAGACCCTGCACGATTTTACTTGCCCTCCTCTGAACTGCCTTCATCCTGTCTATGTCCTTGCGGAGATGGGGTCTCCAGAACTGGACACAGTACTCCAGATGGGGTCTCACCAACTGTCTGTACAGGGGGCTAAAAACTTCCTGTTTTCTGCTGGTGATGCCTCTCCCTATTCATCCCAGTATCCCCCCAGCCCTCCCTACCGCCTTCTCACATTGCTTGCCAACCTTAAGGTCATCTGATATGATTACCCCCAGGTCCCTTTCCATTTTTGTTGTTGTTATTACCTCCCATTGTGTAATCTTCCCCTGGGTTTTTGTTTCCCAGGTGCATTACTTTGCACTTCTTTGCACTGAATCCAAGCTGCCATACTTCTGACCTTTCCTCCAACCTTGCCAAGTCCCTGCTCATCCTTTCCACACCTCCTTGTGTATCAACCCTGTTGTAGATCTTTGTGTCATCTGCAAAGAGGCATATTTTTTTCTTCCAGTCCCTCTGCAATGTCACTTATAAAGACATTAAAAAGGACTAGACCCAGTACTGAACCCTGCGGTACCCCACTAGTAACCCCTCTTTCTTCAAAGTGGACTCCATTTACAATTACCTTCTGTGTCCTGTTGTTCAGCCAATGTTTTACCTAGGCTACCACCCTGGGACCCACTCCCAGGCTGGTTAATTTGACTACTAATCTTTTGTGTGGGACTGTGTCAAATGCCTTGCTAAAGTATAGGTAGGCCATGTCCACAGCCCTTCCCTGGTCTACTATTTTGGTCACCCGGTCAAAGAAATCAATTAGATTCATCTGACATGACCTTCCCACTGTGAACCCATGCTGCCTTGGGTCCTGTGCCCCACTGGCCTCTAGGTACTCAACAATTCTTTCCTTCAGAAGTGATTCCATCACTTTTCCTACCACAGAGTTCAAACTGACAGGTCTGTAGTTTTCTGCCTCTGTCTTGCTCCCACTTTTGTGAAGGGGAATCACATCAGCCTTCTTCCAGTCCTCAGGTACCACACCATCTCCCATGATTTGTTATAAAGGGTAGTCGATGGTGTCACTAGTTCTCTGCTTAATTCTTTTAGAATTCTGAGGTGAATTCCATCTAGCCCCACTGCTTTGTCCTCCTTCAGTTTTAGGAGTTCTTTCAGAACCCTTTCTTCCATGAAAGTACTGGGATCGACCCCCCTCTCCAGAGTGCTTTTGTTAATTGAATTAGGCACCTCCCCTGCTTCTTCTTTTGTGAATACTGAACAGAAGTATTCATTCAGTATCCCTGCTTTTTCACTGTCACTCTCTTCCCACCCACCATCCATTCTATTCAGCCTCACTATCCCTCCCTTTGTCTTTCTATGCTCCCTGATATACCTATAAAAGGTTTTAGCCCCCTTCTTAACCGAGTTGGCTATCTTTTCCTCAGTTTGTGCATTTGCTATTCTGACTACCCTCCCTGCTTCCTTCTGCCTTAACTGGTACAGTTCTCTGTCCTGCTCCTTCTGTGTTTCCTTATACTTCCTAAATGCTATCTTTTTCTCCCTAACCTTCACCACCACTTCTTTTGACAACCATAGTGGCTTTTTCTTTCATTTTGATTTGTTTATTTGCTTCACACAAAGGCTTGTTGCCTCTGTGATGGCAGTTTTGATATTTCCCCATTGTTGCTCCACCACTCCTTCTAGCCTGTTTGCTAGTGCATTTCTAAGGCACTCTCCCATCTTGCCAAAGTCAGCCCTCCTGAAGTCCAGAACCCTCACTTTTGTATGGCTTGACTCTGTAGCTGAGTTTATCATGAACCACACTGTTTGGTGGTCACTTGTTCCCAAATGGCTACCCACTTCTAGATTTGAGATCCTCTCACTGTACCCATTTGGGAGTATGAGGTCTAAGATTGCTCCCTCATGAGTAGGTTCCAAAACTAGCTGTCTGAGGCATGCCACCTGAAGGGCATCAAGAATGGCCCTGCTTTTGGAAGTGGCTGAAGAAAAGGTGCTCCAGTTAACAGCTGGAATATTAAGGTCCCCATCAAAAGTATCTCCCCATTCACTGCCATCCTAAGTATGGCTTCTATCATATCCTTGTCCATTCCCTCCCCCTGACATGGGGTCTGTATACAACCCCTGTGCGGATTGTGGTGCCATTGCCAGTCTCTAAGGTGACCCACAGTACCTCCTCTCCTCTCCTCCCTGTTTACTCTTTTGTTCAGTTGCTTTTATCCCTTCCATTACATAGAGAGCTACTCTCCCCTCTTCTGCCCTCCCTGTCTCTCCCGTAGGTTGTGTACCCTGGTATGTTAACATCCCATTGTAGTATGTATGAAGTATATATGAAGTATATATGAAGTATATATGTAGTATTGTATTGTAGTAGCAAATTGTCAGTTTTGCACACCTCCTTATGAACAGTACAGCTGTCATTTTTCACATCCTTCCTGAAATGTGTTTTCACACATCTGGCACAACATGGCGTGGTCACTGTGGGAAATCAATGTTTTGGACAGTCTAAGAAAATCATACTGATAGTAATATGAGCAGAGGTCACAAAATGCCTGTGTTGACAATTTAGTAAAAAGAATTCCACTAAATGGGCTGGCAGTATACCCTAGAAGTTAGAAGAATGAGGTTTGAATGAGCTTGGTACATCCAGCAGACCAGACCTGAGTTTGATTCTCACAACCTCCACTTGAATACTGTGTGACTCTGAGCAAGTCACTTAACCACCCAGTGCTCCCAGCTCACCCCTGAAAACAGGCACTTGTGCCTAATGGGCCTTACCTAGTTATGAAAGACTAAGATAAAAAAATGACTGTCTTATCAGCCTGCATTGTGCAATTTCCATGTACGCTCATCAGTTCAAGGATTTTTTATATTTTCACTCCAGATTTCCAACATTGCCTTCTCTTCACACCTCTCTATGAATGGTACAGCTGTCATTTTTCACATCCTGCCTGATCTGTGTTTTCGCACATCTGGCACAGAATGGTGCAGCTGCTGTGGGAAATCAACGTTTGGGACAGATTAACAAAATCACAGTGCCGCTGTTCATGAGTCAAATGCATTCATGAGGTGGGGGTCACAAAAAGGCCATGTTGAAAATCTGTAGTGCAAATACCAACAAACGCCCAGGCTATTAGGGTTTCTAACCATAACATACTACACTGTATAGACTGACAGGCATCGGGGGTGTGCCTTTGAATTGCCTACTGTAATGCTCACTTCATTCCATCCCCCACCCTGAAGCCAGTGACAGGCATTGAGGTGTGCCTTGGACACTTTGGACCCAGAGTTCATCCCATTCTCCTATACTACACCCATTTCAGCATATGTCCTTATGAAATGGGGTGACTCTAAAGCTGAACACCCCAAGGCACATCTCAACACTTGTCAGTGTCTGCAGGATAGGGTGAAGTGAAATGCTGTGAGCGTTATGGGTGATGACCCAAAGGCACACCCCAATGCCTGTTCATCTCTGCAGGGCGGAGGTGGGGTTGGTGCGAGTTAAATATTTCACTGCCATTCCTATTCTGTATCTGTCTAACTCCTGCATGTCCAATGCTAATATCAGCAAGTAAACATTCGGCATTGACAAATGCTTGTTCTTTGTGTGAGATCAACATTGGAGATAGGGGAGCTTAAAGACACTAGTACTGAGGGAGGTCTGGAAACCTTACCTATAATAATAAAAAGTCCACCTACAAAACCACTTTTGTTGATAGGAATCTATAAACCACCCAAAATAAAGAATGAGGTATCTAACATGTTGCAGGATTACTAAGGTATACAGGGATACACATGAAATACTTCTTTTGGGAGATTTTAATGTGAATTGGGCACAAATAAATTCAACTCATCCTTTGATTGAACTACAGGAGGTTTTGGGCCTTATTCAATTACTTGAGGACCCAACCAGATTAAATATGCAACAGTTGCAGAATTCTACAACTTTTAATCTTATATTTACAAACCGCCCAGAGGTTTATGAAAAAAAGAGGTGCATTGTCAGAAGTTTTTTCAGATTATCAGGTCATTTTTGCCACACTTAAAGATATGAAGGTCATACAAAGTTCTACTTTCATCAGTTGGAGAAGTTTTAAATGTTTTGATTATGTGAAGTTCATGCTGGATGTGGAAAGTAGGTGCTGGGATAGAATGGAATTGATCCCAGATGCTACTGGGGTATGGCCATATTTCCAACAGGAGTTCTTAAGTATTTGTAACTCTCTTGTTCCAAGAAGATGTAGAAAGGTTAGGTCTTCAAATGCTAGGTGGTATAATGCCTCCCTGCATAAAATTAAAAAAGCAAGAAATAAGAGCTGGTTAAGAGTTAAATGAACTGGCTTGATCAGTGACTGGTTGACATATAGACAATTAAGAAATAGTTATACTAAGGAACTTAGAAGGGCTAAACAGGGTTATTTTAAAGATAAGCTCCATTCATATTATAACAACAATCCAAGGCAATTCTGGAGAACAGTGGCTAACCTAATAGGAAATAAAAATAGTCAACAAACAAAAAGAATTGAGTGTGAGGGGCAATCAGTCCCTATTAGTAATAATGTGGCAAACTTGTTTATATATAGATATAGAGGAGATCTATTATTATTGTTTAAAATTATAAGGGACCCAACCTTACTTTCAGTACTAGGTTTGATTCACATCCAAAGGGACTTTCTATTAAAAAGTCATAAATATCAACTAAAGCTTACCAACCCAAAAAGCCAACTAAGAAGAATTTTTTTTACACACGTATTATTCCTATGTGGAATACCCTTACTAGGGATGTCACAGAAGTTGACTCTTTTGACTGCTTTAAGACTAAACTTGACAGTTATCTAATGATCTTGGGTTACGGGAACTCATGTCTATGTTGTAGGAGGTGTGCATAAATGGGCCAACAGCCTTCTGTACATCTAATCCTCCTAGTATGACTCCTAGTATGATATGGGAGCGCAGACTCAAAACCCTTATTTACCATATGCAACCAGTATGAGTACTATGGATAATAGTAGATTAGGGCTTGATGGGCAAAGAGTTTTTTCCTTTAGTCAAATTAAAGTGGATGAAGTTAGGAATGAATTGCTGGCAATGAATGTTACTAAGGCTAAAGGGTCAGATACTATTCCCACTAAATTGTTAACGTATGTAGCTCCCTGTATAGCCCATCTACTTGCCTTTTTATTCAATTATTCACTTACAATGGCAGAATACCCAGAGGAATGGAAACTGGCTAAGATTGTATCAGTCTATAAAGGAGGTTCAGAGATGGGAAGTGACAATTTTAGACCCATCTCCTTGCTCTCCCAAACCTCTAAAATTATGGAAAGGTTGGTTTTTAGACAGTTGAAGAATTATCTAGAGGAGGGAGATTTGTTAAACATGTACCAGTCTGGTTTTAGATCAAAGCACTGTACTCAGACAGAACTGTTGAAAGTGATGGGGGATATCCAGATGGGCCTGGACAGGAGGAACTCAGTAGGAGTCATATTTATAGATCTATCAAAGGCATTTGACATCTTGAACCATGAGGTCCTTCTATCCAGGCTCTGAGATATGAGAATAATGGGGTCAGAATAGAAATGGTTCAGTTCCTACCTTATGGGTCAAGAACAAATGGTGGAAATTGGTGAATACAGATCTACAGTTCCCAAACTGAGGTAGGTGTGCCCGAGGGTTCTATCCTGGGCGTCCTACTTTTTAACATCTGTATAAATAGTATAGAATTCAGTGACCCTGATATTAGATACCACATATATGCAGATGATACTCTGATCTATGTGTAAGGTAGTTCACAGGATAGTATCACCACCAAAGTAAATCTAGCCTTTTCTGAGTTACAAATACTTTTCACTTATTTGAATTTAATTCTAAATGTAAAGAATACACAAGTGGTGCATTTCAGAGGATCTACAAGAGAATACCAGCCTCTGGACATCAGGACCAATGGGGATGAGAAAGTCCAACATATAACTAGTTACAAATATTTGGGAATATGGCTAGATTATAGATTAAAATGTGGTAAGCATCTGGAAAATCTGTTGGGCAATCTCAGTAGAAAATTGGGATGCTCTATAAATTGAAGCCTTATACAACTTTACAGGTGTGACACAGGATTGTGGACACCATAATCATACCTGTAATAGATTATGGGGATCTGATGTATGGGGGGGCTCAGGGACAGAGCTGGCAAGGCTGGATGTCATGTATAATAGGCTTCCCGCTTCATCCTCAACACCCCCAAGAACACCCACCACTGCAATCTATACAGAGCTTTAAACTGGTGGTGTTTAGAGGATAGGAGGATCAGGCATTTAACAACCTTTATGGGTAAAATAAGTAGAAAAAAATTGCCTAGATATACCTTGAGAAAGTTTGAGGTTAAGGAACAAAGGAAGGGGTTGAGATCTTCTAGGGGCATAGAATATACTGTCCCCAAATATAACATGGAATTGGGTAGGGCATCACCCCTTTGCAGGGGTCCCAAAGTTAGGAACACATTACCCTTGGAGTTGAGGTGTGTGGATGCCCCTACAAATTTAAAATTGATAGCAAATTTGTTTATAGATTTAATACAAGACTCAATAATTTGTTGTAAACATTAGTAGTTAGGGATATATATATCCCTTACTTTATATATGAGTAAATTAAATGCTGTTCAAGTATCCAACATAAGCACTTTAGTGAAAATAAATTTGAGTTTCAAAGTGAAAGGCAGGCTCAGATAGTGGTGTACCTTCCCTCTTTTTATGTTGGCTTGCCGCGCCTGCGCAAGCCAACATCTTGCGGTAGTGCAGATTTGAGGCGCAGTTGGTTGGTGAATGGGGCACAATCGGCCGGTGCTCCCTCCTTCCCCTTAATGTGTGTGCATGTTGTCCACATCTGGCGCATTGGCATACCACTGCAATCTGAGCAAAGCTTGTCAGTACGCAGCAGTCCTTTCGCCGTGCTCGCCACCATTATAGATGGCAGGACCGGCCGGAGAACTGCCGGATTTTGGGGGTGCCCAATCCCTGTTAGCTGCCCTGCTCCTTAGTCAATGTGCTGATGGGGAACCCACTCCCATCAGCATAAAGCATCTCCTCATGTGTAATGCCGAGGGGGTGCCCATTCCCCTCGGCTGTTACTGCCTCCCTTTCCTTGTGTGCTGATGGGGCAGCCTCCCCATCGGCAGAAATACCCCCAATTGTTTAATGCTGAGGGAGTGCCTAATCCCCTCAGCTCTGTGTCCCCTCCCTTCTTTGTGTACCAGGGGTGCCCAATCCACGTTGGCATAATCGCCCCCCTGTTTTGTTTGCTGACAAGGGTGCCCAATCCCCTGTCAGCTACAAATCCCCCTGAAACAGTTAGGTGGCACACTGGGAGCCCACCCCAGCGTGCCAAATCCCCTGGAAAAAAAACTGTCCCACAATGTTTTCTTTTCCTTTTACTACCTGTAAAAGAAAAATGGTCCCTCATAGTCTCCGTGCCCCCTGCTCACACCTGCACCCACCCACTGCACACCCTGCCTCCCCACACCCCCCCATACCCCATACTTACCTCCGGAGCTCTGTACGATGATCATCAGTGGACTGGGAACATGTCTGCACTCTTCAAAGCTGACTGTGAACTGAGGAAATGCTGGTAAGCTGCATAATGGGATAGATAGGGTTTTTTCAACTTTAGTACATATCTCAGGCATTTTTGTGAATGTTGGCCCCATATTTTCAACATGGGGTTTTTGGGACCCCTTCTCATTAATTCTTGCACTTTCATGGTGTTATTCAGTCCTGAAAGGTGATTTCGCAGTCACTGCATGGAATCACCTTTCAGGACTGCGTAAAGAGATGACAGTGCCACTGTTCATGAGGGGGGCTCTCAAAACCCCTATGTTGCAAATTTGGTGGGAAAAATCCAACAGATGACTGTTTTATGAGCCTGCATAGCAACTGCTCAACACATGCTCATAAGTTAGCGAATTTTCAATATTTTCATGCCAGATCCTCAACATTGGAATTTTACCACACCTTCTTGTGAACCGTGCAGCTGTCATTTTTCACATCCTGGCCGAAATGTGTTTTCACACTTCTCGTGCAGAATAGTGAGGTTGTGGTGCAAAATCAGTGTTCAGGACACATTACGAAAATGACAGTGACACTGTTCATAAGCAGAGATCCTAAAATGCCTGTGTTGACAATTTGGTGACAATACTCCATAAAGTGACTGTTTTACGAGCATGCGCAGCAACTGCACCTAACTTACCGCCGTCTTGCTAAGTAATATTTCCAATTATTTGCATGCCAGATTCTCAGCATTGGCATTTGCACACACCTTCTTGTGAACCGTGCAGCCGTCATTCTTCACATCCTGGTCAAATGTGTTTTCACACTTCCAGCGCAGAATGCTGTGCTAAATCAGTGTTCAGGACATATTGCAAAAGTGACAGTGATACTGTTCATGAACAGAGGTCCTAAAATGCCTGTGTTGAACATTGGTGACAATGCTCTCCATAAAATGAGCTGTTTCACGGGTGCATAGCAGCTTTCGCCTTTGCAGCTCGTAACACATTCACAATAATCAGTGTGGGATACTTTACTAAACCCATCTGGATTCTTGCCCTTGGGGTTATGTAGCATCCCACACCTCAGGTGTGTGTAAAATTCTCATTACACACACCACCCCATGCATTATTCTATATGTATTATGCTTTGAAATAAGGGCATGCTCCACACAATGCTTGCAGCTGCTCCACTCTTGCAAAGGGGGTGGACAGCTGCAGAGGCCCCCCATGCACAGGATGTGCACCTTTGGGGCACCCCACAGCATCCAGAGCCATTGTTATATGCTTACTCCATGCTCAAATCATGGTCACAGGACCCATCTCTGCGGCGGGCTGGAGGTAGGCAAAGGGACAGACAACTGCATGATTCTGCACATTGCCAGGGAAGCAAGTGCAGCTGGCGCAGAGGGCATCTACTTTGGGGCTGTAATACCACCTATGTGCCCCTCGCTGACTGGTTGTCCAGTTCATACCGGCGCAAGTACAGCCCATTCTCCACTGGCCCCCAGTCCCGGGTGAAGAGGTATGGGCTGATGGTGTCACTTGCACTGGTCTGATATTATGGTACATTTCTAGCTGGTTTTGAAGTGGGAATGGCAGCCTCTGGTGGACTGGCATGGCTGCCATATCCTGTGGACCTCCACCCCTGATGTCAACCACTGGTCCTGCACAATAAGGCCAGAAGACCCCAAGGCACACCACAACACTTGTCAGTGTCTGCAGGGTAGGGTGCGGTGAAATGGTGTGAGCGCTATGGATGACTATCCAAAGGCACATCCCAGTGCCTGTCAGTCTCTGCAGGGTGGGGTGGGGTGGGGTTGGCATCCGTCAATACTTCACTGCCATTCCTATTATGCAGCTCTCCATCTGCACTACTAATGCCAATGCCAGCAACACAACATTCCGCATTGACAAATGCTTGTTGAAATTGTTATGCTGTAAATGTAAGTTGTCATTGGATGAACCAATATTGCTATATATTTATATATTACATGTGTAATGAATTGTTACCATATTATTTATATGTTCATTGTCTATATGTTTATTTTCCATGTTTTAGGGACCTCCTTGAAAATTAGTTGATACTCAATGAAGTTCAATCCTGTTCATATTGATTATGAATAAAATTTTACTATACCATAGTATAGAGCATATGTGGGGCCACACCCAGATTATTGTTCTCCATTGTGGAGCCCCCACTTGCAAAGTGATGTAAAATGAGTCGAGGGTGTACAGAAAAGAGTATCAAAGGTGCTGGATGGTCCCCAAAACATGGACTGTGAACAGAGATTCAAGGAATTAAATCTTTACACACTGCAGCTTAGGAGCACCAGAGGGGATCTATTACAGATGTTCAGAATTTCAAGGGATACACAGCTAATGACAGACCTTGGGTTACTACACAGTCAGAGGGACTTCTCTCTCAGAGGTCATAATTTTCAGCTTATGCTGACCTTTCCTAAAAGAAATACAAGAAGATTTTTACTTTACCCAGAGGATAGTGCCCATATGGAATTCTCTCCCCAGAGAGGTGGTGGAAGTGGACTCTTTCAAAAGCTTCAAATTAAAATTAAACATCTACTAAACCCTATGGGAAATAAATAAACACACTTGTGGGAGATGTACCACAATGGGCTTTTACCTTCTGTACACCTATCCACTCCTAGTATTACTCCTAGAATATCCCACTAACTGCCTGGTTCTGATTCTATTTGTCAACTGATACTTTGTACTAATAGGGTCATCAAAGGGATCTATTATTTTTTTCCATCACCCAAGCTATCCCCTTTATGGAAGCATCATTATGTCTTGGGGTTTGCCGCTGGGGTGCACCTACAGTATATATCGGGAGTCCTATGTCTTACCATTTACTGATTAATATTAGGCTGCATGTCAGACAACTCACTAGTCCCCTGTATGCCCACTTCTCATGTGTTTACTCCCAGGATAATCTCAACCTCACCTTATTACCCTCTATGGTCTCAGAAAAGGGGGAAATTGTTATGTGGGTATGGTATATCTGAGGGTCCATAAACAGCAGATTTTCCTTCTGTCAGAACAAAGGCTTATAATATCACTTTTTATAATGATACTTTTAGATTTACCTCAGGCCTTACCCAAACATTCTTTTCATAAATTTCCAAAAATAATAAAAATCACATATGATATTATCCTATGCTCTCCAGATTCAAATATAACGGCAAATGGCACTGCTTTTCACACTTATAATTATGAAAAATATATGATGTATTGACACCTATACAATAGTTCTAAATATTCCTCATTAGCATGAATATTAAGCATAACTGTAAACAACAACAACATTGTTTCAGATAATTCAGCAAACTAATAAAACAAATGTTAGCTAATAAACATTGCAAATGAATAAGCAATATTCAGCATAATAAATGGTAATAGTTACACTAAATTTTTATCACACTTAGTATTTAACATAACCTTTATGCATAAGAACATATACTTATAAGATCGATATCTCAGATTATTTCTAAAGAAAACTTGTTTCAAAACTTCATAACATGTGAAATGTATTTTGTATGAGAGCTGGAAACAACTTATTACATCAGTGTTTTGTACTACACTTTTATAAAACTCAGTTTTTACTTTTTATATCATGCAAAATATTTTTCATTTTAAAGCTTTTAAGCTATATATCCAAGTTCTATAGTTAAAAATAAATCCCCTTGTTACTTTCCCAGATAAGCCAATTTAAATTACAAAGAGCCAGATATTCAAAACTTTGCCCCGGGGCTAAATTAGCACTGCCCGGTGGGTAAACTTAGCCCGGAGCACAAAACAAGCTATATTCAAAAGGAAATAGACTGGTGCTAATCCTGCTGAATATAGCAGTCTAAGGAAGCCGGGAAAACTGGTCTGGGAGTGCAGGGCAAAAATAGCCTTGGAATAAGACAGCACTGAATATAGCAACAGGGAAGTGTCAACTGCAACTGCAGCTCATTAGACTCTGTAGCAAGCCAGTGTTGCAGGTGAAGAACATTGTATGTGATTACACAGAGATGTCTCACATCTACTGCAAACATACCTCTCAATCTACTGCCTCATAAATCAGGAACAAAGGTTTAAAATCAGGGACACACCTTAACATTTGGTGATATCCATGCAGAAAGCTGGGAGAATAAGTGGTGTAGTGTAAAACGCATTTTCTAAGGAAGAACAAATCTGTAACATTAATGTCTGACATTATGTTATACTTACAACCCCCACTGTTTGGTCATGGAAACACAATTTATAGAAGGGACAGAGTAAAAGTTTGAGGTAAAATCAAGGACGTCCTTGAAAATCAGGGACAGTTAAGAGGTATGACTGCAAACAACAATGTAAGCCACACACTGCAGAACTGTGCTTAGTGTGCTATGCTGAAGTGAGGTTTGCCTGGGGCTAACCTGAATGCACAGTGCTAACACATTAGCCTGGTGCAAACTGGTTAGCCCAGGGCAAATGGGAGCTATATTCAAAGCTCCCATGCAAATGAGCCTACTTAGGTAATCCGTGGGCAAACAAGTACATTAGCATCTCATTAAGTGCTGTTTAGCATACATTACCATGCAGTTTGCTGGGTGCTACTGCATGGAACGCAAAGCTCCCCCTTTTGGTCAGAATGGAAGTACAGGCTGGATGCTGCAGGCCAAGGCATACCCACAGCATCCCCTGTTGGTCAGAATGGAAGTAAAAGATGGAAGCAGCAGGAACTGTGTGCTGGCAGGCACACTCAGTGCATGCAACACACCCATGCAGCTGTGCAAGCAGGACCTGTATATATGTATATGTGTGTGTATATATATATATATATGTATGTATATAGATAGATAGATAGATATAGATATATATATATATAATTTATATATATATAGATATATATACACATATACAGATCAATAGCTAAACAGACACAGTGACCATGGCCATATATGCCCTGGAGGATGCCTCCCCCAACAACATAGGTACCCCACTGCAGTAGTGGGTGAAACACAGTGGGGGGACACAATGCATGGGACAGACATAAGGCAAACCTGGTGGGGGTAGGAGGCCATAGGCGGTAGGGTCACTAGGATATGCAGCATATCCAGTTGATAGGGAACAGGGCAGACTGGCTGGGCCAGGCAGTCCTTTACTGCTATCATGGTACCTGTTCCAATGTGTGCCTGTTACACCCTGGTAGGCTACTTTCTCCCCCAGCATGATCCCTGACCCCTGGTAGCCCCAAAACACACTAAAACCCCTCATGTGCCAGTGGTTCCCCCACCCCCAAGGATGGCTCCCGACCACCATTGAAAATAATATAAACATATTTTCCCTGGTAGTCTTGTGGTCCCCCCACCCCAAGCATGGCTCCCGTACCCCATTGAAAATAAAATAAATATATTTTCCCTGGTAGTCTAGTGGTTCTCCCCACCCAGCAGTGATGCCCCTGTTCATCCCAATCAGAGTGCATGAATGGAGCTGGTGACCAGCTCAGCCCTCCTCTCACCACCACTGCCGGCCACTGACTGAGGTAGAAACGAGTGCTACTGTAATGAAGTAATACTCATTTGTACCTCAGTTGGTGGCTGGCTGTGGTGATGAGAGGAGGGCTGAGCCAGTCACTGGCTCCATTCATGGAGTCTGATTGTGATGAGCTGGGGCATCACTGCTGGGTGGGGGGAACCACTAGACTACCAGGGAAAAGATATTTATGTTATTTTCAATGGGGGACAGGAGCCGTGCTTGGGGGTGGGCGTACCACTAGACTACCAGGGTAAAGATATTTATTTTATTTTCAATGGGGGATGGGAGCCATACTTGGGGGTGGGGGGACCACTAGACTACCAGGGAAAAGTTCTTATTTTAATTTCATTGGGGGTCAGGATACGTGCTTGGGGGTGGGGGGACCACTAGACTACCAGGGTAACATCTTTTACTTTACGATCAATGGAGGGTTGGGATTCATGTGCATTTGCATGGAGATCACCACTGCATTACTGTCAGCTTTTTGTTGGTGGTATTTAGCACCGTGCTACAGGTCGCACTAATGCCTGTAGCATGACACTATACTTTTGAATATGCTGGTGCGCTGGCATTCAGGGCCCTTCCCCTCAGTCCCTCCCCTGCATACTTTATTATTTAACGTCACTGCTAACACCTAGCGTGGGCACTATATGCCCTTTTGAATATTGCAGTCAGGTGCAAATTCGGTGCTAGTCCTGTGCAACGGATTTGCGCCCGGTGCTCTGCTTTGAATATCTGGCCCAAAGACTATTAATTGAAATTAATTAGTAAAAGTCATACAATTATACTTATATTTCTGGTTGTAGAAGAGGCTCTTCTTTTCCCAACTTAGAACTCTTGGTTGAGTCTGGCTTTGGATGAAAAGTCTCTTTGTCAGCTAACCTTCTTGACCCTGGAACTTTTTGGCATGGACTACCACTGCAAGTTAAATTTTGTTTTGCTGAAAGTCACTTTACCAGAAGTCATTTCTTAGATTTGTAGAACACAGTTTCAATCTGCACAGCCCATAGCAATACTGGATTCTAAGAACTTTCTTGTGGATAGCAAAGTTGTTTTTGTAACTGGAACTTCATAACTTTTTATGTTTCATCTGCTTTTAAAACCTTAGGACACTAGATCTCTTTCTCACAATGCTGTTTGGCTTGTGTGAGTTTTAAAGTTAAGTCTTCAGTCAAAATGCTCAACAAATAAAACACATTCCTTGCTTCATCCACAATGAGAATGTCATTGCATCTGGTTTTTGCACCTGGATCTTGTGGCAGCGTTGTATAAGCTTCTGGCTTCTTTAGGCTGGCCCAATATTCCAAATGCAGTTGTGGCCCAAAGCTCTTTGGCCTAGCTACAGTATAAAGTCATAGAATGTGTAGTTAAACTAATATAGGTCTTTCCACATCGGTGGTTGGCTCAGACTGAGGTGTGACCAGACAAATTTACTAATATAAAACTGCCCTGGTGATGTTATCACCAGATTTTGATTGGTTTGAGTCACTAAGGAGGCAGGACTACACAGAAGATAAATGATGACATACAGACATGCCTTCTAAGACCTCCCCTTATCCACATGACTTGTTTTATACTCAAAACTATTTTCCTTAAATATCATTCTTATTTAACCTAATTTAAACATTAAACTTACATTTTCAGACATTTCTTCTTAAGCCGATCATTTTGGTATGAATCATATTTTTCTAGCATTGATATTTTTTAGGTGACACTGTTAAGGGTTATAACTTCATAATTTTTATAAAACTTCTTAAAATAAAGTGATAGTCCTGCTCTAAATATTTTAAACTACAGAATATTATAAGATTTGTAAGAAAATTCCATTATTAAAGTCTTTAAAACATTATTTTTTTGTAGAAACGCCTGAGTTCTTTGTTCTCCAAGGAAAAGTAATAAATCTGTCATAGCTGTTCATTTACTATAAACTTTTAGATTTTTTTTCTCTATAGCAACAAAATACCTTTTTAAGAGTCATTGTCTTAGACTTCTCAAGATGTGATCTATCACAAGATGCTAGAATTGTCTAGTTTCTAATAAGAAAATTATATTAAAATAAGTTTTAATCATAACTCCTGAACCCTTGGTCCTGTACTTAAGAAACTTGGTAAGTTTATTTACTATATTAGTGTATAATAACTGTCCAATTTTCATAGCAGCAGTACATTGCATCTTTAAACTATGAATCACACTTTTTTATTCTAATGTAAAGTAATGGGACTCTCAAATTCACTTTTCCTAAGACAAGGTTTCTTTTTATTGATTGTACCAGTCACTGGTTTCTTATCTGATTATAGTCATGGATGCCTAGCTCTGAAATGTCCATGCTAGCCTGCATTTAAAGATGTGCATATAAATCAAAAGTTCAGAGAGATGCTCCTCTGGTACTGAGATAGGTTCAGCTGAAGTCTTCTTGGAATGTGGTTAGGCCCCTAAAAAAACAACAACACACTACATGACTTTATTTTTGTTCTACAGCTAGAGCACAGAGCCTTAAAGCAAATCTTAAAACAGTCTTTTAGACCAATTTTTTTTTAAACTCTGAAACTCTCACCATTTTAAATGACATCATTCCTCCATTTTAATGCTTTTAAGATTCAACAGTAATCTTGACCACAAATTACAGTAAACATTTCCCATATTGATACTATATAAAAATCACATAATAATAGTAATTAAAAATTAATTCTTGATAATAAAAATAAAATACTTTTTCCATCAAGGGTTTTGTCCCTACACTTCCACTCTTTGAGCCATTTTTGAAAATACTGATGACAATGAGGCAGATACTAGCTGGGGACATTGAATCAAATCCAGGTCCTCCATGCACAAATGCCTCATCTGTGGCTCCATCCTTGCCCATCTGGTCCAATGCAAAAGGTCTGAAACTAATACATATGAATATTTATAGCCTCAGACCTAAAATGCACAAACTCGAAGAATGGGTACATTTGTATCCCCCTGATGTATTAGCCATTTCTAAAACCTAGTTCAAACCTACCATTCTAATGCATGGGATAGATCTTAATGGGTTCAATTAGTTTTGGCAATATAGATGTGTCAAAAAGAGTAGAGGGGTTATTATTTATGTAAATTCATCCTTAAATGCTCTTTAGTAGCAATGCCAACCCCAGCTCCCTTGGATTGTGAGGCAGTATTTGTCAAATCCTCTAGGTGAGACTAAGCCCCTGTTGTTTGGCTGTGTCTACAACCCACCAAAGATTGCTCTTGATGCACTAAAGGGTATTTTAGCAACAATCCCTAGTCTTCCCCAGTGGAGAACATTAGTACTCGGTGATCTCAACCTCCATTGTGGTCCACAAACAAAAGTGACACAAAGGCCAGCCTACAAGAGATCAATCTGGTCCAACTAATCTGTGAACCCACAAGGTTAAACCTAAAGTCAGGAAACTACATCACATTGTATTCTAATCCCTACAGTTTCAAACTTGCTGGCACTTTTGTAGACTCCCTAAGCAACCATGCCACTATTTTCGGGATCTGGAAAAATTATCACTCACCACTCACTAGAACCTTTCTTGCTCATGACTACTCAAATTTTGATACACATTCCTTCCTAAGCACTCTAATAGCAGTAGACTGGACCCAAACCAAGCTTGCCCCCAGTTTAGACTTGGCCCCAGATTTCTTCATTAATGGTTTCCTTTCAGCTAATAATAAACAAGTCCCCTTAAAACAAATTAGAGTTAAAGGACAGTAGTTCAGGTGGCTGACCAGAGAAACCAAAAAACAAATGAGAGAGAGAGAGAGAGACAGGGCTTAGGGTAGGTTTAAGTCTACAAATATGATCAAAGATTGGGTAAAGTATAGAGAACTTAGAAACGAGAGTAAAATGGATTTAAAAACTGCTAAAAGACAGTACCTCCAGAAATTGCAGACCAAGAATCTTTCAGCTCTTAAAAAGTTCTGGTCACAAATTAATACTCTCCTCAAGGGGAATGTCACACAGAATAAATGTGATATTGTTGCTGACGGTGTCTGCCACTCACATCCGCAGGACTCAGCAAATGCATTTAATGCATTCCTCACTGAGCTGAGTAAATTTGAAACTAATTCCTGCAGCTCTCACTTCTCCCCAAGGACTGCTTATCAGACCCTTCCCTGTCACCTAATTTTCACTTCAAAATAGTGACCAAATCCGAGGTACTAAAGCTGCTATGGAAAGTTAAGACCACATGGGTACCATGGGTACAACAAGCTCCAGCCCAGACTACTTAGTTTTGCAGCTCATAGGACAACAAAAATATACTGCCAATATGGCAATGTAGGAATCTTATCAGACTACTGCTCCCATGTTTGGACCTTTTACTCAACTCGGTTTGTACTGTGATCTATGTACTGTTTTTGTAGGCTTCCTCACACTCCTCCCCCTGGCATCCTTAACAATGCCTGCCCTTGCTGCTCCTACCACTTCCAAGCAGCCCAAGCCCCCTCTCCCTTCCCTGTATCTATGATCTTCCCACTGCCTGCCTATCGCCTCCTCTCCTTGAACCCACCCTTGACAAAGCCTACTCTCACTGCTTACTTCACTCTCCTCCCTTCTACGGACCCACCCCTGACAAAGCCTACTCTGGGTGCTCATTTCAGTACCCCTCAGTAGTGAACCTGCATGGCAATCTCAAAGCACTGTACCTTACTCAATGAGTGATGACACTGTTAACACTTTCATGCTGTAAATATTTCACTATTTACTGTTACAACATCACCTGTGTGTACTGTGTAATCTCTGTTAAATGATGTCATGTTATGTTATGCTATGTCTTGTATTGACTGTATTGACTGACTTGGAACCTTTGTAAATGAGTCTTTGGTGCAAAGGTATTAATCCTAAACTTAAATAAAGAAATAAACATGAGTCACTCTGTATTTCACCCAACTGTTGTTACACTGGTTATTAAATTGTGTTGTATTCTTTGTAAACTAGCGCCGGGTCGCCCCTGAAAAGGGGATTCCATGAGGCCTAGTGGGCTTACACAGTCAAAAAAATTAAGTTAATAACAAAATATCTGCCCTTGCA
The DNA here is from genome assembly GCA_016271365.2 of Neoceratodus forsteri. Lineage (NCBI taxonomy): Eukaryota > Metazoa > Chordata > Ceratodontiformes > Ceratodontidae > Neoceratodus > Neoceratodus forsteri. The sequence goes on along the minus strand of CM057459.1, from coordinate 1,231,644,801 downwards.
GCTCTGTCCTGACCATCCCCACCAACCTCCTGAGTTTACCTGCTCCTGGGAGAGCAGAGTAACACATCTGGTAGGCTTATCCATGGGGGAAGGAGAAACTATGCTACTCCAGGGCAGGGTCAAGGGTTGGTGGGAGTGATAGGACGATATCGGCATCACACTGCATGGGTCAGTTGGGGTCTCTTTTCAGTTTCTTCAGCAGCATAGATGTGCAATGATAACCAAGGCAACATCAGGTGTGCTCCCACACCTGACTTCCTAATGTGTGTCATGCCACCAGTCCCATTGCCAATGAGTTTTATTGGCACACTGATCACCCAGCCATCACTAAGAGTCAGAATGTTGCTGGAGCAGCACACCATTCCACTTAGGAGGCAAATAGCTGTCCGATTGATGCTGGATCCTCCACCCCCGGCTGATCCTCAGATGCTCTGTGCTTATTCCTGAAGCCAGAGCATAGGTGTCGCAAGTGGTAATGCTACCACCACACCAGCGGGCTAGCCAGATATATAGATTCTGATTAAAGATAAAGACTTATCTGTGTATTCAGATTGCCCAATAAAAATGGGTACTGGTTGGGTGAGCATATTGCTGCTGTAAATCACATACATTATTGAGGAGTGATTTCACCTTTTTTAGGGCAGTATTGGAGCCAGACCCATAGATCACAAGGCCATAATCGATGGTCGACAAAACCAAACAACAGGTGACACATTTTAAGGTGTCTGGGGTCATGGAGTGCCTGTGTTGGTAAAGAACACCCAGTTTTGTGTTTAAAGGTGCTGACTTACTTCAAGATAACTCCTTTGTTGCTCTTTATCAGCAGTGGTCTGTATTTCTTCTTGCTTTGTGGAACTGAGAAGAGCATGCTTTCCATCTTCTTGTAGTTGAGCAATAGTTTATTAAGTGTGAACCATGATTCCAGCAGAGAGAAGTTTGCTTGCAGTTCTGAGGTGATAGAGGACCGATTGCTGCCGGGTACTGAGATAACGGCATCATCAGCGTAGAGCATGACATGTGACAGGCAGGCAGAGAATAGGGAGTTAATGAAGAGGCTTAACAGGAGTGGCCCCAGAATTGATCCTTGGGGACACCAAGGTTCATCTCCCTAGGTTCCAAAAGGTTGCTGTTTATTTTCACTCTTTGTGTCCTGTGTGTGAGGTAGCTGCCAAACCATGCCACTGTGTCAGTGGATAGGCCTGTGGATAGTAGACAGTTCCAGAGCAGTTGATGGTTAATGGTGTCAAAAGCATTCATGAGGTCTGTAAAGATAGACCCCACTGCCAGGCCATTATCTTCGGCATCATAAATCTGATAGGTGTAATCAACCAAGGCAGTAATGGTGGAGTGATTTTTATGAAATCCATGTTGCTGTGTGCAGAGACGTTGTGCTTTTTCAGGTATTCTGTGAGTTGATCACTTGCTGCAGGGCTTTGGAGAGTGGAGGGAGGATAGATAAGGGTCTATAACTGGCCAGGGCCAGGTTGGTTCTATCTCCAGTTTTAAAGATGGGGGCGACCAGTGCGTCTTCTGTCTGTCTGAGAACACACCCAATCTTAGTGAGGCATTAAATACCTTAGTGAGTGGAGTGGTGATCTCCTTTAGAGTCAGGGTGACTAACTTCATGTCAGCTAGGTCTCTTCCCATCCTAGTCTTCCTTAGGACTCATTTGACATATTTTAGAGTCTCAGTCCTTGTGATTGAGAAGTAGTGAAGTAGAAAGGAGGAGAGATGTTGTTTGGAGGGAGGGAGGATTTGTGATGGATGGCTGACTGGGAGGCGTGAGGTAGTCCTTAAGTAGCATGCTGCTAAGGTCAGTGAAGGCAAGGTTAAATGCATTCATGATGTTGCCGGGTTCCTGGAGTATACCGGCTGAAGTTATGATTAGGTCTGGTTGAGATCTGCAGGCCTTTCCTGTGAGTGATTTTACCAAGTTCCAGAACTCCCTGTCATTGCCCTAATTCTTGCTAAGTAGGTTGTTATAATACAATGCTTTGATTGATCGGACAAGCTTAGTACATTCGTTCATGGCTGCCCTATTAGGTGATGATGTCAGTCTGTGAACCAGTTGCCATAACCTTATGCCACAGGTTGTCCCTATGTCGCATAAGCTCTAGGAGGGAGACCGAGAGCCAAGGTTTAGTGGACCCTCTTAATTTTTTGGTCTTGTATGGGGCGAAGATGTTGCAGGCCTTTGTGAAGGTCTTAAGGAAGTATTCCAGTGCTTGGTTCCCATCCTTTGCTCTGTTAAGTGGTGACCAGTCTATCAGCATCAGGTATTGCCTGAAGCATCATCTGACCAGTTCTCTGTGATCGATTTTTTGAGCCTTGTGGTGTGCATTTAGTGAACTTGTTAGTCCAGCTGCACATAACCGGGGAATAGTCACTGAGGGAGTCCAGTAGGATTGATACTTCAGAGATATAGTTAGGTCAGGTGGTGAGAAGCCAGTCAATAAGGGTTCTAGTGCCCATCCTGTAGTTATGCCTGGTAGTTTGTGTGACCATTGAGTGAGATATAGACCTGATATTTGGTCCCTTACAGCTGATGTTTCTTTGGATTGCCAGTTAATGTTAAAGTCACCAACAATGAGGTGTTCCCATTTTTGCTTAGACTGCTCTTGATGGTTGATAAACTGCTCAAGGCTGGCGGTGTGTTCATCAGGGAGTATATAGACAGTAGAGAGTAGTAGGACCTTGTTTTGTTGGCCAATAGTGAGCTTAATGTCCAGAATTTGGGCTTTCTTGGATTGTAGGCTGCTGGCAGTATTTGTCCTTTGGTATCACTTTTGAGATAAACCATATGACTGCCCCCCTAAACTTGGTCAGATGGTCTTGGCAGAATGTTATGTAGCCTTCCAGAGCTACTATTGCATCATTGATCTTACGGGAGAGCCAGGTCTCTGTGAGAGCTGTTATATCAGGCTTGAGCTGCTCCACCCAAGCCTGGAACTGTGATAGCTTTAGTATTAGGCTTCCTATATTTAGGGAGACAATCTTGAGGTGTCCCAGTTTCATGGAGTTGCTTGCGGGGGGGGGTCCTGTGTTGGGGTGCATGTTTCTTGATAGTAAGAGGAGTACTAGGATTAGCTTTCTAAGGAAGAGTGCCCAAAACACCCAAGAGGAGTCAGCATTCTTAAATTTGGAGAGCTTGTAGCCATAGGTGGCACTAGTTAAGGTGCAGTAGCATAGCAGGGCAGTTATGGGGAATTTGGGTGGTGCCAGGGGTTTGTAGATTTGCGGTGGGAGCTTGAAAGCAAGCCGCAGGAAAGGTTCTGTTTGTTCCACTTGCAATACAGATCACTGGCCACGGGGTCCCCAAAAGGATAGAATGATACATATTCAGTGCAATGATCTTCCTTTTAACTTTATCCCCAAGAGAGATAATGAGGAGGGAAAGGATTACTATTTTGGGGGGGGGGTGCCAGCCTTGTGTTGTCCAGTTGCATTAAATAGCGTGCACAGTGGGTGAGGCAGGAGGGTGGAGTAGCTCTTTTTTTTTGGAGTGCCCAGCTTATTGGGGTTTGAGGAGCACTGTAATAAGGGTGGTGGTACTGGTGAGTTTGAAGTGGACTGGATATTTGCTAAGGCTTCATCCTGTGCTGTAAGGGAGAAGCACAATCAGGCCAGGGTAGTATCAGCTGAAGGGGAGGAGCACAATAAGGCTGGAAGCAGCCCTTAATAGGTGAACCATAAGAAGAACTAATGAACTTTAAACATTAGTAGGGGAGTATTTATTGAATTTGAGGACACAATTGGGCTGATGCAGCCCCTGGTGGGTGCACAGTATACAAACTAATGCAGAAGGAGACATTTAGTAAAATGCTAATCAGCAACCTCAATGAAAGGTCACATGACTAACATCTACTATAAAGCTAATTGCTCCGCTTTCCTTTCCACGTTGAACTTAAAGTTAAAAGTTAAGAGAGAGAGAGCAGTATTGGGAAGTTAACGTACATGTGGAAATATAGCCCTCTAGTGGCTAGAAGTTATAATCTGCTAATGGAAAAGTCAGTACTAAGGACTTCAACAACTGCTATTAGGGACAATTGGATCAGAATATTGAGGGGGAGCTATCAGTAGTAACAGTTGCACATTCTTTAGTCTAGTAGGAGTTTCTTTAGACCCTCTTTAAAGCTACTAATGGAGGTGACTTCCCATAAGTAATTGGGAAGGGTGTTCCACATGGTCAGGACTGAGTTTGCAAAGGATATACTGCTTGCTTTAGTTCTGATCTGAGGGACCTGCAGGAGAGAGTGGTCGGAGGATCTGAGGGGTCTCCTTTCTGATTTGGTAACAAGAATATTGCTACAAGAATATTCCTAAGGCTTGGCAAGGCTTTATTGCCTAGTAACTTGAAAGCAAAGCATAAAGAGAAATAGTTTAGTCACCCTTTGAAGGAGAGCCAGTTTAGATAGTAAAGCACTTTTCAGTGATGTTCCTTGAGGGAGGCCCAGCTGTGAAATGCCCTACACAGTGGTACAGAGTTTTATATATTTCAGAGAACCTTAGGGAGTGGCGGACTGGGGATTCATAGAGCAGTATGGGTAGTAGGACAGTGTTGCCTATATGTGTGCACAACTCCTTAGTGAGGTAGAGGCTTAGACGATATAGAAGACCTATTCTTTGATGTAGTGATTTTGTGAAGTGTTTGATATCCACATGTAGTGTGAGGTCCTGATCTAAGATGATGCCAGGGTATTTAGTGGAGTCTACAACTTTGATTTTGGAGCAGTCTGACAGGCTGGACATGAGTAAGTGCTGCCTTTGGGAGACAAGGTTTTTTGGTCCAAATAGTATGGCCTTAGTCTTTTTGCTATTGATCACCATTTTGTTTTGTAGGGACCAAGCCTCGAGTAGGTGCAGGTCTTTGCTAAGCAGACTGTTCACTTCGTTGACATCCATATGTAACTTCCCACCAACCACTTGTTTAACTAGTAAGCACACCTCCCATACCATTTCTGTCTAGGGGAAAAGAGAGGGGTGGTGGTACAAAGCAATATACACAGTGTGTACAAAACACTACCAGACCTTTATCAAACCCAGGTCCTGAGGAAAGAACTTTTGCTAAGGATTATGCTAGGTTTGTACTTCTGGGGGGGTATCCAATAAATCCACACAGGAAGCATTAACTAGATTGTTCATACCAGGCTGGGATGCTAGAGTGTGGCTTTATTCCAAACAGTTTGGTACACAAAAGCAAAGATGGACCCCAAGGTTTACACTTCATGGCACAAGGCAATGCAGAACTTCTGTAGAAAACAGAACCTTGAACTTTCCATATACCATAGGATGTGAATTCTTTAGCGGCAAGCCTGAGCTGAAAAAACACATCTTCTTGTGGCAATGGCCACCACGGAACACACAAACTCTTCTTCTAGTAGCACTGGACATGACTTAGAACATATTCATATATGGCATAGGCTTTAAGGTAGGCAATGTGGCATCTGTCCACGATGAAGCACACTGGTGCTCAAAACCAAAACAACTTACACCAGGGGGTAAACTTTACTCTTCGGGCATTGGCCATAAGCGTTGAATGAACAGGAGCCCTTACAGAACCTGAAGTGCTGAACTGGTCACTCCAGTTGGTGGTTGCCCAGCTCTTGTTTCCATGTCCATATCAGGCCATTCTTTCAGAGTTACACCTCAGCAGTTATCTAACAGTAGAACTATGCTTCTTCAGAATGTTTGGCACATTCACCACAAGAAAACACTACATAGGAGTGTAAAGTTATAGTTCTGTACAAAGTGTTAAGTCATACCTGGGACTCCAGTATTGTCAGCCAACTTTAGGAAACCTTCTTGATAAAAGTCTCAAATAGAATTGGGTGAATAGATCCCTTTGTCAGAGTAACACCCCAAAGAAAACAAGCAGGTATATTTCTCCTGGGAAACTCACAGACAGAAGTAGTCACAGTTTGTACACAAAGGCAGCTTCAAAATGTTCTGGATCAAATCAGGGGATTGCCCCTCGAATCCACTCTGCAGTCTCCCTCATCCCACTGGGGATGAGGACATAAGGAAATCCTGATACTCAGTTTCCACCACTTCAACAGAGCAGGCAGATGGTTCTCAGACTAGTATGAGATAAAGTAGGCTCTCCTCAGAGCCCACACAGCAGCCCTTCACTCCTCCAACTGCTCACACTGAGCACAGAACTAAGACTACTCAGACTACTGAAAATTCTAAAACTCCCACTCACAGCTAGCTAAGTGGTTTATGCTGTTGCTCCCTGTATCCCCCTCTCCCCCCAGTTGCCCCTGAAAAAGGGACTTCTAGGCCCAGTGGGCTTACTGGGTCAACAAAATTCAATAAATAAAATAAAAAATAGTAACCTCAGGGAACAGGGTGGTTACACTAGCCCCATGCCAGGTAAATGACTGTCCACAGTCATTTCTCTCCCCGGCACCAGGCCATCCTACCCTCTGTCTTACCTACGGGGAGGTAGTGCTACTTCTGCTCTACCTTGTTCCAAGCACAGGCAGACAACACTAAAGGCACAGAAGCCGGCTGATGAAACTTCAGCCCCTATCCTACGATCTATCTATGGATACTCAGAGGCTCCAAGAAACTGCCTGTTGCATGTCCTAATAAACCAGAACTGAGGCCCCTACTGCAGGCCAGGACCACAACCTGTCTATCCCTCTAGCCCTCTAGGGAAAATCTATCTGGCCAAGGTGCCCCTCTGGGAACCTCCCCCCAACAGGTTCAACCTGGTGCTGCGTGCTGCTACTTGCAGGGTTTCCTACTTTGGTCCAAGTGGGAGCCAATTGAATTTGTGATGCCCTCTCTGGATGCTGCACCCCTGCTCATACCATACTTCATTAGTCAATTTGAACAGTGGGGTATCAGAAACACATCGCTTCCCACCCTAAGACACATAATGCATAGTCTCATTGGACAGCTAGGAACTGCTACACCTGGAGGCAACCCCTCACCATAGAAAGTTCTCTATATTTCTCTTAGTGTGGCCACCTCCTCTGCGATCATAGCTTGGGCATGATCCGGATAGTAGGAAGTTCCTGAAGCCATGTCTGCAGTCAAAACACATAAAGGTTTGTTGTTACTATTTGTTCACAAGTCTCTGTACAGTCTCACAAAATGGCTCCCTGCTGCTGTGTTTACATTGCTAACCCCGCCCTGTAATGGCAGTGGTAGCTCTCCTCATGCATCAAATCTTTTTCTGACTCAAAACTGCATTTCCTGCCTTTCTTGCTACTGATTTTGCTCAAAACTGTTATCAATTTCACAGCTTGTATCTCTCTCAGCAGATTCATATGATTTTACAGTACTGTGCAATCAGAATACGAATAAAAGACTATTTACACATGCTCAAAGTCATTTGCAAGCCACAGTATTTCTATTTGCACAGGATTGCCTGTTTGCTGCAGCCTAATATATAACTTTCAGTCTCTCACTTGCTTAGAACTTTTTACTGTTGCTGAATCCATCATAAATGCTCACAGTCTATGCTCAGAATTTTGTTTGTTGCCTTGCTCCTTACAACTCAGTCCTTCTTTCCAAAATAATCTTACTGCTTGCAGACAGATTCAGGTGGCTTGAAAATTACAGCACAGTTTGATGCTCAGTAGTTTGGGTTTTACTCACTGAAGTCAGTAGCTGGCTTTCTCCAGTGGAAACTTTAGGCCTGGTGCCAATCCTGGAAGGCCTCTGGGGTGAAACAGGCTGGCGGTCCTGCTGATCAGAGCCATGAATGCCACGTTCACTTTCCAGTCGGTTGGACAATGGGTTGTGCCTGAATTTACAAAGTAAAAGTCTGTTTTTCACAGATTAGAACATTCACAAGCCCCTCAATGGTTGATCCTGGTCTGACCAGCTTGCACGCCACCCTCATGCTCCTCCTCAAACATTTTGCTGCACACAGAAACTGGTAAGGGGGTGGGACTGATTGCAATCACACCAATCATTCGATTCCATGCAAATGAGCCTCTCTCTCTCTCACTGGCTTTTTCTTCACAGCAATTGTCGAGCAGGGCAAATTTAAACAGCAAACTATAACTTTTTTTCTCGGCTGCAATTTCAGTAGTGGGAGCTCCATTTTGACCATTTTGCCACAGATTTTTGGCAATTTCTTAAATGACTCCCCCAATTTACACACAAAAAATGACTTTCAGGGCACATATCTCGCTCTGTTTCCTAAAGTCCACTTTACTTTTGGCATTACAATTGCAGTAAAAAGTTCTGTAAAACGTACTGGATGCAGATACAAGGACATACACTTTCTGGCTTTATTGTCCATTGTTAATTGACAAACACACACAGCAGCACTGTACTAGTAGGCACACAGTGACACATATGGATGGCACTTTCCTGGACAAAATCCTTTTGTGCAAAGCATCCTTTCCTGTTTTGGGTTACCATGCTGCCAGACAGACAAGACACTAGCCATACTCTCAGCAAAAAAATCTCTTATTCTCTCCTCAAATCAAACAATATCCTTGGACGAGCCCCCATTTTTGTAACCCCCCCCCACCGGCCACTTGTTTAACTAGTAAGCACACCTCCCATACCATTTCTGTCTAGGGGAAAAGAGAGGTGTGGGGGTACAAAGCAATATACACAGTGTGCACAAGACACAAATAGACCTTTATCAAACCCAGGTCCTAAGGAGAGAACTTTGCTAAGGGCTATGCTAGGTTTGCACTGCTGGAAGGGTACCCAGTAAATCCAAACAGGAAACAGTAACTAGATGGTCCATACCAGGCTGGGATTCTAGAGTGTGGCTTTCTTCCAAACAGTTGATACACAGAAGGAAAGATGGACCCCCAAGGATTTACACTTCGTGGCACAAGGCAATGCAGAATATCTATAGAAATCAGTACCTCGAACTTCCCATATATCATAGGATGTAAAATCTTTTCAGTGGCAAGCATGAGCTGAAAAACACATCTTCCTATATGGCATAGGCTTTAAGGTAGGCAATGTGGCATCTGACCATGATGGAACACACTGCTGCTCAAAACTAGAACAAACCACACCAGGGGGTAAACCTTACTCTTAAGGCATTGGCCATATGTGCTGAATGAACAGGCACCCTTACAGAATCCAAAGTGCTGAACTGGTCACTCCAGATGGGGGCTGCCCACCTCTTGTTTCCATGTCCATACCCAGCCATTCTTTCACAGTTACACCTCAACAGATATCTAACAGTAGAAATATGCTTCTTCAGAATGTTTGACAGATTCAGCATGAGAAAACACTACCTAGCCATGTAAAGTTAAAGTTCTGTACAAAGTGCTAAGTCACACCTGGGACTCCAGTATTGTCTGCCAGCTTTACGAAAACTTCTTGATAATAGTCTCAAACAGAACTGAGTGAAAAAGTTCCTTTGTCATCACCTCTCTGCTCTCAGCTGACACCAAACAAACAGAGAGAGACCAGGTGAAAATCTATTTAACCAGATAATCATCAGCTTCCTTCCCTACCTAACACTGACACTGATGGGATTCTAGTAACCACAGGGAACAGGGGGCTTACACATGGCATTGTGGTATATTACTGCATCATCTGCATATAGCAGTATTTTAGCAGTGCCACAGTTCTTTGACATTTTGTTTATGTATAATGAAAAAAGTAAGGGGTCCAGAATTGATCTTTGAGGGACCCCATGCATTATGTGATGTTTGTTTGACAGTTCACCCTTCCATTTAACTAACAGACTTATTTGTAAGGTAGTTGGGGAACCATCATAGGGAGAGGTTGTCTAAGCCTAATGCTCTTAATTTTTTAAGAAGTAATTGGTGGTCTACCAAGTCAAAGGCCTTGGTCAAGTCTATAAAGATAGTTCCCGCCATGTGACATTTATGTAATGACTCTAGAATATTGGTAACCATCTGAACCAGGGCAGTGTCTAGCCAGTGGTTCTTCTGAAACCATGCTGGTTAGAATTGAGCAGTTGATGGTGTTCTATGTAATTGATGATTTGATTGTAGACCAATCACTCAAGTATTTTGCTTAAGCTGCATAGACTACAGGTAGGTCGGTAATTCTTTAATAACTCTTGTACACTGCCCTTGTGAATTGGAGCCACTAGAGCTACTTTCTAAGCAGACGGGACTTTGGCTTCCTAGATAGATCTGTTAAAGAGCATTTTAACAGGGGTGGCAATTACTGGGGTAGCAAGATTAATGAGTTTTGGGGTCAAGCTTATCATATCATATCCACTTCCTCCTGCAACATTCAGTTACCTGAGGTGAGATAGCAACTCCTTCTTGGTCATGAGTCTGAAATGAAAGTTGGGGTGTGGAAGGTTGATTGCTGAGAGTTCAATGGGTGGTGGAGATGGTACATGGGGGGGCTTTCCTAAATTTGTCTAAGTTTGTGAAGAAGGAGTCTTGGGGATCTGTGCATTGTTTTCCATAAAGTCCTAGGTCTCTGGTACTGTGGGTGGTCCTGCCCTTTAATAGGGCATTGATTTGGGACCAGATCTTTTTACAGTTCTCTAAGGTTCTGTTTAGCAGATTCCTGGGGTAGCTTTTTATGCTGTTTTTGTATTTCATTTACATAGGTTATAGAACTGTCTCTTTTATGCCAGTCACTAGCTAATCCTGAAGTTTTGTAGGTGACCGAAGCCTTGTCTCTTTCTATTAAGAGCTTTCTTAGTTCCTGGATAGCAGCATAGATTGTTGTCCCTTGTCCCTGAGTTGTTTCAGTGGTGCATGCGTATATGTAGTGAATCAAAAGGTATGAAAGTAATAAGTCATGACAGGGTGTGCATTAAAGGATTTCAATGCATGTCCCAGTGGCATGCTAAGGTATGAGGTCAAAGGCAGAGTGTCCTTGTGCCCCGGGAAGTGCATTACAATCTTTTAATGCACACTCTGGAGAGGCTTATCACACTTATAAAATGGACCACCATCATAAAAGAATTAGTTTGAGTCATTTGATAGGGATTAAAACTTCTTTACTATTTTCAAACAAATGTACAATATATTAACTCTAAAACTTTTAAAAACTGAAAAAAGTAGTCCATATTTATGCATAAATAGCATATTTCAGCAATAGATTAATTGGAAAGGCTTTTTGCCTGGAGTTCAGTGGCCAAGCAGCCGGCCACTCCCACTTTCTGAGCTATATAAGCAGTTCCTCTCAGCCTCATTGTGAAGCATTTTTTCTTTGCAGCTGGGGGCTCTGTTGGTCTGTCCTCTGAGCTGGCTGGGGCCTCCCCCATGCCCCCCACCTGCTGTTTCTGTGCGTCTCTGTTGGACTTTGGTATTTGCTTTCCTGCTCTGGTTTGTATCTTTCCTCCAGCTGTGTGCTTCCTTGTGTTTTGTGTGTCTTGTTTTTGGGCCTTGTTCCCTGTTTCCTGTGTTGCTGTGTTTTAGTTTGTCTTTTGGGGCTTGTTTCTAAGCTCCTAGCATACTGCTACTCAAAGCTCATACTACTGCTTTCAGTTACTTACAAAGGCAGTCATTCTCAAACTACTTCAATGCTACTGCAATCATTATCTGTGTGTTTTAGCTCAACCGTAGCAGCTCCATGTTGCATACTCAATTGTTTTCACCTGATGCAGGTTTACTCTGACCATAGCTATGCTGCTCATTCATGCTTTCATTCTACTTGCAGCTTCATTGCACTGCCTGGCTACACCTGCTTTCAGATCATTGTGTCTCCATGTTTTATTGCAGTTTTGCATCTCCATACACAGTGTTGCTTCCATGTTTATTCAGCCTGTTCTACTCTGAGGTTAGCCAAAAAGCTCCTTCTGAGGCTGTTAAACTAGCTTTCATATCTACATGTGGTTCTTGACCTTCCATCACTTTCTTGTTTGTCTTACGGCAGGAACTTGGAAGTGTTTGGGGGAGTCATGGCCCCATGTGGCTAATTATTTCTGTTCTAAATCTTGCATTCACCACCAAAAATCCTCAGAGTATTTGTCACCTTGATTTGGCTTTTAAATGCTGGCTGACTTGCCCCACCTCAGTGCTGTTTCATTGCCCTATGTTATGCAGACCTACGTGCAGGTCCACGTATTACTACTGTTTACTGACCTATGTGCTGGTTCACACTTGCTTAAGCAATCATTGCTCCTTGCTTACACACACCATTGCTTCATGCCTACTGCCATCTCCTCAGCTTCCACCTCTAGGATTCTGCTGCACTCAATTCTGCATTCGACCTTGCAAGGTCTCAGCACTCATTGCTCATTATGATCTCAGCATGCCATGCTCATTCAACTCACCAGCTTTTCATCTCAATCAGTTTCTGGGGCATGCCAGCCATTCTATTCTGGTGCAGGGTTCCTGCAGCCAATGGTATCGCTCTGCATTTAGTCAACATCTCAAATGTGTCCAACTTGGGTGGGATCCTTCTCACCTGGCCCATAGCTGGGAATGTACTCACCCCAGGCTTGGCTTTAGCTGTCTGCTATGTGACAGCAGTTCCTGGTGTAGAATTTAAGACTAGTAGTGAAGGGTGGAAAAAGTTACCGCCTTTGGCTCTAGTGTTCCACTATTATGGTTAGCTATTGACTTTAGTGTTTTCCCTAGCAAGACACCTTCACTGTATTCTTCCTACGACTGCCTCTGGTTCACCTGGTTTGATTTTAGGGTGAGTAGGCCAGTTGAGTGCCTCAGCAGTCATTGCTCTCCTAATGCGCCTTGGCTGCACGTACTGTTGCAGAGTTTTCTCGCAACCTTCCATGGAGTTCCCGCTAGAGGGTTTGAGTGAGAGCCTTCCTCCAAATTGGAATATTTTCCACCTCCCTTTTATTGGGTCTTCCAAATTGCAGTTGCAGAGCTGTCACTAAATAAACTATCCCAAGCCAGGAGAGAAGGTGACCTAGGCCTTAGATCCCCAGAGATTTCCTCCTTATAGGTTTTTTCTCTCCTCCATTGCCTTAGATCATAACACTTAGTTAGCACAGTAGTTTCCCCTAGTTTCTTCAGGTAGGTTCCACTGCTGGATGGAGGTGGAAGATGTCCTGTTTCTCCCGCTCTCCTTAGAGGATCCCCTAATCTCAAGGTAAACCATCAGTATCATGCTACGCAAGCCTGGGCATTTCATTACATTATCAAACTGAGCATCTCATTACATTATCAAACTGCCTATGCTTCTCTACTACTACATTACAGTTACTGCTCCTACATCGCAGTCACTGCTTTCTCATATGCTTCATGTTGCTGCCTTCTTTGGGCTGTGATTGTAGTATATTTCTTTTGGGGATTCATAAGGTACCTTTAGCCACAGGAATCATCCCATGGCACCTCTAGGGGTGGATCCCTCTCTGAGGGTTCCTTGCCTTTTGTACCGCTACAAGGTGATAATTCCTCTGGAATAGAGAGTGCGAATGACCAAAACCAATTAACACAGTTGCACAAGCATAACACTTTACTGGATGCATAGGACAGTGAATTGGAAAGGCTTTTTGCCTGGAGTTCAGTGGCCAAGCAGCCAGCCACTTCCACATCCTGAGCTATATAAGCAGTTTCTCTCAGCCTCATTGTGAAGCATTTTTTCTTTGTCCCACCATCCTCCCCTCCTTCTCCAGTGGCAGCACTTCTATCCTTAGGGAAATTCCTAAGGATCCTTTAGCCATGGAATCATCCCTGAACACTTGGGTGGAATCCTCTCCGAGGGTTCCTTGCCTTTTGTACCCCTACAGGGTAGTAATTCCTCTGGAATAGAGAGTGCGAATGGACAAAACTAAACTAACACAGTTGCACAAGCATAACACTATACTGGCTGCTTAGGACAGTGAACTAGTACTTTGCAGTTAAAGTATTTATTCATAGTGTTAGTTAAAATATATATATTTTCTCTGTAATATGTAAATTCTCATATAAATGTAACCACCCAGTCCCCTGGGGTTACTAGAATCCCCTCAGTGTCAGTGCTAGGCAGGGAGAGGCAGCTGGTGATTAACTAGTTAAATGTTTTTTTGCCTGTTCACTCTTCTGTTTACTTGGGTTCAGCTGAGATGGAAGTGATGAGCTCATTTGGAACTCTCGCAGCAACATAACCCTTGTGCCAGCTGTTGAGGTGGGAGATAGAATGTTGAGATGTGAATCAGTGTGAGTCAGTGGCAATGTCTGTTAGAGGAGTTTTTTGAGTTGGAGTGAGGGAGTGAGAACTGCTGCCAGTCGGCTCTAAGTTGAGAGCCCTGAATTCTCACCATAGTTCTGGTATTCTCCAGCTTGCCAAGAGAGGTGGTTGAGACCTTTTCTACAGCAGGATTTCCTGATTTTCATCCCTGGAGGGAAGAAAAGGACTGTTAGTGGATGGATCCAAGGGGCAATCCCCTTTTTGGTCCAGGATGTTTGTAGCTGCCTGAAATATGAAGTTGTGTGTGTAAACTCAAAGTTTAACCCCCCCTTGGTACTTTAATAAACCTCTTGAGCTTCTTTCTTAGGGTTTATGTAGCATCTAACACCTCAGAGGTGTGTAAACTTCACATTACACACACCATCCCATGCTTTATTCTATTTTTAATGCATGATCACATGATATGTTTTGACCAATGAGACTTCATTATCTTGGATGTTCATTTTATAACAGAGAAGAAATTGAGTGCCAGATCAATGTTAGGGAGTGTTCTTATAGGGTCCCAGTTTATTTCCATCAGTGTGCTAAGGAATGCATTTATGTTGAAGTTTGAGAAATCATGACCCCAAAATATCCTTGGGGGGAGTTTCTGGTAGTCATTTTTCCATATTCTGAATATGGGGCATCATCATTATTTTGGAGTCAGTGAGGACACCCACAGCTTTGAGTCTATCTGGATGTGTTGCAAGAATCCAGTCCAGTGTAGTGTGGTTGCCTGTTTTATTATTTGACCTGGTGGGGGCAGTGATGAGTTGGCTATGTTGGACTGCTTGCAGGGCAGACTTAATGCCACCTCTGATGTTCTGTGACCAGTGGAGGTTGAAGTCCCCTAGCAGTAACCTCTCACCTCTGAGGAGGTGGGTTAGTGCCTCAGTCAGGGTTTTGAGGGCAGTCTTTTTCACCTTGGGTGGATTGTAAATACAGCCTAGTGTTAGGGACTTTGCACTTCCTATCATCAGCTGATTGAAATCTGCTTTGCACACAGAGTTTTCCAGACCAGGTATTAGAAATTGGGAGACTTTTATTGTAGCCTTTGAGTAAATGAGGATGACTCTTCCTTCCCCCCCATTCTATCCTGCCTAAAAGTAATGAAACCAGGGAGAACTATCTCATGGGGCAAAATGTGTGGCTTGAGCCAAGTTTTTATTAATTTTTATGTTGTCTAACACATGCAGTGCAGACAACATATTGTGGCTGCTTCAGTGGAGAAGCGGGTTTCGGAGGTGCGGTCCTGCTGCAGCCAATGGCGCCACTGCATTTTGTGGCCAGGCTCTGTGGCACCAATGGCATAGCACGCTGTCTATGATGGAAGTTCAGAAAATGTGCCACCACTTTGAAAGAAATTAGCCACTGCAATCAGGAAGAGCCATGGAGCGGTCCCTGATTGCAGCAGCCAATTACTGCTTGCCTCATCTGGTGTCCCCATCAAGCAACATAATGGTGGCTTCCCTGTCAGCTTCTCATAGTCCCCACAGAAGCTGAGGGTCAGCAGTCACCTTTCACAGTCCCTTTGAAAGCTGACAGGGTGCCAAATCCCCCTGTTAGCTTGCCCTCTCCTAATTTAACTTGCCAATGTGAGTGCCCAATCCCCATTGGCATAATGCACCCCCCATTTCTTGTGTGCAGAGGGGGTGCCCAATCCCCCTTGGCTCATGCAACTCCCCCCCAACTCTGTATGTGCCTGCAGGAGTGCCCAATCCCTGCCAGCTACAGATTCCCCTCCCATCAAACACACAGGAGGAATGCTGGGAGCCCACCCCAGTGTGCCAAATGTCCCTAAAAAAAAAAAAAGTCCAGCAATTTTTGTTGTTATTGTTTTAACCCTGTAAAACAGAAAACAGCCCCTTGTTGAATCCGTGGCCCCTTCCCCAACCCACACCCACCCTCTGCACACCCTGTTTCCCACCCCTCACTCCATATTATTACCTCCGAGCACAGTGTAACGATCTTCGTGGACTGAAGCACATCTGCACTCTTCAAAGCCGACCGCAAACTGAAGAAATGCCGATAAACTGTATAATGGCATAAATAGGGTTTTTTTCAACTTTTGTGCATATCTCTGGCATTTTGGGGAAGTCTGGCACCAAATTTTCAACATGTGGTGACTGGGACCCCCCCTCATGAATTCAGTCACTGTCATGGTGTTATTCGGTCTTGAAAGGTGATTTTGCAGCCACTGAATGGAATCACCTTTCAGGACCGAGTAATGAAATGACAGTGTCGCTGTTCATGAGGTGGCCTCCCAAAAACCCTGAGTTGCAAATTTGGTGAAAAAATTCCAAGAAATGACTGTGTTATGAACGTGTGTTGAGCAGTTTCCACGCGCACTCGTAACTTCACCAATTTGTATTATTTTAACTCCAGATTTTCAACATTGGCATTTTTTCACACCTCCTTATGGACAGTGCAGTTGTCATTTTTCACATCCTGGCTAAAATGTGTTTTCGCACTACCATCGCAGAACAGCATGGTCTCTGTGGGAAATCAGTGTTTGGAACAGATTACGAAAATCACAGCAACACTGTTTATGAGCAGAGGTCCTAAAATGCCTAAGTTGAAAATTTGGTAACAAAAGTCCATAAAATGACTATGTTACAAGCATGTGTTGTGCAGTTTCCATGCACGCTCATAACTTCGACAATTTGTAATGTTTTCACTCAACATTTTCAATATTGTCAATTTTGCACACATCCTTATTAATAGTATAGCTATCATTTTTCAGATCCTCCCTGAAATGTGTTTTCGCACAAGTGGCACACTATGGCTCAGTCACTGTGGGAAATCAATGATCAGGACAGATGAAGAAAATCATAGTGACAGTGTTCATGAGAAGAGGTCCAAAAATGCCTATGTTGAAAATTTGATGAAATAATTCCACTAAATGACCATGTTATGAGTGTGCATTGTGCAGTTTCTATGTATGCTCGTAAATTCAAGCATTTTTAATATTTTCACTCAAGATTTTCAACATTGCCATCTCCTCACACCTACCTATGAATGGTACAGCTGTCATTTTTCACATCCTGCCCAAATGGTGTTTTCCCACATCTGGCGCAGAATGATGCGGGCGCTGTGAGAAATCAATGTTCGGGATAGATTAACAAAATCACAGTGCCACTATTCATGAGCAGAGGTCCCAAACACTTTCATGAGGTGGGGGTCACAAAAATGCTGAGTTGCAAATTTGTAGTGCAAATACCAACAAACGGCCTGGACATTAGGGTTTCTAACAATAACGTCACACCCTGTAAAGACTGACAGGTGTCAGGGGTGTGTCTTTCCATTGTTGGCTGTCATGTTCATGCCTTATCATTCCCCCCACCCTCAAGCCACTGAGAGGCATCGAGGTGTGCCTTGGACTCTTTGGCCCCGCAGTTCACCCCATTCTCCTATGCTGCACACATTTCAGTGTATGTCCTTATGAAATGGGGTGACTGTAAAGCCGAACACCCCAAGACACACCTCAGCACTTGTCGGTGTCTGCAGGATAGGGTGAGGTAAAATGCCATGAGCGTTATGGCCAAATGGGATGAGCGTAAGGCCCGAGGACCCCAAGACACAATGCGATATTTGTCGCACTGCAGGGTAGGGTGAGCTGAAATGCCATGAACATTATGGCCAATGCCCAAAGGCACACTTCAGTGCCTGTCAGTCTCTGTAGGGTGATGTGGGATTTGACATCACTTTCATACTTCACTGCCATTCCTACTATGCATCTGTTCAACTCCTGTGCTACTGATGTCAATGTCAGCAAGACAACATTCGGCATTGACCAATGCTTGTTATTTATTGAATTCTTGGAATTACAAACCTTTGAATCAGAGATTCCTTTACAAAGGCTCCACATCAGACAATAAATGGTTACAGACAGGTTGAGAAACAACAAATTAGATTGATTACAATGCATAATAACGTAACAAAATTTCATAAACTGAGTAAAAAACACAGTTTGTAATTTACAGGCATGTTCACCAGGTGCTATAGTAGGCAAAGAGAAATCACTCAAAAGTGAACGAGTTTAGAGAGCAGTCAGAGATACACTTTGTCATATCAGCAAGAAGAGGGGTAGTGGACATGAGACCAGGAGGTGAAAGTGAGTTAGAGACAGTCACAGTGTCCTGAGGCCAGGAAAAGCTGATGGAGACTAGGCTTCAATTGCTCCAGTTTGGCTAAGGCAGAGATTCCTGCAGGCAGAGCATTCAACCATTGGAAGGCCCTGTACATGAATGCTCTCTGGCGAAGAAAGGTTCTACAACAGGATACTTGCAAGGGAGACTTAGTAACACTTCTGGTAACCCTAGCTGGGGGCACCTGTGAGATGAGATGATTGAGAGAAGGGGTACAGAGACCCAAGGCAATCTTCTTGGCAAAGAGGCATGTCTAATATTTGAGC
This sequence comes from Neoceratodus forsteri, assembly GCA_016271365.2. NCBI lineage: Eukaryota > Metazoa > Chordata > Ceratodontiformes > Ceratodontidae > Neoceratodus > Neoceratodus forsteri. Next base: position 1,231,626,344 of record CM057459.1, on the reverse strand, counting down.
CATCCCTTGAACTTTAGCCAATTTATCTGCGAGTAGAGATCACTAGCATGTGTAAGCCTACCACACCCAGCCATGAGACAACAGGCCTTGTTTAGTGTGACCTTTATCCTGTTTAGAGTAGAGGTAACTGCAGACCCATAGATAATAATGCCATAATTAACTAAAGAGAGGACCGAAGATGTTACAGCTAGGTGGAAGGCAATAGTGGGGCAATAGGGGATAGGCAAGAGCTGTGCCTGTAGAGTAGGCCAATCCTCCTATTGACAGCAGTGCAAACTAAGTTAATGTGATCATGAAAGGATAGGAAAGTGTCAAGAGTGACACCAAGATATTTAAACTTGTGGACTTGTTCCAGGCGGGTGAGTTGACTGTTAAATATATTAAGGGGGGAATCTTACTTTTGTTTTTTAATAGTTGAGTATGAGCTTATGTCAGGAGAACCAGAGTTCAGACTCAGCAAAAACCTTTTGGAGGTCTTTTTGTAGGAGGGTGGGATTCGGGTAGCTGCAGAGAATTACCACAGTAACACAGGTAGAGAGGGTATTGTCGATTTTAACTTGTTGAGACCTCCCATTTTAGTTGGCAACCCATGAGGTGGCTTTGGACAATAAGCCCATGGATGGGAGGGACTCCATGAGAAGGGTGCCAGAAATAGCTATGATATCCAGGAGTATACTTTGACCCACACCTCTAATTCAAGCATTTTGGTTCTAAGACTATTTATATTCATAAGGACTACTTTCAGTCTATGGGTATTGACCCAGATCTGGTCAGTAGGAGAGCCAATCTCTGTATTGCCAGTGGCAGGACTTGGGTTTGGTTTGACGTCCCCAGCTAGTAGAATGAGCAAAAAGATTAAGAATTTAATAGGGAGTTAGTGGAGGGAAGTGTGTTTCTGCCCCTGTGATCATATAAGAAGATACTTGATTTATGACAGACTCCTGCTTTTGTTAGCATATGGAGGGTATAGATAGTGGGTACTCTGCATTATTTCAGGGGATGGTCCCTTGTCAGGGGGTGATGCAGAAGCTGAGTGTTCTGCTTGTTCTGCAGCAGGTGCAAATTCAGGGGTACCAGATCCATGCCTAAGGTCACAAGGATATAAATGAGAGTTATCAATGGACCTCTGATTGCCATAGTTACAGCGTGGGGATAGTGTATATTGATTGTATCAGGGGGATGCTATATGTGGGGATGGAAGTGACTGGGGCCGTGTACATGCCAAGTGTCTAGGGAGTTAATGAGTTAGGGGTGTGTGTGTGTGTATATATATATATATATATATATATATATATATATATATATATATAAAACAGTAGTGAGTGTTGAGTGTTTTGCCGTGAGATGGAGTTCCAGCAATTGAACAATGGTCCACTATAGTTAGGGTTGTGAGGCCCTGCTCCTTGATTAGAACAAGATCCGAGTGAAGTTTATTTCATGTGAGCAGCCTCAGAGTGATTGTAGAAGGGGCAGCAGGTGTAGGCCTTGAGGGTATGCTGATTGGCAGGACTATACGTATAAATTGGGGATACCCAAGAAAGATGGGAGGGCAGGTGGGATGGATATTCCTATGTGGTTCTGTGTTAGTGGTGCCTCATACCAAATAAAGTTAGCGTGTGCTCCATTGGTTGTATCTTGCTCCAGTACCTGAGGAAGGGTCTGTCCACTGCAAGCCTTGTCGCAGGATCTGTGTGATGAGGGATTTTGAATCTGGCACCATCACAGCCCTGAGCAGGGCTCTGTCAACTGGGAAGATTAGTGACTGGGGAGATAAGCAAGAAACCTGGATTAGTGGGCTGGCCAAAACCTGATACCCTGCTGCATGCCTGTGGAGAGAGCCTGACTTGAAGAGGAGTTCAGGGGGAGCATAACATTGTGGGTGCAGGAAACTCTGCCTATGGAAAACAGCACATTTTAAATCTACGTAGCACATTTATACACAAACTTAATACAAGCAATTGCAGGCTGGTCAAAAACTATCAATACAACTTTGCTGACTATTAAAATAAATGCAGTGACTATGCAGTTATATTAAATATGCTGTTGTTATTGTGCCAAGTCCCAGACAGAGTTACATTATTGATTTTGGCACCAAACAGAGTTAACATATGCTCCACGGCTGGTATCCTGCTCCAGTACTGGGAAGGAGGGGGGTTCCATCTGCTGCAAGCCTCATTGGCATGGTCTGTGTGGAGAAGGCTGTTGAATCTGGGCCCTCACGACCCTGTACTGGACTCCATCAACTGGGATGATTAGTGGCTGGGGGTGTTGTCCACTGCAAGCCTCACTGGTGGGGTCTGTGTGAGGAGGACTGTTGAATCCAGTGCCCTTACAACCCTGGGCAGGGCTCCGTCAACTGTGATGATTAGTGACTGGAGGGTGTCTGTCTGCTATGAGCCTCGTTGATGGGGTCTAGGTTGGGAGGGCTGTCGAATCTGGCACCCTCATGACCCTGGGCTGGGCTCTGTCAACTGGATTAGAGGCTGGGGGGTCAATCCACTGTAATTCTCTTTGGTGGGGTGTGTGTGGGGAAGGCTGTAGAATCCAGTGCCCTCATATACACACTGGCTCAAGTAAGCCATAAAAATAATTAAAAAATAATCTTGTTTCTACTGTTTCAGCAATTGATATGGTCAGATATTTCCTGAATTTTCTGTGATAGCTCTAGAAAAGTCCCCTATCTGCCTGCCTGCAGTACCACTCAAGACCCAGTAGATAGTATCCATTTAGAAATATCACAAAATATCTAGAAGTATCTGACCATGTCTGTTGCTGCAAATGCATGTTTTTACTGCAGCATCCCAGCCATCCTTAATAAGCTATGCCCACCAGTACCAAAATATAAGTCAGATGCCATTGAAAACAAGAATGCCTTTACTACCTACTGGTACCTACTCAGTACCAAAATATCGAAGTCAGATGCCATTGAAAACAGCAAAGCATAGAAACAAAGAAACATAGAAATTGACGGCAGATAAGGATGGCAAGGCCCATCTATTCTGCCAATTTTTCCTACCTACAGCAAAAGCCACAGATCCTACTTGATCTCCAGTTTACCTTCTCATTCCTATCACTAGGGTTCCACTATGCCTGTCTCATGTACTTCTGAATTCCCCCACTTTGTTTGCCTCCACCACCTCCACTAGGAGTCTATTCCATGCATCCACCACCCTTTACGTGAAGATATACTTCCTCACGTTACCCCTGAGTCTACCCACTTCCAACCTCATGTCACTCCCCCTCGTTCCTGAACATGTCCTTTTCTGAAAGATGCTACCCTCTGGTACTCTGTTTATGCCCTTTAGATATTTGTAGGTTTCTATCATATCTCCCCTGTCTCTCCTGTCCTTCAGGATATACCTATTGAGGTCTCCCAGTCTCTCCTAATATGACAGTTGGTGCAGGCCCTACACCATCTTTGTTGTCCTTCTTTGAACTGCCTCCACCCTGTCTATGCAGCCTTGAGAACTGAACACAGTACATCAAATAAGGCCTCATCAATGATCTGTACAGTCGCATCACCACTTCTTTTCTTCTGCTGGTGATACCACTGTCTATGCACCCCAGCATCCCACTGGTTCTTCCCATAGCCTTTCATATTGTTTGCCCACTTTTAGGTCATCAGATATGATTACCACAAATCTCTTTCCTGTTTGGTAACCATCACTATCTCCTCCCCATCACGTAATCCTCCCCTGGATTCTTGCACCCCAAATGCATGATTTTCTACTTTTTGCATTGAATCTCAGCTGCCACACTCTAGATCATTCCTCCAGTTTACCTAGGACCCTCCTAATTTTTTCCACCCTTCCCCGAGTGTCCATTCTGTTGCAGATCTTTGTGTCATCTGCAAAGAGGCACACCATCCCTTCCAGCCTCTCCACAATGTCACTTATAAATACATTAAACAGGACTGGCCCCAGAATTGATACCTGTGGCAGCTCGCTAGTCACCCTTCTTTCCTCAGATTGAGATCCATTTACTATCATCTTCTGTCTTCTATCACTCAGCTAGTTCCTAACCCAGTTTACCACCTTGTGACCCACACCCAGACTACTCAGCTTATTTTCAAGTCTTCTATGTGGAACAGAATCAAAGGCCTTACTGAAAACCATGTAGGCAACATCCGTCGCTGCCCTCTGATCCACTTCCCTCATCACCCAGTCAAATAAATCAATTAGATTTGTTTGACATGCCCTTCCCACTGTGAATCCATGCTGTCTTGGATCCTGTGCTCCAATGGATTCAAGGTGTTCCAAAATCCTTTTTTTAAGTAGTGATTCCATAATTTTCCCTGCTATTGAGGTGAGGTTAACTGGTCTATAGTTTCCAGCCTCCTCCCTACTCCCACTTTTGTAAAGAGGAACTACATCTGCCCTCATCCAGTCCTCTGTAAACACTCCCGTATAGTAATTCATTGAACAGGGCTGCCAGTGGTGCTGCCAACACCTCCTGTAGTTCCCTTAATATTCTAGGATGTATCCCATCTGGTCCCATTACCTTGTTCATTTTAGCTTTGCAGCTGGGCATGACTAATGGATCAAAATATCTTCTTATTTCTTCTTAGATTACATAATGTACTCTATGATACCTTCGCTAAAAATATTTGCATTATAACATAACCCTTTCAAAAATTATAATTGTGCAAGTTTTATTAAACCCAATGACAAGAAACTTAATATAGCAGTAGAAAATTGTTGCAATACTGTAGGCAAGTGCTATTTGCTGTTGGACTGAAATGCAGTACAGTACGTTTTATAGGGATGGGCGGAAGTGGCCCCAATTCGCTTTGCAAAGTGAATCATGGAACTAAAGTGGATTTGTGGATTGCCCCGCAACGTGACGCGCAGTACTTTGCGTTATACTGGGTAACGCAAAGTCCATTGAAAACAATGACTTTGCATTACTCTGCCTTCCCAAACCACTACTCCACCAAATCTTAAGGTGAAGTACACTGAAAGCAATGTACTTCGCCTTGTTTTTAAGCTCTGAAGGCAAATTTTGCAGTGATTCACTGGATTTCAGGTCACATGGGCTCTATATTGTTTTGCACAGCCTCAGTTCAGGGTAGTGTGTGTAGGAAGCTGTAGGAGACAGTGTGCTCTGAGAGATCTCTGTGATTCAAATCTTCTAAAAGCTGTTCAAAAAGCCTTTTTGAGTAATTTTTTTTTTTGCTCAAACTTAGTACATCGATTGTAGGAAACCCTTCTGTGCTCATATCATTGAGTGTTTATTGTTTGTGTGTAGATTTTGAATGTTAATGTACAACATTGGGTCTGTGTAGTAGGAGACCATGAAAGTGTGCTTTGGAGGAGGAGTGTATCTGACTGTGGTGGAGGTAGATTAACTTGGAGAGAAAGACAGTTCTTTCTGGTTTGGTGATATTTTTCTTGTATAATAACTGTGTTAATGTACACACAATAATATTTCAATAATTCTTGCCATTTTTTTGCTGATTGTTGTGAAGCAGCAGTGCATAATTTTAGTTTGTTTAAAATAAGTGGTTATATTACTGAGGTTTTTAATTTGCTACACATTACTTAGTGTGTTTGTATGAGAGTGATGGGTGTCATCAAATCAGACACCTTTTATTGTGCCACATAGTAATTTCAGCAATGTAAACCTGCTATCAACTGCAGCTGTGTGATTTTTGTGCTTCTTTGTGGTATCTTTACTGGTACTGATACTAGTACTAGTGACTGTTACTGCAGCAGTGCAGTACACTGCCCCCCCCCCACAGCTCACCCCAAACAGCAAAGGTATTGTTTTCCAGATTTGAATTTCTGATGGTGAGCACTGGTTAGGTGTTGTGCTTTTGCATCTGCATCTCTTCAGTGCACAGCACAATCTTAATCTGTCTGTGCATTTGCATCTCTTTAGGGCCCAATCTCCATCTGTAACTTAAGTCACAGTTGTTTCTTTGGCATCTCTTCAGAGTACTGAACTGGTGTGGTACATAATTCTGCATAAACATTGCACTCATAATATGCATTTTTAAGTCAGGACCATCATCATGTTTATGAGTCACTTACGAATGACACAAATCACTTTGTTCTTCATCATTATTTTTTTTTACTGGTTACTTGGATGCATTGTAAGCCTGTTTTGTAGTATCTCTCCATGCTTCACCACCCCACCATTGTACTCATTAATGAGTGTTTTCAAGTCGGTGTGTTTTGTGCCACACTTCATTGGGGCATGGGGAAGTACAGCCATAGGCATTCATGTTTCTTCATCATCATCACTGTTACAAATGCAGTCACAAATCACAATTTACGATCACGTAATGAATCACATTATTTTTTTTACTGGTTACCTGGATGTACTATAAGCCTGTTTTGTAGTATCTTTCCAGGCTTCACCATCCCACCATTGTACTCATTAATAAGTGTTTTTAAGTAAGGAAGTTGGACAGTGTCTGCAGTACATACACAGACTGGAAAGAAGACTGACTGCACACATACAGTTTAGCACACAGTATACTTGTACTGCTCAGAATACAAAGTGTCACGCATACGGAAGACAACAAAAAAAGGACATTATTACATACAAAGGTCGGAGATGGTGGAGGAATACATTTTATAACACAGCAAGGAAGGAGTGGGGGGCACATGGTATGAGGGAAAAACAATAACTAATGTGGGATCTCATGGTGATCTAGCAGCAGTTCCAGCATGGACATAATTTGCAACTGATGTCTCTCTATGCAATCCAACTGCTGATCGACAGCACTCACCCTCTCATTGTTCTCCTCAACAGCACTCCAGAGAACTGCCAAGTCAGCCTTTGTTACACACAGTTCTCTGGGGTCCACATGTTCTACAGGCTGACCTGCTGGTGGTGGTGCTGGTGGTTTGGGTGCTGGTGGAGCAGCAGGTGCTGCTCTTGCCCTCCTTTTTTTAGGGCTGCCACCATGCACAACTGCACCCTCTACCACAGAAGGGCTAGCAGGTGCAGGCATGGCCTTTTCTGTGGTAGCCTGCCACTCCAGCTGGTGGTGATTGAGCATATGGGTGCACTGGCCCCCAGTCCCCAGGTGAGTCCCCCGGGGGGTCATGGTACACGTCCACCTCACATAGGTGGCACATGACCACACTGCTGTCCTCCTTGACACAGTCAAAAAACTGCCAAACAATGGAGGGGAGGGGAGGACCAGGCACAGGCAGGGGAGTGCCAGATGAACTGGCAGCTGGCTGGTCATGGTGCTCAGCAGGGTTGGGAGCCATACCTGGGCCCAGGGGCACATACACATCCTGCTCCAGAGGACCTGGTGCTGGAGCTGGTGCTGGATGTGGTGCTGGTCCTCCTTACAGGGGGGAACACTCCAAATTTTTGATCTGTCCAACTGGAACCGGTGGCCATGCTCACCACGCATCTGCACAGTATGACACCTACCAGCACCACACTCTCCCCGAGCTGCCCCCGCCCCAGACATTCCCTCAGACCCTCACCCTGGTCCATCTATCCTACTGCACTCCCTCAGTCTGAGCAATGACTACTCACACTGTCACACAACACACACACAATCACACAACACAGACAAACAACTAACTACTTATAAAGGTAAGAAAAATAAATTTACAGAAAGAACACATTAAGTAAAAAAAAGAGTACAGAAAAGATAAAAAAAGTAGCTTATAAAAAAGCTGTTGGGTCTAAATCAAAGTTTAAATCTCCTCCTCGCTCTAATCTCCAAGTCTCAGCAGTGACAAAACAACACACTCCCCTCTCTCTGTCTCCGACACCATCTGCACAGGAGAAAGTGAAAGTGTCTGCTTGTATGACTCCCTTCCTTTTCCTGCCTGGCTATGGCAAAAGAGCAGGGTGAAGTCTATTGAAAACAACAACTTTGCCTCACTTCGAGTTGTCATTCCACTTTAACATGAAGTGGTAATGACAAGGAGGAGTGAGCACTTTGCATTGCCCACTCCACATAGTGGAGTGGCATTGTGAAGTGCCCACTACGCGGACACCTCGCTGGCGGAATTTAAATCCGCTACATCTCTAATGTTTCATAATACTGTACAGATGAGTTTTCAAGCCCACACAGGTCCTTTCATCTTGCCAGAAGAAAGGGGTTATATATCTCCAAAAACCTTCTATACCGTTCTGTAGTATTTGTGTTGGTCCATTAAATAGTATCCATTTCCTGCTGTATCAATTTATTTGCAAAAGAAAGAATAAAGCTAGAAACATTTTGATACAGTGTAGCCCCCAATTAATGTTCCACAATAAAGAGATAAAGTGTTAGCAAAAATACTGCAAGTATATTTCAGAAAAGGCCTAGAGTGAGCCCAGTGAGGGCTAAGGCATGTTGCAAGGTAAAGGCCATGGCTCCCTTGGAAACATGCATTACCTGATATTCATTAGTGCATTGTCAGCTGACTATGGGCTAACGTCAAGGTATGTAGCGGCAGTACTGTATCCCCAGTGATCAGGGTGGTGACAGGCAGAAAACGTAAGGGAAGTGATGCTTCCAAATTGTTTTAGAAAACTGTTCTACAGTCACAAGTGTAAGTGTGTGTGTGTGTGTTTGTTTGCTTTAGAGAGGTTATCAATGTTTTCCACAGTTGAAAAAGTATCACAAAATAAAGCTTAAAGTGTGACCCAGATGTGACCTTTTACCATGAAGAGCTTGGATTATTGACTTGTAGTTGAATTACTTGATAACTAAGCATTACAAAATCATTTTTATTAGATTTGTACTGGTATATTTAAGGAAACAGTATAGTCAGATGGTAAGAGCAGAGAACTATGCACATGTGGACCCAGGTTTAAATCTCAGCAGACCCAATTACTGTACACACTGTGTAATCTTTAACAAGCAATATAATTCCTCTGATTTCTCTACCCCTTGGCTTATACTGTGTACTGAGCAGAACTGGGACCTCACTTCATCCTACAAGAAATTGTGCCTTCCCATTAAGGCTTTTTTTGGCAAGTAAACAGTGAAAAGATTTGCTCCCCAGTGTAGTACACTGAGGGACAAGATTTATAGTAGAGTCCTGACTTTACTCGGCTCTTCTGAGAAGTTTAAAATGAAACCACAACACATAAGTAATCCAAGGTCGCAGTGAAAGCCCATAGCTATGCAGGCTTGACATTGTCCCCCCCCCCTCCAGCTCATGGCACAACTCTGTGCCATTAGGCCATGACACCTATGAGACATACAGATAGAGTGGAGCTGAAACCTTAATGAACAGCTGCAGGGACCTAGACAATATATTTAAAATGTCAGTGATGCTTTTCAGTCTAACTATGCCAAGGCATTATAATAAAAAACAAACAAACAAAAAGGGAAATGAAATGCTGTATTAATTTTAACTGGTAAATTTTAGATGTTACATACTTTACACAAAAATAATGTACCCAGAACAGTCCTTAAGTACCACACCTAGTTGCAGATATTTACCTTCTGGCAGAAAAAGTTACTTCTGTATATCACTTGTAGCTACTGTACTTTGACCTTGTACATCTGGAATCAACAGTTCTTTTCCATTATTGATAATAATATGCAACATGGAAATGCATACATGGGTATTTCAATAAATGCATGTATTGTATATGCAATTTTTTCTGTTATATTTTAGTTCTTTCTTTTCTATATCCTGTTAAAAGGACGCTGTCAACCTTTTTTGCATTATACTATTTACAGTTAAAAACCCACAGTTTATGATTGCGTACCTTCTCTAAAATTCGTTGATGTTGCCATTTACTTTATCATTCTCCTTTCTTAGTAAAACTGAAATGCATGCTAATGATATAGTTGTAAACAACCTTGTTTTGTTTCAAATCCTTGATCTTCTCTTACTGTATGCTACCTGAATACTAGGAGCACCCCTCAAATCTGTAGCCACTCATGATGCAATTGTCTAATCTCCTTCTAATGCATAATTAGTGGCTAAGCTGTGTTGGGGTTGTTCCCAACTCCAGAAAAGATGCAGTGAGACTTGATTATCCCTCCCTGCCTATCCATCCCCCTCCCCACCCTCTGCCATTGTGCCCCTTCCACCACTCTCCCACATTCCTTTCTCTTTCACTACTGTAACCCCAAACAATGCCCGAAGTGCCCTCATCATCATCAACCCCCTAAAGGTGCCTCCCCTGACAGCCTTGACCCAAACTCCCTCCCTCTCCACTTCGGCCATTGCCAACCCCCCCCAATGATCCTGAATCTCTCATTCTCTACAGCCTTGGTCCCCTCTTCATTGAAACATGCTGTGGTCTTCCCTCTACCCAAAAGGGGTGACCCCTCATCCCCTGGCAACTATCACCCAATTTCTCTCCTCCCTACCCTTGCCAAGCTTCCAGAACACATTGTCCTCGCCCAACTCACATCTTTTCTCTCTCTGACACTTTCTTTTTCACCCCTTTACAGTCTGGTTTCAGGAAAAAACACTCAACCATCACCTCTCTCTCCTATGGCTCACAGACTCCATACTAACCGGGATGGACAATGGCCAAATTACCTCTACCATTTTTGACAACCTAGCCAAGGTCTTCAACACCATCTCTCACTCCCTTATCCTCGATTCATTCCCGGCAGTGGCCTGTCTCCCTCCACCACAAACTGGTTCAAGACCTACCTTATAGGCGGAGCCCAATCAGTTAAGATCTTGGATGCCACTTCCCCTCCACTTCCAATTACCACTGGAGCCCCCCAGGGCTCTCTATTAGGGCCCCTCCTTTTCTCCATCTTCTTCAATGATCTTCCCTCTGTTTTCTCCCCATCCTCCACTATACATATGTATGCTGATGATACAGTCCTGTATGCATCTGGCTCCTGTCCTGATGAGGTTACAACCAACTTACAGCAAGACTTCTGACAAGATTCAGCTCTGGTTTACAAGCCATCAACTTTTCCTCAATACCAGGAAAACTGTCTCCATGACCTTTGGCACAAGGCAGAGACTTCCTAGGCTTCCCTCCTTACCCATTTTCCATACCCTTGATGAGACTTTACTTGAGGAAACATCCTCCTTCAGGTACTTAGGTGTTTAGTTGGACCAACACCTAAACTTCTCTGCACATATTGACACCATCCAAAAAAATTGCACCCCAAGCTTGGCGCCCTGTTGAAGAACCGTAGTTGCAGCCCTCCTATGGCTAGGCGTGAACTTGTTTAGAAGATGATACTGCCCATTTTTGACTATTGTGATGTAGTCCATGGTGCTGCCATTAAGTCCTTCCTGGCCAGACTGGACACACCCTTCAGTTCCTTCTACTGCTTTGCCCTGGATGCCCCCCTTGCACCCATCACTGCAATCTTTATCGTTCCCTATCCTTCCCCTCTCTTACAATTAGGTAACTCTCCCACTGTGCTAAATTCACCTCCAAGCATTGGTTGGGTGAGCTCCCTTCCTACCTCACCTCCTCCTTTATAACACCCTCCCACTCTCCCATTTCCTTAGATCAACTAACTCCAGTACCCTGGTTGTCCACTGCAGATCCACCCAAATCGGCCAATCTGGTTACTCACACCGCCTCCCAAATATTTGGAATTCCCTCCCCCTTCAAATCCAGCACTCATCCTCTACCTACTCTATCAGCTCTGCCTTCAATAATTACCTTGCACCTAGGTGATCCTGCCATGTCCCTCCCTAATTCCCTCCTCTAAGCCCTGGACAAACCCTACCCCTTTACCATCACCTTCATTTTACCCTGTGCACACCAACCCCCAAATTTCTAGCTCTCCTTCCCTTCCCCCAAATTTCTCCCCCTTACTGGCTTCCCTTGATCTCACACAGAATGTAAAGGACCCCAAATTCTCCCCATGGGTCCCTCTCCTACCCCCAAGGGACTTGTATCTCTCATCTACTCTCTTCCTCCACCATCCTAAAGGAATCTGTCTGGGACACTGTCTTATTCCTTTCTCTCTGGTCCCCCCCATTCCCTCTGCAGGGTTTCTCACATCCTGAGGGGGTCTCCAGGGACATGACTCTTCCCCATCCCCCACCTCAGCCCTTCCTCCCCTTCCCCTTTTCTTTCATGTAAGCACTTGTTTACTTATTAACCCAGCACTTATTATTGTCCACTCTTTCTACATATTATGCACAACACTGTTGTAACACTGTTTGCAACACCTGCATTACAACTGTATTTTAATGTTGATCTTGTAACTTGAATGTTTAATGTCTCATTCCTTTTGTACCCCTTCCCTGAGGTCACACTGGGAGATGAGCGACTTGTCGCTCAGTGTGCCTTCCTGGTGAAACATTTCAATAAATAAATACATTTTAAAAAAATCAAGGAATGTAAACAAACATGTTTTGGTGTGGTAACACTAGTATGGTGGGCAATCTGTTTTTCATTATTTAAAAGAAAAAAAAGAATCAGAATTGAACTACCAGCTACATCAGCAGTCTCTACAGGATGTAAACTATCATAACCTGTGTTTTTTTAAACTAGGGACACTTTGTCCCCTTGGAGGTTGACAGTGTCACTTTAATTGTATGCACTACATTTGAACAAAGGCACACCATTGTAAATGAGCGTTGCTCAATAGTAAATATCTCCTAAACAAATTGAATTGAATTGAATTGAATTGAATAAATTGAATAATGCCAGTACTTTATCAGTAATTACATATCACTTTTCTGGAACATTTACCATTTTTAAATTGTAATTACTTGTAATAAAATAAGGAAAAAAAATAAGTTATAGCTACACCAACACTACCTTTATTTTGTTTAGAATATAATCATTGGTAAACTGACTTTTCTGTCTCATTATCCATAATGAATGTATACAGTGGGAAGCATTTTCATAAACAGATGACATATTTTGTAGCCTGTCTATTGTATTTGACAGAATGGTAGTTTCTCAAGAGCTGTTGTTTTGAGTACCGTGTGTAAGCCACACTGTTTGCTGTCTGATCTGCTGCATTAAAAATGTCATTACAAAGTTTATACTGTAATGACAATGAGGTAGAAAATGTCTCTTCCATAGTAGTTATCACCTCATGTATATTAATTGAATCTTGGAATAACACTAGGAATTTTCTAGCTTGTATAATCATGGCAGCAGCACACTAACTTGCAACAGCAGCCTAATTTTTGTTTTTATATAATCACTTTTGCAGATAAAAGTTATAAGAACAGATACCCAGCAGATGCATAATTTATAAATATATTGTTCTGCCAGTTATACTTACTGTACATTTTAAATTTATTTACTTGGCAAAACAGTAGCTTTCAGAAAAGTACCATCAAAGATGTGATGAGGTCTGGTATGTCCCATTACCTGCTGCCAGTATCTGATGTAATTCTTCCAGTCACCTGCATTGTACAGTATTTGGTTTGTTCATCATATCACAACATTCCTGAGGTTTCATGGGACCTATAATAACGTATGTATGCATTTATTTATGTACTGTATGTGTGTATTTATTCATGCATTTATTCATTTCAAATGTTTTGTTAGGAAAGTCATGCTGAACTGTTCTCAGTTTGTTTCAAGATGCATCCTAGGGGTAGGGGGAAGAGAAGAAAACAGATGAAAATACAATATACAAAAACAATACAATAATATATAAATCATTATAACAAAATGTACAAATTACATGAAAACACATCAAGGAAAAAGCGTCATCCAGTAAATTACCATACAGTAAAACTCAAAAATAGACAAGAGCATTACATAGTGAGCAGCAGTAATAATGAGTAGCATGGAGTAATGGTTTATGGACTTGGGCAGGGGGCAAGCTAGTGTCAGTGTAGTGTGGAAGGCAGGTGACAGAAACACTCCCCAGTATCAATAACAACTGCAGGAGCGAATAGAGAAATCATTGAGGAGAGAGTTCAGAGCAGGAAAGGAAGCAGCAGAATGAATGGAAGGAGGGAGACAGTTCCATATTTTAGGGATGCGGAAAAGGAAGGCCCCTTAGCCAGCAGTATATTTCATATGTGGAAGGGCAAGGGAACAAAAGCAAGCATTGTGAAGGGAGTAACAGGTAGAAGGAGGGACAGACATGAGAGAATCAAGATATGAGGGCAGGGAGCCAAACCAAAATTTAAAGATAAAGGAGGTACGGTGGTAATGACGCCTGGCATCAAGAGAGGGAAGGGGAGGGAGATGCAGTATACAAAGAACAGTGATGAGTACACAGGGGTTTGTCAAGGGAAAATCAACAGAAGGAATTAAAGAGAGAGTCCAATCTAGCTAAAGTGGACTTTGCAGCAACACTGTAAACGATGTCTCCTTAGTCAAAAATGGGGACAATATTTTTTGACAGTATATCTCTCCGAACAGGAAGCTGAATACTTCTCTTATTTCTGTTAATAATGCTTCAAATTTGGATTTGTCCAAAAAAGGCTCTCACCACAAAGTCAAGTGCAGGAGCTTAATGTAGGATCAAAAAAATAGAAATATTATGAGTAGGGGAGGCACTCTTTCACTGCAGCTCCAACACACCACTACCCACTAACCCATACTCCCCAAGTATGCTTCAAAATATAGATCTTCTTGTGGACAGCATTCCCATGAACAGAAAAATCAAAGTGGCAATCCAGCCAGGCACTGTGGTACTTGAAGGAGGAGATAGATTCACCATTATGGGTAAAAAATGAAGTCTTGGGGGAGACTTTAGCAGGTCTCTGGCTAGTGCCAAAAGTCATAGAGACTGTTTTCTTAAAATTAAGGGACTATTGATTTTCTTGGAACCAGTGCCATATGTTGTTAAACTCCAGTTAGAGTTGGTTCATGAGGTCAGAAGCAAAGAAGTCAGTGGAAAAGAAAACCATATCATCTGCATACATATGAATTGACACAGGAGAGCAGGCAGTAAGTAGGTTGTTTAGAAAAATGAAGAAAATAATTAGGCCAAGGACAGTCCCTTGGGGCATGCCTGAGCTGATTGGGAGTGGAGGGGGAGGAAGTCTCCAATACGGACAGCTTGTGACCTACTCTTCAAGTAGGAGTGGAAACCCTCAGTTTAAGCAGTAGAGTATAGCTACCTTAATTTGTCCCAGAGAATGGGGTTGGCAACAGTGTTAAAAGCTTTGGCTACGTCAACAAAGATGGCAGAGGTGACAAAGCCCTGATCCATGCCAGAGAGGATAGAATCAGTGAGCCACTCAATACCCACAGACAGACTTCAGACTGTCACTTCCAGTTGCAGTCCTACTTTGTCCATTATAAATCACTTATGTGTTTTCAGTCAGTCAGTGCACAGAGCCACAGTGCCTCTTATCCTATGTACAGTGGTCTTTACTAGTGTATAGTGGAATGCTGTTATGCATGGAATGCCATGCCTTGAATATGCTTGTTCTGCTGCAGTAGTGACATCATTATGTTGTGCTGATGCAGTAGAGATGTCACTACTGCAGCAGAACAACTTAGAATGCTGCCACATAGTTGCTTTCCTCTATCCAATTCTGTGGCAGAATATCATTCTAGAACCTCTAGAGATTTCACAAGTCAGCTTCACTGTGAAAGAAAAAAAACATAATGCACACATTTACATGTGGATATTTGATATGTCTGAGTCAGATGCTTTCATTTTGTTAATAATGTTTATTTCTTCACTGATTCATTAAAGTCTTTATAAAGGACTCTGCTACTATACGTAAATGATTTAATGATTTATTACCATTAACACAGTAAATTGCTGTAGTTTTGCAAATGTTTTCACCTTGCATCATCTGATATGCTATGTTGTTTACTGTATGTGTCATATGTTGCCATCATACATTCTTCCAAGTCTGTAACTGTTATACCTTTCACCTTCTGAAAGAACATGTTTTTCACACACACACACACCCTGCACCATCGCACCAAGGAATGTGCTCTGGCTCAGTGTGTCGCTTCTTGGTCAACACATTTTTAATAAATAAATAAATAAAATCAGTTTAAATCACACAGGGTTCAGAGTGCTAAGCAACATAAACCATTCATAACACACCTGAAGTCTCCACAGGTAAAAGCAAACCATTTTTTAAAACTAAAAATGTTACTAGGTTTTAGCAAACAAATTATATCCCCTGCAAAGCAAAGAACAGAAGAATGTATATGAAGAGAAATCATACATGAGCAGGACTGGGTACATTAAATATCTTTATGTAGTGTTTACCTGGCATACATATCATTAGCTTTTTTCAGTGACCAGTTACTTAATGCCCTGCATTGGTGATATTTGAAGTAACATCCAGGATAATATACATGAATTTCCTTTATAGTACGTTATCTATTCAGGCCTGTAGGGTTGTTATAATATGAAAAATCCAAGCACTTTGTACTATTAGGAGTTCTTACTGCATTGAAGTGAGATGGAACATCATTTGGAGTAAGTGCTGAGTCCTGGGTGAGCTGAATTGAGTCTATGTTTCAGAATCAAGAACTGCTGCTCCCTGTAGTAGGAGAATTGGCTCAGTCTTTGCTGAGCTGGCTGCCTTGCTAGTGCTCCAGGACAGAAAAGACTTCTCACCCACCTTCATCTGAGGACATTTGCTGCTGTGGTTAGCAGCAAAACAGAGTGGTTTGTGGATCCTGGTATACACTTGACTGGCCTGATTATGCCTAAGAAGATGGCTCCTGAAAGCTATTTGTCATCTGATGAACTGGTGAGAGTACAGTTCATCAAAAAGGTTACTGTTTGTTTGGTGAACTGCGGTGCGAGTGCAGCTTTTCCAACCCTCTCGGGCTTTCGTATCCAGAGGTTGATGAATAGGTGCCACAGTAAGAAAGTGCCTCCTCTCCCTTTTCCTTATGGGTTAGTGGGTAGTGGTGTGTTGGAGCTATAGTGAAAGAGTGCCTCCCCTCCCCATAATATTTCTATTTGTTTGATCCTACGTTGTGCTCCTGCACTTGATTTTGTGGTGAGAGCCTTTTTTGGATTATTTGAACTACCTTGTTTGCATCATGGAAATCTGGTTGAGGGATGACTCTGGTACTGTGCTAGAGGCATCCATTCCTCCTGAGTGTTCTGTGGTGCATTGCACAAGGCGAGAAGATGGGGGGGCATTTGCTTTAGATCTGCATTGGGACTCGCAGGATATTCCATGGAAGTAACCAGATCATTTGAATGTGTAGCTGCTAGGGGTGGGCCAGGTGTAGGGTACAGGATTGTCCTTGTGTTCCAGCCTCCAGGCCACAGAGGTGAACTTCTGAAGGAAGTGGTAGATGTCATGGCTGATCAGGTGTTCCATACCTCTAGACTTCTTGTGTTGGGGGAACTTCAGTGCCTGGGTCAATGATAAAGCCTTGCCCCCTGAGTCAACTGTTTCTCCAGTTGATGTCATCACTGGATCTTGTACAGGTTGTTTCCTCTGGTACTCATCAATATGGTCGTATCTTGGATCTGGTTTCCTCATTGGTGTTTGATATAAGCAACATCAACTTTGATTGGTTGAATCATTGTGACTTTACTCTTCCTCTGGTGGAGATTATCTGGTACTGCCCATTTGAAATAAAACTTGGAGCCTAGCAAACTCCTAGCATAACTGACATCTCAGACATGATGTCATCTTGTGCCATGGGAACAGAGAAGGTCATGCAGTGCTGTAATATGGCACTTATAACTGTCTTGGACTCTCTGGCACATTATCGTGTCAGTTCCTCAACATCCCACCACAGCTTACCATAGTACAGTGATAAGCTGTGATGGTTGAAGACTGAAAGATGGAAATTGGAGCATTCTTGTCAGAAAGCCTACTCAGAGGAGGACAGATTGGTATTGAGAGCTCATTATAGTGCCTATCAGTGGGCATTCACCCTGAAAAGACAGAGTCCCTGCCAAGAGTGATTGCTGCAGCACACAATCGGCCTGCTCGGTTCTTCCTTACTGTTGACAGATTAATAAGTCCTCTCTCTCTCTACGATCCATTCATAATTACTGACATTTGGCTCTGACTCCCCAGCATAATGTAATCAAAAATTGTTGTGTCACCCACATTTTGAACCATTCTTACATCCTTCATCAGATCATTTATTAAAATTAAGGAAAGCAGGGGTTTCCAAGGGTGTTCCCTGTAGTTCTCTGTCTTTTTCCACCCCATACTGATTTATATTGATCAGTTTCAATCCTCTGAGTACTCTCAAACAAAAGGGCCTCCACCCAGCTTATTAAAATGGTTCTACATGATAATGGCGAGTGCCAAATGGTGACCCGCATTATCGCAACGTTAGGGCAGCGAAAACAATTTTGCCACCCTGACATCCTCAGTGCATGGAAGAATGGTGCGGGGACTTAAATCTTTGCTTTCTGTGAGGGGCTGCACCCCACCCCATGAGGGCTTTGCCCCCCCCTACACTCCCCCACCTTAAGGATTCTCAACTCCATGGGGGTACATGTTGGGGGGGGCAAAAGCAAAAAAAATGCAAGTTTTGGGCCGGGTGCAACAAAACTACAGTAGCGCCTGGACCCAGACCCAAACCCGAAACCCCAGCACTGCAAGTGGAGGCCAACCCCAGACACCACGGTGCAGCTCGGCAGCCGACCGCAGCGCCACCCCCTACATCCCCTCCTCTCCCTCCCAGGCCACGCTCGCCGTGATCGCTCTGCCCCCCCGTGCATGTGTACATATAGCGACATCCTGTCACTACTGTCTCCAACCCCACTACATCCGGTCGCCTTCCTTCCCCCCTTGCCATTCGGGTTCGCCCTCATCGCGTCACCATTTCGGAAGGTGCCTTAATTCAGGCACCCACCTCACGTGCTACCATTAAAACTCAGGATGCATCTCATACTTTTACATATTCTGTGACAATGACAGAGGATTCATGAGATCAAACACTTTAAAAAAATGTGTCATCATTGCTCTATGACACACATTGTGATCCACATATACATGCATACCAGTCCTACTATAGCTTAAATGGCTGCAGTTATTGCCAATGATAAAAACTTATTTGATTCAACTTTTTCAACTTTTTCAAATTGTGTAATATCTACTTGTGAACACATTTCTCATACATTTTAGCAGTTACAGAGGTTAAAAAAAGTAGTATTCAGTCTTTTAAAATCTCTGTCTCATAGACTGAGGTGCAAACTTCATCTGATACAGTACCCTCGATTGCCATTTACCAATCTAAATGCATTGTTCAATCACAAGAGTGTGGCATCCGTATTTATTGAATGGTGGCCCGGGTTCAAGTCCCAACTAAAGCACTTACTTCTTTCTCTCCTCGGTTTGTATGTGTTTCATAAATATGTACACCACACTCATTAATTTTAAAAATGTAATTATCTGTGCAGCACCAGGTTGTACATTGGAGAAGAAGTTATGTGCTCCAGGATGGCCTAGTTTCCAGTTACCTTGGTGGTGCAGCTAGTAGTGAAACCAGAACAATATTCCATGTGGCCTGGATTCAAGTCCCGGCTGAGACACTTACTTCTTTCTCTCCTCTGTTTGTATGTTCCATAAAAATGCACACTGCACTCTTGTGATTGAAAAAAATAATCATCTCTGCAGCACCAGTCTATGCATTGGAGAAGGAGTAATATGCTCTGGGATGGCTCAGTTTCCAGTTACATTGGTGGTACAGCTGGTAGTGCAATCGGATCGATACTCCGGATGACCTGGGTTCAAGTCCCACCTGAAGCACTTCTTTCTCTCTTCTGTTTGTATGTGTTTCATAAATATGTGCACCACATTCTTATGATTAAAAATTTTTCCAGTTGCCTTGCTGGCACAGCTGGTACTCCAGCCAAAATGGTATTCCAGGTGGCCTGGGTTCAAGTATCCACTAAGGCACTTACATCTTTCTCTCCTCTGTTTGTATGAACTCAAAATAAATGCCTGAGACTGCTTTGGCTACACTTAATACCAAGTTTGAAGATCTCATGAATACACTCACCATAGTCAGTACATACAGTAAGTGGGGAACAATTACAGTACCAGAGTGCTATGACCTGGCATTTAAAAGATTAAAAGCAATGTTACCTCTATATTGTTTCCTGTGCCTGCTTCTCCAGCAGCTGATTTTCACCTTGACAGCAGCCTCCAGAAACTTACCTCTCTGTCTTTTGCTGAAGTCTCTCATGCAGAGACATCAGCCTCAGATTTACCAGAGTCCTAAAGCTCTACATACCAGTCCTTCTCTTTACCTTTGCAGAACTTTCTAGAACTGAAATCCACTGTCATATTTCCTACCTTGTGAATGGAGAGGCTGCAATTATTTTTCAGGAAAAGGAACCACTGATGTATCTGTGTGCCAGTGACATGTATTATAAGAGGACTCTGAATGTGGTATATGGCTTTACATTTTAATGAATGTTTGATTTACATTTTAAGTTTGATTACTTTTATGTTTACACAATGACAGTGAACGCACAAATTGTCCAACTAATACATTTATTTTCACAGTATACAGTGCTGGAATGGAAATAAATAATTTCTTTTCACTCCAGCTTACTTAAAATTGGATATTTTTACTTGGGTTGCATCAGTTCCTTTTTAGACATCTGCAGTATGTTTCAACATTCCAGACCACCTTACCATCCTAAAACAAACAGAGCAATATCTGGGTAATGATGATCTGTTATATAAATCAGAAACTCCTAAAGGGTGCGTTAAACTCCCATATAAACAAATAAACTCCGGAGTCTGCTGTTGCTTGTGATGCGTTCTCTTTATTTTAGTTCACCCCTACGTTTCGCTCCTATGAGCTTGATCACGGGGCTTCATTAATATCTATTTAGAAACAAACAAATATTTAATCACTAATCTTAACAACTACTATTTTCAATTAATGAAAACATTTTTACTTTTGCTGCATATATCTACCTGACAAAAGTGTTGCTGTATACTTTAATGCTTTAAACTTCAACTTTAGCCTTCTTCCTGACAAAAATGTCAAAAACTTTAATAAAACACTGATAACTGCAGTCGTGTCTGAATGTAAAATAAGTTATAAAACTTTAAACAACCACATAACCAGCATACCTTGGGAAGGTAAACGAACGCCGCTCTACAATCAATGTGCCTTTAATTGTTCTGAAATAACCAAAAAATACCCCATTTAACCAATGTTACTTATTTACCAAAAGCTATCATTCAGTATGATAGTGAGATGTATATTTACTGCACTTATAAATTTTACACTTACCCACTTAGCGATGGACTTTATATGTTATTCCGAGCATTATAATTATCTTTTTCGTTTTAAAATGAGCCCGTCACTTTTTAGAAGACGAATTCAAGTTCTACCATAATGGCGTATACTCGCAAAAATGCTAAGACGCTGAAAAGCTTCCCAAGGCTGCTATCCCTCTTGAGCAACCTGAATTTCCCGGGAGTGACGTATCACTTCCTGAAACTCTCGCTCCTTGCAAGAGCATTGCGTAGCAACTAAACACACATTCCCTAAACATTGGGAATGCGTGCGGTGCGTTCAGGCTGCTCATATAACGACAAGGCTGCTGCTTCAGCATTTAAAAAAACATATAATGATTAAAACAATGTGAGAGAAAAGAAAACTTTTAATAATACACGAGGGTGGCTAAACAATTGCATATGTGTATCATCTGATGAAACTGAAAAAAAATATTTTATGTTACGCCTCATGATACAGGAATACTCAAAAACAGTAAAGACTAGGAATATGAGTCTTACTATAAAATATGTCACTCATTAAATTGAACTTATTAAATATAAAAATATACTATAATCATAGCTATTTCCACATCAGGAAATGCTAACCTCTTAATGATCTAGAACCATTTTATTAATGTTGTGATTCACTCCAAATATTTGTTTGTTTCTAAATAGATATTAATGAAGCCACGTGATCAAGCTCATAGGAGCGAAACGTAGGGGTGAACTAAAATAAAGAGAATGCATCACAAGCAACAGCAGACTCCGGAGTTTATTTGTTTATATGGCACCTTACCATCCTAGCCAGGCAATGTTCTTGTATAAATGATACATGCCATGGGCTGCCTCAAAATAAATAATTTGCATATATTTAGTTTCAGAGTTTGACCTCTATTGACTGTTCTCATGGTTCTACCACTTGTGAGGTAGTGAGGTCAACAGACGTCAAAACCTGAATCAAAAATAAATCATTTATTTTGAAGCAGCTCACAGGATATCCAATAATAATAACTGGTGACCCCTGATATGAACTCATTTTTGAGACCTGTAAAAAGTCATATCAACCTGCAAGTTGTTATGGTTTTTATTGTCTCACGCTGGGTTGTGTGTATCACGCTAAGGTACTTATCGACTTGGAAAATTGAACTGTTCACAGTTTTTTTTTTTAAACTTTAAACAATGGAGAAGTCATTGAACCTTCACCTTGTTGTCATAACAACCAGCATTCCATAGAGCCCATACAGAGGTTGAATCAGCAATGCAGGAAGTATGTAATGCTAAGAGTCTGAGCTTTGTTTACTTAGCACCAGTTATAATAAAAAATAAAACATATGAAGTTGTGTGATCTGCGTTTTTTTTACACACACTCGATGTGTTACAATATATGAACCTCTCGAGCTTTGCTCTCGAGGTTTATTTATTATCACACACCTTGGGTGTGTAAGAAAACCTGCATACCACACACCTACATATGCATTATTGTCTATTTAGTTTATGACCACTTAACTGAAGAAGCAGAAAGGAGTTCTGCAAAATGATGGGATGATATTTTAAGCAGCCTGTTATAAGTTTGCAACAAACTACTTTTATTGTAATTTGTTGGTTTTGTATGTTATCCCTTCTGGAACACCAGGATAGGCACAATGGTGTCAGCCAGAATCAGATGCAGTGTCACAGTTTCCTGCATTGCAGCTGCCATTTAATTGTACTGTTGCCTGAAGAATTCCACAACATTCTACAAGATCAGGGGCCCGATTCAGAAAGGGTGACACTGGGCATGCATAATGCCCTGTGTCAGACCCATTTTTGGGCCCAGTTTTGCCAAACACTTCACTGCAAACTACATGCAATTAAGGAAGATCAGGTGCATTTGCGATACTTTTTGCAGTTTGTGGCAGCTTGCACCAAATATTTGGTGCAAGCCCCATAAAACGGGTTTCTGAGATTGCCATAAGTTATACCAAAAATAGCTGATCTAACTTGTAGCAATTAGTGCATAGGATTGAGAATCCCGATCACCAGTTGGGGAATACCACAAGCCTCATGCACATACTGTATGTTTGGCACACCCTGGGCTTGTGGCATTCCCAGGACCTTTGTGAATCGGGCCCCAGGTGTCCAATCCTGGTTGGTGCCACTGTACATTCTGTACATTGTGACAGCACCCATGGTTTCCCAGGTCCACAGTGCTGTCCCAGATGACCTGGAGAAAGTGATCTTTGGTTCTGATACAGTGTGACAGTCTCTCAGTAAAGTCACAACCTCAACCATGTGGTATTAAGCAACCATCATTTATTCAAGGTGCTCATATCCTGTTGCTCTGATAAGAGAGATCTATTTTGTGATGTCATGTCATCCACCAGTGTTTCTAACAGCTTTGTCATGTAACTGAGGCTGAGCTCTTTTTTTTGCATAGTCAACCTGGTTGCCCTCTGGTTCTGGTGCTCTTCCTCATTTGAAAGAGACTGCGTTCCTGCACCCTATTCACCCCTGTTAGTTACTTGTAGATCTCTATAATGTACCCTATCACTCTCTTCCCTTCCTTCTCCATTCCAGGGTGTACATGTTGAGATCCCTCAGTTTCTCTTCATAGGGATTTTGGTGCAATCCCTGCAACATTTTTGTGGCCTTCCTCTGGACTGCTTCCACCCTGTTAATGTCCTTTTTGAGGTGCAGCCTCCATAAATGGGCACAGTACTCCAGGTGGGGTTTCACCAGTGAGCAATATACTGTAGTGGAAACACCAACTCCCTCATCTTGCTGAAGATAACTCTTTCAGTGCTTCCCAGCATCCCACTTGACCTACCCAATACTGTGTCACACTGTCCTGCAACTTTAAGGTTATCAGATATGATAATCCCACGGTCCTTTCCTGCTTAGCAATTGTCAGTACCCCCTTTCCTATACTCAGTTCCTGGGTTCCTGTATCCTGGGTGCAAAATTTTGCACTTTTTGGCATTGAACCCCAACTGACATGCTCTTGATCATTTATCGAGTTTCCCAAGATCCCTGTGCTATCTCTTTACACCTTCATTAATATCCACCATACTACAGAGTTTTGTTCCATGCAAAGAGCTTTCAATGTTACTTCTTTGCATTGCTATTTGCATTGTGGAAAGGAGAAGTAGGGGTTTGAAGAAGGTTGTGCAATTGTTACTTAAAGTCTCTTTTTGGGTGTGGATAGGAAAGTAAAAAGCAGTTGCTCAATCTGTCTAAATGTGTACAACAAAGGGGGTAAGGGAAATTAAGAAAGTAATATTTTGCACTGATAGAGGGGGAAGGGGAGACTTGGAAGAGTGTTTGATATCCTTCATCTGGAAGGGTGGGGGGTCACTGGTGGGCAACGACAGCAATGGGAAGGGTGGTAGGCTACAACAACTGTGGTGCACCAGTCTTTCTAAAAATTGCCTGGAGTGTGGGCGGATGTTTAGTCTGCAACCACATAGAGAAACTTAGAAAGGAGATTGAGGGTCTGCAGGAGGAACTAAGACAGGCAAGGCAGACTGGGGGTGGGTTTAGCCCAATACTGGAGGGAGGGAGGGAGAAGGGGAGATGAGGGGGGGTGATTTGAGCCTACAGTGGTGAGGAGAGGGTCAGAAGAAGGGAAGCGGAGACAAAGAGGCCCAGGCCAGGGAGAACGATTGCCAGGGAAACCAGGTCAGGAGACAAAGACAAATGGAAGGAGGAGATAGGGACTTGTGAGGAGAGGAGAAGAAGTGGCAAAAGTTATGGAGTGGAAAGGAGAGAACAGGTCACTATGAAGAGAGAGGAAGTGGGCATTTGTAAAGGGTCTTCAGAAAATAGTTTTGCACTGCTAGAGGGGAAGAAGGAGGAGGGAAATGATGCAGTTGGAGAAGTAATTGATAAATGCCTGGACCAAACTGGTGTGGGGGGAAGTTCTGCTGGGAGAATTGCAACAGGGGCAAAAGGGGGAAATAATGTGCAGGAGGAAGAAGAGGAGCCGGAAATGAGAGATGGAGATGAATGGAAGCAAGCAAAGAGTAAGAGGGGTAGAATCTTAGTGCTGGGTGCCTTAATACTAAGAGGAGTGAGGTGGGGTAGCAAGGAGGAGAGGCATAGTAACATTTGGGTGGAGGCCATGACAGTAATGACAGCGGAAAGGGTGGGACAATCTGTTCTGAAATATGCTAGAAGGGGTAGGGACAAGCCTCATTTAATTATACATCTTGGGACGAATGACCTGATTGACATGACAGTAGATATAGTCCAGAGGAGGTTTGTGGAACTAGGACAATTATGTGAGGGGGCAGGAAGATCAGTAACTTTTTCAGAGATACTTCCAGTGCCCAAGGCAAGCACAACAAGAAAGCTGAGAATAGAGAAATTTAACAGATGGCTAAGAACCTAATGTTATGCTAAAGGGTATGCGCTGTTGGGGGGTGGGAGGGACCTGGGAGGACAGTAGTCTCTATGCCAAGGACAGACTACACTTGAGTGAGGAGGGAAAGAAAATGTTGAAACAGAGGTTGGAGGAGTACATAGAGGAAGTTGGGAATTTAAACTAGGAGTGGGAGGTGGCAAGTGGGCAAGAGACATGCAGAGACCACAGGTTGGGAAACCATATGAGCTTACCCCATAACAGTGACAAAGGACAAATGGCAAGTACTATTGGTGATGCTAGGAAAGGAGGGCAGGATGGGGGGGGTGGAAGGTGGCTACCCTTAATGCTAGGAGCCTTGGGAGGAAAACTACAGAGTTACAGGTGCTCATGGCAGAGGAAGAGGTGGACATTGCAGCCATCACAGAAACATGGGCCACCCAATACAATGACTGGGACCTGTCTGTACCAGTGTACAGGTTATTTCGTAGGGACAGGGTGATTGGGAAAGGAGGGGGGGTGGCACTGTATGTGAAGGAAGGACTGAAGTGTGTAAGGGAGGAAGGGGAGGAGGATAGTTCGGAGTCACTTTGGATGAAAATCCAAGATTTCAAGAATAGGATTCTCAGAATGGGAGTGGTGTACAGGCTGCCATCTCAGATGGAGGAGTCAGACAGGGAACTAGCAGAACAGATCAGAAGGACCTGTGAGAAGGGTAGTATGGTGATTGTAGGGGACTTCAACATGCCAGGAGTGGACTGGAGTACCCCAACAACCAGGAACAGAAGGGAGCAGATACTGCTGGATGCCTTCCAGGACAGCTTCCTGCTGCAAATGGTCAGTGAACCAACCAGGTTAGGGAATACCCTTGACCTTGTGCTGGCAAATGGGGACTTTGTGACAGAAGTTACAGTGGAAGAACTGTTGTCAGGGAGTGACCACCACTCAGTATGGCTCACATTGGATATGGGCAAGGAAGGAAGTGTAATCTGGCACAAAAGTGCTGGATTTCAGGAGGGCCAACTTTGGGAGGATGGGGGAAGTGGTAAAAGGGTACCTGGCCAGAATTCAACCTAGTATGGACACTAACCAGAGGTGGGAGCTCATAAAGCTGAGGATAGTGGAGGCAACCAAAACCTGCTGCAAGGCCCAGATCAAGAAGGCTAGGGCGAAGAAACTAAGCTGGTTGAGCAAGGAGTTCATGGAAAAGGTAAGGAGGAAAACAGCTGCCTTTAGAAAGTACAAGAAAACAGGGAGGGGGGGAGGACAGGGACGAGTACATGACGAAATCGAAGGAGGTGACTCGGGCAGTAAGGGGAACCAAGGCATCTACGGAGCTCAGGCTGGCACAAGGCATTAAGAAGGACTTCTTTAGGTACATCAGGGAGAAAAGGAGCTGTAAGGACCACATAGTAAGGATTAGGAAGGAGGGGGGTTGGGTGGAAGCAGGGTGCAATAAGGCAGAAGCACTAAATGATTGCTTCTGCTCAGTATTTACTAAGGAGAAGAGGGGGGTGACACCCAAGTGGAGAGAAATGGCAGAAATGGGGGAAAGGGGGTGACAGATGGGGAAATCATGGAGGACAGAGTTCGGGAAGGTTTGAAGGCACTGAGGGTGGACAAGGCGCCAGGCCCAGATGGCATCCACCCCAGGGTAATGAAGGAGCTGTCAGAAGTCCTTGCTGGACCTTTGGCAGACCTATTTAATGCCTCACTACACCTGGGTGTGTACCTCAGTACTGGAGGATGGTGCATGTGGTGCCCCTCCACAAGAGTAGGCCCAAGGATGAACCGGGGAACTGCAGACCGGTGAGCATCACATCCATCGTGGGTAAGCTTAATGGAGACTATCCTGAAGGAGAGGCTGGTGGCCCTCTTAGAGGCCAAAGGACTACAGGACAGCAGACAGACAGACAGCATGGCTTCATACATGGCAGATCCTGCCAAACCAACCTGGTGGAATTCTATGACTGGGTAACTAGGCAACTGGACAGGGGCCATGCAGTGGATGTCCTGTATCTGGACTTCAGTAAGACATTCGACTTGGTGCCGCATGGAAGGTTAGGAAGTAAGTTAGAAGGCACAGGGGCAGGTGCAAAGCTAGTGAGATGGATAGAGAACTGGCTTCAGGGAAGAAAACAGAGGGTGGTGGTGGGGGGGGGAGCACTCACACCCAAGGGTAGTGACGAGCGGTGTTCCACAGGGCTCGGTGTTGGGACCAGTGCTGTTTGGGATATTCATCGCAAGCATATCATTGGACATCAAGAGCAAGATCAGTCTGTTTGCTGATGATACCAAGGTAGGAGTGATGGTGGATGACCTAGGGGGATGGCAGGGGTTGCAGGATGATCTGGCAAAGCTTGAAACCTGGTCAGACACCTGGCAACTGGGGTTTAATGCCAAAAAGTGCAAAGTGCTGCATTTTGGGATGAAGAACCCAAGAAGGAGTTGCCAGCTGGGGGGAGTGCAGCTAGCCCAGACAGAGGAGGAGAAGGATCGGGGGTTGTTCATTACAGGGTCAATGAACAACTCAGCACAATGTAGGAAGGCAGCTGCAAAGGCCAACAAAATGCTGGTTGCATTGCAAGGGGTATATCCTCAAGGAGGGAGGAGGTGATTCTGCCACTGTATAGGTCATTGGTTAGACCGCACCTGGAGTACTGCATGCAGTACTGATGCCCATATCTGAAGAGGGACATTAAGTTACTGGAGGGAGTGCAGCACAGGATGACAAAGATGATCAAGGGGCTGGGGGACGATTCTTATGAGAGAAGGCTGAGGGAATTGAACATGTACTCGCTGGAGGAGAGGAGGGACGGGGGGACATGATTGAAACCTTTAAGTGCATGGAAGGAATAAACAAGACGGGTACAGAGGGGTTGTTCAAAGTAAGGGAGGGGAGGGACACCAGGGGCATGATATGAGACTGAAGGGAGGAAGGTTCAGGAGGGAGATGAGGAGACACTTTTTTACAGAGAGGGTAGTAGCTGGGTGGAATGTTTTACCTGCAGAAGTGGTATCTAGTAGAACAGTGGACTGCTTCAAAAGGGGGTGGAACAGGACAAGGGGGAGGGTCAATGTAGGGGAAGGGTGGAAGGGAGAGGCAGCTACAGAATAAGGGGTGCTAGCTACACATTCTAGCAGACTTGACAGACCTCTAGGCCTTTATCTTCTGGCAAATTTCGTATGTTTGTATGTTCGTTTATCCTCCTGCATCCAGAAGGTGGCTACTTCAGACCAGTCTCCTGCTCCCCCCATCCAGATCGCCACCTTTTCTGTGACACATACTTCATCATGAAGGTTCCCCATGAGTTCCCTCCTAATGACGACTATAACAAATCTGAGGTGGATCAGATCATGGACGAGTGACAGTGCAGCATGGAGGCAACTGGACTGGGCTTCATGAGGCCCGCTGTGCTCCATTTCCCACTTTTCTTCCTGCTCCGTTGGTGAGCATTGACTCTTGCATGGAGGCATGTCCTTCTGACATTCTCCACAGTCCCTGCCTTAGGTTGCTGCCCTGACATTGCTCTACCTCCAAGATTTTACTTGGGGGCAGCCTAGGCCAGGCTAACAAGCTTCCCCAACCTGGAGGATGATAGCAGCACCTTGGACACTCGATCCTCTCCCATTCTGGCTGACCCCAATGACCCAAGTCTATTACAGAACCCAGGTCACCAGCATGGGAAAAGGTAAGATTCGCATGGTGCCTCAGCCCTCTTCGCCACTGGGCTGGTCCCCTATTACACAGTTTGGTGTCTGCTTACAAAGACATACCTTCTCTACCAGTTCTTCTGCAATGTCACTTATGAAGACATTGAAGAAGACTGATCACAGTAGTGAGTCCTGTGGTACCCCTCTGCTTACTATCCCATCATTAGAGTGATTGCCATTAACCACCACCCTCTGTCTCTTATCCATTAGCCAGTTTCTTACCTAATTCACCACTTTGGATCCCACCACTAGGCTGCTCAATTTCTTTATCAGTCTCCTTTGTGGCACAGTTTTGAAAGCCTTGCTAATGTCCAGATAGGCCACATCCACTGCCCTCCCCTGATCTATTTTCCTGGTCACCCAGTCAAAGAAACCAATCAGATTTGTCTGGCATAACCTCCCACCCACCCCCATGAATTCAAGTTGCTTGTGGTCTTGCAGCCCACTGGATTTAAGATACTCCACCAATCTTTCCATTAACTGGGTTTCCATTAGTTCCTCACCACTGAGGTGAGACTGATCAGCTGATAGTTGCTAGCCTCCTCCGTGCTGCCAGTCTTACATAGAGGGACCACATCTGATCCCATTCAGGTCTCTGAAACCAGACCTATTTCCAGAGAACTGTAGAATAAGGCCATCAGTGGGGCAACTAGCACCTCCCTGAGTTACTTTAGTACCCTTGGATGTTTCCCGTTTCGTCCCATAACCTTGTCCACTTTCAGAGCTGCAAGTCCCTTCTAGACTCTTTCCTCTGAAAATTAACTTGTGTTCACCCTCCATCCTATGGGCCTGCTTCTCCCTGGGGGCCCCATCCCTCCACTGTGAACACTGAGCAGAAGTACCTGTTCAGATGCCATTTTTTTCTTGGTCTTCTTGTGCACAGTCCCTTCCCCCCACCACCCTCCTTATCTTCATTGTCCCTTCCCTACCCTTGCCTTTCTCTTTTCAGTTATGTACCTGAAGAAAGTCTTATCCCATTTAGGTGCCACCTTGGCTATCATTTCTTCTGTCTGTGCCTTTGCTCCCTTCACTGCCTTTCCTGCTTCCCTTTATTTTACTTGGTGCATTTCCCTGTCTGCATCCCACTGAATTTCCTTCTAACTCTGGAAGGCCACCATTTTTTCCTTTACACCCATGGTCACTTCCTTATAAAATCATAATGGCATCTTTTTCCTTCTACCTTTACTCACTTCCTTCCTGCAGAGGCTGGTTGCCTTAATTATGCCCCTCCTTATTTTCCCCACTGTACCTCTAACATCCCCATTCACAAGGCAGTTTCTGAGACAGTTTCCCATTTATTTTAATATCTGCCCTCTTAAAGTCCAGGGCTCTCATCCTTGTGTGGTTTGCCTCTGTTCCCTTTGTAATGTTAAACCACACTGTATGGTGATAACTGGTACCTAGGGGACTACCCACTGTTATGTTTGCAATACTGTGCCTGTTTGTAAGCATCAGATGCAGAACTGCCCCATCCCTATTGGGTTCACTAAATAGTTGCCTGAGAAAGGCCCCTTGTAGTGAGTCAAGAATGGCTTTGCTCCTTGCTGAAGCTGCAGTTTGAAGACTGCAATCCACATCTGGCAGAATGAAGCCCTAACTTGCAGCACCTCCCCCTTACTTGCTATCCTGATAATATGTTTCCCAAGTGCCTTAACCAACTCCTCTCCCTGTGCTGGAGGTCTGTATACCACCACTGTACAAATAGCAGCCCCAGTGCCCTTCCCAAGATGACCTAGAGGACTGCCAGCCCCTGCGCCAGGTATCCATGCACTTCTATGGCATTTATTCCCACCCTGAAATATAGTACAACCCCTCTACCTCTCCTCCATTCACTGTCTTGCCTGATCAGAGAGTAGCCCAGTAATGGCATGTAAAAGTCATGGCTGTCGGTGCACCATGATTCCATTATGGCCACCAAATCCAGGCTAGCCACTATCATGATGGCCTCCAGATCAAGAATTTTATTTCTAAGATTCCTTGCATTGAGGCACATGGCTCCCCATATCTTATTCCCTACCTGCCTGCTTCTCTGCTTCTCCCCTGCTGCCTGTGCTGTTCCCTGACTCTCTCCTGACCTAACTCTTCCCTTGTTATCTTCTCCGTTGCCTGTCTTCTTTACTCCACCTTTCTTGCTTGCCTGATTTATACCACCTTGTACTCTGCTTTGTTCCCACCCTGTCTTCTCGAGTACTGGGTGAGTATAGTGCAGACATAACTATGCATGAAATATCGCACTATAGAAAGCACTAATGGCTCAACAGCAACAGGGGTTCTTTCTGCGTGTGGTAAGAACCTCTACATCTGTCACTGTAGGCTGCTATGAGGAAATGTGAAGGAAGCTGCAGGAGCAGTGCTTAGCCGAGCTGCTCCCATGGTGGAGTGGCTAAAGCTCCTACCTCCAGCAGCACTGGGGACCTGGGGCTTCTAGTCAGAAACAGCAGAAACAAACTTTATGTAAAAATTGTCATTTATATCCCTATAAGAAAAATGTCTAGCTAGTGAAGCGCAAATATTACCTTTGGGTATCATTATAATGCATTTCAAATCAACGCTGGAAATGACATTGTGCTGTAATAACAGTATTACTGCAATTTGTTGAGAATGTTCTTTGATACAGTAATACTACTTTATCAAATATAATGGAGTGCTGACAAGACACACAGCATGATCCTTCTTACATTGAAAACATGACAAAAGTGTAAGTTATTAATCATTACTTTTGTATTTAAACATAACACAGTACATACATATTCAGTATATGTTATCTTCAGTTTCTTCTCCATAGAAACGCAGACCACCTCATTAGTGCCTCTGGCAATGCACAGTTAAAAGGAATAAGTCCTTGATCCCACTAGAAGCTTGTGCTTAACATTTGCATTGAATGGAAGAAAATTCAGTTTAGTGCAAACGTCTTCAAGCAAATAATGAAAAATTAAGTCAGTGCAATTACCTGGCAGGAGTCCTATCCACACATGCAAGTGAAGGGGAAAATGTGACATTCAGCTATTGAAGGACATCATTAAAATACACTGAGCAAATCATTTCATCAGTGTCTTACATATGTATTAGAAAATAACATTTTTGTTTTGTGATCCATGCTGACAGAGTTGAGGATGGCTAGTTTTTTCTATGGAAAAAATGTAAGTTTTTAAACAGGAATGTCTCTTTTGGCAATTTGTTCAGAAATGAGAAAGAGTAGTCGTCTGTATTTGTAACTAAAAGCCTTGCAGGTTTTATGAAAAGCACCATAGCACCAAAAGTGGACAATTAAGGTACCACTGAAAATGAGTCTTTGCTCAACTGGTCAAATGCACATATTGTATTATTACTACATAAGGAATAACATATGGATGACCAAACACAACAAGTCTGTGTTTCCATCGAGGGGTAGAGATAACAGCATACAGATTTTGAGAATGAAGCTTTAGAGGCCAGTATTATCTCAACCCTGAGATGAAAACGTAGGGAGAGTTGTGTATGGTCACTCATATTTAATTTTTTATAGTATATGGTTCATTCTCTTGTTCAAGAATGAATGTCTCTGTTTCTTTAGAGAGAACTGCTGCAGTTGTGAGATCATAGTATTGTGTGTGCGACTGGAGCAGAGTGAGTGAATGAAAGTGAAAGTGGAAACGGGTAAGGAGTGCAGTAGGCGTGACAGGTCAGGTGCACTGATTATAGAGCATGCACAACAACCTTTAGAACATGCACAACAGATTTTCAACTGTGCACAAGCAGCTTTTTGAACTGGTTGAATTCTACATACAATAAGCCCTAACCATATAATATGTAGTTTTAAAGAGCAAAATTCTGTTATAATAAAAAAGTGTTGTAACATTAGACTTACACCAATTATGTTTAAACTTTGTTTTCCTGTTATTTGTTATTTTTTTGTTACTTTTCTGTGCTGCTGTTATACTAAATATTGTAGATAATGCAGGAATTATTTCATTGAGTCTTTCTAAATGTATCTGACTCTCCCCGACTATCCAAGCAATTGCTGTTTGTGACATCAGTCTGTTGTCATGATGAGTACTATGATGTCATAAACAAAAGCCCTGTGAGGTTAAAAGGGGAGAGGCAAATGTTTTAAAGTTTTTTTTATACAGGAGGCTCAATTCTCAAAGATCAATGCAAGCTGTGCCAATGGCAGTTTGCGCTGATCACTGATGCCCCAGGGACCCTGCACCCAGTTCATGAAATGATGGGGTCCCAGCGACAAAGTCCTGCAGCTTGTGGCACATGTAGCCATGTGTCAAAGGCAAGTGCATGGGAGAGGTTACCCACAAGCTGTGAGGCAGCCTAGCAGCATGGGCTCCCAGTAATGGGGACCAGCCTTGAGGCTGGCAGTGTCAGGCAGGACAGGATGGAGGTCAAGTAGAACAGGTAGGTCATGGATGAATGCTGGGGGATGGCAACAGGTTCCCCAAGGGGACATTGCAGGATGCTTTTGTGCCTGTGCCAGCCATGGGGAGGAAGCCACCACATGCCTGGCACCATGGGGGGAACCTGTGGGCACTGCACCATTGAGTGTGAGTCCTCTGGGTGCTGTAGGGGCACAGTATACTGCAGGCATGCAGCAGCACATGTTACCTCCCACCTTGTGAAGGCTCCAGGGGTAGTGCAAGGGCTGTTAGACCCCCTGTTGGGTGGTCTAAGTCCTGGCGGGTTCCTCTGGATGTCAGAATCCCATTTAGGAGGATGTTGCAGCCGCATCTGCTGCAAGCCCCCTAGTGCCCTGGCACACATCTGACCTTGGCACAAGTCTGGCCCACAGGCAATGTGGTACAGGAGGTCCCCATTGTGCTGCAGCCAACCTTCAAGGAAAACTATGCAAGTTGTAACACAAGGTGCCCCTTGCATCACTTGTGTTTGATGCAGGCACCTTGCGTCACAACTGGAATTTTGAGAATCAAGACCAGACTTTTTAGATTGACTACCAAGATGTGCTGTAAATCTTAAAAAGGAACACTGAAAATGAAAAGTGTATTCTTTAGTGAATTTTATCAGCTGAAACATCTTCTTTATGAAAGCATGTGCTGAAGTGCAGAGTTGTTCTTTAATGTTACAAATCTATGGCAAACACAGAAATAATAATTTGGATTTTCCATGAAACTTTATTCCACTTGTTTTTCCCTCTGCACAGTATTTCTTCCTTTTTGAGATCCAAAGTCCGAACCTCTTTTGGTGGTACAGACCCACCTGATACCTGCCAAGGTAATTTAGTCAAGCTGAGTACTGCAGGTTCCCCTGCGACTTCCACAATTGACTCCTGGTCACTTGGTTTACTTCCTATCCTCATGATTTGCTAGTTGCTGACTGCTGTGTATTAAAGGACAATTATGCTGAGCTAGAAGGGTCATTTTTCCCAGTAGAAGCTTTTTTTTAAATACTGGTTCCATTTCAGTTGTTGTTCCATGTGTACCTGCCTATTAATAACCATAGTGATTGTTTCTGATATACACTCTGGTGTTAAGTGCCATTTTAGAACTGTATGATGCAGTTTATGTTTCTCACAATCAGAGAGTTCTGTGGTAGAACATGGATGCCTTGTGCCAACAGTGGGAAAGCTGAGCAAGGGACATAAATTACATCACACTGTTCTGCAATGATACCACCTGTCTGTAGATCAGAAACACCCACTAGGATAACAGAACATCCTGTAGAGATGGAAAAGTAACAAAATTCAAAACAGTATTTAAAAATGTGCTTCTACAGGAAAACCACTTTACAGGTTCAGTGTAGTCCTCACTTAAGATGAGCCATAGTCTGTCTTCCAAAAACACGATTGGTTTCATTATTTTAGTACAGTAAGCTTAAGTTTCAAGTTTATTCAGTTAACCATATGGCTACATATAACAAAAACATTATAATTTAAAAGCAATATTCATTCATTATGTTTGCCCTTGTGCTTGAAGACAAAGTGAACTTTTTGGTATGATAGTTGGATTTTGAGAGGTGTGTCATTGTTGGTCCAGTGCAGGTCACTCTGCAAGGGGTTCATCATTGTCAAATCAATCATCAGCCAGGCTCATTCTGACATTTGTCTGGTCTTGCTGGGTGGAAACTTCATGTGGTTCAAAAGAAAGAGCCAGCCTAATCATAGGATGGCTCTTTCTTTTGATCTCCATAACACTGCCCAGAAAGCAGAGCTGATTAGCATCCTGATCAACCTGTTGTGGTTCTCCATCCCCTCAACGTAACTCAAAATAAAGAAAGCTGTCCCTCAATCCCTCCCACCCTTTCTTTCTTAATTTTATGACCCCAGTGTTCCCAGTCTTCAGTGCAGGCTACTACTTCCCACCCCGTTCATTTTCACTGTGTGCAACTGAGGAGCCCACCACCAGTGCTGCAAAACATAAAAAAACCTCAATCCCTCCTTCCCCTTCCTTGTTAATTGTCCAACACAAGGGTGCCCAATCCTTGGTGCTAAGTACTACCCCCAACCCCGTCATTTTCACTGTGTGGCACCAAGGAGCTCACCCTCAGTGCCAAAAATATAACACTGACTCTGGGGTGCTCAATCCCCAGTGTCAGTACCTGAAATAAAGAAAACCATCCACCGTAGTCTTTTAGTCTTTTTTGTTACATTGGCTTGCCCCTCTTGCGCGCAAGTCAACATATTGGGAGAGTGGAGATTTGGAGGCGCGGCTGCTGTTGGGCGAATGCAGGGCACGCATCAGTAGGTGCGTCCCTCATTCTCCAATAAGCCAGCATGCTAGTGCTGACACCAACATTATGTAAAGTGGACATAACTTGTAAACAAAGTGCAGCTGCAATCAGAACAAGCTACATCATGCAGCGGCATAGGTTAACCTCCATACGTGCCTTTCCAAAGTGAAACATTTCAATAAACATGGTGCAAAACCACCCGCATGGTGGTGGCCTGGTTGCCCTCCCTTGTGTGAAACGCCAGTAGAGACCCACTCCCCATCAGCATCACCCCCAACTGTTGAATGCGGGGGTGCCCAATCCCCTCAGCTCGCGCTCCCCTGACTTTGTTTGCAGGCGGGGTGCCCAATCCCCTTTGACATTACCCCCTGTTGTGTGCCAGCAGGTGCCAATCCCTGTCAGCTAGTGACCCCCAAACCCACTTAGGTGGCATGCTGGGAGCCCACCCAGCGTGCCAAAACAGTTCCATGCCTTTGTTTGCGGCGGGGTGCCCATTCCCTGGCAGCATTAACCCTGTGTGTGCGTGCCAATGAAGGTGGCCAATCCCGTCGACTACTAACCCCCAAACCCACTTAGGTGGCATGCTGGAGCCCACTCCAGCATGCCAAAACTATCCTGCAATGTTTTCTGTACCTAGAATTGAAGCGGTCCTAAGTAGTCTAGGTCCTCCCTCCCCCCACCCGCACCCACCCACTATGCACCCTGCCTCCCTCACTCCCCTACCCCCCATGCCTCGAGTCTGGCGTGATGATCTTCAGTGGACCAGGAACACGTCTGCACTCTTCAAAGCCGACCGCGAACTGAGAAATGCCAGTAAGCTGTATAATGGAGTGAATAGGGTTTTCAACTTTGTTGCATATCTCAGGCATTTCTTGGACTTTTTGCAACAAATTTTCAACATGGGTTTTGGGGCCCTCCTCATGATTCTGTCACTGTCATGGGCGTTTGCTCGGCCTCGAAGGTGATTTACGCAGTCACTATGCGAAATCACCTTCCGGGGCCCATTAATGAAATGACAGTGATGGTATTCATGAGGTGCCCTCTTAAAAAGCCTAAGTTCCAAATTTGGTGGAAAAAATCCAACAAATGCCTGTTTTACTAGCGTGCGTTGCACAGTTGCTATGCAGGCTCATAACTTCGCGCATTCACAATATTTTACTGCCGGATTTTCATCATTGTCATTTTTTACACCTCCTTGTGAACAGCACAGCTAT
The DNA here is from genome assembly GCA_016271365.2 of Neoceratodus forsteri. Classification (NCBI taxonomy): domain Eukaryota; kingdom Metazoa; phylum Chordata; order Ceratodontiformes; family Ceratodontidae; genus Neoceratodus; species Neoceratodus forsteri. The sequence continues at coordinate 1,231,589,373 of CM057459.1, read as the reverse complement.
CATTTTCCACATCCTGCCCGAAATGTGTTTCCACACTTCAGGCACACAATTGCGCAGTCGCTGTGGGAAATCAGTGTTTGGGCCAGATTATGAAAATGACGGTGACACAGTTCATGAGCAGGACCTAAAATAGCCTATGATGAAAATTTGGTGATGATACTCCATAAAATAACTGTTACGAGCATGCGTTGGCAGATTGCATGCCTTCGTGCCGTCGTGCATTTGTGATATTTTCAGTCTGGATTTTCACCATTGCCATTTTCCACACCTCTTGATAGAGCGGTATAGCCGTCATTTGAGATATCATGCCCAAAATGTGTTTCGCACTTCCGGCGCGGAGAATAGCATGATGCGCTGTCTTGAAAATCACTTCTTAGGACTGCCCTTGAGAAATAACAGTAACACTGTACATGAGCAAAAGGTGCTAAAATGCCTATGTTGAAAATTTGGTGCAGGCAGCCCATGAAATGGCAGTGTTACTGGCGTGCATTGCATATTTCCCACGCACCTAGCAGCTTCATAAATTTGGTATATTTACATGCCACATTTTCAACACTGGCATTTTTCCACCTCCTTATGAACTGTGCAGCGTCATTCCTCACATCCTGCCGACATGTTTTCCCGCTGCACTGCAAACACCCAAAGGGACACCCTAATGCTTGTCACTCTCTGCAGGGTGGGGGTGGGTTGGCATCAGTTCAATACTTCACTGCCATTCCTATGATGCATCTGTCTAACTCCTGCACTACCAATGCCAATGCCAGCAAGCCAACATTCGGCATTGACAAATGCTTGTTTATTTTTGTACAGCCTATGAAAAGAAAGTCCATTGATGTCTGTTGCCGTCGTTGCCATTACTCTCCCTCCACCTGACCCTCCCACTCAGCACCCATTCATTTTCCAACAGTGGAGTGCCCTACCTCCGGAGCTGGCTACTACCCCCACCACACCCATTTTTACTGTGCAACAATGGAAGCCCACCCCAGGTGCTACCAGATATAACACCGACCCTGGGACCCACACTTACAACATAGCCATTTTTTCACACCACCTCATGAATGTGACAGCTGTCATTTTCCAAATCCTGGCCAAAATGTGTGTTTGCACTAGTCAAATGGCACAAAATCATCTTTCAAGCAGAACTTGAAAAAATTTCTCCACTCTTGTTCATGAGGTGGTGCCATAAAAAGGTTGTGCTGAATATTTGTGGTAACATTTTTAAATGCATGCTAGTAACTTTGGTAATTTTCAATATTTTGATGGAAAATCTTCAACATAGCCATTTTTTTCTCCCCACATTATGAATGTAAAAGCTGTCACTTTTCAGATCCTGGCCAAAATGTGTTTTCACACTTGTAGTGCAAAGTAATGTTTCAGCCACTCATTTATAAATGACACCCTTCATGTTCAGAAGGAGTGGTCATAAAAAGACTGCGTTGAAATTTTGGGGTAAAAATATGAAACAGAAACCCAACTAAGTTATAAAGAAACATTGAATTGTTCCATCATTTACTCATAACTTTATTTTTGCAGATTTTATCCCCTAATGTTCAACAAATCCTTGTGCTGCCCCATCTCCTGAAAAGGACAGGTGTCATTTTTCTTATCCACCTGAAACATGTTTTTACAGTCACCCTGTAAAATCACCCATCGGATAGCATTTAAAAAAAATCCACCTTTCTTGATCATAATGTCAGGTCACAAAAAGACTGTTGGTAATTTATAAAATGTGGGAACCCACTGAAAATTAAATAATGCCTCTCAGTTGGCCTATCCTGGGTAAATGCAATCTAAAAAAACTGTAAAAGCAGGACACCACTGAAAATGAGATATTGCATTTCTTCTGGTTTATCATGGGTAAATATAAAAATGTGTACAAGCAAGACCTGGTACAACAGTAACACAAGCGGGGAACATTCAGCATTGACAAATGCTCATTCATATAGTTGTGGTTAACCAGGTAAATGCACTAGGCAATCAAATGCCTATTTTCAGGCATAACCTGGGTGGTTACATACAAAATGATAATAAGATGTACAATATACAATTGGTACAGAGAGATATAACAAACATTACATAACAGTTTGCTAAATAAAAAACACAGCATCAGGAATGGCATGCAACACTACATGACATTAAGTTTCACAAAGGTAAGAATGACAATTGAAAGGTGCATGCCTGTAGTAATGTGGGGGAAGAGCTCCTCTCCCACATCCAACATAACACAGCAGGTTCCACCACTCTGCTTAGAGTGAGTCACACTTGCTATGCTCACTGGCGTGCTGCTGCTGGTCTGTGGCTGCTTATTTGTTTTGTCCCCCCCCCCCCACTTGTTCCTTCTGTCATTTGTGGTGTTTTGTTTGGATGTTTGTCCTCCCCCCTTCCTGTTGCCTTTTGTTCTTTTCTCTGTTCCTGCTTTTGGGCTTCTGCCATCGTGCCTTGTGTTCCCTGCTTCTCCTGACAACGCTATTCAACTACCATGGGTTCTGAATCTATTTCTTAGCTCTGACTACTGCAAAACTCTATTCATTGCACCCCTGTGTTACTGAATTGTCATTCTAGGCTTACCAGTGTCCCTACCTTTCTGTACTACTGTAGACACCCTTCTTGAACTCATCTCAGCAACTTATTGAGGCGTTATACTTACCCTAGCTATTCTGGTGTGTTCCTGTGCCTCACTCCCTCCACTGCTAGATGGCCCATCCGGCCATGCTCAGATCCGTTTTCCTACTTCTTCCAGATGGGGACAGCCTGTTCTCCACATGTTGAGGACCTCAGATGACAGTTTCTTCGTTCCAGCAGGCAGGCTTCCTACTCCTCTTACCTACATCTGTTGTACCGTGGCCTGCACTTGGTTACTTGCCTGTGGAACACTTGGACCATTTGTCTGTTAGTTATGCTGTGGTATCTTCATGTACTGCATACCACCCTTCCAGTAGCCTCCTCTGGGCTTTGCTGACTGCTCCTGCCTAACTGCCTTCCCTAGTGTGCCTGTTTTTTTTTTTTTTTTTGGCAGCTCATCCTGACATCACCTCCATCTGGCCTTGCTGCTAAGATGCTACTTGTTCTGCTTTTTTTCAACTCTGCCTGGCTGCCCTACATCTGGATTTGTTGGTTGCTCTGCTGTTCCTGCCTACATGCCTGTCCCTCTGGCCTCTGCTTGCTACTTGCCTACTTCATCCCCTCGGCTTCGGCCTCTAGGATGTCTGCTGCATCAGGTTGCCCTCCATGGTGGCATTCCCCAGTCCTGCTCACCTTCATATGGGATGGCTTGACCATTCCCTATCCCTTCCACCTGGCCTACATGGAGCCTGGCCTTTCTCAATGGCCATGTGAGGGCCTAGCCTGCACCTGCCTCACCCAGCATCAGGGCCTGAAGGTTCGATTATTCTACCCAACACCTGCCTGACTCAGCGTCGGGGCCTGGGGGTTTGACTATTCCTACTCTACACCTGCCTTGCCCAACCATCGGACTGGAGGTTTGATTATTTCTGCTGTTCTCCTCCCTCACCCAGCTCGGGGCAGGGAAGTCTCATCCCTTGCCAGACTTGCTTCACCAGATGAGTTGAAGGGTTTCTGGGCTTCTGGCCCTATGTCCATTTACTGCTCGTCCACTCAGGATCAGGGGTTCCAGTGGTCCACCTTCTACATTCCCACCTGTATCCAGCTTCCTCGCCTTGCCTTCCTGGACTCTCTGCTTCCATGACCTTGCATATCGGAACTCAGACCTCTACTTCATAACTGACTGCACATTCACCTGGATTCCAGATGACCTTCTATTGATGGTTTGTCCTGGACATTGACGGCTGAGCCTGGGAATTGTTCCGGATATGCTACCATCTTGCTGTCCATTCATCACTGGATTCCATTGCTCTTCTTGACCTTCAGACCTTCCTCTCTTGGATTTTGGACTAGCCGATATTATGTATATATTGTTCATTTAGGATTACTCTCCCTTAGTATGCCTAGAATGATGGGCAGGTCAGTAGCCATGGGTCCTCAGAGGTTTCCCCCAAGTGGGTTTTTCCTCTCCTGCGTGCTACTGGCCACAATCTCCAGAGATGCAGGAGGTAATCATACCTGCAATCATTATTCTTTTGAGGGGTCTCATTCTACTTGACTAAGCATCCTTCCTAAGGTGGGATACAGAGAAAGGCCAAAACATCAAGTCTTAACAAGTTACTCATCAGTCAAAGCACCTAAGCACTATGCATCTACTATCCAGCTTATATGTACTATGATCACTGACTTGCTCATGTCTATGCTGAAGTATCTAAGCATTAATCATTTCATACAACTTATACCTTGCAGGCATTGTCCCAGCTACTGGTCTGGCCTCTGTATCCATGCACAACTTACATCATTCAGGTCTACTGTATACAGCACAAGCACCTAACTATGAACCACACATAACTGAAAGGCATATGCCAGTAGTTATGTGATGGGAAGAGCTCCTCCCCCACATCCTACATAATGCAGCAGGCTCCGCCACTCTACTTAGAGCAAGTCGAACTCACCCTCCATCCTTCCCTGATGCCTCCTCCTTCTCCAGCACTCTTATCCTACTTGGGGATCTCATCCTACTTGACTACACATCCTTCCTAAGGTAGAATACAGAGAAAGGCCAAAACATCAAGTCTTAACAAGTTACTCATCAGTCAAAGCACCTAAGCACTATGCATATACTATCCAGCTCATATGTACTACAATCACTGACATGCCCATGTCTATGCTGAAGTATTAAAGCACTAATCATTTCATACAACTTATACCTTGCAGGCATTGTTCCAACTACTGGTCTGGCCTCTGTATCCAAGCACAACTTACATCATTCAGGTCTACTGTATGCAGCACAAGCACTGAGCTATGAACCACACATAATACAAGTTACTACAAGTCAGAAAAACCTAAGGGCAAAGGCAGTTTACCACATTAAGAAGATACTAGATTAAAGTCTGTAAGCAATACAAATATACTGTATAACACATTTAAATAACTTGTACATGAGAACCCCAGTAGTTAGCAGTATAGAGAACTTTCCTATATAGTCTAAGATTATGAATATTATAAGTATTAACTGATGCAGCATGTGAAGCTATCTGAGGTTCCATGGTTTGTGTCTGGCTAACTACATCTTATCAAGAGCCCGGATTGGTACTGTAATCCATTAAAAATGTTGAGGCACTTTACGTGCCAGAAATGTAAAGCACATTCATACTCCTAGGAACTTAGCTTGATTCATTAGGTCAGTATTTAATGACCAGCAGAAACCTTGCCAATTTGTGTAGTATACCATATGATTGCACAGAGAAAGGATATTTTAAAGTACCCTTTTCTTGGCTTTAATTAAAATAACCCACAAGGGCACTTACCTCCACAGGACTTAAAAGCATTCAAAAGTACAATTTTCTGTTCCTTGGAGTTGGGGGGTCATATTTATGCTATTTGGAGCCGAAAGCATGATGCCTTTCACATCCTGATACTTAGCTCCAGTCCCATGTTCACACATTTTTTGATGCAATAGTCTAGAGGAACATGAGGGCGTGCTCTATAGATGTCTATGGGGATGGTTATTTAAGTCTTTTTTTTTTATATTCCAGATGGCTGGTTTGAACAAATCAAGGCAACCACTCAACTTTTAATAGAGTGGTGGTATGATGTGTTCAAATCAGCCATCTAAAATATATAAAAGTATTTAAAAAAATTGTTGCCGATTTCTTTTTTTTTACATATTAGAGGGACGATTTGAAAAAAATGAAAGCCACCAATCAGTATAGCCTAGAGGTTAGAGGAATGAGGTGTGAATGAGCTTGATACATCCAGCAGACCAGACCTGAGTTTGATTATCACAACCTCCACTTGCACACTGTGTGACTCTGAGCAAGTCACTTAACCACCCAGTGCTCCCAGGTCACCCCTGAAAACAGGCACTTGGGCCTAGTGAGCTTTACCTGGTTACCAAAGAGTAAAATAAAAAAAATAAAATAAATCAATTGTCTAAAATACTTAAAAATTTATTTAAAAAATCATCCCCTAAGATGTCAAAGAAATAAGTCTTCACGCTCTCCAGACTATTGCATCGAAAAACTGAGGGAGGATGGGGCAGGAGCTCAGTATCAGGATATGAAAGAGATCAGCTCCACAGGGCCTAAGTAGGATCCTTTCAATTCAAAAATCAAAGGAATGGAAAATTTTAATTTTGGTAGCTTTTAAGTGCTGTGGGGATAATGGTCCTTAGTAGGTTTTGGGTGGTCAGTTTGTAACAGTCATGACAAGTGCTCTTTAAGGTATCTGCTGGATTTAATATAATAGTTCAACAGAACTATGTACAGAGAATTGCATCTGTTAGCATACAATAGCTGCTTTTCAAACCACTCTAATACAGCAATAGTCTTAGGCCCAAGCTCCATTAGCTCGAAGCTTGGGTTGACCTTCACACTCCTGACATAATTGCCATCACTGAAACGTGACTTAAGCCCTTCTTACTGACTCATGAGATTGAGCTCCCTGGTTTCAATGTCTTTAAGAAAGACAAGTTAGGAAAGAAAGGTGGAGGTGTCCTGCTGTATGAAAAATCCACCCTAAATGTCACCTTACTGTAGCAAGCATTCCAGGTCTGGACAACTGTCCCTGTGAGTCTCTGTTTGTCAAGTTACTCCTAGGAGATATTAATCTTATAATCCCCCTCAAGCGGCTATCACATCTCTTGCTTTGCTAACAAGTAATTTGGTGGATGAATCCTCTGGAGAATTAATATTTCCTTGGTGAAGTCAATCCAAACATGAATAATGATGTAGACTGTAGTTATAAGGCTGCCCACCTGGATGCGCACCTCTCACAACTTATTTTTGAGCCCACCAGAAAGAAACAACAAATCTGGTAAACGTACTTTCCTTGGCTGGGTTCTGCTCAACAAACTCAACAAAATCAGAGCTGCAGGAGTCCTTACTGATTCCCTCAGTGATCACTCTCCAACCTTCCACATTTGGAAGAATAATTCCCAGCACCTCCCTCCTAGAGTTTATCATGCCACACGATTACTCCAAATTTAACAACACATCCTTCTTAAACAGCATCTCTGAAATCCATTGGAAAATATAAGAGAACTCCCCAATGTAGATATGTAGATATTGCTCTTGACTGCTTCATCAATAGTTTCCTTTCTGTTGTTAACAAATATGCCCTCTTGAAGCAGTTAACAGCAAAGGGTCACTGTTCTAAATGGATGGATAGTGAGCAGAAAATGCTAATGACCCTGAGAAATAAGGCATGGGGCATTACACATCCACTGGCTTAACATCCAATTAGTCCAGATATAGTCCAAATATAGGGAACTTAGAAATGCCTGCAAAATGAACCTCAAAAATGCCAAAAGGAAATATATTAAAAATAAACAGGGGAAAAAAACTATCTGACCCTAAAAACTTCTGGATGAGGGTAAATTGTCTACTAAAAGGTTGTTCTGGACCACCTGAGCATGACATTGCTGCTGATGGCCAATTATTCAGCAATCTGTAGGCTACTGCTAATGACTTCAACAGTTTTTCTACTGACCTAGATTCATAGATTCATAGAAGTGTGATGGCAGAAAAGGACCGAAACACAGTCCACCAAGTCTACCCATTTGTCCAGCAATCTGCTTGGACTTGTGCCCCCCCCTTAACACTCCCCTGTGGTTGTCCCTTGCCCTTTTGAATCCCTCCACTGTTTCTTCTCCAACGACAGCCTCTGGGAGTCCGTTCCACTTTTCCACCACTCTCTATGAAGTAGTATTTCCTAGTGTTACCTCTGAACTGCCCGCCCTCCACCTGCAGGCCATGCCCCCTCATCCTCTGATTTCCCTTCATCTGGAAGATGCTCACCACTGGCACCCTGTTTATACCCTTAAGGTACTTGAAGGTCTCAATCATGTCCCCCCTCTTACTCCTCTGTTCCAGGGAGTACATGTTCAGCTCTCTCAACCTTCCTTCTGGATAGCTGGACCTGGATAGCTTTAAACCTTCTTCCAGTGGCCTATCACCCCATTCCCATTCCCCACACCAAGAAGACACCAAGAGGCTGCCTGCCAAATTTCACTTCAGTTTGCTTACATGGAAGGATGTGTTAACGCAATTGGGGTGGTTAATGTCTGATGGCTCATCATGCTATGACAAGTTTGAAGCAACGTTTCTAAAATGAGCTGCCCCCATCATTAAGTCCCTTCTTAAAATGTTCTTCAACAACTGCTTAATGAAGGGGACCAGCCCTGAAAGATGAAGAGTGGTCCTGGTGGTACCAGTCCATATGGGTGGTCTTAAAGAATAAATAGAGGACTATCATCCCCTCTTACTACTTAGTTTTCTAGCAATAATACAGGAGAGGTGGCCTGTAATCAACTCCAAGAATACTTTGAGCAACGTCACTCACTGACTGACATGCAGCATGGGTTTAGGAAGACCTTGGCACTGATACAGCCCTTGAATGGCTGTCCTTTGACATACTTGGTGCAATGGAAGAAGGGTTTAAGATGGGTGCTGTCTTCATAGACAGGTTCACCCATGTTAGTGCAAAAAACATGTTGCTGACACCGATTATGGCACAGGCAACATGCCGTCCAGCATTATGTCTCCTGGTGAGTTGCAGTGCCATATCACCATCCTGGGAAACAGTTGACTTTCATGGGCGGAGCTTTGCCCCCATACCCCCCAATGCAGAGAGCTTCTCCCCCTGTACACCCCACAACAAATTTAACCTCTTCTGGGGTAAGCATGCCCTGGAGGGGGCAGAAATTGTCCGAGCGCAAAGGGCGGCAAGACTGAGGGGCAATCTAAAATCAAGATCGCCCCTGTCATTGTTGCCCTTGTTGTGATGCCCTAATTGCAGCAACAAAATTTAGTCACCATTCTAACAGTATACTTGACTTGATCAACCACACTTCTTGTTAGTTAAGGTGCAAGTGTTAGGTCTTGATAGTCACTCCTGCTGCTGGTTTAAACACTACCTGTCGAGCAGGAAACAACAAGTGAAGTGTTAGGATGGCCTGTCAATGCAAAGACTCATTACTGATGGAGTTGCCCATGGTTCAATACTGGGTCCTTTCCTTTTCCCACTGTTCATTAATATTACATGCCAAGCAACTCTGGTTGGGATATGCTTTAGTTATATGCTAATAATTCTGTTTTGCATAGAAGCTCTAAAAACTTATAGGTGCGATTTCAGGGAGTTAGAAGGATGACTTCTTGAAAATAAGTTAGTTTTGAAGTTAAAGAAAAATAAAAGTTGCTGGACAAGTGGCACTGAGGGTTGAGGCTCTGGACACCACACTTCACGCCATGCCGGTGACCTGGGTTCGGGAATGACCTCGGGTTGTCAGGGTGCCAGCAAGGGGGGGGAGGGAAGAGCAGGACTGAGCATGCCAGTGGGCAGCTCTCCTCTCCTGAGGGTGGTGAGGGTGGGATGGCACCCCAACATAGTTCTGCTCCCATCGGGTGGAGGTTTGTTGGGTAACATAGGTGGAGAGGGGGCAGCAAAGTATTGAGAGGTGGAAGGGCTTGATTTGGTTCCACAGGGTGCGTAGCATGCCTCCACATGCTCACACAGCCATGTGCCAGGGCTTTGGGGGGGCAGTGGAGAAAATTTGTAAAAATGCATATGTGTCCCCGTCACCAGTTGGTGGTAGGAGTTAGTAGGAACCAAAAAGCTAAATACAAACATTTGAAAAAAAAGCAGTGCTGTTTGGCTCTAGACTAGTGGGAAAGGAAAGACAGCACTTGTTAAATGTGATTGCCTCCACTCCTCAAGCTCTCAGTTAGATGTTATGGAGTTCATAAAGTATCTTAGTGTGTACTGTGAACATGTGAGATAAATAACTGACACAACCAAGCAGGGATCAAGTGCATAAAAAATGTACATATGCATTTGTCAATTTATTTTGTACAAAAATCAATAAATATATACAAAAATCATAGAAAATCATAGAAAAAAAGAAATTTGTTAGTCCTGCACAACAAAATAACTTCAGGACTCTGCTTTCCCCACAGAGCCCATGGCTTCGTTTTAGCCTCAATCATCGGTGTGAAAATCAGCACACTCCAAAGAAGATTCTTCTCCTCTCACGGTCAGCACCAGACTGACTCGACTATCTATGCTCCCCTAGTGGTGAGCTCTATTTTTACCCTAGGGATTACATCACACTTTGTGGGGGAGTTCCCACTGGACATGACATTACATAATGGAGAGCTTCCATAGGCTGTGACATTACATAATGGGGAGTTTCCATATTATCCTATGCTTTTACATGCAGGGCCTTTTTATTTGACCCTTTTTGCTCAAATATATTTTATTTCTACAGGCAGCCCCAGTTAAAACATATCTGGGGCTGCAGAAACTCATTTTCATTTAATTATGGGACACTACAGGGATTTTTATACATCTGCCTCTAGTGTTTCGCTAAATGACAAGTGGTATTTCTTTAACAGCACTTGTGGTTTCTCCTGATGTTTCAGAGCATTCTTTTGCTCCGAAGCAATTCTCTTATTTCCAGTTCCAAATAAGAAGCTTATCTTCAGCTGCTTGGTGAGGCATAACTCACTCTGGAGCATCCTGCTCCAAAACGAACTATGCTCCTGTGCCGCACTTCGCAACTGGGAGCATTGTCGGGCATCGGAGTCATTTTTTCCACAAGAAGCTGCAACATGCAGCTGTTACTTTGGTGCTCAGTACCTCTAAATCAGGCACACAGCTAATATTTATTTCTCAGGGGCACCTGCTGCTTTTAAACCTAAAGCGCAATGTGCGCTATTAATTATCTCCAAATCGGGAGATAAAGGAGACGTGCTTTTCAGCACCTAATGTGCAAGCAGGGGGGTTTCAAGAAAACGGGACAGAAAAGCAAAGAGAATGTCAGGTTGGCCACCCTGACATGAAAAAAGGGAAAGACAGAAAAAGAAAAAGCAGATAGGAAACAGTGAACAGGAAAAATGAGGGGGGGAGGGGTTGCACATCTGTCTTTCTGTATATTGTTTTACTGGTAATAACAGGAGCTCCCTGTTACACACCTCCCCCACCAAGAGGCAACAGTATTACTGTTGTCAGACACCCTTCTGAAACCCAAGGAGGGGTTGGAACTGCTGCCCACCCACTCTAAGAAACTCCTCCTCATGGATCCTTATAAATATGTACAGTATCTTCAGTCAGACATAACAATATCTACAATACTGTAGTTTTCCCTGAGTCTTAAAATCATGGGTTGAATACAAAACCTACACTCACATGTCATACCATATCACTTATTTCAAGTATCATATTGTACAGAAATCAAAAACACATCAGTGCAACACATTTCATCAATATGAGCCCCATATTGAGACAAAACATTTGCATTATGGTGTTTTGAACTGGTATGCCACACTATCAGCAACATTTTGACAGCACGATCCCCCTACAGTGACAACAGTGCCACGTCACTGTAGGGAACCTGCTGGAACCCGGAACTGTCTGTCGGAGGTCCTGCACCCTCCCACATCAGCTCCAACTCAGAGTTGAGAATCATAAGTGGAGAGCCCCCCAAAAAGAAAACTCTTGTTTTCTTACGAAACCAGAAGCCGACTGCAAAATGCAGTCAACCTGCTGGTTTCACTGCCTGGTCATTCGACAAAAAATTTGTCGCCGACCAGTTGTGGATCCTTTTGAACCTGCTCTATGCTGAATGGTGAAACAGTAAGGCTGCAGAACCAAGTACCACTGCATTATATGACCATTCTTGTCCTTCATCTGCTGGAGCTAGCACAGAGGGTTATGATCTGTAAAGAACCTTAAACTCTGCACCCCATAAATAATACTTCAAAGCCTCTATTGCCCATTTCAATGCTAAGCATTCTTTCTCCATGGTTGAATACTTTCTCACCCTCTTGTGAGGTTTTGGCTGATATAAATCACTAGGTGCTCCTCCCCTTCTTGGTATGGGAAAGAACTGCTCCGATGCTGGTATCAGAGGCATCAGTGTGCACTTCAAAAGGGAGAGAAAAGTCTGGGCTGAGCAATACAGCGGAGGAACATAGGAAAGCTTTAATATTCCAAAAAGCTTTGTCACACTTCTGGGACCAGCACACTTTATTAGGGCAATTGTTTTTAGTCAGATCAGTGAGGGGTGTTGCTATGGAGGCAAAGTTTGGTACAAACTGGTGATAGTAACTGGCCAGACCCAAAAAGGACCGTACATGCTTTTTTGTCAGTGGTATGGGACTGTATGCTGCTGCCTGGAACTTACTGACATCTGGTTTTACAGTACCCTCCCCAATAACAAAGCCCAAATACTTTGTCTCTGTTTGGGTAATGGCGCATTTGGCAGGATTAATGGTTAACCCAGAGTCACATATGGACTGAATGACCACACTGAGGTGTAAGAGGTGTGTCTGCCAGTCAGGACTAAAGATGACAACATCATCAAGATAGGCTGCACTGTACTAAAAATGGGCATGTAAAGTCTGGTCCATGTACCGCTGAAAAGTTGCTGGGGCCCCATGCAACCCAAAGGGCATTTTGGTGAATAGGTACAGTCCTATGGAGGTGTTAAAGCCAGTATACTTTTGGGCCTGTTTGGCTAGGGGAATCTGCCAGTAGTCTTTCGTAAGGACCAGGGTGCTGATGTATCTGGCATTCCCAAGCTTGTCTAGGAGGTCATCTATATGTGGCATAGGGTACCCATCAAATTCCAAAATAGCACTGAGTTTTTAAAAATCAAAGCACAATCGAATACCCCCTTCCTTCTTGTCCACTACAACTGCAGGTGATGCCCAAGCACTATGAGAAGGTTTGATCACCCCCAACTGCTCCATTCTTTTGATTTCCCGTATGACTGCCTGTTGAACTCTTTCAGGGAACATATAAGGTTTCTGATGAATAGGTTTCTTTTGGGACACTTTAATGGTGTGCACCACCTCTTTTGCTCTCCCTGGTATACTAGTGAAGGTGGCCTCAAAATACTTCAGCAATTGGTCAACCTCCTGTCATTGGGCTACATATAAATCAGGGTTAATTTGCACCTCTCTGACTTCTTTTTCCATCTCAAGCCTCTCATAGGCCTCTTCCAACTCAGGAACTTCCTTTTCAGGATGGCTAAAATAACTGGGTATGGGGTCTTGCATATCCTGCCATTTCCTCAGTAAATTGGCATGATATATTTTTTCTGGGATCATCGGCCTGGCATCTCAGTTTCATAGTTAACCTTCCCAGTATGCCTGATTACCACAAATGGACCTTGCCATTTCATCAAAAGTTTGTTTTCAGATGAAGGCAGCAATAATAAGACCTTATCTTATCACCTGGTTGGTAGGTTTTATCTTTCAACCCTTCATCATACCAAGCCTTCTGTTACACCTATCTGTGAACCACATTCTGGTGAGCCATGGTAACAGATCTCACTAGTTTTTTTCTAAGGTTGGACATACAGTTTACAATATTGGTGTGACATACCTCTTTCCATTCCTCCCAGTGATCCCTCACCACATCCAATGGGTCTCTGGGGTTTCTTCCATACAGAAGGGTAAAGGTCACAATCTTGTAGTGGCTTGGGGTACTTCACGGTATGCAAACAGGAGATATGGGTAATACTTCTCCCAATCCCAGCCCTCTTCTTGCACATACTTTTGGACCATATCTTTTAAGGTTTTATTAAAATGTTCCACTAGCCCATCAGTCTTGGGGTGGTAGGGAGATGTTCTTACAGCTGAAACCCCTAACAATTGGTAAAGCTCTTTAAGGAGCAATGAGGTAAAGTTTGTTCCTCTATCCATAAGAATGGTTTGAAGGATATCCATATGACTAAAAATGTTGGCCAGTTCCTCAGCAATCCGAGAGACCATTACAGTCCGAAGGGGTATCGCCTCCAGATACCTTGTGGCGTAACCACAGATCACTAATATGTACTGATTATCTTTAGAGCTTTTTGTCAGGGGTCCTACCACATCCATGGCTATTCTTTCAAATGGGGTCATGACTGCAGGTATTGGCTGTAGGGGCACCTTATCCTGTCTTCCCCATTTGGACACCATCTGGCACTCAGGGCAAGTGTGACAGTACTCAGCCATGCTTTCATGCATACCCGGCCAGAGGAACCAGCTTGACAACCTACCTAGTGTCTGATCTCGGCCTTCATGACCAGCCATAGGTACATTGTGGGCTAAATGCATAAGTTTCTTTCTAAAACATTGGGGGACCATCATTTGTTTAATACATTCCCTTGTAACAGGGTGAACACAAATGTGGTACAAAACATCATTAGTTATAACATACTGTGTCTGCCCTTCTGCAACCATCTGGTCTACCTGTAAAAAAAAAAAAAAGGTTTTAACATTTCATCCAATTTTTATTCAGTTATAACATTAGTCCAAGGTAACTCAGAGTCAGTATCAGTTATTCCTTCCTGATGTGTTTCCCTCCACTTTCGCTTTTCAGCTCTTTTCTCCTTTTTAGATTTCTGTGTTTTCCCAGGGTCCTCAAATAGACATTGATCAAAAGGGAAAACATCCTGGGACTGTTGCTTTTTTGTCTGGGCCCGAGTGGTAAATGCCACTAGTTGACCAGAGGCCTGTTGAGATTTTATTAACCGATCAAAGTTCAGAAAATCCTGCACAATAATGATAGGTACAGGTAATCAGGATACTAAGCCAACTGTAATCAACTGTGTATCCTGCTTGACGGTCATTTCCACTGTGGTGGTAGGGTACTGGTCGATATCCCCATGGACACATATAACTTTTGCATCCAGCCCGTTACTGCTGTAATATTTTAATATGTCTGCCCTTACCAAAGTCTGTTTACTGCCAGAGTCTAATAGTCCTATTAATTCAGTCTGGCCAATTCCTACAGTAGTGACATATCCCTAATTGGCTAGAGATAGGTGTGTTGCTTCAATTCTTTTATAGGGTCAATTAGGGGCTATGTGTCCCTTTCTTAAACAGTTGTGACATATAAGGTCAGCATGATAAGGTTTCTCCCTTCAGTCCCCTTGCCAGTTATTACCCCTACTAGGTGAGTGTTTCTGATAAGAAGTATCAAAAGGTCTTACCGGTGTTGTTGGTTGGGGTGAAGAGCCCTGGTATCCTCAGGATTTTGTTGGTCTGGCCACCAGGTAATCCTCCGCCAGAGTGATGGTCTTCTCTGCTGTGTTGGACTTGTGCTCCTTCACCCGTACTTGAACATTCTAGGGTAGAATTTGAATAAACGGTTCTATAATGATTAGCTCTATGATCTGATTAAGGGTTTTGACAGTCGGTTGCAATCATTTTAAACAAAACCTTTTCAGCCTGGCAAATGTCTCTCTGGGAGTGTCTTAGAACAGCATCCTTTGTGATTACAATTGCTGCCTATATGTCTCGGTATTAATGTCATACCTATGGAGGATTTCCTCCTTGACCCGATCGTAATTGTTAGAGTTAGGGTCAGTCAGGTGACTGTATACCAGTTGGGCCCATCCAGATAAATAATGGACTAGTCTGATGAACCAATGGTCTTGGGACCATGCACAGGTCTGTGCTATGCACTCAAATGTTGTCAAGTAGGTTTCAATGTTATCAGCCTCTGTCAATTTGGTAAGTTTACTGTCTCGGGGTATATTTCTGTCAGGTTGCCCTGGGGTCAGTGCCTGGATGGCTTGTAAGGCATCCCACCACTCTCATCTTGTCTGTTCCTCTCCTTCTCTTGTAGCCTCTGGTCCTCCTCTCATAGCCGTCACTCCTCTGCCCTCTCACACTCCATCTCTAGTTGTCATAAGCACAACCATCACAGCAGGTCACTGGGATCCTCTGGGGCACTTTACAGCTGTCTCTTCTCTTCATCTTCAGTCAGGTCCTCATCCATGTGTTCCTCTTCTTCCTTTTTTGTGGCCATCTTTGATAAAGCTCCTGGTTCCAATCCTCGAGTAGGCTCCAAACTCAATTTATCAACCATGTCATGAGTCCATTGGATTTTCCTCAACTCCACACTTTTTACCCTGCACATGTGTCAGGTATATTACTATACCCCATGGCAGCATTTCCCAAGCAGACTAAAGGAGCCAGGTATCCCACTTCTAGAACCAGTGTGAATGTGTGGGATAAATAACTGACACAACCAAGCAGGGGTCAAATGCATAAAAAACGCAGCGTATGCGTTTGTAAATATATATTGTAGAAAAATCAATAAATATATACAGAAATCATAGAAGAAAAGAAATTTGTTAGTTCTGCAAAACAAAATAACTTCAGGACTCTGCTTTCCCCACAAACCCATGGCTTCGTTTCAGCCTAGATAGCCCAGTGTAATACCTCTTACACTTCAATCGTCGGTGTGAAAATCAGCACACTCCAAGGAAGATCTTTCTCTTCTCACTGTCAGCACCAGACTGACTCAACTATCTATGATCCCCTAGTGGTGAGCCCGATTTTTACCCTAGGAATTACATCACACTTTGTGGGGGAGTTCCCATTGGCCATCACATTACATAATGGGAAACTTCCATAGGCTGTGTCATTACCTAATAGGAAGTTTCCATATTATCCCATGCTTTAACATGCAGGGGCTTTTTATTTGGCCCTTTTTGCCCAAATATGCTTTATTTCTACAGGTAGCCCCAGTTACAACATCTCTGGGGCTGCAGAAACTCATTTTCATTTAATTATGGGGCACTACATGGCTTTTTATACATCTGCCTCTAGTGTTTTGCTGAACGGCAAGTGGCATTTCTTTAACAGCACTTGCGGTTTCTCCTGATGCTTCGGAGCATGCTTTTGCTCTGAAGCAATTCTCTTATTTTCTGCTCCAAACAAGGAGCTTATCTGCAGCCGCTTGGTGTGGCATAACTCACTCTGGAGCATCCTGTTCCAAAACGAATTATGCTCCTGTGTCGCACTTCATGACTGGGAGCATTGTCGGGCACTGGAGTCATTTTTTCCACATGAAGTTGCAACATGCAGCCACAACTTTGGTGCTCAGCACCTCTAAATCAGACACACAGCTAATATTTATTCCTCAGGGGCACCAGCTGCTTTTAAACCTAAAGTGCAATGTGTGCTATTCATTATCTCCACATTGGGAGATAAAGGAGAAGTGTTTTCAACACTTAATGTGCAAGCGGGGAGAGGGTTCAAGAAAACAGGGGACAGAAAAGCAAAGAGAATGTCAGATTGGCCACCCTGGCATGAAGAAAAGGGAAAGACAGAAAAGGAAAAAGGAGATAGGAAAGTGTGAAAGTGAAAAAAGGGGTTGCACATTTGACTTTCTGTACATTGTTTTACTGGTAATAACAGGAGTTCCCTGTTACATGTACTTAGACCAAGAACTCTCTCTCAGAATTAATGTATCCAATGTAACAAAATACCTACACCAACAAATTGGTCTATTGTACTGCCTAAGAGTCTTCCTCACTAATGAAGCACAATTAGCCATCACAAATAGTACCCTACTTCCCCTGCTATTTAATGGTGCCCGAATCCCCATACACTAAGGAGCTCAGAAATAAATAGGGTAAAAATTCTCTATAATTAAACTGGGTGGTGTGTCACTTGTGCTCTCCCCGGGGAACATCACTGCAATGTATTCTCAGCATTCAACTGGCCATCCCTGTAAGGGACACTGGCTTACCCACTTCTCTACCTGTTTTTTAAAAAGGTAAAAATCAACACACACACACACCATCCTGCAAGAAGTTCTAGTGCCTAAACCCCTTAGGCAGGTATTACAATCCTCCTCCTCCTGCACTCTACTTGAGGTGGCCAGGTTTAATTAAAGTTAGGCTCAGTCAGGAGGTCTTTTGTCACCTCTGTCCCATCCCTTTGGAATACTCTTCCCCTGGAGATAAAAAATTGCTTCTCCTTCGGTGGCTATACGTAAGGGCTAAAGACTTATATTCTAGGGCACAGCCAATGCACTTGCAATCGCTGATCTAAATCTCACAATTTGTGATCTCAGTCTTCCCATGTCTTTTTGTTCCAGGCTTTTTCTGAGGAATTAATGTCTTTGCTCCAGGCTTTGAAGGTCTTCGTATTTTTGACAATTCTTGTATTGTTGTACAGCTCGGATGTTTCTAACCTGTGTGTCTAAGATCTGCTTGTACTGCTTATTCTGTGTTCTCATTGTAATTAATTCCAGGTCGCCCCTGAAAAAGAGGCTTACAGTCTCAGTGGGCCTACCCAGATAACAAAATGTAATAAAAATAACAGCTGACACTTCTGTTTCTAATCAGCAGGCAAAACAAGGAAAAACAGATGGACAGGGTATGAATAGAGATGCAGTGAAGTTTTACTTCCCTGGTGAATTTTTGGAAAAGTTGCCAAATTAACCTCCAGTTTGCA
This sequence comes from Neoceratodus forsteri, assembly GCA_016271365.2. Classification (NCBI taxonomy): domain Eukaryota; kingdom Metazoa; phylum Chordata; order Ceratodontiformes; family Ceratodontidae; genus Neoceratodus; species Neoceratodus forsteri. The sequence goes on along the minus strand of CM057459.1, from coordinate 1,231,571,065 downwards.
AAGTTCATCCATTTAATGAGAATCAAACATTCGTTAACTAAGCCTTGCCTTTGGGTATTTGTAAGTGCAAATTGCACTTAAAAAAAAAAACAAAGCAAGGAGAAGTTACAAATGGCAAATCCCCAGAATCCCTTGTGTCTAGTGATTCCCCCCCCATGTCGATCACTGGCCCAGATGTAAAAACAAAAATATTACTACTATTTAAATCCCTGGTGTCTAGTGGTCCTCCCCACCCTGATGCGCCCGGCCCAAATGTAAAAAAAATTTATATATACATAATTATTTAAATCCCTGGTCTAGTGGGCCCCCCACCAATCACTAGCCCAAATGTAGAAAAAATGTATTATTATTTAAATCCCTGGTGTTTAGTGGTCGCCCCCTCCCCTGATCGCCTGTCCCAATGTAAAAAAACAACAACATTTTATTAAATCCCTGGTGTGTTGTGGACCCCAACCCCATCAAGGAGTGCTCCACCACCCCACTCTCCCCCACCCTGACCCCAAGCAGGTGACCAGCACAGCCCTCCATTCTCCACCACAGCTGGCCACCCAGTTGACCTGGAATGAATAAGCACTTATTTGTACAAGCATGCACTCAGGCATTCCATGTCAGTCAGGTGGCCAGCCATGGTGGAGAGTGGAGGGCTGTGGTGGACCCTGCTTGGAGTCTGGGTGGGGGAGGAGCAGGGTGGTGGGCACTCCCTAATGGGGTGGAGAGTCCACTAGACATCAGGGATTTAATTAAAAATATATACATTTTTTTACATTGGGGCCAGAGATTGGAGAGGGGGGACCTCTAGACATCAGGGTTTAAATAATAATAAAATTTTTCTTCCATTGGGGCCAGTGATCATGGAGGGGGGACCAATAGACACCAAGGATTTAAATAATAATGTATATTTTTTTTACATTGGGGTTGGCGATCCGTGGAGGGGAGCCACTAGACACCAGAAATTTAAATAATAATATATTAGGTCAGTAGGGAGCAGGACAGGGGTACATGGAGAAAGCAAAGTCAATGAGGACAGGGATGGTGCTACAAGAGGTAAGGCCATCAAAAAATGGAGAGTAATGAGTACTAATGCCCATAGTCTGGGTAACAAGCATCCTAATCTAGTAGCTTTGATGGAAGAGGACCATCTAGATATCATTGCAGTCACAGAAACATGGTACACACAGAACGATGACTGGGATGTAAACATACCAGGATGCACCATCTACTGGAGGGACAGGGAGGGTAAAAGAGGAGGAGGAGGAATAGCTCTCTACATTAGGGAAGGAATCAAAGCAACAGAAGAAAAGGGTAAACAGGGAGGAGAGGAAGCACTGTGGGTCAATTTGGAAACAGGCAATGGCACCACAATCTGCACAGGGGTTGTATACAGACCCCCATCTCAGGGGGAGGAAATGGACAAGGAAATGATAGAAGGTATCCTTGGATAAAAAGGGGAGATATTGTTGATGGGGGATCTGAATGTGCCAGATGTTAACTGGAGTGCATTTGCAGCAGTCACTTCCAAGAGTGGAGTCATTCTAGATGCCCTAAAGGGGGCATGCCTTAGACAACTAGTATTGGAACCCACTCAAGAGGGAGCAATCTTAGACCTGGTACTCTCAAATGGAGATGGAAAAAGGATCACATATTTAGAAGTGGGTAGCCATCTGGGAACTAGCAGCCATTGAACAGTATGGTTCACGATAAATACAGCAGTAGAGTCAAGCCATGCAAAGGCAAAAGTACTGGACTTTAGGAGGGCTGATTTTGCCAAAATGGGTGAGTGCCTAAGGAATGCACTAGCAAATGGGCAGGAAGGAGGGCGGAAGAACAATGGGGATAATCAAAACTGCCGTCACAAAGGCAACAAGCCTTTGTGTGAAGAAAATAAACAAAACAAAACAATGTAAGAAACCACTATGGTTCTCAAAGGAGGTGGCAGGGAAGGTTAGGGATATAAAGAAAGCATTCAGGAAGTACAAGGAATCACAGAAGAAGCAGGACAGAGAACTGTATCAGTTAAAGCAAAAGGAAGCAGGGAAGGCAGTCAGAACAGCAAAGGCCCAAACCGAGGCAAAGATGGCCAACTCAGTTAAGAAGGGGGTGGTACAACCTTTTATACGTACATCAGGGAGCGAAGGAAGACCAAGGGAGGGATAGTGAGGCTTAGTAAAGGGGAGGGGGTGGTCATAGGGTGACTGTGAAAAGCCAGAGATACTAAACAAATATTTTTGCTCAGTATTCACAAATGAAGAGAGGGAGGTACCTAAACCAAACAATAGAAACATTCTGGATATGGTGGTTGATACCAGCCCATTCACAGCAGAAAGAGTTCTTTTTTTTTAAGTTTATTAGTTTTCACAATTGCATATGAGAGCAGCTCCATACATTACTTATGACATTCCACTTACAAAATGTTCAAACAACTGCTGAAGAAGCTGCTCCCCCACCCCCAACCTCCCTCCTCCCCTTCCCCAGCACAGCTCAGATTAATCAACAGTTCTCCGGGATATCCTAAGCGGTTACTTGGAGAGGTAATTTAAATACATAACAGCATGTACAAAGGTTCCCAAATACGTTTGTATTTAGTCAGCCTATTATTTAAACTAGCCACCATTTTTTCCATTCTAAGATTGGCCAAGATCTCCTTAAGGCACTCTGAGAAAGAAATGTCCGTATTATCCTTCCAGTGCCGAAGGATAACCTTTTTGACCGATAATGAAATTAAGGCCATGTGGTACCTCCTAGATACAACTGGTATGGAAGTATAATAACTGGTGATCCTTGTTATCAACCCGTTTTCGAGTACTGTAAAAAGTCGTATCAACCCGCAGGTTGATACGAAAAAAGTCGTATCAACACGAGGGTTGATACAACTTTTACAACCTCGTGCCAAGAAGCCTGCAGCACTCACATTCCAGAGTAAATAGATTCAAAATGACAACAAAAAGCTTGCACTTCCTTACTAGTAGGCACGCCCCCACGCTAGCACGTTATGTGATGTTATTCCTTGAATAGCGTGGGAGGCGTGCCTACTAGTAAGGAAATGAGAGCGTTGCCTCGCTCTCTTCTTACTGTTAATTATTCTATTGAATTGTTTTTAGGATCATCAGTTATTATAAAAATAAAACATTATGTATGGAGTAGAAATTGAGTTTTTTTTACACACCCTCGTTGTGTGATAATAGTAAAACCTCTCGAGCTTCGCTCTCGAGGTTTATATATTATCACACAACTTGGGTGTGTAAAAAAACTCCATAACAACTCCATACATATGCATTATTCTCTATGTAATCTCCCAACAGGCACACCTCAGGTTTGAAAAGGTCAGAAAGGCCCAGGAGCGAGTCCATCCTTTAATGGATATCGTTCCAGAGAGTAGTGACTTTCGGGCACGACCAGAATATATGGTACAGTGTGCCCTCCTCCTGTCCACATCTGGAACAAAGGGCCGAGTCTATAAGGCCAAACCTATGGAGCCTCTGAGGAGTGTAGTATATATTATGCAAGATATGAAATTGTGTCAATTTCAATCTATCCTGCGTAATATATCTTTGAACATTTTTCCAAAGAGCTGCCCCATCTATTTCTAGACTGGGAAAGTACACTGCCCAGTATGTCTTTGGTATGAATTCTTCAGGATATTTACAGTCATATAAACTTTTGGAAATCTTGGACACAGGGGCCCAGATATTCAAAAGGGTTGCTCCATGTGCAACAGGGTTGCGCATGCTCAAGTCCTACATTGCGCCATTCTGCGATATTCAGCAGGAGGCAGTTGCGCCACTGAAAACAGGCTGAGCAACAGCGCAATGCAAATGAATGCATGCTCAACATGAGGGGGAGGAACCATGCATAAACTGCACAACCCGATATTCAGTCGGGCTGTGCAGAGTTGTGCAGGCGCAACCCCCAACCTGCGCCTGCACAACTTTGAGCCAAAAAAAAAAGGATCAAGTTGAGGGCCACCCACAGGTGAGCTGCTGTATTGCAGGGCACAACACAGCAGCTGCCACCCATGGCTGGCCCCCAACTCAGTTCCTGTGCCACCCCCACCAGCCCGATCGCGGGCAGTATGTATCAGACACCCCCCCAAACAGCTCCCAATGCCTGATAGCGGGCAGTATGTATCAAGACAACCCCCAGTGCCCAATCACGGGCAGAACATGAAACAACCCCAGTGCCCGATCGCGGGCAGAATGTAAAAGCCCCCAACCGAATATCTCCTGGTGGTCCAGTGGACTGTAATGCCCGATCGCGGGCAGAATGTCCAGTGACAACCCCCAAACATCTCCCTGGTGTCTAGTGTCCCCCACCCCACCCAGCCACGAAGCCCCTCCCCCGCTCCCCTGGCAGCCGGTGGGGCAGCATCCACCCACCTGCCACCTTGTCGCCGACTGACGTCCGGTGGTTGCATGCCATTGCGCAGAGCCAGAGCCAATGGCTCTAGCTCTGCACCAATGGGTGCAGCCCCACCGACAGTCAGTCGGCGGGCGGTGGGCGGCAGGCGGGTGGGATGCTGCCGCCACCAGCTGCTGGGGAGCGGGTGGAGGGGCTCTGGGTGGGTGGGTGGGGGGACACTAGACACCAGGGAGATGTTTGGGGGTTGTCACTGGACATTCTGCCCGATCGGAATTACGGTCCACTGACCACCAGGGAGATATTCGCTGGGGGGTCTTTTACATTCTGCCCGCAATCGGGCACTGGGGGTTATTTCATGTTCTGCCCACGATCGGGCACTGGGGGTTGTCTTGATACAGACTGCCCATGATCGGGCATTGGGAGCTGTTTGGGGGTGTTGTCCGCATACATACTGCCCGCGATCGAGCATCGGAGATGTTTGGGGGTGTTGTCTGCATACATACTGCCCGCGATCAGGCATCGGAGATGTTTGGGGGTGTTGTTGCATACATACTGCCCGCGATTGGGCTGCAGGGTGCGTTGGTCCCCGACGGCTGCTGCCTGGCAGGGCGGCCAGGTGCAAGTCCTCGGGGATCGGCGCACCTACATGCTAATGGAATGCAAATGGGGCCATAATCACATGCAAATGGCCCCCCCGTGCCTTGCATGAATTATGGCCCCATTTGCATGTCACCTTTTGAATATCAGAAATTTGGCAATGGCGCAATGGTACTTGCACCACCGCAAGTTTAATGCTCAACTCTGACAACTTGCGGTGGCGCAAGTTCCACTGCGCCATGCACAGTGGCTGTGGCTGGGGGGTGATATTCAAAGGAGTTGCTCAATAGCGCAACTCCTTTGATTATCGCCCCGGCCACACCCCTGCGCAACTATTTTGAGCAGTGCAAGGGCTTGCGCCTCAGAATGGCGCAGTTTGAATATCCGGGCCAGAGTGTCTATGTCCTATTAATACTCGCAACACATCCTGGAACCTTTTCCCATCTGAAAGAGGCGGGAGCGGCCTAAATTCTTTTACTAGTAGGTGTTTTAACTGGTAAACTTTGAAGATAGATTTAATAGGTATCCCGAATCTGCTCAAAATAATGGTAACTGGGAGCCACGAGTCATCCTGCGCCACTAACTGGGCAAGGGTAGCATTACCCAGTTGTGGGAGCCAGTTTCTGTTGTTTGGCTTGTTATCTAATTTTATGTTAGGGTTACCGCAAACCGGTCGGGCCAAATTAGTCGCCTGCCTATATTCCATGATGGAACATATCTGTGCATGCACCTTCACTGAAATTGCCAGTGGGGTGAGTTTCAATTTTGGAGGGAGGTCACTCGGTCTTATATGCAGCAATGATAGTGACATCAGACCCCCCTGCTTAATATAAGATAACTCTACTCTCAACCATATCGGGAGGCTCTCTGCTGAGGCAATTTCCCCCTCGTTCTCCAACCATCTTAAGTATTTAACCATATGACTCGCCCAGTAATAAAAAAACAGGGATGGGAGGCGAAGGCCTCCTCTATCCTTCGGGGTGGCTAACTTGTGGTATGCGATTCTGGGTTGCCTTCCAGCCCAAATAAAGTTAGTTATTATTGCATTAACTTTGCAGAACCATGTACTAGGAATCCACATGTTAACCAAATGTAATGGGTAAAAATTTCGGGGGAAAAGATTCATCTTGATGAGATTTACTTGTCCCCAGAGTGTAATGGATAGTTTGGACCATCTCTTCAAGTCTACTTCCAAGGTTTTTATTAAATCATCCAGATTTAGCTTTAAAAGGCGAGCCAGATCTCTAACCACTTGGATGCCCAGATATTTTAAGGAGTTTGAGGCCCAGGACATGCCACTCTGATTGACTAGCGACTTATCTACCCTATGATTGAGTGGAAACACCAGAGATTAGTTGACATTTAATTTGTAATTGGAGAGCATAGCAAAATCTTGGATCACTCCCAGCAACGCCGGTATCGAGTTACTCGGCTCTGTCAACTGCAATAGTAGATCGTCAGCATACGCCGATATTTTGATCTCGTGCCCTTGAATAACCACCCCATGGATTAGAGAGCTTTGCTTGATTCGGCGAATCAGGGGCTCTAAGTATAAAATAAAGAGCAACGGCGAGAGGGGACAACCCTGTCTGGTGCCAGAGTAGAGTAAGAACTTTTCAGAAATCACTCCATTCACCATCACTCTAGCTGATGGTGCGCTGTAAAGAATTCTGATCCAGTTTTGAAAAAGGTGGAGAAACTTACAGGCATTCAGAGTCCTAAGTAGGAAGTTCCAGTCCACCCTGTCGAATTCCTTCTCCGCATCCAGTGAGACTAAGACCGCCGAATAAGGGGCATCTCTGGATGCAGAGTGGACATGCGACAGGGTCCTAAGGTGGTCCATCGATGACCGACCCCGTACGAACCCAACTTGTTCTGGCCCAATCAGATCGGGGATTACTAAAACTAAGCGGTCTGCCAAAATCTTGGCTAGAATTTTAACATCTTGGTTCATTAAGGATATAGGGCGGTAACTTGCCGGTGATTCTGGATTTTTCCCAGGTTTCAGAATTAACACAATTAAAGCCTCCCACAGAGTCGGGTCCATTTGTGCACTGGATAAGATGTACTGAAAGAGAGATATTAACATGGGGAGCAAAAGATTTATAATTTTTTTATAGAAATTTGCCGAAAACCCATCTGGGCCAGGAGATCTGTCAGAGGGCAAAGCCTTTACAACTCTGGTGATCTCCTCCGTGGTTACAGGGGAGACCAATCGGCCCTGTTGGGAGTCCATCAGAGAGGATAGTCCGGAGGCCTCCAGATAATAATTCATACTAATATCGGAAGCCAAATCTCTGGGACTATATAAATTAGCGTAATACCCTTGAAACTCCATGACTATCTCCTCGGTTGTCGTTAGGAGTGTATTACTTGTTGGGGAGCGAATTGCCAAAACGTGTCTATTCGCTTCCATTTGCTTGATCCTCAGTGCCAGTAGCCTCCCAGCTTTTTCTCCCGTGTCTGAATATGCCACTCTGGCCCTGAGGATTGCAAATTCTGCTTTATCTCTCAATAATTCTAAATAGCCCTCCTTGAGTTTGACCAGTTCCTGTTTTTTTCAAGCTCGGTTAAGGGTGGACCTAATCTTGTCTCTTTATGTTGTATTTCCTGCAATAACCCCTTCAATTTTCTCTCTTTTCCTTTTTTCTGGGATGTAGCTAGGCTAATTAAGATGCCTCTCACGAATGCCTTAAAGGCTCCCCACAACATATCAGGTGTCCCAACTGAACCGGAATTGGTTTCTATGAAATGATGGCTATGTTCACTGATTGCTTGGACCATACTATCCTCCTTTAACATGTAGTTATTTATCTTCCACCTGAGAGACTTCTTAGGAGAAATGAGGGGCATTAGGTGGCATACAACCAGAGCGTGATCAGATGGGTGACCTGGTTGTAGAAGGGCTTCAACCACTCTGGGAAGGAGGTTGTGTGAGAGGAATATGTAGTCAATGTGAGATGAAGTATTGCGTACAGGAGATACAAAGGTGAATTCCTTTTCCATAGGATGGAGCACTCTCCAGATGTCACAAAGAGCGTACAACTCTAAGAATTCTGACAGGGATCTTTGGGCTGGTGAGCGAGCTCTGCTCGTAAAGGTGGAGCGGTCCATTGAGGAGTCCATCACCATATTCATATCTCCCCCCACAACCATCGACAATGAGGAATATGGCTGTAATACATCAACTAGCTTCACAAAAAAATCAGGGGAGTCAGAATTAGGCCCATAGACAGTCCCCAAAATGAGTTTGGTAGCGCACAAATACCCATAGATAAAGAGGAAATGACCCTGTGGGTCCTTAATTACTTGTTTCATTATAAAGGGGACCTTCCTGTTAATCACTATTAGGACTCCCGCACTGTTGGTGGTCCCCTCAGCCGAGAACACTTGCCCAATCTGCAGTCGTCTCATACAGTTAGCCTCTGAATCTAGCAAGTGAGACTCCTGTATAACCCCTATGTCTATTGATAACAGATCTAAATGCTTGAGAACTTTATATTGTTTGACACGCTGTCTTGAGCCCTTAACATTCCAAGTGGCAATTCTTATGATGTTAGCCCTATTCACTAGCTATGAAATGAAACCATAATAAAACCAGGGCCCCGGATAGTGTAATCATACTACTATCCCTATTGAGCTGTGCTGAGAACCCCTTGCCCTCATACCATCCACTTACCCCCCCTTTGGATACCCAAAAAGAACATGAGTAAATACCAATATGCCAACCCTGCCCAACCTGCCCACTTGATAACAAGCATGCCCCAATCCCTCCCACCCTCAAACCCTTGAAAAAACATGTCCTCTAAATCCTTAATTGACCCCTTGTACTGTATACACTCCCCAACCCTCCTGTCACAGTTACGTGACGCAGCGAGTCCTGCTGTGGTCCGCAGCCATAGCCCTCCCGCCATCCCAAAACTCCTTAAGTACATAACTCTTTAGGGGGGCATTACCTTGTGATGGGTGTTTATGTCCAGGGTTCATGTCCTGAGGTTATGCACTTGCCCTCTTAGAAGCCCCCGTACTAAACCCCTCATGTAGGTCTCACCTGGGGCACCTTGCATGCTCACACTTCACCTGGGGGAAATCCACCCACACCACCATCCACAACCTAGGCTCGGTAAACGTGAGCATGCAGTAGCCATCAGTTCCCCTCTGGGACTCCGTAATAGGCCTTGGCCTGAACAACGTCTGAATTTCTAAAGCCGTGCAGTTCCATCAAAGCAGCCCCCCCTCCAAAGATTCAAACAGAATTATCTGTGAGAGCTATTTGTGTCCATCAGTCTTCTATAAATGAAACTGAAGCAATAAGATTGTAACCCTAGTAACAAAAACCAAGCAAAACTTTTCTCTTTCTTGTCTCCTGTTTTTAAAAGTCCCATTGAAGTCTGCCTCCTCCAGAACATTCGCCATCCTCGTCGGGTCATTCTCCAGTAGTCTTACCCCTGGGCTCACCTCACTTAGGCCTGAACAGATCAGGAAACTCCTTCTGCAAAGCCTTCGTGGCCAAATCTGTGTCCTCAAAGGATACCCAGGCCCCGACACCATCACCTGAAAATGGGCTGGGTATCCCATATGGAATTTTATACCTGCCCTGATGAGCTTTGTGATGACGGGGTGGAAAAGGGACCTTTTTTGCCATGCAGAAACTGGCAAGTCCTGGGTGACTCGTATAGCCTTGCCTTCCCAAAGGACCTTCTCTAATTCTTTTATTTTGGAAAGTAAATGCTGCCTTTCCTGATAATTCAGTAGCTTAGCTATCAAGGGTCTGGGCTGCTGGCCTGGGGCTGGTGTCGGCTGCAACGCCCAATGAGCCCTCTCTAGAGTGTTTGATGGTCCATAGGGAGAGGGGCCGGCAAGCTTTTCAAACAACTTTTGCATAAATAGGATTGCATTCTGGCCCTCTTCCTTTTTGGGTATTCCTAAAATGACCACATTGTTCCATCGGGATCGGCCCTCCAGATCATCTACTTTCTGCTCGAGCTTTTTAATACACTGGCGGTTGCTGGTCACGGTTTCCTCGGTTCAGCTCAGCGCCTTCTCAACAGATGTTACCCGGACTTCAACATCCGTGACCTTGAGATTCAGATCATCCAGGGCCCCTGCCAAATGCTTAATCTCTGAAGCTACCATTTTCATGTCTTCTCTTAAGGGCAGTAATTCTCTTCGGAGCAACTCCAAGGTGAGAGGTGCTGTCTCAGGCTCCAGCGCTTTCAGGGCTGTAGTATTTGGCATCTTCCCACCTCCTGATGACTGGGCCTTGGGTCTCTTCCTGAATTTCTCGGGGGAGACAGGTGGAGTATGTCGGAGCATCGCGGGTTTCATTTCTGCCTCCATACTGCGATACAAACTCGTTCCCCCAACTCACTACTAGTGCAGGCTTCTTTTGCAGTGTAGTAAAGCATCTTTAAAAGCAGTTTATACTCTGAAATGAGTTTAGGACAGCGGGAGCTCCAACTTGGTCCTACTGCTCAGGCTGCAGCATCACGTGATCCCTCTGCAGAAAGAGTTCTGAAAGAACTCTTAAAACTGAAGGTGGACAAAGCAATGGGGCATGATGGGATTTATCCCAGAATTCCAAAAGAACTAAGGGTAGAACTAGTGAAACCACTGACTACTCTCTTTAACAAATCATGGAAGGATGGGTCGTACCTGAGGACTGGAGGAGGGAAGATGTTATTCCACTTCATAAAAGTGGGAGCAGGGCAGAAGCAAGAAACTACAGACCTGTTAGTTTAACCTCAGTGATAGGGAAAATGAGGGAATCACTTCTGAAGGAAAGAATTGTTGAGTGCCTAGAGGCCAGAGGGGCACAGGACCCAAGGCAGCATGGATTCACAGCAGGAAGGTCATGTCAGATGAATCTAATAGATTTATTTGACTGGCTGACCAAAGTAGTAGATCAGGGAGGGGCTGTGGACATGGCCCACCTGGACTTTAGCGAGGCATTTGACACAGTCCCACACAAAAGATTAGTATACAAGTTAGCCAGCCTTGGAATGGGTCCCAAGATGGTAGCCATGGTAAAGAATTGGCTGGAGAACAGGACACAGAGTGTAATAGTAAATGGAGTCCACGCTGGAAAAAAGGGGGGTTACTAGTGGGGTACTGCAGGGTTCAGTACTAAGACCGGTCCTCTTCAATGTCTTTATAAGTGACATTGCAGAGGGACTGGAAGGAAAAGTATGTCTCTTTGCAGATGGCACAAAGATCTGCAAAAGGGTTGATACACAAGGTGGGGTGGAAAGGATGAGAAGGGACTTGGCAAGGTTGGAGGAATGGTCAGATGTATTGCAGCTTAGATTCAATGCTAAGAAGTGCAAAGTAATGCTCCTGGGAAACAAAAACCCAGGGGAAGAGTACACAATTGGGGGTGAGATACTAGCAACAACAAAAATGGAAAGGGACCTGGGGTAGTCATATCAGATGACCTAAAGGTGGGCCAGCAATGTGAAAGGCAGTAAGAAGGGCTGGGGGGATACTGGGATGCATAGGGAGAGTCATCACCAGTAGAAAACAGGAAGTTGTTATCCCTCTGTGCAGACAGCTGGTTAGACCCCATCTGGAGTACTGCATGCAGTTCTGGAGACCCAGTCTCCGCAAAGACATAGGTAGGATGGAGGCAGTCCAGAGGAAGGCAATTAAAATGGTGCAGGGCCTGCACCAGAAGACATATGAAGAGAGACTTAAGGAGCTTAATATGTATACCCTTGAAGAAAGGAGGGTGAGGGGGGGACATGATAGAAACTTTCAAGTACCTCAAGGGAATCAACAAAGTCCAAGAGAGTAGCATCTTTCAGAAAAAGAGGTGTGCAAGAACAAGGGAGCACAATTCAAAGATAGAGGGGGGGGAAGGCTCAGAAGTAATGTGAGAAAGTATTTTTTCATGGAGAGGGTTGTGGATGCATGGAACAGCCTTCCTGAGGAGGTTGTGGAGTCAAAAACAGTGATAGAATTTAACAATGCATGGGTCAGTCATAAGGCAATTCTAAGGGGTGGGGGTAGGAGGAAGTAGGCTGTTGGTTAACTAGGATCTGCAGCTTATCCATTAGGTAGGGAAATGGGCAGACTGGGTGGGCCAAGCGGTCCTTATCTGCTATTAAATTCTATGTTTCTATTTTTATTTTTTAACATTTAGGCTGGCAATCAGCAGGGGAAGATCACTAGACATCAGGGTTTAAATAATAATATTTTTTTTACCTTGGGGCCACCGATCAGTGGGGGGGGGGGGTGAGGGTTGCCCTGTAGTAAACAACAGGGAAGTTTGTGTGTGAAGTACTGAATTTTGCCTATTAAATTCCACACTTCGCAGTCAATCTGCACTCTGCGACTTGACAAATTTTTGCAAATTGTGCTTTGCGAATTTGCGCACAATTAGCAAATCATTTGACTGAGTAAATTTTGCGGACTTTGCACATCTCTAGTTGTGAAATCTACCAAAGTTCCATAGCTCATTTAGCTGAAGGGAACATTCTTATAAACAACTTAACAGCCAACTACTTTCAAAGGAAAGAAGCATCCTGGTGCCACTACAGACCTTATTACATGTAAATATACAAAAATTCCAGCAAAAACAGGCCATTTCTGTCTATCTAGTCTGCTCGAGTGTGCAACTCCCAGATGAATTTACTGGAGCTACCCCCCGACCTTTTCCACATGGAATCTCCTTCCCACTCACATCTCCCCTACCCCTCTTCCTACCTGTTATGACTCTCCCTTTCACCCTGTCCCAACCCCTTTTAAAGCTGTCCACAGTTTTCAATGAAACCACCTCCTCTGGCAGTTCTCTCCATTTTGACACCACTTTTTCTGTGAAAAAGTGCCTCCTGACATCCTTTTTGAATCTTCCTCCCACTAATTTTAGTCTGTGCCCCTAGTGGGGTCCTCCCCTCTGAGGTTGAAAATGGCATCCATTCTAACCTTGTTCATTCCTTTAAGGTACTTGAAGGTTTCAGTCATGTCTCCCCTCTCTCTTCTGTCCTTCAGTGAGTACATATTAAGCTCCCACAACCGCTCTTCATTGGGTTTGTCCCATAGGCCCTGGATCACCTTAGTTGCCCTACACTGCACCCTCTCCAGTAATCTGATGTCCTTTTCAGTTATGGCCACCAGAACTGCACACAGTACTTTAAATGAAGTTGCACAAAGAACCTGTACAATGGCAGAATAACTTCCCATTTCCTGGATTTTATTCCTCTGGTGATGCATCCCAACATCCTGTTGACTTCAGCTGCTGCTTTACGGCATTACACAGAGTGCTTCAGGCCCCTTGTGATGATTACCCTAGGTCTTTTTCCTCCATAGAACTGGCCAGCTGTACCCCTCCCAACCAGTAATTGGCTCCTGGGTTCCTAACTACCAGGTGCATGTCCTTGCACCTCTTGGCAATGAACCCCAGCTGCCAGATACCCAAACATTTCTTGAGCCTAGCCAAGTCCTCCCTGATCTCCTTTTTCCCCTCCTCTGTGTTCACTTTCCCACAGAGCTTAGTGTCATCTGCAAAAAGGCATATTTTACCTCACTGATAAAGATATTAATCAACACTGGTCTGAGCACTGAACCCTATGGGACCCCACTGGTTACAGGCCTATGTTTCAATAGTCCCACCCTCACTAATACCTTCTGTCTTGTAGCCATCTCTTGATCCACCCTGCCAGCTTCTTCCTGATTCCCAGGTACATCAGCTAACTGATCAGTCTCCCATGTGGCACAAAGCTGAAGTTCAGATACAGGACATCAACTGCCTGGCCCTGTCCACTGATCTTGAGACCCAATCAAAGAATTCCATCAGGTTGGTCTGGCTGTATCTCCCCCAGGACAAACCCACGTTGCCTTTCATCCTGGAGACCATTAACCTCTAGAAAGCCCACTAGTCTCTCCTTTAGTATGGTCTCCATTAATTTTCCTACATTAGAGATAAGGTTACTATATACAAGAAAAGCACTCCAGGCAGATTTCAAATCCTTATGAAAATAGTCTTTTATTTTTATTATTTATTCTATATAGCAAAGAATTCCTTCATAATAAAAGCAGACTTTTACAAATTCATATATAGATATATGATACAAATTTATAAAACACAATGTACAAGGTTCGCATACCATATCAGTGATAGCAGCCCAGCGCGTCGAGGCCACAAAGACCTTAATCAGGGGTATGGCCTCCACGTGATGTGCACATTTATATAGTGTTTTACCAACAGATGTGTTCAATTATTCCCTCTTTCATAATTGTGTATCTTATTTGAATTATTGAAACCCAGTAATACAATTATTTCATTAGTGATACTTTGTGTCCCACTATGGATAACTTACATGTGATCCAATTTGTTTAATATAGTAAAGGTTACTAAAGTGCATAACAACCATCATAAGTTAATGTTTCACCTATTACATAATAAACTCTCAACTTAACCAGACTTCAATTTTCTGAGACGGAGGTTAGAAACTGCACTGTGTTAACAGGCCCTCCTTAGTTCAACTAGTGCAAAATTTAAAGGGACATTCCCAAATTCAAAGCTCCAAGATGAACTGCCTGATAGCAGTAGGCCATCATCGTAACCATCCCAAAGAGACAAACTATAAAATCCATTTTCTCATAAAAAAAAAAAAAAATTTACAGACATGAGAATAATCAAATTGGAGCACATTTTTTAGGCTCCCTACTCATATACTCCTAAAGAGCCATACCATGCTGTTCAGAATGTTATTATTCCATGAAGAATTATCCCCAGCTCCCTACAATTCATTTACAAGAGGGGTTTCCAGTCCATATAATCATTGAACCCTGTTGGTTTGAGAGTTTTTAAACAAAAAATAAATTTAGATTTCTTCTGATTCAATGTCTTTTCCCTATACTCCACCTCTAAATGAATTATTACTTTTTGGACCTGTGTAAGTAACTAGCATTGATTCTGTTTTTGGGGTTGACTTATCTTAGTTTTAACTTTAATTTGCCAGGGAGGAACTGTAGCTGGGAGATATTTCTAGTCATTTGTGACTAGACCTAGTACTTAACCTCTGTGAAATAGGTGTTTGTTAAGGGGAGGAGCTGAAAGGGGCCTAGTTGAACTGTGGACTTAAAACAGGAGTTATTTGTGGTCTCTGTCTGCTGAGACACAGAGAGAGAGAAAGCAGCCAGAGATTCCTTAAATCAAGGAGGTTATTTTCTAGACTACACTGAACTGAATTATTACTTTTTGGACCTGTGTAAGTAATTAGTATTGATTCTGTTTTTGGGGTTGACTTGTCTTAGTTTTAACTTTAATTTGCCAGGGAGGAACTGTAGCTGGGAGATATTTGCAGTCATTTGTGACTAGACCTGGTACTTAACCTCTGTGAAATAGGTGTCTGAAAGGAAGGAAGGCACTGCCCAGGGTGGAGCGTCAGAGTTGTAGTTGATTGTTTCTGGATGGCATAGGTTTACTTCCTCCCACCCTTCCCATCACCCCACCCGTCCTGAGCACATAACTTCCTTTATAGCAGGAGTTCTGACATCACTTCCTCAAAACTGCTAAAAACATACACTGTTCATATCCTTAAAGGTACAGCACACTGACTAGGGGGTAGAGACACTCACAAGATTGCACACACTAAAACAAGAAATGATAGGCTATCGCCTGAAGTTATGTGGGGAAGAGCTCCTCCCCCACATCCTATATAACTTAGCAGGCTACATTCACCCTGCTTACAGCAAGTTGCACTCGCTTTTCAGTGACATTGCTGGTTTCCCCCCTCCTTCTGGTCCGCCCCCTGCTTCCTCGTCTACCTGGCCATTGCCTTGCTTGCCCCCTTCCCTTCCTTTTGCTCTCCTGCCCTGCTCTGTCCCTTCTTCTTTGTTGGCTGCTTCTTTCTTTCTGGAGGGGGGCCTTCTGCCTGCTGCACCTCAGTTCATCCACTGTACCCTTGATGCTGTGTTTCCCCTACGCATACTTCATTCACCTGGATCATTCCCTACCTGAACACTGCACTGTCCTTGTTGCTGCCTGTTGCTGGCTCCCTTCCACTAGTTACTCCTTCTCTTGGGCTGCTTAGTACTCCACCATTCAGTCTGCTCCATTTTGCTGTGTACCATCTGCCTCCTGCCTCCGCTCAGCGCATTTCCGGATTGCTGCAGCACTGCTTCTCCCTGTTGAATTCACCACACCAAGGGCGCCTGCAAGCTGGTGGCTTGCTTTCATTCTGCTTCCATCTGGCTCCTAGCCCATTGTGATATCCCCCTACCTCAGGACCTCTGACTATAGCTTCCCATTGCCACTTGCACTACCTAGCTTCTAGCAATTTGCAGAACATTCCTACCATACAATGTATCACCATTCAGGCAAAGCACTGAACTTTGCTCTTTCTACACTACAATTAGCTCTGAATGTACTCCTGTTTGCTAGCACGATATTGGGCTTCCTCATTACCAGCACATGTACAACTTTATTGATTGCTCCAGTGACACCATCCTGAATCAGACTGGCATATTCCTCACCTGGCCTTTTGAGGGTTTACAATGGCAAGAGATGTGCAACCTCATCAGCTGTGAGACATCTACTGACCAGCTGTTATCGTGCCTTTCACTTCCCATTCACACCTCAGCACCTCCTGGGCTGTCCCACACTCTTCCTATATTGGCTGCTGGACTTAGTACGCTCCCCTCTATAGTAATTCGCTACTCATTCTTACTCAGCTACAGCACCACTTCTTATCCCCATATCCCTTGCAGTCCATTCACTGTATCTGCATTCTACATTGCATCACTAGATGGTGCTATAGCTTTGTTGAAGTTCTGAATTGCTGACTTCCTGGGTTTGAATTCTAGGACTGCTCCTAGACTATGGCAACTTACAGTTTCTACTGAACTTCCATCTAACCTGTTCAGGTCCCTTACACCATCTGCATTCTATACTGGATACACTATCTGATTATGTCCTAGGATTTTCCCATTTCTCTGGATGCTTGCCACATTTGGCTCATGACTGCTACATTACTTACCTTTCCAGCTGACGTACGTGTGGTCCAGCCATGCATGCTAGCTTACGTGGGTCTAGCTGCCACCTTGCTCACATTACCAGCTGACTTTTGTGGTCCAGCTGCACCATATTGCCTACTTCTGTGACCTTTGCCCTTCAGGCCAGGGACGCACTACTACTCACCAACCTAATCAGCTCGGGCCTAAAGATTTGCTTATTCTGCTATACGCCTACCTGCTGCCGTGGCAGCCAGCCTAGGAGCTCCTTACTATGGATTCACATTTTGATGTTTCGACATTCATCATCTATTCTTTGGACGCTTTTGCCCTGCTTCCCTGCTACTACATCTGCGTCATGCAGTTTGCTTACTACTACAACTTATGTACAGGTTCACTTCTTTACCTTACTTGCTCATATTACATGCTTCGCCCTTACAGGGCTTAGAGGTCATCACGACTAATCTGCCATTACAATCTACTGCACTCCTCATGAGCGGTCATCCATCTAACCTATGTTTACATATTTACTGCAATCTCTACCTACCAGCACATGACCCTCTGCATTGCATGCTGATCAACATTTCCATTGCATTGTCTTCCATTGCTCTGCAACCTGCCTCGCCCCGCGAGGCCAGAGGTTAGCCATTGCATTTAGTCAGACCTGTGCCCCTACGGGCCTGGAGGTCCTTTGTTCCTATATATTACTGCACCATATTCACCTGCTTTTATGACCTGCCTTCACCCATTGGGCTGGGGGGTTTAACTACTTCTACTCTACACCTGCTTCGCCCAGCTCGGGGCCTGGAGATTCACACATTCTACTATATGCCTTCCTGCTGCTGTGTCAGCCAGCCAAGGAGCTCCTGTACTATGGACTCGCATCTGGATGTTTCTACATTCATCATCTATTCTTGGATGCTTTGCCTGCTGCTTCAGCCATATGGAATTACTACTGCTTCACTTTTTCCAGGACACTCAGTTGAGCTTCTCCAGAAGACCTTCACTATCATGATTTATGCTTTACCACTTCTTGGACCCTGTGACAACACTACTTCATTTGACTCAGCCACTTCAGTTATCGCCATCTAGGACTCCTAAGCTCAACTATTCAGGACTGCGTCAGGATATTCTTCACAAGTCAATTCTAGCTAAGGTATAATTCTGGCTTGAAATGTAGATGTCAACATCATTACGCAACCTTTTGGATCCACGGAGCTCTCTGATTCCCTTGCTTGTACCATTCTTCATACCCCCTTCTTTATAATGTACCTAATCTTGCAATACTACTTCCCTGCTACTATGTCTGCTCATGCAGCTTTCTTACTACATCAACTGACCTATGTACAGGTCCACTTATTTATACTACTTGCTCATACTACCTGCTTCGCACTTCTGGGCCTAGAGGTCATCCCGACTAACTCGCAATTACATCCTACTGCGCTCCTGTGAGATGGAAATACATCTGACCTATTTCTACATATTCACTACGTTCTCTACCTACTTAATGCTTGCTTCCCCTCTCTAGATTGGAGGTTCCTACTACTCCATCCTCCCTATTATGTAGCATATGCCATTTCTTGTGCTTCATCACCATGGCCTTCATTTGCCAAACTTGCCATGCAGAACTTGACTCATCAGTTCTCCTTCTTGACATGGATGCTGCAGCTTGATTCCTGGATCTCCTCTGCGAAGTCATCCTCCCCTGCTGGAGTGCTTCACCACCTGTGACTCTTCATTTCAAATTCATTTCAACCATGGATGCCACTCTATTTCATTCCAGCCTGCTCATGGATTCTCAAACTTAGGGTTTCCTAGACGGATGCTTGCGCTATTCACCAAACATGTCACAATTCAATACGTCTTCAGTTCTCCATTTCTCTGGATTGGGTTCTACAACCTTGGGGTTCAGATTAGCCAATTAGATTATTTAGGATTACTCTCCTTTAGTATGCCCAGAAGTATGGGCAGGTCAGTAGCCATAGGTCTTCAGAGGTTTCCCCCAAGGGGGGTTTTCCTCTCCTTCGTGCTACTGGTCACACTCTCTGGAGTTTTTTTTATTTAGTTTTTGTTGACCAGGTAAGTGCACTAGACAAATCCTGCCTATTTTCAGGCATGACCCGGGGAAGGGGGATACAGATGAATGCCAACTGATCTTGAACCAGATTAAGCTGTTGGTGGTATTTTTAGTGAATGAGGGGAATTTGGCCAGGACACTGGGGAAATTCCCCTACTCTGTTGCAGTTGCTCTGTGACCTGTAGGGGGTCCAGCCATCAGGATGACAACTTGGGGCTCAGGCGGAGCAGGAGGACGCTCAGGGATGATAGAGTTGGTCTCCTCCCTATCTCTAATTTTCAGGAGACCAAGAGAGGAAGGAGAGATTCGAGAGGAGTTCAGTGTACAACCAAAGGGTGCTTGGCTACAGAGGGCTGCTGGAATTGAGCTGTATTCGGAACCTACCGTTCTCACTGATGCTTCATCAGCTTTACGGGTGACACGGAACACTGGTACAATGGAGGAGCAGGATTCAGATGTTCATTTAAAACCGGAGGGCGAGCAGGATTCCCAGACATGTGGAGTGGCTGGGGATTTGCTCTGCACAGCCGCCTTGGTTACTGTTGGTCATGACACGACACAGAAGGAAGGGGTGCAGCGGTGCATTCTGGTGCCGATCCTTACTACGGAAGCTGACAGGGCGTTGGTACAGGAAGGTTCTGTGAGGTCGAGAGCAGGGGAGACTGGTGGTATTTCGATGTTTCAGGAGTGCCATGAGTCTCCCCTTGGCTCCTCCATGTCAAGTGATTTGCCTACCATTATGGAGAGTGACGGGTGGACAAAGGGGTCCAACCCTGATGGTAATGTTCAATGCCCACTGGTTTCAGCACCTTTGGGAAGTTTGCCTACTCATCAGACAGGTACAGTGACATTGCAGGGGGTGGATTTTGGTTTACAGGGGCCTCACCAGAGGAGTGTGGGGAATCTTGCCGTTCACAGTTCCCCTGGGCAGGGGTTCGACTCTCATATATCCACCTCTGGTTTAACTATTGCTGAAGCTCTGTGGGGTGCTGGGTGGGAGAAGTCCCCCTTAGATGATTCCTGGACCTCCCCTGCATGACCTGGTCCCACCCTTCAAGGTGACTTATTAGACATTTCTGACTCTTTGGAGGTACCCTCAGGCTTAAGTCTGTCCCAACCCCTGACCTGGCAGGCAGGAGGGGTGCTGGGTTGTGATCCGGTCATTAATTTGGATATAACTGTACCTATTTTCACTTTGGGGACTGGTGCTGGGGAAAGGTCTGTGCTTCCAACTTTACCAATGTTAAATTCTGCTTTGCCTCCGGCTTCTGACTCTCAAGGGGATAGAGTGGGGTCGGGAAATGACTCACTCCGGTCTGCTGCACCTAGTGAGTTCACTAGGCCTCCCCCCGTTAATACCTCGGACCGGGGTATGAAAGCTGACTCTGTTATTGCTTCGTTGGAGACTTCTGCTAGACCTAATCAGTCTAAAACTTTTGCCGGATTATTCCACCAACCCCCTGAGCAGGCCAAATGATGTAATGCTGTCCGGCTTCGATATAGGGGAGGATTGGACACTTTTCCAGATCGCCTTTATGTAAGGAAGACATTGATTAAATCCAGTCTGCAATTTTCTCCCTCTGAAATATATGCTTTAATCCATACGTCTGGGGATAATTATTTTGACATTAGTTTTAAGACTGCCACAAGTTTAGACAACTTTTGGCACCATTATCAAGAAGTTCGGCATACTCCTTTATGGTCTCCTTTTATTGCCATTCTCCTTACCAAGCCTGCTATTAAGAATATCACTGTTTTATTTAAGAATGAGGGGGTAGCGATTGATGACATTTTAAGGTGGTTAGCTACAAAATGCACTGTACTGGGTTTATCTGATCCATTATCGATTCTGAGTTTTTTGGACAGGAGGTGGAAAATTCAAGTTAAATTGTCAATAGTAAATGGGAATATACAGCATTTACTGAGTTGCTTTTATTTAGGTAGGGATAGGGGTTTTGTATTTTACCCCGGACAGCCAAAGTCTTGTTTTAGATGTGGAGCCCATACCCATCTGAGCAGTGCTTGTGATCAACTGAAATGTTCCTCATGTATAGGTTCTGGACATGTGAGTCTTAATTGTCCTCACCCGAACCTTTGCAATTTGTGTGATGCAACTTCCCACTCTTTTAAAGATTGTCCATGGGCATCACATAATAATCCGGCAATGTCTGCTGACTCTCAGAATGAGACTGTTTCTCAGGCTCAGTAATTCGCTCAGGCTCGGCCACAGTTTCAGCCATTTGCTTCTATATCTGTCCCTCCTCCCTCTGGGCCCCCTTCTTTACAGGTTGACCCGGGTTCGGGACTATTGCCCTTGTCCAGGCCCCTGTCTGACACAACTTTAGGTTCACGGGATATGGCTATGTTGCCTCCTGCACCAGTTTCCGACCCTGCTGTAGTTAAAGAAAAGTCCCCAGTCCTTAGTACGTCGGGTATTTCCCGTGCCACAAATAACATGCCACCACCAGAAGATATGGATTGGGTTCCAGTTGGGAACAGGAGGCAGACAAGAAGCTCTTTGTCAAAAGGGGTTCCCCCATCTATCACTTCTCCATCCTCCGAAATGGTGGTGAAAAACCGTTTTGCAGTATTACATAAACGTAAGCAGACGGTTGAGAATGAAGACGATTCTGATGCCTCTTCTGTAGCATCCACACAGGTTGAGATGTTGTCTGACTCTGAACAGGTGTCTGGTGACATTCAGCTCAGTAAGAAAAAAAGGTGTAAGTTGAAATCTCCTGGTAAGGGACGGGGGAAAAAGAAATCTTGAATGTGACAATGGCTACTATGGGGGATGTTTTATCATTTGGTAGCTTAAACGCTAATAGTCTGAAGAATGTTAAAAGAAGACGAGCTGTTTTTGCCTTTCTTTTGTCCTTACCATTGCATATTATATTCTTACAAGACCCTAGGCGCCATTCATTGAGGGAGATTGGTCAAGCTTCCAGGGATTGGAGGGATGGTTTGTCTTTCTGGTCACTGGCTGAGGAAGTGTGTTCTGGAGTAGGGATCCTGGTTAAGGGGGTGGACATTCAGGTCACTAGACTAATTGAGCTGATACAGGGTCAGGTACTTATTCTGGATGTCGTTCTTGGACGACAAGAATGGCGGTTGATTAATATTTATAACCCCAGCTTAATACTCAGCGGATTCAGACATTAAAAACTATTCAGCCCTTTTTGCATACATCCAAATCTGTTATTTTCGGTGGGGATTTCAATTGCATTTTGGCCTTGTCGGACAAAACTGATCTTACCCCGAAATTGTATTCGGATTCTAATTTTCTTAACACATTGTATAAAAAGGCTAATTTATGGGACGGGGCTCTTTTTGGTGTACACCCGCCAGAACACACTTTTCACCGAGGTAGACTTACTACAAGGATTGATTATTTTTTCTTGTCTCCTTGGTTGTCGAGGGTACAGTATTCAGTTCTGCCATGTGAGTTCTCAGATCACTGTGTGTTGTTGCTAAACATCGGTTGTCCCAGGAACAAACCTGTGTCGCATACATTTTGGAAAATGAATATTTCTATTCTGGGAGTCGAAGGCGGGTGGAAGGAATTATATGGATGTCTTCAAGACAAGGTCTCTGTATTTGATCTTTATGATAACCCTACCTTTTGGTGGCAAGATACTAAAGTTGTGGTTAAACAATTTTGTGAACACTTTTCCAGACAAAGGTCATCAGAGCGTTACTTCCGATACCTTAAGTGTCGGCAGCACTTACATAAAGTTTTATCGTGGCAAACTGAATGGGGTTTGGATTATTCTGCCCAGATCTGACAGCTTAAACTTGAGATGCATGCCTCTCAGTATGAGAGGCTGACATCGTTGTTCTTGGAGCAGAAATATGAGAGGAAAGGATCAGCTAAAGTAGTGAACCCATATGATAGTAGCCACCAACAGGTAGAGTCTAAATATATGCCCTCTTTGATCTCCCATTCTGGCACTCGGATTAGTGAAAATGGTGCCATTTTGGAGGAAGTTTCTTTTCAGGCCCAGTCTTTCTATGGGAGACCTTATGAGACTGAAGCTTGGGAAGGTTTTTTGGATTCTTTTACTGTTCCTTCTTTGTCCCCTGATGTAGTTGATGCTTCCTGCCGACCCATCACTACTGCAGAAGTTGAAGCTGTGATTACCCAGTTAAAGTCTACTGTTACCCTGGATCCTGATGGTATCCCCAACGAGTTTTATAAAAAAACTAAATCTTTATTGGTACCGTATTTAACAACGGTTTATAATGTCATACTACAAGGTCTTCTACCTATTCCCCTCGGGTTGGCTGAAAGTTATTTGATTTTTTTATATGAACAGAAAAATGTTAAAGAATATTTGGACAATTGGCATCCTATAAGTTTGTTAAACTCCGATTGGAAGATCTTATGTAAGATCGTGACCAATAGACTGTCTCAGATTGCTACTCAAGTAATTTTTTCCACTCAAACTTGTGTGGTTTCAAATCGTTCCATGCTCTCCAATTTGAAACTTCTTCGAGAAGTTTTTGATGGGAGTGAGACACAAGGTTATGTCCTTAGCTTGGATCAAACTAAAGCTTTCGACTTAGTTCCGCATAGTTATTTATTTGTGGTCTTAGAAAGTATGGAGTACAGTAGGGATTACTGAGTTGGATTCAGTGTCTGTACCCGTTAGCCTGTACCATGCCTTTGGTTAATGGCTTACAAGGCCCCATATCCCTATTAAGAGGGTACGTCAGGATGTCCCTGAGTCCTACTGAATGTATTTCTATTTATCCTCTGCTTAGGAAACTGAATGAGAGAGAGACCATCCACATATTTCTATAAAACTGGATCTGGCTTTTCCCAGTGCTATTGCCTATGTGGATGACCTTTGAATTTTGGTTAAGGATCAGGCATCTGGTGAGACGGCAATTCAGCTTTTTCGTTCCTTCACTTTAATTTCTGGATCTCGATTGAATGCCCAGAAGAGTAAGGGGATAGCAGTCCACATTCCCCCTCAGGAGACAACCCAGGATGTAGGGGGTATCTGTATTCAAGTCTCAGAATATTTGTATTTTGGGTATTTCCTTTGGCACATTGGATGCGGCAGAGCAAAATTGAATTTCGACTATGGCGGTAGCTGAAGCCAAGATTGTACGCTGGAAAAAGTTTCCTATGTCCCGCAAGAAGCGGATTTTCCTGCTCAAAACTTGCATCCTACCTAATTTTTTATTACTTAGTTATATTTTTCCCCTTCCTTTGCATCTTGAAGCCCGACTTTATAATTTATTTTTTCAGTTGCTATGGGGTAGTAGACTAGAACCAGTAAAAGATCTATTACTTACTAGCCTATTAAGCAGGGGGTCTCAGATGATAAACCCAGTGTTGTTTTACTTTTCTATTTTGTCCATTCTAATATTTTTCCTGTTTAACCAACCCTACCAGATAGTTGGGTCTCTTAGTTTTCGCCTCCCATCTTTGTATTTTTGGAAAAGTGGCTTAGCTCCTGTGTGGAAACCATTCACTAAAATTCCTGGGACATCTGGATACCTTGTTGAACTATTCAGAAAAGTTAAACAATGGAAAGTATCTTATGATTTGAACTTACTACGGAATAGGAAACTATTATATTCCTCAGTTCTACAGACTATGTTCTTGGTGTCGCCATGTTTGGCTGTGCCGGTTGACTCTCAATATTTGACAAAACAATTGCTGGAAAATAGAATTCCAGAGAAAATGTGGGATACCCTGTGGTTGTGTTGTCACGACAAACTAAATGTTAAGGGTAATCAAGCCCATAAGCAGGTGTCTGAAAGGTATTGTATTAGAGACACCTGCACAGGTATGATAGAATCTATGTCACACCTGTTTTTTGACTGTCCATATATCGCACCACTGTGGTCTCAGTTGAGTCAGTCTTGGGATTTACCCATGTTCTCTGCTTTAACTTATTCAGAATTGGTGTATGGGCATTTTGGACCGAGTTGAAACATTTTTTTTCCAGGAACTGTGCGGGTTCTGTTTGCGGTTTGCAAATGGTGTATCTGGCACAACCGATGTATGTTTGTTCTGCAACACAAAAGAGCTCCCTTGGCTGAACTACGGGAACACATTAGGAAGGAAATTTATAATATTTATTGTTCAGAGAAAAAATCTTTGCCTGCCCCTTTAGTGGCATTCTGGTGGAGAGTGTTGCCTTTGATTTTGTTTGAAGGGGTCACTTGAAGGGTGATCTCTTCGGGGAGCCTGGGATTTCCCCTTATTTATGTCATATTATTTTGTGTTATTATTCTAGGCTGAGAATTCTCTGTATTGCTAATATGGTGTGTTTTTTCTGTTACTTTGTATTTCTGTCTGGTATCATGATTATTGTGTGATCTGTCTACAGTTTATGTTTTCTCATATTGTTTTCCAATAAAAAATTCCCTTACTCTTTTCGATAAGTGCCATGGGATCTTTAACATCCACCTGAACTACCACCAATCCAGGCAGATGGGACCTTGGTTTTAACGTCTCATCTGAAAGACGGCACCTCAGAAGTGCAGCACCCCTCTCATGCTGCACTACAGTGTCAGTACTGGGATATTAACCCAAGTGCCAGATGTGGGAACTGAACCCACAGCCCTCTGATCTCCCAGCCTCAGAGGTGAGTTTGCTACCTACTGAGCCACTGATACTGTTAGAGAAGGTGATCATACTGCTACTCATTCATAGAGGTGCCATCCTACTTGACACCTTCAACAGTCAGACACTGAACAATCGTGGATATCATTACTTTTTGGGGGGGTCTTATCATACTGGACTAAGCATTCTTTATGGTGGGATACAGAGTAAGGCCAAACCAAAACTAAATTATAACAACATTACTCATCAACTCAAGCATCTAAGCACTTTGCAGAAGACTATCCAGCTCACTTGTACTATAAGCACTGACTGTATAACTATGTTCAAAGTACCTAAGCACAGATCAACTCAAACTGCTACATTTCTGAAGAGCCATGTCCTACTTACCTATCTGGCCTCTGTATCCAAGCACAAACCTTTATTATACAATTACAGTACATAGCACAAGCACTGAGCTATGAACCACACATAAATGACAAGCTATTGCCTGAAGTTATGTGGGGGAAGAGCTCCTCCCCCACATCCTATATAAACTAGCAGGCTACATCCGCTATGCTTAGAGTGAGTCGCACTCACCCTCCATCCTCCCCTGACTCCTCCTCCTTCTCCGGCTCTCTTATCCCACCGGGGGGGGGTGTCTCATCATACTGGACTAAGCATTCTTTATGGTGGGATACAGAGTAAGGCCAAACCAAAACTAAATTATAACAACATTACTCATCAACTCAAGCATCTAAGCACTTTGCACAAGACTATCTAGCTCACTTGTACTATAAGCACTGACTGTATAACTATGTCCAGAGTACCTAAGCACAGATCAACTCAAACTGCTACATATTGGAAAAGCCATGTCCTACTTACCTATCTGGCCTCTGTATCCAAGCACAAACCTTCATTATCCAATTACAGTATGTAGCACAAGCACTGAGCTATGAACCACACATAACAAAAAAAAAACAACAAAAGAAAAGCTTCTGTATCAGGAAGGGACACAGACATGTGGGGAGTGGTGCAATGTACTAGCTGTGGAGCAGCAGTCTTCTGGGAGACATTCTGGAAACTGCATTGCTGCCCTAGTTGCAGGCACCTCTCTGGTCTGAGGGAGGACGTTGCTCGTCTACATGCTGACCTGGTAATGATTCAGAAAACCTGCTTCCCCACCCAGGCCACTGCCACTACCTCAGAAGTTGCCAAGAAAGAGGATTGGTTGGACCACGGTGGGCTCAGGGAGGGTGACAGTTGTGGAACAGAGACACATCCCTCCAGTTGTGCCTCTCCACAATTCATTCACCACTCTGGTGGAGCATGGTTCCTCTATGGAGGCAACCACAGTGGAGACCAAGGAGGATGTTGGGAACCTCCACAATGGAGACCCACAGGAGGGTGGCACAGGACCCCACAGGGGAAGGAAACAACTCCTGCTGGGGGACTCGATTGTTGGGGGGGTAGAACTGGGCAAGGGAAGGGAAAGGGTGGTAAGGTGCCTGCCCGGTGCCATGGCTTGGAGGGACAGGAAATGAATCCTCAGGATCATGGGAGCAGCTGCAAGGGGGAGTGAGCTGGATGTCATTATCCACCTAGAGACGAATGACCTGGCTGAGAATGGGATCAGAGCAGTGCAGCAGAAGTTTGTGGAGTTGGGTAGGGGCCTTAGACAAAAAGCACACACGGTAACTTTCTCGGAAGTGCTACCTGTCTATGGCATGGATGCTAGGGTACTCCACACCATGGGATTCAATGACTGGTTGGAAAACTGGTGCAGATCTCAGGGATTTGGCTTCATTGATGATGGGGGCTCCACCTAGAGGGATGCAGGCCTACACAAGTGTGATGGTCTGTATCTATCCTGGAGGGGAACCAGAATCCTGGGTGATAGGTTTAAATGCTTCATTGGCAAGCATTTAAACTAGTCAAGGGGGGAGGCACTGAAAAGGAGAAGGGAAATCATAGCCCCCCCAAAAGTCAGGGTAGTTAGTGAGGTAAACACCAAACTAGAGCAGTCAATAGGGAAAAGTACAGGGGTAAATGGAGAAAAAGACAAAGGCAGTAAGGACAGGGATGGGGCAAAAAGAAATACAGCCAGAAAAAAATGGAGGGTAATGAGTAACAATGCCCGTAGTCTAGGTTAAAAGCTCCCAAAAATGGTGGCCTTGATGGAAGAGGGATGGCTGGATATTGTGGCAGTCACAGAAACATGGTACACAGAGAACCATGAGTGGGATGTCAACATACCAGGGTACACAATCTACAGGAGGGACAGGAAGGGAAGAAGAGGAGGAGGAGAAGTAGCTTTCTATGTAAGGGAAGGGATCAAAGCAACAGAACTAAAGGGTAAACAAGGAGGAGGGGGGCACTGTGGGACACCCTGGAGACTGGAAATGGCTCCACAATCTGCACTGGGGTTGTATACAGACTCCCCATCTCAGGGGGAGGAAATGGACAAGGAAATGATAGAAGGTATCCTTGGGATGGCAGAGAAAGGTGAGCTATTGCTGATGGGGGGGCCTGAATATGCCAGATGTTAACTGGAGCACCTTTGCTGCAGCCAAAGCCAAGAGCTGGGCCATTCTCGATGCCCTACAGGGGGAATGCCTCAGACATTTAGTTTTGGAACCCACTCAGGAGGGAGCAATCTTAGACCTGGTACTCTCAAATGGGGAAGGAGAGAGGATCTCTGATCTTGAAGTGGGTAGCCATCTGGGAACAACTGACCACCAAACAGTGTGGTTCACGATAAACTTAGCTGTAGAGTCAAGCCACACAAAAGTGAAAGTACTAGACTTCAGGAGGGCTGATTTTGTCAAAATGGGAGAGTGACTCAGAAAAGCACTAGCAAAATGGCAAGAAGGTGGGGTGGAGCAACAATGGGGAAACATCAAAACTGCCATCACAGAGGCAACAAGCTTTTGTGTGAAGCAAATAAACAAATCAAAATGAAAGAAAAAAACACTATGGTTCTCAAAATAAGTGGCGGGGAAGGTAAGGGAGAAAAAATAGCATTCAGGAAGTATGAAGAAACACAGAAGGAGCAGGACAGGGAACTATACCAGTTAAAGCAGAAGGAAGAGGGGAAGGTAGTCAGAATAGCAAAGGCCCAAACTGAGGAAAAGATAGCCAACTCGGTTAAGAAGGGGGATAAAACCTTTTATAGGTACATTAGGGAGCAAAGAAAGACGAAGGCAGGGTTACTGAGGCTGAATAAAGAGGAAGGTGGTTGGGCAGAGAGTGACAGTCAAAAAACAAAGATACTGAACAAATATTTCTGCTCAGTAGTCACAATGAAAAAGCAGGAGGAGAGACCTAATCCAGTCAATAGAAGCACTCTGGATAGGGGGGTTGATATTAGTCCTTTCACAAAAGAAAGGGTTCTGAAAGAACTCCTAAAACTGAAGGTGGATAAAGCAAGGGGGCCTGATGGGATTCACACCAGAATTCTAAAAGAACTAAGGAAGAACTAGTAACACCACTGACTACCCTTTTAATAAATCATGGGAGGATGGTGTGGTACCTGAGGACTGGAGAAGGGCGGATGATTCCCTTCACAAAAGTGGGAGCAAGACAGAGGCAGGAAACTACAGACCTGTCAGTTTGACCTCAGTGGTAGGAAAATGATGGAATCACTTCTGAAGGAAAAATTGTTGAGTACCTAGAGGCCAGTGGGGCACAGGACCCAAGACAGCATGGATTCACAGCAGGAATGTCATGTCAGACAAATCTAATTGATTTCTTTGACTGTGTGACCAAAGTAGTAGACCAGGGAGGGGCTGTGGACATGGCCTACCTAGACTTTAGCAAGGCACTTGACACAGTCCCGCACAAAAGATTAATAAACAAATTAGCCAGCCTGGGATTGGGTCTCAGGGTGGTAGCCCGGGCAAAACACTGGCTGGACAACAGGATACAGTGGGTAATAATAAATGGAGTCCACAGTGAAGAAAGGAGGGTTACTAGTGGGGTACCACAGGGTTCAGTACTGGGGCCGGTCCTTTTTAATGTCTTTATAAGTGACATTGTGGAGGGACTGGAGGGGAAGGTATGTCTCTTTGCAGATGATACAAAGATCTACAACAGGGTTGATACGCAAGGTGGGGTGGAAAGGATGAAAAGGGACTTGGCAGGTTGGAGGAATAGTCAAATGTATGGCAGCTTAGATTCAACACAAAGAAGTGCAAAGTAATGCACCTGGGAAACAAAAACCCAGGGCAAGAGTACACAATGGGGGGTGAGATACTGACAACAACAAATGGAAAGAGACCTCGGGGTGGTCATATCAGATAACCTAAAGTTGGACCAGCAATGTAAGAAGGCAGTAAGGAGGGCTGAGGGATACTGGGATGCATAGGGAGAGGCATCACCAGTAGAAAACAGAAAGTTGTTGGTCCTCTGTACAGACAGTTGGTAAGACCACATCTGGAGTACTGTGTACAGTTCTGGAGACCTCATCTCTGCAAAGACATAGACAGGGTGGAGGCTGTCCAGAGGAGGGCAACCAAAATGGTGCAGGGTCTGCACCAGAAGACATATGAAGAAAGACTAAAGGAGCTTAAGATGTATAGCCTCGAGGAAAGGAGGGAGAGGAGGGACATGATAGAAACTTTCAAATACCTCAAGAGAATCAACAAAGATGTGCAAGAACAAGGGGGCACAATTTGAAGATAGAGGGGGGACGGCTCAGAAGTAATGTGAGGAAGTCTTTCTTCACTGAGAGGGTTGTAAATGCATGGAACAGCCTTCCTGAGGAGGTCATAGAGTCAAAAACAGTGAGGGAATTCAAGAATGCAAGGGACAGACATAAGGCAATTCTAATGGGGGGGTAGGAGGAAGTAGGCTGTTGGTTAACTAGGATCTGCAGCTCATCCGTTAGGTAGGGAAATGGACAGACTGGGTGTGCCAAGCGGTTCTTATCTGCCATCACATTCTATGTTTCTATGTTTCTAAAGGGGGGGGTACATGATCTATGCTTGTATAGCAGATGGAATGTTCACAGTGGTTTTCTACTTCTTCCACATGTCTCACAATGGGATGCTGCGTTATTACCCTAAAGTGTTCCTGCACTCTTTCCTTTAATTTACTTGTTGTCTGTCCTATGTATATTAATCCACAAACACACCATATGGCATATACCACAAATGTGGTATTACATGTTATGAAATGGTTTATATTTACATGTCTTATGCCATTGGTGCTTGGGTTAAAAAATACATTGCCTTGCCTGACATTGGTGCATGTCACACAATTATGGCATAAGAAAAATCCCAGAGGTTTATCTTTCAGCCAATTGCCATCAGATGCTGACTGTTTTTACTTACTGTGTAGTAAAAGATCACTAAGTTTGTTACCTCTTCTAAAGGATACTAATGGATCTGTTTTACTCAGCTCTTTCAGATCTTTATCTATACCTAAAAGGTGCCAGTGTTGCTTATTTACTGCCCTCGGATCCATTGATACAGCTGAGTAAGTAGTTACAAAGCTAACCGTTGTTTTATTTTCCCTTTGTCTATACTCCAAGAGATCTTCTTTTTTCCTCTCTTTAACTTTTTCTAAGGGTTTTTCCAATACTTGCTCAGAGTACCCTCTCACCCTTAATCTCTGAAATAGCTCTTCACTTTCCCTCCTAAAGTCTGACTCCCTGGTGTTATTCCGTCTCAACCATATCAATTGTGAATAAGGTAAACTTTCCACCAGATGTCTGGGGTGTGTACTATGGGTATACAGAATGCCATTCCCTACTGTACTTTTTCTGTGGCCTTTTCTAGTTACTGTCTCTCCATTTATTCCTACTAGATGTAAATTCAAAATCTCTATTTCTAACTTATCACTTTTAATGGAGTATGTTATTCCAATTTCATTCTGTACTATATATGGAAAAAAGTTTTCCATTTCTACCTTAGTGCCATCCCAGACTATTAATAGAGCATCAGTGAAATGCAAGTAAAGAGCTATATTCTCTTAGTAGGGGTTGCGATGATGGTCATGTATGGCCCCCTCCTCCCACCAACCCAAAAAAAAGTTAGCATAAGGGGGGCCACAGAGGACCCCATCACCGTTCCCCTTTTCTGCAGATAATACTGACCATTGAGCAAGAAGAAATTCCCCCTTAAGATGAGTGCTAGTGCTGAAACAATAAACGGGACTGGAAACACTTTACTTGACTTAGTCATCATCATTTTCACTGCCTCTGTTCCCTGGCTGTGATCTATTATTGTATACAGAGAATTTACATCTAAAATTAGCCGTGTGCATGTTTGCTGCCATGTGAAATCCTGTACTTTTTTAAGTACTGAAGTCACATCTTTTACATATGATTTCAGAGATACAACTTCTTGCAGAAAAAGTCTGTCTATGTATTTTGACAACGGTTCATGTAATGAGTCATTCCCTGATATAATTCAGCACCCAGAGGGATTTTCTTATTCTTATGGAGTTTTGGAATATGATAGAAGACAGGAGTTCTGGTGTGTTCTGGACATTGTGCACTCTGTTCACTTTGTTTGATCCAACCCCTCTCCACTGACTCTAACAAAAAATCTTGCAATTTTTCTTTGTAATTTTTTTACAGGGTTTTTAGGCAACCACCCATACGTATCTACATCTGACAGTTGCCTAAATGCTTGATAAGCTTGTTTGCTTAAAATCACGATGTTACCTACCTTATCTGAAGGTTTGATCTCTATATCCTGCATCTCCTGAAGCTCTTTCAACCCTCCCCTTTCCAATGCATTTAAATTATCTCAATGGTGACACATTTTATTACCTTGTATTATGCTATCCACATCTCTCAACACTACCTCTTGAAATACTTTAATCGTTTCACTGTTTGTGTTAGTGGGTGAAAAAGCTGACTTTTCTTTTACTTTAGGTTTCACTGCCAACTCCTTAATTGTGTCATTCTCTCTCTCAACATCTCTTGATTTGAATCAATTCTTCCCCCTTCTACCCACTTGATCTCCTCAGCATCTGCCACTGACAATGCTTGTTGCAACTCTTCAGTCATCAATCAATCAATTTTCCTGTGCACCATTGTCTTGCTGACACAGCACACCAGCTAGCAATGCATCTGAAGAGAAATACTTCCTGTGGTCCAGCTTCCTGAACAATTTATACAGATCACAATAAATCCCAAATTCATCCACATGTTTCACAGGAACAAAAGAAAATCCATACCTTAATACCTGTAGTTGCATAGCAGATAGTACTTTAGTAGACAGATTTACAACAGTTAGATCCTGTGAGGAAGAAACATCATAATCATTTACACTTTCCACATTATTAGCAATGACAGACACATGGCTAGAAATGTCTCCGGAGGTAGAAGGTCTTATTCTATTTGCACTATGCTCACCTCTTCATCTGGTGATTTTTTTTTTTTTTAAAGACTGCCAGTCTCGGGGGCCCCCTGCTGCCATTCCATACTTGAATCCAGATTAGATGAGCTTGCATTCCTTACCTGTGATGTAGAGGGTGTGGACGATTCCCCGAATGCGAGTTTCTCCCACGCAATCTCCTTCTACCTAGCGATTGTTGCCAAGTGAAATTTTTCCATTTGTAAACTCTTTCATTTTGATAATCTTCTCTTTCATCTTGGGCCAACTTGATTTTCTTTCTATTTATTAATTCAGCTTCCCACCGCTTTGCTTTCTCGGCAAGATTTTGGATGAATTCAGTATTGCTAAATAAGGCTGCTTGATCATGTAATATTTTAATTTCATTGGAGATAAGATTGACTGGTCTGGTCTGTAATTTCCTGGTTCATCCCTGTGTCCACTTTCCTGGACAGGCACCACATGTGCCATTCTCCAGTCCTGAGTCATGCACCATGTCTCTAGTAAAGAGTTAAGCAGGTCCACAAGGGGGGGCAGCCAGGACTTCCACCAACTTCCTCAGAACTCACAAGTGCACTCCATCCAGTCCAAGATCTTCGTCCACCCTAAGAGCCCTAAGGTCCTTTAAAATTCTGTCTTCTTGGAGTGCTCCTTCTGTTTCATGCCCCCTCCCCTTCTGAACCCCTATTTTTCCCTGTGGCATAGGTCCATCCTTTTCCCTAGTGAAAACCGACATGAAACATTCATTCAGTGTCCTTGCCTGTTTTTCACTACTTTCAGCCCATCCCTCTCCTTCTTTAATCAAACAATCCCATCCTTTCTACTCCTTTTCTCCCTTATACACATAAAAAAGTCATTTTCCCCTTCCGTTATCCCCTGCACCAGCTTTAGTTCACTCATGGCCTTAGCTGCCCTGATCACTCTGCTAGCCTCTTTTGCCTTCACTGAGTAATCTTTCCTGTCTGCACCTCACAGAGTAAGTTAGTACTTATGAAAGGCTGCTCTTATTTTTCCTTACTTTTGCTGCCACCTCAATGCCAGAACAGCTTGTTTTTTTGATTCTGGTTTTCTTGCTCTGAGTCTTTGTACCCATATTAGAGGCCTCAGTCAAACCCAACTTAATAACAGACCAATTTTGCTCTTCTTCCAACTCTGGCCTGATTTTGGTGAGGTTCCCCTCTAGGATTTCACTCATCTTATCAAAATCCACCTTACTAAAGTCCACCATCCTCTTCTTAGTCCTGTCTATGTTCTTTTCTGTATTTAAGTAGAACCACACCATATGGTGGTTGCTGCCTGCCTGTGGGTACTCCACTCCTATTTCCCGGACAAGCTCACCATCCGACAGTACTAGGTCCAGTATGGCTCCATCCCTGGTAGGCTCTGTGACTCCCTGTACCAGGAAACTATCCTGAAAAGCCTGAAAGAGGACCTGTTCCTTGGAGTACGAGGTAGCTAGGATCCTCCAGTCCACTCCAGGTAGGTTAAAATTACCTGTTATGACTAAATTTCCCCTATGACTTAGCATTCTCATCTGCTCCTGCAGCACTCTCTCCATCTCTTCATCCTCTGAAGGTTTTCTGTAAATCATCCCCTTTCTAACTGTTCTCACCTTGGTGTTTTGAAGCTGCACCCACAAGGCCTCAATTTTACTCTCAATGTCCCCGTCTCTGGTGCATATGATCCCTTCCCTCACAAATAAAGCTACCTCTCCCTGTCTCTCTATCATTCCAATAAATTCTATACCCAGGGATCTCGAAGTCCCAGTCATGGTACTGAGTGACCCACATCTCTGTGATGGTGCGATGTCCACCTCTCCCTAAGTCATCAGATCCTGAGGATCCACCATCTTGTTTGTCAGACTCCTTGCATTAACTGGCACAACCTTCCACCTTGACACCTGTATTCCATTACCACTGCTCAGACCTTTCCATTTCCCCCTCCCCATTCCTTCTCCTTCACCCTTGCTCTTCACGCCTCCCACCACCCTATTCACAGGCTTGTGCCACATGTCCTCTGAAATCCTCCTGTAGTCCTTCCTTCCCCCCCCCCTCTCTATAGGCATCCTCTGTCCTCCCTGGTAGCTCCCAGAAACAGTTTACCACATTTCTCCATAAAGTAAAGCAAAAAAGCACACTAATGAAAGTAAATCGGCACTTCCCTGATTCAGTTCAGTTCTTCCACTGCTCCTCTCAGCTGTGGTTTTGATCTGGTCCTGGACTACAAATGTGGTATGTTATATTGCACTTCCTCCAGCTGCCCTATGGGCAGGCTTGTGTCACATGTCTTCTGGCAACCTCCTGTAGTCCCTCCCTAACCTTCTCCCTATCGGTGTTCTCCCTCCACCCCGGTATCCCCAGAAACAGTTTACCATATTTTCCCACACAGTAAAGCAAAAAAGCACTCAAATGAAATTAAATCAGAACTTCCCCAATTCGGTTTGGTTCCCCTTCTGCTCTGTTCAGCTGCAGTTTCGATTATTGCAGATATAGCTGACCTGAAAGTTGTATTCTTGGGGAACACCAGTAAATTAGACCTTTTTTGTCACCTGAACTCACTTTTTGAATAAAGATTTGAGCATTTAAAAAGAATAGATTGTTGAACTTGAAAACTGCAGAAGTTGTGTCAATAGATAAGATTTGTATGTTGAATGCTTTTGCAACAGTTAAAATGCAAGACTGCACTGCAATGAGAAGAAAGCACGAAACCATGGAAAATCAGCTTAGCTATAAAAACTTCATTAGCACCACTGTAATAGTAAAAGCTTTATTTTCATACAGGATAAAAACACAGTTAGGGTATAATTACTCTATTTACGAGGTGGCCTTGTGGTTTTACAAGTATAGCATCAAAAAAACAAAGTTTGTGGGGCTCATATAACTTCAAGTGACCAGTTTGGTACCTGCAGCAAAAACATACACCGAAGCAACAAAGGGAAGCAGAACAAGTCTGCAGGATGCTGCAGCACAGACTGTAGGCACTGATATCAAGAAAATTAAACGAGACAGCATACCACAGCCGATCTCTTCTTTATTTGTGTAGAAAATACAAAGTGCTGACACATGTAGCATAAAAGTGCAAGTGCATAACCAAGTGGTAGAGGCAATCGAACTCAAGCGATAATACTTAAGTAAAATAAACTCACACGCCAACACCCATATGGTGTTTTGCAGCCAATGTGAAATTTAAGTTATATTAACAAGCATTTCTCAATGCTGAATGTTGTCTCACTAGCATTGGCATCGGTAGTGCAGGAGTTAGAGATGCATAATAGGAAAGGCAGTGAAGTATTGAAGTGACGCCAAACCCATCCCCACCCTGCAGAGACCGACAGGCATTGGGGTGTGCCTTTGGGTCATCAGCTATAACGCTCATGCCATTTTATCTCACCCTACCCAGCAGACACTGACAAGTGTTGTGGTGTGCTTTGGGGTCTTTGGGTGTTATACTTACCCCATTCCATAAGAAAATATGCTGAGGTGGGTGCAGTATAGGAGAATGGGGTGAATTTTGTGGCTGAACACTCCAAGGCACATCACAGTGCCTGTGACTGGCTGCATGGTGGGGGTGGAATGGCGTGACCATTACAGCCAATGATCCCAAATCACACCCCTGATGCCTGTCAGGCTCTATAGGGTGGGGTGCTACAGTTGGAAACCCTAACACTGTAGGTATGTGTTGGTATTTTCACTCCAAATTTTCAACATGGGCTTTTTGTGAGCCCACCTCATGAAGAGTGGTACTATCAGTTTGTTAGCTGAAAGGTGGTTTTGCACAGCGGCTATGCCATTTGGCAACACAGGGACGAAAACACATTTTGGGCAGTATGTGGAAAATGACAATTGTATTGTTCATGAAGAGATGTAAAAAAATGGCAACTTTGAAAATCTGGAGTGAAAATATGAAAAATTGGTGAAGTCATGAGCATGCATAGAAACTGTGCAACACACGTCCGTAACCCAATTATTTTGGGGATTTTTTTTAACCACATTTTTAACATAGGCATTTTGGGACCTCCGCTCATGAATAGTGGCACTGTTATTTTGCTAATTTGTCCCAAATATTGATTTCCCACAGTGATCATGCCATTGTGCACCACAGGTGCAAAAACATATTTAGGGCAGGATGTGAAAAATGACAGCTATACTGTTCATAAGAAGGTGTGAAAAAACGCCAGCGTTGAAAATCTGGCATGAAAATATTGTAAATTTGCTAAGTTACAAGGGTGCGTGGAAACTGCACAATGCACACTTGTAACACAGTCATTTTATAGAATTTATTCACCAGATTTTTACTATAGGCATTTTAGGACCTCTGCTAATGAACAGTGTCACCATCATTTCCTCAAACTTTCCTGAAAACTGATTTCGCACAGCGACCGCGCTATTCTGCACCAGACATGCAAAACCATATTTCGACCAGGATATGCAAAATGACAGCTATAATGTTCATAAGGAGGTGTGGAAAAATACCAATTTTGAAAATCTGGGGTGAAAATATTACAAATTCACAAAGTTACCAGTGTGCATGGAAACTGTGCAATGCACGCTCGTAAAACAGCCATTTTTTGGATTTTGTCTACCAAATTTGCAGCATAGGCTATTTGAAAGCCCCCTCATGAACAGTTGCACTGTCATTTGGTTAATCAGTTCCAAAAGGTGATTCCATGCAGTGACCGCAAAATCACCTTTCGGGACCGAATAATGCCATGACAGTACCTGAATTCAAGAAGAGGGGTCCCAATAACCCCATGTTGAAAATGTGGTGTCAATATTCCCAAAAATTCCCGAGATATGCACCAAAGTTGAAAAAAAACCTGTTTATGCCATTATACTGCTTACTGGCATTTCTTCAGTTCGTGGTCGGTTTTGAGAAGTGCAGACATATTCCCGGTCCACCAAAGATCATTGCACTGGGCTCCAGAGGTAAGTATGGGGTGAGAGGGGTGTAGGGAGGCAGGGTGCACAGAGGGTGGATGCGGGTTGGGGGGAGGGGGCAGGGAGATCGTGAGGGACCATTTTCTGTTTTACAGGTAAAAGTAAAAAAAAATGAAAATAACATTGCAGGACTTTTTTTTTTTAACAGGGTAATTTGGCACTCTGGGGTGGGCTCCCAATATGCCACCTGAGGTTTTTTTGGGGTGGGGCTGTAGCCGATGGGGGATTAGGCACCCCGTCAGCCAAGAAAGACTTTTGGGGGGGTGCATGATGCCGAGGGGGATTGGGCACCCCCTCGGCACACAGCAGAAATGGGAGGGGGATATTATGCCAACAGGTAGTGGGCTCCCTCATTGGCATTGTGACAGGTGGCAGCAGTCACTGCTGCCATGTTGCTTGCACATTGGGAGGCATGTTATGGTCCTGCTGCATGAGAGCTTCGCTCTCATTGTATCGGACCTTTTCTTAGATCTGGTGGCCACATTAGCTATGCATGATGTCAGCACCTGCTGCTGACTTATTGAGGAATGAGGGATGCACCTACTAATGCGTGTCCTGCATTCGCCCACAGTGACCGCACCTCCAAATCTGCTACTACTGCAAGATGATGGCTGCGCACGTGCGAGCCAACATAAAAAGGAAGAAGATGGCAAATGAAAAGAAATTTGAAAAGTAATAACACTCATTACATCAGACAACATAAATTAAGGAAAAGGAAACTTCAAAGTTCAGACAAGGGAATTTGGGACAGGAAAATTGTCTTAGCAGGCTAGTTCCCCTCCCTTCACCCAAACAGACTGAGGCATATATGAAGCCTTGGAGAAAAATGGCCACAGCCATGTGTTCATTGATAATCATAATCAGAACCCAAGTTATATTAGCAATGTGATGTGAACAGCAAGGGAGTCCTAAAAAGGATCTGGATGGTCAAAACTTGACCTTAGTCCATCCACTGCTCCAGAGCAACTCAGCCCTGGCTCCTGGGCTATGAGACATGCAACCCTCCCCCTTCAGATGGCACTACATAGGAGGCATTGCTTCAAGAGGCTATCCCACAACCAGACCCTCAAAGGGGGCCACTAGTTATCTGGGCCATCGCCTCCTGCCAACCTCAGGGAATACCATTTGAAAAAGATTACATTTTCCCCATTTCCCCTTGTATATTCCTTGCAAGTTTGCATGCCCCCACAAGATGAGCACTGTTCCAAACTATTATCCCCCCAAAGCTCCTCACACTAGCAATTCCATCAATGCACTTTGTAGGTCAGCTAAAAACCTATCAGACCCTATGTCTGACAAATGCCACCATCCTGGGCATAGAACTGGGGTACTGTAGTGACTCTCTTGTTATGCCTTACGGCAATCCAACCAACAGAGTCCATAAAACTTCACATGAACATGTTGGTCAATCTGCAGGCTTTCTCAAGCTCAGCAGGATCTTTTGCTTGTCACCAGTGCCTCCATTGGATGATGTGTGATCAGACTATGTACCCCACTGGCTAGGCTTCCTGAAGCAACTATAGATTCTCTTTCATTTAAAATTGCAACTTAAGTGACATCACTGCTCCCAGGTCACCTGCCATTTGTATCACTGCCCAGTGTGGCAATGTGCTGAACTGTTTCAACACAGCACATGACACTGCCCACCACATTGGCCTGCAGTTGTTGACGCAGTAAATGGACAGAAAATGTGGCACTCTGACCAGGTATGTGCGATAAACAAATCCACAATGGCACAGGTAGTTCAAGGAATATATCCACTGAGACATTTAATAAAGCTCAATTCAAATTTGAAATACAAAATGCATGCCAACAGACCACCCAGCATTTCAACTCCTCGCGAGTCTTCCTCAGGGGTGTGGCCAGAAGACGGGAGAACACACTTAAGTACATATTAGTATCATGATGTCACCACCATACATATTTTCAGTCATGTGAATACTTAAATTTAATTTCACTATTTGGACATTATCACAGAAGTTCATACTAATATGATTTAAACATAACCATAAATGCTGCTATAAAAAGAAGCCAGTAATGTTGTTAGCCGCTCATTTGTGTGCACTGGACTGTTTTGACTGCTTCACGGCTTTGTTTTTTTAGTTGTTAACACAGTACTGGCCCCTCAAACTTCATGCCCAATAAATCCCTGTCCTCTAGGTAAACAGGCAGAAGCTAGAATATGGATTCTGTGCCCACCCTTGCTAACAAGGCTGTCTGCCCCACCATTCATACCACCTCAACTGCCCCATCAAACAATGCATAAGACACTGCCATGTAGAAAGGGTCAGTGTGGATGTTGACAGAGTCGCCTTCCAGGCAAGACAAGTGATGATCATCCTGAACTTACCCGGCACCTTCTTGGGGAATAGGCTGATGGGCGACACCTTCAAGTGTGGCAGGGGTGGGGAAAGAAAGGGCCCACTGATCCTCCCTGTTGTAACTTCATTTGCCAGAGTGGCCCAGATCTGTCCAGTTGTTCTTTGGTGGACTTCAAGTTCTCTGCCTCGTATGATTTACAGGGTCCATTGTACGGTATTTTAAAGCTGACCGTAAAGCTGTCCACCAGGGCATGAATGTCCACACAATCTGGATACTCTGCCAAGACTCAACATGATCTACACTTACTGGCATTGGGAGGCTTGCTGTGCCACTTCTGAAAGGGACAAAGCATGGAGTTGTCTAGTTTGCACTGGTGAATAGGGAAGGGAGACCACACAGCATGCACTTGAGCTTCCAAGGTTCTACCCTACCTGCCCCGATTAAAATAATAGCAGTTTCCCACTCATAGACCCTTTCCCACTAGTGCCCTGCCCCCTTTTCTTTTCAGTGACTGTGGCTGCCTGACAGAAAAGTCACTATCTCTGTGTTGGACACCCCTGCCAAGGTTAGTGGTCCACAGCAATGGAGGTTTCAGCATATCCCAGGTTTGGGCCAGTTCATTCTGTTTTCTATGATAAAATTCTTCATCATGCTGCAGCCATTCACTCTCTGGCTTGCTGGCCTATATGGCCATCAACCGACTGCAATAGTTCCATATGCCAGCCTCCTTAACATAGAAACATAGAAACATAGAAGTTGACAGCAGATAAGGACCACAAGGTCCATCCAGTCTGCCCATTTCTTTTTCTGCGTTATGAATGTGCCATCGGCCTTTGCTCTGTCAAAGGCCTATCTATCATACTCATCTGTATTGCTCCCTTATCCCTATCCCATGCCTGTTTGAAGCCCTGCACTGTATTCATATCCACCACTTCCTGAGGTAGGCCTTTCCATGCATCCACCACCCTTTCTGTGAAAATGAATGTCTTCACATTACACCTTAATTGGCCTCCCTCTAATCTCAAACTGTGTCCCATTGTCCTGCTATTTTTCTTATATTGAAACATGTTAGACCCTTTCACCTTGTTAATGCCCTTAAGGTGTTTGAATGTTTCGATCATATCACCTCTCTCCCTCCTTTGCTCAAGGGTATACATATTGAGCTCCATTAATCTGTATTCATATGTTTTCTGATGCAGTCCCTGCACCATTTTGGTTGCCCTTCTCTGGATAGCCTCAATTTGGTTAATGTCCTTGTGAAGGTGTGACCTCCAGTACTGCAGACAGTACTCCAGATGAGGCCTAACCAGTGTCTTGTAAAGAGGGATTATTACCTCCCTCTTCCGACTTGTGATACCCCTACTAATACACCCCAACATCCCTCTGGCCTTACCTACTGCTTTAGTGGTCTGCTTGGATGATTTCAGGTCATCGGTGATGATGACGGCCAAGTCTTTTTCTTCCATTGTGACTGCCAGCAACTCCCCTCCCAGCCTATAGGTGGCTTCAGGGTTTCTCATCCCTATGTGCATGATCTTGCACTTCTTTGCGTTAAACTCCAGTTGCCACTTTTCCGACCATTTTGCTAGTTTATCCAAATGTCTTCTCATTCTACCTACCCCATCTGGATCATCTACTCTGTTGCAGATATTGGTGTCATCTGCAAACAGACAAACCTTACCCTCCAGTCGATCTGCAATGTCACTGATGAAGATATTGAAGAGGACTGGACCCAGGACTGATCTCTGAGGTACCCCACTTGTGACTTGCATCTTTTCTGACTGTATACCGTCTACCACCACTCTATGATTTCTGCCCGTCAACCAGTTTGCCACCCAGTTGATCAACTTCTGACCCACCCCGAACCTACCCAGCTTATTAATCAATCTTCTATGTGGAACAGTATGGAAAGCTTTGCTGAAGTCAAGGTAGGCAACACCAACTGCTCCCCCTTGATCCACCGCTCTGGTTACCCAGTCAAAGAAATCTATGAGATTAGTTTGACAGGATCTTCCTTTTGTAAACCCATGATGTCTTGAATCATGTGCTCCTATGGATTCCAGGTGTTGCACTATCCTTTCTTTAAGGAGTGCCTCCATAATCTTGCCTACTACTGAGGTAAGACTGACTGGTCAGTAGTTCCCTGCCCCCTCCCTGCTACCACTCTTGTGGAGCAGGATCACATGAGCCCTTCTCCAGCCTTCTGGGACCTCTCCTGTGCTCAGAGACTCACTAAACAATTCTGATAATGGCTCTGCTGGTTCCACCCTTAGCTTCTTTAGTCCTCCATCCTGGGATGTATGCCATCAGGTCCCAGTGCCTTGTCCACCCGGAGCTTATCGAGCTCTTGTAGGACCCTTTTTTTTGTGAAGGGACTAGTGCACACCGCCCTACCCCCTGTGCCCATGATGCTGAGCTGTGGTCCCTGCCCTACCTTCTCTTCAGTAAATACTGAGCAGAAGTATCTATTTA
The DNA here is from genome assembly GCA_016271365.2 of Neoceratodus forsteri. Classification (NCBI taxonomy): domain Eukaryota; kingdom Metazoa; phylum Chordata; order Ceratodontiformes; family Ceratodontidae; genus Neoceratodus; species Neoceratodus forsteri. Next base: position 1,231,528,444 of record CM057459.1, on the reverse strand, counting down.
GGATAGATGTTTTTACATGGTCCTCCTCCTCATATCCCCCTTTATCCCCTTTGATCTTAGCAATACCCCCTCTGGACTTTTTCCTTTCACTAATGTATCTGTAGAAAGTCTTGTCACCTTCTTTCACTGTTTGTGCTAGTGTTTCCTCTGTTTGGGCCTTTGCCTGCCTTACTGCCTTCCCTGCTTCCCTTAGGGAAGTTTGGTATGCCTCCCTATCTTCATTCTGCTGTGTTCCCTTATGTTTCCTGAAGACCAACCTTTTGTCTCTGACCTTTTCTTCTACTGTTTTTGAGAACCAAAGTGGTTTCCTTCTTCTTTTGCACTTCCTTTTCTCTCTAACACAATGGGATGTTGCTTCAAGTATTGCATCTTTAATGCTTGCCTACTTTGCCTGTACCCTCTCACCTGTATTTCTTCTTGCCAGGGCTAGCTTAACTCTGTTGGCCATCTTATCAAAGTCAGCTCCTCCAAAGTCCTATATTTTTGCCTTGGAATGGGATGATTTAGTTGTAGTGGCCAAATTGAACCATACCATGTGATGGTCACTGGCCCCCAGATGACCTTCTACTTGGAGATTTGTGATCTTTTCCCTGTTAGTTAGTACTAGATCTAGGATAACCCTGTCTCTTGTGGGTTGTTGTACCAGTTGTTTGAGTCCTTCTCCCTGAAAGGAATTCACCATGTGTCTAGTTATGGCAGATGTTCCTGCTGGTATTGACCAATCTGTAGCTGGCATGTAGAAGTCTCCCATTAGAAGACTTGGTTTGCTGGCCAAGGCACCTAGCTTCACCTGAGCTCTTTCCTTCTAAGACTGCTTGAAAGGCAGAGTAGAGAAACTTACCAGAGCAAGGGAGAAGGATTAAGACTTAGTTTGGCTAAGCAGATTTACTGTGTGGTGGTGTTTTGATTTTTTACTCACAGGGATTGCTACTGTTTGTGGCTAACATTTCATTGCTTTATTTTTCTCTGATTCAAATTGTTGTTGCTGGTATACCTTCTTCTGCATTATTACAAGAATGTGTGCCTACAGGTGTGTGCTAACAGATTACTGCTGTAATCTTCTGATTCAAATTGTCTTTTGCAAGGTATATCTTCTGTTACTGCTTTATTTTCTCTGGAGCAAAGTGTTTCTTACAGGGTATATCTTCTCTGAAATTATTACAGGTGGTGCTTTACAGGTTTTACAGTTTTATCTAACATTAGGATAAGCTTTCAGGGTTACTCCATTTGTTGTTGACTGATTGTTTCTGCTCTTACCTCCTTGTTCTTTCGTCCGTGGTTCTTCTTTTTAGGCAGGGAAGGGCCAGCCACCCACCCCCATCCCCAACCACCCCGCTACACTCCTTTATAAGGTACCACAGTTGTGACATTTCCTGTGGCAGAGCAGGAAGAGGCGGATCAGTGGGGCCTCCCACAAGGTGATCTCATTTACAGGGGCACTAGTAATTTAACTTGTTATAACAAGTTAAACAAAGCACAATTAAACCATTACTTGCATTTTTTCCTTTTTTCCTTCTAATTACTCTGACTAGGTTACAAACCCAGCAACTTATTTGGAATGGATTTCATTAACTGCAGGTACTGTGGAACAATTTTCAGAAGGACAGTCTTACAGGATTTAGGACACTGTCCTACATGCTGGGCCTTTGGAGATCTTCGGTCTCAGCTCCGGGCAGCATGGGCAGATTGCACGCCTCAAATTTCATATTGAAGAGGAAATACATTATAAGAACCACCATCATTCCCCAGCATCCAACAGAAAAACCTCGACCTGCAGGGGTAGTTGGTCCAGGAGGTTGGCAGGTGGTTAGGGAGGAGCAAATCAGGTGCCCCATCACTCTGCTCTCCAACACATTACCTCCAAAAACCATATAAGCGCTACAAACAGGTATCTGCCTCTATCTCTGAAATCAAATAAAGAGGCAGAAGACACTGCAAAACAGGACACTGCGACACAGGAGCTAACACAACAATACTCACCCAAATCAGGAACCAAAACTAAACAAGCACAAAGGAAATCCAAAAACTTCTGATCATAGGAGACTCCAGGATTCGGGAGTTGATACCCATCTCCAGCCAGGGGTGATGGTCAGATGTCTCCAGGTACATCAGCATGGAGACACTGACGCATTAGCTAAAATTGTTCACAAAGCAGGAGAAACATTGATGTCCTAGTACACATAGGGACTAATGATCTCGCCAGCCGGTCAGTTGAGAGACCAAGGAACACCTGACTAAGCTGGGTGACAAACTATCATCTATTTAGTCCGGCATCTCCTTCTCTGAGATCCTGCCAGTCTGGGAAAGGAACAGATGGACGGAAGGTCAGAGAAGGAGAGATAGGGGAGCTAAACACGTGGCTCAAGGACTGGTGCCAGGAAAAAGGACACAGATTTGTAGGAACTGGCAACAGTTCTGGGAGCAAAGTTCTTTAAATTTGATGGACTGCATCTGACTAAAGAGAGTCAGTGCATTGGGGCAGAAGTTTGGCGTCTTTGCAGAATATTTAAACTAGCAAATGGGGAGAGGGGTTGCAGCACCCATACGTCGAATGGGAAGAACACCCCTCCCCCCTCAGCTAGTGGTCAAACAGGAATTCAGCGTGTTTGCCATTCATTTGCATCACCAGGTAAGAAAAAAGGTTTGTCTCCCCATACGATGCACAGGGGTAATGCCAAACTTCACCCAACAACTAACACACCAAAATCTGGCCAATGGAAAATCATGTACACAAATGCTCACAGCCTGGGAAATAAGATCCCAGACCTGCAGGCAATAATGTCAGAGGCTAAACTGGACATAGTAGCAATTAGTGAGACGTGGTTTACCAGTAACCACACTGGGAGACTTCAGTACCTGGCTATGTATTGTTCAGAAGAGACCGAGGTGCAAAGGGAGGAGGTGGCCCTGTATGTTAATGAAAATATCAAAGCTACAGAAATTCAGAATACACATAAGGGCCAGAAGAACTGTGGGTCACCCTGGAAACAGGAAATGGGACAGCCATAAGAACTGGGGTTGTCTACAGGCCCCCAGACCAGAGGAGGACATAGACACATTACTGTTAGAAGATATACAAAACATGACAGCTAAAGGGAGGTTCTGATAATGGGAGACTTCAACATGCCAGATATAGATTGGTCAATACCAGCAGGAACATCTGCCAGAACTAGACTCATAGTGGATTCCCTGCAGGGGAGGGCCTCAAACAACTGGTACAGCAGCCCACAAGAGACAGGGCTATCCTGGATCTAGTACTGACTAACAAAGAAGGGATCACAGATCTCAGGTAGAAGGTCACCTGGGGTCCAGTGACCATCACATGGTATGGTTCAATTTGGCTACTACATCTAAATCATCCCATTCCAAGGCAAAAATATGGGACTTCAGAGGAGCTGACTTTGATAAGATGGCCAACAGAGTTAAGCTAGCCCTGGCAAAAAGAAACACAGGTGAGGAGGTACAGGCAAAGTGGGCAAGCATTAAGGATACAATACTTGAAGCAACATCCCATTGTGTTAGACAGAAAAGGAAGTGCAAAGAAGAAGGAAACCACTTTGGTTCTCAAATACAGTAGCAGAAAGGTCAGAGCCAAAAGGCTGGCCTTCAGAAAATATAAGGGAACACAGCGGGATGAAGATGAGGAGGCATACCAACTGCCTAAGGGAAGCAGGTAAGGCAGTAAGGCAGGCAAAGTCCCAAACTGAGGAAACACTAGCACGAACAGTAAAGAAGGTGACAAGACTTTCTTATAGATACATTAGTGAAAGGAGAAAGTCCAGAGGGTGTTGCTAAGCTTAATGGAGAAAAGGGAGCATGTGAGGAGGAGGACCCTGTAAAGGCATCTATCCTAAATAGATACTTTTGCTCAGTATTTACTGAAGAGAAGGTAGGGCAGGGCCCACAGCTCAGCATCATGGACACAGGGGAGGGAGGTGAGCACTACTCCCTTCACAAAGAAGGGTCCTACAAGAGCTTCTAAGCTCAGGGTGGATAAGGCAATGGGACCTGATGGCATACATCCCAGGGTACTTAAGGAGCTAAAGGAGGAACTAGCAGAGCCATTAGCAGAATTGTTTAGTGAGTCTCTGAGCACAGGAGAGGTCCCAGAAGACTGGAGAAGGGCTCATGTGATCCCGCTCCACAAGAGTGGTAGCAGGGAGGAGGCGGGAACTACAGACCAGTCAGTCTTACCTCAGTAGTGGGCAAGATTATGGAGGCACTCCTTAAGGAAAGGATAGTGCAACACCTGGAATCCATAGGGGCACAGGATCCAAGACAGCATGGGTTTACAAAGGAAGGTCCTGTCAAACTAATCTCATAGATTTCTTTGACTGGGTAACCAGAGTGGTGGACCAAGGGGAGCAGTTGATGTCACCACCTTGACTTCAGCAAAGCTTTTGACACTGTTCCACATAGAAGATTGATAAATAAGCTAGGTAGGCTCAGGGTGGGTCAGAAGTTGGTCAACTGGGTGGCAAACTGGTTGACTGGCAGAAAACAGAGAGTGGTGGTAAATGGTATACAGTCAGAAGAGATGCAAGTCACAAGTGGGGTACCTCAGGGATCAGTCCTGGGGCCAGTCCTATTCAACATCTTCATTAGTGACCTCGCAGATGGACTAGAGGGTAAGGCTTGTCTGTTTGCAGATGACACAAGATCTGCAACAGAGTAGATGATCCAGATGGGGTGGGCAGAATGAGAAGAGATCTGGATAAACTAGCAAAATGGTCAGAAGAGTGGCAACTGGGATTTAATGCAAAGAAGTGCAAAATCATGCACATAGGGAAGAGAACCCTGAAGCCACTTATAGGCTGGGAGGGAGTTGCTAGCAGTCACAAAGGAAGAAAGAGACTTGGGCATCATCATCACTGATGACCTAAAATCATCAAACAGACCTCTAAAGCAGTAGAGGTAAGGCTAGGGGGTGTTAGGGTGTATTAGTAGGGGTATCACAAGTCGTAAGAGGAGGTAATAATCCTCTGCACAAGACATTAGTTAGGCCCCATCTGGAGTACTGCGTGCAGTATTGGAGCCACACCTTCCAAGGACATTAACCAAATTGAGGCAGTCCAGAGAAGGGCAACCAAAATGGTGCAGGGACTGCATCAGAAGACATATGAGGACAGATTAGCGGAGCTCAATATGTATACCCTTGAGCAAAGGAGGAGAGAGGGTGATATGATCGAGACATTTAAACACCTTAAGGGCATAAACAAGGTGAAAGAGTCTAACATGTTTAAATATAAGAAAAATTGCAGGACAAGAGGACACAGCATGAGATTAGAGGGAGGCCGATTAAGGGGAATGTGAGGAAATTCTTTTCACAGAAAGGGTGGTAGATGCATGGAATAGCTTACCACAGAAGTGGTGGCTATGAATACAGTGCAGGGCTTCAAACAGGCATGGGATAGGCATAGAGAGCAATACAAATGACTATGAATAGATAGGTCACTGACAGAGCAAAGGCCGATGGCACATTTATAAGGTAGAAAAAAATGGGCAGACTGGATGGGCCTAGCGGTCCTTATCTGCCGTCAACTTCTATGTTTCTATGTCTATCAGAACCTCCCCTTCAGCTGTCATGTTTTGTATATCTTCTAACAGTAATGTGTCTATGTCCTCCCTCTGGTCTGGAGGCCTGTACACAACCCAGTCTGTATGGCAATCCCATTTCCTGTTTCCAGGGTGACCCACAGTTCTTCTAGCTCCTTATGTGTGGTCTGAATTTCTGTAGCTTTGATATTTTCATTGACATAAAGGGCCACGCCATCCCCCCTTTGCACCTCTGTCTCTTCTGAACAGTACATAGCCAGGTACTGAAGTCTCACAAGTGTGGCTACTGGTAAATCATGTCTCACTAATGGCTACTATGCCCAGTTTAGCCTCTGTCATTATTGCCTGCAGGTCTGGGATCTTGTTTCCCAGACTGCGAGCATTTGTGTACATGATTTTCCATTGGCCAGATTTCGGTGTGTTAGTTGTTGGGTGAGGTTTGGCTTTTCCCCTGTGTGTCGTATGGGGAGCCAGACCTTTTTCCTTACCTGGTGATGCAAATGAACTACAAACATGCTGACCTCCTGTTTGACCACTAGCTGAGGGGGAGAGGTGTTCTTCCCATTCAATGTATGGGGTGCTGCACCCCTCTCCACATTTGCTAGTTTAAATATTCTGCAAAGATGTCAAACTTCTGCCCCAATGCACTGACTCTCTCCTTAGTCAGATGCAGTCCATCAAATTTAAAGAACTTTTGCTCTCAAAAATGTTGCCAGTTCCCTACAAATTTGTGTTCTTCTTCTTGGCACCAGCTCTTATGCCACATATTTAGCTCCCCCATCTCCCCTTCTCTTATCTTCTGTACATCTGTCCCCCTCTTCCAGACTGGCAGGATCTCAGGGAAGGAGATGCCAGATGAAATGGATGATAGTTTGTCACTCAGCCTGGTCAGGTGTTCCTTGGTCTCCACAACTGACCGGCTGGAGAGATCGTTAGTCCTTATGTGTACCAGGGCATCAATGTTTTCTCCTGCTTCCTGAACAATTTTAGCAATGCGGTCAGTGTCTCTCCACGCTGATGTCCCTGGGAGACATCTGCCCATTACCCCTGGCTGAAGATAGTATCAGCTCTCCTAATCATGGAGTCTCTTATGATCAGAAGTTTTTGGGATTTCCTTTTTGCTTTTTTTGTTGTGATTCCTGTTTTGGGTTAGTTTTGTTGTGCTAGCTCCTGTGCTGCAGTGTCCTGCTCTGCAGTGTCCTCTGCCCCTTTGTTTGATTTCTGAGATAGATGCAGATACCTGTTTGTAGTTTTTATATGGTTTGTGGAGGTGATATGTTGGAGACCACCAAGTAATGGGGCACCCAATTTGCCCCTCCTAACCACCTGCCAACCTCTAGGACCAACTACCCTCTGCAGTCTAGGTGCTTCTATTGGATGTTGGGGAAATGGTGTGCAGTTCTTATAATATATTTCCTCTTGAATATGCAATTTGAGGTGTGCAATCTCTGCCCATGCTGCCTGGAGCTGAGCCCTTAGATCTCCAATTGCCCAGCATGTAGGACAGTTCCTAAATCCTGTAAACTGCCCTTCTGAAAAGTGTTCCACAGTACTTGCAGTTAATGATATCCATTCCAGATAAGTTGCTGGGTTTATAACCTGGTCAGAGTAATTAGAAGGAAGAAAATGAAAGCAAAAGTTTGATTTTGGGTTTTGTTTGTTTTTATATAACTTATTATAACAAGTTAAATTACTAGTGCCCCTGTAAATGAGGTCACTGTGTGCATACCCCTCTGAACCATCCATTCCTGCTTTGTTACAGGAAATTTCACAACTGTGCTACCCTATAAAAGGAGTGTAGTGTGGGGGGATGGGGGTGGGTGGCTGAGCCCTTCCCCTGCTGAAAAACAAGAACCACTGATGAAAGAAACAAGGAGGTAAGAGCAGAAACAATCAGCCAGCAACAAATTCAGTAGCCCTGAAAGCTTATCCTAATGATAGATAAAACTGTAAGACCTGTAAAGCACCACCTGTAATAATTTCACAGAAGATATACCCTGTAAGAAACACTTTGCTACAGAGAAAAATAAAGCAGTAACAGAAGATATACCTTGCAAAAACCAATTTGAATCAGAAGATTACAGCAGTAATCAGTAAGCACACACCTGTAGGCACACCCTGTAATAATGTAGCAGAAGGTATACCCAGCAACAACAATTTGAATCAGAGAAAAATAAAGCAATAAAATGTTAGCAACAAATAGTAACAGTCCCTGTGAGTACAAAATAAAAATAACCACACACAGTAAATCTGCCTAGCCAAAAGAAGCCTTAATCCTTTTCCTTGCTCTGGTAAGGTTCTTTGCTCTGTCCTTTCAAGCAACCTAGAAGAAAAGAGCTCAGGTGAAGCTAGGTGCCTTAGTCAGCAAACCTAGTCTTCCACCAGGTTGTCCTGGGTCACTATGCCAGCAACACTGTAAAACTCACTGAACAGTTATCCCAGGTCTGGCATATATGGACCCTTTCCTCAGTTTCAACCCACTCATCCTCATTCTTCTTGTGTTTTTTGTCCTCTGGCTCCTTGGGTCTGTTAAGTAGTGCAAATACATTTATGTACTCCCCCTTGCCTATTTGCTGCCTCAAATTGCTGGACAGGTTTGAACTCACTGGCTCCCGCAAGCTAACATAGCTTGTTGCCATGGGCTGAGGTGAGGACTACTGACTTGGTGCATCCAAGGTAAGTGGTGGACCCCCCACACCCTGTGCAGCCACTGGTGCTGGATCTGCAAGCTAGGGTTCTGCTTGTTTACACTCCTGTATGTTGATGAAGGATAGCATCATATCAAGCTTTTTCTAAAACAACAATGGCTGTGTTTCTGCTGTGTCTCCACTGTGTGAACCTGTTGCCCCAATAGGAGTGGCCAGACTCTGTGGGAGAACTGGGGGAGCCAGAGCTGGGCTTGTCAGTTGCTGGGAGAGAACCGGGGCCAGGACCACAAATTCAGGGGTGGTCAGAACTGGTGCCTCCAGCAGGACTACCAGCTGACTCAGCCCTACTGAGCTCCTGGTCCTGACAGAGGCTGGACCCGTGGTGGGGGCAGCCAGAAGGGGTTGATCCCCTCCTGTCTTTGTTGGCCAGTCTCCTTCCCCTTCTCCAGTGCTTTGGGCCTGATTCAATCTTAGGGGCTGGACCATCAAAAGTTTGAATTAACAGTGCCCTCAACTCATTTAACACTCTGATTTTCAAAAGTTATTATTTAGGTTATTATACCTCCTGGCATAGCTGTAGCAGTGGTCTGCTTGTTTCTCCCCTTTTCCTTGTGATATTTGTAAGTCTTGCTATATTTTTTGGACACAAGTTTTTTTACTCTGGGTAAAAAAAAAGCTTTTACTGGAAAATAAAAACATGTAAGTAACTGGACATCTCTTTCTTGTTTTTTTTTATATGTCCTGTGTGTTAGCATCCGATATATGAATTTATGGCCATTAGTGGGTGCTCCTATCTTTGTGTTCATTTCTGATTCTCAAAATTCAGCTTACCTTGCAATGAATTTACTGATTCAGTAGGTCTCTACTGGGGTTTCTGTGTCTTCAGCTTCTTTATTGACACTGTCAAAGGGTAGTTTGCTGGCGTTGGCACTGAAAGAGATGCAAGCTGCTGCAGTGAGGCTAGTTGAGCTGTTACCCCTGATGAGATGTGGCCTGCCAGATTCTGGAAGCAAGCATCCCACCATGCCTTCCCTCTAACTTGGGCCAAGGCCACCGGCTGCCTCTCAAAGTCTGCTACCACTTCTTTCCCCTTTCCTGGCATCCTGGACCACTCTGTGATCTGTGAATACACAGGTACATAGAACACCAAAACCCTTGCCTGTGGTATCCCCCTCTGCTTCCTACTATACCATGGGTTCATATCATAAATCTTTTTTTTATAAGGATGGCCACCCATATTCCATACTTTGCTCTCCCCCCACTCCATCCCCCTACCTTCTTTTTTTATTTAAGAGGCTAATTGAAGTCAACATACCCACCTCAGCCAGCTGTCCATTTAACTCTGGCTCTCTGGGAGAAGGGCATTTTTGTGGCAGCTTGGCTTTTTCATGCTCTCCCCAAAATACTGGTTACCCAGCTTCTCCTGTAGATTAATAATCCCTGTATCTGACTCCAAGGAAACATCTCTTAAGAAAGCATCTGAAGCAGACAGGGCAGCCTTTACACAGGTTTTAAAATACTGTTTCTTATTTGAATATTTTTGTGTCAGTTTCACCTCCAGATCTGTCTATCTCCATAGACATTTCCTGTATTTTAATGTTTTTCTTTAAGAAATAAAATTGATTACCCCATGTGCAATTTCTTTTCTATTCCATGTACTAGCACAACTTCTGCTGTGTTTCATTATTTATAGTAAGAATTTTCCAAACATCACCCATGCAGAGGCAGAATCTTTTTGGAAACAGGCCTACATGCCCATCAGCTGTAGCAATGCTGTTTAATAACAGTCTGTTAATTAAAATTATGTATGCAACATTGCTAGTGTCCACACATAAACCCAGAATTTGGTAAACATCGGTCAATGTGCAAAAGCCTGGACTATCTTTCACAGAGACAATGTACATAGGGCTGCAGTCTCTAAATTCCTAGACAAACTTTGTCAGTTATTGACAAATTGTTCTGTCAGTCTTTTTTTGTCTCCATAGCAAAACTAGCACACTGGTCCCCCCAGCCTGCAGAGCATATGTTGTTGTTCTCCAATGGAACTTACTGGCTACAAGCAGACATTATATGAATTCTATACCCCCCCCGCCGTGTTCTGCAACAAAAGTGTAATACTGCATGGCTCCAGAAATAAAAGAAGCAAGTTAAGTGGGGGAAGAGGACTTGAGGCCTAGCAGCCACATTTATCTGACAATAACCTGTAGTTTAAGCAGCTCTCACCAGACAAGGCAAATGCCCGTTGAATGATGTAGTTCAGCTTGTAAATTCCCCCAAAATGCAAGCAATACTGAAAATGTTCTAAACAGTCGCTAAAAATACCACCAACATTCTCGTGTGCACATTTTATATCTTAGCACTTAGCCCTCTACACAACAGCATGCACAGAATTTGGAACTACACCAAAAGCAATTTTTTTCCAGTTACAGATCCCATGTTTTAAGCTAAACCCTCTACACAAATGCCAAAGCAACATGTTGTAAGTTATGGATCATATATTTCCAGATCATTCCTCTAATAGAAAAAGCATCCACAAAATGTTTCCAGTTATAGATCTTATATTTCCAGCTATTCCTTTAACCAAAAAACCTGCACAACATTTTGCCAAGATAGAGCCTCTATTTTCAGTTTTGACCTTTAACCAAAAATATATCAGTTGTACCTGCTACAGAGCCTATATTTCCAACCAGCAGTCAAATGGTCATAAAATAAAAACACTGAAAATAGCAATTCCAGCTGATAAAAATGTATGTGAAACACCAACCTTTCCCCTGCCAGGAATGGAGTGTGGGAGCAGATGAGAGGACAAAGACAGCTTGAGCTAAGAACCAAGGCATTTTCACATCTGGCTAAGTCGGGGGTTGCTCAACAGCTCCAGTTAGCCAGAAAAAAAACTATAACAGGCTGATCATGGCAACCATAAATAGCACATATTAAATCGATGATTTGTAAAAATGTGCAATGGGAAAAAAACAGTCTTCTTAAAGCAAAATCTTACCAGAAACATCTGAAACAAAACCGAGCTGCTGCTGGATAATTAATTCTGGCTGAAACAGTGGAAACAAAGGAATAATTCCTGACACAGTGGAGAAGCAAGCAGGGCTTTGCACAATTGCACCCCAGGTTAAATATCCCTTTGATCCTCCTCTCTGAACAAAGCCCTCCACTCCCCCCCCCTGGAAAATCTATCCACCTATCTGACCCTTCCCCTAATGGGGGTAATGCAGCCTACCTCACTGACATGCAAGCTGAGCTTAAGCATCAGGAGGGTCAGTAGCCACAGACAAATTCCTGCCTGCTGCAGTCCTTTGCAGGCTGTCTATTGTACTGCTGAGCAACTGATGTTCAGGTCCTGCCATAGAACCAGAAGTGTGGAGTTTTTACTATAACTGTTTGTGTACAGAACACTAAGCATGAGCTGACGACTTAGCCAAATAGAGTTCAGAGTTCTGTACCCAAATCATGACGTAATCAAACCCCCAAATTATTTGTTCCATGAAAGGAACTGTACAGAATGCTTTCCATAAAAATTATACAATAGCAAATATTGTTTTTCACATAACCATTTATTTAGGTACATGTAAATATGGATAATTTGGGGTCATGAATATTATTTTTTTAAACTGGGAACATTACAGACAGCCACTTATTATTAATAATTTCCTATTCTCTTAAAAGGTTTGTGGGACTTCCTGTAATGTTAAATTGGCAGTTTCAAAGTACAAGTATGTGAGACTTATCGAAGGCATGCTTCTCGGTGCTTTATCTCTACCTCCTGATAAGCTGCCATTTATTGTTAGGGTATACAGAATGGTGGTATAAAACATTTACCTGATCAAGTTGAAAACTCTGTGGGAATTAAGAATTTGCACACCAATAGATCAAAGAAAAGGGGAATACAGTACTGTCTTGAGCATCATATTTTGTTGAGTTTTCGAGTCTGACAGAGACATGCTCATCAGAATTGTTCATATGCGGGGCACTATAGTATATGGAGACTGCAACTTTTGCATCTTCCCACACATGTTTTTCTACACAGAGACATAAAAAATAAATTTTTGAACTATAGGTCTGATGTCATTGAAGCTTTTCAGTTTTGGGGCCCTAACAATTTAGAGTGAAAATGGATATTAAAACTTTCTTCTTCCTTGACTGACCATCTCTCTGAATTTATTTGAAAGAAACAAGCCCAAAGAAATATCTCTGGACAATAACATTAATTCATTGCTTGACCGCTCCTCTATGAAAGTGCAGTCACTGCAGTCATTGCAGTCCCATTACAAGAATCCCTTAAAGGGATAAAGACATTTTCTTATTAGACTGAAATCTTAATGAAGTAAACTACCTATATCACGTTTCTGTCTGCTTTTTGTAATCTTGCTAATGGCAACTTCCCCAGTGGCACCATAGGATGTAGGATGTGGGGGGGGGGTGCTGCAACTCGGTGTGGAGGGCTAGACTGTAATACTGCAGGTTTATGTTGGGATGTCTTCTGAAACACTTACCATGCCCTTGCCTCACCCCTAAACTTAATTACTGTATGAACTAAATACCTAATTTATATAGTTGAATGCTGGAAGTAATATGAATTACAGAACAAGCCCAGTTATCTGACTCCTTTTAATCTGAACCTCCCTATCTAAGGAACTGATGCATGCCCTCCTCAGTAAAGTTAACATCCACAAAGAATTGCTTCTAATTGTGGTTAATTACCAAGTCTATAAAAATGATTACTGTAGCTGCTACCGTCCTCTCACAGTTGACGTGGTGTGCAAAAGAAAAATAATTGTTCTTACCCTTTCTCAAATGCTCCATATCATGGACAGACTTGAAAATGAAGAGTGACCAGTGGTCTTGGCAGGAGAATAAAGAGCTGGTAATTACAAAATAATTGACATTAAGACTGCAACATAAAAGTTGTAGGAGTTCACCCTGACTACTGTTTAGGGGTGTGCAAAGTTCAAAAAAAAAGTTGCTTCAACCAAACTTCTCAAAGTTTCAAAATTTCAAAGTTCTTTGAAGATTCAAAGTTGAAATTAGCAGCCAATATACTCCTATGGGAAGTTACAAATTGTGAGACTTCACAAGGTTTCTTCAGGCAAAGTGTTCAGAGTACATGCAGTACTATGAGAGAAGGTGACATGCTGGACTTGATTCTCAAAGGGAGCTGTGGTTAGTGCAAGTTGAGGCAAATAGCAGCTTCCCAGATGCCCAGTGTGCCAGGGACCCTGCACCAACTCTGGTGCAGGAGGGGTCCCAGCACCAAAGTCCCCACACTTGCAGTAACCTCTCCCATGCAACAAACACATGGGACATAGGAGGGATTTGCTGCAGGCTCCTGTGTCAAAGGCAAGAGATCCTGCACCACGATCTCCACTGTGTCACATAAATAAATGTTAAATAATCATCCCATCCTGGTGGTCTAGTGCCCCCCACCCTGATGCCTGATCCATGTAATATAATAAAGTTTTCCCACATCCATGGCAGTCCAGTACCCCTAGCCTTAACCCCCAATCTGTGTAATATAATAATAGTTGTCCAAATCCCTGGTAGGCTAGTGGCCCCCACCCCAATCTCCGAGCTGAGTAATTTATTAAAAGCTGCCAAAATCCCTGGTAGTCTAGTGGCCCCCTGCCCCAGTCCCCAAACTGTGTAATATAGTAATAGTTGCCCAAATCCCTGGTAGTCCAGTGGTATCCCACCCCAAGCCCTGAGCTGTGTAATATAATAATAGTTACCCAAATCCCTCATAGTCTAGTGGCCCCCTGCACTGATCCTCAGAGTCACCCATTATTAAAATATCCAGGTGCATCCTCTCCTAGTGGTCTAGTGACCCCCCACCCAAGCAGGTAGTGCCCACCACCCTGCTCCCCCACCCCAAAATGTGGTCAATGCTTGGCACAGCCCACCTCTCACCTCCATGGCCAGCTTCCAGACTGAACTGTCAGTAGGCATACTGTATAGTGCACGTACACTATGCAATAGGCTGTCACTGGCAGTTCAGTTGGTAACCAGTGTGGAAGTGAGAGTTGGAAACTGTACCAGTAGCTGTCTGCCTGTCAGGATGGGGAAGCAGGGTGGTGAGCACTACCTGCTGGGGTGGGGACTGGGGAGCCACTGTTGGAAAAAGTCTGCCTGGCACAACTATATCACTGTCCGTTCCCCTGATATCACCTGCCACTTCATTGTCATCATCTTCACTTGAGTCTTTCCATAAAATGTCCAATCCTTCCAGATCCCTTGTTGGGTAATTTTTTTATAATTGACCCCAACAATGAGTAAGTTACAAGTTTCAAGATAGTAGAGCTATGTAAAATGGGAAATTCAAATTTGCAGAATTTTGATGAAAGTTTGCAAAATTCCATGAAATTTCATGGAATTTCATTGGAATTTTGTGGAATTTTTAAAATGTAGTAATTTGGTCATAACTCGGCCATCATGTAAGCTAGAGATCTAAAATTTGGCAACCATACTCTTTTGTTAGATGACCACTCACTCTCTTGCCAAATATCACAAAATGTGGATGGACAGTTTTAAAATTATAGGTGCTCACAGTTTGTCATTTTGTCTTTTGTGCAAAATTTCATGAACATATTTATATGCATATACCTCAGCCATCTATTAGGTCAGAGATCTCAAATTTGGCATGATTCCTTGATGATAAGTGTTCTAACAATGTGTTGGATTTCATGACGACATAATGCATCTTCTCAAAATTATAGTGCTTAAAATCTGTCATTTCATTTTTTTTCGGGAACTTTCATGAAAAAAACTTCATCTGCATATAACTCAAGCACCTTTGGAGCTAGATATGTGTAAACATTAGTATGGATAACCTTTTTGTAATGCTTATAGAATGATCTAAATATGGAGAGACTTGGATTAGAGATTTTGAAGATACAGGGGTTCAAAACTCTACTATGTAATTATTTTCAAACTTTTGTGAAAACTATCAATAATGTTGATGTTTGTAACTTCTCTGCTGTAGCATACACAGACTTAACATTTGCCATGCATATCCATAGTAAGTGTATCCTGGTGTCTAATACAACTAGATAAATAGTTTTTTCATTTTTTAGATTTTCAGAAGAAAACAAACATTAGTAACATTTTCTCACATATTTGTGTTAGCATATACAGTAAAAGAATCATTCAGATTTGTTTTGTGGAATTTAACATTAACAATGCACATATCACTACTTCATTTGATAAGCTGGGCTCAACTTTTTGAAGTCCGTTGTTCCTCTGTATGAGTCTATTCCTCCCTTCTCTTCTGGCATAGCCAGATTGACTCAGTAGAACTATTTGATCCCACTGATATCCTTTCTGTTCCTTACAGTGACAAGCTCCTTTAAACTGTGAGTCACCTATTCCTTTTCCTATTAACCTACCCTGTTGGAATGGCCAGAATTATTTCTTCCTGCTGCCCAAGACATTGTCTTCCCCAGCTACATCTGTTTGAGTACCTCTAAGTCCCAGACTTGCATGTACACCAGGCTTCCTTGATCATAAATTTGCTGGATGTGATCCTTAAATATCCTGCAGTCAGGCTGGCATTGTTGACACTATGTGCTTCCTTGCTGCAACCTGGAGGTCTACCACTATTGTGGTACCAAGCTCAGCTGTCCATTTCTTGGTGAAGCTGTACATCTAACTTCAGAACCTGGTGACCCCCTGCACTACCTGCCTCTTATGCATTATCCTTTAATTAGAATCCTTCCAGATAAGGTTGAGTGAAATTAGAAAATTCCAGTTTTATGGAATTTTTCTTGAAATTCTACAATTTTCACAAAGGCTCATGGGATTTTTCCTTAAATACAGATTTTTTTTGCAGTTTCTGGCAGCAAGCAATTAATAAAACTGGTACACACTGTTTCCTTGTAAGGTCTAAGAACCTGCCAAATGTAATGGTATTACATTCTCTAGTTTTAAAGTTTCAGGGGTTTATAATTTCGTAGTTTACATTCTTGCAAACTGTAATTTTTAAATGTGAAAATCTGCCTACTTTTAATTCAATCCCATTTAAAGCTGCAAATATGAACTTTTTTAGAAATGACCATGTGGTACAGTAGTGTAAATGTTTCAAATCTGGCTAATTTTGGATATGCAGTTTTAAAATTAGAGGGCACTAACCAAAATGTACATGTTGGCAACATGTTTGGCAGGCAATAACTCAGTCCCATTTAAAGCTAGACACCTGAATCTATGTACACATACAAATGTCATGATAACCTGTATACCTACCAAATGTTATAACAGTTCAATGAATATACTAAAATTGCAAAAATATAAATTTTGGCAAAATGTTTGGCTACCTATAACTCAGCTTGGATTAAAGCTTGAGATTTAAAACATGGTACATATGCCCATGCTTGATGCATCTCAAAATCCTGACATTGTGGAGAAATTTGGATAATACACTTTAAAATTATCTCAGAATAACTGAAAATTAAATGTTGATTACATGTTTGGCCATCCATAACTCTACCCCCTTTCAAACTACAACTCTGAATTTTATACACTTTTGTAAGCCATTAGATACTGTTTAAATTCCAAATGTGGTATAATTTAGATATGCAATTGTAAAATTCTAGTGGAATAACTGAAATTAAACATTTTGTGAAATTCCATGAAATTGTTTGTGAAAATTCTATGAAATTCTGTGGAATTGGAATGGTCATGCCACAGACATTCCATGAGTGGAATTTTATATTCTGCACAGCTTTACCAGATATGCCAGGCAAAATAATGTTGTGGCAAAAAAGATTCTATTTGGGCACTGGTGGGCAACACATGCATTTAAAAATAAAGCATCTTGGTACATGGCAGCAGCATTAACATCTAGCAGCACATAGAGTGGGAGGTAGTACCACAAATTCTATGCATGGAAAGAAGGGGGAGGAGGTTAATTTAGAGGAGGATGTTTTAGCCAAGGAGGATATTAACTATATCTCAACTAGTAGAAGTTGATCCATCAGCAGTATTAGCAGCAGCAGCAGTGTCATCCATACCATGTCAAACCCTCCATTCTTTGTGCCAAAAAAACAACACACCAAAATCACTATCTTTTTAACCCTTGGTGACAACAAGGCAAGCCCTCAGCAATGCAATGCCTGTGTGAAACATTTCCACAAAGCACCACCCAACAAAGTATAGCCCACAATCGCCAGCATTTTGTCCTGGCAGTGGATATTCCACCCTCCCAAATTATGCTGTAGCCATGGAATTGAATGCAGCAACAGCAGAGATGCTTGCCATTGATTTGTTGCTATTCTCATTAGTTGAAAATGAGGGATTCTGCCGGCTTATGGCAAAAGCATGCCCAAAATGGTAGGTCCCTTCCAAGACTTATTTTTCAGAAGGCATTTCTGGAACTGAGGAATATTGTTGCAAATACAGTACAATTGTGCATGGCAGTATTCCTCAAGTTGCTATATCCACATAACCACTGACATGAGGAGTTGTGGCCCAATGGCTGCAAGCTCATACCTGTGTGTAACTGCACACTGGGTGAAACTTCCAGGAGTGAATCATGATTTTTTTACTAAATGCAACTTAACAAAATGTATGGGTGGAACTGGTACCAGCGCTGAACAAAGCACCAGTCAATCTTCTGTGCTGTATAGGCATGCCACGCTTTCCATGAAAAGCAAGACTTTGACGCAGAGTGTAGGCAATGTTTTGATTCTCTTTTAGAGGAGTTTGACACCTGGCTGCACCCACTCACACTAAAGACAGGGCTCATCACAAGTGACAATGGGTCAAACATTGCTAAGGCCATTAACAATGTGTCTTTTGTCAGGTTGCCTTGCTTGCATAAACCTGGTTGTTACAGAGTTTGTGTCACAAGCAGGCATTAAATAACAACTGATTGTGTGCAGAAGAACCTGTGCACATTTTGCAAAGTCCAGAAAGGCCAGGGACCAGCTGCGGAAACTGCAAATAAAAAATAGCCTGCATCAACACTGAATGAAGCAAGAGGTTGTAAAGACATGGAGCTCGATGTTGGAATTGATGTACGAGTAATATAATGCTTCGTACAAAACACGCTGCTGTATACATGCAGGAATAGTTCAGGAGCTTCCATGTCTTGAACAACTAATCAATGGAGGTTTATGGATGGCTTAATTGCAATGTTGCATCCATTCAATCATGCAGCAGAGGTAGTGAGTGGAGACATTACTTCTCCAAGCTAGGCCATACCTCTGCTCCATGTCTTGAGGCAGGCCATTAAGAATGTGCAGAGGCAGTTTGAGGTGAGTGGTGATGCAGTCATTTATTCATTGGTTGAGCACTTTGTGGAGGTCATAGCCCACAACAAACATTTAAAGAGCATGCTCACATTTACTGAGTTCAGCACTGTGACCATGCAGGACCCCAACACAAATGTGGTTGCCCCCAATCATTTATGGGGGACACCACCAAGACCTATATCTTCAAAAGTTTCTCTCAAAAAAGGCACATGGGATGTATGTTTTGAAAAGGCAGCATGAACAGCTTACTAAGAGGAAGGCAGGAGGAGCATCTGGCTTCGGAAAGGCAATCGGAATGTAGATTAAATATTGCAGCAGCACATCTGCCAGCAAAAAAGCACATATAGTACATCACCCAATCCACTTTGTGCGGTGCTGTTGTAAGTCGGGGCTGCCGATCATGTGTCACAAGAGGAGGACACATGGGCTGATGATGATGGGGAAAAGGCATTGGCGAGAGCAGTTGAGAGATACATGGCTGATTAGGTACATCTAGCTGCTAAAAGGAGCCACTTTACTGGCAGAATAAGGTGAAAGACTGGGAACCACTGGCAGAAGAAGACAGAATATCTGAACTGGCCTCTGTCTAGTGTGAGTGCTAAATGTGTTTTCAGCTCAGCAGAGCCCATTATTATGGACAGACACACCAACGTTTCCCTCACCAATGTCAGTATGTTAACATTTAGCAAAATGAGTCAGCATCACATTCCTCCAAGTTGGACAGCAAAAGTTTTGGCACCACTCACACACAAGGACTTGGAAAGTGAAGACATGCAGGGGGCATCATTCTCAGTATAAACAGAGGCAGTCATGGCAGAAATGGAGAAGGATTTCCCTGGAGGAGAAAATCCTGGTGAAAACGGTGAAGGTGAAATACTTGCATTGCAGCAGACACCATTATTGGACATGTGTAAAAGAAACTTAAACTCATGTCATGTGGAAAAAATGTTACTTTTTTGGTGCTGTTGCTCTGTGGTGTGTGCGTGTGTGTGTGTGTGTGTGTGTGTGTGTGTGTGTGTGTGTGTGTGTGTGAGAGACACATTTAGAAAACAAATAGTTTTATAGTTTCATAGGTGTAGTACAAGTCTATCGGCATATAGCCAAAATGTTCTCATTTTTTTAATACTTTGTAATCTGGAATCATATTTTCAATGCACATATAGCCATTCTGATTTTATTAAGCCTTGTCCCTGATATGTGGGGAAGGAGGTTGAAAGGTATGCCAAAAAAGCATGCAACTGTGCTCTGCTGTTTCTATCCCTGCCACCTCATTTTTTTTCCATCAGTGATGATGCTACTGCCCAAAACAAGTACCTGACTGTGTTGCTCTGCTGCTGCTGAATGCCACCTCCTGCCCTGTGGTGAAGAGTGCAACACGGATGCTCTGCCTGCTATTCTTCTCTGAAAGACAAATGACAACCTGCATAATCTCTGGAACTAGGGGTGCAACACCGGTGCTCCTCCTGCTATTCTCCCCTGAAACACAAATGCCAACTAAACATAATTTCTGGAACTAGGGATACAACACGGGTGCTCTGCCTGCTGTTCTTCCCTGAAAGACAAATGCCAACCAGGCATCAATTCTGGAACTGGGGTGAAACCGGATTTGCTCCATTTGTTATTCTTCCCTGAAAGACAAACCAGACAGGCAGAATTTCAGGAACTTGGGGTTCAACAGAGGTTCTGAAACACAAGTGCCAACCAGGCATAATTTCGGAAGCAAAGGTTGCCACACATGTGCTAAAACAAGTCAGTGCACACCCTCACACCCCCAAATGAAAGGGGTAAATGCAACAGTAAACATATTTTTCAGCCTGGATTGGCAGCTTACTAATTTCATTTCAAAAGGAGTGAAAGTCTCTTAGTATTCACATCAGGGCCTTGCTGTGAAATCACCCAGTTACCATCATTGAGGTAGATTACCTATCAGCTGGGTCCCTACTACAAACTGCATCTGCCTCAAATGGTTTCCTTCATATAGGGTGCATCAGCCTAAAATTGGCTTAATTAAAGTGTGGTCCCCAGCCAACATGCAGATAACTGGTGGCAAGCTAGCTAAATGAGAGAGCCTACTTCTCCCTTTACAAACCTTATCCAATGTCAGCTGCTCACCCTTGCTCATTCACAAACTATAAATGCGATTCTAAATGATGAGTGCTACTGCATAGTTTAGTTTAGTTTAGTTTATTGTTCTAGGAATTAATACCTTTGAGCCAAGGCTCTTACAAAGGTTCCACGTCATAAAAGTACATAAACATGCTAGACAGTATTACAAACAATCGGTAATCAGTTTAACATACATCAACAAAAACAAGTCAGTGCACACCCTCACCCCCAAAAAAAGGGGTGAATGTAACAATACATATATTGCCATATGAAGTAGTACCCCTCATTTATAATCCAATTTATAGTTTGTGAATGAGCAAGGGTGAGCAACTAACATTGGATAAAGATGCCAAACATGCGCTCTGCCTACTATTCTTCCCTGAAAGACAAATGCCAACTAGGATTTATTTCTGGAACTGGGGGTGCAACATGGGTGCTTCACCGGATAGTCTTACCTGAAAGACAAATCCCAACTAGGCATAATTTCAAGAACTGGGGGTGCAACTGGGGTGCTCTGCCTGCTATTCCTTCCTGAAAGACAAATGCCAACCAGGCATAATTTCTGGAAATGAGGGTGCAGCATGTGTGCTGCACCTGCTTGTTCTTTGCTATGAACAACAATCTGAAAGAAGGAGGCACTGGTGTAACTATAAAGTCAAAATTGAAACTAGAGGAAACAGTGCTAATAATCAATATGACTCAGCTGGCAGTGTGAGTCTGTCACTACTGTCAAATGACAACCCTATCCCTGCCTTGCCTGCATCAACCACTGCACCCATACATGCATCAGCCCCCCCACCCCCACTTGCCCTGGGCTGCAACACATCTTCCCAGACTCATAGTCAAATGTAAATACCATATACCAGACTAACGTAAACCTGCTGCCATACCTGACATCACTGATGATGCTCTGCACTATGGCCTACTCCAGTTCTGTATCACGTTAGCATGTCAAAATCTCAACATCAAAATACAGTACAGCGACAGCTCCGAGGATGTCACTGTACTGGACCTGATGGTGAAATTTCACTGACTTTGAGTGCCCCCCCCTTTGAGTGAACTCCAACCTGGAGTTTGTAATCCTTAAGAAGGGGGGTGCTGGGAGTGATGCCCTTTGCATAGGGGATGCTGGGGCAATGCCCCCCACATGAAAAAATCTCGAAGTTGACAGGCCAAATTTTGCCTGTCAACATTGTTACCATTTCTGAGCTGTATTTGGACAACTTTGTTGTCGATGCGGCATGGTGGAGCCCTCCAGTCCTCCTCACCAATGAACAACATGTGATACCTTCTCCTCATCCTCCTCCTGCTCCTCCTCCTCCTCCAAATGCCTACAGATTAACCCAGACTCTTAGCTCATCATAAATGCCAGGCATATTTACTACTGTCTGAACCTGCTTCTGTTGTCCTGCTGCCTCCTCTAGCCAGCAAGATTCCTGCTCCTACTCCCATCCCAATGGGGCACCATTGTGCTACCGCACATCTTGGTCATTACCAATGTGATGGTAAGTATCATTCCATTTTTTTTTTTTGCTTTTTTATTTTCATTTTCCTTTTACAGGTACAAAAAGATACGGAGTAGGCCAGACACTAAATAATTTCACTCCTGTGTTAACAGGTCTTCTGCCCTGATGCCTCATCCTCAGCAGCAAGCAAGCTGCCTCCTTCTCCTCCTCCTCTGGGGCAGCACTGTGACCTTACATGGTCTGGCCATTGCTAATGTGATGGTAAGTATCATTCCAGTACTTTGTTTCTTTCTTCTTTTCAGTTTTCCATTCACAGGTACATGCTGAGTCCATGCTGTGCGCCACCAACTATGGAAAGGAACAATAATTTCAGTCTTGTCTTTACAGGTGACAGCAATTGTAATAAAACTGATTATGTATATACCATGTGGTCACCATAGTGGTCAACTGAAGAAAAAATGTGTCTTCACAATTAACAGCTGGGAGTTCATAACAGATATACCTTACAGCCACCATGGTGGTAAAGTCAGGCTAAATTACTATTTTTTTCTTCACAGGTGACAGGTATGGAAAGAGTGGGACTGAACAATGGTTCTATCATGTAGCCACAACAGTGACATAGTCAGACTAAATTTTTTTTTTCTTCGCAGGTGACATGCATAGTATTTATTTTATTTAGTTTTTGTTGACTGGGTTGGTGCACAAGACAAAAGCATTGCCTATTTTCAGGCATGACCCGGGATGGTTACAGACAAATTGAACATCAAACTACAATGATACAAGACATCAAACATTATAAGCAAGATACTAGGGCAACATGTAACACCTGAGCAGTACAAGGATTATAAGAAAGAAACAGTTGAACAATACAGGGGGTATAAGAAAGGAACCAAATAAGTACCGCAGTAACATGAGATATAACAGATCCATTCAAAAGATACAGAGAATCAGGTACACGAGCATTTATCATTAGCCAGAAGTAGTTGGCAGAGACCATTCTTGAAGACGTAGTGAGACTTGGCTCATCTAAATGTCATTGGAAGGGAGTTCCAAAGCTTGGGTCCAAACATTGAGAAAGCATGTTCTCCCATCTAAGTGGCACATTTAGGGATGTCGAGGAGAGACTTGTCAGTTGACCTCAGGGAGTACGCCTGTGAGGTGAGATTGAACATGCTGGCCAGCGACTCTGGTACACCGGCTCTAATAATATTATGCATGGAACAGCCAGCAATAAACAGTCAGTAAGAGGATGGGGAGAGCCAGCTGAGGTTAGCATAGAGGACACAGTGGGGGGTTGCCTGGGCAAATTGGCAGGGAAAATTGACAGATGTTGTTATAGTGTGTGTTCCATTTTCTTGACACCCCTTTATTAGCCTCCAAGTAATGTACAGTATCATCCCATATCAGCTTTACAGCATGGATTTAGGGGAAGTAGGTCATGCCTTACTAACCTCATGAATTTCTTTGAACTGGTGAGCCAGGCTTTGGAGCAGGGCATCCCTGTTGATGTGCTGTATTTAGATTTCTCGAAGGCTTTTGACTCTGTGTCTCACACAGAGTTAATAAAGACACCAACTGGTATAGGACTAGATAATAACTTGCTGTGCTGGATGGGATCATGTTTGGAAAATTGGAGACAGAGGTTTAATGTGAGGGGGTATCTTTCAAGCTGGGCCAAGGTCACTAGTGGGGTCCAGCAGGGATCGGTCCTCGTGCCACTATTGTTCAATATCTTTGTGGCATCTCTAAACTGTAGCAGACATACATGGATGAGTAAGTTTGCAGATGATGTCAAAATAGGGTCACAAGTAAACTCCATGGAAGATGCTGTAAAATAAGATAAGTTGGTAACATGGGCAGGAGACAAGAAACTCTCCTTTAATGCTGGCAAGTACAAGATAATGCAGTTTTGTAATACTCCAATATTGGGACCTCCCAGTAGTCCCTAGTGTCCTCAGTAGATGCCCAGATGCCCCTTGAAGTGTAGGTGGCAAGGGTGGTGGGCCAAACTGTCAGGAGCCCATGCAAATTAACTGCTTGCCTGCTGTTTTAAAACATTTTTTTTCTTGCTTCTGCAGCCTGCCCAGCATTGACACGAGTGTGTGCCATCCTCAAGTCCAGTGCGTGCTGGGCAGCTGCCTGCCTCCGTGGTCACTAGGGACTTGGCATTCTGAACACCAGAGAAGGTTCACTAGGTGGCCAGTAATGGCCATTTTTAATTGAATGGTGACCAGTGGCAGCAGTGGTCAGGAGAGCACTTTTAGGGACCTGACAAAGAAAAGTAGCCAAGAAGAAAAGTTTTGCGGCCACAGAATGGAGAGAGGGGATGCAGGACGGCAAAAGCAATGGGAAAAGTGTACTGCAGTCCTCTTCTTGTCATTACATGTCAGTCCAGCGGGTTGAGCAATAATAATAATAAATTTTATTTATAAAGCACAATAACAAAACTATCGAAGCGCTGTACATTTCTAATAACAGACATTCACTGAATTAATAAAACAATTAAAAACCTAAACTATGTAATTATATATATTAAAATATAAAGGAAAGCATGAGCAAATAAATAGGTTTTTAATGTAATTTTAAACATAGAAACATAGAAACATAGAATTTGATGGCAGATAAGGACTGCTTGGCCCACCTAGTCTACCCATTTCCTTACCTAACGGATAAGCTGCAGGTCCCAGTTAACCAACAGCCTACTTCCTCCTGCCCCCCACTAGAATTGCCTTATGTCTATCCCATGCATTCTTGAATTCCCCCACTGTTTTTGACTCTACAGCCTCCTCAGGAAGGCTGTTCGATGCATCTACAACCCTCTATGTGAAGAAATACTTCCTCACATTACCTCTGAGCCATCCTCCCTGTATCTTCAAATTTTGCCCCCTTGTTCTTGCACATCTCTTTATTTGAAAGATGCTACCCTCTTGGACTTTGTTGATTCCCTTGAGGGACAGAGTAATAGGGAAAGCTGCATGTGGGGGGTGTAGGGGGACATAGGCAGGGAGGGATGAATGGAGTATGGGGAGGGGGTGCAGATCCTTCAGTAGATACCGAGCGGTCTGCAAACTCAAGCAGACATGATAGACCACAAGACTTTTTTCTGCAGGCTCAGTTGTATGTTTCTATGTTCATATAATTATATAAGCAATAACACATGACAAGATATGGGTTATGCTGTAATAATTACATGCCCCGGTGGGTGCTGTGGGATAAGGCCAAAGCTTGAGTGCCTTCGACCACTATAGGGAGTGTAATAATTACAGAACAATCCCCAAGCCCTAGAATATGTTATTGAGCATATACAATGGATTCTGAAGTAAAAAAAAATAGTTTATCATTCCCGTACTGTAGTTAATATACCATGTTGGCTTGCCAAGAATCTGGGGAAAGCTGTCCACTGTCTGGCGCTCTCGCATCCGATGAGGTAGAGAATTCCACAGGAAGGGAGCATCAAAGGCAAAAGCCTGAGCTCCCAAGGTCTTCAAAGGCACCCTGGGAATCTCTAGCAATTCCTCATCAGTTGAGTGGAGCAGTGTTCTGGTAGTCCATAGTGGCAGCAAGTCAAGAGAGCAGCAGTCGACCATGGTGAGGGCTCAGTACAGCCTCGTTTGTTATTGTATTTTTAATTTTAAAAGTAAATTTTCGATCCCACATTGGTGGCACCCACAAGTGGGGCCACATCTCCAAGCAGTCAATGTCAGGCCAGGAGGAGCATCGGCATGTCAAGGCCCCAAAGTCATCCATCCTACTGCCTCCCTCCAGAGCCAGCAGCAGCAGCACCTCATGCCTCCTCACTCCAGTTCTTCTTCCCCAGGCTGGGGTGGTGAGTCAGCAGCAGCACAAACTGGCATGCACTGACCACAAGAACTTTAAAATAAATAAATAAATAAATAAATAAATAAGAGTTTCAGCACTGGAGGGCACACAGAGGGACAGCCAAGAGTGGGGATAGGCAAGGCCCCATAGGGAAGGACCGCCCGTGGGCAGGCACATGTAAATATATTAATTTATTAAAATTAGTCCCCCAGCAAGTACTGTAAGCAAAGGAGAGGGGCGGGTTGCATGTAAATTAAGTCTCCCTAGAGCGAAACTTAGGGCAAGACTGGCCCTGGATAAAGAAATAAATGAATAAAATCAGTAAAACTGCGGCCAGGGGCAGAGCAAAGCCCCAGTGTAACAGCCAATTTAGCCAGGAGGGCTAATGGACAGGGCTAGTAAGCACAACACTCAAATGTATCTTTAAAAATACTAATTAAAAGGGCCAGTCAGGGCAGGGAGGGCACCAGTCTAAGTTGTAGCCATGCTAGCCAGGTGGGCTAGGGAATTAGAGGCTTGTTAGCCAAAAGTGGTTTTATCATTTTATTCAGTTACTTGAGCTCCACATGGGCCAGATAGGGTAAGCAGACCCCAGACTTATAGGGACAGTGCCCCAGTATGGAGAAAGGTGGCCAGTAGCCAAGTGGCCACCAGTAGCCCAGCCATGGCTAGTATTTAAAGAGTGCAAAATTCTTCTATTTTTAAAAGTGTACTCAGGTGTTAGCCTCAGCCAGCAGCAAGGGAAGGGGAGTGGATACATAGTTAGCCACCCCAGCAATGTAGTAACCTCAGCCCGAGCCAAGGGCTAGTAACCTGTATAACTGCCCCATAGACCAATGTCAAGGAGGGACAGTTAGTGAGGGATCCTTAGCATGCCAGCTAGCCAGATTACCCTCAGCCTATAGGGAAATCCTCCTATTAGGCTCCTTCATACTCAAATGTCTGTGGGGGGGTACCCCAGGGTCCCCGTGTAGCTAGTTATCTAGCATTTGACATGTTTTTCCCTTGCATCACCTTCTTAGAGTGCCTGTTATAGATGACATTCTGTGGAACATTGTGAATTTTGAAAAAGGCAAAACTTTTTATTGACATTCAGCCTGCATTTAAAGGGACAGTGCCTGTACATAACAGTGTAAATGCCTTTCTGCTCAAATTTACCTTGGTTATTTCAAGAGACTGTTGGATAAACCCTGAATGTGCCCTGCATGAACTAAAGTGCCCTTTCTGTTCAAATGTGCCTTGTTTGCTTGGAAGACTGTTGAACTAACCCCAAACTTGCTTTTCTTGTCAAGAATTGCTTTGCCTCCCACTGAACTGCTTACTCGGTCAAAAATTTCTTTGCCTAATACCAATCTTTTCATCTGATTCTTGTTCAACTTCAGACCATCACTAGCAATGACCAACCAGAGACTGTGCCTGCCATCCTTCTTTGGCATCTTCCTTAGTCATCCTCCCTTATTGCCAAGTTCGTTGTTTCCTGCCAGTTCCAGGTGTTGTCTAGGTCACTAGTGAGTGCAACAATCAGTTTGTTGTTTCCCTTTCATCAGCATCTTATTTTTCCTGGGATCCTGCTTCAGCCCAGAGGTCTTTAGCAAGTTTCATCTGCATCTTGCTTTCCCTGGGATCCTGCTTCAGCCTGGAGATCTTCAGCCAGTTTCATCTTCATCTTGTTTTCCCTGGGATCCTGCTTTAGCCCAGAGTTCTTCAGCCAGTTTTGTCTGCTTCTCATTTTCCCTGGGATCCTGCTACAGGCCAGAGGTGTTCAGCCAGTTTCGCCTAAATCTCATTTTCCCAGGGATCCTGCTTCAGCCCAGAGGTCTTTAGCCAGTTATATCTGCATCTTGTTTTCCCTGGGATAGTGCTTCAGCCAGTTTCATCTGCATCTTGTTTTCCCTGGGATTCTGCTTCAGCCAGTTTCATTTGCAACTCATTTCCCTAAGGTCCTTCATCAGCCAGGAGACTCTACAGTTGCTGCGGCTCTTGTTCCTCGGCTTTCTGCATCCCAGTTTCCCTGCAGTCCCACTTCAGTCAGGAGGCTTTACTGTTGTTCGGGGTTCTTGTGCATTTTAGTTCTTTTCCCCCTTCATTTCTCCCAGTTTGGCTAAGCCAGCCAATGAAGTACACTGATGACCACCGCTCTCAATCCTTGGTGAACACTTTGTTCTGACTTTTGGTCTATGCTAGTCATGCTGTTATAGTGTAATAGAACAATAGTATGATAGAGTGATAGCATTATTGAATTACAGTCACAACCAAAGACATGGTCAGATATTTCCTGAAATTTCTGTGATATTTATAGAGAAATTTCCTGCTTTCTGCATTTCCACAGTAGGCGCAGCAAAGGGAAACTCTTTAGAAATTTTGTGAAATAGCTGGAAATATCTGACCATGTATGTGGATACTACTGTATAGAAGTATAGAGAATAGAGTTATAGAGCATAAGGTTATTGTAGAGTATACAGAATAGAGTTATAGAGTATACAACTGTGTAATTGCCCATCCTCTTTGGTGCTTTGTACCTAGCTAACCTTTTCCATTCTCTGAGTTTGTCTCCTGCCTCTCCTTATCCAAGCACCGCTACACCATCGGTCAAAAAGAATCAGTGCTTTATACTTTGGGGCAAGAGATATCATAGCCAAGTATAGAATGAGTGGAGCTGAATTAAAAGTAATAGAGGAGCAGAAAGATCTGGGAGAGTTTATCAACAATAAACTGAAATTCGATAGGCAGTGCAAGGAGGTCATAAGTAAGAGTAACAAAATGATGGTCTGTAGAGCAAGAAACATCAGGAGCCAAGACAAAGAGGCAGTGATGCCACTGTACGGAGCCTTGGTGAGGCCTCACATGGAGTACTGCTTGCAACTTTGGGCTCCAAGTAGTAAGGTATACATTAGAAAACTGGAGGCACTGCTGAGAAGGGCAACCAGGATGGTTAGGAATGTGAGGGAGAAAGACTATGATGAGAGGTTGCAAGAGCTAGACATATACTCACTTCACCTTTGTCAGGTCTACAGAGCCTACAATGATAAAGGTCTGTGGGAGTGCTTGAGCCTGGTTAAAAGGGAGGTTAACAGGGATATTAGGGGTCATGAATTGATGCTCGGGGGGAGAACTATAAAGGAAACACAAGAGGTCACTGGATCAGTTTAAGGGTGGTGACAGAATGGAACAGTCTTCCAGAGGAAGTGATTAGAAGTCCAAACATGGATCAGTTTAAAAAACGACTAGATAAAATTATAAAAGCCAGGGAAGAGTGGGATTTACAAACTGAAGGGACAATTCATAATGGCTAACTGCTGCTGACTTGGAAAAAGACTATGAAACCTAGGAAATGCTGTATGAGAGGCTGGGCCTTGGAACACCTTGTGCAATGGCTGGCCTGGGCCTGGGTCAACTTGGTTTGGATAGTGCATATACTGTGAGTGTGGTCAGTCACGCACACTGGATACTTTACTAAGGTGTACCTAATGTTCCCTTGTCTTCACATTTTATTTATTTATTTAAACTTTTGTTAACCAGGTAAATGTAATAAGCCAAGGCCTGTTTTCATACATGATCTGAGGCTTTTTTAAGTAGCCAAAAAGATGTTTAGAATAAATATGCATAAAGACAAACAACAATACAAATTATGCAACACATTTACAAATAAGCTGTGAACAACAGAATGCCATGAGCTATTGCTTACAAATGTTATGACTAGCATAATTATGTAAATGAGTAGGCAAACAGTTCCAATTTTTAGCAGCACATAATGATATTGCATGTTCACGCCTCCCCCCACCCGTTCTCTTCTTGTCCAGGAACCAAAACTTCTCCTCCATCTCCTCTGTCTGGTGCACTTTCATACATTTCAAGGCTGCACCATCACCAATGTGATGGTAGGTATCCTTTCAAGAAGTTTTTTTTTTCTTTTAATTTTTTAATTTTGATTTCCTTTCTAATAAAAAGATTAACTGCAAAAAAAATGTGTTTTTCTTTCACAGGTGCACTGTAACCTAATATGGAATGAACTACAGTCTGAATAATTTCTATCTTGTATTCACATCAGGTCCAGGGACACTGGGTTACCATGATTGAGAAAAGGCAAATTCCATTTTGCAGACTGAAAAAAATGGTACTGTCACCAGTGTCAGCAATACCAAAATCTGTTTTTACCAGTGTTTCATTTTGTGATATGTATTTCACCATTGTTTTACTCTGCCAGCATGCTTTTTAGCCATTGTGACCTCTACTATTGTAGATCTGCCTTTGTACCTGTTAAAAGTATCTATAATATGGTCCATTTGAATGAGCTCAACCTGTACCTCCATTTGCTTTGTCACCTATATGTTCTGTATACACTCCTTCTGCTTTATTTATCCCTATCCACCCCAGTATTCCAAATGTATTCTGTGCGTGTATATTGTATATGTGTGTCAGTTTGTTTTTGCCTGCTTTGTATTCTGTCATGCCCCCCACCCCAGAATAACATTTGGAAGCCAGCCTTGTCTGAATGTGCCTTTGCTGGTCAGCAATGGATTCATGATTATAAAAAAATATATGCTGACTATATTGAAATGAACTGCAGCATTGTAACTAAGAAATAGTGTTTATAATAAAAATGTGCAAGCAGATACACACGTGTACAACACAATGCAACAAAACAATGATCTCCAGCTAAAGTAAATAGAGTAAAATTGTGTTCAGATACAAACAGTGTAAAACAGTGCAATTCTCCAGCTAAACTAAAACCTGTAAATACAGTAGTGTTCAAACAGATACAATCATGCAAAACAGTGCAATTCTCCAGCTAAACTAAAACCTGTAAATACAGTAGTGTTCAAACAGATACAAACCTGCAAAACAGTGCAATTCTCCAGCTAAACTAAAACCTGTAAATACAGTAGTGTTCAAACAGATACAAACATGTAAAACAGTGCAATTCTCCAGCTAAACTAAAACATGTAAATACAGTAGTATTCAAACAGAGAACAAACATGAAAACAGTGCAACCAATGATCTCCAGAGCAACTAAAACCTATAAATACAGTAAAATAGTTTTCATAATAAAAAGGTACAAACAGATACAAACATGTGCAAAACAGTGCAACAAAACAACGATGTGCAGCTAAACACTTGTAAATACAGTAACACGTGTAAAAGTGGTGTATGAAAAATGTGGAAATTATAGAAAACTGTAAAAAGAACACATGAAATATTTGTAAACAAAACCTATATAGAAATATATACCCCAACTATACAAAAGTGGTGTAAAATACAGAACATTGCATAATAAATTGTAATAGAAGTAAAATCTGCATGAATATGCAGACATGTGCAAGAAGTGGAACCAAAATAAGGAAATGTGTTGCAATGCAGCAGAACAGTAACCTAATTAAAACATGCAGCATAAATTGTAGAACAGTGTCAAAACAAAAGATTGAAAATTAAACCAAACTGAACTATGGTAATAAAAGCAGACAGCAGAAAACCATGAAAAAGCCAACTATACATTGTCACTTATTATACATAAACATAGATAATGTCTCAAAATTGTCCACCAATAAGTTCCTCTGTTGATCCGTGTGGATTTGCCCATACATTGAGAATGAGGGTTCAGCATCTGCACAGGAGACAGGTACCCAAATTGCTTGTCGGGCTGCTCTGGCTAATACTGGTAGAAGACCTTCCAGTGAAATCCAGTACTGCCTGACATCAAAATGTGACCATTCTGACAGCTCTTTTAAGTCTTGCTTTATATACAGTTCCCAATCCTTAAGAGCAGTGTTCTGTAGGGTGCAAAGGGACATTTCCTCAGCATACTGTTTGAAGTCCCTGCTCAGTTTAGTGAGATTAAATGGGTCCAATATATGGCAACTTTTAATAAACAGAGCTGAAGGACTAGACCCAAAGTGCTTTACCAGTTTTGCCAGTGATACAGAAAATGCTTTTTGAAAAAAGACCACTTGGTCCTGCTTGCTCCGTTGCTTAAGATTGTTGAGAATCTCATCAGATCTTTCTCCAAAAGTCCAGTTTTGTGCAAGCCTGCCTCATAGCTGGTCCAAATTTTGCTGAGTGTGTCATACTGTATACTGAGCCAGCTAAGGGCTTTTCTCTGGACTGCAGCAATTCTATTGTCTACATGAGGTCTGTGCAATTTTCCGCAATGAATGCTGTGTGCAGCTGGAGCTCTGTGAACCAGTCATCAAATAATGTGTGCAATGAAGTTATGGAGTTGGCATCACTCGAATCTTCTTTGAAGAAATCTCTGAGCTACTGTAGGGGGATGAAGTAGTGTTTGACAGCCTCAAGCCAAGTGTTCCACTGAGTAAGGATAGGAACTGGTGGCAATGTTTGTTTCTCTACTCCTCTCTCCTCCAGAAATGTATGTATTTCCTCTTAGCTTTTGGAGACTGCTGAAAAGCATATTTGATTTGGGCAACCAGCTTGTTGACCAGTTCAAAATGATCTTTCCATGTGTCTCCTACTAGGGATTACACATGTGCCCAGCAAGCCACATAAATAATATGGTCTCCAATAATGCCTTAAAGAGCATCATAAAGCATTTGATCATGTAGAGTGCATTATTACTCACAAATGCAATCACTTGTTCCATTCCTATTTTATACTTCTGAAGTGTCTTCATATCAGTTTGTGCAACTGTTGAGTGGTTCTAATGTTGTCAGCTCTGTCGTTTTAGCAATATAAGACTTGCCACCCTCCATCACAAAAATAATGTTCAGAATGCAGCTAGAGTCTGTGTCAGTTGAATCATCACACATCACTGCAAGAGTTTTCCCTCTTACAATCTCAGTAAGGTCCTCCTCCATTTGCGTTTTTATTCTTGGCAAGTAGTTTTGCCACAGTGTGTCCACCTTCAGAAATGCTCCGATTCCTTTTATGTACTTTTCCATCCAATCTCTGAGACAGGGCTGATTCAGCTTTGCAATCAGGATGTTGGCACCACACCAAGTCTTCAAAGTGTCCATCACAATTTCCTCACAAGCAGCTGCTGCAGAAGTTGTGGCACCAAAGCTAGTGTGCAGAGTTATCTGTCTGGCATTTGTGTCATTCTTTAGACTTGCATTTGTTGTGTGCTTTTTGCTGTTGCAATGATCTACAACCTTATCCTTCCGAATATAGTCAACCGGGTGGTCAAAGAAGCAGCAGAACATCTTTCCTCCTTCTTCGCACATTTCATCAGATTTGAATTCTACTGCATGGTCTTTCGCTGTGACACTACAGATCTTTACCATTTTCTGTGGTGGTTGGGCTGCCATTTTGTCATGTAGTACAGTTGTCTCCAAAGAACTACAAATCAATCACAGTTTAAAAGACTAAACAAAGCTGCAGTATAAGACTAATATGTTGCCTAGGTTCAGGACTAATTCCAAGACATTTCAGATTGCATGTTTAGACTGATTAGAAGTTACAGATGAAAGCATGAGAAACTTGTAATTAATCTTAGATCAGATGCATGACCGATTTCTCAATCAGCACCTACAGTCAAGAAACAAATTTTGCAGTTAATAATGGGCCCATGGATAAATGAGTCAAGTGGAGCAGCTACCAGAAAAGCTGTCCCCAGAAATTCATAATCAAAACAAATATATATTTCATTTAATCACAGACCACCATGCAAGAGAGTCAAGAGGGGCAGCTATAGAAGCTGGCCTGAGAAATTCACAAGGAAGACAAATACTGCAGGTAGTTGCAGACCATGGATGAGTGTGTCAAGTGGAGCAACTACAGAACAAGCTGCCCACAGAAATTCATATTCAAGACATCAGTATTTTTATTTAATAACAGGCCACCATGGATGAGAGTTGAGAGGGGAAGCTACAGAACTTGGCCCCAGAAGTTCACAAGGAAGACAAATACTGCAGTTAATTATGAACCATGGATGAGTGCATGAGGTGGAGCAACTACAGAAGAAGATGTTCACAGAAATTCATATTCAAGACACCAATATTATCATTTAATAACAGTCCAACATGGATGAGAGTCGAGAGGAGCAGCTACAGAGCTGGCCTCAGAAATTCACAAGGAAGGCAAAAGTCAATTATTTGCAGGGCATGGATATGTGTCAAAAAGAGATGCTCTTTTCTAGTTAAAACAGTTAATTTAACATTGTATTTTTGCTCTACATGATGAGTGTGGCTGTTTGTATCCCTGTGCTGTCTATGGTTTGGCTGGCAAACGCTCTTCTTTCTGTGAGTATGTTTGCAACAAGAGTCTCAGAATCCTTGTTCCCCTCCTGCTTTGTCTTTGTGAGCTGTGGTGCCCTCCTCCACCCACTTCAGTGTATAACATGTGCCAATTTACCAGCTTTCAGACTCTCTTTCACAGTACCCCTGTAGCGCATGAAACTATCTTCATATTCCTCAGCCTCCCTTCAGTGCATAACCCACTTGCAGACTTAGCCCTAGCTTGCAGCCTCTGTTCCTGTGCTTTGTGCATGACACTTACTGCCAGCTTGCATCTCCCCCACCCACAGAACCTCACTCTGGATTTTTTTTTCTCCTTTTGAACTGCCCCCCCACACACACTTCTGGCATGATGCGCCCGAGTTACAGAGGCTCACAATTTCCACTGTAGCCAAGCGTCCAAGCTACCACAGTGCAGTAAATGCACTTCCAGACAGAAGTGCTGGCTACACAAGTACATTTTCAGGGCTTGAATGTTTTTCTACAGAAATACAGAAAGGCAATATTTCAAGTCCTGAACACATACTGAATTTTACCCTCCCACCACAGCCAGCCACACCCCAGACATCTCCTCCCAAACACACACAGCCATCTCCCCACAGCACCAGTGCAGCCAGTCCCTACCAGCACATCAAAATGACCAATTCACCACCACCACCCAATAACAGGCAATCTCAAAACCTCATCCAATTGAACCTGGCCAGCTCACCCACAAAAACAGGGCCATTCCCAACCCAGGGCCAGAAATAATGGCCATGTCAATTTCCCATACCAAGCGGTCACCAGGGACCTAGGTGCATAACACAGGAATCATCCTTGTCTTGTGTGAACCAGGACTCCATAAAAATATATGAAGAAGACCATACATTTTAAAGATTATATTTTTACAACAGAAATTCACACCAGGCAGCAATGATAAAGTCTAAAATCATAAAATCACAAAATTATTATCTAAACAGACACACAAGCACACACACACACACACATATACATGATAAATGATGTTTGATCAAATCAAACTGGAAGCAACATCAGATTGCAAACTGTATCTTTTAAAAAGTTCAAGGAGTCACAGCAGGGGATCTTCATAGCCAGCAGCAGCTTTTTTGACCTAGAGCACAAACATTAAAGAAAGTTAATGGCCAATGATGCACACAGAAGACTCGCCCAAACACCCACTATGCAGTGAGTCCCCATACACCTATCCCAGCCACTCACCACTAAAAAACAGCAGACACCCGAACTTTGTACACACCCACACACACATCAATATCCCTCTCACTGTCTCTCAACTGAGTGCAGAGACTCAGATACATTTGACTTACCCCTTCTCTCTTCACTTTGTCAGGGATCCATATGGTGGGCAACCAGGTACAATAGTTTAGGCAAGTCAATGCCCCTTTTTTGACCACCACCCACAATGTTCTGCTGCAGTCAGAAACAGCAGTACTCATTACAAGGCCATTTAGGGGCCGGGGGGATGAAAATCCACTCTTCCTTAGATGCGACATAGAGTACTGCCATTTCAAGGAATACCCTGGTACAGTCTAGAACAGGCTCTCCATCTTTCTGGAGCAATTTTAAACTGGGCCCCGAAGCACTGCAAAAGGCACATTACCACAGGAACAGTCAGAACCATGATCCTCACTGGTGTGCCAGGATCCAGTCTTCACACTCCAACCCAGACAGGAACTACCATAAAAAGGTGAGCTAGCCCCTAACACCTCCCCCCATGACCAGTCCCCCGAAAATTAAAATTCAATAAAAGTCCTTGAATTGTCATTGGACCGAAACCTCACCCTGAAACTCACAACCAGACACCCACACCTACTTACTTGATGAGTGGAGCAGAGGAACAAGCATGAGGTGCTGGGAGCAGTCAGTGTTTGCTGGTGGTTCAACATCTGAATGAATCTGTAGCAGTGCACAAACCTTAAGGAACGGCGTTGATGAAGAGTTCACCTTCCGACTCCAAGCAAGATGGCAACAGCAGTCTTTCATTGATTATCCAAGTTCGACAGTAGTGGTGCAGCTCAGCAGCCCGCACCCCTTCGGGTGTGATGGAAGCAGTGGTGCAGCTCGGCAGCCACCACCCCCTCGAGTGTGATGGCAGCAGTAGAGTAGTTCAGCAGTCCCCCCCACCGGGTGTGATGGCAGCAGTGGTGCAGCTCAGCAGCTTCCACCCCCTCGGGTGTGACAGCAGCAGCAGTGCAACACAGCAGCCCCCATCTCTCAGGGGTGATGGCAGCAGCAGTGAAGCACAGCAGCCCCTACCCCATCAGGTGTTACAGCAGCAGTGGTGCAGCATAACAGCCCCCTTCTCTATCGGGTGTGATGGCACCATCAGTGCAGCACAGCAGCCCCCTTGGATGTGATGGCAGCAGCACTGCAGCTGCGCTGCCCCAACCTCCTCAGGTGTGATGGCAGTAGTGGTGCAGCACAGCAGCTCCCACCCCTTGGGTGTGATGGCAGCAGCTGTGCAGCTCAGCAGCCCCCACCCCCTTGGGTGTGATGGCAGCAACTGTGCAGCCCAGCAGCCCCAACCCCCTCTGATGTGATGGCAGCAGCTCTGCAACTCAGCAACCCCCACTCCCTCAGGTGTGACAGCAACAGCAGTGCAGCTCAGCAGCCCCCACCCCCGCTGGTGTGCAGCAGCAGTGGTGCAGCTCAGCAGCCCCCACCCCATTGAGTGTGATGGCAGCAGCAGTGCAGCTCAGCAGCCTCCACCCCCCTCGGGTGTAACAGCAGCGGTGGTGCAGCTCAGCAGACCCCATCCCCTTGTATGTGATGGCAGCAGCAGTGCAGCTCAGCAGCCCCCATCCCCTCAGGTGTGATGGCAGCAGCGGTGCAGCACAGCAGCCCTCACCGCCTCAGGTGTAACGGCAGCAACAGTGCTGCACAGCAGCCCCCATCCCATCGGGTGTGACAACAGCAGTCATGCAGCACAGCAGCCCCCACCCCCTCAGGTGTGATGGCAGCAGTGGTACACACAGCAGCCCCCTCAGGTGTGACAGTGGCAGCAGTGCAGCACAGCATGCCCCATCCACTTGGGTGTGACTGCACTGGCTGTGCAGCTCAACAGCCCCCACCCTCTCAGGTGTGACAGCAGCAGCTGTGCAGCTCAGCAGCCCCTACCCCCCTCAGGTGTGACAGCAGCAATGGTGCAGCTCAGCAGCCCCACCCTCTTGGGTGTTATGGCAGCAGCAGTGCAGCTCAGCAGCCCCCACCCCCCTCAGATGTGTCAGCAGCAGCGGTGCTGCTCAGCAGCCCCCTCAGGTATGACTGCAGCAGCGGTGCAGCACAGTGGCCCCAACCACCTCAGGTGTGACCGCAGCAGTGGTGCAACACAGCAGTCTCCATCCCCTCGGGTGTGATGGCAGCAGCGGTGCAACACAGCAGCCCCCACCCCCTCAGGTGTAATGGCAGCAGCAGTGTAGCACAGCAGCCCCCATCCCATTGGCTGTGACAGCAGCAATGATGCAGCACAGCAGCCCCCACCACCTCGGGAGTGATGGCAGCAGTGGTGCACACAGAACCCCCTCAGGTGTGATGGCAGCAGCAGTGCAGCACAACAGGCCCCATCCCCTAGGGTGTGACAGCACTGGCTGTGCAGCTAAGCATCCCCCACCCTCTCAGGTGTGACAGCAGCAACTGTGCAGCTCAGCAACCCCCACCCCTCAGGTGTGACAGCAGCAGCTGTGCAGCTCAGCAGCACCCACCCCCTTGGGTGTGATGAAAACAGCAGTGCAGCACAGCAGCCCCCACCCCCTCAGGTGTGATGGCAGCAGCGGTGCAGCTCATGGTGGCACCGGCCCAATGCCATCTACCAAAGCTTGTCCGTCAGTGCCCAGACATGAAGTAAGCTGAACAACCAGACGCTAAGGTGGACTCCCTCGGTTCAGTCCTATCTAACATTTAGCTGCCTGAATTGATTTATTTGTAAACAAAGTGCATCCTGCTAAAAAAATCCACAACTGATCACTTTAGTGAGGATGATAATGGAGAGATACAATCTCCCAAAGAATAAATTAACTGGTCACTTTCTTACTCGGGCTCCATGAAAAGGGAGCCTCTCTATTTTCATTGCGGAGCTTAAACTCATTAAAAGAAGTTCTGCCAGCAGAAGTGAAGCAGCATGGGGTCATACCACTGGATGACAAAACTGCAGGGCTGAAAATGCTGCATCGAAACAGCGCCGCACCAAAACAGAGTCAGGCAAAACATCAACCTGTTCCGTGCACCATGTCCCATCAGCGTGAGGGGCTCCCCCCCTGAAACTTGAATAAAAATGCAGGGGGGGCAGACTTTGGGGATGGGGGAGAAGCTCGGGAGGGGAAAAGTTTGATTTAAAAAAAACATTCCAGCAAAAGTTGCAGCAGGGGACACTTTGCTGGGAAGGGGGATCCAAACCACAGTCACAGGTCTCCTAACTATGCTGTGTGCTGGTGCCCCAGCCACTTCACCACGGGAGCGGCTTGACCAGGCGCCCAGCACATGGCACCTTCTCCTCTCCTTACATCAGTGTTCAGCAACAGGGGTAGCAGTAAATCCCTATCACTATTCTACCCATGTTGCTGTGATTTCAAGTGCTGCATGTACAGTGCGGTTAATACCGCACTGTCTTACATGCACTGTATTGACCAGGTACCAGGTAAAGCCCCAACTGCTGCACAGATCGAGGTTTCACCTCTCCTGTCCCCCCTGCAGGCACCATATTAAATTAATAATCTTTGTGCCTGATCACTATTAAAAACTGGTACGTGTATCCTCTGGTGTGCCCGGCACTGCAGCTTTGGCCCTCATGAACATTCCGCGCTCTTGCTCATAACACCATGAACTGATGACGCTGCCTTGCTCCATCCTCAATAGTGCAATAGTGCCCTAGGCATACCATGGGATTTAGGAAACCTCTGCAAAAATAGCACTGCCCATTGGTGATATAAACTTTGTAAAATCTCCATACATAAGGGCACTATTGAGGGCCAAGGCAGCATCATCAGCTCGCAGTGTTATGAGTGAGCCTACTGGATGTTCATGAGCACAAAAATTAACATGCTGGGCACACCACAG
Source organism: Neoceratodus forsteri (assembly GCA_016271365.2). NCBI lineage: Eukaryota > Metazoa > Chordata > Ceratodontiformes > Ceratodontidae > Neoceratodus > Neoceratodus forsteri. The sequence continues at coordinate 1,231,489,340 of CM057459.1, read as the reverse complement.
CATGTATCAGTTTTTACTAGTGATCAGGTACAAAGATTATTAGTTAAATATTGTGCCTGCAGGGAGGACCGGAGAGGTGAAGCCCCAATCTGTACAGTGGTCATGTCTTCACTGCTGCTGGCAGTTCTCCTTTAAGCACTAGTCATCTCCTAAGTTATCCAACCCCACCCAGGCAAACCTGGATTGCCTTGGCACTAAGGCAGTCCTTACTACACCACCCAGGAGAGCAGACGCCACAGGAAGTTTGTGTTAATGACACCTCCAGATACCCACACACAGCTACACCGGACCCACCCTGAAAGATAAGTAGCTGGCTTGTGTTTTTTTATTATAACCTATGACAGTGGGTGGAGGGCTGGGTTGTGGCAGCCTAGGTTGCCGCTAACACTCCCCCCCACCAACTACTTCACAATTGTCTCATCCTACTATGTGATGAGTCACACATGATGTGACTAATATGAGAACATCATGTCATGTCTACTATTTCTGCACTCTACATGTGAAAAATGAAAACAATTCATGAAAGAGCACTTCAAATCCAAACTCCGGAAGTCCATCTCCTTGCCAGTCTGCTGCTTGTACCAAACTTAACCTCATCTGAAAATCAGCATATCACTTAACTGCCTCTCCCTGCTTTGACTGGGAATGCTTTTTGTCCTCCCTACACCCCCCTTCTTCCTCTCTCCTATTCCACACCACCATCTACCCATTTCCTGTCCAGTATACCCCACACTACCACTTGCCCGTGTCTCACTCCTACATTCCCCTCTACCTCCATACATCCCCTGCCAACCCTAACTTCCCTCTCTCCCCCCGTCCTTCCTTGCCACCCACCTGCCCTTGCCCAAAACCTCAACTTGGGTCTTTGCACTTAACTCCTCAGTTTGTTGCTCGTTGTGCCCCACTACTGGGAAACTGACAATGCCTCCAGCAGCTTCATTTATATTTTGACATATAAAATTTGTAACTTGCATTTTGCTGCCCTTTTCTTTGTAAACTCTATGTTAGTTCATGCTACTACTTTGTTAAAACTGTCTGCTGCAATTCTGCTGTTGCAACAAAATGTATCTTTTAAAACTGTTGATGAAGAGCTGGCCCGGTGGGGCTGAGAGTTGAGGCGCTGGACGCCACACCTCACGCCATGCCGGTGACCTGGGTTCAGGAATGAGTCCAGGCTGCTGGGGGTCGGCAGGGGAGGGAGAGGATTGAGCATCTGGAGGACAGCTCTCCTCTCCCAGGAGGGACAGGGATCCCTAGACGGTGCTCAGCTGCCCTCTGGCGGAGGCCGGAGATGCAGCAAATGCTGATGATATAGAGAAGGGGTGGGGGAGTGGCAGACATTGGTTCCATGCCTTGACATCAGGGCTCTAGCCACTCCCCAAGAAACAGGGGAAAATGCCCTTCAGCTCCAGTGGAGACAGAGCACAAGAGCTTGCACTCAATCTGCGGCCACCCGCCTGGCAGCTTCCGACTGATGCTACTGACTGCTCGGGGTGTTGGGGCCCACCTTGTCCCTGCTCAGGGGGTAATCTGAGGCTACATGGGTGATGGAGGGCTGTCCAGGCAGGGCGGACCACAGAGGGATGACTCCTTGGTGCTCCCAAAGAGACCAGAGCTGAGGGGAGGAGAGGAGGAATAAATACAAAAATAAAAATAAAAAAATAATAAAACTGTTGAAGTGGATCCTTTTTAAATGAGCTCTTAGCTCAAAGGCTGTAATTCCGACTTCTCAATAAATTAATAAAATAAGAACAGTTTTGGAGAGGCGCAGATGAAACTTGGTTAACTTAGTTTGATGAAATTTAATAATGTTTTTGTTGTCCGAGTGTGTGTCTTGATTTTTCTACACACACACACACACACACACACACACACATATGCACACCGCACGTGCACACACAGACACACACACACACACACACACACACATGTGCATAAAAATCACATTAGTACCCAGATAAACTTGGTAAGAATCACATATTCTGTATCTGAAGGCAGCCTACCTTCTAGATATTCAAGAATCCCCTAGATAGAATTTAACTGATGAGTACCCCTCACCACAAATGCATAGAAACATAGATGTTGACAGCAGATAAGGACTGCAAGGCCCATCCTGTCTTCCCACTTCTTTTTCTACCTTATGAATGTGCCATCTGCCTTTGCTCTGTCAGTGGCCTATCTATTCATACTCATCTGTATTACTCCCTTACGCCTCTCCCATGCCTGTTTGAAGCACTGCACTGTATTCATATCCACCACTTCCTGAGGTAGGCCATTCCATGCATCCACCACCCTTTCTGTGAAAAATAACTTATTAACTTTGCCCCTTAATCGTCCTCCCTATAATCTCATGCTGTGTCCTCTTGTCCTGCTACATTTCTTATATTGAAACATGTTAGACTCTTTCAGCTTGTTAATGCCCTTAAGGTGTTTGAATGTTTCGATCATATCACCTCTCTCACCCTCATTTGCTCTAGGGTATACATATTGTGCTCCGTTAATCTGTCCTTATATGTTTTCTGATGCAGTCCCTGCACCATTTTGGTTGCCCTTCTCTGGACTGCCTCAATTTGGTTAATACCCTTGTGAAGGTGTGGCCTCCAGTACTGCACATGGTACTCCAGATGGGGCCTAACCAGTGTCTTGTAAAGAGGGATTATTACCTCCCTCTTCTGACTTGTGATACCACTGCTAATACACCCCACCATTCCCCTAGTCTTACTTACTGCTTAAGTGGTCTGCTCGGATGATTTCAGGTCATCAATGAGGATGATGCCCAAGTCTCTTTCTTCCCTTGTGACTGCCAGCAACTCCCCTCCCAGCCTATAGGTGGCTTCAGGGTTTCTCTTCCCTATGTGCATGGTCTTGCACTTCTTTGTGTTAAACCCCAGTTGCCACTCTTTCGACCATTTGGCTAGTTTATCCAAATCTCTTCTCATTCTACCTACCCCATCTGGATCATCTACTCTGTTGCAAATCTTGGTGTCATCTGCAAACAGACAAACCTTACCCTCCAGTCCATCTGCAATGTCACTGATGAAGATATTGAAGAGGACTGGCCCCAGGACTGATCCCTGAGGTACCCCACTTGTGACTTGCATTTCTTCTGACTGTATACCGTTTATCACCACTATCTGTTTTCTGCCCATCAACCAGTTTGCCACCCAGTTGACCAACTTCTGACCCACTCTGAGTCTAATCAGCTTATTAATCAATTTTCTGTGTGGAACAGTATTGAAAGCTTTGCTGAAGTCAAGGTAGGTGACATCAACTGCTACCCCTTGGTCCACCACATCTGGTTACCCAGTCAAAGAAATCTAAAAGATTAGTTTGACAGGACCTTCATGTTGTAAACCCATGCTGTCTTGGATCCTGTGCTCCTATGGATTCCAGATGTTGCACTATCCTTTCCTTAAGGAGTGCCTCCATAATCTGGCCAACTACTGAGGTAAGACTGACTGGTCTGTAGTTTCCTGCCTCCTCCCTGCTACCACTCTTGTGGAGTGGGATCACATGAGCCCTTGTCCAGTCTTTTGGGACCTCCCCTGTGCTCAGGGTCTCACTAAACAGTTCTGCTAATGGTTCTGATAGTTCCACCCTTAGCTCTTTTAGTATCCTGGGATGTATGCCATCAGGTCCCATTGCCTTGTCCACCCTGAGCTTATTGAGCTCTTATAGGACCCTTTCTTTTGTAAAGGGACTAGTGCACACCTCCCTCCTTCCCTCCTGTGTTTTGGATGTTGTAGTACATGATGCTAATTTATTTCTAGAGAACATTGAAGTTTTGACCCCTCTGGGAAATAGTGATCATAGCACCATCACATTTGTGTTAAAAACTGTAGTACATCATACTACCTCTGAAATGACTGTTTATTTTTATGACAAAGCAGATATTGATTCAATTACTTCAGAACTGAAAAAATATGATAAGGAGTGTTTCTTTAATACACATCCCATTTCTGAATGTTGAGGCACATTTCATCACATACTAATTGGTCTGAGAGACCGATATATTTCACTTAAAGTTAAAAATTTGAATTAAAGATACTGCCCTAAATGGATGAATAAAACATGAAAAAAAAGTATCAAAAATAAAAATAAAAAATACTCTAAGTACATAAAAAACAAGTATGTTGAAAATTGGAACTTATATTTGCTTAGTCAAAAAAAGTTCGAAAGGGCTATACGTAAGGCTAAAATCAAGTAGGAATATCATTTAGCAGCTAATGCTAATAATCATAATAGAAAATCTTTCTTCTCATACGTGAATTCACTCAAAAAACCATCCTGCCAAGTTGGCCCACTGCAATACAACGATCAGTTAATAAATTAACCTTGTGATATGGCAAATACATTCAACAAAAAATGTTGTTAAATATTTCAAACTTCCCATAAAAAACTTACTCCAGTTGCATGCACTGACCCACCTATTATTATCTCAAAGGAGAACATTTTATCCAAATTATCTTTGCAAAAAGGTAAAACTAGCACCTTCCCCAATTTTCTATCAGGCCATTATTTATTTTTACTAAGACATTCCCTTGTTTTTCCGCTTTGGTTATTGTTTAATAATTGTTTAGCCCTGAATTTTGTTCCTGGTTCATGGAAAACAGCTTGTGTTATTCCATTTCACAAAAAAGGGCCCAAAAATAATTGGGAGAATTATAAGCCAATCAGTTTAACATCATCTCTCTGTAAAATACTGGAAAGCCTAATAAAGGACATAATTTTCCCTATTTCTGACATTTCTGACACATCTCAACATGGTTTTAAGAAAGGACATAGTTGTCTAACTAATTTGATGTTTTTTTATGAGAATGTCAGCTATTCACTAGATAAGAAGATACCTTATGATGCAATTTATATCGATTTTAGTAAGGACTTTGATGCCATGCCACACTGGGCCTTAATTGAAAAATTATATAATCTAAAAATCTATGGATTTATTATTAATTGGATTTCAAACTGGCTATCTAATAGGACCCAGCGTGTAATCATTAATGGCCATTTACCTGATATTTTTGATGATATTATATTTATAAATTAAAAGAGAATAGAGACACTTAAAGCTAGGCTAGAAGAGGTATAATTTATGGCAAATTTAGAGGCAATAAAAAAGAAATGACTGGAATAAGATGAGAGAATTAAACAGACTACTATAAAGAAATTTTATCACAATACAGTGGAGTGGGCTTCCCCATTCTGTTTGGGCAGGACTAGGGGATTCTGTTTTCTGATAAGTGTGTGACTGTAATTGGCTGAGTGTGTACCTTAAGTACAGGCATCACATTTTAGGGAATTAGTGTGGTTTGAAATTCAAGTGTGTTTCCTAACTGCCATTCAGTGGGCGTCCCCATTTTGTTTGGGCAGGACTAGGGGATTCAGTTTGCTAGTAAGATTCTGACTGTTTGTAATTGGTTGAGTCTGTACCTTAAGTACATGCATCACATTTCATGGGATTAGTGTGGTTTAAAATTTAAAGTGTTTTCCTAACTGCCATTCAGTGTGGGCTTCCCCATTTTGTTTGGGCAGGATTAGGGGATTTGGTTTGCTGGTAAGTTTGTGACTGTTTGCAATTGACTGAGTCTGTACTTTAAGTACAAGCATCACATTTCAGGGGATTAGTGTGGTTTGAAAGTCAAGTGTTTTCCTAACTGCCATTCGGTGGACTTCCCCATTTTGTTTGGGCAGGACTAGGGGATTCAGTTTGCTGGTAAGTTTGTGACTGTTTGTAATTGACTGAGTCCATACCTTAAGTACAGACATTAAACTTCAGGGGATTAGTGTGATTTGAAATTCTAGTGTTTTCCTAACTGACAGGAGGATGGGGAGCTGATTGTTTCTGGATGCTGCCAGGAGTAATCCCACACATCCCTCAACCCACCCACCCTAAGGCTCTTACTCTTTATGTAGGGCATGGGATCATAGGGGAGTACACCAATCAGTATGTACCTACCTGGGAAGGAAAGGCGCTAGTAGTTAAAGGCTAATCAGGGAAGGCCACAACAGACATGTTGGGAGTGGTGTAGTGCAGTGGCTGTGGAGTGGCTGTCTTCAGGGAGAGATTCTAGAGGTCATGATGCTGCCCTATCTGCAGGCACCTCTCCAGGTTGAGGGAGGAAGTCACCTGTCTCTGAGCTGAGCTGGCCAGGGTACAGGGGGCTTTCATCGTCACTCAGAGACCACCAAGTCCACAACCGAAACCTCAAAGGATGCCCAGGAGGAGGAGGAGGAGTAGTTGGATCAATGTGGGCTCAGGGAGGGTGCAGGGGGTCTGAGGCACATCCCTCAAAAGGTCCAGCTAACTAACTCCTGTGCTGTTTTGGAGGAGTGTGATAGCCCCACGGGTTCACCCACAGCTGAGACCAGGAAAGATGAGCATGTCCTCCATGATGCAGCCCAACTGAAGGGGGTAGAGAACCCCAGAGGAGGAGGAAGCTTCTACTGGTGGTGGATTCAATTGTCCAGGGAGTTACTTTAGGGGAACCTAGCAGGAAGGACATGGTGGTCAAGTGAATCCCAGAAAGCATAGCATGGAGGGAAGGGAAGCGGATCAATAGGATCACAAGGGCAATAGCAAGGAGGGAGGAACTGGTTGTCATTGTCTACCTGAGGATGAAGGACATGGCAGCAGACAGGGTGGAGTTAGTCAGAATACAGGAAGATTTCAGGAAGCTGGAGGAATGGAGCCTGAAGCAGGTAGCACACTTCACCTCCTTCTTGGAGGGTTTACCTGTCCATGGCAGGGGGAAGGCTAGGCCATTCTACATCCAGAAATTCAACTACTGGTTGAAGGAATGGTGTGGAAGGGAGTTGTTTAGCATCATGAGAGACTGGGGCCCAACCTGGATCGATGCTAGCCTATATAAGGATGATGGCTTGCATCCATCCAGAAAGGGGACTTCAATCCTGAGTGACAAGTTTGAAGGTTTCAGCAGTGAGCATTTAAACTGGCCAAAGGGGTGGAGCCAGGAGGCTTAGTAATATCCTCCAATGGCACATGCAGGAAAATAATTTGATGGCAAGCACAGCTGAAGTTGTCAGAGGGAGGCCAAAGAGGTGGAATCATGACCACACAAGAAAGGTAACTAGGGTCAGGGAAGGAAGCAGGAGAGCAGTAAAAAGGGCAAAGGGAGTAATCTAAAATGTCTAACATGCACAACATGGAAGGCCATGGTAACTAATGCCTGCAGCCTGGGAAATAAACTCCCGGACATAGAGGCCTTAATAAAAGAAGTAGACCTGGACATAGCAATAAATGAAATCTGGTACATGTAAATCATGGGTGGAAAATCAATGTACCGGGTTATACTCTGTTCAGGAGGGATCAGGTGGTTAAAAAAAGGAGGGAGTCATCCTATATGTCAGGGAGAGTATAAAGGTGACACAGATGCAGGGTAAGCAGGGGAAGGCTGAAGCATTGTGGGTCACCCTTGAACCTGGAAATGACACAGCAATACACACAGGGGTGATATACAGGCCTCCAGGACAGGGGGAGAAAGTGGACAGGGAACTAGTGAATGAAATGCACAAGATGGCAATGAAAGGTGAAATTCTGCTGATGGGGGATTTCAGTATGCCAGATGTGGATTGGACCACCCAGGCTGCTGCTTTAGCCAGAAGCAGAGGCATTCTAGATTCCCTGCAGGAGGCAGGACTCAGGCAGCTTGTGCTTGATCCACCATGGACAGGGCAATTCTGGATCTAGTGATGACCAACAGGGATAGAATCACAGATGTCTAGGTAGAAGGGTAACTGGGATCCTTTGATCACCACATAGTGTGGTTCAGCATGGGGACAGGGACTCAGTCAAGTCACACTAGATCAAAGGTTTTGGATTTTAAAAAGGCAGACTTCGCTGAAATGTAGAGAGGTGTCAAAATAGCCCTGGAGGAAAGGGGAAATAGGAGGGGGAGTGAAAGAGCAGTGGGAGCACCTAAAAGGAGTCATAGTGGAAGTGACAAACCGATGTATCAGATTGGTATCAAAAGGTAGCAGAAGAAGAAAGCCACTATGGTTCTCGAAAGAGGTGGCAGGCAAAGTAAATACTAAAAGGGCAGGGTTCAGGAATTAGAAGGAAACCCAAAGGGAGGAGGACAGGGAGGTATACCTAGAGGGCCAGATATTCAAAAGGGTTGCGCCATGCACAATAGGGTTGTGCCTGCGCAAGTCCGAACTTGCTCCATTCTGCGATATTCAGCAGGAGGCAGTTGCGCCACTGAAAACAGGCTGAGCAACAGCACAATGCAAATAGATGCTGAACTGAGTGAGAGGAACCATGCATAAACTGCACAGTCGATATTCAGCCGGTCTGTGCAGAGTTGTGCAGGCGCAACCCCAACCCGCGCCTGCACAACTTTGAGCCCAAAAAGGCTTAAGTTGAGGCCACCCACAGGTGAGCTGCTGCATTGCAGGGTGCAACACAGCAGCTGCCACCTGTGGCTGGCCCCTAACCCTCCCTGTGCCCCCCCAGTCATACCTCTCAACTGTCCCTGATTTTCAGGGACATCCCTGATTATGCCTCAGAACTTGTCTCTGTCCCTCATAACAATTGTATTGTTGTGACAGAACACTGGGGATTGTAAGCAGAAAATATTGTTATATATTAAGTTACAGATTCCTTCCTATTCAGAAAATGCATCTTACATAAATCCCCCCTAATTCTATCAGCTTTCTGAGTGTATACTACCAAATCATAAGATGTGTCCCTGATATGGGGTCTGTGTCCCTGATATTGTAATGTCTTGTCCCTGATTTATGAGACGAGAGGTTGAGAGGTATGCCCCCCGGCAGCCCGGTCGCGGCATAGTTTAACCCCCACCAGCCCGATCGCGGGCAGCAATGTATCTCCCCCCTCCGAACACATCCCTGGTGGTCCAGTGGACCATAGATCCCGATCGCGGGATGTAATCATAACTTCAAACATAGCCCAGGTGGTCAGTGGACCAAAACTCCCGATCACAGGATGTAATTGTGAAACACCCAACACATCCCTGGTGCATAGTGTCCCCACCCACCACCATGAAGCCCCACCACCCCCTCCCCGCGGCGGCGGGCGGCAGCATCCACCTGCCTGCCGCCCGCCACCGCCGACTGACTGCTGATGGGGGCTGCCGCCCGTTGGTGAGAGCAAGAGCCAATGAGGTGCAGCCCATACCGTACAAGACAGTCAGTTTGTGAATGAATACTTCATTCACAAAACTGAACTATCTTATGCGGCTGGAAAACTGCACGCATCTTGCTCTGCACCAAGGGCATGCAGCCCTAGTGCTGCAGTCAGTCGGCGGGTGGCACGGGCGGCAGGTGGGTGGGATGCTGCCGCCCACCTGGCTGCGGGGGAGCGGGGTGGTGGGCTTCATGGGTGGTGGGTGGTGGGACACCAGGCACCAGGGATGTTGGGGTGTTTTATAATTACATCCCGTGATCGGGAGTTTCGTCCACTGGACCACCAGGCTATGTTTGGGGTAATGATTACATCCCGCGATCAGGATCTACGGTCCACTGGACCACCAGGGATGTGTTCGGGGGGGAGACACATTGCTGCCCGCGATTGGGCTGGGGGGGTTGTTTTTAAACTCATGCAGCCTGCGGTCAGGCTGGTGGGGGCTGGTGATGGGGATTTTCACACTTTTGCCCGCGATCGGGCTGCAGGGGGCATCAGTCCCCGATGGCTGCTGCCTGGCAGGGCACCAGGCGCAAGTCCTCGGGGATCAGCGCACCTGCATGCTAATGGCATGCAAATGGGGCCATAATCAGATGCAAATGGCCCCCCCTGCGCCTTGCATGAATTATGGCCCCATTTGCATGTCACCTTTTGAATATCGGGATTTTGCACATGGCACAATGGTACATGCGCCACCGCGGATTGAATGCTCCACTCTGACAACTTGCAGTGGCGCAAGTTCCACTGCACCATGCACAGTGGCTGTGGCCGGGGGTGATATTCAAGGTTGCTCAATAGCACAACTCCTTTGAATATGTCGAACCCCTCACAACTATTTTGCAGAGCACAGGGCTTGCGCCTAAGAAGAGCGCAGTTTGAATATCTGGCCCTGAGTGTCTAAGAGAATTAGGGAGGGTGGTAAGCAGAGCAAAGATATGGACTGAGGAAGAATAAGTGCAGACAGTAAAGAAAGGGGACAAGACATTCTACAGGTACAGCAGCAAAAGAAGGAAAACCGGGGGGGGGTAGTTTCAAAGGAGAGGAAGGGGAGTGTAAGGAGGGAAACATGGATAAGGCAGAAATACTAAATAAATACTTCTGTTAAGTATTCATGGAAGTGGGGCAGAGACTGGGAGAGGGAGAGACAGGGACCACTGCTGAGCAGCAGATGCCAAGGGTGGGAGAGGTGGACACCAGTCCATTCACAGGGCAGAGAGTCCTTCAGGAAATCAATAATTGAAGGTAGACAAAGGGATGGGGCCAGATGCCATACACCTGATGATATTAAGGGAGCTGCAAAGAGAGCTAGCAGAACCTCTGGCAGCCTTGTTCACTGAATCATTCAACATTGGAGTGGTGCCAGAGGATTGGAAGAAGGCACATGTGGTCCCTCTACAAAAATCCATCAGTAGGGAGGAGGCAGGGAACTATTGGTTGGACACCCTCACCACAGTAGTGGGGAAGATCATAGAGATACTGCTTAAAGAAAGGATTGTGGGACATCTGGAAGCCATCAGAACCTAGGACCTTAAGCAGCATGATTTCACAGTGGGTAGGTCATGTCAGACAAATCTGATAGATTTCTTTGACTGGGTGATGAAAGAAGTAAATTGGGGAGTGGACATTGCATACCTCGATTTCAGCAAAGCCTTCGACACAGTCCCACATAAGAGTCTGGTTGGGTAGTCTGGGCATTAGAGATAAGGTAGTAAACTGGGTTAGGAACTGGCTAACAGACAGGCAGAGGATGCTGGTAAATGGGGTACAATCTGGGGAGAAGTGGGTGACTAGCGGGGCATCTCAGGGATTGGTCCTTGGGCCAGTCCTGTTCAATGTCGACATTAGTGACATTGCAGAGGGGTTGGAAGTAAAGGTCTGCCTGTTTACAGATGACACCAAAATCTGTTACAGGGTGGATATTCCAGAAGGGGTAGAGAAAATGAGGAAGGACCTTGGGAAGCTTGAGAAATGGTGTAAGGGTGGCAACTGAGGTTTAATGCAAAGAAGTGCAAAATTATACACCTGGTACATAGAAACCCTGGAAAGAGATACAGGATGGAAGGGGGGAGTTACTGACAGTCACCAAGGAAGAAAGGGACCTGAGGATTACTATTTCAGATGACCTGAAAATGTCAAAGCAGAGTATAAGGGCAGCAGAGAAGGCCAGTGTCATGCTCGGGTGCATGGACAGGGGTATCACCAGCAGAAGATGGGAGATACTGATGCTGTAATATAAAACCCTGGTCAGGCCTTACATGGAGTATTTTGTTCAGTTCTGGGGGCCACACCTTTGAAAGGACATTAATAGGCTGAAGATGGTCCAGAGAAGGGTGGTACAGGGCTTACATCACAAAAGTTATGAGGAGAGATTAAGGCACCTCAATATGTATTCACTGAAGGAGTGGATGGAGAGAGGGGACATGATATAAACATTCAAGTACCTCAAGGGCATAAACAAAGTGCAGGATGAAGACATCTTCCAGTACAGGAGGAGAACAGCAAGAACAAGGGGCATGACATGAAATTGGAAGGTGGCAGGTTAAGAGGGAATATGAGTAAGTTCTTCTTGATGGAGAGAGTGGTGGAACATGGAATGGTCTGCCACAGGAGGTGGTGGGAGCAAGCATGGTGGTTGGTTTTAAACATTCATGGGACAGGCATAGGGGAACCATAGAGGTAAAGCAGAGGGAGAGTCAGAAGCTGTAACCAAGTAAAGGGCTTACGGGCAGACTAGATGGACCTAGCAGGCCTTGTCTGCTGACAATTTCTGAGTTTCTTTTGTGATAAAAGGGTTTATAGTTACAAGAAATTTAATGTACATAGAAATATACAGACACCTGATAGTTGGACAGAGAGTGATTCCATTTATGCACAAGACTCACAGAGGGAACAAGATCATACAAGACAACATTTTTTAGACAAAGGACCACCCCAAAAAGAAGGGCTCAGGGAAGGAGAATTAGAACACCATTATGATTTATGCAGGAAACCCCAAACAAGCACACACCAGGAGAATGAACACTGAGTAGTTAGTGGTCAAATAGGAGGGGGAATTAGTACAGGCCCAAAAGTACAGAGACAACAAGAGTGTGTGCGTGTGTGTGTGTGGGGGGGGGGTTTACAGGAGCCAACAATAACCAAAATAATACCAATATTAAATTTAAGCTTGAAGACTCTTAATGAAACAGAAATTTATATCCTCAGTCTGGGCCTGACCTTTGCACTGATCTGTCTAGTAGACCTTTTCCAGCTGGAGGTGGATCTCAACTTGTTATTTCATACTTTGAGGCTGAAAGCTATGTTTAGTGAAACCAATCAGATTGAAAAAGAAAGCACTATCGTTAAGAGGATACTCAACTTTAAATCTAATTACAATTCCCCTGGGAAAAGTGCGGATGTAGATACCTTTGTTAGTTTACTGGAGCAGGATCTTATGAATTTTTCTAAAGAGCAAAGAAATATTTTTCCAAAACATAACAGTTTGAATGTTGAAGAAAGTCACACTTTGGAAGCTTTGAGTAGAGATCGGATGATAATAGTAAAGGCAATTAACAAGGGAGGTGAAATTGTGATACAAAATAGACAGCAATATAAGGAAATATTTTTATGATTACTAAACTATGCAACAAATTATAGATTATTGGAGTGTGACCCTACAAAACAACTAAGAAAGGAAATTAAGCACTTACCCATGTACTGCCATTGCCTGAGCTAGACACTACTCCATAGTTATCACAATTTGTTCTTCTACCTGCAGTGTTGTCACTTTGTTGCAAATACAGTAATTGCTACTCACTGGTGAGTTTCATGGTTCCACCACTGTGACTGTCACATTGAAACATAGAATCTGCCAGCAGATAAGGACCACTTGGCCCATCTAGTCTGACCATTTTCCCCTGCCTACAATATCACCACAAATCCTACCTCAACTCCGGCCTATTCTCCCACAGCCTTTTATTTTCCCCTATGATTTCCTTATGCCTATCCCATGCATTCTTGAACCCCACCACTGTTTTTGCCCCCGCTGGAAGGCTGTTCTAAGAATCCATCACTCTTTCAGTGAAGTATTTCTTCACATCTCTCGTGAAGCTACCCCTCAGCTTCACACCATGGCTCCTTGTTCTTGAGCACATTTTTTTTCTGAAAAATTCTTCCCTCTTGTACTGTATGTACCCCAGTAAGACATTTAAAGGTCTCTATCACATGCCCCCTGTCCCTTCTCTCTTCTAGGGTGCACATATTTAGGTCCTTAAGTTTCTCCTAATAGGGCTTCTGATGCAGCCCCTGTACCATTTTAGTTGCCCTCCTTTGGACAGCCTCCACTCTGTCTATGTCCTTCTAGAGATGTGGTCTCCAGAATGGGATTCAGTACTCTAGGTGGGGTCTTACCAGTGATCTATACAGCATCAAAACCACCTCCCCATTCCTGCTGCTGATACCCTTCTCTATGCACTAGGGCTGGGTGGACAGTTCTGCAGGAGTTCTGGACCCCCAGATCAAACCTGCAATCCTTGGACCTGGATAAATATGGTTTTTGATGCAGAAGTCTGGTTCTGGGCCCATGGAAGTGCCATTTGCACCATTTTGTGTATTGTTGCCTGGGGGATGTCATCGGCACACTTGTACCACATACAGGCAGTAGGCAGCATCCAATCAGGCAACAGATGGTCACGTGACACACTCATGGTATATAACCATGCTGAGTGTGCAACGTGGCCCAGATGAGAGGAGGATGGTTGGAGGAGCACCTCGCTCACTCACGGCAGCAGGCAGCCACCAGAAGAAGATGCCAAAAGGAAAAAAAAACAAATATAAAAAACATTTACATTTTTGGAAGGAAGGGAAGAGAAACTAGAAGAGAGAAAGGAGACTTTCTGGGGCAAGGGGGGAGAAACTGATCATCAGGGAAGGGGATGGGTGGGACTGGAGAAAGGAGGAATCCAGAGGGACTGGGGAGATAGTGGTGGCCTACGTGGCTGCTGGGGGGGAGGCAAAAGGCAGTCAGTGTAACTATGTGACTGTGTACATGAGCAAGGGCAGGCTGGCAAAATCTTTGACTTGTGCCATTGCAGAAGATCAAGAGGAGAGAGGGAGAGACTACTGGAGGCCCAAGAGAAACTTTTCAGTTACAGAAAATCACAAATGAAAGTTTTTTTTTCTTTTCTTGGCCTCAGACAGTGTAGCTGTGTGAGCATGAGCAAAGGGCAGGCTGGCAAAATCTTTGACTTGTGCCATTCCAGATCCAGAGGAGAGAGGGAGAGACTACTGGAGGCCCAAGAGAAATTTTACAGTTACAGAAAATCCCAAATGAAAGTTTTTTTCTTTTCTTGACCTCAGACAGTGCAACTATGTACATGAGCAAAGGGCAGGCTGGCACAGTCTTTAACTTGTGCCATTGCAGATCAAGAGGAGAGAGGGAGAGACTATTGGGGGCCCAAGAGAAATTTTACAATTACAGAAAATCCCAAACAAAAATGTTTTTCCTGGCTTCAGTGTGGCTGCGTGTACAGGGCAAAGGCAACAGGCTGGCAAAATAAATCTTTGACTTGTGCCATCCAGAGGGAAGGGAGAGAGAGAGAGAGAGAGAGAGAGAAGAGAGACTGCAGGGGGGCATAGGAGAAATGAAACAGTCACAGAAATCCCAAATATTTTTTTTTCCTGGCTTTTCAGTGTGGCTGTGTGTACAAGGCAAGGGCAGCAGGCTGGCAAAATAATTATTTGATATGTGACATCCAATCACGAATCCCAATCATTTGTTAATGTTCATTGACAATTTCATCCATGGGAGAGAGACTGCAGGGGGGCCTATGAGAAATATAAAAGGCCCAGAAATCCCCAAATAAAAATTGTTTTCCTGGCTTCAGATTGACTGTGTATACAGGGCAAGGGTAGCAGGCTGGCAGAATAAGACTTTGACTTATGCAGTCCAGGGGGGGGGAGAGAGAGAGAAAGAGAGAGAGAGAATGCAGGGGCCCATGAGAAATTTAACAGTCCCAGAAATCCCAAATAAATTTATTTTCCTGGCTTCAGTGTTGTGTGTACAGGGCAAGGGCAGCAGGCTGGCAAAATACATCTTTGACTTTTGCCATCCAGAGGGGAAAGAGAGAGATGGCGGGGGGGGGGGCCATGAGAAAATTAACAGTCCCAGAAATCCCAAATAATTTTTTTTCCTGTCTTCAGTGTGGCTGTGTGTACAGGGTAAGGGCAGCAGACTGGTAAAATACATCTTTGTCTTGTGCCATGCAATCACGAATCATGATCACATGTTAATGTTCATTCACAATTTCATGTATTAAAAAAAATAATGTTCAGACAAACAACATACAAGTTGATGCACATGTGCTGCTGGCTGTGGGTGTCCCAGTATATTATCTGACTTTGTGACTCATAGCAGGCTGTTTACACTACAACACAAGTAAAGTACAACTACTGTACACACAATTGTCCTCGTGATCGTCATCATCATCATCACTCATTCCCCATTATTTCTCCTTATTATCATTAGTTGTATAGTATATTGAGTTACATTAGGTATAAGCATTAACCAACCCCCAGTGTAGGACTGTGCTGCATGCGGCTATGCACCAGATGTGTCTGCATCTCCAGTTCAAATTCTGAGGCATACTTAACAGTTGCTGAATTTTGTCACTTAACAGTAACTAACTGTACTGTAGGAGTCAGTCAGGTAATCTTGGAAGGAAGTGGTGGTGGACTACTGTGTTGTCAGTGTGCTGTGTACAGTCATGAGTCACAACAGTAAATTTGTCCCTGGCCTGTGGGTGGGAGTCATCAGGACATCATGTTAGTTAGAGGAATATTTTTTTACAGGTTAGAACACTAAGAAAAAATGGATCAAAGTCTTGATGAGGTGCATTCTATTTCTCAGGTAGGCAGTGGCACTGCAAAAAACAGCAATCATTTTGAAAAGGGAAAACAAAATCAAACCCCAAAAAGTCATTTTTTCACATATAAGGATTCATCTTCCAAGTGAATGCTTGAATCCAAAACAGGTGAATGTCTCAGATCATCATCAGTCCCAAGTAAAAACAAAAGTTATGTAGTTAAAAAAACTAAAGGCTTCGTGGGTACTACCCACAGAGGCACCCAGTGCTATGGAACAATTGCATACTATGCTACTGCCAGTCCCCCACTATCATCTGATTCTTCTGAGGTTGAACCCGACAAGTGTAATAATAAAGATGAAGAGAATGATCAGGCAGCACAAGGTTTACTGGAGGGGATGGAAATTGGAGATGAGGAAGTAATAGGCAGAAATGTTTTGGTTGTGGAGTGGGGCAGTAGGAATAACCCACCAGAGGGACAGGTCCAAGTAAAATCCTGGGGGGGTGAAAACCCCTGAAAAGGTGACTGAGGAGCCATGCCTTTGTGGGAAAAAAACTAAAATAATATCATCTTTTGTTTGGTCATACTTCTCCATTAGTGCTTCCAATGAGTTGGTAGCAACATGCACTATTTGTAAATGGCCAATGAGCAGGATTAAAAAGGAAAAGAGCATTGGGAACTTCAGCACTGAAAAGGCATCTAGACAGATGTCATAACATTACTGAGAACTCCAGTTGTGAGTCTCGAAGAGAAAGTGACAGTGATAGCTCACTACACTCAGGGGTAACTCCCATAGATGAAAGCAGTGGCAGCCCCCACAACACTACTGAAACACCTCCACCACCACTTCCTCCCATTCAAAGAACTACTCCTACTGTTACTGAAAGTGGCCATGTGTTCAAAAGCCCTCCTCCTTCAAAGAGACAGCTTGCCATCTCAGAAACATATGAGCGTAAAGCCAAATATGCCTCGACTCACCCTGTTGCTGTTGCAATAATCAAAAAAATTTCAGAAATGATAGCTGTTGATTTGCTATCATATAACGTGGTTGAACATATAGGATTTAGGTGGCTTCTTGAGTACCTCGAATCTCGATATAGTACACTGTCGTGGAAATACTTCTCAACAACAGGGATTCCAGATCTTTACTATGTCTTAAGCAAAAAAATTAAGACACATCTTGTATAATGCTGTTGGGAGGGTGGTGCATCTCACAACAGATATCTGGACAAGCTGTCAGCCTGAATCCTTCATGTCTGTCACGGCACATTGGGCATGTTTTGATAATTCACTTGGGACTAGGGACAGTGAAGCATCATAGTTTGCTGTTCTAAGAATGTTTTATTTTCCATCTGAACATACCTCATACAACATCATTGAAGAGCTTCAAAAACCAATACAGCAATTGTTCACTTCACAGGGACTGTCAGTTGGCTTTGTAGTTGCAGATAATGGATCCAACATAAGGAAGGCCTTGGAGGCGGGGAACTTTGTTCATGTCTGCTGCTTTGCACATTGCTTAAATTTAATAGTTCATGGTTTTCTCAATGGCCACAGGGAGATTAAGGTTCTCATTAGCATTGCTAAAAGAACATGCACTCATTTGAATCACTCAAGCAAAGCCCATTACTTGTTTGAAAAAATACAGCAGGAGCACAATTTACCTTTGCACAGACTGTTCCAAAGGCTGCTGGAACAAAAGAAAGTTGTCAGGCAGTACACCTTGGAAAATAACATTGGTGATCCAGATGTCTGTATTACTCCACCACAGTGGGTCATGCTGGAGTTTCTAATTTTCCTGCTCCAACCATTTAAGGAAATCACCAGGGAGGTTAGTGCAACAACAGCAACTCTAAGCCAGGTGATACCCCTAATAAAAATGTTAAAATTCAGGTTGAATCTGATTTGGGAAATGTTAGAGAAACAAGCCAGTTCCATGATCAGACAGGCTGCCAGCGGTGCTGCTGACACATGCAGGTTGCCCACCAGAATACAAGATCTATTGAGACGTATGATCAAAAAAGTTGAAGAAGATGACAAACTATGTAAAATGCTTCATTCTGAGTACTACATTAAAGCAACAATCTTGGAGTCATTATACAAATCGAAGCAACTATTGAGTGATGATGATGACACTTGCTTCAAGATAAAAAACAAGAAATAATTCATGAGGTGTGTGCTGTCGTGGAACAGAGTACAGCAGCAGCACCACATTCAGAATCTTCTTCACAACACAGCACAGCATCAGGTGGCCCATCCTTTACTGCTGTAGCATTTTCTCCCTCTTACTCCTCAGCCACTGCAGTCAAATTTTCTTCACCATCAGCCAAACATAGCACTGCCCCACAACCACTTGGTTCAGCTTCATGTCTCTGGAGTCACTTAGAAGATGTAATTGTAACATCTTCATCTGCCTCTTGTAACACAGCCTCAGCACAGAACATTGCTGAAATGTACCTGGCAGAGCCCAATATCAGCTGGAATGCTGATCCTTTGCAGTACTGGAAATCCAAACAAAATATGTGGCCTGCTTTAATAAATATTGCAGTAAAGTAAATGAATTGCCCTCCGACTAGTTTCTGTTCAGAACGATTGTTTAGTTCAGCTGGTAATGTCATCACTGACACACGATCCTGTTTGTCACCAGAAAATGCTGAGTGCCTCACATTTCTCAAAGTCAACATTCCTCACTTTAATTTCACATATGATACCTGAATAAAACATACACTGACTGCTCTGAGCAGGACCTATCCACAAAACACTTTCAAGAAATTGTGCCTGTGGTGAAAATCTATTGTGCAACTGTTTCGATTTTCAGGACAAATGTACAGTGGCACTTTATAAAGATTGTATTATTGTAGGAATTGTTATACACTTCTTTTTGTGTAAATTATTCTTATTTTCTGTATGTGTATGCATTTCCTTTTTAATAATTTTTGTTTGTATTATAATGGCTTTTTAGCTATACACAATAAAACCTGATTGATTAATATTGTGAATAGGGTCTACTACATGAGGTAGCAATTAATTGCAACAAGTCAGGTCAGGATGGACTAGGTCAGGCCACTACTACTTGAATGATCACATGAGCAGCACAGAATAGAAAAAAAAATAATAACATCAGTGGGTTCAGAGTCTAAATATAGCAAGCAACTGCATTTCATGTCACAAACATACTTGGTGGTACCTGGTACCACTATCTAATCTGGAAAGTAGGGTACTGCTGTCTTCTACTACTACTACTACTATCTCTTTTTGTCCTCACAAGTCACGACTACTACTTATCACTTTTTTGTACTTATTCCAGTCCTTACTACCACTATTTGTCACTTTTTTGCCCTAAGCAACTGATTCTGACTGTACAGTTTTAATTTCCATATAGTGCATGGCTTAACAGATGCCTGAAACCCAGAAACTTTGTATATTTCTCACGTCCCCCATATTTGGCTATGAATAATTCACTGAAAAAAATGCTACTAAATTGAAAATTCATATAATTTATTGTTTGTGTGTGCATGGTATGCTAGCCTAGTTACATCTCATCTACAGAAAGTGGGCTGAGATTATTATACTACTATATTTTATTTTTGATACTTAAATTACTTGGCAGTGGCTGGCAGAAATTGTGGAGCTAGGAAAGATGTGATTGTGCTGTGTGTCATCAGATCTTCAGGTGGCAGTGGCAAACTTTTTCTATGACTGCACTGCACTTGACCAATGCGATGTGTGACTGGCTGCCTGGGTGGTCGTGATCACTATGCCTTTCGTTTTTCTTCTTTAAGGATTCAGTGTGTTGATCAGATTCAGTAGAAGTAGTTGTAGCACTAGAAAACATTACCACCTCTTGGACCATGTAGTGCACAATATACCACAGTACACCGGGGTATGCGGAGCAGTTGCATCATTCACATGGGTAGGGTGAATGGGCTCTCTTAGGGCTGCTCATTTGATCATTCATATCCATTTCTTTGCCCTGTTTGGCTCTGACTGAAACATCCATCAAAATAATACCCACACGGCACCATTAATCAAAAAAAAACTTAGCTGCCTTACAGTGCCTGCAGTTCTTGGTGGTGCTATGATATAGGTATTTTCATCTGTCTGTCCTGCTATCTCTCTCTATCTCTCTCCATTTCTCTCAGCACACTCATGTCACAGACCCAAACAGGATATGCCACCATTATAGGTCAGTTATGAAGGGGCTAGTAATGAGTGATTGCTTTTTTGTTTAGCAGTTTTACAAAAATTGTTATACAAATAATCCATTAAATTATTTCCTTTGGGCCTCTGTGTCAAATGTGACTGACTTTGGCCACTTTTATGCATTTATTTTGCATATTTTCAAATATTTGTCAATAAATCAGAACTAATCAGAACTTTACCATGTTCCTGTTCTTATTTAATAAGGGTCAGAACTTCACCAAGTTCTCTCAGCCCTTCTATTCACCCTAGCATCCCACTAGTTCTCCCTACTGCCTTATCACTCTGCCTTGTCCACCTTCAGGCCATCAGATATGATTACTCCAGGTCTCTTTCCTTCTTCATGGATGTCAGTACCACCCGACCCATTTTGTACTCTGCTCCTGGGTCTCTGTGCCCTAAGTGCATCATTTTGCCCTTTTCACATTGAAACCCACATGCTATACCCTTGACAACTCTTTGCATTTTCTCAGGTGACTGCTCATCCTTTCCACCCCCATCCTCAGGATTGTCTACCATATTACAGACTTTGGTATCATCTGAAAAGAGGCAGACCTTCCCTTCTAGCTCCTCTGCAATGCCACTTATAAATACATTAAAGAGAACTGGTCCCAGCACTGCTTCTTGAGGCACCTCACTGATCACCCTTCCTTCCATGAACTCCTTTTACCACCACCCTCTGCCACATATCCCTTAGCTACTTTTTTACCCAGTTTACCACCTTTGGACCCACTACTAAGCTACCCAGCTTGTTTACTAGTCTCCTACGTGGCGCAGTGTCAAAAGCCTTGTTGAACTCTGGGTAGGCTACATCCACTGCTCCACCATGATGTAGTTCACCCAGTCAAACAAATCTATCAGATTTGTTTGACAGAACCTTCCCCCGGTGAATACATGCTGCCCCAGGTCTTGTAACCCACTGGATTCAAGATATTCCATAATCCTTTCCTTCAGCAGTGATTCCATTAACTTCCCAACCACTGATGTCAGACTGACTGGCCTATAGTTGCCAGCTTCTTCCCTATTACCAGTTCTGTGATGTGGGACTACGTGTGCCCTCCTACAGTTCTCTGGAACCACTTCTGTTTCCAATGATCTGTTGAATAATATTGTAAGAGGTGCAGCCAGTACCTCCAGGAGCTTGCTCAATAGCTTGAATGCATCCCCTCTGGCCTCATTGCTTTGTCCACTTTCAGATTAATGAGACGGGACTCTTTCCTCTGAAAACTGAATACAGTCCACCTCCCTCCCTCCCTCTCTCCCTCCACAGCTCCTGTTACTTTTTTGTGCTCTCTACCCTTATCCTTCCTCTCTAAATACTGAATAAAAATATTTGTTCAGTATGTCTGCTTTTTCTTCCTGTCTGACTGCACAGTCCCCCCATCAGAGAGAGGAGTAAGATGGTGGCCAGGCTGGGTCGCCATCTACCTGGGCTCTGACTGAGCCTTTTTTAACTTGTTAAAACTCCTTTTTGCCCTCTTTTGTGCTAAAATACTACACAGTTTTTAGGAGAATCCATGCAGTTAGCTCACTGGATGTGATTTTCATCCAATAAGAGCTGGATTTTTAACCTGTTTTAAATTTTAAGGAAACTTAGTAAACTGAGAAAACTTAGTGGTGAGGTGTAGAAATTAAGTGATAGATAGAGTTTGCTTAGTGATTTAGAATAAGAGATAGGTTTATTGTTTTTAGTAATCCTTAACAGTGTGCTGCAGAGGAGCATTATTTTTTTCTTCCACAGCATTGCAACAGCAATTTGCAATTACAGAAAGCATTCCATTCCAGTTTGGAGAGGAGAAGTGACTTCTAAATTGTAAACAAAACAAAAAGACTAGCGCACACCTTCCCCCCCCCACGTAGCATAACATTTAAACTTTCAAATGCCAAAATTGGCTATATTTACTTTCAAGCTCCACGCGAGGAGAGGGTCCTCTTAGTTTCAGATTGGAATTCCAATTTGAGTAAGCTAAATCACCAAACATCAAGGTGGAACCCTTCAATTTAGTCCCTAACTTTACAATGTGTCAATGGCTACTAGCTAACTGCTTTTATACTGTGTTCCCAACAGGGATTTTACACAGGTGATTTAACTTTCAAATGCCTAAATGGCTACTGTGCTCCCAAAAGGGATATAACACAGACATTTTAAAGGGAGCATGCTATAGAGGAGCACCATAAACTCCCCAAATTCAAGTAAAACCATAAAAACAAAAAATAGCTGCTCAAACCTAGTCTTTTTGCTTTGTTTGTTATTTGTTACCATCTAGCAGCACAGTATAAAAGCAGTTAGCTAGTAGCCATTGAGGCATTGTAAAGTTAGGGACTAAATCGAAGGGTCCCTCCTTGACGTTTGGTGATTTAGCTTACTCAAATTGGAATTCCAATCTGAAACTAAGAGGACCCTCTCCTCGCATGGAGCTTGAAAGTAAATATAGCCAATTTTGGCATTTGAAAGTTTAAATGTTATGCTATGTGGGGGGGAGGGTGTGTGCTAGTCTTTTTGCTTTGTTTGTTATTTGTTACCATCTAGCAGCATCCCTTATAAGAAATGTGAATTCCAGTGTGTAGTAATTTAAAGGTTTGAGCAGCTATTTTTTGTTTTTATGGTTTTACTTCTAAATTGTAACCTGTCTGCTACTACTGAGATGTGAGCTGCAACTGGAAGAGACTCAGAGAAAAGCTCAGAGGACAGGTGGAGGATTTGTTGTGCCACCAGGATGTTGATGCTGGCTGAGGAGTCAGTCCAGCTGCCACTGTGAGAGCTGTGTGCCCAAAGAAGGATTCCTGCTGGATGGAGAGTTTTTCTTTGGGGTTCAACTGTCGATTGTCCTGGGACAGTTGGCTCCTGAATGTAAGCACAGCATCGTTCTCTAATTAGTGGGACTGTATGTGATCTGCTGTTTAGCAGAATATGTGATGATAGCCTCTTTCTGTATTGCGAAGATTGCTGATTTGACAGAGTGGATGGTGAGAGACCCTTTCCGTACTGAGAAAAACTGAATCCTAGCTGATGGACGTGTGACTGCTTGCTCCATAACTGCCAGAAAGGCATCCAGCTGGGGGTTTAACTTGCAGAGATTAGTGGTCAGAGCATTTGGCTCTGCTGTCAAGAGTTTGCCTCTCCTTATTGGTGACCTAGTCTTCCATCGCTCAGTGGTATGAATACTGCTGTTTTTGCTTTCTGAAGATGTTGGCATTGCTCTAGTTTGAGAATTTTATATGCAACCTTTGTGAGACTTTACTTGGACTTTCTTCTCTGCTGGTCACTGGAGGATTCTCCTTTTAATAATTAGCTGATTTATGTTTAATTTTAGTTCATTTGTTTGCTGGGGGGAAGGACTGTGGTTGGGAGGGCTACTATAAATGTGCTAGGTTAGTGGTTGAATGTTGGTTGTGTATGGTTGTTGTTTGAGAGTGTACAGTATGTGTAAGGACTCAGGTAATATGTGAATTTACTGATTGGGGAGTGTTTTGGGTTGTATTTTTGGGTGTGGGGTAATTTGAGTGGGTATTTTAATTAGGGTTTTTTCATTGGGGTGGAGTATGGGCTTAGATAGTGTGTGAGTGTGGTTAGGTTGCTATTTGTATTTTATGTGGTGATGGATGCATGGTTAGGGTTAGGTTTTATTTTGTTATTTGTTTGGTTTTAGTTTATTAGTTAAGGTTGTAGCAGGGATTTTAATTAATTAATAATAATAATAATATGTATTTTTATGGCGCCTTTGAAAACCAGGGTGCCTAACAAAGTTAAAACCACATAATCATAAAATTTCACCACAGCATAATCAACAAACATCTTAAAAACAGATAATCATAACATCTTAAAACTTTACAACAGTTAAATACTATTTCCATCAATTAAATACCATATGCTTGACTCCATAGCCAGGTTTTAAGTGCTTGTTTAAAACCTTACACAGTCATGTGCTCATGTAGCCAATGGGTTAGAGAATTCCAGAGGGTGGGGGCAGCATACATAAATGTTCTAGTCCCAGAAGATTTTAAACATACCCTCGGAATCTCTAGCATCCCCTCGTTGGCTGAGCAGAAGGCGATCGCCCAGGTTTACTAGTGAATTGCTGCATGATGTGGCAAACTGCCACCCCTCAGCATTACCTACACAGTGTCCCTGCTGCATGACCACTGCCCCTTCACTAACCTCCCTCTTCTAGCTACAGTGGTGAGGCACTGTCAGGAGGTAGGAATTAATAGGGGATGTGTTGCCTGGCAGCAAGGCGCTGTGGGTACAGTGGAGGTGAGCAGTATTGGGGTGGTCAAGAGCAGGATGCACCCTTTGGCTAAATGAAGCCAGGAGAGAGAGAGAGAGAGAGAGAGAGAGGCCCAACATGTTTAGTGCCCATCCCCAGGGTTCTCACCAGACCAAGTGGGTAGGTAGCTAGTGGGCCTGCAGTCTCCACCATTCCCCTTCAGGCTGTGCTGTGCAAATCCAGATTAATGAGAAACAAGACTGCAATTATGGAGGACTTAATCTCTTATGTCGATCTGGCTTGCATCACAAAGACCTGGCTGTGGGATGATGCTGTGCCAATTTTGGAGGTGTCTGTCCCTGCTGGGTATTCTGTAGTACAGTGCAGTGACTGTGGAGCAGCAGTCTTCTGGGAGATGTTATGGAGGATGCAGTGTTGTCCCATCTGCAGACACCTCTCTGGGCTGAGGGAGGAGGTTGCTCATCTCCAGGCTGAGTTGGCCAGGATTTGTGAGACCTCTTCTCCCACCCAGGGACCACCAGGGTCACTTCCGTTGCCTCAGAGGTTGCCAAGAAAGAGGAGTGGTTGAACCACAGTGGGCTCAGGAAGGGTGAGGGTGGTGGAACAGAGGCTCATCCCTCCAGTTGTACCTCTCCACAATTTCTATGCCATTCTGGAAAAGTGTGGTTCCTCTATGGAGGCACCCTAGCGGAGACCAAGGAGGATGCTGGGAACCTCCAAAGGAGACCCAAAGGAGGGTGGCATGGGACCCCACAGGGGAAGGAAACAACTCCTGGTGGGGGACTCCATTGTTAGGAAGGTAGAACTGGGGGAGGAAGGGGAGAGGGAGGTAAGGTGCCTGCCTGGTGCCTTGGCTTGGAGAGACAGGGAGCGAATCCTCAGGATCGCTGGAGCAGCTGCACAGAGGAGGGAGCTGGATGTCATTTTCCACCTAGGGACAAATGACCTGGCTAAGAAAAGGATCAGAGCAGTGCAAGAATCATTTGTGGAGATGGGGAGGGGCCTTAGACAAATAGCACACACGGTAACCTTCTCAGAGGTGCTGCCTGTCTGTGGCACGGGTGAGGCTAGGGTGCTACACACCATGGGATTCAATCAGTGGTTGAAAAACTGGTGCAGAGCTCAGGGATTTGGCTTCATTGGAGACTAGGGGTCCACCTGGAGGGATGCAGGCCTATACTGGCATGATGGTCTGCATCTGTCCAGGAGGGGAACCAGGATCCTAGGTGATAGGTTTAAATACTTCATTGACAAGTATTTAAAGTAGCCAAGGGGGGAGGCACTGGAAAGGAGCAGGGAAATCCTAGCCCCCCCCCAAAAAATATCAAGGTAGTAAGTGAGGTAGACACAAACATAGAGATGTCAATAGGGAGAAGTGCAGGGGTAACTGGAGAAAGTGACAAATGTTATAAGGACAGGGATGGGGCAAAAAGGGGTAAGGCCATCAAGAAATGGAGGTTAATGAGTACCAATGCCCGTAGTCTGGGCAACAAGCTCCCTGAACTGGTGGCCTTGATGGAAGAGGGATGCTTGGATATTATAGCAGTCACAGAAACATGGTAGACAGAGAACCATGACTGGGATGTTAACATACCAGGGTACTAAACCTACAGGAGAGACAGGGAGGGAAGGGGGGGGAGTAGCTCTCTATGTAAGGGAAGGGATAAAAGCAACTGAATAAAAGAGTAAACAGGGAGGAGAGGAGGCACTGTGGGTCACCTTAGAGACTGGAAATGGCACCACAATCTGCACAGGGGTTGTATATAGACCCCCATGTCAGGGGGAGGGAATGGACAAGGATATGATAGAAGGCATACTTAGGATGGCAGAGAAAGGGGAGATACTGTTGATGGGGGACCTTAACATGCCAGATGTTAACTGGAGCACCTTTTCAGCAGCCACATCCAAAAGCAGGGCCATTCTTGATGCTCTTCAGGTGGCATGCCTCAAACAGTTAGTTTTGGAACCCACTCTCATGAGGGAGCAATCTTAGACCTTGTACTCTCAAATGGGGACAGTGAGAGGATCTCAGATCTAGAAGTGGGTAGCCATTTGGGAACAAGTGACCACCAAACAGTGTTGTTCATGATAAACTCTGCTACAGAGTTAAGCCATACAAAAGTGAGGGTTCTGGACTTCAGGAGGGCTGACTTTGGCAAGATGGGAGAGTGCCTTAGAAAAGCACTAGCAAACATGTTAGAAGGAGGGGTGGAGCAACAATGGGCAAATATCAAAACTGCCATCACAGAGGCAACAAGCCTTTGTGTGAAGCAAATAAACAAATCAAAATGAAAGAAAAAGCCACTATGGTTCTCAAAAGAGGTGGCGGTGAAGGTTAGGGAGAAAAAAATAGCATTTAGGAAGTATAAGGAAACACAGAAGGAGCAGGACAGAGAACTGTACCAGTTTATGCAGAAGGAAGCAGGAAGGGTAGTCAGAATAGCAAAGGCACAAACTGGAGAAAAGATAGCTAAGTCGGTTAAGAAGGGGGATAAAACCTTTTATTGGTATATCAGGGAGCGTAGAAAGACAAAGGGAGGGATAGTGAGGCTGAATAGAATGGATGGTGGGTGGGCAGAGAGTGACAGTGATAAAGCAGGGATACTGAATGAATACTTCTGTTCAGTATTCACAAAAGAGGAAGTGGTGGAGGTGCCTAATCCAATTAACAGAAGCACTCTGGAGAGGAGGGTTGATCCCAGTCCTTTCACAGAAGAAAGGGTTCTGAAAGAACTCCTAAAAGTGAAGGTGGACAAAGCAATGGAGCCAGATGGAATTCACCCCAGAATTCTAAAAGAATTAAGCAGAGAACTAGTGACACCACTGACTACTCTTTTTAACAAATCATGGGAGGATGGTGTGGTACCTGAGGACTGGAAGAAAGCGGATGTGATTCCCCTTCACAAAAGTGGGACCAAGATGGAGCAGGAAACTACAGACCTGTCAGTTTGACCTCTGTGGTAGAGAAAGTGATGGAATCACTTCTGAAGGAAAGAATTGTTTAGTACCTAGAGGCCAGTGGGGCACAGGGACCCAAGGCAGCATGGGTTCTGGCCGGGAAGGACATGTCAGATGAATCTAATTGATTTCTTTGACTGGGTGACAAAGTAGTAGACCAGGAGGGGCTGTGGACATGGCCTACCTAGACTTTAGCAAGGCATTTGACACAGTCCCACACAAAAGATTAGTAGTCAAATTAACCAGCCTGGGAGTGGGTCCTAAGGTGGTAGCCTGGGTAAAACACTGGCTGAACAACAGGACACAGAACGTAATTGTAAATGGAGTCCACTCTGAAGAAAGAGGAGTTACTAGTAGGGTACCGCAGGGTTCAGTACTGGGTCCAGTCCTTTTTAATGTCTTTATAAGTGACATTGCAGAGGGACTGGAAGGAAAAGTATGCCTCTTTGCAGATGACACAAAGATCTGCAAAAGGGCTGATACACAAGGAGGCGTGGAAAGGATGAGAAGGGACTTGGCAAGGTTGGAGGAATGGTCAGAAGTATGGCAGCTTGGATTCAATGCAAAGAAGTGCAAAGTAATGCACCTGGGAAACAAAAACCCAGGAGAAGATTACACAATAGGGGGGAGGTAGTAACAACAACAAAAATGAAAAGAAACCTAGGGGTAATCATATCAGATGACCTTAAGGTTGGCAAGCAATGCAAGAAGGCGGTAGGGAGGGCTGGGGGGATACTGGGATGTATAGGGAGAGGTATCACTAGCAGAAAACAGGAAGTTGTTATCCCCCCGTACAGACAGTCGGTGAGACCCCATCTGGAGTACTACGTCCAGTTCTGGAGACCCCATCTCTGCAAGGACATAGACAAGATGGAGGCAGTTCAGAGGAGGGCAACTAAAATGGTGCAGAGTCTGCAAGAGACGTCATACGAGGAGAGATTAAGGAGCTTAATATGTATACCCTTGAGGAAAGGAGGGAGAGGGGGGACATGATAGAAACATTTAAGTACCTCAGTGGAATCAGAAAAGTCCAAGAGGGTAGCATCTTTCAGAAAAAGAGATGTGCAAGAACAAGGGGACACAATTTGAAGATAGAGGGGGGACGGCTCAGGGGCAATGTGAGGAAGTATTTTTTCACAGAGAGGGTGGTGGACGCGTGGAACAGCCTTCCTGAGGAGGTTGTGGGGTCTAAAATTGTGGGAGAATTCAAGAATGCATGGGACAGACATAAGGCAATTTTTGTGGGGGGTAGGAAGAAATAGGCTGTTGGTTAAATAGGATCTGCAGCTTATCCTCTAGGTAGGGAAATGGGCAGACTAGGTGGGCCAAGCGATCCTTATCAGCAGTCAAAGTCTATGTTTCTATGTATGTTACACTGCCTGAGGATGGGATGTGGGGGTGGGGGTTGCCATTTGCTTTAGATCCAGCTTGAACTTTACCACACAACAAGTGGGTTCAACCTCATCCTTTGACTGTGTGGCAGTGTGTGGGGGTCCAGGTGTAGGTTGCAGGATTCTTCTTGTTTACTGCACTCTGGGGTGGGGAGGATTTCCTGTAGGAGGTCGCAGATTTCATCATCGACAGAGTGTTGGAGTCTCCTAGATGGTTAACTCTGGGGGACTTCCACACTTGAGTCGATGATGAATCCTCACATCTTGGACATGACCTCCTCCAGCTGATGATACCACTGGGCCTAGCACAAGCAGTTGCTTCTATTACCCATCACCACAGCCACATTTTGGACTTGGTGTTCTCACTGTGACTTGAGGTGATGAACCTCAGGACTGATTAGGTTGCTTGGTCCAATCATTGCATGGCATAGTTCTTGTTTCGGGCCCCCCTGATAGTCCCTCCCCTGCTGAGATGGTCAGCTTTCACCCCTTAAGGGGACTGTCACCAGAGGGACTTTTGTCGATAGTTGATTTGTCTGGTGTGAGTGCTACATGTGCAGTTGGCACAGGTGAGGCAGTGTTGGCCTATATTACAGCTGTCTCCAAAGCACTCAATGTCATTGTACCGATCCATATATGACATAGATCTTCTTGCTTGAGACCACCATGGTTTAATGGGCCTTAAGGATATGAAGATCAAGGATCAAAAGTTGGAGTGTTGCTAGCGGAGGACCCAGTCTGAGGATAACAAACTGGCCTTGAGAACTCACTATCATGAGTATCAAGGGGCAATCGACCATAAGAAGGCAGAGTTCCTGTCCAGGGAGATTGCCCCAGGGAAGAACAGACCGGCTCTGCTTTTTCAAATTGTAGACAGACTACTTCACCCTGTTTGTCTGCCTGCAGTCAAAAAGGGCATTTTCAATTGCATTGTGTGAAGTGGTTCCTAGTTCTTTTCTGACAGGGTGTCCTCTGTTCAGTCTGGGATCTCCCCAGTTGGGCAAGATCAGCCTCATTGTAGGAGATCTGGTAGGAGCATGGGCACTTCTATTGTCTGGGAGGAGTTTCAACCAGTTGAGGTGGCTGAGGTTGTTGAGGTGATCTCGAAGCTGCTGCCCATCTTTCGTGAACTAGACCTAGCCCCGACATGTCTCCTAGTGGAATGTGCTGAGATCGTTGGTTCAAGTGTTCACCATTATAGGCCGGTGTGCACTCTCAGAAAGGATTTTCCCTAACACCTTGAAGGAGGCGTTGGTGAGGCCCCTCCTGAAGAAATCATCACTCAACCATGCTGACGGGAAAATTATCGACCTATTTCCAACTTTCGATTTTTAGGAAGGTTGTGGAGAAAGTGGTGACACTGCAGCTCGAGGCACACCTTGCAGCCTTTGACATCTATAAGCCATTCCAGTCCAGATTTAGGGCAAGGCATAGCACCAAGACGGCATTGGTTAAGGTGCAAAATGACCTCCTCAGGGCAAGGGATAGAGGAGACCAGTCAGTTCTCGTTCTCCTCAGTCTCTCGTCAGTATTTTACACCGTGGACCACACTGTGCTCTTGGATTGCCTTAGAGAGTATTGTGGACTTGCCAGTATGGTCATCAATTGGTTTGAGTCCTATCTCTTGGGTAGGAAGCTATGGGTAGTGATGGGGAATGTTTCCTCATCTCTGAAGCTCCTACCATGTGGAGTCCCTCAGGATTCAATCCTATTGCTGATATTGTTCACGGTGTACATGCTGCCCCTGGAAGACCTCATTAGATGTTACAGTCTGGGTTTTCACTGCTATGCAAATCATACCCAGCTGTATAAGTCCTTCACCCCTGGCATAAATAATGCCATTGAAGTGCTAAATAACTGCCTGGCCAAGATCCAGGACTTGATGCCCTCTAACTGGCTGAGGCTGAATCCTGACAAGATGGAGGAGCTGGTGATCGAGCCTGGTCAGGGGCATGATAAGAATGTCTCCAGGGTGGCAACAGGACTCGTCCTGGGATCTAGAACTACACCATTGATGGCATCCTCTAGAGTGAGAAATTTGGGCATCATCCTTGATGACAGGTTAACACTTGATGCTCAGGTGTCATCTGTCATCTAAAATTACTTTTACCACTTAAGGAATGTCACCCGGATAAAACCCTAGTTCCACGCTAGGGCCTGCACTCACTGGTACATGCCTTATGTCTTTATTACATCCAGGTTGGACTACTGTAACACTCTTTACTTTGGGGTAAGTGGAGGGAACTGCTGCCTACTGCAGCTAGTGCAGAACGCAGTGGCCAGGTTACTGATGGCCTAACTAGGTTTTGTCACATGACCACAGTCCTGTGAGATCTGCATTGGCTGCCTGTCAGGTAGAGGATCCTCTTCAAGGTGGGCTTGCTCACCTATAAGACCCTCTACAGCTTGGGCGCTTGCTACCTGACTGACCTCCTTACACCTGCCATCCTGGTCTGCTTCCTCAGCTCCTCCTCCGGGGGCCTCCTAGTGGTTCCAGGGGCTAGGCTGAAAACCTCAGGTGATAGTTCTTTCAAGGTGGTCAATCCAATCCTGTGGAATTCACTTTCTAGGTCTCTGAAGGAGACTCCATTGGTGGAGGCATTTAACAGGAGTCTAAAAACACATCTTTTTAAAGAGGTGTTCCCAGCCTATGTGCAGCTAATTTTAATTACTTGTTTACTATTATTTATTAATGCTTTTGTATTGTTAATTTTAGACTTCTGTTTTATATAATCCCTGTGTAGCTTTCATTTGTATGTTGATGTTGTCTACCCAGTCTGTTTTGACTTCGTAAGGTGAAGAGTGGGCGTCATATAAATAAAGTTTACTTTACCTTACCTTACCATCCCTTTTTAATCTTATAATCCCACCCCTGGTCTTCCTTGTTTCACCTACAAACCTTACAAACCTAAAAAATGTCTTGTCCCCTTTTGTTACCACCTGGGCTTATTATCTCTTGTCTGTGCCTTTGTGCTCCTTACTGCTATCCCTGTGAGACAGCTCTGCAAACTGGCTTTTATGCCCCCCTCCCAGATTCAGGGCTGGCATTAGGCATCCGTGAACCCTGAAGCCATGGGAGACCCCTTCCGACCCCTCAAATGTATTGGCACTGCAGTGGCACAGTTAGCACTTGAAGCGGGTCTAGAGACTCTGGCTTTATTTCCCAAATCCCCACTGCAATCCTGAGTTCCATTGTATATACAAAAATACACACAGCAATTTTACAAAAGCAGCAGACAGAAGCATTACATACCTTCCTTCCTTCCTTTTGTACATTTTCGGCTCATCAGCTCACTGTTCATGCTAGCTACTAATGCTGCCCACCGCTGCCTTATTTCCTTTCCTTAAAAAGGTAACCGCAAGGTCCGCAACCACTAAAGAAGTTTAAGTTATTTAAAAGAAAGAACCACAGAGTCCATCCAGATCCACACCATCATAGAGGGGCCCAGCCGGTGCCGATTTCAGCTGTTCATAAACTCATGCTGCTGCTGAGTCTGCCCACTTGTGCCCACTGCCGCCTGCCCAATTTCTGAATCCACCAAACACTGAGCCATGCTGCAGTGTCCACAGACTCCAAGAATGATCTCTAAACTTCCACATGTTTCTCCTATTGTGCCACACATCCTGGTGATGTGGGAGGTGCTGTTGGAGCCAATCACAGGACTCCACTCAGTCCCTTGCTATTATTGCACCTTCTCCCCCTTGGACCTGAAAAATTTAGTCCCCACTCAGGTCCGTAAATGTACCATGAAGATTATCACTCCGGCGCTCTTGGAACCATTCAACCGAGGACCAGTTCCAGAGCGTTGGAGAGAATTTTGGTGTTGAAGCCGCTAGCTTGGAGGAGAGAGAAGACAGCTGCCCACTGCATCTAGAAGCCAGCCACCAGATCTTCCCACCCGGTTTCTGATCTGACTGCTGCCACCGTCACCTCTGCCAATACAGACCTGCTAGTGCTGCTTGTTGTGCTGACTGCTGAGAACATTTGTAAATCCTTTATTTCTTTTAAGAAATAACTCTCAGCAGCAGCTGGCCAGAAGCCTGCAAATCCAGATCAGCACACTGTAAACTACTGGTGCCCAGATTTGAGGGAGATTGAAACCCAGAGGAAGAGGAGATTACACCCCCACCCAAAGACCATGTTTTCTTAGGTATGTTTTGTATATGTTTTGTATATGCTTGTGCTAAATGCTAAAACTAATACAATTCAGGTATTAAATTTAAGGGTAGTTGGGAGATGAGATGGCAGCTACTGTTAAAGTCAAGACTGGAGGGGACTGCATAGACAGAGCAGCAGAACTAGAAAAAGTATATTATGCTTGCTTTAGGTGAGAACGAGTTACTGTGTGACAATGGAGATCAGGGATTTGCTGTATGTATTTTTTGGTTTTTTTTTAGGTACTGAGATTTATTTATTTATTTATTGATAAATATCGAATAACACCTTGGAGTCAAAGACCCTTTTACAAAGGTTCCACGTCATACATAAGAAGAGACAACAGTGTACAGAGTAACAAGTAACATGGTAGTTAAACACAGCGGTTACAGAATGGTTGCAGATGATTACAGAAAAATACAAAGAATACAAAAAATAGCAGCTGGGAATAAAGGTTGCAGGTATATGCATAGCATTTCAGGGCGATGGCACTAGTCATGCCCACACGTTATTCGTTGGCCAAGGCTGGACAGAGATGTCCATCATCATAGTATAGGCATGCTCAGGGGCGGCAGACCAGAGTTAGGTCCGTAGACATGGGAGATGGGAGGTGGTAGAAAAATGGAGGGTCAGGTTTAGGGGCAATCACATACTGATCCTTGGGTAATAAGGTCCCTTGGTTGGTACTTGAACCGACAAAGTTTGGGTCCAGTGAGAAGGGAGTTTGGGAGTGAGTTGAGCCAGGTTGAGGCCAGATATCGAAACGTTCTTTGGCCAGAGGTGGTTTTGCAGCAAGGTACCTAAAGTGGGTAGTTGCTGACTGCCATGTGAGGCGACTGGACAGTGGGGCCTGAAGTAGTGGGGTGAGGGCTGGAGGGAGTAATCCTGAGGTGATTTTCTTTGCGAAGAGGCAGGCCTGATACTTTAGCCTCCCATCGAAGTTGACATGATTTGGACTGAAAAGAGATGGGTTAAGGATGAGGTAGTCTGGACTGGGCCATAATTTGGACTGAAAATGAATGTTTGTTTAGAATAGCCTCAAGTCTTATCATGACTGACAGCAACATATACACGATGACACATTCAGTTACTGACTGTGTCATGAGTATCTGTAGTCAGAGGCTCAATTCTAAACATGTATTTCTTTTCAGTCCAAATCATGTCAAGTTAGATATAATATGGTATGTTAGTATGCTACTCGAGAGGAGACTGCAGAGAGCAGCAGCAGCAGAGCCTTTTAATCAATAAACAGTCTTTAGTTAAACAGTGAGTGCGGACCTTTATTGCAATTGATTTTATAGAGCAGCAGCAGTAAATTGATGATAACTAGAGGATGATTTATTGCAAATATATTATGAATGGTGTTTCTAGATTACTGTTGCTTGCTCTTTAGGTTGCTAGTCTGCGTGACAAATTGTACAGTAAGCTGGAGGAGCAGTTAAGGAAGTTATTGTGCAATTTTTATTAATGCTCTTCTCTAAATGCATAATTTGTAGTGTTGCTCTTCAGGTCTTGAATTACTGTCAAATCATGCACCTGCTGCAGCTGGCTGAGCAGTTCAGGAAGTTTTTTCCAGTTCTAAAGTATTGAAATGCAACATTTATGGTGTTGTTCTGCAAGACAACTTGTACAGAAGCTGGAGCATCTGTTCTGATATTTCAAGTCACATCATGATCTACAGAAAGCCTGAAAACTGCCACACTTCAGTGATAATTTTGTCGGTTAAAATTGGAACATTTGTAATAAGTCTAAAATGTCCATTATTATTATTTACATGTAATTTGCTAGATAGCTACTGGTAAAGTTCTGCATGGCAGCTCAGATTTGTTTCTCTGTTCTGGTGAATGTGGGGTAATGATTTGAACTCTATTTGATTAGTGGCACAGCCGCTGGCACTGACACTGAATCTGTAGATGTTACGAGCACTAATAATGTGCATTTTATGATTAAATGTTACAATTAGGATTTCCCCTGGAAGCTTTCTTTATAATTACAATTGGGAAGTGTGGCAGTTTTCAGGCTTTCTCTAGGTATGCAGATGCAACTGTTGGAAAATGTGAAAACAGCAACTGCTACTGCTGTTTTTACATTTTCAATCTTGGTGAAAGAACAGCCCCCATGCGCTGGGTGGGTGTTGGCACTCTGCTGTACTAGCTGCCTTGCTGCTAATCAGGACAGTTTTTAATTAACTTGCTTAATAAACTAGGTTGTACAAGTTGGCCAATAAGTGATATCCTAATATGTGCCTTAAAGACATTCCCAGGTGCTTCAAATTCAAAAATAAAATGCTTGCGTGTTCTCAAGGTGGTTTTCTGGCACAAGTACACCTTAAATATATGCAAGAATTGAACTGTATGAATAGTATTCTTGCAAGTGTCAGTCTTTAGTAGAATGTTTCAATTTTTTTATGAGTTACCCACCTCTGAAAATGCAACTTTGAAAGCCGATATCACCAAAGTATGGCAAACTCTAGTTCTTTTGTTTTATATATCAAAAAAGTTGTATGGAAATGACATTTCATCAAACACTTTAAATGTTGCAATATATATTGAAACAGATGCTGCATGGCTTGTGTAAGTGTAATGGCCTAAGAGAGGGAGCTCTTACTCAGGTCATGTGAGTAGGTTGGGGTAGGGGAGTGCTGGCGAAAAGCAGTGCTGCTGCGTAAAAGCCCTCTCCTGTGGGCACTGTTTTGTATTGTAACAAAAAAATTTATACATGAGGATTTTAGTTCTTTGCTGTCTCGTGCTGTGGTTGACAAGGACTAGAGGTTTACCCCTTTTTGAGGTGAGGGGTGGGGGTGGTGATGCACTAACTTGTTTTGTTTGCCATATGTAGAAGCACCTCTCATTTAGAATCCCATTTATAGTTTGAATGAGCAAGTAGTGTGTGAATGAACAAGTGTGAGTAGCTACCATTGGATAAGGTTTGTAAAGGAAGATGTAGGCCTTTCTCATTTAGCTAGCTCCCCACCAGTTACCTGCACATTGGCTGGGGCTGGGGATCACTCCTCAGTTAAACTTATTTTGGGTTGCTGTTCCCTATACATAAAGTTAAACTTTTTTGAGGCAGATGCACTTTGGTGTAGGGACCCAGCTGATGTGTGGTCTACTTGGGCAATGTCCCAACAGGGCCCTGAGGTGAATACCAAAAGACCCCCACTCCTTTTGAAAGCAAATTAAAGTGCCAATCCAAGCTGAAAAATATTTGTTACATTAACTCCATTGTTTTTCTAGACATTTCAGACCTGGAATGCTTTCACAAATGTGGGACAAAATGTGTGATTCAGCTAGCTCATGACTCATTAGCAGATCTTTATGAGATCCTGATGGCATTAGTAGGACAAATGTAAAAAAAAAATGCATGTAGCAGTGGGCTCATTAGCAGCTCTTTACTACGCTCACCTGGTAGTCTGTAGGACAATGTAAAAATGCAGACAGCTTAATTTTGGATTAGAACTCATTAGCAACTGCTTGGGTGTACTTGGTAGATACTGCATCACACACCAGGTGAACACTAAATGTGTTAAAGGGAAACATCACTGAATTTGAAGTCAGCTTGCTCACTGGAAGCTGTTTTTCAATATATTTTCTAATTCTGTAATTGTTCCATCTCTAAAGGCTGTTTAGTTATCTCAGTGGGTGCTTTTCATCTACCCTCTGGTGTTTAAGTAACATTTTAGAATTCTATGTAGTTTATGTCCTTCTCAGCCACAAAGTTCTATAGCAGAACATGGATGCATTGTGCCAACAATGAATGATCAAGCAAGGGTCTTAAACTACATCACAGTTCTAAAAATGATTCTTACATGCAATGTGCAAACCATAAATACACAGTAGGATAATTAAAACAAAGCCTGTAGAGATGGAACAGTCAGCGACAGAATCTGACCCAGTATTTACAAATCCATTTTTACAGGTGAAATTGCTTTCAGGATCAGTACAGTTCTGCATTAAGCTGATTTGGTTGTTTAGAAGTGATGCTGGCGGCTCTGCCGCTGTTAAAGAAATGACCGGTAAAGGCAAGATAAGGACCCATCCTGAAGTCAGTGTTGTTGTTTTTTTTTCTTAACTGCAGATGGGCTGCAAAACACCTGTTCTAAGGCCTGACTTGCTGCTTCCTACAAAGATTCTTTATTTGTTCTGTGGTTATTTTGAGTTGTGGTGTGTGGGTAGTTAAAGAAACAGCCAAGCAAATTTCTGTTTAAAATTGGTTTTATTTACATGAACATAACGTGTGTGTGTGTGTGTGTGTGTGTGTGTGTGTGTGTTATATATATATAGATATATATATATATATAGTATATTCTAGTTCACACAGGCATGTGCAGCCCACTGGTAAACATGCCTACCTATTGATGTCCATCAAAATCAATGTATCTCCACCAAATTCGGATATCCAGCAAAGCCTCATGGCTCTGTGGGTGGAGGTGGGTGGAGGTCTGATCATCCTAGCATGAGGTGTGAGGGACCAGGACTCTCCCAGTGTAGTAAAATGGTAAAGTAGCCATGGATTCCCCATGTGTGTGTGTGTGTGGGGGGGGGGGGCTGTGACACACCCAATGTGTTTTTAGAGTCATGATCCTCCTAGTGTGGGGGTGCTGACTATCACAGTACAAGTTTTGTCTGTGGCCATCTCAGTGTAGGGCGTAGGGCCTGGGCATCTATATATCACAATCTTCACAGAGAGCAGGCCAGTGCAAGTGTTGCTGGATCCACAAAGCTGAATATTAAAATGCCTGATGTAGTCAGCTTCCACTTAAGTGAATGGGGAAAGTAAAAATCTACTCTTGAGTACATTTGCAAATTCTGGTGCAAATGTTTAATGTCATTGGTTTTTTATACCTTCAGTTTAAAAAAAATAAAGTGCACATATTTGTCGGGAGCTACAAAGAGAAAGTTACACCAGCAGAGAGATGAAGACACAAAGCGGCAAAGAGGTGCTATTGAGAAATTTTTTACTACCCTGTCACATTCATGTGAAAGCCCAGGAAGCAGAGTTGATCTTGAAAGAGCACCTGAACCTGAAGCAAAAGTTTCTGCAACTGCTGTAGTGGAAAAAATGGTGTCCACCATCACCCCAGAAGTTCTGCCTTCAGAGGAGACCAGGAATGCACCTGCCACTGTCAGTACTGTGCCCACCACCTGCACTAATATCAGCCCAGGAGTGTCAATGGAGACCAGGAACACACCTGCCGCTATCCGCACTCTGCCCACCTGCATAGATGCCATTGTATGTGATTTAGCTGGATCTTCTGAAATTTCATTTGAGGATCTTGGAACTTGGCCAGGCACACTAAGGGATGAGGTGTGAGTGTCATCTATGAAACATGGACCTGTTCAAGTCATACTGCCTGAATTCCCAGTGAATGAGAAAAAGAGAAGATTTACAGCAGAAAATTATTTTCACACTCTGCCTAACGGTGAGAGAGTAAAACGCACTTAATTAACATACTCCATCTCCAAGTATGCACTGTTCTGTTTGCCTGAAAATTATTTGTACACTCAAACAATCTTCTTTGGACTGGAGGTTATCAGGCATGGAGAGAAAAGTCAAAGGCTTTAAGTTCCCATGACCGTGGCACTAGAACATGTAGCAAGCATGATAAAGGGAAGGAACTGGAGACAAGGTTGAAGATGGCCAGACACTGGATGAAACAGCTGCTAATAGAGAAGAAATAATACACTGGCATGGAGTTTTGGAATGTATCATAGCAACTATTCAATTCTTGGCTGGGAGGAATATGGCTTTCCGTGGCACAAGTGATGTGTTTCATATCCAAGGCAATGGAAATTTTGGGGGGCAGGTTGAATTCCTGTCAAAGTTTGACCCACTAATGGCTGAACATATTTGTTGGATTCAGAATAAAGAGATAATGGACCACTATTTCGCAAGGATATTCAAAATGAAATAATTCAACTAATTTCAGGTGCAACTGTATGGGCCATTGTATTACAGATAAAAGAATCCAGATATTTTTCAGTGATCCTGGACTGTACTCCTGACATTAGCCACCAAGAGCAGATGACACTTGTTGTTAGACATGTGGATGTTTTGAAAAATGTCACCACCATCAAGGAACATTTTTTGGTGTTCATACCTGTCAATGACACAACCGGAGAAGGATTGACTGACTCCTTTCTTCAGACTTTACAGCAACATAATCTTGACATCAGCAACTGTCGGGGGCAAGGATATGATAATGGGAGCAACATGAAAGGCAATCAAGCTGATGTGCAGGCTCGCATAAAAGAATTGAACTGCAAAGCATTTTATGTGCCATGCGCTTGCCACTGCCTGAACCTCATCATTAGCGATGGAGCCCATTCATCAAGACATGCTGTCACATTCTTTGCTTGCTTGTAGAAGGTCTACAATCTTTACTCTGCCTTAACAAACCACCGGGAAATATTAAAAAAGCATGTTCATATAACTCTGAAACCACTTTCTGAGACTTGGTGGTAGTGCTGGATAGAATCTGTAAATGCACTTTACTATCAGCTCAAAGAATTTAGGACTGCTTTGCATGAGATTGCAGAGTCTGTAAGAACCAAAGATGCTGCAACATATGCAGAGGCAAGGTCACTTTGTGCTGAACTCCTTTCATACAAATTCATTGTATGTCTCATCATCTGGTATGATGTCCTGCTTGAAGTGAACCTTGCAAGCAAGATATTGCAGAGTGCTTCAGTTGACATATCTACCTGTGTGAAGGTGCTTGCTTCAACCACTGACATACTTAAAAAGTACAGAGAGAGTGGGTTTGAACAGGCATTGGTACAGGGCTCAAAGACTGCTGCAGAACTGGATGTCCCAGCTGAATTCCCTCAGACAAGACACAGAAAGGTCAAGCAGGGAGTCACGTGATGCAAGCAAGCTAGATGCAGCACTGACTTAAAGCTCCCGCTCTTCCACCCTTTCTACTATTACTTCTGGCTAGTTAAAACAAATTTTACTGCTGAAAATACCACTCTGTACTGAGGTCCTGCTTTCAACATTAATTTGGAGCACTTTTATGCATCGCTATAGGGACATCAGTCCCGCGATGGAGGTTGAGATGAAGCAGGCCCATCTAAGACATACACCACCTACCTCGCCTGAGAAGCTTCACCTGAAAAAATCCAAGGCGAAGGGGGATAACATCACTGAGGCAACAAGTGCAAAAATTACAGCTGGAAATAGAGGACTTAGAGGGAAGAAGAAGAAAAAAATAATATCTTAATCATAGGCCTACCTAAGAAAGAAGAGGGGGGCCAACACTTCTGTTTCTCCAGAAGTTCCTAGGTGGCAGGCCCTTCTCCACTCCATTTCTGTTACCAAATCGAGAGAGCTCACCATTTCCTCAGACCTAGGTCCCAGATGGGAGAACCACCCAGGCCCTTAATATTAAAATGTTTAAGCTACATTGAAAAGCAACATGTCCTGACGAAAACTGGAGAACTAAGAGCAGTAATGTGGGAAGGGAACAAGCTTGGAATTTCACAGGATCTGCCATATGAAGTACGCCAGAAAAGAATCACCTTCCATCCCACAGTAACCAAGCTAGTGGCAGCCAGTATCCCATTTAAAATACTATATCCTGTGAAACTGCAAGTTTCCATCTTGGGCAGCTGGATATCTTAAGAATCACCGCAACAAGCCAGCACCGACCTATCCACCAAGTTACCTGAACTTTTCAAACTGGGCTGAGTACCCTACCTAACAAGTTCTGGGATTTAATTAATATGGGACAGAAAGTTTGTTAGCATTTGATCAAAACAGCTCCTTTATTGTACTACTAATTATTTTTAAAATGAATGCTGTATTTCCTACAAGGGTGCTGAGGCTTTCATGAAGGAGGAGAAGAGGGAGATTACACAAACGAAGCACCTGGCTGTTTTCCTGATACCAGCACTAGGGGCAGTAATCTTGTGTTTAGATCTAGACTCATCTAGTGGGAACAATGGTTCGCAGGCATTTTTGCAGGGGTCAGACTTTACATAGGACAGCCTGTGGTCTGATCTATCAGTCTCCCCCAGTGTGTTTCCCCTCTTCGGTTTCCTATTCCTTTTTAAATTCCTCCGCTACTATTATTTTTTTTGCATGAGTCCCCCATCGAATAGCGCCTTTTGGCGAATGCACCCCACACTACATTAAGTAAGTGAGCTCTTGTTTGCATTTCATTTCCTACACTTGGCCTTCTGATTAATAGGCTGTGGGAGTCACCTATATTAGGGGCATGGTTCTTGTCTAAATGTCCCACTATGGTTTGTTTGAGCAGTTGGGAGGAAACAACAAGTGTTTACCATGCAAGGGACAAGTTTCCCTTAGTTTAATTAAGGCTCAAATGGATGCCTAGGGTATTACCCCTGTAGATTTATTAAGGTTATTCTTTAAGACTTATAGCACTCTACTATTTACTCCACCATGGAGCATTAAAACCTTTTTTTTCATTAACTAGTACAAGGATTCTACTTATCTAAATCAGCAAATGGAGGGGGAGGGTGAGAGCGCGTTGCTCTGAATGGTGCAGGCTCAGGTTGAGCTGCACAGCGAGCTAATTTTTGGTGAGTTCAAGCTCATAATATTCTACTTACTTCTCCTATTTTGGAATAGTGTTGGTTTCTACTATTACTTCAGACCACAGCCATCCTACCGTTCCTATGGGTGGTCCTTAGTTCCACAGGGAATGATATTAGAGGTCGTAAGTGGTTGGTCTCATTTGTTAGTAATAATCATGGCCTGCTTTTATATCTGGATTTGTGCCGAGACCAGTGTATATAGTTATAGCTCAAAGGGGGTAGAAGGGAGCTACTCGACAGATCATAGGTTTACGGTTAAGTAGTTCCCGATTAGTGGGATGAAGTGCGGGGTGGGGGGTTCAACAATGTTACAAATCTGATCTAATCATTTCAGAATATTATTCTCATGTCTAGCATGTAAACATACTATTGACTGTATTCCTGCTACAGTAAGTCTGTTTCTGGGAACTCACGGCAATGTGTAACTTCTTGACGGATGAGAAACTGTCTATGTAGGGAGGGGGTAGTGGTGAGGCTATCAGTTTAAACTTAGTGTACCACTTGTTCAATATTTTAAATGTTGACCATAGTTAGTAATATAACCAAATGTTTGTCATGGAATGTCAGGGGAGAGCACAAGAATACTAAAAGGTACCAAATTTTTAAGCACCTTTCACTGTTACAATCCTCTATCTCTTTTATCCAAGAAACCCATCTACTTCCAACAGAGGCCACCGCTCTAAGGAGGCAAAATATTGACCAAGTTCATGTTTCAGGTAATTCGACTTCCAGTAGAGGAGTGGCCATACTGATTAATCGGTCAATACCTTTCCAAGCAGATCAAACTATTGCAGATCTACAGGGGCAATATATATTGGTAATAGGCACATTTAAATGCACAAAGATACTATGAGGAAGTCTTTATGGCCCAGTTGGAGGGGATCACACTTTCTTTACAGATCTCACTAACATAATTTCCCCCTTAATGCCTTTACCAATAATACTAGGAGGAGACTGGAATCTCCCTCCTACCCAAGATTTAGATTGTTTTAATGGCACCATAAGACCAACATCAACAGCACAGAGAGCCCTACAAGAATTTCTCAACTTTTTAAGCCTATGTGATCCATGGAGGTTACCATACATTTTCCTTTTACTCTACAGTTCATCACTCCTCCTCGAGACTAGATTACAAAGTAATTAGCCATTCTCTTTTATCCAGTTTACATAATGCAGGCATTGAATCCATTGTTTTATCCAATCATGCCCCAGCCTGGATCTCCATAGTATTGGATTCTAATTATCAAAAAGACCCTTCCTGGAGATTGACTACCCAATTACTTAAAGATGAATATATGGTCTCCAGAATTTCCTCTCTCATCCAGTCCTTTGTAGAGAACAATTATAATTTGGTTCCAAGAATAGACCATGAATGGTGCTCCCTCAAATGTGTTTTAGA
The DNA here is from genome assembly GCA_016271365.2 of Neoceratodus forsteri. NCBI lineage: Eukaryota > Metazoa > Chordata > Ceratodontiformes > Ceratodontidae > Neoceratodus > Neoceratodus forsteri. The sequence goes on along the minus strand of CM057459.1, from coordinate 1,231,446,440 downwards.
AGGGGGATTCATTAGACTAGCATCCACCAATAAGTGAAAAAGGGAAGCACAAGCATTATCCCTTCTGGTCCAGATTCATGCACTAGAATAATCTCGTTCAGCTACATCACCCCCATCCTAAGTAAAAGCCCTCCTATCTCTAAGGAATCAATAAGCTTCCATTGTTCAGGAAAAGGCTGAATATGCCATATTAAAAACTGATGTGAAGTATATCGACCATGGTGAAAAAGCGGGCCACCTGTTGGACCTACTCATTCAGAAGCTAGAAACCTCTAGAAATATACCTGCAGTCAAAGATTCTGATGGTACGGTTAAAACCCATCCAAGAGATATTGTTATGGTCTTCAAAAAGTTCTATTCCTCCCTGTATGGTACTAGGGCATCTCCTCTGTCTAAGGAAGACCTTACAGCATACATTACCTCCACAGACCTACCTTCACTGACATCCATTCATCAGGATTTTTTGTCCTCTGAACTCTGGAGAGAGGGGTGCAGCACCCAAAACATTGAATGGGAAGAACACCCCTCCCCCCTCAGCTAGTGGTCAAACAGGAGTTCATTATGTTTGTAGTTCATTTGCATCACCAGGCAAATGCCGGACCTCGCCCAACAACTAACACACTGAAATCTGACCAATGGAAAATCATGTACACAAATGCTCGCAGTCTGGAAAACAAGATCCCAGACCTGCAGGCAATAATGACAGAGGCTAAACTGGACATAGTAACCATTAAACAGACATGGTTTACCAGTAACCACATTTGGGAGACTTCAGTACCTTGCTATGTACTGTTCAGAAGAGACCGAGGTGCAAAAGGGGGCGGGGGGTGGAGTGACCCTTTATGTCAATGAAAATATGAAAGCTACAGAAATTCAGAATACACATAAGAAGCCAGAAGAACTGTGGGTCACCCTGGAAACAGGAAATGGGACAGCCATACGAACTGGGGTTGTGTACAGGCCTCCAGACCAGGGGGAGGACATAAACATGTTACAGATAGAAGATATACCAAACATGACAGCTAAAGGGGAGGTTCTGATAATGGGACATTTCAACATGCCAGATACAGATTGGTCAATACCAGCAGGGACATCTGCCGGAACTAGACACATGGTGGATTCCCTGCAGGGGAAGGGCCTCAAACAACTGGCACAACAACCCACTAGAGACAAGGCTATTCTAGATCTAGTACTGACTAACAGGAAAAGGATCACAGATCTCCAGGTAGAAGGTCACCTGGGGGCCACTGACCATCACATGGCATGTTTCAATTTGGCCACTATAACAAAATCATCCCATTCCAAGGGAAAAATATGGGACTTCAGAGGGGCTGACTTTGATAAGATGGCCAACAGAGTTAAGCGAGCCCTGGCAAAAAGAAATACAGGTGAGGGTGCAGGCAAAGTGGGCAAGCATTAAAGATGCAATACTTGAAGCAACATCCCATTGTGTTAGTGAGAAAAGGAAATGCAAAGAAGAAGGAAACCACTTTGGTTCTCAAACACAGTAGCAGAAAAGGTCAGAGCCAAAAGGCTGGCCTTCAGGAACTATAAGGGAACTCAGCAGGATGAAGATAGGGAGGCATACCAAACTTCCCTAAGGGAAGCAGGGAAGGAAGTAAGGCAGGCAAAGTCCCAAACTGAGGAAACACTAGCATGAACAGTAAAAGAAGGTGACAAGACTTTCTATAGATACAGTAGTGAAAGGAGGAAGTCCAGAGGGGGTATTGCTAAGATCAAATGGGATAAGGGGGCGTGTGAGGAGGAAGAGGAGGACCATGTAAAAGCATCTATCCTAAATAGATACTTCTGCTCAGTATTAACTGAAGAGAAGGTAGGGCAGGGCTGACAGCTCTGCATCATGGACACAGGGGGGAGGGAGGTGTGCACTAGTCCCTTCACAAAAGAAAGGGTCATACAAGAGCTCGATAAGCTCAGGGTGGACAAGGCAATGTGACCTGATGGCATACATCCCAGGGTACTAAAGAAGCTAAGGGTGGAACTAGCAGAGCCATTATCAGAACTGTTTAGTGAGTCTCTGAGCACAGAAGAGGTCCCAGAAGACTGGAGAAGGGCTCATTTGATCCTGCTCCACAAGAGTGGTAGCAGGGAGGAGGCAGATAACTACAGACTAGTCAGTCTTACCTCAGTAGTGGGCAAGATTATGGAGACACTCCTTAAGGAAAGGATAGTGCAACACCTGGAATCTCTAGGAACACAGGATCCAAGACAGCATAGGTTTACAAAAGGAAGGTCCTGTTAAACTAATCTCATAGATTTCTTTGACTGGGTAGCCAGAGTGGTGGACCAAGGTGGAGCAGTTGATGTTGCCTACCTTGACTTCAGCAAAGATTTCGATACTGTTCCACATAGAAGTTTGATTACTAAGCTGGGTAGGCTCAGGGTGGGTCACACGTTGGTCAACTGGGTGGCAAACTGGTTGACAGGCAGAAAACAGAAAGTGGTGGTAACGGTATACAGTCAGAAGAGATGCAAGTCACAAGTGGGGTTCCTCAGGGATCAGTCCTGGGGCCAGTACTCTTCAATATCTTCATCATTGACATTGCAGATGGACTGGAGGGTAAGGTTTGTCTGTTTGCAGATGTCACCAAGATCTGCAACAGAGTAGATGATCCAGATGGGGTCAGCAGAATGAGAAAAGATCTGGATGAACTAGCAAAATGATTGGAAGAGTGGCAACTGGGGTTTAATGCAAAGAAGTGCATGATCATGCACATAGGGAAGAGAAACCCTGAAGCCACCTATAGGCTGGGAGGGGAGTTGCTGCCAGTCACAAGAGAAGAAAGAGACTTGGGCGTCATCATCACCGATGACCTGAAATCATCCAAGCAGACTTCTAAAGCAGCAGGTAAGGCTAGAGGGATGTTGGGGTGTATTAGTAGGGGTATCACAAGTCAGAAGAGGGAGATAATAATCCCTCTTTATAAGACACTGGTTAGGCCCCATCTGGAGTACTGCGTGCAGTACTGGAGGCCACACCTTCACAAGGGCATTAACCAAATTGAGGCAGTCCAGAGAAGGGCAATGAAAATGGTGCAGAGACTACATCAGAAAACATATGAGGACAGATTAACTGAACTTAATATGTATACCCTAGAGCAAATGAGGGAAAGAGGTGATATGTTTGAAACATTCAAACACCTTAAAGGCACTAACAAGGTGAAAGCATCTAACATGTTTCAATATAAGAAAAATAGCAGGACAAGAGGACACAGAATGAGATTAGAGGGAGGACGATTAAGGGGTAATGTGAGGAAGTTCTTTTTCACAGAAAGGGTGGTGGATGCATGGAATGGCCAACCTCAGGAAGTGGTGAATATGAATACAGTGCAGGGCTTCAAACAGACATGGGATAGGCATAAGGGAGCAATATAGATGAGTATGAATAGATAGGCCATTGACAGAGCAAAGGCCTATGGCACATTCTTAAGGTAGAAAAAGAAATGGGCAGACTGAATGGGTCTTGCGGTCCTTATCTGCCATCAACGTCTATGTTTCTATATTTCTATTTCAACAGGAAATAGAATTGGCCATTAACTCTCTCTCACTAGACAAAGCACCAGGACCTGATGGTCTCCAGCCCAACTTCTATAAAACTTATATTAAGGAATTAACCCCCATTCTTCTCTGTTTCTATAGTTACATACTGTCGGGAGAAATCTTAGATACTTCACTATTAGAAGCCACCATTATCCTTCTTCTCAAACCAGATAAATCCCCCTCCTGCCCTGCTAGCTACTGACCTATAGCCTTATTAAACTGTGATATAAAAATACTAGCAAAAATTCAGGCTAATAGAATAGAGAAGGTCTGGACCTGCCTCCTCAGTCAGGAACAAGTTGGCTTCATACCAGGCAAATCATCATCGGACCACATCTGAAAACTAGCACACATTCTCCAAGCAGCTGACTCCCAACCCCTACCAGTTGCATTAATATCATTAGCCGTGGAAAAAGCTTTTGACCACGTAGATTGGGCTTTCCTATGGGGAAACACTGCAGAAGATGGGTCTCCCCTCTCAGTTTGTCCAGTGGATTAAAACTTTGTATTCCTCCCCCTCAGCTAACATCCATTGTAATGGGCTATTATCTTCCACTTTTCCTCTCTATGCGGGTACACGTCAGGGATGCCCTCTCTCCCCTTTTCTCTTCAACTTATATTTAGAACCATTAATCAGGCAGTTAAAAGCATCTGACTCCATAGAGGGTATTCGGATTGGAAACCAGAATCTGAAAATATTGGTTTACGCCAATGACATTCTATTACATCTCTCCAATCCGGTCTCCTCTTTTACAGAAGCTCTAGCAATAATCCACACTTTCGGCAAATACTCAAACTACAAACTAAACCTCATAATGGTGACACACACAGGCAATTCTTTGCTTCTTTTGGAGTGAAGTGGGCTCCTCGACATATCAAATATCTAGGTATCTCTCTTACTACAGTCCTGGTTTTATTGCATAAATTTAATCTTTTGGATCTCTGGACTACCATCCAGCAAAATCTTTTGTGCTGGAGAAGTCTTTCATTGTTCTTATGGGGTAGGATCAACATTATTAAAATGAATGTCCTCCTGAGATTATTGTATCCTCTCAATATGTTAATTGTTTGGCTACCCTTAGCCTTCTTTAAACATATACATGCTGATATTTCTTCCTTTATCTGGTTGGATGAAACTGCTCGGAGGGCATATCATAAATTATGTCTGTCCAAAGAGCTTGGAGGACTCCGCCTTCCCAACTTCATGTTATATTACTGGGAGAGTCATCTTTACAAATGTGGAAAATGGTTGTCCATATCTCAGATGCAACAATAGATGGACTACACACCTATTTGATTACAAGTTGAGTCTGACTTATTTAATAGCAATAAATTGGATGCTACAAGAATAGTTTATGCTTCAGCGAAGGTTCTGCTGCCGTTTTGTATACTTCTCCAATTGGTACCTCCCTTAGAATTCTGTCTCAACTGGGTAGCCACATTAAGTTATCTCCTATCACAGACTTCTCTGAGCCCATTTTCTTTAATCCAAATATTAAGATAGGGGGGGTTACCTCTCTCTACATTTTGGTTAAGATTACCTCAAGATTCTAAAATTTCAGATTTCTTTTCCAACACCACCATACTTACTTTCCAAGAGATAATTTCTAAATTTGGCCTTCATCCAACATTATCTGTCAAGGTATATCAACTCCGGCATTTAGTAATTAAACTATTTGGTCAAGAGTTATAACCCTCCTGGTTTGGAGAACTCCTGTATCAAATTTCCAATTCAGCCTGTCGGCCTCATGGAATATCCACAATATATAAAGCACTGCTTACCGGCCAGCTACCTCCCTCCCCAAAAGGCTCCACGGTATGTGGTAATCTTCTACCTGACACAGACCTAAATTGGCGGGTCATTTGGAAGAATCTCTACACCTATATCTCCCAGGACAAATTTAGGTTAACCCAATATAGAATTCTAAATAACATGTACTACACACCAGTAAAGTTGGTGAAGATGGGCTAGCTTGATACTTCATTATGTACCAGGTGCAATATGGCAGAAGGGACTATATTACATATCTTTTGGACCAGCGGGAAAGTATCCCCCCTGTGGACACAAATTGAGAACCAATTAGACCCGCTTCTAGGTCTACAAGGATTATTTACCCCATCCATATATGTTATCAGAGAATTCTTGAAAATTCATCGCCCTTATCTCACTAGCCATCAATAAACTGGTCCTCTGGCACTGGATGGATCAGGCAAATATCACATACTCAGAATGGTTGCATGATCTATCCTTTGCTCTTAGAGCAGAACAATTAATTGTCAGTGTTAATCACCACACTCCATCTTTTTACAAAAAATAGGGGAAATTATATTCACTATTCGCGGGATAAGTGCTCCTTTTGGATCGCAACAAGCCCCTTGACAAACTCTAACGGTCTTAAGCTCTTAATCATATTTTGATCATTTAACCATGATCATATGTTTGCAGGTACAGAACTCAATATATAATGTGCCTCACGAGGGTGAGGATAGTGGATGGAAGGTAGGGGTAGGTGGGGAGTCTGGGAGGTGGGTCAAAGGAGTGGGAGGAATTTTTGACTTATCCATTTGCTGTACTATGTCTTATTCATGCAGTAAGTTTTTTCTTTTATGTTTTGCATGTTTTGTTATACAAAACCAACAAACTATATTTGATTTTAAAAAAAAAAAGGTCAAGCGACTATTTGATTACGAAGGACACGGCGATGCAGTGCAGAACCCAAAACTCAGTTTTCAGGTTGAGTTTTTCAACACACTACTGGACACCACACTGATGTTCTTTAGTGAATGATTTCAGCAAATGTCCGAGTTTGCTAAAACATTTGGATTTTTGCCTAACATAAAAATGCTAAATTCTGTTTCTACAGAAGACCTGATAACACAATGTGAGGTTCTCAAAGAAAAATTAACAGACAGCACAACTAACCACTCTGACTTCGATGCTAATGAACTTGCACATGAACTTAGGAACCTGGCAGGAATGGTTGAGAATGATCATCACCAATACAGGTGTTAAATTTTCTCCTTTGAAACTGGCTACATGAAATCAATATGAATGCCTATGTGGTGTTGCACATTTTTTTGACAGTACCAGTAACTGTGGCTACAGCAGAATGCAGTCTTAAAAAAATGAAGTTGATAAAGACTTATCTGAGGTCATCAATGAGCCAAGAAAGACTGTCTGGGCTAGCAGTGCAGTCCATTGAGCACGATGTTGGCAAAAGTCTCCATTACAGTAACCTTATCAATGACTTCATCAATAAAAATGTTCAGAAAGTCCCTCTGAAGCTTTAAAACTCATGCACAATTTCATTGCAAATATGGGGGTTGATCTTGCAGTCTCTTTCTTTGGGTGGTGGGTGAGATTGAATTTACTGATGCTTTTGGTTGGTTACATATACCGGAGGCCTCCACACATTTTATTAAGATGCATTATAAATGCAGGAGTTGAGCTTGCTAGATTCTTTCTAATGAATTTATGTAAGAAATTCCAAATTAACTATGTCCCATGTATGTACATATTCTTTCAAGTGCCCCCCCCCCCAGAATTTACTTTTGATTTGGTTTCTAGTTAGTCTGAGTACAATTTTTTTTCAGTTTTACAAATGTGGTGGACTTATTTCTAGGCTTCCAAATGTGATTTAGCACCTAAGTATGCACTGGCATATATTTTACAAAATTGAAATACTATGTAGAAAGATTACTGGGGGGGGGGGGTGACCCTGTCTGTGGAGCCTCAGTCATGGAGTTTGCTGGAGGCCCCCAAAGTCCTAAAACTGACCCTGCCTGGATTATAAATGCTGCTGGAAAAACTGATGAATTGGCAATGACAGTGCCTTTATGTTGTGGCTGCAAATTTTTTAAATGTTCAGTGCCTCTTGTGCTCAGGAATGTCCTTGTGCTAGTGACTTGTACAACAAGGAAGGTGGTGACAGCATCATCCTTAGTCCTGCACTCTAGAGCCCAAGACTCTGTGTAAACTGTTTATGTGCTTTGGGCTTTTATTCACTGCAATTGCAGTTCTGACTTGACCTGCCCTCTGGACATAGTGCATCCAAGGATTCTCCTATAAATAGCTGTTTATTATTTTAATTTTAATATTTGGGATTGGTGGGAAGGGGTATTTTTAGTTAGTGTGTGATTGCTGTGTCTGTGTGTTCAGGATAATCTGTGTATTAAGGTGGATGTTGGATGTTTGTGTAGAGATAGGTATATAATAATTTTACTGTGTGTTTTGCTATCCCTTGTCTGGGAATACGATAGTTGTTTTAAGGTCATTAGTGTATTGGTATCTTCACTGATCCTCTCCTTGTGCCCTACAAACTAAATCTTTCTTCTGTCCTCTTATCATTCCTGTCATCTCCGCTACCTTGTTTCATCACTTACTTTACTAGTTTACTGTGTCCGCTTGATTCCTCACCCTCTGCCTTGCACTTAGTCCTCTCTTGCTGCCCTCTCATCTTCCTGTCCTCGCCTCTACCTGCACCTACCTCTTTCTAATGTACCACTCTAGCATGTCATACTAATTTTTTGGTATGGTGTATGTTGCCCACGCCTTAAGCACACTCACTGTTAAACAACCCTTACTACCCTCTTCAAGTAGACTGCACACTGTCAAACGACCCTTACTACCCCCACCTTGGAGAAGGTATGTTATCCAATTTTGCACTTTTAGGCTCCACTTTTCCTGGTGGTCTCAAATGTGGTCTCAACATTACAATGAGCTCTCTTCCCTCATCCTCTCCCCCTCCCTACTTCCCCTACCCTTGTATAATCATCCCTCATCCACTCCACCTCCTCTTCTCCTGTTCACCCACCCTATTTCAACATCTAACTTATGAATACACTCTTGCTGTCCTCTGGTCTGATTCAGGTCTACTGTGTAAATATTGTGTATATCTACGGAAATGCTTATATGTTTTTTGGTCCTTTTGATGTGATGATGTTCTATGCCTTCCTGCTCTTACTGTTAATCTTATTGCTAATTGTACTGTCTCCAGCTAAATTTTGCATTGGTTGGTATTGCTGTAACCTCTGTGTCCTATAATGTATTTTGTTTAATGTCCAGGTCCATCTTGAAAATGAGCTTGCTCAATGATGCTCACCTGGTTAAATAAAGATTTTAACTGATTGATTGATTGATTAGGGTCCCTTTTTAGTGCTGGGGATGTGCCAGAGTCTTGGACCCCTCCATATAGCTTATGCTGCATGCCAGCTGTGTGACCTGCTCCCCTTTACTGACCTCCTTATTCTAGCTATGGCAGCAAAGTGCTGCAAGGAGGTGGGTATCACTAGGAAGTATGCAGGCTGGCAACAGCAGGGTGCAGTGAGCTTGGCAGAGGTGAGTGACATTGGGGTGGTCAGGAACAGGAGACTCCTTGGGGCTAGGTGGAACCAAGAGAGAGGCTAGACATGCTTGGTGTCCATTCCCAGGGCACTAACCACACCAAGTGGGCAGGTAGCCGGGGGGTCTGCAGCATCAACTAGTTCCCTTCGGTCTGTGCTGTGTAATGCCAGATCAATGAGAAACAATACCGCAATTATGGTGCACTTGATTTCTTCAGTCAATCTGACTTGCATTACAGAGATCTGGCTGGGTGATGATGTTGCACCTGTTTTGGAGGCAGCTGTTCCTGCTGGGTAATCTGTGGTACACTGCCCAAGGAGGGAATGCAGTGGTGGGGGTGTGGCCATCTGTTTTAGATCTAGCTTGAGCTTCACCATGCACCCAGTGGGTTCAACCAGGTCCTTTGAGTTTGTGGCAGTGAATGGGGTCTAGGTGTGGGCAGCAGGATTCACCTCATTTGCCACAGTCTGGGGTTGAGAGGAGATTTCCTGTAGGAGGTAGCAGACTTCATCGTCGACAAGGTGTTGGAGTCCCCAAATGGTTGGTTTTGGGGGACTTCAATGCCTGGATCGACAATGAATCCTCACAATTTGTTTATGGCCTCCTCCAGCTGATTACATTACTGGACTTACTTCAGTGACCCATCACTGAGGCCACATGTTGGACTTGGTTTTCTCACTGGGGCTTGAGGTTACAAATCTCAAGACTGATCTGGTCATTTGGTATGATCATTGCAAGGTGGAGTTCTCATTTGGAGCCCCCCTGACAGTCGCTCCCCTGCTGAGATGATTAGCTATCACCCTTTAAGAGGATTCTTCCCAGAGGGACTGTTGGTAGTAGAGGATTTATCTAGTGTGACTGTTGCATGTGCAGTTGGTACAGGCAATGCGGTGGCTGCTTATAACAGGGCGGCACCCGAGGCACTTGATGCCATCACATTGATCTGTATATGACCCAGATCCTCTTGCTTGAGATCCCCTTGGTTTGATGGGGCTCTCAAGGTGATGAAGATCAAGGGTCGGAAGTTGGAGCATTGCTGGTGGAAGATCCATTTGGAGGAGGACAAACGGGCCTTGCGTGCTCATTATTATGAGTACCAAGGGGCAATCAACCATAAGAAGGCAGAGTTCCTGTCCAGGGAGATTGCTGCAGGAAAGAAAAGACAATCTCAGCTTTTTTGGACTGTGGACAGACATCTTCACCCAGTCTGTCTGCAGCCAAAGAAAGCTTTTTCAACTGAATTATGCGATGAGTTTGCTCAGTTCTTCTCTGACAGTGTGTCCTCTATACAGTCAGGGATCTCATCAGTGAGGCAAGCTTTGCCTTGAGTGACCTGTCTGATAGGAGTAGAAGTGCTTCTATTGTCTGGGAGGAGTTTAGACCAGTTTAAGAGGCCGAGGTCTTTGAGGTGATCTTGAAGCTGAGGCACACTTATTGTGAACTGGACCAGGCCCTGACCCTTTTTTGGATGAGATGTGTCGAGGCCGTTGGCCTGGTGTTCACCGGGATTATCCACTGTTTGTTGTCAAAGGGAGTCTTTCCAGATGTCTTGAAAGAGACACTGGTGAGACCCCTTTTGAAGATGTCATATCTTGACCCTGATGTCCTGGTGAATTATCGACCGATTTCCAATCTTCTATTTTTAGGAAAGGTTGTTGAGAAAGTAGTGGCACAGCAGCATGAGGAGCACCTCAAGACCTTTGACATCTATGAGCCATTTCAGTCAGGCTAGGCATAGCACCGAAACGGCGTTGGTTAGGGTGAAAAATGACCTGCTCAGGGCAAGAGATAGAGACAGATCAATTATTGTTCTTCTAGATCTCTCATCAGCATTTGATACCATGGATTACTTTGTGCTTCTAGATTGCCTTAGAGAATACTGTGGACTCACCAGTACTGTCATCAATTGGTTTGAGTCCTATCTCTTGGGCAGGAAGCAACGCTTGGTGATGATGGGAAATTTCTTCTCATCCCCAGTGCTCATGCCACGTGTAGTGCCTCAGGGTTCAGTCTTGTTGCCAATGTCATTGGCAGTGTATGTGCTGCCCCTGGGTGAGTTCATTAGGTATTACAGTGTGTGTTTTCACTGCTACACAGATGATACCCAACTGTATATGTCCTTTGCTCCTGGAACACATGACATCATGGAAGTGCTTAACAACTGCCTGGCAGAGATCAATGACTGAATGTCCTCCAATTGACTGTGACTGAACCCAAAAAATACAAAAGTCCTAGTGATTGAGCTGGGTTGTGGGCATGATGGGAGTGCTTCTGGAGTGGTGGCAGGATTGATCCTGGGGACTGCTCCATTGATAGCTTCTCCTAGGGTGAGAGATCTTGACATTATCCTGGATGACAGATTGAGACTTGATGCTCAGGTGTCATCTGTCATCCAAAGTGGTTTTTACCACTTTCAGAATATAGCCAGGATTATAGTTATAGCTAGTTCTGCCCGAGGATCTGCCATCACTGGTACATGCAGTTGTTATGTCCAGGCTTGATTACTGCAATGCGCTATACTTCGGGGTCAGTGGAGGGACCCTCCACTGGCTACAGCTGGTGCAGAATGCAGTGGCCAGGTTACTGATGGGTTTGTCCAGGTCTTGTCATGTAATCCTGGTCCTGCAAGCTCTGCATTGGCTGCCTGTTAGGTGGAGGGTCATCTTCAATGTGGCTTGCTCACCTACAAGGCCCTATATAGACTGGGACATGGCTACCTGGCTGATCTCCTGCCACCTGCTACCTCAGTACACTTCCTTCTCTCCTCCACCAGGGACCTTCTTGTGGTTCTGAGGGCCAGGTTAAAAACTTCTGGCCACCTAGCTTTTGAAGTCACCAGACTGGCACTCTGGAACAAGTTCCCCATCTCTGTCAGGGAGGATCCGATGGTGGAGGCATGTAAAAGGGGCCTAATGACTCACCTATTCTGCCTGGCTTTCCCAGACTAATCAGAGCTAATATATTTTTTAGAATATATTTATTGTTTTAAATGTTGTGTTATATAATATATGTTGTATTTGTGTGTACCCTATTTTATTTGCACCAACCCTGCCTGTTCCCTTTTTATGTAAGGTACCCAGAGCCTTCAGGATTTGACACCATATAAATAAATGTTCTTTGCCCTGCTTCATTCTGTTTCCCCTGATACACTACCCTGTCCTCCTCCTTCTGCATCTCCTTGTACCTTCTGAATGCTAGCTTTTCAGCTTGTACCTTTTCAGACACCTTTTTTGAGAATCATAGTGGTCTCTTTTTTTCCTCTTGCATTTGATTATTTGTTTGACAAAGGTTTGTTGCCTTCACTGTCCCCTACTTAGCTTCACCCACTCTTCCTCCATCCCACTCAGGTCATCCCATGTGCCAGATAATCCCTGACGCAGTTTCTCATCATTATAAAATCAGCCCTACTGAAGTCCATGACTCTTGCCTTTGTGTGCTTCTATTCCACAGCTGTTCTTATATGCAGCCACACTGTACAATGATCACTGGTCCACAGGCGGCGTCTCACCTTGATATTTGCAACACTGTCACTGTTAGTGAGTACCAGGTCCAGTAGTGCCCCCTCACAAGTGGGTTTACTGACTAGTTGTCTGAGGAATGTCCCCTGCAGGGACTCCAGGATGTTCCTGCTTCTAACTGAAGTTCTAACTGGGAGACTCCAGTCTACATCAGGCAGATAGAAGTCCCCCAACAGCAGCACCTCCCTTTTCTACCATCTTGCCAGTGGCTTCACCAGTACCTTAAAGGAGATAGGAAATGATTTTTGCATAGCTAACTGCCCTTCCATCATCCTTTCCATGGCAGTTATTTATTCGGATATGCTTTCATGATTTTTTAATATATAAATAATCTAGCTTTGAGGTGCCTTTAGATCAACATTGAGTTCCACTCTCCTTTCAGCTACTGCTCTTGATTTTCATATTTCTAAGATATTCTATGACATCAAAAACTCCCATTCCATGCTTTTCATCTGAATGACCTAGAAAGGTGTTTTTGATGTCTCAGAATATTCAGGCAGTATGAAAACAGAGAGCAGCAACTGCTGAGCACAGAGTGATTCAAGGTAGTTACAAAGGCAACAAAATGAGATTATTAATTTAACAATTAAAGTCAAAAACATATCAGAATAGTGAGTAGTCAATAAAAGAATAACTAGAAGGCATCTAGAGGTCTAAAAACTGTTTTCTATCACCTTAACTAACTCCTCCCCTAGGCTGGAGGTCTGTAGATTATGTCAGTGCGAATAGAAGCTCCATTCCCCATCTTTAGGGTAACCTACAATACCTTCCCCCCCATATTCCTTGTTTCTCTGTCACTTTAATGCCTTCCCTCACATAGAGCACCACAATCCCTCCTTTTCTTCCCACCTTGTCTTTGCTGAATAGAGTATAACCTGGTATGGCCATATCCCAGTCATGGTTTTCATTTCAGTGCACTGTTACTCAATTATTTTCACAACATGCAGGCTGGCCTCTGCCATGATGGCCTCTATGTCCAGAATTTTATTACCTAGACTTCTAGCATTCATACACAGGGCCTTCCAGATTTTACCACTCTGTTTATTATCCCCTTTTTTTCCTTTTTGACCTCCCTCTTCCTCCCATATTTTTAGTGCTTCTGTTCTCATCTCTGTTCATTTCTGTCATCCTGTTTCCTTTATTAATTTGCACCCTGGGGAATTCTACCCTCCCAGTTCTCCCTACTTTCTACTTCAGTCTGTGGGGGTGGGGGGTACAGTTAGTGATTCCCCGATTTCTTCTGCCACCCTCTCCGCTTAGTTTAAATGTTCATCAAAGTGACATTTAAACCATTTACTGAGGACTGCAGTTCCTCTTCTGGGTGGATGCTGGCCATTACCCCATGTACAGCCTTTATTCCTCTAGGTGGGTCCCCAGTCCCCAATGTATCTGAACCCCTCTTCCCTGCCCTATTCCTTCAACCATGAGTTGAAGGTCCCAGTGTGGAGATTCCACACCTCTCCCTGTCATACACTATCAGCACATCAGCGAAAGCCACTGAGCATACTATCTGTCTAAGACTCTCTCCAGCTCCCTAAACTCCCCTTGCACTATCCCAGCCCCATGCTTAGCCAGGTCGGTACTCCCCAGGTGGACAATGATGTCTAGCTCTGCTCCCATTCTGCTACTCAAGCGATCCTCAGGATCCACTTCCCATCCCACTGAGCCCTGGCACCACATATGTACCTAACCTCCTTCTCTGCCCCACTACCTATTCCCATATCTATCCCCCTCACAATTGAGTCCTCCACTAAGAGTTGCTTCCTCCACCTCTGGGGTCCTCTTCCACCCCCCTTGTGGTCTCAGCTATGGATGACCCCCACATCCTCCATGGCCACTACCATGGGTGCCTCCTCCTGGCAGTCCCACCTCAGCAAAGTGGTGCGAGGATTGTGTAGTAGTACCAGTTGAGGTATGTGCCTCTGACCCACCACCCACCACCCTCCCAGAGCCCAACATAGTCCAGCTGTTCCTTCTCCCTGGCATCCTCTAAGGTAATGGTGGCAGACGTGATAGACCTTGGATAGGGAAGAGGCCATCTGAATGCTAGTCAACTTGCCTTGAAGTCTAGTGACCTCCTGCCTCAATCCAGAGATGTGCATACAGATGGGCCAGCACTGCAGTCACCAGAAGGGCTCTCTGAAAACTGATACCCCACATCCACTGCACTGCACCACTCCCAGCATTCCCAACTACTATTCTCCCTATTTTACTTGTAAATACCTATGTACTATTACCCCAATAGGATATTTCTAGCTTTCCCTTTTTTGGTTTGCTACTACTTGTGTTCCCCCTTACATAGTTTAAACCCCTTTATACTGCTACCCTTGATAGGATGTTGCTCCTATTCTGAGGACACCAAGCTCTGTGGGAGGTTGGACACCCAGGAGGGGATAAAATAGGTAAGGTAGGACCTAACCAGACTGGAGAAGTGGTCAGGGATGTGGCAGTTGGGATTCAATGCCAAAACATGCAAGGTGATTCTCATCGGAGCAAGAAACCCAAGAGTAGAGTACTACATAGGAAAAGTACAGGTAGCCGAGTTGGAAGAAGAAAATTACCTGGGGGTAATAATTACTAGTGACCTGAAGCAGTCCACGCAATGCAAAAAGGTGGATTGCAAGTGCCAATAGGATGCTGGGATGCATCTGAAGGGGGTTCAGTAGCAGGCATAGTGAGGTTATTCTGCTGTTATATAGATCTCTGGTAAGGTCTCACTTGGAGTGTGGAGTGAGGCATTGGCACCCGTACCTAAAAAAATATATTAAATTACTGCAGTGGGTGCAGAGGAGGGCAACTAAAATGATCAGAGGACAGCAGGACAGGTCATATGAAGAGAGGCTGGGAACCATGAGGAAGTACTCACTGGAGGAGAGGAGAGGAGGCAGAGGAGGGATATGATAGAGCCCTTCAAGTACCTGAAGGGGGTGAACAAAGTAAAGTGTGAGGGTCTCTTCAACAAGAGAGAAAATACCACCACCAGAGGACACAGCCTGAAACTGGTGGGGGAAGATATAGGAAAAATGTGATGAAACACTTCTTCACAAAAAGGGTGGTGTCCACATGGAATGAGCTGCTGGAGGAGATCGTGGTAATGAAGTCAGTGGGAGCATTCAGAAGAGCCTGGGATGAACACAGAGAAAAGTTGTGGGACATAGGCAAAGGGAGGAGGGAAGGGGGGCATCAACACTGCTGTAGGTGTAAAATACAAAACCAAAATACACATCAAGCAGACATGATAGACCAGGTGGTCTTCTGATGGCTATTTCTTACATTCTTATGTTCTTCGCAGCAGTGACTACAACAACAGGAACAAACAGGTGTCTTACCTTCCTTGACCAGCAGAGTCCTCCACTTCCCTTCCTCCTAGTGCTGTTGCCTGCTGACCCCTAATACGCCAGTCTTGCACCTATTTCTGTCCTTCGCTATTCCTCTTACTCACTGGATCACTGTTTCTTGATCCTGTTACTATACACTGCTATGCACTTTATTTTGTGCCTATCATTAAAGCTGAGTTTGCTAAGTTTCTTTACTCCACTTTCCCATTCCACACAATCTCACTTGGACACAAGCATTGGCTGAGGGTTCCTTTCCTGGTTACCAATTTTCAAATAAATAAATAAATAAAATGAATCAATAGGGAGGGGTATCTCTAGCAATGGGAGGGAGGTGGTGTTGCACTGTATCGCTCACTGGTGAGACCACACCTGGAGTATTGTGTCCAGTTCTCAGAAACGATATAGACAGAGCTGAGGCAGACCAGGAGAGGGCACCTAAAATGGTACATGGGCTGCATCAAAAGCCCTATGAGGAGAGACTGAGGGATCTCAGCATGTACACCCTGGAAGAGAGGACAGCACAAGGGGGCATGATAGAGGCCTACAGTACAAGTACCTCACAGGGGTGAACAGTGTGCAGGGGTGGAGTGTCTTTCAAATGATGAAGAGCACCAGGACCAGGGGGCATGTGATGAAGCTGGAGGAGGAGT
This sequence comes from Neoceratodus forsteri, assembly GCA_016271365.2. NCBI lineage: Eukaryota > Metazoa > Chordata > Ceratodontiformes > Ceratodontidae > Neoceratodus > Neoceratodus forsteri. The sequence continues at coordinate 1,231,430,029 of CM057459.1, read as the reverse complement.
TTAAGGTGGATGTGATTTAGTACTACTACACTGAATGGGTTGTGGCTGCCTGGAGCAAACTTCAACAGAAGTGGTGGAGGCAAAAACAATGGAGGGCTTCAAGCATGTGCGGGCCAGACATAGGGGAACATTAGTAAACAGGCAGGGAGGAGGGAGGGTCACTGGGGACCAGTTAATATCTGCATAAATGGACTAGACAGGGAATATCTGGGCAGACTGGGTGGGTCAAGTGGTAGTTTTCTGCCACAAATTCTGTTTCTGTGTTTCTATAATGTAATGTATTATGTATTTATGGTTTGTGCTTGTTTGGTATTTATGTTACATGTTCAGTGTTTCTAGTCCCTCTTGAAATAGGGCATTTACTGTATGTCAATGGGTTCTTACCACAATAGCAATTTTTAAATAAAAAAAATATATATAGGAGTACTGTGACATCATGGTCTTACTTCAAATGTAGATCTCAGGAACAAATGAGATTGTAACAGTCTGAAAATGGGTCACATACGATAGCACAGGGGATTACTATTAGTAGAAGTAAACTACGGCAACAGTTTATATCCTGAACAGCTACAGGAATGGAGGTCGCCGGTGACAAGTAAATACATAAAACTGTAAAAAATTACAGGGTGTTGTGTCCTTTTAACTGAAAATCTATGTCTTCATCCAAGCACTCAGTCAGGTTTGACAGGTCTCTTCTCTCCACATTCAATGCGCAATTGTCCTTTATTTGCCCCATATTTTCAGTGCATTATTTGTTTTTTGCCCCCCCAAAAAAATAAATGTTTCACTTTATAATTCTCACCAGCTTGAAAAACTTCACTTGTATTTAACACTGATCAACTGGGGGATTTGGGATAAATGACAGGCCACTGAATAAAAGATTCTGTTGTGCCTGTGTTAATTCAGCTACAGTGAAGCTCGCCAGGATCAAGCCCAACTCTGCAGAATTCTGCAGGAGAGTTACTGCAGGAAACAATGCAATTTCAATGGGAGTTACTCCCTTTTGTCATGCAGGGAAACTGTGACACTGCGCTTGATCCTAGCAGGCTTCACTGTATGTTAATTATTTGATTTTTTTTCTGCAGTAGCCCACCTCCTCTGTTTTGTCCTCCTTATACTTCATCCTCCTCTCCCTGTCCTTCTGCATGACTTTTCTTTACTTTTTGTTTCTTTTGTGGCTGCTGTTTCTTCACACACACACACACACCATGTGCTCAAAAAGGCACATATTTCTGTGGCAATTAACCTTATGAGAGCTGTGTTTCCCCTTCTTTAATGCCACTGTGTGGCTCCTTGCTGCCTGTTGTCTGTGATCTTTTGCACTTATTCGATGTGCACACTAGCATGACTGACCATGTAATCTGCACCTATTAGCAGATCTGACTCTTCTAATCTCACTTAAATATTTGTCTATTTAAATAATCATTTTCTTACTCTTTCCATCAATTCAGTTTCAAAATTCAGTTCAAAATCATTATATTTAGATTGGCTCTTACGCATGGAAATCAGCACTTGTGTTTGCACCTATCACCTCTTTGAGCCATTACAATCTAGTTTCTGGAAAAGCACAGTGTGAAACAGCCTCATTCAAAGTATGCAATGATCTGTTCCTAGTAACACTACAATCCGGTTTCTGGAAAAGCACAGCACTGAAACAGCCTCATTCAGAGTATGCAATGATCTGTTCCTAGTAAGGAACTAGGGTGAGATCTCAGGTGTGAGCCTTCTTGACTTTTTGTTTGCATCCAGAGGCTGGCAGACCTGAACATGTACACTATGGAGGGAAGGAGGAAGAGCGGGGGTATAAATAATCAAGACTTATACATTCCCGAGGGGGATAAACAAAGAAGGCAGTGAGGACTTAACTTACCAGGAATGTTAACTCAAGAGGCCATTGGTGGAGGCTGGTTGGAAGAAGCTTAAAAAGGATGTTTTCAAAATCTTCTTTACTGAAAGGGTGGTGGAACAACTGAATATGTTACTAAAGGAGTTATTGGAGATGACATCTATTATGGGATTCATAGAAGGTTAGCACAGATTTTGAATTCTTGGATTCCCAAAAGCGGGGCATGGTAGGGGGAAGTGGTCAGAGGATGGCAGGGGAAGGGAGAATCCGAATATATGCAAACTTCCCTATCTGACTGCATGCTGATAAGAAATAGGTAATGTTTTCCTTAGGCAGACGAGAAGGACCTTGGGTCTTTTTATACCATAGTTTTTCCTACACTATGTTTCTTTCTATGTTTCCATGTATTTCACTCCACTGACCATGCCAGTTTGCTGGGAAGACTTGAGGGACTAGGGGGTTTGACAGGGACTGTTTTTCAATACAATGGGATGGTCTGTCTTTCTGCAGATGAGACTAAAATCTGCACTAGAGTAGACATTCCAAAAGGAGTGGAAAAAATGAGTAGTAATCTGAGAAAGTTAGATGAGTGGTCAAGAATATGGCAGCTGGGTTTCAATGTGAAAAAGTGCAAAATCATGCACTTAAGGCACAGAAACTCAAAGTGGAGTACAAAATTGGAGGAGTGGTATTGATGACCACCAAACAGAAAAGAGACCTGGGGTAATCATATCTGATAACCTAAAGGTGGCCAGGCAGTTTGACAAGGCAACTGAGAAAGCTAGTGGGATGCTGGGGAGCATAGGGAGAGATATCACCAGCAGAAAAAGAGAGGTGCTGTTAAATCTGTGTAGATCACTGGTCAGACATCATCTGGAGTACTGTGTCCAGTTCTGGAGACCTCATCTCTGGAAGGACATAGACAGGGTGGAGTCAGTCCAGAGGAGGGCAACTAAAATGGTACAGGGTCTGCATAGAAAGCCCTATGAGGAAAGACTGAAGGACCTCGATATGTGCACCCTGGAGGAAAGGAGGGAGAAGGGGGATATAATAGAGACTTTCAAATACCTCATGGGTATAAGTAAAGCACAAGAGGGAAGCATTTTTTAGAGAAAAAGATGCTCCGGAACAAAGGGTCATGCTATGAAGCTGGAGGGGGTCGACTCAAGAGAGATGTGAGGAAGTACTTCTTCACAGAAATAGTGGTGGATACCTGAAACTGCCTCCCAGCAAAGGTGGTGGGGGCAAGGATGGTAGTGGGGTTCAAGAATGCATGGGATAGGCATAAGGGAACCTTAGTGGTAAGGCGGGGGAGTAGAGCCTGCTAGGGTCTGTGATAATACAGTAGGTAGGGAAAAATGGGCAGACTAGGTGGGTCAAGTGGTCCTTATCTACAGTCAAATTCTATGTTTCTATGTTTCAATGGTTGCAATCATTCCTCAGTAGAAGAGTGAAGTTGTTAGTGCTTGGTTCTTGTTGGTTGTGGCTGATGGCCCTAAACTATGGAGTCCTTAAGGATTCTGTCTTGTCACCGGTATTGTCTAGTGTCTACGTGCTTCCATGGAGTAAGATCATAAGATGTTACCACATGGATTTTCACTGCTATGCAGATGACTCCCAGCTGTATCTGTCCTTTGCTCTGTGACAGGGTGTCATCAATGCTGAAGCTGGAACAGTACTTGGAGGAAATCAGTGTTTGGATAACCTTCAATTGGCTTGCTCATAATGCTCTTAAATATGATTTTTTTGGTTAGGAAATGAGAAGCAGATATTGGTCATGCAAGGCAGCCCCATGCTCCATGTTGTTGATGAGGTTCAGCTGAAGGCAGTAGAAGAGGTACAAAGTCTAGGGGTAATTCTTGATAAACAGATTACATTAATTCCTCAGGTCTCTTATGGTCTGGAAATGCTTTTAACATTGGAAAGACATTGGCAGACTTTAACCTCCACTTGATTCTGCGGATCATCTCACTTTAGCACAAGCCATCATTTTTTTCTCATCTAGACTGTTGTTGTACTATCGGCTATCCTAGACCTATTGGGATTGCTGGGTGAATACATGAGTCCAGGGGATCTTGTACTCACCTATAATAAGGCAGTGGGAGATGACCTGGACTTGATTGCTCCTGTTCGTGTTCAGCCACTCACTCTTCACCAAGGTCCCCTTGGTTCGATGGTTCCTTGAAGGAGTTGAGGCGAGTTGGTCGAAGGATGGAAAGAGCATGGTGGAAATCTGGCCTGGATGCTGACAGGATTAGCTTGATGGAACATTGTATGGACTATCAATTAGAAACCACCCGTAAGAAGGCAGAGTTCCTGTCCTGGGAGATTTCTGCAGTGCAGAATCGACCGGCTCAGCTTTTCTGAACTGTTGACAGATTGTACAATCCAATTTGTCTCCAATCCGGAGCAGCCTTTTCTCAGATTAAGTGTGAGGAGCTCACTTGATTTTTCACTGATAACGTTGCCAGCATCAGGTCTGATATTGGCCCAGCTCTTCCTATAAGAGATTGCAGAGGTCGATGGGTGGTGGTGAGCATTCAGTCTGTCTGGACGGATTTCAGCCAGATGGAATTCATGGACATTGTGAAGATCATACAGGCTTTGCATCTAACCAGTTGTAGTTTGGATCCGGGTCCTACCCCCCCCCTTTAGTGGGATGTGTAGATGTTATCTGCCTGATCCTAGCTGAAATTGTCTGGAGTTCCTTGGGGGGGGTCTTTCCTGATCCCCTCAAGGAGGCGGTCATATGACCACTCCTTGAAAAGCCCTCCTTAGATCCCGACTGTCCAGCTAACTACTGGCCTGTCTCTAACCTGCCCTTTGTGGGTAAGGTTATTGAGAAGGTGGTTGCATTGCAACTGGATGATCACCTTGTAACTGCAATGTCTATGAAGCTCTCCAGTCTGGATTTAGGAAGCGACATAGCACAGAGGCCACCCTTGTCTGGGTATTAAATGATCTCCTAATGGCAAGAGATCGAAAGGACTGTACCATTCTGGTCCTTCTTGATCTCTCAGCAGCCTTTGACACTGTGGACCATGGTGTGCATTTGGAGTCCTTACGGATCCTTTGTGGACTGTCGGGTACAGTCCTCAATTGGTTTCAATCCTTTCTTGTGGGCAGATCTCAGAGGGTTGTCACTGAAATTTATTCCTCTGATGCCATCCCTCTGTCCTGTGGGGTCCCGCAGGGCTCCATACTGGCACCCATGTTGTTCACAGTGTACATGCTGCCATTGGGAGATATCATTAAATGAAAACAAATCAAATCAACTTTATTTTTATAGCGCCTTTCAGAGCAAAGATGCTGTACATAAAAAATGTATACATTAGGTGATACAGCTTGAATTTTCACTGCTATGCAGATGATACTGTCAGGAGGTCTAAACTTCACTTTCAGGTTCTTGGCAATATTGGGAATGCAGGTACTCACAGAACTGTTGCATAAGAGTAATAAACTTGTTTATTGCTACCAAAGGATAAAATCACAGTTGCCCTAAGCAGTTCTTACCAATACGAACCGGGAGTCAGTGCTAAGTGTTCCCTATACCTCGAGGTTTCTTTGTGTCTCTTGGGATCTCCGAGGTACAAGACTAGTGTATCACATTATATACCTATGATAATTACTATGGTTACTTTAAGATACAAACATTTCTAGTTACAGAGATGAGCCCTATTGGCTAAATTAGAGGAGGCTCCACGGCCCAAGATAACATTATACAATTTTGTAATAGTCATCAGTTTTCGAACAAAAGAGTTCTTATACAGAGTCTTACATAACTCTGTGTAGTAGTACAAATCACCAAAAGGTGGCAATGCCGAGTTACATATAATAATTATTCCAAGGACACAGGTGCCTTGGCATCTTACAAGTAAGAAATACACAGAAAATACATAGAAGAATATATGTATTAGCAAGCAAAGTGTATTACAACAATATGCGTACATATCCTGACATCTACTCTTGTATGGTAGATGCCCTTAGCCCTATATGTTAGTATAACATATACCTAAGTGCTAGCTGTCTACAGTGTACCTCTGAGGGTACCAATTAGGGTGCAGGGACCTCGTGTAACAATACTCAGCTGTATACAGTGGCGTGAAAAAGTATTTGCCCCCTTCCTGATTTTCTCTATTCTTGCATATTTGTCACACTGGATGTTTTCAGATCTTTAGACAAAATATAATATTAGATAAAGGGAACCTGAGTGAACAAATAACACTTTTTTTTTTTACTTATTTCATTTATTTAATGAAAAAGGTTAACCAACACCAACTGGCACTGTGTGAAAAAGTAATTGCCCCCTAGTTAAATCAACCCAATTAAAGGGATAATTAGAGTCAGCTGATTGAACACAGCCAGGCTTGATTACAGCCAGCCCTGCTCAATATAAACCTCACTTATTTTGACCCTTACCATCAGAGTCACGTTGCCAGCACAAAGATTCAACAAGCACATTATGCCATGATCAAAGGAAGTTCCTGAAAAGATCAGAAAACAATTGTTGCCCTCTGTTAGTCTGGAAAGGGTTACAAAGCTATTTCTAAGGCTCTGGGACTCCATCAAACCACAGTAGAGCCATAATCTCCAAATGGAGAACACTTGGAACAGTAGTGAATCTTCCAGGAGGGCAGCCTGCCAAAATTACTCCAAGGGCACAGCGTAAAATCACCCAGGAAGTCTCAAAGGATCCTAAAACAACATCCAAAGAACTGCAGGCTTCTTTTGCCTCAGCTAAGGTCAGTGTTCATGACTTTACAATCAGAAAGAGACTGGGCAAAAATGGGCTTCATGTGAGAGTAGCAAGGCGGAAACCACTGCTAACCAAGAAGAACATAAACGCTCATCTCTCATTTGCCAAGAAGCACCTGGATGATCCACAAGCCTTTTGGGAAAATGTTCTATGGACAGATGAGTCCAAAGTGGAACTTTTGGACGACATGGATCCCATAATGTCTCGCTGAAGCAAACACAGCATTCCACAGTAAGAACACCATACCAACAGTCAAACATGGTGGTGGTAGTGTGATGGTGTGGGATGCTTTACTGCCTAAGGATCTGGATGACTTGCCATAATTAAAGGAACCATGAATTCTGCTCTGTACCAGAAAATTCTTAAGGAGAATGTCCGTCATCCTTCCGTCAGCTGAAGCTGAAGTGTAGTTGGGTCATGCAGCAAGACAATGATCCAAAACACAAAAGCAAGTCCACATCAGAATGGCTAAAAGAAGTAAAATTAAAGTTTTGGAGTGGCTAGTCAAAGTCCAGACTTAAACCCAATAGAGATGCTGTGGTAGGACCTGAAACGAGCAGTTCATGCTCGAAAACCTAACAAAATGTTACTGAATTAAAGCAGTTCTGAGAGGAAGAGTGGGTTAAAATTCCTCCACAGTGATGTGAAAGACTGATATTGAATTATAGGAAGTCTTTGTTGCAGTCATTGCAGCTAAATGGCGTAACCAGTTATTAAGTGTAGGGCAATTACTTTTTCACACAGTGCCAGTTGGTGTTGGTTAACTTTTTTTCATTAAATAAGTGAAATTAAAAAAAAAAACAAGTGTTATTTGTTCACTCAGGTTCCCTTTATCTAATATTACATTTTCTCTAAAGACCTGAAAACATCCAGTGTGACAAATATGCAATAATAGAGAAAATCAGGAAGGGGGCAAATACTTTTTCAAGCCACTGTATGTCCTTTTTGCCTGGACAGGTTGATGCGGTCTCAGTGCTTAACAACTGTCTCACCGAAATCAAAGATTGGATGAGTACTAGCTGACTGAGACTGAATCCAGACAAGACTGAAGTGTTGGTGGTGGACCCTGGTCTTCTGGGAACGGGTCTGGGGTCTGGGGGCTGGACAGGTGTCGGGCCTATGGCTTGATGATGTTCAGCTCACTACCTCAGACCAGGTGCATAACCTGGGTGTTATTTTTGACGATGGCTTGACCCTGAATCTCAGGTGTCAGCCATCGTTAAATCCTCATTTTACCATCTGAGAAATATCGCCTGTGTGAAACACCTGGTTCCCCCAGATGACCTTCCAGCATTGGTCCATGCCTTCATTACCACCCATCTTGACTACTGCAATGCCCTCTACCTAGGGCTTCCTGGGGTTAATAGCTACTGCTTGCAGCTAGAGCAGAATGCTGTGGCCAGGTTATTGACTCGTACATCAAGGGCCAGTCATATTACACCTGTGCTACATAGACTGCACTGGCTGCCTGTTCAGTGATGAATCACCTATAAGGTTGGCTTGCTAACCTTTGAAGCCCTACATGAACAGGGACCTGACTACCTGAAAGATCTCCTGACTCCCTACTCCCTCTTTCGTCCTCTCCGATCCACCAATGAGGGATTGCTAGAGATTCCTAGGGTTCGTTTAAAAACCTCCGGTGTTCGTGCTTTTTCTTTTGCAGCACCAACCCTGTGGAATTCTCTACCTCATTGGTTAAAAGAATGCCTGACAGTCAATAGTTTTAAATCTATGTTAAAAACATATTTATTCACTTTAGCCTTCCCTGATTGTTCTTAATTAATTTGTATTTATTGTTTCATTGCTAATTTATGGTGTGATTGTGTATTTTAAATATGTTCAGTGCCTTGGTTCTGGAAAGGCGCTATAAAAATAAAGTTTTACTTTACTTACTTGTGTGCTCTACAATGGCTTACCTAAGGGCCAATTGCATCATTTGCAGTTTCATAACACAGTAGTAAGGCTTCTGATCTCCACTTAGAGAGCAGATAACATTACTCCCTCGCTATGAGCTCTGAACTGGCTGTCCTTCAGTAGGTGAATGTACTTCAAGGTTCTCTTAATAGCATACAAAGCCTTGAATGGACTGGGTCCCCTACATGTCAGTGAGCCTCTGACTCCATATGCTTCTTTAAGGGAATTAAAGTCTGTGGGAGAGGCTTTCGGCAAAAGTCACCATATCATTTGAATTCTGCAGGTGACCGAGCATTTGCAGTGGCTCCCCTGCCATTAAGAACATGCTCTGAAGAGCCATGTTGCTGATACTGATACAGATTTAAATTGAAACATTTATTTGTGTAACAGGCACTTGGGCAGATCTTTATTAATATCAAATGTCTACATATTTTTATATGTATTATAAATGTCACATGCACATTTTTAATTATTGTGTCCTTTAGTATTTATTGTTTTTTTTTTTATGTTTGTCTTATAGTCTGTATTTTTTCATCATGCAGGTACTCTGAACATTCTACTTCTATTACTAATGTATGTCTTCTGTCTCCTTCAATATATTTAGGTACTTTGCAGAATTCTCTTTAATGGGAATATTCATCAGTTTAATTGTTCAGCCAGCTGAAGCCATTTCCATTTCTCCTTAAGGCTCACATTTTTAAAGGCCAAATTTATCCATTCTTAATCCTTGTGTGGCCCTTCCCTGCTCAGTATGTTTCCAGAGTCACAGTATTTTGTTGTCCATTTACAGAGCTTTAGTAGTCTGAGTCTCTGCAATTAAATAAAAAGCTGCTTGATAGGAAGTGGAACTCATTTCCTTGCATTCGCTGACACCCTTGGAAAAATTGCTTGTCTCCCTCTCTCCCTCTTTAATTGCACTGATTCTGCATCTAAGGTTAAATATGATGCTCAGTATCCTGCACACCCACTACATATTTATTATGCACTTACCTTTGCCTCATACCTTTCTATTAAGGGACTCTAGTTGCAAAATGCAAACTGCAGGATCAAAACCTGGCTGTCATCACCAGTCTCAGTGTTCTGCTGCTAATTGCCCAGTTTTTGAAAGCAAAACACTGTAACATTTAAGAGCTATATATGAAGAGGCACAGGTTGAAATAGGCAAACATTTCTCTGTCAGCCTGGTGTAGAAGGGGGAAGGACCAACCTACTTAGCTGTAAACTCTAACCAAATTCAACACACTCACAAGGGCTGGAGATTGATTTCAACTCACAGTGTCTACAAAGAATTCTAAACACTTGTTTAGAATCAGAAATTCTAAACAAGTGTGGTGGGGCATTGACTTCCTTAAAGGAAAACAAGCTCCACCTACCTTACCTGTAACCTTGAGTTACGGGGGTAGAACCCTGTACAGTGCTGCAGACCAGGTGGATCCACTTAACAATTATTTTAAGGAGGTTGGACAAACCTTCAACAAAGACCATCCTGGGCGTGTCTCACCACACTTAGACTCAAACTTTTCAGTTATTAGACAGACCAATTTTTACTTTCCAAGAAATACAAGTAGATGACATTAAAAAACAACTACAAATTTTAGATACTAGTAAGGGTGCTGGTTGTGATGGAATTACTCCAATATTTTACAAATTAGCCTCAAACATACCTACACAACATATAGCCTACTTATTTAATTTTTCATTACAAAGCCTAGAATTACCAAAGGACTGGAAAACTGCATTTGTTATCTTCATTTTTAAAGGGGGTGACTGTTCAGAACCAAACTCTTATAGACCAATCTCAGTTCTGGTAACTTGTGTAAAGGTGTTTGGAAAACTATTACATACACAATTCACTATTTTGTTAAATATAATGTTATCTCACATTTACAATCTGGATTCAGAAAAAGTCACAACACTACTTACTGTATGTCATTTCAAGAATTGTGGACAGCATGTTGGCATCCTTCAACAGAGGTTGGAGTGTTCCATCTATTTTTCTTGATCTGTCGAAGGCTTTTGACATTGTACATCACAGAAGTTTATTAAATTACTTAAAATTAGCTGACCTGGATCATGCAGCCTTATCATGGTTCTGCTTATACTTATCTCAGAGGTTGCAAAGTGTATAGGTGGGTGAAGCTTGTTCGAGCACTGTTGTTTTGAACACAGAGATACCACAAGGCTCCGTTCTGGGTCCCCTGTTGTTCTTAATTTACATGAACTACCTTCCAAAATACTGTTCCTCTGATACTCAAACATTTCTCTATGCAGACAATACAATAATGTTTACAGAAAACAATATATAAATTTGGCCCTGGATATCTTACAAAAAGATTTTCTTGCCATTTAGAGGGCACTATTGGACTTGAGGCTCAATCTGAATGAAAAGAAAACCCAATGGATGCTTTTTTAAAAAGCATACTGCTAAAAAGGACATCACAAGGCCTATCCATGTTGCCTCTGGAGCTAACATTAGTAGGGTATATTCTTACGAACATCTGGTTTAATGCGTGATAGTCATTTAACATTTAAGCTACACATTACAAATATTTCCATTATATTAAAGCAGTTCCTAGGATTTTTTTTTTCTGAATTCTGTCATTATTGAGCTTTCCATTAAGGAAGTTATTGGTATCATCTCTGTTTTTACCTGTGTTTGATTATGGTGATTTGGTTTATAAAAATTCAACAGAGACAATGGGCCAGATATTCAAAACTTTGCGCCGGGCAAAAACCATTTGCGCAGGTTTAGCCTTGAGTTAGTGGGCCTGCTATATTCAAAAGGCCAAATAAGCATGAGCAAACTGCATTAGCGCTGGGCAAAATTATAATGCATGCAAGGGGCAAATTGACATGAATACAGGCGCAATGCTATATTCAGTGACTAGCGCTGCACTAAGTGGTTTTGCGTGACTTAGTGCGACACTTAGCATGGTGCACATTACTGCCCAGGAAAAGCTTGTCTTAACCGTGGGCAATCAGCTTTGCATGACACTATGGCTTTGCGCGGTGTTTGCGTGGGTTTAGCGCAGGTTTTGAGCAACCCTAACAAATAAATATGACACATAGATAAAGCCAAACATAGAAGAAGCATGCTGCTAACTGATGGCATCACAATGATACCATCATCTGCCACCAGTCCCAGCCATGCCAGGCAGTAAGTGGTGACCCTGCTGCCAGTGGACAGCATGGCAGTGTGGCCATACAGCACACACCTGCGGACCATACTTCTGTGGACACCAACAGATGCCAGCATACACATGCAGCACTGTGGGCATGGAGAATGTTGAGGGGAGTGTGTATGGGTGGTGAGGCTGTGCCACAGACCAGGTGTGGCCACAAGGCTGGGACACATCATGCAGTGCACATGGGCCAGTATTGGGAATATCCCAACACCAGTGTGCCTTTCAGATAATATATGCCCCACCCCGGCCACATACCGCACAGCTGTACAACTGCCACAGCACACAAAGCCAGAAATGTACATGTCACTGTGAGCATCCCATGCCACAGGTGCAGCATCTGTGGGTCACACAACAGCAGAACAGTAATGTCCACTGTCAGTAAACACCTGCAGGCTGGGCCTCTCACTGTGTATAGTGCAGTCATCATCACTGCCCTACACACCATAAGCATTGCTGTGTCCACACACTACTGGCCCCCTTGCTACTGTAGTGTCTGCTGTTCACTGTAGCATGACCTACAGTGTGACAGTTGCATGCAGCACCACCACCATCTGTGCCTATGCTGTGTTGTCCCAGTACAGCTGCAGGCAGCAGCGCATGTGGAAGTAGTGTTCAATAGAGGATAACGTATGGGCAGCGGTGTGTAACAACGCTATGTTTGCCTTTGAGTGGTTCTCTTGACAACTATGTTAAACCTCAAGAGCAAAGCTCAAGAGGTTTATAGGGTTGCCAAGGGAACCACGAGAAGACAAACAGCGTTGTTGCACACCGCTGACCATACGTTGTCTTTAATAGTGTATGGTCAGTGGAGAAACATAAAAATGATGCCAGTGTTGGGAAAAATAATCTAATACTACGAACAGCACATCTACTTCCTGTGAAGCTTCCAACCGCATGGTAGCATTCTGACAGAGCTCCCGACTCTCTTGCCAATTACCTGATAAACTTTTTAAACATAGGCATGTTCGGCTGTTATGGGGGCCATGGCAACAGCATTGTGCGGTGGTTCGAATCTGTTACACTATCGATGTGACGCATCGTCGATAGTATAACAAGAGCTTGACATCACATCGATAGTGTAACAATGCTGTAAAAAGATGATTTTTGGGCCATAACAGCATTCTACCATACATTATAAACTGTATAATATTCCCCAAGCTGTTTGCGCAAGGCTAACACGTTTGTGCGGGTTTAGCACAGGGCTAAACAGTTAGCCCGGTGCAAACTGCATGCAAATCAGGGCATAATGAGATGCTAATCTGGTTGTTTGCTCACAGACTACCAAAGTAGGCTCATTGCATGTCACTTTTGAATATGGCAAAGTTTAGCGCCAGGGCAAACGGTTTGCTCCGGCTAATGGTTTAGCCCTGCGCTAAACCCGTGCAAACGTGTTAGCACTGCGCTAACAGTTCGGGGAATATTTTACAGTTTTGCACACTGTACTTTCACGTACGCTGCTGCCTGCAGCTGTACTGGGTCCACGCATTTGCTGGCACACACATTGGCCACATAGTTCATCTCTACCTACCTTCACATTACTGTGCACTGTGTTGCTGTTGTGGTTTGTACTTCCTGGTTGCCATATTGAGACCTGTCTTATTCCAGGGCTAAGTTTGCCCTGCACTCCCAGCCCAGTTTGCCCGGCCTCATTCCCATGGTATATTCAGAAACTGTTTTCCTCGGGCTATTCCTATGGCTTGTTTTGTGCTCCGGGCTAAGTTTGCCTGTCGGGCAGTGCTAATTTAGCCCCGGGGCAAAGTTTTGAATATCTGGCCCAGTACTTGGTACTTTAAACACAATGTACAATAGTGCATTGAGATTTATAACAAACTTACCTTATAACACCCATAGATGCACATTGTATAGAACAGTCGGCTGGACATCTTTACCTGACCGAAGGGATTATCATTGCCATATTTTTGTGTATAAGTTTGTTTTACAGACTTTACTTTCTTTTTTATTACATAAAATACAGCTTAAAACATATTCAAAATATTCTTTAAGATCTGCATCCCGACTTTCATTTCAGATTCCGAGATGCAGATCAAAATATGGTGAAAAGTCATTATCAGTAGCAGTCCCCAGAACTTGGGAAATAATGAAAAACACATTGGGAATACAAGTACAGTGCTATTACCTTTGGAATGTTTTAGAGCTTCTTTAGCCGGCTTATTCCACAAACACTGTAATTGTTTTGGATAAAGGTATTGTACTTAACTGTGATCATATATAGATATATATATATATATATATATATATATATATATATATATATATATATATATATATATATATATATATATATATATATATATATATACTGCTGACAATTTTAATATTGGTATTTGTTTGTTTATAGTAACTTTGCATAAGTTGTATAATTGTCACTTTTTAGTGTTGGATGCAATTGTAAATGAGAAATAATCTTCTCAATTTGCTATCAAATAAAATTGAATTGATGATGATGATGAATTAAAGGGGAACTTTCAGTTCCCCAGGAGAAAAGCTATGGGATCTATGGATCCTGATTAAGCAAATCGCAAGTACTGTAAGTAAGCTTTTTAAATGGTTTACATGTCCACAGTAATACTTTTTATCTGGTTGATCCTGTGACCCCCCTCCCCCATCCCACAATGACTGATAACTACTTATCACAGGGAATGCCTACATGCCTGATAGCACTTTGTAAACATAACAGTTTTATACAGTGCATTATCACATTTATGCTGCTGGTACTGATCAGCTGACAAAAGTGCTTACCTCAGCTGATTGGTACCAGCAGCATAAGTGTGATTATGGACTGTATACAACTGTTACATTTACAAAGAGCTGTTAGGCATATAGACATCCCCTGTGGCTCAGCCTATCGTGTGCATCATCTGAGTGCTGGCCACAGGGGAACTGCTGGGGATTAACAAATAAGTGTCTCCCTACAGCACAACATTTTGTGGGTCTTGAGGCATGGAGGTATCGTATAATTTTTTTGTCATACGAACATATGAAGAAACCATTAGAAAAAAAGCCATTTGATCTAGCTAGTTGGCTCCTATTACAGGGTCCACAGCTTAAGCTACTGACCCTGCCCCCTTCCCCAATCCTCTCATCCTTTCCATCCACCTCTCTGATGACCCTTACTTTCCCTTTATGTCTATCCCAGCCTCTCTTGAAGCTGACCACTATCTTCATTGAGACCACCTCTTCCAGCAGCACATTCCAACAGGCCACCATCCTCTCCATGAAGAAGTGCTTCCTAACCTCCATCCTAAAATCCCCCCAGCTTAAGATTGTGCCCTCTCGTGTTTCCATTGCCACTTACTGTAGCTTACAGAGGCCTTTCTTTCCACCCTGTTTATCACTGTCAGATACTTAAGGTCTCAATCATGTCCTCTCTTTATGTCCTCTCCTCCAGGGAGTACATGTTCAGGGCCCCCAGCCTCTTCTCATATGCTTTACCCTGCTGACCTGTGACCATCTTTGTTCCTCTCCTTTGGACCATCTCCAGGAGGTTAATGTCCTTTATAAGGTGTGGGTACCAGTACTGTAATCCATAGCTAGATGTCGCCTCACCAGTGACCTGAACAAGGGCAGTATATTCTCCTCTTACCTACTGCTGATCCGCCTAGCTATGCAACCCAACATCTTATTTGCTCTTGCTGCTGCTTTCCTGCACTGTGTGGGGTGCTTCTGGTGGCTACTTATCATCAGTCTCAGATCCTTCTCCTCCTCTGTTGCAGATAACAAGACCCCTCCCAGATAGTACTCCATCCTGGGATTATTGGCTCCAATGTGCATAGTTTTGTATTTTTTGGCACTGAAGCCAAGCTGCCAAATCCCAGACCACCTCTCAAGTTTTTCTGGATCCTCTTTTAGGTCCTGTGTCCCCTTGGCTGTTGTCACCCTCCCACAGAGCTTGGTGTCATCCTCAAAAAGACACATTTTGCATGACATAGGAGGCCTTCAAAGCCACCTTGTGGGGCAAAATCATTGGTTATGCAGTGCATCATAGAAGGCAAAGGGAGAAAGAGACCTCAGAATTGGAAACCAAATTGAAAGCAAGAAAGTAGGAGTATAAAAATGACCCACACAAATTCCAGAGTTCAGAGCTCATGTATGAGATTACCTCCCTAAGGATCCAACACAATTAGCTGGCCACTAGAAAAGAAGAACCGCAAATCTGAAGGATTCAGCACAAATACTGGGCAGAAGAGGTAAAGGTGGGCAAACTGCTAGCCTATAGGCTAATAAAGAGGTGGGCCGAGAGGCACATTTCACACTTGATAGATCCATCTTGTCATTTGTGCACAAAACCTGAGGGGATTAATACAATTATGGTGGGGTTCTACAGGGAACTATATAAGTAAAAAGGGAAGTGGGACCAACAAGCGTTCTCAAACCTCATGTCCATAGTATCCCTTCCAACACTCCTTCCCAGTCAGAAGGAAGAGCTGGAAGCCCCACTCACAAAGGAAGAGCTCCAGTCACTATACAGCATGTGGTCCCACACAAGTCCCCTGGAAGTGATGGCTTCCCGATTGACTTTTCAAGTAAAATATATAGTCTCCAGGCCCCTGCTTGCTATGTTGCAAGATGCCTTTCAAAGTAGATCCCTAACAAAAACTCTCTTGGAGGTCATAATAACAGTCCTGCCCACAGAAGGGAAAGAGCTCAACCTCCCCTCAAGCTACAGGCCCATTTCCCTAATAAATGCAGATGCCAAGATCATAGCTAAAATATTGGTGTCCAGATTGGAAAAGATCATCCTTTACATTATCCACCCTGCTCAAGTGGGGTTTATATAAGGGAGGATTAACTCGGACCATCTGAGGGTGCTATGTACCCTGTTTCAAGCTGCAGCAGATCTCCCTACCCCGGCAATAGCCATCACCCTGGATTTTGAGAAAGCATTTGACTCTGTCGAATGGGAGTTTCTGCATACTGTGCTGAAGGGTTATAACTCTGGGGAGAACTTCATCACCTGGGTTCGAACACTGTATTCCTGTCAGACTCCTTCAGCTTTACAAAGGTACACACTAGGGGTGCTCACTGTCCCCCCTGCTTTTTGTGTTGGCCATTGAGTTCCTGGAAGCCACACTCAGAGACCAACCAGAAATAAGGTGAATTTGGGAGGTCTCCAAGGAGCACCATATAAAGCAATATGCGGATGATTGTTTAGTCCTAACCAGAAACTCCACTACTGGCATCCCGCACATCCTAGCTATGTTAAAAGCTTTTGTGGGTACTGTATCTCAGGGCTAAAAATCAATAATGGTAAATCAGAAATACTACCCCTTAATAAACATGCACCCCTGAATTGGCCAAAGATACTGGACTGGCATGGGCCCCCAAAGCCATCAAGTGGCCATTACACTGGATCAGCAGAGCCTAGTAGCAAGAAACTTCCAGCCACTCAGATGGAACCTGTTGAGTGAGTTGGATCACTGGAGACTACTCAGTCTTACAATGGTTGAGAAGATCAGTGCCATCAAAATGATGCTAGCACCCAGATTATACTACCTGCTGTCCCATATACCTATAGAAATCTCTGAAATGTGGTTTAAAAAAGTTAATGCCTTAATGGGTGACTTTCTGTGAGATTTCTGAACCCTCAGGTGTAGCAGAGCTAAGCTATGAGTACACTGGAAGAGGGGGTCTGGAACCTCCCCAACTTTTTGCACTATGCTTGGGCATTCCACACTGCCAAAACCTGCAGGTTATTCCAGAGCTCTGGGGACAAAGCTCCAGCTTGGATAGAGCTGAAGACAGAGATCCTGCAGGGGACCTCCATAGCTAGCTACCTGGGTTACTCACTACCTAAGCAGGTTAACAAGTGGCACACACAAGCTTAGAGCAGCACACTCTGCCTGGCATAACATAGGGAGACAGGCGAAAAGATGCCAGCACCTAGGGGGCACACACCACTGTTTAACAATCCACACCTATGCATAGATAACCAAACCCTAAAATGGACAGATTGGGAAAAGAAAGGGATAACTAGGGTAGAGGACTTGATGATCTTAGGGGGGAGAGACAATGGACTCTTTTATGGGCCTAAGGGGAAAATACAGTTTGGAGAAAAGGGACTTTTTCAATTATCTCCAAATACATAACCTCCTAACAGAGCCAGAGAGAAGTGCTTCTGCCCCTCCTGCAAGAAACAAGGACCTGCATCACTCGGTACCCTACCTATCTACAACTGGGCAAAGGCCACTAAGGGGAGGGTGGGCGAGATTCAAAAACTAATGAGGGACACGGCCACGGACCCCACCACCAATGCCAAAACTCACTGGCAAACCATATTAAACATTGTCATAGCAAAGGAGGAGTGGCGGAAATGCTGGGCCCCAGCACACACAGCTTGTAAGTATCAGTGGAGCCTCTTGATTTAAAATAAACTCTTACACTTTTGGTATCGCACTCCGGAGATGCTCAAAGCATGGGTGTCCTACATGATGATTGCTGGAGATGCAACTCCACAGGTGCAGATCTGTTGCACATTCTGTGGGATTGCCCAGTGATAAAACCCTTCTGGGATAGGATTGTGAAAGGGTGTTCCAGGATCTTGCAGGTCCTTCTTCCCTCATCTCCAGCCTTGTTTTTGCTTGGACTGGAGCAACCAGGCTGCCAATTCCTAGGATGTCAAGCAAGATGGTTGTTCCAGGTGACAGTAGAGGCTAAGAGAGTAGTATTGGAGAAAATGGTGCTCCACAGTTATATCCACCTATAATGAATGGCTTCTGGCATGAGAGACCCTTGTTATGCATACAAGATTCTTCATTTTCTCTGCAAACATAATGGGTAAATTCTGGAATGAATGCGGTCCATACCTGCAGTTTGTACAGGACGAAGCAACTGGATGCTCCCTTGTATATACCAATGACTTACTGAAACCTCCCTGAAATAGTAATGAGAGGCAACTTGTCGGTCCAGCTAAATGTAGTAAGGTAGAGCAATTTTTGAATGGGGATATATAACACCCCAGGGTTGAGGATTGAATTCGGTAGTCTTGTTTATCTAGCCATAAACCATTGAAGAGTAGGATAACGTTATGTACCCTGTGTGTCTTAAAAGAAAGTGTGTACTTTTAGTTGCTTTAACAACTGTTGATATCCATATCATTGTAGTCATGTCTGTTTTATGTCTGTAAATGATACTCAATAAAAAGTTTAGCTGCAAACAAAGGCACATTTTGCCCTTAATGCCATCCCCAATGTCATTAATGAAGACATTGAACAACACCAGTCCTATCACTGATCCCTTTGAGACCCCACTGATGACCTTCCTGGTTCTAAACTCTCCTCCCACCACTTCATTCTGGGTCCTGTTCCCCAGCCAGTTTTTCACCCATCTGGTCATCTTTCCCCAACCCCAAGATACACCAACTTCCTGATCAATCTATTGTGGGTTACAGAGACAAAGGCCTTGCTGAAATCCAGGTAAAAGATGTTCACCAGTTGGCCCCTGTCTACTGTTTGGTGACCCAGTAAAATAACTCAGTCAGATTAATTTGACATGACCTTCCTTCCATAAACTTGTGCTGCCTTGCATCCTGAAGACCATGCTCCTCTAGATACTCTGCCAACCTTTCCTTAAGTATGGTCTCCATGAGTTTGCCCATGATTGAAATCAGACTGTCGGGTCTGTAATTCCCTTGGTCATCTTTGGAACCACTCTTATGAAGAGGCACTACATGTGCCATTCTCCAGTCCTGCAGTACCAAGCCTGACTCCAGTGAACTATTGAACAGGCCTGACAGTGGCTCTGCAAGCTCTTCTGCCAGTTCCCTCAGCACCCATGGGTGTAATCCCTCTGGGCCCTTGTAATTTGTCTACCTATAGCAGCCCTTTCTTCACTATTTCCCCCTCTACAACCATATTCATGCTCCCATCCCCCTCTGCTCCTCTTCTCCCCTCTGTTGGCAGTAGTCTGTCTTTCACGCTGGTGAAGATGGAACAGAAGTATTCCTTCAGAACCTCTACTTTTCCCCATTCTCCACTATCCACCCACCCATCTCCCAAAGCCTAACAAACCTGTCCTTCCAGTCCCTTTTCTTGCTTATATGGTGAAAAAATGGCCTTCGCCCCTTCTTAATTTCCTTAGCTAATTGCAGTTCCTTGTGAGCCTTAGCACTCTGGACTACCTTACTTGCCTCACTAGCATTCATGAGGTAATTCTTCCTGTGTTCCTCTCTCCTTGTTGTCCTGAATTTTCTATAGACTCTTGTCCCTTACTGCCTGAGCAACCTCAGTACTAAACCAGCTGGATACTTTGGCTAATGAATTGTTCCCCCTTAGCTTAACACACACCTCTGTTGCAGCCATTATTCTCTCCTTAATGATGGACCAGCTTTGGTCCACCCCCATATCTGCCCTGATGCCCTCCAGGTGTTTCCTCAACAATTTGCCCATCTTCCTAAAGTCTGCCATCCTAAATTCTATGATTTTAGTTGGCCCGGTGGTGCTGAGGGTTGAGGTGCTGGACACTACACCTCATGCTACACTGGCGACCTGGGTTCAGGAATGACCTCAGGTTGTCAGGGTGCCTGCGTGGGGTGGAGGGTGGATCAGGATCAAGCATGCTGATGGGCAGCTTTCCTCTCTCAAGGGTGGTGAGGGTGGGTTGGTGCCCCCCCAGTAGTTCTGCTGCCACAGGGTGGATGTAAGGTGGGTAGTATAGGCAGAGACGGGGCAGCAAATAGCTAGTGGAGGTGGAAGGTGCTAAGCTGGTGCCACAGGGTGCCTAGTATGCCTCCACATGCTCACACAGCCATGTGCCACAGCCCCTGGAGGGCCAGGGGAGAAAACCAGTAAAAACCACTTATGTGTCCCCATGACCAGTTAGTGGGAAGAGGTGATGGGGACCAAACAGCTGGAATAAAAAAAATAATAATTCCAGAATTTTGATCTTAGAAGGGAAGCTTCCCCTGCCCATATCCAACCGAGACCACACTGCCCAATGATCACTTCCACCCAGGGGCTCCTTGACCATTATATCTTGCATGTGCTCCCTATTTGTGAGCACCAGATCAAGGATTGCCCCCTCCCAGGTGGGTTCTGTGATTCACTGTGTAAGGAACCCATTCTACAATGCTTCCAGGATCACCTAACTCCTGGCACATGTCATGGTCAATACACTCCAGTCTACTTTGTGTAACCCCCCCCTTCAGGTGGGGCTTACCTTACTGTCCCTGGGAGCTACATTCCCACTTCTTTCCTCCAACTGCCGTTCTTCTGCCAGTCCAGATCCTGACACTTTCTTGGATCTGCATCTGACCCCCTGTTTGTGTTTTTAGTTCATTTGGGGGCCGGAGGACTCAATCTTGGGACTGCTGCTGCAGTACGCACTCTGGAAGTGCCTGCTGGGTCCACACACACACTCTTGAGCATGGTTGGTTTCTTGCTGGGCTTGTGGCTAATCAAATGCCTCCCAGGTTATCCTAACCCCCAGAATAGCTTAATTAGGGGTTGGACACCTGAAGGAGTGACCCAAAAGTAGATTCATAAAATTATTTAGAAGAGCCAATAACATTTAAGGATTGGTGGGGGGATTTACATATTCATGAGAGCTGAATGAATGCTAATGAGCTGGAATCACTGCTCCTAGGGGGACTGTATTTTGGAGCAAGAGACTGGATGCAGGGGGCTCTAATAAATATAAATGTGTAGCCACTTGTAAGAAGATATCATCAGCTATCAGACACTGGGGCAAATATATAAACTGCTTTGTTGGGCTGCACTAATGTTATAAAGCTAGGACTGCTGTGAGACTCTGTGGGATTGTTAACAGAAGCAGCCATCTTTGATACTATGACCCCTATGGATAGCCAATCAGCTTGTTAGGCCCCCAAGGATTGGTGAAATTCCTTCTGGGGGGTGAACTTTGTTTCAGGTGACAAAATCTCTGTTCCAATCAATAATTGAAGGAAGCTAATGACTATTAATATTTCGGAGGGACAACAAGAATCAGTTAATCAGAAGATTGGATTTTTGGCTGAAACCCCAGGGACTTTGAGCAGTTTGGGCAGTCTGTGCTGGGCTCTGCTCGAGTCAAGAGGGGCCCAGTGCTGCGAGCTGGAGAGACAGAAGGCCTTCCACAGGACTCAAAAGGGTCAGATGGTGAATATTTTGAGGATTGGAAAAAAATGATTCTTTTGAAGAAAAAGGACAGCGGTGTTACAGCTAAATGGGCAAGGTACTTGATGAAAGCTCCTGGTGTTAGTGGAGATCGAGTGTTATAGAGATCCTGCATCAGTTTGGAAGGAGGAAACAAACCTGAAAAAGTGAAAAGGGTGGTTTTGGAACTGTGTGTGTGTGTGTGTGTGTGTGTGTGTGTGCCAGAGCTAAAGGCTGGTATTGCATCTGAATCTGAGGACTTTGGAAAGAAAATGGTTTGCAGGTATCCAGCATCCAAAAACCTGTTGTTGCTGCTGAAAGTCAGCTGTGGAAAAGCAAAGGTTTGATACGGAGACTTCAAGTCACTAGCCAAAAGCCACTGAAAAGGTGGAAATTTGGAGAAGTGGCTTGCTGCACACAGAGCTGCTTGTTCCTGCCCAGGGGAAAAGTGAAAGCAAAAAGTCTTTCATAGCTGCAACTGGGAGCCAGGTAGGGAACTTGCAAACCCCTAAGGAGTGAGGCAGACTTGACTGCAGGGGGCCACGGGCACATGCCTGAGTGCCAGGGCACCCTGGACCCATTAGAGGAGCCCGACTGTAGAGTCAATCCTGGATCTGGGTTCCTTGTAGCCATGTAGACCTTGCATTTGAGCTCCATGATCTGGCCTGTGGAACAGGCCGAAGCAGACAAGCTGCAAAAATCTTCAAGCAAGTCGGAAGGCGACAAGCTGCAAGTCTTCAAGTGAGTCCGAGGTTGACCAGCATTCATCTGCCCCATCTGCTTGCTGCCCTCAGTGCGAAAGATTGGTCCCAGGACTGAACAGCACCTGCTGTGCCAGTAGCTGAACCCCAGTGATGCAGAACCATGAGTAACCCAGGGCTTGCCCTGTCCAAAAGGGGAGTAAGAGTTTAAAATTGTTAGCATCCTAGGAAGAGTTACTTTAAGGGCTCCAGTGCCAGCTAACCCACGGCATCTAGCAGGCCTGTGTTAAGTCTGGGTACCCAGCTAGAACTGACAGGACATAGGAATTTTTTACACTGGTAGCAGTGGGGGTGGGCTTTGAGTATATTTTAGCCCATGGACCCTGTTAACCTAAATAACCAAATTTTCTTTCGCAGCATCCCTGTTTCCAGTACTCCTTTCCCTATCCCTACCCCTAAAATAAAGCTGTGGTTTGTTTGTTGTAATCCTTGTGTTGTGGGCATTTTATTGGTACCAGCCATGAGGTATATGTGTTTTACAGTATTGGTGCACACCATGGAATCCATTGTGTGGGGTGACTGGGAGGGGAGGTGGGTAGCTACAGCATTCCAGGGGGTTGTACTGATCAGACACCTGGCCCACTGTTACTTTACCCTAGGTGGAAGCACCATGCTACTTTCTTTCCATTCTGGGATAGAACCTCCAAACACCATTGCAACAGAACCCATGCCCCATATACTGTGTGTTAGTCAACAGGCAGGGGTAGTAGCTCACTGGCACATGGCTCCTGGGCTACATTTGGACAGGTTGAAGTCCCCCACTATTATCATGTATACCTTCCCTGCAGCATTCAGTATCTGCAAGTTCAATTCCCTACTCCTTTCCTCTTCCTGGTTGGGTGGTCTGTAAACCATCCCCAACTTCACCATCCTCCCTCCATTGGACAGTAACTGAGCCCACATTACTTCCGCCCTCCCTTCATCTGACTCCTCCCTCATACGTGTTATACCCTCCTAGATGTAAATTGTCATCCACCCTTCCCTCACTACCCTGTCCTTCCTGTGTAACTTGTACCCTGGGATTGAGAGGTCACAGTCATGGTTTGGTGTAGCCCAAGTCTTGGTGACTGCTATGATGTCCACACCCTCTTCTATTAGTAGTGCCTGCAGGGCATCCATCTTGTTACTAAGAATTTGTGCATCCAGGGACACCACCTTCTTCCTAGACTCTGAGCTTCCTTCCCTTTCCCCACTTCTTTCCTTCCTCTTTCTCCCCTCTGTGTGCTTCTCCACCCCTCCTTGCTGACTGCTTCACTCCCTCTCCTCTCCACCTTCCAGACCCCTTCTACTGGTATGGATAGGGGTCTGTAGACCTTCTTCTCTCTGAGCTGTTGGGTCTGTAGGTCTGCCTGCCCCCACTCAGTAGTTTAAATTTAGTTTACAGGTTATGTATCCCCAAGTTTGTCCCTGAGTACTTTTCAGCCCTCTCTGCTTAGATGTAGTCTGTCTGGTGCATACAGTGTTTTATTTTGCCAGGTCTTTCCCCAGTCCCCAACACAGATGAACCATTCCTCCTTGCACCATCCCCTCAGCCAGACATTGAATTCCTCTTCCCTTTTCTTCTTGACTGTGCTGGCCCTTGGCATGGTAACACCTCTGACAGTGCCAGTAATCTTGCTACCTCCCTGTGGTACTCCCGAATTCCCTGAATCTACTTTGTACTACCTCCTCCTTCTCCCCAGCTATAGTAGGTCATTGGTACCAAGGTGTATACCTATGTTTGGTTCCCCCAATTCCCCTTACCAGTTCTCTGATTATTGGGCACAACTTCCCTGCAGTCATCCCTGGCATCCAAACCACCTACTTCTGCATTTAGGTCCCCCTTCCTTCCCCAATGAATTTGCTTAATTATGGAGTTCCCTAGGACTACCACCTTCCATCCCTCATGTCATGTCTCCCTCCCTCCCTCCTCCCTCCCTCCCTCCCTTCCTTCCTTCCTTCCTTCCTTCCTTCCTTCCTTCTTTCACTGCCATATGAGCTGTTCCCCTACCAAATTGCTCCCCTTCGCCCTGGCTAATGTCCCACCATCACATTTACTTATCCTTTCAACTACTTCAGCATTCCCCTTTATGCTGTTACCTTTCTCTTTCCTTGTCAAATGATCCAGAAAAAAAGATGATTTGATGCCTTTTATTGGACCAACATAGATATTACAAAAGAAAACAGATGGTTAACTTTTGGACTACACCTCGTCCTTCATCAGAAACCAACTGGCTGCTGGTCCGGTGGCGCTGTATGCGGTGGCTGGGGACAGCACACTGATGCTTAAAAAGGGGAGGAGAGGAGACAGACACTTGGAGAAGTACATGCAGATGCGTGTGTGCTCTCTCCACAGGGCATCATTGCATCCCTCCTCTCCTAAGGGGAGAAAAGGGAAAAAGAGTCCTGGGTGTGGCATGATGACTGATGATCCCCGTAGTCCTAGGTCTCATGTATAGTGGTAACCTCCACATTGGATCCATTCTGGTGGATTGAGGGATCCCCACTGCCCTGCCATGGGGGGCAAGCCATGGAGGACAGTGGAAGGTAGGCAGCAAGTGGGGCTGGGGATGGGGATGGGGGATCAGGCATGAAGGTGTGTCACCCAGGGAAGGAGAAAGAAATTAACTGCAAAAAAAAACCCTCTGGCTGTCTGGACCCCATGCTTCCATTTATAAGACAGCAGTGACCAAATTGTCAGCATAGCCATCTTAGCCCACCTCACATACCTGGTACAGAAAATGTTCTAATCCCTACCAAAACATAAATCTGTACAACTGTAATGCCATTATGTGCCACAGGTGCAAAAACACATTTTGGTCAGGATTTTAAAAAATTACAGCTGTGACATGCATGTGGTGGGGTAATAAGAAGGCTATGTTGAAAATCTGTGGTCAAACTATTTGAAATTTCCAAAGTTATGAGCGTGTGTAGTGAAATTGCATTGAATGTTCATAACTTTGCCATTTTGACCCCAAATTTTCAACATAGCCTTCTTAAGACCCCACCTCATGAACAAGGGCAGGAAGATTTTTCAAATTCTGCCCAAAAGGTGAATTGCCAAATGACTGCAAAATCATCTATCAGGCAGGAATTGCATAATGTGTGTTCTCCAAAAGGCCATGTTGAAAATTTGTGCTCCAAATGTCAAAAAATGGCTAAGTTAGGCATAAAAGTTGAAACCCCCATTGAAATACATTGAACCACATTTACCTTAGTTTCTCATATTGTAGTTGCCGGGTCCAACAACAAGATGTATTTTTGATTGGAGAGTGGGTCTTGAACCTGAGACCTGTTCAGGTATGTGGGGGTGTACTGGGGTGGGTGTGGTGGGTGCTGAGAGGGAGGTGGAGGTGGGAGTTGATCAGTGAGGGACCATTTTCTTTTTTTACAGGTTTGAACAAAACAAACACTGAGGGACAGTTTCCTTCATTTCAGGTTGTGCCTCAAATGGGAGGATGAGGGGTGCCACTAGACACTAGGGAATATATAATGCAGTGGCTGAGATTAAAAAAAAATTATCACAATAATTTGATAATGGGGACAGTGATTGGTGGGTGGGTGATGCCACTAGACACCAGGGAAATTGGGAATGGTGATCGGTGATGCCACTAGACACCAGGGAATATATTTATTTATTTATGGGATGATGATTGGTGAGTGTGGAGTGCCACTAGACACCAAGTAAATACTGTATATTAATAGTGGGACAGTGATTGGTGGTGGGGGGTGCCACTAGACACCAGGGAAAGTTTATATTATTATATAGGAACAGTGACCAGAAGGGTAGGAGGTGCCACTAGACACCAGGGCAACATCACACAATTCCAGGGATGGTAATGGAGTGGGGCGGCACATCTCCAAACACCAGGGATATGGTGGCTCACAGCTTACACTGCAGCAGGCAGTGCAAGTTCAGCTGCAGCTACAGGAGTCAAGAAATTCCCACTGTTGTCACATAGAGAATGCAGGGGATGCGCTCCTCTCACTAAGCTGGGCACCCAGGATTTTGGGTGCCCAGAAAAGGTATTTGTGGTCATTATATTAAGAAACAAGCATCAGAATCTAGCTGAACAGGTCTGGTTTAGCTAGGTTCTGATGTTTGTTTTTTTAAAATACCAGCATTTTTATGTATTTTCCACATTTATTAGTTCATGGAAAAAATCAACAAGATGTCAATTGGCATGGCACAAAAAATGTTTGGTGCCTTGCCAAGTAAGTGGTGTAAAATCAAAAACACGCATTTGCAGCATCAAATTTTTACTTTTGCTGCAGCACGTTATCTCAAAAACCCTACTGTGCATATGCAGGTTAGAAAGCACTAAATTTTAAAGCCTTTTAACTCTAGAACCCTTTAATATTTTTTCACCAGTGCTGTCAAAGGCACTACCTTAGGACATGACACGTCACCTGCAAGTTTGGAATAGAAATATCATTCCATGTAGGCTGTAGGGGAGAGCAAAAAAAAAACATGTTAAGTGTAGGAAAAAAGTTAGACATTTACAAAAATAACACATGTGGATGTCAGAAAATGCACAAGCTGCCCTCACAAAAATTTCCACAGATTGAGACCTTGCATCCTAGGTATGCAAAATTTCAGCTCATTTTGTCAAATGGTTCCAAAGATATTAATGTCCAAAGTTAGGGGTTTAATATTGAACACACTACTCAACCCTAGCTATAGGGGTGTTACCGTGCCACTATAATATAACAAAATGACTCAAAATAGGCACTTTATCCTCAATTGTGAGTTGGCAGCACTTTCATAACTCACTCATGGCTCTGCCACTCCTGAGTTATGGTCCTGCCCCCTCACACTTAAAGATAAACTGCATATTTTGAGTCAGCTGGCTCATTGCAGGTAAATAGATAGCTAGAGAGACAGATAGATGAATAGATAGATAGATAGAGTAGATAGATACTGTATATTAATGACACAAACCTAAATTAATGCTCATTAGAGTTGTTACTGCAAAATAGGCAAACCACACAAAGGCTGGAAATAAATTGTTAGGGTAATAAACACAATACTCACAATGTTAGGAAATATACTATTAGGTTCTTATGTCTAAATCCCAGCCACCCTACCATGTCACATACTGTACCATTTTGACTCAAGGAGAGTCTACAGGTATAGGGCTATGCATCAATGGAGTGATACCTCATACAAGGTCAAAATAATAAAAATCAGTATATAGCAACCCTAATGCTCACTCCCCTCCCCTCCCCTCATGACCGATGGGCAATGTAGATGCCCAGAATCATGCCATTCAGGTTTGTTTTTTCATACATATGATACACATTATAGATCTGTAATTAGAATACTTTAGGGTGCATACCTGTGGATGTTGATTTATAACCTGTGCCTTATGTAGCACACAATATTGTAGACTCACCACCAAGCAACAGAAATGTTAAAAATGTGAAAGTGCTATACACATTACATACTGTAGTTGTGAGTTGGTTTCTTTAAGACACATATAGTAGTTAGAAATACTCAAAGCAAGTTACTGTACATGTTTAGGACATGTATACTTTTTTTACGCATTATCTTATTGTAGCTGCACTAAACAAGTTACAAGTGGATGTACATGTGTTTTTAACCAATGTATGACACAAAAAATTATTGTTAAATGTATGACATTCTATACACAGGGTCCACAACATACACAAACACGAAACAGCATGTTAAGTGTGCAAGTTGGCACTGAACCTTCAGAGAGTCACATAACCCAGCACAGCCTTGCAGGGCACTGCTAGACCTATATCTTGGCCTTGTGTGATCATCATGGTGTAAGGATCAGTCTGTGAGCTAGTGGTCAGTTTTGCAAATAGGTTTCAAAATGTTTTTGCCATTTCTTCTTTTTAAATAGCACTATTGATTTTTTGCAAAGGGATACATAGTGCATCATGAAAAAAATATTTAATACATTGTAGAAGGCAGTACAGTCATTACATCAACAACAATTTCTATTGAGAATAGAATACCAAGATCCTGGAGTAAGTCTCAGTATAGAATTGTCCCTTTATAACCCCCAGTGTCTAGTCCCCCAGCAGCCTGTAAAGGTAAGGCATAATGAAAAAACACACAGTACTTATTGGCTTTTTTTAACTAACATCTTTTGTACATTTCAGTCTTATGTGATAATTAGTTGCTGATTTCAAGGGCATATTGTTTAGGAACAAAGTCTGCTCTCTTGTCAACTATATACAGTACAACAACCAACATGCCCCGGTGTTCTGAAAGGATGGCATCCGATTTCTGAGAATGAAGGTTATTTTCTCCACCCTGTACATTTTGATCAATATTGTTTCCCACTGTTCCACTGCTGAAATATTGGATTGTAACCAGAGCTTCATAATACACTTCTTAGCTGCTAATAACATTAAAGATATTAAAAACCTCTGTGGCATACTAGTGTTTTTTTTTTTTTTTGATGGGGGATCGACAGTAAGGCTACTTGTGGGGTAATATGAGTCACCTCCGGGAATACTGCTTGGATTTTTGATTGGACATTTAGCAATAAAGGTCTATTACACAGGCATTCATAAAATATGTGGGTGTGTTGCCTTTTGTCAGCCACATCCCCTTCAACATGCTGCTGATTTGGTGGAGGCATAGTTTTCAGTAATCATTGGTATTTGAAAGAAATATGTAGCAGTTTTCCATACAAATTTATGCCATAGGTGTGATGATGTTAATTTGTGTTGGGTCAAAAGGGCAGATTCCCAATCGTGCATTGTAATAGGTGTCTGAAATTCCTCTTCACAGAGTAATGTAGTTTTTTTCCAAGGATACTTTAGTGTCTGAGCAAACTGTTCAGTAGCATAGTGAAATAAAATGCCCTTGTGTTTGCCCTTGCACGGTAGCCAATATTAAGTGTATACAGGGTTTGCATAACTGCATTGTCTCTTTTCAAGCCTCTAGCCTTATGAAAGTAATGTCGGATCTGGAGATACCTGCAAAAGTTCTGTGCCTGGAGAGGGAACTCTGTCTTTAATTGCTCAAATCATTGAAGTGCAAGGGCTTGGTAACACTGGGAAACATCAAAGTCCCATGTCCCCACCTCTTGAACCTATCATCCAGATTGGTTGGCGAAAAATCTTTATAATTGTATAGAGTTTTTAAGTAAGGGTAGTTCCTTCTCTGAAATCAATAGTCTGTTTACCTGCTCCAAAACCCACAAGTGTGTATGTAAAAATTGAGCATCATAGACTGCATGCACTGAGGGTGAGTGAGTGGCAAACAGCATCAAGTTCAGGTGAGGAAGGAACTCTCACAGTTCTATATCTTTACAGTGACCTCTGTAGAAGGGACCTAGCCTGTTGAGCACATGTTTCAGTTGGGCTGCCCAGTAACATTATTGTGGATGGGGGAGGTTGAGCCCACTCACTTCCTCCCTCCCAGCTTTTCATAGCCACTGGCAGATTGAAGCCTGGGCACGTGGCATGTGTTTCCTCTTTTGATGGGTCATCTGGTGCTGAAAATGAAACATCTACTGCAAGGGCATAGGCAAGGAAACAGGCTCGCCAGCTGGTGGTCACAAGGTGGCATTTGTTTTCAGTTTAATTTGTTGGGGGGTAAAGTAGTGGAGCAATCAGTTAGGTCCACAGTTCAAGTGACCGGCTGCTTCAGTGACAACATATGTGGTTACCTAAGCCATGGCGCATTCAAACACTGCTGCTGGCTTAACATCAACAAAGGAAGACATGTTCAGGTTGAAGCAGGCAAGGTCAGAGGTTTTGATGTTAATGCAGGCTTAGCAGCAAAGTTTGGATACATCTCACAGCTGGAGGCAGACAGCCTGGAAGCATGGATAGACAGACACAAAAGCTTGGATTGCTGGAGGAGGAGTAGTGCTGAACTTGAAAATGGGCAGACCAAACAGCCTACTGTTTATTTTGCTTTGAAGAAGTGTTGGTAGTGAATCATTGTGGTCACAGATTAGGAATTCTACTTAGACTCTATAATTGCAAGGTAAGGGTTTGAATTAAAGCTGCACGCTGTTTTGTGTGTGTGGGGGTGCATTTGACAAACTCCTTGTGCTGCTGCAGGATGCAAAACCTATGTTGCCAAATGTGAGGTGGGACTCAGACTTCATATGCTGTTTCAGGTCACCATTGTTAATTGGATCCAATTATACAGTTTATACAGGTTCCTGGTTGGTAATTCTCAGTAATTCAATAAAGTAAATACACTATATCTTTGCCAAATTAGTGGTACTTTATTATGATAGTATTAATAAGATTAGCCAGAAAAATGCTATTGTGCTAGTTTACAAAAGGGAATACATGCTAACATTATTTTTAAACATCAGGTAGCCACCACTACCTAGGTGTTTCTGTTACAATTTAGTTGTAAAACAGCCAAAGGGCAATCCCAATGGGGCGTTTCTAACATGCAATCTAGACAGCTAGTAATATTTGCATTACAGGGCTACAGCATTTCAGAGACACATGCAACCATATGTCTCTGGATCCCCTAGCAATCTATGGATAGTCTCAGACTGAAACATAGAAATGCAGAACATAGGAACATAGACTTTAATGGCAGATAAGGACCGCTTGGCCCATCTAGTCTTCCCATTTCCCTACCTACAGGATAGGCTGCAGATCCTAGTTAACCAACAGTCTATTTCTTCCTACCCCCCCACAAGAATTGCCTTATGTCTGTCCCATGCATTCTTGAATTCTCCCGCAGTTTTAGACCCCTACAACCTCCTCAGGAAGGCTGTTCCATGCATCCACTACCCTCTCTGTGAAATAATACTTCCTCACATTGCCCCTGAACCACCCCCTCTATCTTTAAATTGTGTCCCCTTGTTCTTGCACGTCTCTTTTTCTGAAAGATGTTACCCTCTTGGACTTTGTTGATTCCACTGAGGTACTTAAAAGTTTCTATCATGTCCCCCTTTTTCCTTCTTTCCTCAAGGGTATAAATATTAAGCTCCTTTAGTCTCTCCTCATACAGCTTCTCTTGCAGA
Source organism: Neoceratodus forsteri (assembly GCA_016271365.2). Lineage (NCBI taxonomy): Eukaryota > Metazoa > Chordata > Ceratodontiformes > Ceratodontidae > Neoceratodus > Neoceratodus forsteri. Next base: position 1,231,398,495 of record CM057459.1, on the reverse strand, counting down.
CCTTGCACCACTTTAGTTGCTGACTGCATCTTGTCCGAGACTGCGACTTCTCGAAGGGACGCTGGACATAACCATAGGTCCCATATTTATGTGTAGCACGCTTAGAAAAAAAATGCAAGGCTGGAGTTTCCCAAAAACTACTTCAGCAGTTTTTTTTATGTAGTTGTTTTTAACCAGGTATAGCACACTAAGCTGAACGCTTTTTTACAGGAGCGACCTGGGAGCACAAGGAGGTTAAGTGACTTGCTCAGGGTCACACAGTATGCAAGTGGAAGCTGTGGGATTCAAACCCAGGTCTGGTCTGCTGGATGTCACCAGATTTGCAGCTCAGAGCCTTAGACCACTGCGCTATACTGCTAAACACAGACAATATGTCATTCAACAAGTCATAAGACTTGGGTTCAAAAATACACTGGCCATTAGATACCTCAGTCATAAGATACTTTTTTGATACTTTGCCGAGACGAAGAGCTAAATATGTACACATTGGAAGAGAGAGAAGGGACTGGGGGGAAATGATAGAGGTCTTCAGGTACATGAATAGGGTAAATAGGGGAGGAACAGTCAGGGTGCTTCGAAGGAAGGAGGAGGGGGCCACTAGAGGGCATGGGTGGAAGCTGGAGGGGTGAAGATTCAGGGGAGAAAGGAGGAGGTGCTACTTCACTGAGAGGGTGGTGGAGCCATGGAATGCACTGCCTAGGGGGCTGGTGGAGGCAGAGACAGTGGAGGGGTTCAAGATGGGGTGGGACAGGTACAGGGGAAGGGTTCTGGAAGCAAAATACAATGCAGCAAGATATCCAGAACTGGGAAGGGAGAAGCCAGAGAAGGCGAGGGGGACAGCAAGGTCAGCACCCAGGGTGGGGGCTGACCAAACGAGCAGACACGAAAGACTGTTAAGCCTATTCTGCTGGCATTGTAGTATGTTAGTATGCAGTCATTCTTAAATGGAAAAACAAGTAATCAGGGTTTTTTTTATTGGTCAAAAATAACTCTCTTTAGGATACAGAAAACATGCAAGGGGATGTGACTGTTTTGAAAATACTCGGTTTACAGATAAAAAAACAGACAGTGGCCAAATTGGGGAACTCAGTTCTCAAGGCCAGTTGTTGTTACTAGCAACTGCATTCTTATCTTAGCTGTAACCTTTTAAAAAGATATGTTTTGGTATACAGCATTGCTGAATAAGATGATTCTAAATTAGACCCTGACTATGCTTTAACATTTATTTTATGTTCTTCAGTTTAACTGTTAAACATTTTAAGCCTCCACATACATGCATTGATATGGTGGTATCTTTCATTTGCTTAGCCACTGGCAGCCATTGGCTAGCTAGCCATATTAACTTGTATGTGAGCCTCATTCAGTCATCTATTGGCCATTTGTATTTTCTGCAAGCTTTTTACACCTTGCCATAGTCAACTGTATATATAGAGGTGGCTATCAGCAGTCTTATATAACTGAACTTGTATATACCTAGGCCTTGGGGCCCCTGGGCAAATTCAACAGACCCCACCTTGAAGGGAAAGATGCTCCTGAGGGACTTGAACCTTCACAAAAATTTAACATAAATGTAAAGATTAGTTATTAACTGAAGGTTAAAAAAAACTAAATAAACATTTTTACTCTTAAACTGTTAGACTACGTGAATAGGTATATGATTTAAAACTGGTTGCCAGCATACAGTTCATCAAGACATTCATAAAAAGCATCCTGTTCTGGAGTTGGTACAGGGGTGGTTACAGATGGAACACAAATGGTAAGTTTGTAAAACATAGTGCAGAACTGAGGGATGTCAACACCACAACTGAAATAGGTGAAAAAAAATGCTAACGTGATACTACATATAACACAATATGGCATGACAATATTTGTTGATGAAGAAGAGTTAATGGAATCCACTCTGAGAGTGGATAAGGTAGATGCTACCTTGTGTTGAGGTGTGGCACACCCTTGGAGCTTGATTGAAGAATCTGTTGATAATGTCTCTTGTTAGATATGTCATTAAAAAACCTAACAGTCCATGAAATTAACAGTCCATAAAGTTCATATAAGTAACCACAGGTTGGTGTAATTACAGTACAGGTGAAATGTCATTTGCAGAATGGTGGTAACCCCACAAGGCACATGGGGCAATGCAGACAGCAATTTAAAAACAAAACACCAGCATAGTAGAAAAGTTAGTGTTCATGTTGCTGGCTGCTGGATGGCTGATTGGCAGACACATTGCCCAAGGGTGCATTAGATTGTGCATTGAGTCCTTTTAATGGAGTAGCCACACACACACTGGCATGGCATTTGTGTTGTGGTAGTTGATTACACCCCGGCACAAAGATTAACAGTCCATAAAAAGGTAACAGTTTACAATAAACCATTAAAAACACAGTCCATAATAGAGCAATAGGTTTATATAAAGTACCAGCCAAGTCTGGAACAAGCAGCAGTGAAGAAAATGGATGTCTTGCCTGAAGATCAATTGAAGAAGAATCTTCTTGCTGAAGTTAGGGGATTGCCCCTACCCCAGACTTAACTTCGTAGTAAGCAGAAACAATAAGCTTGATTGCAGAGTCTAAACTGACTGGACCTTTTTCAGTTGATTTAAAGTTCTACAAATATGTGTAATTTTGCTGAAAACATTACATTTGCAGAGATAATAATAACTTGATTGATGCAATAGTCCTTATATGGAACCAGTCAGGCACAAAGATGGTGATAACATCAAAACTGTGGCAGTTGTTTTCTTTTGAGGAAATAGATGAAGGTCTTGGCAACTTAGATGAAATTATTGCTGCTGTTGAACGTGAAGATCTTATGTGTGCCACACCGTGGAAACCTGCAAACTTGCAAACTGTGTTAGAAACTTAGTTAAGAACAAATAAATAACAAACTTTTAAACCAATGACTTTTTGTTTTGTAAAGGGTGGTGTGACAGAGCCTAAATTCTGGCAATAGGAAAGAGAAAAATAAAAATGGGACGTCAACCGCACACTTGGGGGTGCAGGTCGAGGTCCAATATACCATTTGACCATCTGTAAATCTATGACAAATGTTATGGTTACACCCTGCTTTCAAATTACAGAAGCTGCTATAGTGGTTACATGATTTCTGTCTGTTGCTAGCAGGCCTGAGACCCGAGTTATAAAATCTTGTAATGTTACAATAACATGCTTCAAACATATAGTTTTTGGCAATATGCCTGTTACACTATGCAATAGTCATTCAAATACATATATTGTTGACTTATGCCAACTTAATAATAGTGCCTATTGCACCTGTGACAAGTGAAAGGGTCTACCTTCTTTACCCTGTATAGTGAAATGCTCCAAAGTACTGAGTGAGGTAAGGCTTGAAGCATAGGTTTGGAGCACAATCTAAATTCTGCACATTATAATTGTTAAGATTTAAAATGACAAAACCTGCATAGAGTGCACTTATTCTTCAGGTGTACCTGTGAGTAATGAGACAAACAGAGCATTAATTTGTCTGGGGTTTTGCTTTGGAACATATTGTAGGGGTGAGTCAGCAATGCTGGCCCAAGTATTTAGGTTTGGTTATGAGCATTAAAACATTTATACATGTGGAGCACTTTTTTGAATACACACATGCTGCAGTGTAGCAAGATGTATATTAAAACATTATAACATAACGTGAAATATAAGCATTTTTGCAATAGAACAATTTCAGTATTGAGCATAATGCATAGAAAGCTGAAAAGACAATCAAAAGAATGAATATGTGGAAATACATACACAACTCCCCCCCCCAGCTTAACTGATTACTTGCTGAGGGCAGAAGCCCTTGTACCAATGATAGGTATGAGGTTTAACTATTTGCACTAGAAAAAGCAAAAGAACTTGGGCTGGGTTATACTGTTAAAATACCTTGGGTCTTTTTAAAACCTGTAAATAAGAAACAATTATTGGCAAATACACATTTTCTTTATTTACCCCTTTGGGGGGACAGTGATGTACCTTGCAACCTTTGTGGGTATTACACTGGAAGGAAGGAAGGGCAGCTTACCCCCTCCACCCGAGCTCCTACCGGTGGAAGAGACAGCTCGAATACTGTAGCAATAAAAAGGTTAGCTGTGGATGGTGACATGGATATTAACCCAGAAATGGTCTGGCAATATTAGTAGCCAGTTGTGCAGCACCTTAAAAAAAAAAAGTGCACTAGATAAAAAGTAATGGGGTGGCCCAATTGAGTCCCCACCTACCACACTTTAAATTATAACAAGATAATGTAACAATTAGTTTAGTAAGTTTCATACCTTACTATAAAGATGAGGAACTTCTTTTTCTCTAGAAGAAAGAGAAGAAACACACAGACAAACAATAAAAACAAAAACAAACATACACAAGTCTAAAAATAAAACAAGATTATTTTTATAGGATAAAAGAAGCCAAGCACCCCTGGGTTCCCTTATCCTAAGCATGACAAAATGTCAGCTGCGTTTATAAAAGATCTGGATTGATGGTAATACCGGACGTACATATTTCTTAGAATGCATTTTAAAAGGAAAAAAAAATGATTACACCATGGTTACACATAAAAACAAAAGCCATTGTTTTTCAACTGTAGATGGTAAACTCTCAAAAACAGCTGTAATAGTCCTTTTTCAAAAGTGTACTCTATATTTATAAAAAAAAGTCATAATAAAAAAAGTATGGGGAGGTGATGAATAATTCTCCCCTTCCAGCTGAAGTGCCTTGCACAGTATGGGAATCACATGATATTATTCAGGAACAAAGAAGTTTTGCTTACAACCAAATGTTCATTGCCTGGGTTGGCTGCAAGCCCAGAAGAAAGAAGGAGAAGAGAGAGAGAGAGAAAAAAAGTTTGTTCCTTTTTACTTAGAATGCTAGTTATGTAATAAAAAGTCAAATTACATGGTTCACTCTTGGTGTGCTTTCATAAAAACATACATTTTGTGTAAAAAGTTGTGCTTTAAGTAGGGAATACATATCAAGTTTGAACTGGAAGTAACATAAAATGTTGAAACACAAGAAGGTCACATAATGTGCAAAAGGTCACAGTGTGCATGCAAGGGTTGCTCAAACCCAGTTATGTTTGTAGTATCCTTGAACACTACTGATATTAAAATATCTTTAAATAATAATAGAGCACAAAATAAAACTGCTGGCCAAGACAGTACACACATACACATACACAAAAAGAAATACTTAACACAAAATAAGACTGACATTATTTGACACCAATTTGCTGAGGTAATGCCCATAGTTTCATTAGAAAACTGTACGTGTTTTAGATATATGTGCTGCCTCCTTCCTGTCTTGTAACACTGACAACTGTTTAAACCAACACATTTATACGTATCTCCATGCCAAATCTTTTCAGAAAAAAAAATATTTAAACACCTTCCAACTCCTTTAAAATACAGCACAACATACCATCTGTAAGTGGACACATCTAGTATAACATGGTTACACCTTTTGGCGCATAGCCAAAATATGGCACTCTGCCATTTTGCAAAAAGTTTCTGGCTTTAACTAAAAGAATGATAAAGCCATTCATAGCTGTTAACACATTACATTTTCACCTAGCAGTGGCTTGGTACGTTGCTTGCAAACTACAAATCTTTCTGCACATTGCAATCTATGACATCATATCTCTTCACCATCAACATTACCTGCTCCAATCAACAACTACATGCAAAAGTTCTTCACTGACCCTATCTAGGCAGCACAAATGTTTTATTAAAAATAAAACCAATTAAAACAGTCAGATATGAGGCAAAGAAGCTTCTTTTTTTTACTGTAACATGTTGTGCACCAAAGGCAGTCAATGCTATCTTGCAACTTTGACAACAGAACATAATTACAGAACACAGATATACGCTGGAAAATATGCGAGAAAGAGACTGAGCATCACCTTGTTTAGTATATATATCACAGAAATAAAACAGACAGACATAAAAAAAAACTTTAAATAAAATTAAAAAAAAATTCAGACTTACCCGGTGCCAAGATATTTTCCTTCTTCTTTTCTGATACACTGGTCCGATTGAGAAAACTGACTGCAGGACCTTCATGATAATTTCCAAACACTGCAGCTATTAACCCTTTCAAAGGTTTTCATTTGGCCATTTCAGTAACCTGCCAAACCAAGTCTTTTCCCAGAACTCTGGTTTGTAGTTTAAAAAAAAATCTGTAGCATGACTAGGTACTAGGTTGAGATCCAACTGGTGGAGATCCCCAGTACCTGGGATTGGGATCAAATGTTTCAGCCTCTATAGGAGGAAAGGGAACTTGAAATTGATACAAAAAATAAACAAACTTGAAACTACACAGATAGGCAACGGGGGGGGGGAGGATTTTCAAATCATCCCGTCTGTAGTCACATCCACTGTGTATGCATCCACAGTGGTTTGTTCCTCTTTCTGTAACTGTTGCTTATCTAACATTACTTAATCAGCCACTGCTTTTCTACTAAAAGCAGCCTGAACTATGAAAGCCATTATCGGCTCTAACAGTATATACTTCTAGAAAGCACAAATTACAAGGGCAGTTGCCCTTGTTTGTTTGAGAGACGTTTCCTTAATACATCTCTCCACATATTCTTAAACCTGGGGTCCTCAAACCCCTACATAAATATCCTTAAACCTGGGGTCCTCAGACCCCCACATAAATATACATTACCCTTACCCAGCTTATAGCTGTCCATAGACCTTTTTGCTGTAGGTTCAAGTACACGCGAACACTCAACAGTCCCTTAGACTCTTTTTCCAAGCCCCACAGTTAGGTTATGACCCTTACCTGCGTGGACCCTGTTTAGAGTAAACACTAGGCTTTACCAGATTTACCAAGACCAGAACCAAAACCACCTCCTGGCTGGCTTGCCATTTTGTTAATTGGATCCAATTATACAGTTTATACAGGTTCCTGGTTGGTAATTCTCAGTAATTCAATAAAGCCAACACGCTATATCTTTGCCAAATTAGTAGTACTTTATTATGATAGTATTAATAAGATTAGCCAGAAAAATGCTATTGTGCTAGTTTACAAAAGGGAATACATGCTAACATTATTTTTAAACATCAGGTAGCCACCACTACCTAGGTGTTTCTGTTACAATTTAGTTGTAAAACAACCAAAGGGCATTCCCAATGGGGTGTTTCTAACATGCAATCTAGACAGCTAGTAATATTTGCATTACAAGGCTACAGCATTTCAGAGACACATGCAACCATATGTCTCTGGATCCCCCGAGCAATCTATGGATAGTCTCAGACTGCATCTTGTCTGAGACTGCGTCTTCTCAAAGGGACGCTGGACATAACCATAGGTCCCATATTTATGTGTAGCAAGCTTAGAAAAAAAAATGCAAGGCTGGAATTTCCCAAAAACTACCTCAGCAGTTTTAAACACAGACAATATGTCATTCAACAAGTTTTAGGACTTGGGTTCAAAAATACACTGGCCATTAGATACCTTAGTCATAAGATACTTTTTTGATACTTTGCCAAGACATGCAGTCATTCTTAAATGGAAAAACAAGTAATCAGGGTTTGTTTATTTGTCAAAAATAACTTTCTTTAAGATACAGAAAACATGCAAGGGAATGTGACTGTTTTAAAAATACTCGGTTTACAGATAAAAAACCAGACAGTGGCCAAATTGGGGAACTCAGTTCTCAAGGCCAGTTGTTGTTACTAGCAACTGCATTCTTATCTTAGCTGTAACCTTTTAAAAAGATATGTTTTGGTATACAGCATTGCTGAATAAGACGATTCTAAATTAGACCCTGACTATGCTTTAAAATTTATTTTATGTTCTTCAGTTTAACTGTTAACCATTTAAAGCCTCCACATACATGCATTTATATGGTGGTATCATTCATTTGCTTAGCCACTGGCAGCCATTGGCTAGCTAGCCATATTAACTTGTATGTGAGCCTCATTCAGTCATCTGTTGGCCATTTGTATTTTCTGCAAGCCTTTTTCACCTTGCCATAGTCAACTGTATATATGGAGGTGGCTATCAGCAATCTTATATAACTGAACTTGTATATACCTAGGCCTTGGGGCCCCTGGACAAATTCAACACCATCCCTCAGTGTATGTCTCTTTGTTGATGTCAGTCATGCTTGATTGGGTAGCATTGCTGATGCAATTAATCTGTGCCATATTTCAGAGACAAAGCTCCAAATGAATCATACATCCTAGTCCTGTGAACTTTCCAAACAAGCAGTGACTATTTATGCTTTCATGTTTTACCTGGTTCAGTAGTTTTCTTTTTGGTTGCATGCTGATCTGCCTGATTTATATCAATCAATCAGTCAAGTGTTTATTTAACCAAGCATTCATTGTTGAGCAGAAGCTCATTTGCAAGATGGACCTGTTTGGAGCATGAACAATTGTATATACAGGTCAACACAGGTATTTACAAGGCAATACAGATAATATTGTTTACAGAGAGGAAGAAAAAGAAGTTCATATGTACATAGAATTTTACAGATATTGTACAGATTATAGGGTATTTACTTACATAGAAGTGCATATAGGAAGATAAAGCGGGTTTTCTAAGGTTGCAGGAGGAAGTAAAGGAAGAAAAATATATATACACCAGGTGGAGGCGAAGGTGGGGAGGGAGGGAGGTAGGGTAGACAGACTAGGAGGGCACGTGCACAGAGTGGAGTTGGTAAAACCGGATGTAGAGAAGGTGGATGGAGAAAAGGAGTATGTGTGAGCCCTGGGATTAAATGTTATAAAGTACGGGTCATGGAAGAATGTCACAACCTAGGGGTAGTGAGCTTCTATCCGAGGTTGGGAAAGGAAGGATAAGGAGATGGATGGGCCTAGTGTTGATAAGACAGGAGGATAAGAGAGAGAGAGAGAGAGAACAATTAGGCTTGTGAGGAGTAAGCTGGGGGTTCAGTACTTAAAATTGGGTCTAGGCGTGGCTATATACTAGTGCAGACACCGGTACTGGGTCTGAGTGGGTGAAGCAGTTACATACTTCTCTGACTGTACAGAAATAAAGCGTCGTGAAGGCATTTATACCAATTAGAGTGCTTAATTTGAGGTTTTTTTGTAGATCGTTCCATAAGGTAGGTAGCACGAAGCTTATGGCTACCCTGCCAAAGCGGGATTTTGCTTTGGGTACTTTAAGTGTAATAGCTGAGTAACTTCTTACCACATATTTCCCAATTATACTCAGGGGAAGACAGCAGGAAATATAGTAAGGCAGCTTATTAGAGATGGCGCTATAGGTCCAGAGAGCGGCGTTTCTGTGGTGCCTGAACTTTAGTGATGTCCACCCGACTGCCGCATATAGGGTGCAGTGATGCATGTCGAAGGGAAGTCCCGTTATAAACCTCAGTGCTCGATGGTAGAGTGTGTCTAGTTTAGCCATGTAGGAGTTGGGGCATTGGCTGTAGAGGAAATCAGCGTAATCAACCAATGATAGGAAAATGGATTGGATCAGTTGTTTCTTGGCATCTCTGGTGAGAAATTGGTTGATTCTAAAAAACAGGCCAAGCCTTTGCTGAAGTTGTTTTAGAAAGTCCTCGATATGTTCAATGAAGGAGAGTCTTTGGTCTATCCAAACTCCCAGATACTTGAATTTTATAACAAATTCTAGTTTTTCACCTAGAACTGTGGTAATTTGGGGAACTGTCCCACTGGACACAGGGTTAGCTGTACGGATGAAAGGGGAGAGGACCATCGCTTAGTTTTTTTGCGTTAAGGGTAGCTTTTTTGGAGGAGTTGGCTTTGCAAAGGTTGAATTCTGACTGTAGGTCATTGCAGGCAGCTTCAGGTGTTGGGCGACTCACGTAGAGAACTGTATCATCTGCAAACAGATGGATGTTGGCTTCTTTTATACAGTAGCCGATGTTATTAATATAGATTGCAAAAAATAAGGCCCCTAATATAGAACCTTGAGGTACCCCTCTTTGCAGAGTTTTTAAGGGGGACAGGCCTCCTTCGACTTTAACTTGTTGAAGGTGCCCTGTAAGATAGTCAGTAAAACAGTGCAGAGAGGAGGGGTCCACACCTATGGCTTGAAGGTAGGAGAGGAGCAGACTATGGTCAGCGGTGTCAAAAGCCTTGCTTAGATCAAGGAAAACAGCACAAATAAAGTTTTTGCTCTCAAGATTACGCTGCCAGTCGTTAGTAACTTTGGCGAGGGCTAAGATAGTGCTATGTTTAGCTCTGAATCTGGACTGCATAGGGTTTAGCAATTCCTTAGACTCAAAGTGAGTCCTCAGCTGTGTATTTACAATTTTCTCTCTAGGAGCTTGGACAGGACCGGAAGGAGAGAAATTGGCCTGTAGTTACTGAGATCTCCAGGGTCACCTGATTTGAACAGTGGTATGACATGTGCTGTCTTCCATATAGGTGGTAAGGTGCCCTGAGACAGGGATAAGTTAAAAAGGTGGGTGACGGGTATTGCTAGTATGTGGTAGGCAATTTTTAGGAAGTAAGGCTCAAGGGTGTCGGCCCCAGCACTTTTTCTAGTATCCAACTGAAGCAAGAGGTCCTCTACCTCTTTCAGTGAGGAAGGTTGAAGCGAGAAAGGCAACAAAGCTATTGGAGTTTCAGGCAGTTGGCTGACAATCTGGGAGCGAAGTATGTTTGCAGGGGGAGTTATCAAATGCCATGCCTACAGTAGCAAAGTGGTTATTGAATGCATCAAGTATATCCACCTTTTCAGTTATAGTCGAGTTGTCAGAGGTTATCTTGGTCGGGAGTGAATTTCCTGGGAAGTGGCTTAGCAGATCATTGATTGTGTTCCAGATCTTGATTGGGCTCTTTGTGGCAGAGTCGAGTTCGGATTTGAAGAAGGTGGCCTTCTATTCTCTAATTGTTTTGGTACATAAATTTCGTAGCCTTCTGAACTGGTTCCAATCCTCTGCAGTGTTCAGTCTGCGCACTTTTTTCCAGAGCTTATCTCTTTCTAGAAGCAAGGACCTGATCTAAGGGGTGAACCATTTACAGGTTTTGGTCCTAGTTCGAACTTTAATCAGGGGAGCATACTTATTAAGGGCCCTTGATAGAATGTCATGGAAGTTATTGTAAGCTGATGTAATCGTTTTGGCCAGGTAGAAATCTTGCCACTGAGGGGAGTACTTAATCTTGTTTAGGTAGGCATGTTCATTGAAGTTGCGCCTGGATCTCTTCATAGAGAACTTGCTGATGGGTGCTGGGTTGTTGGTGGATCTTACTCCCGCAATAAACAATGGTCGCTGACGCCTGAGAAGAAGACATCAGCGTGGGAGAAGAGATGAGGTTTGCTCACCATTAGCACATCCAAAATTGTACTTTTACTGGTGTTCTTCACGTTTGGGCATGTTGGTTCAGTAATAAGTTGCGTCAGCCCATGTTCATTACAGAAGGATGCAAGGGGGCAGCTGTGTTAGAGAGACAGTCAAAGTTGAGGTCTCCTAAAATAATAGTTTCTGGCAGCCCTTGTCCCAACTTGTTACTTAGATATGACACAAGCTGTAGGCCAGCAGACGGTGGTCTGTAGCATCCTACTATGCAGAGTGCAGTAGTCTGTGTAATTTCCACTTTGAGAATTAGGCACTGGAATTCACTGGCAACAGATGCCAAGGATAAGCAGAAGGCAGAAAATTTGTCTTTAACATAGATAGCTACCCCTCCTCCTCTGGCATGCCTATCAGCTCTGAACAAGGCATAGTTGGGGATGTTTACTTCTCTATCAGTGGTGCTGGGTCTAAGCCAAGTTCTGGAAATCACAAGTATGTCAGGAGAGGTATGATTTACCCAGGTTTGTATTAAGGTTACCTTTTTAAGGAGGCTACATACGTTAATATGCAAGAAGCTTATTCCTTTTAAATTTGCTAGTTCTGCTGGTGAAGCAATAGCTTCTGGGGGGCCAGGGTTGAGTTCTACATTGCCTGAACATAGCAGGAGGATAAGTAGGATTTTCCTAAGAGTGCTAATTATAAGCTTGTAATTCCTGCCTTTCTCCGCCTAGTAGATCTGATGTTTTAAGGGACTGGAAAGTAGCCACCATAGAAGATCTGATCTGTTGTAGCAAGAGCTAGTACTCCTACCGCAATAGGCGGGGAGGAGATAGAAGTCTGCATGGTGGGTGGTGGGCCTTGTGGTGGGGGAGTGTTATAAGTACTACTGGTATGTGTGGTCCAAGAGCAGGGTTCAAGGTATTGGTACTTGGAATCACGGAAGCAATTAAAGGATAATTTGCCATGTGGTATACAGCACAAGGTGCCATTGTAGACCAAACATGATGGTAGTTCAGGTGTCCGATGCTGGGCAGCTGGTATCAGCAGAAGAAGGGGCAGTATAAGGAGCCATATAGGGCCCGACATGATGGTACCTCAAAAAAGGAGGCACTCAATTTGCCCAGGGGCCAGTGGGGTTGATGGATTAATGCAGCTTATCAGTAGCTTTCTGATCCAGGTCAACCCGAATTTGATAGCATTAAAAATATTTAGTGGTGAAGGCACAGCCAAGGAGAGCCTATGCATTTTAGTAAGGTGAGACCCTGAGAACTGGATCCCGTAGGCTGTACAGAGAAGAGGGGGATCACGAGCTAAGTCTCTATTGGTGGGGCACTGTGCCAGGGAACGTGGACTAATATTTTGGCGGGAGCTACTGTATTTAATAATCAGTGGAGGTGGGGGGGTGGTTGAAAAAGTTGCGGCAGTTGCCATACCTTGTAGGGCCTTAGGTCCATTTCTGCGGTCTCGAGCATCGGCTAGAGGGGCGCTGACCGCTTGGTAGCTGGGAATCCAGCAGCTTAGGAGCTGGGAGCCTGGGTGACAGTTCCTCGGCTGAGGGAGAGAAGAAGAGTGAGGATTAATAAAGGGGATTCAAGTAAAGGGTTAGACAGAACAGTGGGGAGTCCAAAATTTGCAGAACAAAAGGACGTGCATTACTTTGGTGCCCAAAAGTGTCTAGGGCCAGTGCACGTATGCAGAGAAAGGGCTGTAAATACTAGATTTCTTTCCTAAACCACAATTCAAGTCCTTTCAATTACAGACTGGGTTAACACTTCAGCTTTTTAACATTTGTCCCAACATAAAAATTTTAGGGTTTAAAATCAAAGAGCAGAAGCCGGCTTTCACCAGGGACCAATCAGAGCGTGGTCTGAGAGGGTGCTCACAATCCTGTAGGTTGTGGCAGTTGCCATACATTGTAGGGCCTTGGGTCCATGTCTGCAGTCTCGAGAGTCGGCTAGAGGGGCGCTGACCGCCCGGTAGCCGGGAATCCTGCGGCTTAGGAGTTAGGAGCCTGGGTGGCAGTTCCTCGGCTGAGGGAGAGAAGAAGAGCGAGGATTAATAAAGGGGATTCACACAAAGGGTCAGACAGAACAGCAGGGAGTCCAAAATTTGCAGGAAAAAAGGACGTGTATGGTACCAGCAATGCCAAAAGAGGTAGTGAGGAGTAGTAGTAGGTGGTTGCACCCCATGGTAGATTGTTTGGTGTTGCTGGCCTGCTTAACTGCTAGCTGGTTTATAGTTGAAAGGGTATATAGTCGAATTAGGGTGAGGTCCCCAACAATAGGGCAGGTAGAGCAGTAATTGAGAGGAGTTAGATGGAGTGGCTGGAGAAAAGGTTGAGAGCAAATGTGTGATCCTGTGGGTGGGACTGCTTTAAAACGGGGCGGTGAGAAAGTCGGTCAAGTCAGGTATTGAAGAGGAGGCCAATAGCATGAAAATGTGCAGCAGTGAAGTGACCAATCAGCTGCTAGGCTGAGGAAGGGGCGGAGTAAGGGTCTATTTAATACTGTGAGGAGGAGGGGAAGGGGGGTGTGGGAGAAAATTTAGTCCAGAATATAACTAAGTCTAGAAATACCTGTATTAAATAAAATTGAATCATATGGAAGCAACTGCAGAAATAGTAGAAGTAAGGCAGTGTAGCCTAGATGTTAGAGTAACAATCTGTCAATGAGGTTGGTACACCCAGCAGACTTGGGTTTGAGTCCCACAACTTCCAATTGCATAACGTGTGACTCTGAGCAAGTCACTTAACCACTTCAGTGCTCCCAGGCCACCCCTGAAAACAGGCACTTGTGTTTAGTTGGCCTTACCTAGTTACCAAAGAATAAAAAAAAGACTAAGATCACAAAGTTATGAGCCTTTCCAGTACCTGCTTTTTTTTCTCAAAGTCAACTGACTTTGGCTCCCTTTATGATTTTATGCTGTGTAGGTATTTAATTCATACAGTTTCTGCAATACCCCCAAACTAAATACTGATGCAGCTGTGCAGTTGCTGTGCATTAACAAGGTTTGAAAACAGAGTTCAGCTGTTGCTGCTATTTTCCCAATAATTAACTGTTTGCCACTCTGACAAGCTCCATGTTTTGTTTTTACTATGCTGAACCCTTTAGTGGGTCTGCCCAGCATCACTAAAGGAAAACAATCCTTCTGATTGGCCTTTGAGTCTGTCAGTTGCATATAGATGGGTGCTGTGAACAGGGTGCCAAATTTGTATGTCTGGTGTTGGGGGTGAAACTTTGTGTGGGCTAATCTGTAGCCCATATTTAACTGTGTCTTTTTCTCTGATGGAAAATAACAGTGCTCACCAGTGAATGTGGTTCAATGTTTTGTGAATATGTAGTGATTATGTATACTTTATGAACTTTTGGCCTTTCTCTATTCCCACCCTTGGTAGATGTTAAGCTGGGTAGCTGTAGGGAAAAGAGGGCCCAGCATCAAGGGTGAGCAGAGTGCCAGTGGAGGAGGAGGTAGGGGAGGAAGGTGGGTGTTTCTTATGTGCTAAGTGCTGGGCTGCAGAAGAGACAGACTTTTGAACTGGGTGTGTGAGTAGCAATTCCCTTACATTGATCCTCGGGTTTAAGTCCTCTCATTTCAATGTTTGGTGAATACGTAGTGATTATGTAAACTTTATGAACTTTTGGACTTTCTCTGTTCCCACTTTTTGTAGATTTTAAGGGCACAGAGTCAAAACCTTGCAAACAAAAACAGCATGGCAAACATTTTAACAAACAAAATGCCATCCTCCCAAATAAGGTCGAGCGAAACAGTGACCGTAACTAAATTTATGCACACCATAGAAACAAATGCGAAGAAATACAAAGTTTTTGTTTTTTGTGGGGGGCTCTTCCCCTCATATCCACTGGCATGGGGGGGGCTTCAGCACCCATACACACCCAGACTTATTATAATCAACTCCATGGGGATGTAGATCTTGGGGACAGGGAGAAACTTGAAAGGGGGAAATTTATTTAAAAAAAATAAGTAAAAGGTTCAACACTGGAAAACTGGAAACCAAACCCTTGTCCCCAGGTCTCCTCTACTCCAGGTGCAAGTGCCTTAGCCACTCCACCATGGGAGCAGCTGAAACAGTCACCACACCTACAGCTACTTTACCCCTTTCCCATCTCAACATATAGTGAGAGGGGTAGCGGTAATTCTCGAATGCTATAAAACCCCCTGTTGCTGTACATGCTTTTGCGAGTTCTGCAGCACAGTTTTAGATTCACTTTTCTTAACATGACGTATTGACCTGGCACTAATTTTAAGCTGAGTAGCTGTAGGGAATAGAGGGCCCAAAAATATTACCTCCTCCAACTCACAGACAGTATGTTTAGTTTAGTTTAAGGTTTATTTGTTCAACTTTTTAAGTCATTACAAACTAACAGTAAAACAGATAAAAACTTCACAAGCATTTTATATATTTTTTTAATTTATTTGAATCTAGGATTACAAGTACCTTTGAGCCAAGGCTGTTCCACAAAGGTTCCACGTCAAAGGAAGTACAATACAGAGTAGACACAACATTCAGTTACAATAGGCAAGGTAAACATCATAACACTAAATACAAGTATGTGGTTATGGACATTCAGGCTAATGAGCGCTAGAACACTGAGCAGCAGCAGAAGGAGAACAGAACGGGGAGGGGATCTAACTGAGGGAGCAGCCAGAGGCATTATCATAATACAGGTAGAAGTGCTGAGGTAAAGAAAAAAACAAACAAGAAAAATGAAACTGAAATAAGAAAGAATAGAAGCGGGGGGGTAGAGGATAGCGGAAGTGCAAGTTGGGGACTAGAGGGGCAGCTAAGTGTGGCGGTGATGTGGATTAAAGAGGCAGTAGGGAGCGGGGGGAGGTAGGCAATTAAGTGGGGCAGTCACAAGTGCTGGAGGAAGTGAGATGTAGGTGGAGTTTGGACTTGAATGATCCAAGCATTGGCACAGATGAGAGATCACTGCTGAGTATATTCATCAAGCTGGGGGCCCTATAGGCAAAGGATCTTTGACCTTGAGAAGTTCGGCAGTGGGGAACATGAAAAAGTTGGGTTGCAGAGCCTCTTGTGGGTCTAAGCTTGCTGCTAGGGCAAAGGAGAGCTTGGACTCCAGGAGGCGCAACACCCAAGGTGATTTTCTTTGCCATAGTGCAGGTCAGGTATTTAATGCGGTTGGAGGGTTGAAGCCAAACAGATTGTGCATATAGGTCACATGTATGTGTGAGTCGGTGGGAGCCAGTGATGAGCCGGCAGGCTTTGTTGAGTGTCGTGGATATGCGCAGAAGAGCCATTTGCGAGGTGGAGCCGTAGATGATGAGGCCATAGTCTATAATTGAGTATAATAATTGAGTGACCCTTAAGGCTTCTGGTGTAAGGTGCTGTCTGTGCCTGTAGAGGAGACCAAGGCAGGTATTAGCTGCTTTGGCAACACTGTCGATGTGGGTTCCATAAGAGAGGTGACTGTCTAAAGTGATCCCAAGATATTTAAAGAAGTGAACCTGCTCAAGGGTGGCTCCAAGGCAGTTTGTGATAGACAAAGGTTGCAGCTTGTATTTTTTGTGAGTGCTGCAGAAAAGCATAGACTTGGTTATTTTATAGTTAAGTAGCAGTTTATGCTTGCTAAACCAGCTTTCAACTGAAGCGAAGCCATTCTGAAGTTTGTTTTGGAGGGGTAGGAGATCCTTATGGGTGGCATGTATGATGGTGTCATCAGCATAAAGGAGGATTTATTCTGTGCAGGATTGTGGAAGGCTGTTCAGAAAGAGACTATACAGAAGGGGCCCCAGAATGGATCCCAGTGGAACTCCTGATCAGACAGGTCTTGCATCGGAGAGGACATCAGCAATTTTGACTCTTTGGGAGTGGTTTTCCAGGTAGCTTTTGAACCAGACTGAAGAGACAGAGGAGAGACCAGCTAACCAGAGCTGCTCTATTAGAAAACCATGATGGACGGTATTGAAGGGCTTTGCTAGATCTATAAAAACAGACCCAGCAAGGAGGCAATTGTCCAAGGAACTGTGGGTTGCACCAGTGAATTCAAGGAGGGCAGAGGTAGTGCTATGCCCTTTTCTGAAGCTATATTGTTGGGTTCTATGTGATAATGGTGAACACCTAAAGGCGATCACCGTTATAGCACAGTCAGAGTGTCGAAAACATTTTCAGCACTCTGACAACCCTGGTGCACAGGACAATGGTGCTGGGACACATATTTTATCGCTCGTAGGGTGGCTGCGCACTCGCCACACCCCTCTATGGGAGGTTTTGACCCCGCACTCTCTACTAAAACTCTCAACCCAGGGGAGTGCATGTTGGGGGGGTGAAAGCATTAAAAAGTAAAGATTTAGGCCTGACACAATAAAATCACACCAGCTCCCAGACCCGAGCCCAGTACCTCACTCACCCCAAACCCTGATACCACGATGCAGCTCGGCAATCCTCCACAGCACCACCACCTACAGCTCCTCCACCCCCTCCCAGCCCACACTCACCATGCTTGCTCCCCCCATGCCCACGTACACATAGCTACATCCCGTCAACAAGTTTGCCCACCCCCTCATCCGGTTGCCCTACCCTCCCATCACCATGAGGGATTACGATGGGAAGGAGTCACCGTTATGGGTGTGTGCCAGTGCCTAATTGTAATGGATGCACTTGACTGAGCCCTGCAGTATACCATCCCATTTTTAACCAAAATCTAGTATTATTCTAATTCTTTATACTTAACTGCTCGGGAACAGTTGTCAGAAAGTCCAATAATTATTATAATCTAACTATTTGCGACAGCACTAGCAGCAAATTTAAGTTACGTACGGGCCATCATAAAACTGATAGATCCAGTAGTTGAGTAACGTTAGATTTTAAAAAACAAAAATGCCGGTTGGATGACCACGATCCTCTCGTTCACCAGGACTTCAGGATACGAAGATAAACTTAAATGGAAACTTCAATAAAAGTGTATATCCAGACTATGCAAGTAAGGAAGATGTTGCAGAATTAAAAGCGCTGCTCTCTGAGCTCAAGATTGACATTTCTGAAGTTAAAACATCAGCTACAAGCCTGACAAAACAAAATGAAGAAATGACAGCCAGTATAAGGGTCAACAGTGCTAAAATAAATGAACTAACCTCCATAGTATGGTATCTAAAGCAGCTCACACAGAGGCAAAATGATCAAATTACATATTTAATGGACAAAATAGATGACTTGGAAAATAGGTGAAGGAGAAAAAATATAAGAAGTTTATGGGTACCAGAAGACATAGAGGGACCTAATATGGTGTCATTTCTGCAAAAATTCTTGCCAGATGTTTTGGGGGTATCAGTGGCCCTGGCCACTAGAAATAGGAAGAGCACATAGATTAATGGGTCCTAGAGGAAAACATTCTAAACCCAGACCAATAATAGCGTATTTTTTACGGTTTTCTGTCAAAGAGGATATATTGCAGTCAGCTAGGGAGAGAAAAAGCTTGAACTGGAGAGGGGAATGTATACTTGTGTTTCAAGAGTTCTCAAAAGAACATGTGAACAAAAGAAAGATGTTCGATGATGTGAAAAAACAATTAAGAAGTAATGGTCTACAATATTTCTTTAAATATCCATCCACATTATTTATACAAGATCCCAAAGGTATGTCAGTTAAATGTAACTCAGTTAAAGAAGCAAATAACTTTTTGTTCACATACAGAAATACTCTTCTGTCTAAAGCAAATCAGAGACAATCTAACTGTCAGGCTTTGAATACTGCAAGAGACTAAACAAAATCTACGTGCTCCAATGTTGCCCCATGAGATGAGGTTGCTAGAATCCACTCCATGACTATGCAGCTGTGCGCTGACACTCTGAATAAAAAAAAATCCAGCTCTGCACTCTAATACTTCTACCCCTCACCTTTATTCTGAGGCAGTCAATGATTCACGATCTTGGACATTGGAGATCGCAAGTAAAGCAAGACAGATAGGAAGTCCATCCAGTATCCCCAGGCCTTCCCAACAGAGAAGCTCAAGAAAAAAGAACCATAGCAGGGAAAGCTATTATGCATCTTCATCATTTGCAGTTTCGCCGGAACCGGAAACACTCCTAGACATGGATACCATGTCTCCTGGGAAGGAAATCCTGCCTATGGTGTCTCCAGAAAAACAGCTCAGCAGGTCCTCATCTAAAAATCTTGCAGTTTCCACTATGTTATTTCCTGTGTCTACACCATTTACAGATAGCAGCCTACTTCTGATTTAGCGATCCTTTACTGTCGCATGGTGGAAAAAGCAGTAAAGAAAAAAAAAGAGGAGTCATCAGTTAAGGTCAGGAGATCTATGTCTTTGTTTGTTCAAACCTCTGCCACAGTGTTAGTGAGTAGTGCTGATGGTTTTCCAGACTGCGTTAATACTACTCCTGAGTTTTTACTACAGCTTGATGGACAAGACCTAAAATCGCTGATTACACTTGTTTTTCTATCTATAGATCTGATCGTTACACATTTGTTGAATCAATATGGTTCACATAGTTAGCAATAATATTGAATCTATTACTGAATCAATTATTTATATCTGGTGGATTCATGCAGTGTTACCATTTGCTTTCCCAAGAATGTCATATTTCCCTTCAGTATGTCCTACTACCTGATGATTCAACTCTGATGATTATATATATTTTTTTTCATTGCTATATTTTTATGCCTTTTTTCTTTCTTTCTTTCTTACATGCTGCTGAGGTGAAGACGGACCAGTTTCTGTTATTGCTGTTAATAGGCCAATTATTTGAGGTAAGTATGTCTGAGTGCCACAGCAATACTGGTTTACAAATGTATACTGAGACCATCTTTTAAACAGAATGCTGAATAATGGTCATTATTAATCTCCTTCAGAAGCAACATTCAATAAATATATAAAGTTGCAGATCTATTGGAGATTTGACTGGCAGTTGTTAGTTTTTCTTACTGATTTCAGATGCTCAGAAATGCATTTATTATTAAGCTGGTTCTGATGTACAAGTCCTCCAGCATCTAACTGTTGTGTCTTGAGTTATGTATGTGTATGTGAAGTATATCCTATATATGTTTTGTGGCATGAGTATATATAATTCACTCACCCCCTTCTCTATATGGTTTACATTGTTGACTCCACCTTTGTTGGTTATTTGGGGGATAAGAGAAATTATTGATATCTATCCCGAACCATTATATTTGATTCTTTTTTTTCAAACTGACAATGCATTTCTAATTGGGACGGATATCGCTATGCTCTCTTGTGGTTACTAACTCAGTCACCTGTGCCAAGACACCTTGGACCCTGATTTGGTGGGCTCAATTGGCAATACAGTAGACTACACCATACTGATTCTGTCATCACTTACTTATTTAATTGTGTGAATAATTGCTGCAAAAACCTAAAGGTTATACTATTAATTCTAAATAATATTATTGATTTACTAATTCTTGTTATATTGCTTTCTCTACTCTAGTGTTAATTTATTGAGAATGAATCCTTATAAGATATGCTCATGGAATGTTAATAAGCTAGGGAACCCTATCAAAAGGAAAAAAGTTTTGTCTCACATTTACAAACATAAGGCTGACATTGTTTTTTTACAAGAAATGAATTTGGATGCTAGAGAATCAGTTAAGCTCTATAGGTCATGGGTCTCTCAAGTTGAATTTAGCTCCTTTAATAGTAAACAAAGAGGGACTGTAATATTAATAAAGAAGGGAATCAACTTCATCAAAACTAATCATATTGCTGACCATGGCCATGGCCATATCAAATTCTTATTGGTTCTTTGGATGGTTTGAATGTAGTACTGTGTAACATATATGCCCCAAATTCTGGTCAACGTGTATTTCTAGATCAGATTACATCTCAACTCATTCAATACCCTGAACATAAACTGATAGTAGGTGGGGATTTCAATGAGGTCATGGACCCTTTCTTAGATAAACAAAAAACAACTAAAATGTAATTTATAACATCTAAGGCCAGGGTTTCCCTTAAAAATATGATCAACACACTGGCTATATCAGATGTTTGGAGACTAGTTAATCTGAAAGAGAAGGATTATACATTTTTCTCCAACAGACATCTGGCATACAGCCAGATAGATCATTTATTTGTATCTTCAGATCTGGTTAACTCAATAGCAGATGCTAGAATAGGCTCCATTATATTATCAGACCACACCATGATAGATCTAAGCATATTTCTAGGTGAAGGTAGGCCCAAAGAGATGAGATGGAGATTTAATACTTCATTGTTAAAAGACAAAGAGTTTGTTGAATGGGTATCTAATGAAACTGATGATTACTTTAAATACAATGATAATGGAGAAGTTTCTGATGCTTGTTTATGGGAGGCATACAAAGCATTTATAAGGGGCAGGATAATCAGTTTTACTGTGGCCAGAAAAAAAGATACAGCAAAAATCTGCCTTAGAAAGACAAATTAAAAATGCTAGTTCTATGGACCCTACTCTCCTTCATAAGCTATCAGTTATAAAATTTGAGGGAAATGCTTTTTTGTCAGCTCAAACTGAATATGCACTCTTTCGTACAAAGCAAAGATACTGGAAATCAGGTGAAAAAGTTGGTAAATTACTTGCTCATAGACTTAAAAGAATACAAGATCTAAACATAATCCCAGGCATACAACAAGTAACAGGAATAGTACTTAGGAAAAATAAAGAGATAAATGTAGCCTTTGAAAAATCTGTTTCTCAGATATATAAAAATAAAACTGTTGATCTACAGCAAATTAATACCTTTCTTAACAGCACTGAGTTGGCTAAAATACCTCAGGCTCATTAAGAGAACCTGAATAAGGAGATAACCATAAATGAGATCCTGTCTGCTATTGACATGTACCTACTGGGAAAACTCCAGGTCTAGATGGGCTTCCGGGAGAATTCTTTAAACTATTGAATGCTAAAATCTCAATACATCTGCTTAACATGTATAAGGAATCCTGGGATAATGATACCTTTCCACCCACATTCACTCAAGCTCTGGTCACACTAATCCATAAAAAAAATAAATATCCCCTGTCCTGTGCCAGCTATTATCCTATCTCCCTGATGAATACCGATTATAAAATATTAGCTACAATTTTAGCAACTAGAATGCAAAATACTATACATGAAGATATTCATAAAGAACAGGTAGGATTTGTGCAAGGAAGGTCAGGAGCTGATTGTGTGCAAAGACTTCTACATACAATATGGCATGCTAATAAGATAAAGGAACCTTACTTGGTATTATCATTGGACTTATGCAAAGCTTTTGACACCTTATCTTGGGAATATTTATTTAAGGTCCTTGATCACTTTGACTGTGGGAACAATTTACTAACTGGGTGTCTCTTCTATATAAAAGATCATCTGCACAAATATTGACAAATGGATAAATTTCCCAACCCATAAAGTTAGAATGTGGCACAAGCAAGGTTGCCCACTATCCCCATATTTATTTATCCTTGCTGTTGAACCACTAATTAGAAGGACTGCTAATCATCCTGGTATCTCAGGTATTATAGTTGGATCAGTATAAAATAAAGCATTCGCATTTGCCGATGATCTGCTCTTAACTCTTTCTAAGCTGGTGCAGTCTTATGGAATAATTAAACATCTACCTTCTCATTTTGGTAGCATCTCAGGGTTACAAGTAAATTGGGATAAAACTCAAGCACTATGTCCTACTGTTATGCCCTTTATTTTGCAAAATATTCCAGAAATCTTTGATAATCTTTCAGTGAAAGATCAACTAACATGCCTAGGCCTACGAATCTCTACTAATATGAACTCTTTAATTAATATTAACTGTTTACCATTGTTACACAATATAGAATCAGATCTTAAACATTGGGCTAATCTTAAGTTATCTCTTTGGGATAAAGTTAACTCCATTAAAATGATTATAGCCCCTAAAATATTCTACCTTTTTCAGAATATACCGATTCTTGTTGGGAAAAATATTAGACTTAGATTAGATTCATTATTTAGAAACTTTCTTTGGGATAATAAACACCCGGGACTAAGTATTAACAAACTTAGAGCACCGCATGAGTTAGGAGGATTAGCATTTCCTCACTGGGAATGGTATCAATGGGCTTTCATGTTAAAACAAATATCTGCTCATATGCAAACTACACCAGATAGCTCACCTTTCTCATCTCTCTGGGTTCAGCTGGAAAGAAACCTATCAAAACTAATCAGTTGACTGACTTTATCTAATTGTCCTCTCCAAATGGATTAGTAGATAACCCATGTTTAAGAGAATCCTTTAAAGTTTAAAAAAAAAAATAATGCAGTTAACCCCGCTAATCTTCCTTTTAAACATATGCCTATTTGGTTCAATCCTCTAATCTTCTGTACCTAGATTACATAATAAAACATGGTCACAAACTGGTATTAATAGATTTGAGGCCATAATCTCCAAAGATACTCTTATCTTAATGTCTTTCTCAGAAATTAGAGAACAATATTATTTACCCTGGTTTTCATTTTCATTACTATCTTCAACTCTGAAAACTACTTAAAGAGAACATTCTATTGCCAGATCTCTCACTACCCTGTAGTCAAGAATGGGATCAATTGCTAAAAATAGGGCCACTTAAAAAGGGAGCTAGTTTTGTTTATAAAATCCTAACAAATTCTCTTACATCTCCATCTCTGACTTCCTCAGCCAGACAGAAGTGGGAAAATGAATTGAGCACCCCAATATCTGACCAGGACTGGAAGGTAGTATGGGAACATGCTTACTATGGGAATAGAGATACACAAGGTAAGCTTATTCAATATAAAATACTTCATCAGTTTTATCTATCCCCAATGAGGTTAAATGAATTGGGTTTACTTCCTAATGCTGATTGTTGGAGATGCCAAGATGCGAATGCAAATGCCTCTCATATGCTGGGGAATTGCCAAGTGTTATCTGCATTCTGGAAAGGTATACATAAAATTTGTAATTCAACATTATTGTTAAATATACCAGCTTCACCATTAATTTACATCCTTGGGATTTTCCTAGATAGCACTGTTCTTATATATCAACACAGATTATGGCATTCTGTGGCATCTGTATGTGCGAAATGCCTTATACTTAAATACTGGAAAAATCCTAGAGCTTCTTCATCAGCTGAATGGTATAATTTAATGAGTTATACAGCAAATAATGAAAGAATATCATATATGTTATTGGACAGATTAAACACATTTGTAATTATATGGGGACCCTTTCTGCAGCAGACCATCTCTTGAAAGTACTAAATTAGATAACTGTTTTTATATGTATTTATTTAATTTAAGTATTATGTAATTACTTACAGCATTAGAAGCTGGACAATTTACTTTATCCCATTTACATGGATTGTTAATTATTTAAATGTTCTTACTTGTATTTTAAACCTTGTATTAATACTCTGGAATTTACTGTTATGTAGAATGTACTACAATTTACTTATTGTATATTTCATATTGTTGTTACTTTAATAATAATTGAATAAAAATTATTATGGCAAAAAAAAAGGAGTCACCGTTACGGATGGTGCCCTTCCCCATGCACCCACCTCATGGGATATCATGTTGTTGACAGCATAGGATATTATGCTTATCCAGGTATTCAGTAAGCTGGTCAGCTACTATACATTCAAGGGCCTTGGAGAGCAGGGGCAAGATGGAGACTGGAGATAATTCATATGGAGGGATTTATGACCACTTTTGTGGACAGGGGTCACGGTTGCAGATTTCCAGATGTCACGGAACTGTCCAAGACAGAGGGAGAGGTTAACTATCTTAGTGAGTGGTCCAATCATATCGTCAAGGGTGAGGGACAGTATTTTGAGGTCCAGTAATATATTTGAGGGTTCCATGCATCCGAAGGGCTTTGAAGTAAAAATGTGGGTAGGTAGACGAGGACGGGGGGCTGGGGTGGTGGGCTGTAGTAACATCTTCATCAAAAAAGTCAGGAGGAAGAATACTGCTGAGGTCAGTAAATGCAGAGTTGAAGGTGTTGGCGATAGTAGTAGAGTCAAGTGTGGTTGTCCCATCAATGATGAGCATAGTGGGGGAGGTTATTGGTTGTTTCCCAGTGACTTCCTTGATATTATTCCAGAAAGCTTTCCCATTGCCCCATGTTTTGGTGAGGGCTTCCTTGTAGTAGTTACTTTTGTGAAGATGGATTGATTTTGTGCAGTCATTACGGGTACGTCTGTAGTTTTGAAAGTCGGATGGCGAGCCAGATGCCCTTGCCCATTGCCAGAGCGAATCCCTGGATTTCAGCTGGTGATTAGATCTGCCGAGAGCCAAGGGTTGCACATGCCTTTTACTTTACGTTTTTCGAAAGGGACATGGGAGTCGCAGGCGGCATTGAAAATGGTAATGAAGTGATTCAGGGCCAAGTTGACATCCTCCACTGCATAAACTGGGGCCCAGTCTTGCTTTCTGAGGTGGGATTTGAGGTGTGACAACTGGCCACGTGACAGTACTCTACTTACAAGTACAATAAAGCACCAAATATAAAATAATACAAGAAAAAAATAGCTGTTCATAATATTTTTTCTTCTGTCACTGATAATTATAATTTCAGTAATAAAGCCTTGTGCATAACTTTTAAAATATCATAATATTCAGTATTAATCCCACTGGAACCACTCAATATAACTGGTAGCTCAAGGCCCTTAGATGTGCTTCAGCCCTACAAATTAGTGTTAGTTAATGGGGACCAAATAAATTACAATAGAAATGCCCAACTTTCAGGTCAAAAGGCTTTGCTAAACATACATATACAGTATTACCATTAATGATAAGCTTTCCTGTTACTTTTCTGTTACTCACTATGTTGCATAGATTCTAAGTACAATACCTGGGTTTCCATAAATGTGGAAACCCATGATATGCCAATAGGGCAAATTCTGCATGGTCCACTAAACCCCTTGGGTGATACTGATCTATATAAGATCCTAAACCACCACACTTAAGGAAAGGACTCATGAGAAGCCCAAGAGCTAACTAGGCACAGAAACACTTTTAACCCTGTCCAATTATGTACATTTCATCCTTATAAATATTACTTGGCCCCACAATTTCAAGGGTTAGCAAGTCATGGCAACAACCTGAAATTTCCAACAAAAACAATCTCCCTTACCCTTAGCAAAAATCATAGCGTAACCCTGGCCCACATGAACTGCTCCTAAAAGAGAAAAATGAGTAACAAATCAGAGCTATGATATATAAACTGACAATATCAGTAAGTAAACCATGTTTTAGTGCAGAGGTACAGGCATACACAATATATCCCGTATTTAAGTACTTACACATACAATACACATCCAATATAAACAAGCATTTGTCAATGCCGAATGTTTGCTTGCTGGTATTAGTATTGG
Source organism: Neoceratodus forsteri (assembly GCA_016271365.2). Lineage (NCBI taxonomy): Eukaryota > Metazoa > Chordata > Ceratodontiformes > Ceratodontidae > Neoceratodus > Neoceratodus forsteri. Next base: position 1,231,371,913 of record CM057459.1, on the reverse strand, counting down.
AAATGCAGGAGTTAGACAGATGCAGAGTAGGAATGGCAGTGAAGTATTGAACTTCACGCCAACCCACCTCCACCCTGCAGAGACAGACAGGCATTGGGACATGCATTTGGGTTGTCGCCCATAACGTTCATGCCATTTCACCTCACCCTATCCTGCAGACACTGACAAGTGTTGAAGTGTGCCTTGGGGTGTTTGACTTTACAGTCACCCCACTGCATAAGGACATACGCTGAAATGGGTGCAATATAGAATGGGGTGAACTTTGGAGCTGAAGAGTCCAAGGCACAGCTCGATGCCAGTCAGTGGCTGCAGGGCAAAGGTTGGGGTTAGAATGGCATGAGCATTACAGTCAGCAATCCAAAGGCACACCCCTGATGCCTGTCAGTCTGCACAGGGTGGGATGTTATGGTTAGAAACCGTAATGCCTCGGGCATGTGTCGGTACTTGCAGTACAAATTTTCAACATGGGCATTTTGTGACCCCCACCTCATGAAAAAATTTGAGACCTCTTCTCATGAACAGTGGCAATGTGATTTTGTCAATGTGTCCCAAAATTTGAGTTTCCACAGTGACCGTGCCATTGTGCTCCAGATGTACGAAAATACAGATTGGGTAGGATATGAAGAATGGCAGCTGTACCATTCATAAGGAGGTGTGAAGAGATGGCAATGTTGAAAATCTGTAGTGAAAATATTAAAAATGCTCAAACTTCCGAGTGTACATGTAAACTGCGCAATGCATGCATGTCCCTCAGTGGAATAATGTCACCAAATTTTCAACATAGGCATTTTGTGACCTCTGCTCATGAACACTGTCACTATGATTTTCTTAATCTGTCCCGAACATTGATTTCCCACAGCAACCGCAGCATTCTGCACCAGATGAGTAAATGCATATTTCGGGTAGGTTGTGTAAAATGACAGCTGTACTGTTCGTATGGAGGTCTGAAAAAATGGCAATGTTAAAAATCTGGAGTGAAAATACTACAGATTTGTTAAGTTATGAGGGTGTGTGGAAACTGCATCATGCACACTTGTAACACAGTAATTTTATGGACATTTGTCACCAAATTTTCAACATAGGCATTTTAGGACCTCTGCTCATGAACAGAGTCACTGTGATTTTACATATGAATATACATATGAATATATGAACATACGAATCTGCCAGCAGAACACACCAGTCGATCTATGTAAGTCTGTCCAAGTGTGCTGCTATCACCCTAGATTGCAGCTGCCCCAGCCTCCTCCCCCTCAGCTCCTCCCCCACTTGTCCCAGCCCCTGCCCCCGACTCTTCCTCTTGCTTTATCCCAATCCTCCTTAAAGCTATTGACTGTCCTACATGTTACCACCCCCTCTGGCAGAGCATTCCAACTAGACACCACCCTCTCAGAGAAGTAGTGCCTCCTCATTTTCCTCTTGAAACGTCCCCCTTTCAATCTTAGTCCTTGCCCCCTTGTCTATCTTCCACTCCTCAGTTTAAACACCCTCTCGGTGCTAGGTTTATTTACCCCTTCAGGTATTTAAATGTTACAATCATACCCCCATCCCTCCTTTCCTCCAGTGTGCATATGTTCAACTTCTTCAGCCTAATTTCATATTCCTTTCCTTCCATCCCCTTAAACATTTTTGTTGCCCTCCTTTGCACCCTCTCCAGTAACTTTATATCTCTCCTCAGGTATGACCTCTCCAGTATTGCATATAGAACTCTAGGTGCGGTCTGACCAATGATCTGTAGAGAGGTAGGATCACAGCCCTGTGTCTGGATGAGAACCCCCTTGCGATGCACCCCAGCATCCTGTTTATCTTCACTGCTGCTCTCGTGCAGTGGGCTGAGTTGTTCATGCCCCCAGTAACCAACATCGCTAGGTCCTTCTCCTCCTCTCTGATCCCCAACCAATAGTCCCTCTTCTGGTTCTTAGCCCTGAAGTGCATCACCTTACACTTCTTTGCATTGAATCCTTGCGGCCACTCCACTGACTATGTGTCCTCTTCATCCACCACAGCCCCCAATATGGTATAATGCACAAACAGACTAACCCTGCTCCCTACTCTGTGTGCTATATCAGAGATAAAGAGCCCAAATAGCACCAGGCCCAGCACTGACTCCTGCAGCACCCCGCTTGTCACTGCTCTGGGTGCTGAGAGCTCTCCACCACCACCACCCTTTGCATCATCCCCTGTAACTAGTTCTCTATCCATATAGGCAGCTTTTTTCCCACCCCCACTGCTGTCAGCTTCCCCCCCAGTCTCCCATGAGGCACTGTATCAAAGGCCTTACTGAAGTCCAAGTACAGGACATGTACTGCATGGCCCCTGTCCAACTCCCATATCACCCAGTCACAATACTTTATTAGGTTGGTTTGACAAGACCTCCCTGAGATGAACCCGTGTTGCCACCCATCTTGGAGGCCATTACTGTCTAGGAATGCCACCAGCCTCTCCTTCAGTATTGCCTCCATAAGTTAACCCACTATGGACGTGAGACTTACCTGCTAATAATTTCCTGGCTTCTCCCTAGCCCCACTCTTGTCAATGGGCACCACATGGGCTACCCCCCAGTCCTAGGGCAAACACCCCTTTTCCAAGGAGGTGTTGAACAGATCTTCCAGCAGCTCAGCCAACAGCTCTGCCCTCTCCCTCAGCACCCTGTGGTGGATGGCATCGGGACTTGGTACCTTGTCCACCCTTACTGCCCTCAACCCCTCTAGCATCCTACTTCCTGTGATCACTTTGTCTGTCACCTCCTCCGCCCCCTTCCCCACTCCCCCAGCCCATTCTGGTAGTGGGCCATCCCTCTCCTTAGGGAAAACGGAGCAGAAGTGCTCATTTAGAATTTCCACTTGCTCCTCCCCCTTTTCCACCCAATCCTCTCCCCACTTTATCCTCACAATATGTTTCTTGCACTTCCTATTTTCCCTGATATACCTAAAAAAGTCCTTTTCCCCTCCCTTTATGCCCTGTGCAGAACTTAATTGACTGGAGGCCTTAGCTTTTTTCACCCTCCTGGCAACCTCCCTTGACCAACTCCCAAAAGCCTCCTTATCTACTCCCTTCCCTGTTCTCCTGTACTTCCAGTATGCAGCTGTCTTTGCCCTCACCCCTTGCAGCACTTCCTTGTTCAACCAGCATCGTTTCTTACCTCTGCTCTTCTTACTCCTGGCCCTGGTACAAGCTACTGTGGCCTCTGTTAGCCCAGTCTTTATGACTCTCCACTTTTGTTCTGCACCCATCCCCGGCCTTATATCCTGGAGTCTTCCTTGCAGTATTTTTCTCATGCCCCCAAAGTCCACCCTAATAAAGTCCGCCACCTTAGTGCTCGTGCCACCTGTCTCCCTGCCCAGCATGATAATGAGCCACACTGTTTGGTGGTCACTACCTTCTAGTGGGTCCTCCACCCCTACCTCCCTCACCGCCTCCCCATTTGCCAGTACTAGGTCCAGAGTGCTACCACGCCTTGTAGGCCCACTTACCAATTGTGTTAGAAGGCCAATCTGGAATGCATCAAGGAGAACCTGCTCCCTGGTACTGCTAGTGGCCGGAGTGCTCCAGTCAACCCATGGTAGGTTAAAATCCCCCACTATCACCACACTCCCCCTTCTACACACCCTCTTTATCTGCTCTGCCAACTCCTCATTCAGTTCCCCTGATTGGGCTGGTGGTCTGTACACCACTCCCAGCCTCAGCTTTCTGCCCTTGGAATCCAGGAGCTGCACCCAAAGCGCCTCTGTCCTCTCCTCTTCTCCTTCATCCCTTATGCATTTAATCCCTTCCGTCACATAAAGTGCAACCCCCCCAACCCCCTGATCCCTGCTGTATATCCTGTATTCTGGGATTGCCAAGCCCCAATCATGGTACTCTGTGGCTCAAGTCTCTGTTACTGCAGCAATGTCCACCTTCCCCTCTGAAAGGAGCACCTGAAACTCTGCAGTTTTGTTCCCCAGGTTTCTTTTTTGCAAATAGATATACTTTATTACATGAATTAAACATAACAATAACATACACATCAGATAAAATAAACCATAACACAAATACATAAATAAAACAGCAGTGGTCCCTAAGCCATATCACATGATAAGAAAAACATTTGATGTGTAAGCTATTCCAAGAAGGGTCCCACCGCCCTACTCCCTACCCTCTCCTCCCCTCCCTAGGCAGCAACTCATTGGTTAAAAGAAAAAAAAAAAGCCTAGGCTTAGAAAGGCTCGAAAATTTAGGGGCTAACGCCTCAGTTTACACCCAATAACTTGAGTACGCTCAACCACCCAGGTTAGCCAATCCTTAACCTACTGCTCTCTAATTAGTCCAGTTCCAAATATCTAGCTGCTGGGGCAAACAAATGATGGTTGAAACTATTAATAATAAAAACTAGGTAGAAGCAAGGAGCTCCAGGACGATTTTATGATTTAACCTGGGCAACATACTCCTTCTGTAGAATCGGATAGTCGAAAAGTTATGAGGAGGATCTCAGCTTCTCAATAGCCATATCTATCTTTCAGAAGGTTTAGAAAGCTGTCCCAAACACGGTTAAAATTCTCTATCGTTCCATAAAAAATTGCAGCAAACCTCTCAGCATTTAAAGCAGTAAGGAATTCATTCCACCATTCCTTATAAGTTGGGAGTTGGTCACTATTCCAGTAACGAAGCAACAACAGCTTCATCACTAATGCTACTAATGCTAGTTGATGTCTAACATGTTTCCTTAAGCTTTGTCGGTATAAACCAAAGAAACAAGCCTCAACATTAAAGTGGGCACCCAGCTTGATATATGGGGTCAGCCATTTAGCTACTTGAGATCCCAACACTTCACTGCTTTGGGGCATTCCCAAAGTAAATGGTGAGATTGTAGCAACAGGACAGCAGCATAATTTACATCTCGGTGAATTAGATTTATGTAACCTTGCTAACTTTGCTGGAAAGATAGAGATTATGAAGAAGAAAAAATTGCAAACTTCTTAATCTATCTTGTTTAACAAAGAATAAATGTTAGCCATATCTCCCTCCATGTCCCTCAGTCCATCAAGATACAAACTAGTCTCCCAATAAAATGAAACCAGAATATTTGATTCCTTTTAGCTCGAATTAGTTTGTATAGTTTTGAGATTGGTTTCCTTGAGAGTAAAATCCTCATCTCTTTCAACAAGTCTCCTGCGTCTACTGTCCCTTGCCATCTTTGAGGAAGGAACTTATACATCTCTGGATCTGGTACAGGATAAACCTGTCCTTAGATTGCACTTTAAATTTCTCTGCCAGTGCAGCAGATGACTGCAATGAACCTGAAAAAGAAAATCTGCAAGTTTATATTTATTAGGGTCGTTCCTATGTTCTTTTTAACATTTGCTTTCCTACCAACAAATTAGGGTTCCTTAAGAGGGTTGCTCGTCTTTAATATATGGATATTCAGCAATGCATATAATTGATGTAGGGCCTTTATGCTCCAGCCCAATGGGTGTCCCTCAGCTGCCAAGTTCTTGCCAAGGAATAAACAAGCAAGATTCACATCTAACCCCACCAGCCTCGCCATTGCCAAATCAAGAGTCTGACTAGAACACTCCTTGTTTGCCTCCAACATCCATGGAACCACTTTAACCAGGCAAGCTAAATAATACGTAAAAATCTGGAAGTTGGAGGCCTCCTACTTTTCTGAATAGGTCAGCTTTGGATAGGCCCTGCGAGAGGTTTCCCCAACCATAAAAAGTCAGCAACATACTTAGTGATCATTTTTAAAAAGGGTCTAAGGGTATACATTGAGATTACTAAGGAAATAGAAGATCTTGGAGGATCATCATTTTGTTGTATTGACTCTTCCATAAAGGAAAGCGAAAGCTTCAACCAGTTCTCTAAATTTTCTTTAATTGATTTTGTCAAAGCTTAAGATTTAAGTCTACCAGCTCTCCCAAGTCTTTTGAGACCCAAATACCTAAATAATAGAGAGCTTCAGGTTGCCATTCTAGATCTAAAGATGTACACCAACTAGATTGCAAAGGGGGATATTGGGAGAATTTTAGTTTTCCTTTATTTAAATAATATCCTGAGAACTGACTGAACTTGTTAATAATTTGAAACACCGGGAGAGAGACCCGACTATGCGAGCGATGTAATAAGAGGTCATCAGCAAAGGCTGATATCTTATATTCGAGTCCCAAAACAGATCCCGTGTATACGCTATCGCTATTTATAGCTCTAATTAATGGTTCGAGATATAAATTAAAGGATACGAGGAAGGAGACAACAAATGACTGAGAGTTAAAGGAAAGGCCGCTGAAATCAAGTTATTACAAAGAATTTTGCAGATGGACAGGTATACAAAACTTAACATGTTTTTATGAACTCATTGGGAAAGCCAAATTTGGTTAAAGTTTGAAACAGAAATCCCACTCCACCCTGTCAAAGCTTTCTCTGCATCTAGAGACCAGAGATGCTTCCAACTCTGGACGCTCCGGCCTTGAGATTAAATAAAATATTTTCCTGAAGCGATCTCCTGATGGGCGGCCAGTAAAGCCGCCTGCTCCGGACTCACCAATTCCAACCATACATTTTTTAGTCGAGTAGCTAATATCTTAGCATAGATCTTAATATCTATGTTAAGTAATGAATAGGTCTATAGTTGCCAACAATGTCGATCGGCCTGTCAGGTTTTGGCAAGAGTATGATTTTGGCTTCAAGAGAAAGGGTCCTGGATTCCGCATTTTGCCAAAAATATATAGTTAGTGTAACAATGGTACTAAAGATCTTTAAATGTTTTAAAAACTTGAGTAAAGCCATCAGGGCCGGAGCTTACCGAGCTTGAGGGTCATCAATGGCTTCACTAATCTCCTTTGAGTAAAGAGGCTCGTAATCCTGGCAGCTATTTCCAGAAAGCATGGGAGAGGAGATTGTCCAAAACTTCTCCATATTATCATCCCTTTTAACTGAGGACAATGTACTGGTATAAGTTTTATAAAAACCCAAAAATATATCCAAAATCTCTTTCGGTCCACTACTAAATTATTAGTTCGAGGATGCTTCAGTGCGGGACATATTTTGCTGCGATCTCTGTTTTAGCTGCCAGGCAAGAATCTTCCCGGCTTTATTACCATACCCTAAATAGGTAGCTTTTAGTTCTAGATGCCGCTTCTTACCCCTTCTCTAGTTGTCCTCAAATACCAGGCCCTTAATGCGGCCAATTCATGTTCAAGCGAAGATGGTCTCGTATCGTCACTCATGGCCTCTAAGATTCTAATTCTCTGAAGCAATTAGATACCAGTTTCCCTACTTTCCTCTTGCGAGTTGCAGCATACCTTATCAACTCTCCTCTCCATGTAGCCTTAAGAGCTGACCATACCATATCTACTGCACGTATCAAACCCCAATTGAATTCAATTGTGTACTCCATAAAGGAGCAAAAACGCTGCAATATTTGGGGATCCCTCAATATGTCATTATTAAGTGACCAAGAGGAGGCTCTAGGTATTGCCGACATAGGTCGACAGCACAAAAAAACGGGCGAGTGGTCTGAGATCACTCTACTCATATTAGCGGCGTCACTAACAAAGGGGAAAGCTTGATGGTTAACCAAAAAATAATCTATACGGGAATAACTTCTATGTGTACAAGAAAAGCTATATTCCTTAGAGGTAGGGTTGAGCCTTCTCCAAGGATCTAAGAGACTCAAGGAGGATAAAAATCCAACAGAGCCCTTTGTGCGGTGACCTGCGGTTCACTCTAGACCACCACCTATCCCAATGATTTGACTGCACAAGATTCCAGTCCCCCCTAAGATGACTGGTCTGTTTGCTAAGGGACTTATAATTGTAGCCAACTATGTGAAGAAGGAGGAGTTTCTTGATTTGGCCATAGATGGATCCTAATACACTTCTCCCCCAACCTACCCAAAACTAATATATATCTACCGTTAGAGTCGCCTGCGATTGGGTACAAAAAGAGGGTGCCTTTAGCTATTAAAATAGCTAACCTCTCTTATTAAAGAGGACCCTGCACCATAAACCTGTTCTACCCACTTTTTCTTAAAATGATGAACTTGACTGCTGGGGACATGGGTTTCTTGCAGAAAAACTATTGATGGATTATAATGAGCCAGATGGTTTAATACCACATATTTTTGTATTGTCCTTGCCTCCTTTATGTTCCAGGAGATAAATTTAAGATTACTAACCATTTATGAATAAAATACAAGCCCATATTTGTATTAGTTGCTGCCTAATCCTCCCCAAACCCCAAAATCCCAAACCAGTAAACTACTTCTAAAATTACTAATAACCCAAACCTAAAACCTTCACCTGGCTGAAGCCAACTCCAAAATACTTGGTCCATATATGCTCTGAGAACACACCTCCCCGCTAACAAGTAGTTTGCCCTTATGCTTATATACCTAGTTATGCCTATATATTTAATGCCAACTGCAAACCCAAACATTAATTATTAGCAGATCAATTATTCACTTAACAACATTACCTTAAGGTAATTCAGAGATTAACCTTTAATATGACTAACATACACTCCTGTTAGCCTGGCATATACCTCTTGGACTAAAACAGAATATAAATGAAGATGCTAAGAGACTGTCAGGCAAACCCAGTATACAAATAAAGTTGCGTTCTGGCCGCCTTAACAATGCCCATATTTTCCCCTAAGGAGAATGCAGCACTTCTATAGTCACCGCTGCATCAAAATAAAAACCAAGTCCACTTGCATCGGTGTGAAATAGGACTTAGTTATCCCTAATTTCACTAAACAGGGAGGAGTTATCTGAATGGATGATCTCCTCTGAGGCCTCGGTACCCAGTCGATCCCATCCGCCAGGAGGATAAAAGAAACGAAGGATGTACCAGCCTCTCCTACTTTAATATAGATCAATAAAAGAAAAACAGTCCTAGAATGACTTCTCCAAAGCGGGTCAACTAATGGCTAGGAATTATCAGACCCGGTATGTGATCTGAAGGTCCTGCCCTTAACTAGCCAGTACTACATTTGACCTGAATAGCAATAAGCTCCCAAATAAAAAAAAACCAGATTGGAAAATTGCAATTTATGCTAAAATAGCATCAGGACCTTCGCAAAATTAAGCCATAATTAAGCTGATGTTAAGGCTATTAATAGATTATCTACTGGGGGTAATCCCTTCCAATGTCTCTCACAGTCTTTATTAATAGCTTGGCTGACACGCTTTCAGAAGATTTTGCAAACTGCAAACAGTCAAGTTTTGGAAAATAAATCTGGATAGACGGCTTTAAGCAATTTTATAGCCTCTTCTGGTGATTCCAAGCGTTTAGTCCCATCTTTCAAAGTGATCTCCAGTTTTGCAGGGTATAAAAGGCGATGTTTAATTCCTGCTGCCCATAATTTAGATGTGATAGGATGAAAACTGGCCCTGATCTGGCGTGCTTTCAGAGTTAAATCGGGAACAATTTGCAGCTTTTTGCCTTCCCATAGAATGGCTGTTAGTTTCTTAGCCTCCTTCAAAATAAACTCCCGGTCAAGATAGTTTAGTAATTTAAATATAACAGGCCTGGGAGGTTCCGAGGGCTGCGGCCTTGCTCTGAGGGCTCGATGAGCTCTTTCGATAACAAATTCAGGGCCGTTGGGGGAGTGCCAACTGTCGATTTCAGGAGCTTCTGTAAAAATAAAATAGTATTAGAGCCTTCTTCCCCCTCTGGAAGGCCCAGCAGAACCAAGTTGTTCCATCTGCTTCTGCCTTCCAGATCATCTAGTCTTTCCTCTAACTTCTTAATCGATTTCCTTGCCTCAATCAGCCCTTGGCCGCTCTTCTCCATGTTCCTTTCGATCGATGAAATTCTTGCCTCAGCGTCAGTTACCCGACGTGCCAGCTGGGTTAGGGCAGGCTTGAAATCAGCTACCTCCTCAATAAGTTTAAAAAGTGCCTCTTTAATTGTAGTGAGGTCGCTCTGGATTTGCTGTGATGAAATTTCTTCTTGCTGGGGTGATGGTGATGAGCTTCTCCGCAGTCTTTTCGCCTCCAGCTCCTTTTCAGCGTTCTCCATCGTGCCTTCGCTCAAATTTAAGATATCTGGCATCCGAAGGGACTATTGTTGCTCCTCTAAATAAATCCAGCCAAAATAGGACCAAAAGATGTTTAAATTTAGTGTTTTTTTCTTAGCAGGGGAGAGAGGATCGCAAAGGCGCTGCTACGTCCTCAGATGCATCACGTGACTGGCGTTCCCCAGGTTTCTTGCATTGAGAGAGACCACCTTCCACCTGTACTCCTCCTTCTCCTCACTTTCTCCTCCTTGACCTGTGTCCCTCCTCCCGGTAGTCCGCACCCTTTTTCCTCCTTATTCTTACCGGGCGGTGGTGCCTTCTGTATTACACTCAGACCAGTCTGCCTGCCCCCTCCTAGGGCTACGACGCCTCCACCTTTTCCTATATCTAGGGGGGTGAGCTCATTAGGCTCCCCGTCTGGACCTTTCTATTAACCTCAGTCTTTTGGCCACCCCCCAACTAGTTTAAATCCACCTTAGTAGAGATATACCCCTCTAATCCTGCCTTTAATACTCCCCTCCCCTTCCTGCTCAAGTGTACCCTGTCCCCCACCTACAAGTCACTATTTTCCCAGACCTTACTCCAGTTAGTCACTAACCCATAATTTTTGGTATGGCATCAATCCCTCAGCCACTCGTTGAACTCCTCAATGCCACCCTTCCTCCACATGCTTGCACATGGTACCGGGAGTACCTCCAAGAATGCCACCGACTCCCCCACCTCCTCACACTGCCTACCCAACTACTCAAACCTCCCCCTCACTACTTCCACAGTCTCCCCTGCGAAGTCATTTGTACCCACATGCAACAGTAAATGAGGTTTCTTCCTCCCTCTCGCTGCACACTTGAGCAGTGCCTGCCCTGCCCCTCCTGCAGTCAACCTGAGGATAGCTTCAAACCAAATACACTGTGCCTTTTCCCCCTTCCACCCCATCTAATCCCTTTCAGTATAGAATCCCCTAGGATGTGTACCCCCCCATCCCTTACCCCCTTTCCCTTCTAATGCCCTTCCACCATCCCAGTATTCGTTCTTCTCTGCCCCTTACCCCCACCAGCTGCACCCTCTGTGACTTCTGTATCTGTACCCCTACTTCTGCCTCACCCCTTTTTTCTGCCTTATTCTTCCCATCCCCCTTGAACCCCTTCACAGCCTGACCACTTCCTACTGGGCTTCCATGTTGACATCCCTTCCTCCCCTGCTGATTTCCAACCCCTCTCCTATCCCTGCTGTTGTCGATTTAGAGCCCCCATTTCCTTCTTCCCCGATAGTGATTCCCCTCCCATCTTTCCCCCTTCCCATAGCCTTATCTCCTCCAGTCACCACCCCCTACTTCTTTACTAGCCCTCTTCTACCCTTTCATCCTCACTATCTCTTCCCCTAGCTGTCGCCATCCCTCTTATGCACCGCTTGTCCTCTCTCCCTTCAGTATGTTCCTGCTCTCCCTCTCTCTCCCATAGCAGAGGCTCAAATCTATTCCTAGTTGATACCCCTCCTACATCTCTTCCCCCTATCAGTTCCCCCCTCCTACTTGTGCCCCTCCGAGCCACCCCTGGTCCCTCCCTACCCACAGCCATCTGCTCTCTCCCCTGGTACTCCTCGTGGTCTCTTTCTCCCCAACAGTAACCCCCCTCACGTTGGGCACCCCCTTCCTTCTCCTCTCTTTTCTGCTAGTGCCTCTGATACTGGGGTCGGTTTCAATCCCTAGTTGTTCTTCCTCCATCCCCCCTTGCCATCCCCTATTCCCACCCCCCGCTGCCAGGATGCCTTCCATACTCATCTTCCCTGCCACTTAGACTCCTCCCTAACCTCCACAGTTCCTCCCTCAAACTAGCCTGTCATCTGCAGACCATACACCCCCCATCCTCCAAGCCCAGTCCAGGATCATGGCAGACCCACATCCTGTACACCCCACCACCCTTCCAAAGATGCCAGCCCTATTGACATGTGGCACCTGCCCCATTTTGGCCCCCATCTTATGTTACGGGCTCTTACTCCCAGGTTCTGTACTCTACTACAACTGTTAGGTCCCTATTTACTCAAATTCCTGTCCCCCCCACACTAGTCCCCCTACTGGCCTCATGCTGACTGGGGTAATTCAGTCTCAAATCTCATCCATTAAATACTGTATTATTGTAGCAATCCTAAAGCCTCCTTGTTCAGTTTCACCCTTCAGCTTCCATACTTTTTGTTTTCAGCTCTCATATAGTTCCACTTAGCCCAGTTAAAAATCCTATTGCACTCCAAGTATTACTCAACTCAGAGAAAAAAAAACCAAATAAATATATATTATTACAGCAATCATAACAGTATAGCTCAGTACTTAGCTCAGTTAGAGAAATAAACAGAACAACTTAATCTGTATTATTTACAGCAATCTTTAAAGTATCCAATCACTGCTTTATCTCCACCCCAGAGATGCTGCTGTAATATAGGACCACAGAAGACCCTGGGCAGGAAGGTGGGCAACTCTAAAGTCCCAGCATAGCTCTGTTGAACTTGCTCACTCCTCCTCTCTCACTCGCTTGTTCTGTTTCTCCTGGTGGTGCAGGCTGTCCATTTGTACTGGGCTCCTGCCTGCGTTGGTGCCTTTTTCTGCCCACAAAGAAATCTGCAGTAGTCCTCACAGAGCTCCACTTGAGCCCGCTCACTCCCCCTCTCTCACTCTCTCTTTCTGTTTCTCCTGGTGGTGCAGGCTGCCCATTCATACTGGGCTCCTGCCTGTGTTGGCTCCTTTTTCTGCCCACAAAGAAATCCGCAGCAGTCCTGACAGAGCTCCATTGAGCTTGCTCACTCCCCCTCTCTTACTCGCTCATTCTGTGTCTCCCGGTGCTGTAGGCTGCCCTTTTGTACTGGGATCCTGCCTGAACTGGCACCTGTTTCTGCCCACAAAGAAGTTCACAGCTGTCCTGACAGAGCTCCATTGAGCTCACTCACTCCCCCTCTCTCACTCACTCCTTCTGTTTCTCCCGGTACTGCAGGCTGTCCTTTTGTACTGGGCTCCTGCCTGCGTTTGGTGCCTTTTTCTGTCCACAAAGACATCTGCAGCAGTCCCAACAGAGCTCCATTGAGCTCGTTCACTCCCCTCTCTCACTCGCTCATTCTGTTTCTCCCAGTGCCACAGGCTGTCCTTTTGTACTGGGCTCCTGCCTGCATTGGCACCTTTTTCTGCCCACAAGAAGTTCCCAGCTATCTCGACAGAGCTCCGTTGAGCTCGCTCACTCCCCCTCTCTCACTTTCTCTTTCTGTTTCTCCCAGTGCTGCAGACTGCCATTTTGGACTGGGCTCCTGCCTGCATTGGTGCCTTTTTCTGCCCACAAAGAAATCCACAGCAGTCCTGACAGAGCTCCGTTGAGCTAACTCACTCCCCCTCTCTCACTCGCTCGTTCTGCTTTTCCTGGCGCTGCAGGCTGCCCTTTTGTACTGGGCTCCTGCCTGTGTTGGCACCTTTTTCTGCCCACAAAGAAATCCGCAGCAGTTCTGACAGAGCTCAGTTGGGCATGTTCACTCCCCCTCTCTTACTCGCTCAATATTAATCTGTCCCAAACACTGATTTCCCACAGCAACTGCTCTATTCTGTGTCAGAAGTGCAAAAACACATTTCAGCCAGGATGTGAAAAATGACAGCTGTACTGTTCATAAGGAGGTCTGAAAAAATGGCAGTGTTGAAAATCTGGCATGAAAATATTACAAATTTGCAAAGTTACAAGGGTGCATGGAAACTGCGCAATGCACACTTGTAACACAGTCATTTTATTGACTTTCATTACCAAATTTTCAGCGTAGGCATTTTAGAACCTCTGCTCATGAACAGTGTCACTGTCATTTTCTCAATCTATCCTGAAAACTGATTTCCCACAACCACCACACTATTCCACGCTGGATGTGCGAAAACACATTTTGGCCTGGATGTGTAAAATGACAACTGTACTGCTCATAAGGAGGTGTTGAAAAATGCCAATGTTGAAAAAATGGAGTGAAAATATTACAAATTCATGAAGTTATGAGCATGCATTGCACAGTTTACATGCATGTCATTTCTTGGATTTTGTTCACCAAATTTGCAACATAGGCTTTTTGAGAGCCCACCTCATGAAAAGTGGCACTGTCATTTCATTAATCGGTATCAAAAGGTGATTCCACGCAGTGACCTTGAAATCACCTTTCCGGACTGAATAATGCCATGACAGTGAATGAATTCATGAGGAGGGTCCAATAACCCTATGTTGAAAATTTGGTGCCAAAATTCCCCAAAATACCCAAGACATGCATCAAAGTTGAAAAAAACTATTTATGCCATTATACAGCTTACTGGCATTTCTTCACTTCACGGTCAGCTTTGAAGAGTGCAGACATGTTCCTGGTCCACCGAAGATCATCGCGCTGGGCTCCAGAGGTAAGTATGGGGTGAGGGGGGTGTGGGGAGGTGGGGTGCACAGAGGGTGTGTGCAGGTTAGGGGAGGGACCACTGAACTCATTGAGGGACCATTTTCTGTTTTACGGGTTTAAATAAGGAAACAAAAACGAAAAACATTGCAGGATGTTTTTTTACAGGGACATTTGGCATGCTGGGGTGGGCTCCCCAGCATGCCACCTGAGTGTTTTGGGGGCTGTAGCTGACAGGGGATGGGGCACCCCCTTTGCAGCGCATTACTGAGTGGGGGAGCTGAGGGGATGGGCACCTCCTTGGCACACAAAAATTGGGAGGAATATATGCCGATGGGGGAGTGTTCTCGAATGGGCAAATTGAACTGGGAAGGGGAACTGAAGTCAATGGGGATTGGGCCCTCCATCGGCAAAGAAAGACTGTTGGGAGTATGATGCTGGCGGGGGATTGGTCACCCCTTGGCACACAACAAATGGGGGAGGGGGTTACAGTATGCCGATGGGGAGTGGGCTCCCCCATCGGCAAATGTACTGGGTCGGGGGCATGCAGACAGCAAGGTACCGCCCTGCAATGATGGGTCACTCCCTCATTGCAGTGAAATGACTGACACTGCAATGAGGAGGCAGCCCCTGATTGCAGTGGCAAAAATGTTTCAACTTGGTGGCACTTCTGCAGAACTAGTGTCATCAGGACACTGGGCCTGCATGGGTCCACCAGTGCCAAGCCCCCAAATGCAGTGCTGTGGTTGGCTGCCACAGTGCTGCACCTCCACAACCCACTTTTCTCCTAAGCTGCCACATAATGTTTCTTGCCCAAGCGCACAATCAAACATAAATAGGTTGCACTATATCATGCCCTGTTTTAATGAGGCCAAGAGTTCATGTAACTCAAAGCAGTAGTGGATCCAGGATTTTACAATGGGGGTGCTGTGGTAGTGTGCGTACTTTATATGCAACTTTTGAAAATTTTTTAATCCTTTATATTATCTTTTCCATTAGATTTTTGACTAAAAATATAAATGCAATCTATAGTTTTGAATGTAGAGTTCCTTACAATTAATATATTAGACTTCTCCAGCAAAGTGAAATGCAGCTGTAGCAAGCAAGTAAGTTACAATGGGGAAGGGTGCACCTGCACCCACTAAAACCCCCTAGATCTGCTACTGACTAAAAGCTTAGTTTGAAGCAGCCTCAATCCAGAGTGAGCCTTTTGCCTTTAAAAGTTCATATAAATTCAAACTATGGATCAAAAGCAGCTCTAGTTTTTATCTGCTTTAGTTAAAAAGAAGCTGCATTTTAACTGTTAAACTGGCTGTAGAAGGACCTATAGCCTATTGTGGTCCTTATCCTTCTTTTAAGCAAATTGGACAATCAGTCATAATAGTTTTTAAGAAACCAGGTGAATATCTGGCAAGAGGGTCGTGCTCCACTATGGCCTCTAAGGAAAAAAAAATCTAATAGCTTGTACCAGAAGCACTCATCTACAATAAATGAGTTGCACATACTTCAAACAGATTTGAATCTGCTAGAGAGTTCAACACCAATGGTTCCTCTGGATGAATTCAGATTAATAGTAAAAAAAGGAATCCAGTCACCTTCTACAGTAACCCTAAAAACAGAAACGTTTAGGCCATACCTTCCAAAAAGTTTCACTAGCCAGTATTGGAAAAACTACATAAATAATGTAGGTTGGATTCAGATCACCCAAACAGAGGCCTCTGGTGATCAAACCTTGGGGATGAAAGGGCCCATGAACAAAGTAGGCATGAAACACCTAGTTCGCCCAGGTCTCTGACATATAAACAATCTCTTTCATTTTTAATTTATAGTTGTACTCAGAAAGAACCTGCTAAACAAGAAGAAATTAAATGCTCCATCTGAGTGCAGTAAATTCTTTCAACAATGGAAAGCACAAACCCCATACCCTTAGGCAAAGCTGGCATACCTTTTATTTCATTAAAATATCTCCTATCAGCACTTCCAGTGCAAATCCATTTTTGGTTCCTCCATCTTGTCACCTCTCTTGACCTTAGGTCCTGACTCTCAGGTCCTTCAGCCTCTTTAGCACGTCCTCTCTGTACCACTCAAAAGGATCCTGCCTGCGGTAGCCAAAATCTCAACAAAGTTGACAGAGCTGCTGCCAGGGTAGTGAGGGAAACACTAACATAAACTCCAAAAAGCATCAGCACAAAATCAGGCATCTCTCCCACCAAAAGAAAAATATTCACTGATGGCAGCTCTAACTGACTGCCTACTTTATGATAACTTAGTCTCAGACTAAGCAGTTCTGCTGAGGTGAGCATGAAGGACACTGATAAAACTCTGATGATTTTTGAAGTGCTCCCAGTAATAAAAATGCTCTAAACAAAATAAAATGAGCATTCGACTAAACAAACACTTTTATGTTCTTCTCATTTTTTTAATTAAAATAAACTAAATAAAAAAAGAATAAAAAATTTGCAAATAGATCAGAGACTTGGAGCGGAGCAACAGTGCAGCCATCTTGTTGCTCCGCCCCTCCCCTCATGGAGAGTATGATCAGAAGCACTCAGGAGATGAAAAAAACCCTTGGGGGGAAAACCTCGGAGGACTCATGACTACTGATGTGCCCATCCTCTGGGCAAACTGTGAGGAGATAATTGAAAATGCTTATCTGAGTTTGGTGTCTGGGTTCGGGATGTAAGACTTAAAGGCTGAAGATTTCCATCTTCTGAGTCTTCTGATGATATGGACTGGAATGTTATTACTCGATGCTGATGCTGCTGCTCTAATCCTAAATGAGTGGCCTGAATATGAATGTGGATTGAGTCCGAGCCTTTATAGAATAGTTCTTATGTAAACTATAAACCATTTTGTGTTCAAGGGTGAATGATTGTCCAGAGTTAGCAAAGGAGACAGTGGGTTTGAATTTGCATGGAAGAGCTTAAGCTTTTCTATTTGAGCTACCGGGCACCAAGCATTCAATGAGGGGTAATAAGTGATGAGGACTCCTGAATATAATCTATCGTTTTTTGATGAAAGTAGTTACAGGATATAATGGTCTGATCTTGTCTGCAAGTTGTTAACCTTAAGAAAGTTGGTAGAGTGGGAATATGGTATGGTATGGTAAATTCTCCTGGATGGAGGAATCCATAGAAAACTAAACCAATATCTGTTGTGACCATGAAACTGGAGGATTCTCCTGGATGGAGGAATCCATAGAAAACTAAACCAATATCTGATGCAACCATGAGACTGGAGGTAGATTTGAATGACCCCAATATCAAAAGGTCCAGCATATGTCTCATTATGGATCCATCTATGGGAAGATAGTGAGGTGTATGTGCATTGGACGATCTTTGGAAACCCAGCAGAAGCAGTTTGCTGATGGGTTGGAGAACAGAGATGGTGAGGATGGAGCAAATTGTGAGTGAAAGAACTAAATCCCAGGTAGATATTGTTTGATAGTTCCATAATATAATTGCAATGCTTGATGGCAATATGTCAGGAATGCTAGAATGAGGTCCACTGAGATGGGATTTGGATGGGATGATTGCAAGGCAAAAAAGGAAAAGTACTTTTTCCAAGCTATTGGCTCTAGTGGATGGAGCTACAGTAGCCCTCATGATAGAGGTAGTTTTCTGGTGATAATATCCTATATCATTATTAGGTCACTGAAGGAAGGTGGAGGAGTCATTGTTGAATCTGCCAAGGGATGAAGATGATGAAATGCCTGAAACTGAAAATGGGATAGAGCATCAGCTGTTTTGTTTACAAAGCCCGGAATGTGGAAACATGTAAAAGTAAAATTATGAATGAGTAATAGCCAGGTTAGCCTTTGCATGAACAGCATGATGGAATGAGATGAGGATCTTCTTTTGTTGATGATAGCCATGGTTGTTTGGTTATTGAAAAAGATGGATACTGATAGGAGGGACCAATGATGACCCCAGAGGAATGCTATTGCTACTGTCAGGTATATTTCAAATAGAGGATACGTGGAAGAAAAGTTATGGAGTGATAAAATATCCAGAGACCATGAAGTTAGAATCCAGGATTGCTGAAATATGGCAGTATAGCTATGAGTGGAGAAAGCATCGGTGTATATTCTGGGATGCAAGTCTGGAGAAGGGTCCTTGTGAAACATTGAACAGCCATTCCACCTGGTTAGAAATGAGGATCACATGGTTAGGTCATATTTAGCTGTGGCAATGATTTGGACATGGTGATGAAGTTCAGAAACTGATGAGGCTTGGGTTAAGAAGTGTATCCTAGTAGAGACGAAAGTTGTCATTTTGTACAGGAGGATCTAGTCGAAAAACAGTTCACTAGTGCTTGGATCCTATACAGTTTGTTGAGTGGTAGATGGGCTTCCACATGTTCTGTGTCCAAGATTATGCCCAGGAATTCTAGGGATATTATGGATCCTGCCATTTTCTTCACTCCCAAAGGAACTGACAATTAATAAATGAGCTAGACGAGAGCAGTAATGCCAGCAGCTGGGAAGGAATTAGATAGATCGATCAGGAGAAATTCATCAAGTAGATGGATGACTGCTGGTCAGTGGCATATATTGAGTAATGCCCAAAAAAGAGCTTCAGCAAACATGTTGAAGAGCTTCAGACTGCTGCGGCAGCCAAATGTGAGTCAGACAGTAAAATAATAATGATTGTCCCAGAACATGCCATGCAAATGCCAAAGGGAAAAATGAATGGGCAGAAGTTTAAAGACATTGGTTATATTGGCTTTGGTAAGCCAAGATCCATGGCCAAAGCATTTTATGATTGTAATAACATCATCAATGCATGTGTAGGAGAGAGAATACTCATCAGCAGGAATCAGAAAATTGACATTAGGCATGGAGAGGCATCGAGAAGCAAAGAGATCAATGATTAGATGCTTCTTGCTTGAAAATCTTCTGGTTGCAATACCCATGGGACTGATGAGGTAGGTAAGAAATGGAGGGCATGGGAAAGGCCCCATGATGAAGTTCTTTTGAAGTTCATTCTGGAGTAGAAGTCAAACTATTTCTGGTTCCTTGATGGCTGATGGATTACCACAATGGAAGAAGGCAGTGGAGAGCACAGCAACACTGGTGTGGAAACCATGGGTGTACTCAAACAGGGGGTGCTGCACGAACGCACGAGAGGTATGAGCTGCTAGAGGCTGAGCCAGGGCTGATACGTTGACTAAAGGAGAAGGATGAACTAATTGTCAGTGGGTAGGCTTAGGGGCCTTGGGGCAAATATAGCATGCTTGAGCCTCACCGCAAAAATTGCAGACGTGCAGGAAGCAGCAGCCGGTAGTGGAGCAACCACGTTCACTGAAGTTCATACAGATGGATTTACCTCTAACGGATGTAACACCCTCTCCATGCCCCCATCTAGGGGCATAAAATTTATTTCAAAGATGGTCCAGGGCAGTAGAGGAGGAACACCCTCCAGCACTAACATACCAGACCAGTGCACTTCAAAAAGGCAGGGAAAGTTGAGTCCTACCTAACTGGCGTCTTCCGTACCCATGCACACTCACCTTTACCCTCACATTCTGGTGTATTTTTCCACCCTGAAGGCTGCAAATCAGACCAGGAGCTCCATGCTGTACCTTTTGTCTCTGGAGACCCCCTTGAGACCCTCAGGCCTGCTGCTGGCAGGATGACCACCTTAGTTGGAATGCAACTCATGAGAAATTAATCTGACTGAATATAAAGGGGAAAAGACAGATTTTATTTCATTTGCTTCCACCTCTCATTTTAAATAAGACGCTGCAGTACTATTTCCTCCCAAACTGACTTCTTTATTTTTCTCCTGCACTGCAAATGATTCCCAGCAGTGCAAGGGTCAGACACTTCATCTTAAATGAATAAAGCAGCTCCATGTACTAATTAACTTTTTAAACAGTGGCTGGACATTTTAAGACAGCAGAAATGATGAGTATTAAAGCAGTCACAAGCAAGGATTCCTCTCTCTCTCTCTCTCTCTCTCTCTCTCTCTCTCTGTCTCTCTCTCTCCTCCTCCCTCCCAGATGCTTTACCCAAGACCTCTTTAACTCAGATCCCTACAATCTCCTGGCTTCTCTGGATCTGGTAAACTAAAATCGTTTCCTTCCTTACTCCTGGGTTACCCATTCACTGGCACTGGTCATCCCCCAAAACCCATGCACGGGAAAGCGAGCTGCCTCCCCCACCTGGACCCCTAGGAGCTGGCCCATGCCTCAGGGAAATACCAGGATTTTTCCTGTTGACCCAGGCCCCGTAACCCACAGATTTGCACTGTACTGGTGCTACTTGAGCACCTGCCAAACTTCACTCTGCTCAGACTCTCTTCAGCCCCACTGGTGTAGCGGCCACAAAATCCAGTCCTGCTTCAGTACTCCCAGCCCCATGCCACAGGCTATGATGCCTTCTACTGATGGCCAAAATGCTCGAATTTCTGCTGTTTATCTTCTTACAAGGGTCCCTGCTAGGCTCACATCCCCATTACACTGCCTGGGCTTTCGTTAAGCTCCAGCATGAAGGCTGCCCTTCAAGGTCTGCTAAACAGCCTGTGACCTGCAGGGACCTCACTGTACTGGCACCCCAGGACCTGCCCCTCCAAACAGGCCCTATATTCTAGGTGAAGGGCCCCCTGGATCCCTCTATCCCCAGGCTGCCCTGCCACACTGGTTATGAGGGGAGCCACTGCCACCAGCTTCCCTCCTGTGAGGGCCCTGCCACTGCCACCACTGCCCTGGTGACCTGTGATTCACCTACAGGGATTTCTAGGGCTCCTAACTCTTCCTGGCCTACAAGCCAGTGATATTCCCTGCCCCCCAAATGGCACAGGACCTGGCTACACATTATTCCTCCCTATGGAGCTCCATAACCCCACTCCTCATCGACCACAGTGCTGCCCAAAGCCATCCTGACTTTACTTTTGTGGGGGTCCCTCACTGGTCCTCCTGGACTGCTGAGCTTCCTCACTTTCCTTCCTAATTTCTGCTTCTTACTTTGCACTTCTAGCCACCCCCTTCAGCACAGGCCTAATGCCCAGGCTTGCAAGGCTCCAATACTTCCTGTCAGCTCCCTTATATACTCCCTAAAACCTAATCTTTGCTGGCACCTTGAGGCACCCAGTAGGCAATTTCCCCCAGAGCACTAACCCATTCCCTAGCTCTGGGGGGGAGTTAGAAGGGGGAAAGGGATTCCTAAGATGGGAATATAAGCCCCTCTTTTAAGGGTGACTTACATGGACTTAATGGGACATCCATACATGTCCAGGCAGGCACAATGGTTGGAGACCATGAGAGTCAATATGGAGAAAGAAGTGGAAGGTGAGCTCGATGGTTGAGCAATCCTAGGTGGATTTGTGGAGGAAGAGGAAGGAGTCACCATAAATGGACAACCTGGAGCAAAATGGCTGACTTAAGGCACAAAGGGAACAGGAACATGCTTGTTGACCAATGAAGTGCCAACAGAAGAGTTTATTATCCATAATGGCCCAGTTCAATTTGGTGTTGTAGTGGGCAATGTGACTACAGCTTTGGCCAAAAAAGATCTGTGATAATCATAGAAATGGGTTCCGCCATAGCTCAAGCTTAAGTAGTCCAGGATGTGTAGATACATGTCCAATTCTTTGCATCGTGCAGGAAATGCTGAACAAATGATGTCGCAGAAGAGGCTAAAAGCCAAGACAAATTCAGACACTGTCATCTTGCAGAGGAGACAGTAGTCTTTGGATTTCAATATAACTGACACATCACCACAGGAAACTATTCAATTGTCCATGATGTCATGAGAGGAGATTAACTGGGAGATCAAATTGACATCCTTTCCATCAAGAATATCCTTTTGAAGGGAAGCTGGCACAAGGTGAACAGGCAAAATGAATGGAGGAGATGATGAGGAAGACATACCTGAGGTTAGGAAAGGCGATGGCAATAAAGGATATGTAATATTGACTGGAGGAATGGTATCCAGAGGAGAAAGAAGAGGAGGAACTTTGCTTATGGAAGGGGTGGCATTGGAAATTAATGGGTTGGTTGGTGGAAGAGGCTGGAGTGAAATGCGAACCTCTAGGGAAGCATACAAGATTGAAGATCTAAAATGGATGATTCCATCTGAGCCATAAAATCTTGGATTTCAGCAAACTGCGAGGATTCAGACTGAGGACCTGGCTGAGAAGGGCTAGGATTCTCAACTGGGTGAGACGAAGAGGTCAGGAATATGTAGTAGAGCTCTTGCTTTCTGGCAGAAGCCAGGTGGTGGATGCCTCATTTGGAAAGTTCTGTCATTAGGCAGGCCATGTCCAGTCCTTGATGGAATCTTGGATTTGGAAGTGCACTTACACCCAGTAGGAGCTGGAGAGGGAG
This sequence comes from Neoceratodus forsteri, assembly GCA_016271365.2. Classification (NCBI taxonomy): domain Eukaryota; kingdom Metazoa; phylum Chordata; order Ceratodontiformes; family Ceratodontidae; genus Neoceratodus; species Neoceratodus forsteri. Next base: position 1,231,349,203 of record CM057459.1, on the reverse strand, counting down.
GTTGAGGAGACTGATGAGGAGTATCTTCAAAGTGAAGAGGTGTGCTGCTCACCATATCAGTCTGCTAATTCTATGAAATTGAGATAATACAATTTAGGAGGAAGAGAACTGGAAGAAGTAGCATGATGCAAATATGTCTGTCTCAGATGTACTTGAAAAGCACTAAGCAATGAGACTGATAGAAATTGGAAGCATATTAGTAATGGTGGGATGGAAGACGGAAGGAGACAAGCTCACGGTCTTGGTAACCATGGATTTTCCACCAATGTACAGTACCAGCAAGTGTATGAAGTAGAGAAGTAGACCGGCTAGGTCTGGAATAGTAGGATATGGTTGATAACTGAGATGGAATAGGTGAAACAGGACTCACGTCCCCAATAGGTGTGGAAGGCTACTTGCACTTGAATAACACCAAGGTATGAGTTAGGGATGGAGGCTGTAGTGGTGAAGAAAATAGATTGGAGTAGATGGCGCAGGCTCCCATCCTCAGCGGACAGGGTGAGTCTGCCTTCACTCGATACTTCTCGGTAGACTTAAGGATGGAGACTGACGAATGAAGGTACAGTTAAATATCAGTGAAATTAAATGATGAGGAGTATGAATACTGATGGGATAGAAATGCAGTGAGCAAACTTATGGAAGGGAAGAAACACCAATGGCTGTGTATTTAGATAATAAATGAGGATGAGAAATTGAAATAGAACAGACAAATGGAAGATGAATGAGCTCCATGGACCAGTCTCTCCTCTGACCCATCTCCTTGTGCTCCAGTTACACCTCAGTATCATCACTTCAGCTACACTGATCTCCTCCTCTTCTCATAGTACAAACAATACCCTCTTGGGTGCTCCTCCGCCAACCACCTATTGTCCCCTCACCTGTCCAGTTCCCCTCTCACCCAGTTCCCCTTTCTTCCTCTGTCCCCCTTCTCAACTCCCCCCACTCTGCCCCCCAGTAGCCGCCACCTCCCTCCCCACAGTCCCCTCCGGTTTTTTCATCCAGTAGCTCCTGGGTTGTGCTATTTTTTTTTTCTTTTCTTTGTTTCATATTCTCGGTACCTGCACAAAAGATGTGTCTAATTCTTGCAACATTGTACTATTGCACCATTGTAAATATTTTGTTTAACATCATATGACTGCTAATTTAATCATTGTAATGCTGTTTCTCCTGACGTCTCATTTGGTTTGTGCTGTACACTGTTGCCAAATTACCTGTATATAGTTATTCACTACTCCTATGTCATTGTAATGTTTTGTGATTCTATTGCCTACTTACATGTTAATCATCTGACATGGAACCTTTGTAAAGGGGCAGTTATGTGCAAAGGTTGCTAACCCGATATTCAATAAATAAATAAGAATGGGAAGAAAGGAAGGGTTATGGGAGAAGTGGCTCTCCAAGCAATGCAATTGATTAGGTAATGTACCTGGGACGTAGAAGGGTATGGTTGATCAATAGGGTCTGGTCCCTTTAAGAGCACTGGGAGCACTCACAACCCAGAAGTGCAGACAGAGGCCAGGGATCCACTGAGTCCTTTGATGAAATTTAGCAGGGTTCATGTAATTGTGGAAAATGAGAAATGTTAAGACAAGAGGAGATGGAGAAAAGAGGAACACTGAGACTAGGGAATTAAGCAGTGGCTGTGTGAGCTACAGGATCAGAATTAGGGAATGTCTGAATTGACTGCAGAGGTAAATTCAGAAGTGTGGGAACTGAGCAGTGAATGGAACTACAGGGATGGTGCAGGAAGGTATGTGGTTAAGTGCTCCAAATGGTTAGGTAATGTTGCCATGTTATGGAAGTGAAATACTGTGAGTCCAATGATTACCAGAGGTTGTTGTTTGGATCTGGTGCTCCATGATGAACTGCAGAACTAGCACTCAGGAGCACTTATTGAAGCCAGGAGCCCCAAAAGAAGAGAAATGAGGTAGGCTGAGGGTAAAGGGAGGTGAAACAAAGGAGAGGGGCAAGACGAGCGGGGGATCACTAAAGCACTGGGGAGGTGGCAACAAAACAGGTGACAAACAAAAGGAGAGGATGAAAGAAGCTGGAGGAGAGGGGGAAAAAGAACGAGTGCACAAAACTGTGAAAATAGAGGAATGAAGACTGAAAATGAACTGACGCATGCCATGCAGGAGCCCAGAGCTAGGAACACAGGAGTCCAGTTGTTTCCAACATGCTAAGCATTGAGCTGCAAAAGAGGTGAACTTTTGAACTGGATGTGGGAGGAGCTATTCCCCCACATTGAACCTCAGGCTTAAGCCCTCCCATTAGTCTCCTCCTCTGCTGCTTAGTGCTTCTTCCTATCTGCTTCTACTGCCGTTTACAGTGAAAAACTAATGTGGTAGCAACAGACTGAAAGATGCAGTAGCTAGAAGAGTGCTTTGATGTTTAGCAAATGTAGACCAGGGGCCCATTTTTCAAAGGGTCTGACATGGCCCAGAGACTAAGTCTCAGTGCACAAGTTGCCAATGTGGAGATAAAATCTCTGCACCACCAGAAATGCTATTTTCAGCATTTTGTGTGCAGAGGCGGCAAATGCACAGTGGACACAGTTGCGGAGGAATGTTATACCAGGTCATTTCAGGTGAATTCTTTAGCACAGCTGTACATAGAATGTGTGCACATGCTGCCATAAATTGCAAAAATGGTCATGAAACTACTCCACCTCTGAAATTGTGAGCATGCAGGAAACCTTACGGTTTCACTAAGGAAGCCACTTTTGCACCCTGTTTCTGCCACCCAAGTTTTTGTTTCACTCTGATGAAAATCTTGCTCCAGGTGAAGTTCAGTGCCAGAGAAAAGATTTACTGGCAATAGCTCACAGCACTGAAGATACTGTGAAAGAGAGGTCCTGTTTCATCCACAAACGTCTTTTGCTTAAAAGGGAACAATCAGCACTAAGAGCCCCACACCCAAGTGAGGGGCTGGCCCCAAATTGCACTTTGTGTGTAAAACCCCTTTTTATGTTGGCTTGCGCGCATGCTCAAGAAACATCTTGTGACAGTGCGGGTCTTGGGGGCGTGGCTGCTCTTGGGCGAATGCAGGGCATGCATCAGTAGGTGCGTCCCTCATTCCCCAATCAGTCTGCATGCCACCGCCACACCATGCATTCATAATGGGGCGAGCACATCAAAGCAAAGGCCTGCTGAAATCGTCATATGAGCGGTCCTTTGCTCCGTGCTACCGCCATTATGATCATGGTCGGCGAGCGGGTGGCCGCCCACGGTTATTTACATCGGGGTGCCCAATCCTGTCAGCAACCGCCCCATGTTTGTGTGCCGACGGGGAGCCCACTCCTGTCGCATCCACCCCCGCAAATGGGAATGCCCAGGGCGGTGCCCAACCTCTCAGCTCATGCCCCCTGCTTTTTGACCGCTGACGGGGAGCCCACTCCTTGTCGGCATCACCCCCAACTGTTGAATGCCGAGGGGTGCCCAATCCCCTCAGCTCACGCTGCCCCTCCCTTTCTTTGTTTGCGGTGGGGGTGCCCAATCCCCGCCCGACATGACCCGTGTTGTGTGCCGACAAGGGTGCCCAATCCCATGTACTGACACCCCCCACAAAACCCACTTAGGTGGCATGCTGGGAGCTCACCCCAGCGTGCCAAATGCCCTGTAATACAAAACTGTCCCACAACAGTTTCGCTTTTTGTCCACCTGCAAACGAAAACCATCCTCGTAGTCTACATGCCCCCTCCCCACCCACACCCACCCACTGTGCACCCTGCCTCCCCTCACCCCCCCTCACCCCATACTTACCTCCGGACTCTGGCGCAATGATCTTCCGTGGATTGGGAACACGTCTGCACTCTTCAAAGCCGACCGCAAACTGAGGAAATGCCGGTAAGCTGTATAATGCAATGAATAGGGTTTTTTCAACTTTGCTGCATATCTCAGGCATTTCTTGGAATTTTGGCACCAGAGTTTCAACATGGGGCTTTTGGGGCCCCTCCTCATGAATTCTGTCACTGTCATGGCATTAATCCACCTCGGAAGGTGATTTTGCAGTCACTGCGTAAAATCACCTTTCGGGACCCATTAACGAAATGACAGTGCCAGTGTTCATGAGGTGGCCTCTCAAAAAGCCTATGTTCCAAATTTGGTGGAAAAAATCCAACAAATGCCTGTTTTACGAGCATGCATTGCACAGTTGCTACGCAGACTCATAACTTCGCACATTCGCAATATTTTAATGCTGTATTTTCAGCATTGGCATTTTTGTGTACCTCCTTGTGAACAGTATAGCTGTCATTTCCCACATCCTGCCCGAAATGTGTTTCTGCACTTCTGGCGCACAATTGTGCAGTCGCTGTGGGAAATCAGTGTTTGGGCCAGATAATGAAAATGACAGTGACACAGTTCATGAGCAGAGCTCCTAGAATGCCTATGTTGAAAATTTGGAGCTGATACTCCATAAAATGACTGTGTTACGAGCGTGCATTGGCAGATTGCACGCATGCTTGTACTGTCGTGCATTTGTGATATTTTCACTCTGGATTTTCACCATTGCCATTTTTACACACCTCTTGATGAACAGTACAGCTGTCACTTCACATATCCTGCCCAAAATGTGTTTCTGCACTTCCGTGCAGAATAGCGTGGTCGCTGTGCGAAATCACTTCTTGGGACACTTTGAGGAAATGACAGTGACACTGTACATGAGCAGAGGTGCTAAAATGCCTATGTTGAAAATTTGGTGCCGAATGCCCACAACCGCAGTGCTGCAAGTGTGCCTTGCATATTTCCCATGCACCCTTGCAACTCCGCAACTTTCGTATATTTGTATGCCACATTTTCAGCACTGCCATTTAATTACACCTCCTTATGAACTGTGCAGCTATCATTTTTCACATCCTGCCCAGCATGTTTTCCTGCACTGCACTAACAAACACCCACAGAGACACCCTAATGCCTCTCACTCTCTGTAGGGTGGGGGTGGGTTGGCATCAGTTCAATACTTGACTGCCACTCCTATGCTGCATCTCTCTAACTCCTGCACTGCCAATGGCAGCAAGACAACATTTGGCATTGACAAACGCTTGTTTTAATTGCTGTAGTATAGTAGATTGTATCAGACTGATTTTGTTGACTTTCAAGCTATCATTTTCTGTAACACACAATCCTAGAAGCCACTGCAGCTGACATCAGAGCTGTGCTGCAGTTGTGGGAGATTCAGTAGTGTGCAGTGTACATCATAGCTTTCATAAGCTCTGAACTTTTGTTTGCTGCTCCTGCTGTCCTCCCTGGACTAAGTAAGTCTCAGAAGACTGCAGTTAACCCTGGGAGAACAACTGGATTGGCAAATATCTGATCGGAAGTTATAAAATCTCTTACATGCTGTTACAGAAAATCTCAGCTCGAAAGTTAGTAAAATCAAGTTTGATGCAATCTACTATTCTGCAGTTAACATTAAGTGAAAAAGAGTTTTTTGCACACAAAGTACAAATTGGGACCAGCTCCCCCCACTCACACACACCCTTACACACTTGGGTATGGGGCTGCTTGCTGAATGTTCCCATTAAGATAGACTTGTGACAACCCCCTCTTGCTGGTAGGAGGTTTCTGGTCTGGTGTTAACACTAATGAGATAGATTTGGTGGAAGGTGTTTAATGTAGAAAAAGTTGGAGCAAAGTAGGAGTAGATAGGGATTTGAAAGGAGCATAGAGATAAGAGGATTTAAGAATACAAGCACATTAACTATATTTAAATTGCTTTGTCCTGAGTATGGTATCATTGGAAAGGGGATAGGGGAGTGAAAAAAAAAACTAGCTCATGGGTAGCATTTTGGGCATGATGTGTGACAGGTTTAACAGCCACTTTTTGACTCATCTTAGCTGTTTCAAGGGGGCCTCAGGTCCTCTCTGGACACACCGTGAGGGGGCTGGACAAGGTTCTTTGGCAGGCAAATGATACTGGAACAATGGGTGTGCTTGGAGCCTCCACCTCGGGTGGTGAGACAGTATACCTGTAGGTAATTTGCAGTTAAACGCCCTCCAGGAAAATATAGTAGCTGCCCCCACAATACCTTTCCCACACAACAACTGTTCCCACTTTTTGCAGTAACACACTGTACCAGTAAATAACATTAACAATTAACTGTTTAATTTGGGGGAGGGGAAAAAAGGAGAAAAATAGCATAACAACTTTAGTAGGTGTATGACCACTTTTACCCCACTCAATACCCACCTCCCACCTACAGGTGCACCTGACTTCCCAAATAGTAGCTGCCCCAAAAGTCTTTCCTGTCCTTTGGGTGGGTACCACCCCGCCATGATGAAGACATTGGGGATACTTCATTGGGGCCCAAATCACTTCCAACAGGAGCAAAACGTTAACTGTCTGCTTTGGCGCAGCTTGGATCCTAGCATAATCCAGCCCAGGGCTTAACCCCTTATTTCTCTGACTGGTTAGCTAAGCTGTATAATGACCCCAAAGCCACAGCCCAGGGTACTCACAGTTCCAAAAATTCAGAGGGGGGCTGCAGGAATTGGGTTTTACAGTACCATGTGTTTGAAGAAGTTAGTGGTGTGCCACAGCCATAGGTCACCAACGAAATGAAGAAGATGATGGTCATCACTTGCCAGGCTTTTCCAGTCTTCACCCCAACAGGGGCCTTTGTATGCAGTGTTCACCTGGCAGGCCTCTCATCTTCCTTGCTGATGGTCCCCTGTTCGGTCTGGGTACAAACAGGCTGATGGCTCCCAGATGAGTGGCTGGCACCCCTTTCTTCTGCTGCAATAACACAGGAGCTGGGAAATTGGCTCAGTCTCTTTTCCCAGTACCCACAATTACTCAGGCATGTAACAACAGCAGTCTCTTTGGCTCTGTCCCCACCAAGGGGAAATCCAACTTTGCAGGCACTTTTTCTCCAGCTACAGATTGTGACTTCAGGCTGCAAACTATCTAGTCTTTGATTCTCAGCTGCCCCAACTTTGGGCTGTTTCTGTAATGCAGGACAGTTCACAACTTTGCAGCGACAAATCTTAGCAGTTTCTCTCCCTCTGTCTTGAGCTTCGGATTCTTTGTTTCACAGTTGAAGGTTCCAATCTGAGCAGCAGCTCAGAAATACTTTAAGGCAATTCACAAAGACTCAGGCTCAAATCTCACCCTGGAAGACTCTCTCATAGTCCAGTTCTTTTCCAGGGGCTAAGTATCTTTTCAGGCACTCTGCAGCTTGTCCAGACAGTGGCCGGGCAAGGCCTTTTGGCAAACCACAGGCTTATTGGGCTAGCAAGTCCACAGCAGTCTCTCACGCTCAGGCTGATCACTCTCAAAGTTCCTGCTGGACTCTCTTTTCCCAGACAAAAGTTCCTTTTATCAGATTGGCAGCTCCGCGATGTAGGTCCTCTTGCCCCAATCTGAACCAAAAACACTGCAGGAGCCATATGGAGGCTTAGGGATGGAAGAACCTGGGCCAATGGCAGTGAGGACGTGGGGACGGGAGAGCCCAGGTAAACCCAACAGTGACTGGGGGGCTTACATACTCCCACTAAAATCTTGGGGTCCTCAAAAAGCCATAAAAGTTCAAACACATTTAGATTTGAAGCATATTTCTAAATAGACATTTCAGTTTCTCACTACTCAGGCATTTCAGGCATGCTATATTTTGATACCTTTCCTTGCTAGACACCTTGTTCCTGTCTATCCATTATACACCAACATTAACACAGGTAAGCACAGTATTAGGACATTTAACATCAACTTTCACTTGGAAAGCACATTTAGCAGACCCCATATCAAATTCAATACAGTGAGGGGCACCTATAAGCAGGTAATAAACTGTGGCCATCATGTACATAGATACATAGATATATAAACACTGTTGGCAGATAAGGACCTATGGCCCACTAAGTCTGCCGATTTGAGCTTGTAAGTTCCCTTTTACATTTTTCTAGAAGTCTGTTGCCCCTTACCTCCAGAATTCCCTTATGTCTATCCCACACATTATTAAATCCCATGATTGTTTCAGCCCCCACCACTTCCTCTGTCAGGGTGTTCCACTTGTTCACCACCCTTTCTGTGATGAAATTCATCACGTTTCCTCTGAATCGCTCTCCTTCCAACTTCATCCCATGACCTCTAGTTCTGGAAAATCTTTTTAGCTGGAAAATAGAGTATTCTAGCACCCTGTTACTCCCTGTAAGGTACTTATATGTCTCTATTATATCCCCCCCCTTCTCCAGGGAGTACATATTCTAGTCCTTCAGCCTGTCCTCATAGGACTTGTGATGCAATCGCTGTACCATCTTTGTTGCCCTCCTCTGAACCTTCACCTCTGTCTATGTTCTTACGTAGGTAAGGTCTCCAGAACTACTTGAATTGAGACTTCTGTGGAGGCACCAGGGTGGTCATATGTTAATTTGAGAGGAAGCTTAACCGCTCTATTAGACCTGCGGGGGACTACTGTTTCTTCCATAGGGATAGGCTGCACACTGTCTACTCTGGATGCTGTGTCTACCGCAGGGACCTTGTCTGGAATAGCAGGGTTCCTTTCAGTCTTTATTGACCAGTCCTCCACTGAGGTCTCTACCTCTAAGTCTTCCAGTGACATCACTAGTGCTTCAACTGGAGTCACATTGATCTCTAGAGCTTCACCATTAGGGTCTCTGGCATACAAGAAGTCTATCTCTTATTTATGTGCTGGTGACCAAACCATAGGAGTCACTATGTCTCTGCAGTCTGATGAAGGTAGTTGATACCAGTACACTTACATACTATCATACTAACATACTAATTGCCAGCAGATTAGGCCTTATGGTCTATCGAGTCTGCTCGAAACTCAGATCCCTAGTTTGGTGCCGAGGCCCTCCCCCTTGTCTTCCAGAAACCTCTATCATCCATCCCCACCCCCCTGGGCCAGGCCATCATCTGATACATCTGCTTTCTGTGTCTGTCCCACCTTCTCTTGAAGCCCTCCACTGTGGATCTCTGAACCAGCTCGCCAGGCAGTGCATTCCAAGGGTCCACCACCCTCTCAGTGAAAAACCTCCTCCTCTTTTCCCCCCTCATCCTTCCACCTTCCAACTTCAAACCATGCCCTCTGGTGATACCTCCCTGCTTTAGTCTAAAGATCCCCTCCACATTTACCCTATTTATTCCCTTGAGGTACTTGAAGACCTCAATCATGTCCCCCCGTCTTTCCTCTCCTCCAATGAAAACAGGCAGAGCTCCTCAAGTCTGTCCTCATAAGTTAAATAAACCTAGTCCTTGTATCATCTTAGTTGCCCTCCTCTGTACCCTCTCCAGGAGCTGTATGTCCCTCTTCAAATGTGGTCTCCAGTACTGTACACAGTACTCAAGGTGTGGTCTAACTAGTCCATTGTACAGTGGCAGAATCATTTCCCTGCTCCTAGAGGTGATCCCCCTTATGATGCATCCCAATATCCCGTTTGCCTTGCTAGCCGCTCTCCTGCACTGCTCAGAGTTATTCATTCATGCATCCACCATGACCCCTAGGTCTTTTTCCCCTGTTGAGACCTCCAGCGCCTCCCCTCCCAGGGTGTACCTGTGTTTAGGGTTTCCCCACCCAAGATGTAACACCTTGCACTTGGTGATATTGAAATTTAATTTCCATGTGTGAGCCCAGCTTTCCAGGGTGTCCAGGTCCCCTTGCAGGGCCAACCTCCCCTCTTCCCCCTCAACTACTGCTCCCATCTTGGAGTCATCAGTGAAGAGACTAATTTCACACCCTATACAACAAAAACAAACAACTCCACCTCTCCATTGCAACCAAACAAGGAGCCATCCTAGAGCAAACACAATCATTCAAGTACCTCGGCATCACCATTGATCCCCACCTCTCATATGCTGTCCATATCAGCAGTGTTGCAAAGTCTGCCAATGCGAGGTTAGGCATATTATTCCAGCACAGGAAACACCTAACCTCAGAAGCACTGACAGTGGCCGTCCAAAGCTCCATCATCAGCATCATAGACTATGGTCTTATCACATATGGGTCTGCAACTACCTCTGCTCTCAAATGTATCGCAACCTCCCTGAATAAGGCCTGTCATCTCATCACTGGCTCACATCTCCATACCCACACTTGTGACCTTTATTCCCAATCTGGATGGCTTCAACTGGACAAATGCATAAAATACCAAACCTGCATCATAGCCAAGAAAATTATAATTGGTCTGGCCCCACCTGGTGTCTGTGCCCTCCTTAAGCCTAGACATAGGAACATCACTACAAGGAGATCCAATTCCCATCTACTACATATCCCACAATGTCACATGACCCAAGGACAAAGATCATTTGCCTATCGGGCAGCCAACTGGCTCAACTGTCTCGGCAGCGACATAGCGACCGCTCCAACACTCGGCCTCTTCAAGTCCAAGCTGCGCCTCTCACTGCTTGTATCCTGCAATTGCCCATCTTAACATTTCCACCATTCCAGCTGCAAATGCCCCAGCACCCAGCACTTACAATCAGTCTTGTGCACCCCTAGCACCTACTCGTCATATTCCTCGACAAGGCCCCCTGGCTGCACTGTCTCCACCCTCCCCACCCCCGATCTCCACTCCTGCCCCCACCCCAACCACCTCCTGTACTCCCTCACCTCCTGCACCTCCTTCCCCTCAGCTCCTACCCTCCCTTCCCCACCACCCACCCCTCTTCCCTTGTCTTGCTCATAGCTCATGTCTTTGTACTGGTTATTACATGTCTGTAAGTCAATGACTATATGTTTGTAACTAAAAATGATGACTCTTGCACATGCTGATGTGGAACCTTTGTAAAAGAGCCTTGACTCAAAGGTATTGTAATCCTAGATTGAAACAAATAAAATAAATAAATAAATATACCCTCCCTGATGTCCGATATGTATGCATTAAACAGAATCGGACCCAGGACCAAGCCCTGCGGTACCCAACTACTGACCTCTCTAGGGTTTGAGAGCTCCCCACCGACCACTACTCTCTGGGTGCGTCCAGCTAGCCAGTTTTCAATCCATCTGACCATCAAAGAGCCTACTCCCAACCCCATCAGTTTCTCCACCAGACCATTGTGAGGGAGAGTCAAATGCCTTGCTGAAGTCCAAGAATAATACATCCACAGGCTTTCCCCAGTCCAGTTCTGATGTTACCCATTCGTAGAACTCCACAATATTGGTTTGACATGATCTACCTGGCACAAACCCATGTTGCCGACTATCCAGACCTCCCACCTCCTCCAAGTACACCCCCAATCGTTCCTTAAGTATACTGTCCATTGATTTTCCTACCACCGAGGCCAAACTGATGGGTCTATAGTTACCTGGTACTTCCCTTGATCCCCCTTTATGGATTGGCACCACATGTGCCTCTCACCAATCCCTAGGTACCCTTCCTGTCTCAAGCGACCTGTTGAAGAGCTCCGCCAGGGGTGTAGCTAGTATATCCACCAACTCCCATAGTACTCTCCGATGAATGCCATCCGGCCCAGGAGATTTATCTTTCTTTAGGGCCTTGAGGGCTAACCACACCCTTTTGGTGGAGATAGCATCATCTGTCCCATCCACCTTACTGGCCTTTTTATCCATATCCTGATGTGACACCCCTGGGGTACCTCTCCCTCCTTCTTGCTCCATTTCTGTTGCTCCCCGATCCCACTCACTACCGCTTCTATCCCCATCGTGCCTTGCTTTGTAGATATTCCATCCCCCTCCCTAGTGAACACAGAGGTGAAGTACTCATTTAACACCTCTGCCTGGTCCCTCGCCTCTTCCACCCACCCTCCTTCTGATCTCAATCTGCCGAGATGGCCCTTTGTTTTTCTCCCTCATCCTCATCAATACTGGCACGATCTATTGGTTCAGGATGCACATCTGGTTCATCACTCAATACAGAAGTAGGAATATTACTAGTAATCTCTTTTCTGTCTCAAGTTTGGTTTCTAGTTCTGGCAGGTCTCGGCCCAGGCTCTGGTACAGTCTCTGTTAAGGGCTTGAGGTGGCCAATGGGCAAAAGGTAGTTTCTGTGAACAGTCCTAACAATTCCCAGCCTTGTTCTTGTCAAATATGGTACACAGGAAAGTCAGTCAGCTTTTCAACCACCTCATAGGTCTCTGAGGACCAACGGTCATCTATCTTGTGTTCTGCCACGTAGTCCCAGATTTTTGAGGGGAACCCTATCTCCAACTTGCAAAGTTCAGTTTCACACTTTTTGGTCATAACAAAGTTTATTTGCAGCACTGACTTTCCCAGCAGCTTCTGCAGCCAAGTTATAAGCATCTTTCAGCTGTTGTATCAGGCATTTTCTGTACTCCAGATTGGATTTAATTAAGGTTCCATCAGCAGACACCCCAAAGGCTAAGTCAATTGGCAACTGCACTACTCAACCAAACATGAGCAGGTAGGATGAAGCATCTGTAGCACTGTTACGAGTACAGTTGTAAGCATGCACCAACTTGGGTATATGCTGGCTCCAGTTTCTGTTCTGTACAGGTTCCAGAGTACCTAACATGTTCAACAAGGTACAATTAAATCTTTCAGGTTGTGAGTCCCCTTGCAGATGGTAGAGTGTGGTGTGTTATTGCTGAATGCCATGAACGGCAAGACATTCTTTCACTAGGCTGCTCTGTAAGTCAGTTCCTTGGTCCGAGTGAATATGCTGAGGTACACCATTATGAGTCACAAATTCTTCAAGCTTCTGAACAACTGTACGGGAAGTCTGATTTTTAATCAGGTAAGCTTGTGCGTACTTGGTACAATGGCCGGTAATGATTAGGATGTGGCTATACCCTTTGCTATCTGGTTCCAATGACAAAACATCCATACAGATTAGTTCTAATGGTTCAGTAGTCTTAATGTTTACCAGTGGTGCCACTTTCTTGGACAAAATCTTCCTTTGAACACACTTGGCACAGTTCTTGCTGTGCTTCTCCACATCAGCTACCATTCTGGGCTAGTAAAATGTGCTTTGCACAAGGCTGAGGATGTGCTGAAACCCAAGGTGTCCCATGTCATTGTGGAGTGCTTTGAGGACAGAGTTACAGTATTTCCACAGCAGTACCAACTGATGGCAGACAATTTTTGGGTCTTGCACAGTTCGCTACAGCAGGACATTCCTTAAGGAAAACTTGTTCCAGTATCTCAACAAAATAGGAACATCAATATGGTCATTTGGCACTTTCTCTGATCCTTCTCTCTTTTCTACAGCTGAAATGATGCCTTCAAGTCCATAGTCTTGCCTCCATGACCACCTTTGTTTCCTCCGGTCTGTCCGGGGCAAACGATTAATGTCCAAGCTCTCCAAGTTGCAGTAGGCTTTAGGTATGGTATCAGGGTGGGCTCCCATTGCATCAATAGCTCTTATGGGACAATCAAATGCCTACCTATCAGTTCCCACAAATTTTGTACATGAAGCTTTTACAATTGCAGGAGTCATTCAAGTCCATTATTTCTGATTCAGAGGGTGAGAACTGCAAGACAGGGCATCAGTATAGTCATAGGTGGAAAGGGCAGACAGCCAGTGGTGACCTTTGGCATCCAGCTTAGCAGTGGTGTTGACATAGGTAAGTGGATTGTCATCAGCCCTCACCGTAAACTTAGCTCCATAGAGGTAGTCATGAAAATGGTCTGTGACGACCCATTTTAAAGCTATAAATTCTAATTTGTGCACCAGATAGTTCTTTTCACTGGGCATCAGGCACTGACTGGCAAATGCAATGGGTCTCAGACCCTCTTGGTACTCTTGATACAAAACTGATCCAAGCCCATCGATACTGGCATCTGTGTGCAAAAAATACTGCTTGGTGGAGTCAGCAAATGTCAACACAGGAGCTTCATTGAGTCTCTTAATTATCTCTCTGAAGGCATTTTCACAGTCTTGATTCCATCTGTCTCCAAATGGTTCATTAGGTTTGTAATATGTCTGTTTTGGGGCTTTTTTCCTTCCACTTCTTGTAGTTGGTGGGGGGGGGTACCCTTGTAGTAAATTTGTAAGGGGTCAGACCCCCGTAGAGAAATCTTGCATGAATCTTTGGTAATAACCTCAGAATCCAAGGAAAATTTGAAAAGTCTTTAGGTTATGTGGTCTAGGCCAAGTAATGATGGCCTTAATCTTGTCAGGATCAGTTTGGACTCCATAGGTCTGGCAGAATTAGCACTTATCAGTTGACACTTTGAGCCCAATTTCTTCAAGTCTGTCCAACACTTTCACCAGACACTCTTCATGCTCTTCCAAGGTGCACCTGAAGACAATCAGATTGTCTGGATAAACTATCACCTGCAGCAGATTCATGTCTCTCCTGGCTTTTTCCATCAGCTGCTGAAAAGTGGCCAGTGCCCCTGAGATACCTTGTGGCATCCATTCAAACTAATAAAATCCCACGGGGCAAATAAAAGCTGTTTTCCTTTTCTTCTTCAGCCATGGGTATTTGATAATACCTGCTCCATAAGTCCAAAACTGAAAACCATTTATTGACAGTGAGGCAGGCCAGAGCACCCTCTATAAACTGTACCATATATTGATCTGTTACGGTACGCTTGTTCAGAGTCTGGTAGTCAATGCACAAGTGTACAGCCCCATCTTCTTGTGGGCTACCACTATGGGGGAGGCATAAGGGATTCTGGATTCAGTTATAATACCAGCAGCTAGCAGTTCTTGCAAATGCTTGCGGATGTCCTCCACATCAGCAGAGTCTAGCCATCTGGACCGCTCACAAAAAGGTCAGTTATCACTCAGGCATATGTGATGCTCTTCACCACAGGCACATCCAACATCAAGGTCACTTATAGAAAAAATATTAGCTCTCTCAGCTAACCTCTGTCTCAGTTTTTTCTTGTACATTTCAGGTATTAGAGAATCTTCAAAGTCAAACAGGTTAAGGTCAGGCTTTTTCCCTGTGGCTTTGTTCGGGACTGCAAGATGCACTATTTCTGTTCGGTAGACATGTGCTAAGTTTCTTCCCTTCTGAATAGTCACTTCCCTGTTAGTTTAATTTTTTTCACCAGGACGCTCTCCTTGTTGGTTCCAATGGGGATACCAGGGGGATGCATCACTCCCTCTGTACTAGCAGGCTATGTGGTAGCTCTCCATCTGTGGGCATATCTAAAATGTAAGCATGCCTTCTGGTGGTTGTCTCAAACTCTATCTCTCCCGTCACTTGACATTCAGCACTAGGTGACGACACCAAAGGCCAGGCATCCTTTCTTGAATTACACCCACTTGATCATATTCAGTCTCGGGCTTCCCAGAAGTGGTCCCTTTCAAGTAGACATTTTGGATCAGAGGATGTATCCTTCGACTGTAGATGGACTGTAGGCACTTCATCTCTTGGCATAACTGTGTCAGTCTCTGAAACATATTCGCATTGGTCCTAATCAACACTGAGGTCTCGCCTTCCATCCTGGTATTAGGACATACCAGGGCAAGCACTTATATGGGGGTTTGTAGGCCTGCCACACTTTGGGGGAATTCTATTTGTATAACAATGTAGCCCCAATATGGGTCAGACTTTTCACTTACCCCCCCAGATATCCAGTCCTTCCAGTGGCTGTAAGGGCACGTGACTCAAATACTGTTGGTACCCATCCTCAAATACAACAGCCACTTGGGTCCCACTATGAAAGTAGCACCATATAATCCACCCCTTCAGTCTTGGCTGGGACCCTTGCAGACGGTTCTATTAATCCTGGGGGATTATGGGACCTTTGGCATTAAGAGATTGTGTCTGTTTCATAGAGCAGGTCTGGTCCAGGACCCCAGATTGCTCTTTCCTGGAGTCCCACTGATGCCTCTTTGACATATGCTTCTCTTTCAATAGCTTTTGGACTACCAAATCTGAATTTTCAGGCCTTTTGCAATCTCATCTTTGGGTCAATCTTCATCATACCTGTAACAGAAAAATCTATCACTACTGCCAGTATTAACTTGTTCTGCCTCTGGTGGGCCGGTCAGCCCACCAGGGTAATACCTCTGACCACTGGAGGCCATAGGAGTTTCTGTCTGATTTCATTCACTAGTAGACCATAGTACTGCTACCTGTTCTGTCAAATCTTTTATCTGTCTCTTCAAATCCTCACACTCACTTTTGTCTTGCCTGAGTGAATCAGGACTTACTGGAGTCTCTACTTTTCTCAAAGGTGCAGCCATTTTCCCTTGTTATGAAGCTCTATCTTCCTTTTCTTGAACCTCGTGCATTAACTCACCATATGAAGGGGGATTACCCAGGTGCTCTTCCAAGTGCAACTTCATCAACAGCATTTTGGAGTGCCCAGCTCACTCTAGACCTTGCTCCAGCACTGCTCCCTTATGGTAGGCTTTCTGTATTAACTGCTCAAAATGGATCAAATATTCAGATAGCTTTCCACTGTCTCCTTGAACTGTACCTTGCAATTTTCTCAATACTTGGGTGCCACTGTCAGTACTCCCAAACATGCTTTCTAGGATGTTTAAGTATATATGGGCAGTAGCATCAGGTTGGGTAGCTTGCAAAGCTCTATTGCCATCCATGGCTGGCCCTCTCAAGCTCTCCCACAGCTATTGTTTTTTCTCAGCTTCAGAACACTAAGGATTTTGCACCATGGGAGTGGTCTGACCCATCCACGTTTCAAAATCATCCTCTTCAAGATGTACTGATTTTCTCTCAGAGAAGGGCATTAGTCTCTGGTAGGACCATCTCCCTCTCCCCAGCACCCAGGCAGCTAACCAAGCCAGGGCATGTTCAGGTGGGGTGACACTGTCAACAATTCAGAGCCAATAGTTCATCAATTATTTTTGATCTGTGAAATCTTTCTGAAATACCAGTCACTTAAAGGGCCTTTTTACAATCCAATCTCTCCCATCGGCACCAATCTTCCAAATCATGGAGGGTCATAATGACTTTTCAAAATTGGGGTCCCAACTTTTTCTTTTACAAAAATGCAATACTGGGGGATGGCCACTGGGAGGCACTAATCCCAGTGGTGCCTCCAATGTAACAGACACTTTTGGACTCACCTTGCCTTTTTCCAGGGCACTCTGGTTCTCTTTGGATATACCTAGAGGGGGCTGGCCAAGGTTCTTTAACAGACAAATGATACTGGAACATTGGGTGTGCTTGGAGCCTCCACCTAGGGTGGTGCTAGAGTATACCTGTTGGTAAATTAAAGTTAAACACATCCCAGGAAAATATAGCAGCTGCCCCCACTGTACCTTCCCCACACAACAACAGTTCCCACTTTTTGCAATAATTCACTGTACCTGTATATAATATTAACAATTAACTGTTTTATTTTGGAGAGGGGAAAAAGGAGAAAAATGGCATAACAATTTTAATAACTGTACCAACACTTTTACCCCACTTAGTCTGCACCTCCCACCTACAGGTGCACTGGGCTTCCCAAATAGCAGCTGCCTCAAAAGTCTTTAATGTCCCTTGGGTGGGTACCACCCCACCATAATGAAGATGCTGGGGATACTTCATTGGGGCCCAAATCACTTTAAACAGGAGCAAAAGCTAACTTTCTGCATGGGGCAGCTTGGATAATAGCACAGTCCAGCCCGGGGCTTAACCCCCTTATTTCTCTGACTGGAAAGTGAGCTATATAAAGACTTATCTAAAGCTGCAGCCAGGGTACTTACAGTTCTGCAGATTCACGGGGGGTTGTTACACTTGGGTTATGCCCCTATCATCCCACATACACCTCACACTGTATTCCTGGTCTATTGTACTGTGATACTGCTATTTTGCATTAACATGTAGATTTTAGGCACCCATTATATAATCATGAGTGCCAGGAATGTGCTTTGCTGCTAATATATGCTAATGTTTATCATGTCTGATTCATTATACCTCACTATAATACATTTATCTAGATTATGTTTGTCTTTCATATGTATTCCATAAATAATCTACCTAATCACTGATAAAATGACTCTGAGGGATCATCAGTGATTATTGTATACTTATATTTTCATATAATTATCTGTAGTGTGTGTTTTACACTCAGGCAGATATGCCACATGTAAGAGAACCATGTCAGCATTTCTCTTTGTCTAAGCAAGCTGACAGAGAGAGAAAGACTTTGTTATGTCCCTATGCATCATACTGTACATATGCAAGAAATGCCACATGTAGTTTGAGCCAGCCAGCATTTCTTTTGTCCAAGCTATAATGCTAATGGAAGCATATTCTGCTCATATGATACTTATTCGTAATTCTGTCTCCTAAGTCATCATCTAATGGGGAATGACTTAAGACCAATTCATACTGTTTCTCATATCTGTAACTATGAGGTAATTTCTGTTGCTATACTGTTATCTGTAGTATATAGTTGTCTGCAACCAACTGTAAGTAGGTTCTAGAAGATTAGTACTCTAGAAGAGCGGGGAGAGAGACAAGATCTTAGAGAACCTAAAATCTACAATCCTGGAGATTATGTACAATCTTCAGGCTAGTGGTGAGAAATCCATCTCCCTTGTGATTTCCTTTGTCACATGCTTGGTGTAAGTAGTATAATAAACTTTATTAGTACTCCTTGCTTGTTTATGAATGTTTCTTGGCAGACTCCGAGACACAAGAATCTGTATTCTTATTATTTACCCTGCACACCAAGAGTGTTTAGGCTATGTAAATGGTGAGCGCGAGTGGAGTCTGGATGTTTGCCAAGTTTCATTTTAATTTCCTTTGTAAATTAAAACAATGGGTGAGAAATCCCAAGTAACAAGCAGCTGAAAGTGTCTTATGTTTAATTTTCGGTCTGTTGTGTGTTCCACAGTGCAGACAAAACAATCTCTTGGCAGATATTCAATCTCTGTGTAATGAGTTTTTTTTTCATGTGCTTTCTTTGTGGGAACACATCTGTAAAGGTATCTGAACAGACAGATAGATGGCTTTCTTTGTGGAATCAAATCCTAATGGGTATTTACTCATCTAGGTGTCCACATACGCCAAATGTTGTTTGTGTCCTTTCATGAACTTTGGTTGCAAACAAAATGTTTGATCCACAGACAGTTATGGGTTTCTTATCTTATATGACATGTCTAAATATATCTGTACTGAGTTGAGGCTGGATGCCTTAACATGCCAAACTGCTTATGGTGGTTGGTTTGGTTTTGCTGAAGTAGCAAAATCTGGTGGTAGCTCTTTAAGTTATATCATTGCCCATTATGGGGAATTGGAAAATAGTACCAATGATCTTGAAGGATTACTAATTGCAAAGGTGTTTAGTTGTTTTTATGCTGTTCTAAATGAAATATCTGTTTTGGAATCTGAGTATATTGCTTGTAAAATGGAGAATGCTGCTTTCAAGCAGGAAATTAGTCTGAAACAGGCTTCTAATATTGAAAGAATATATGGACTGCTGTCTGAGCTGCAGTCTGTCTGTCTAGAAAATGAGTCTCTCTTTAATGAGAGAAGCAGCAAAGACCTGCATGCCTTAAGAGATAATGCTGAAAAGGCAAAACTTGTTAGAAAAAAGTTTTTCAAATGAATGGTGGTCTGGCTAGTAACACTGATTCCTTACGTTTTGGAAGCAAGGAACTTAGGGATGATAAGTCTGTTGTAATTACTGAAAGAGTTAACATGCTGGTATTTCAACACCAGACCTTGACTGAACAGCATGATCCAGTATGTTTTCATTACAGCAGAATTGAAATGAATGTTTTAAATATAAACAGGGACCCTGGTTTACGGCATATGTGGTGATATGGACAGAAAAACAGAAATCTAATTGGCTAGCGGGAAAATGGCACCAAAATGGAAACAGCATTTGTTCTCATTGTCTCCGTTATACAGCACAGCACTTTAAATAGCTTGGTAACGAGTGTGCCTTCATCTTTGCCTTTGCTTTCTGGGCCTGTTTGAGGAGTGCAATCATTTTCACCAAAACGTTCCTGCTTTGGACCCATTCCTGCTTAAAAGGATAACAGAACCTGCTAAAAACTATGCAAAGTAAGTTCTGCACTTCTAATAACCCAGAATTCTTCTTTGCTGTCCATGCTTATTTTTAAACTGTTTGGTAGGTAAGGTGGGGGCCTGTGAATGGATGCTTGGTCTCTCTGCTCCCCCATGGTGTTTGTTTGTAAATTTTGTTGCTGTCCCTAAGCTTGCCGAAAGTTTCCCGCTTGGGCTTGCTGGTCTCTGGACTTTCTGAGGAGTCCCTTCCTCCTACAGGCTCTGCTTCTCTGGCTCCTTTGTGCTGACCCTCCTTCCCGCTGACCCTCCCTGGCTACTGCAGTGCCACTAGCTGGTTGCTCGGTCAGGTCACCCTCTCTGCTGGTGTGATTGTTTTGTTGCTGCTCGCTTTTTCTCTCTCCAGCTGTGTCATCCCAGGGCAATGTGAATGCACCTCCACTGCACAATTGTGCACAATTAGTGCAAAAAATATTTTTAAAATGAAGGATAGGACTGGAATTTTTAGTTATTTAGTTCGAGGTGGTTTGGGGGGGTGATTGGACTGAATGCCAGATCAAGTGCGTGTTTGGTGTCGCAATCCATTCCTGAAGCTGGGGGGGAGGGGATTTGCGAGATCACAAGGCTATTAGGTTGTGCACCCAATTTTTGTGGAACTGCCACATGAAAAGTCCACCACTGACCTTTGCTGATGGGGGGGAGTCAGTCACTTTCTATGAAATACATCATGTTGGGGGCTGTCTATTTGGGGTGTGGAGTAGAGGCAGGTTGTGTTGGTGGGGTGAGGTTATGGTGGGCTGGAGACACAGGCTGTGTTGTGTTTGCACTGGTAGCGATGGTGTGGGGATGCTGGCAGTAGGGTGAGGACTGGTTCTGGTGGTGTGAGGGTGTGCATACAGACAGTGGGGTGAGGATTGATTGTGGTGGCATGGGATGGGGATACTGGCCATGTTAGTGTTGGCACACTGGCTGTGGAGGTGCGGGGGTGGTGTTGGGGCATATTGGAAATATTGGCAGTGGGGCAGGTGGGGATACCTGCAATGCAGTGGAGACACTGGTTGTGATAGTGTCAGGACACTTGTCATGGTGGGGTGAGGGTACTGGCAGTATTGGTGAGGCAACACTAGCAGTGCTGGTGTGGGAACACTGGTCGTGGTGGTACAGGTGGGAGCTGGCCATGTAATGTTAAGGTGATGTGGGGATACTAGCAGTGGGATGGAGACACTGGGTGGGAATACTGAAAATGGGATGGGGACACTGATCATGGTGGTGTTGGGACTTATTTGGGATGCACCTACACTTAACATGAACTGCACAAAAAATGGCACTGTGGGTAAAGAGGCCATGCCAGTCCATCTGGGTGGGGAGAGGGGCTGTGCAGGTCCATCTGGGTTGGGGACTGGTTCTGGGGTGTGGATACAAACAGTGGGGTGCGGACTGGTCATGGTGGTATGGGATGTGGATACCAGCCATGTTAGTGTGGGGACACTGTCTGTGGTGGTGCAAGGTGGGGGTACTGGCTGTGAGATGTTGGTGGGACACTGGTTGGGTTGAGTGGGCTGGGGATACTAGCAATGTGGTGGGAATGCTAACAGTGTTAATGTGGAGGAACTTGCTGTGGTGGGGTGGGGATACTGACAGTGGAGTTGGGGGCTGTGTCTATTTGGGATGCACCTACTCTAATGTGCACTGTCCAAAATCTGCCACTGTGGGAAGAGTGGCCATGCCAGCCCAAACAGGGGAGAGAGGGGCTGTGCTGGTCTATCTGGGTGGGCAGAGAGTGGCTGTATTGCTCCGTGGGGGTGGTGGAGAGTGGCCAAGCCATGTTGATCTGTCTGGGTGGGGAAAGTGACCATGGTGGGGGTACTGGTTGGGAGGGTCAGAGTTCAGGTCCATATGGTGGGGAGAGTCACTGTGTTGGTCTGCCTGGTTGATGAGAGTGTCTATGTTTGCCCGTTTGGGTGGGGAGAGTTGTCGTGCAGGTCCATGGGGGGTGTCCATGTTGGTCCATCAGGGTGGGGAGAGTGACAGTGTTGATCCAGCCCGGTGGGAAAAGTGGCCATGACCCTGATGAATTGACCAGCCAGCTTTGTGCTGCTAACCTGCTTCACTAGTTTCTGCTGGCCTGCATTTTCTGCTTCCTTGTGCTGCACCAGACCTGCCTTGCCATCTGCTGCCATAGGACTATAGCCTTTCTATGTTCCTGCCATAGTCTGGTAAGTTATTTTTTTGTAAAAATACAAATGAATAATGGTTTTTATGTTGCTTGCACGCATGTGCAAGAAACATAGTGCCATCATCGGAGATTTCGGAGGTGTGTCACCTCCTCCCCCAATTCACTCAGTGAGCTGGCAGGAGTGGCCCCTGTAAGCCATTGCATTTTGGAGCTGTCTATGACACGCTCCAAAATGCAGTGGCATACAGTTGAAAGGGGGAGCTACTCTTCAGTGAGCACCACCAGCATGGCAATCAGTTGTTTGGCCGTCGGGAGTGCCCAATCCCCCATCAGCTGAACGGCCCCCCCGTCCTTGTGCCACGCTGGGAGCCCACCCCAGCGTGGCAAACGTCCCTCGTAGTCTTTTTTCTTTTTTTTTTGTTTGCCCGACGGCGGTGCCCAATCCCCCGTTGGCTGAACGGCCCCCCCATCCTTGTGCCATGCTGGAAGCCCACCCCAGCATGGCAAACATCCCTCATAGTCTTTTTTTCATTTAAACCTGTAAAAACGCTCCAGCTGGGCGTCTCCCGACCCCCTCACAACTCTCACCCACCCACTGCACACCAGCTCCCCACCCCCCTCACCCCATACTTACCTCCGACTCGGCCCAGCGATCTTCGTGGACCGGGAACACGTCTGCACTCTTCAAAGCCGACCGTGAACTGAGAAATGCCGGTAAGCTGTATAATGGGCTGATAGGAGGGGTTCAACTTGTGCATATCTCAGGCATTTTGAAATTTTGCACCAATTTTCAACATGGGTTTTAGACCCCTCTCATGAATGATGTCACTGTCATGTGTAGTTCAGATTGGCGGTGAGATTTCACACAGTGACTGCGCAGTGACTGCAAATCACCCTTTGGGCCTGAATACCACCATGACAATGACACGTTCATGAGAAGGGGTCCCAAAACCCCATGTTGAAAATTTGGTCCAAAAATTCCAAAAAATGACTGTTTTATGAGCGTGCATTGCGCAGTTCCTATGCAGGCTCGTAAGTTCACGAAATTTCAATATTTTCACTCCAGATTTTCAACATTGCCATTTTACCACACCTTCTTATGAGCAGTACAGCTGTCATTTTTCACATCGCACCCAAAATGTGTTTCCACCCTTGTAGCGTAGAATGTCGCAGTCGATGTGCGAAATCAATGTACGGGACAAATTAAGAAAATCACAGTGACACTGTTCATGAGCAGAGGTCTTAAAATGGCTATGTTGAAAATTTGGTGAAAAAATTCCTAGAAATGACTGTTTTACGAGCGTGCTTTGAGCAGTTCCTACGCAGGCTCGTAAGTTCACAAATTTTCAATATTTTCACTCCAGATTTTCAACATTGCCATTTTACCACACCTCCTCATGAGCAGTACAGCTGTCATTTTTCACATCCTGCTCAAAACATGTTTCCGCCTATGTAGCGCATAATGGCGCAGTTGGTGCTGAACTCAGTGTATGGGACACATTAAGAAAATCACAGTGTCACTGTTCATGAGCAGAGATCTTAAAATTGCAATGTTGAAAATTTGGTGAAAGAATTCCTAAAATGACTGTTTTACTGTAGTGTGCTACGCAGTTCCCACGCGCGCTAGTAGGTTTCGAATTTTCAATAGTTCCACCAGATTTTCAACTTTGCCATTTACCACACCTCCTTATGAGCAGTACAGCTGTCATTTTTCACATCCTGCCCAAAATGTGTTTTCCATGTAGCGCATTAAATGGTGCAGTCGGGTGTATGAACTCAGTATATGGGACGATTAAGAAAATCACAGTGTCACTGTTCATGAGCAGAGATCTTAAAATGGCAATGTTGAAAATTTGGTGAAAGAATTCCTAAAAATGACTGTTTTCCGAGTGTGCGTTGCGCAGTTCCCACGCACGCTCATAGGTTTGCGAATTTTCAATAGTTCCACTCCAGATTTTCAACATTGCCATTTTACCACACCTCCTTATGAGCAATACAGCTGTCATTTTTCACATCCTGCCCAAAACGTGTTTCCGCCCATGTAGCGCACAATGGCGCAGTCGGTGTGCAAACTCAATGTATGGGACACATTAACAAAATCACACTGACACTGTTCATGACCAGAGGTCTTAAAATGGCTATGTTGAACATTTCGTGAAAAATTTCCTAACAATGACTGTTTTACGAGCATGCATTGCACAGTTCCTACGCACACTCGTAAGTTCGCAATTTTTCAATATTTGCACTCCAATGACTTCCAAATACCTAAACAGCACATAGAAGCAAGCAACATTCGGCATTGACAAATGCTTGTTAAATATGACACAGATGCTGTAAAAATGGTTCTGACCTCAGAGGGAAGTGTGGATGGCCAGAGTGGCACAGAACCATTTTTTCCAACATGTATGCCAGTCTGCCGGGTCCATACCACACTCCAGTGGTTGTTGGTTGATGGTCGGCAGAGGGACAGGCTGGGCAGACTGGTTCACATGCTGGAAAAAATGGTTCTGGCCTTGGACGGCCATAGTGACACAGAACCATTTTTTTCAACATGCATACCAGTCTGCCAGGTCTGTGCCATGCTCCAGTGGTTGTTGGTTGATGGTCAGCAGAGGGACGGCCTGGGCGGACTGGTTCACATGCTGGAAAAAAAAAGTTCTGGCCTCTAAGGGAAGGGTGGGTGGGCAGAGTGGCACAGAACCATTTTTCCCAGTGTGTATGCCAGTCTGCTGGGTCCGTGCCACACTCTGGTGGTTGGTCATTGATGGTCAGCTGAGGGATGGGCTGGGCGGATTGGCACACATGCTGAAAAACATTGGTACTGTGCCACTCTGCCCATCCGTTCCCCCTCCAAAGCCAGAACCATTTTTCCCCAGCATGTATGCCAGTCTGCAGAGTCAGTGCCATGCTCCAGTAGCAAACATTTAGTGTATGCTTATATATATATTTTTTAACATTACTGTGTGACTTGACAAGATGTTATGTGGTCTATCTTCATTTAGCACTTTGGATACCCAAGGGGGGACTGGCATTCTTTTCATTTATCATTTACTGTGCTGTACTGTCCAGGATCTGCTGTCTCTATCCTGGCTATCCTGAATGTAAACGTGGTGTAAAAAAGTATTTTTGGTTGGTGGGTGTGTGTGTGTGTGTATGTGTGTGTAGCAGAATAGAGACACATACTTGGGCAAAAAACTTTATTAAACATCATCAAACTGAACTAATCATGTTTCATCTGAACCCAGAGGGCATCATCCATGCAGTTGGAAATGCGGATTGTCATCCTTGGCTCCTTTCATCAATTTTGGAGGATACAGGCATCGGATTACCTGGGAGATAAACAAAAACAAGTTGATAAAACTGTCAAACTGCATGTTACCAATTTTACCACTTGTATTAAATAAGTTTTCTGTTGAACCTTTTGCTGGAATGTCTAATGGAATGTGTTGGAG
This sequence comes from Neoceratodus forsteri, assembly GCA_016271365.2. Classification (NCBI taxonomy): domain Eukaryota; kingdom Metazoa; phylum Chordata; order Ceratodontiformes; family Ceratodontidae; genus Neoceratodus; species Neoceratodus forsteri. The sequence goes on along the minus strand of CM057459.1, from coordinate 1,231,323,754 downwards.
GCCTGTCCTGATTTATGCTTAAAATCTAAAATTTAAACTTCTGAATAAAGAAGTTGTTGGTGGGGGGGGGGCTTCACAGCAACCTGGGCTACCACAACAGGCCCACAATCCACTGTCTCATAGGTAATGCTAATAAAAACCCCAACCAACTAGTATTTGCCTTTCGAGGGGTACTGTGTGGCAGTGCTTGGGTATATGGAGGGGTCATTCATACAAATTTCTTGTGGTGGCTTTTCTCCTAGGTGGTGTGGTGTAACTGCCTTGGCACCAGGGCAGTATGTGTTTGCTTGGATGGGGTTGGGGAACTAAAGAGACAGATGGCGAGTTCTTATAGGAGAACTACTGGCTGAGGTGAAGCCCTGACCACTGTACAGATCAGGGCTTCATCTGTCTTGTCCCCCCTGCAGGCAGTATATTAAATAAATAATCTTTGCACTTAATCACTAAAACTGGTAAATTCTCCAGTGCACCTGACTCATTAATTTAGGAGCTTGTGAACATCTCACGCTCTCGCTCATGAACTGATGATGCTATCTTGCCCTTTCTTCAAGTGGCCTTATGCTTGGATATTGAAGTTTGTGCAATTTTATTATAAATACCATGGTGTGCCTAGGCCACGATTGCCCTGCCAATTGAGAAAGGGGCAAGGCATTACCATCAGCTTGCAGTTTTAATATGAATAAGAGTGTCACATTCAGTAGCGCCATAATTGAAATTCCAGGTGCTCCAGTAGACATACCAATTGTACTAGTGATGAGGTACAAAGATTAATTTACCTATGCTAACTGCAGGAGGGATAGGAGAGACAAAGCCCCAATCTGTACAGTTCTCATGGTTTTACCCCTTGCCGGTAGAACTCCTTTCATGAGTTTGAGCTCTGACATTGAAACTAAGAGGCTTCATTTTCATGAAGACCAAGTCAGAAAGTGCCCAATTTACTGTTTTTGTGATTCCGGATTGGTTTATTCTTTGACAGAGATAGTGTGTGTATCTCTTCATTAGCATCCATTAGCAACCTCATTAATCACATGTGGATTTTTTAAATTGGATGCTCTTTGTTTACAAACAAACCAATTCAGGCATCTAAATATTAGATAGGGACTGAATCAATGGAGTCCACCTTGGCGTCTGGTGGTTCGGCTTACTTCATGTCTGAGCTAGGACAGATCAGTACATGGCATTGGGCTGCAGTGCTGCACATGCTGCTGTCACACGGGATGGGTGGGGGCTGCAGTGCTGCCATTGTTGCTGTCACATGGGATGGGTGGGGGCTGCAGTGCTGCCACTGTTGCCGTCACATGGGATGGGTGGGGGCTGCAGTGCTGCACATGCTGCTGTCACACGGGACAGGTGGGGGCTGCAGTGCTGCACATGCTGCCATCACATGGGATGGGTGGGGGCTGCAGTGCTGCACATGCTGCCATCACACCGGACAGGTGGGGGCTTGCAGTGCTGCTGTCAAACATTGATTGAGGAAAGACCACAGTTTCCATTTTGTCTGGAGATGGAAGTTGAAGTGACTTCTCGGTAGTGGTAGGAGAAGTGGCCCCAGTCGCTCCATGGTATTTGCGGAGTAAAGGCGAATTCGTGGAGTGCTCCGCAACGCGAAGCAGAGTACTTTGCGTTATAATGGGTAATGCAAAGTTCAATGAAAACAATGTCTTCGCGTTACTCCACCTTCCCAAACCACTACTCCACCAATTCTTAGGTGAAGTACATTGAAAACAATGTACTCCACCTCACTTCACCTTGTTTTTAAGCTCCAAAGGCAAATTTTGCAGTGATTCATGGGATTTCAGGTCACATGGGCTCTAGATTGTTCCGTACAGCCTCAGTTTGGGGTAGTGTGTGTATGAAGTTGTAGGAGACAATCTGCTCTGAGAGCTCTCTGCGATTCAAACCTTCTAAAAGCTGTTAAAAAAGCCGTTTTGGGTCATTTGTTTTGCTGAAACTTTAGTTCATCTATTATAGGAAACCCTCCTGTGCTCATATCATCAAGCGTTTATTGTTTGTGTGTGGATTTTGAATGTTAATTTACAATATTCAGTCTGTGTACTGAGAGACAGTGGAAGTGTGCTTTGGGGGAGGAGCGTAGCTGTGGTGTAGGTAGATTAACTTGGAGAAAAAGACTGCTTTTTGTTTTGGTGATATTTTTCTAGTACAACTGTGTTATTGTACACACAGTTATATTTTCAATAATTCTTGCCATTTTTTTGCTGATTGTTGTGGTACAGCAGTGAATAATTTTAGTTTGTTTAAAATATGTGGTTATATTACTGAAGTCTTCAATTTGCTATGCATTACTTAGTGTGTGTGTGAGTATGTGTGTGACATGTGTCATCAAATCAGACACCTTTTATTGTGCCACATAATTTCAGCAATGTGAACCTGCTATCCACTACAGCTGTGTAATTTCTGTACTTCTTTGTGGTATCTTTACCGGTACTAGTACTAGTGACTGTTACTGCAGCAGTGCAGTACACTGCCCCCCCCCGCAGCCCTCCCCAACCGGCAAAGGAATTATTTGTCAGATTTGGATTTCTGATGGTGAGCACTGGTTAGGTGCTGTGCCTTTGCATCTGCATCTCTTCAGTGCGCTGTGCAATCTTAATCTGTCTGTGCATTTGCATCTCTTTAGGGCCCAATCTCCATCTCTAACATAACTTACGGTCGTTTCTTTGGCTTCTCTTCAGGGTACTGGACAGGTGCGGTGCATAATTCTGCATGAACATTGTACTCATTAATATGCATTTTTAAATCAGGACCATCATCATGAGTAACTCGTGATACAAATCATGTTCTTCATCATCTCGGTCACAAATGCAGTCACAAATCACGATTTATGATCACGTCACGAATCACAACATTAATCTTTTTTAATAGTTACTTGGATGTATTGTAAGCCTGTTTTGTAGTACCTCTCCGTGCTTCACCACCCCAGCATTGTACTCATTAATGAGAGTTTTTAAGTCGGGGAGTTTTGTGCCACACCTCATCTGGGCCCGTTGAAGTGCAACCATAGGCATTCACATTTCTTCATCATCATGGTCACAAATGCAGTCACAAATCACGATATACGATCACGTCATGAATCACAACATAAATTTTTTTACTAGTTACTTGGATGTATTGTAAGCCTGTTTTGTAGTATCTCTCCAGGCTTCACTATCCCACCATTGTACTCATTAATAAGTGTTTTTAAGTCAGGGATTTGGACAGTGTCTGCGGTACATACACAGACTGGAAAGAAGACTGCACATATGCAGTTTAGCACAGTATACTTGCACTGCTCAGAATACAAAGTGTCACGCATATGGAAGACAACAAAAAAGGGCATAATTGCATATAAGGGTAGGGGATGGTGGAGGAATACATTTTATAACACAGCAAAGAAGGTGTGGGGGGGTACATGGTGTGAGAAAAAAAACTAATTTGGGATCCCATTGTGATCCAGCAACAGTTCCAGCATGGACATAATTTACAACTGATGTCCCTCTATGTGATCCAGCCACTGCTCCACAGCACTCACCCTCTCATTGTTCTCCTCAACAGCACTCCAGAGAACTGCCAAGTCAGCCTGTGTTACGCGCAGTTCTCTGGGGTCCACACATTCTACAGGCTGACCTGCTGGTGGTGGTGGGGTTGGGGGTGCTGCTGACCCTCCTCTTCTTAGGGATGCCACCATGCACAGCTGCACCCTCTACCACAGAATGGCCAGCAGGTGCAGGCATGGTCCATTCTGTGGCAGCCTGCCACTCCAACTGGTGGTGATTGAGCAGATGGGTGTGCTGGCCCCCAGCCCCCAGGTGAGTCCCCTAGGGGCCACTGTGCACCTCCATCTAACATAGGCAGCACTTTACCACACTGCTATCCCCCCGACACAGTCAAAAAACTGCCAAACAATGGATGTGTGGGGAGGACCAGGCACAAAAAGGGGAGGGCCAGATGAACTGGCAGCCAACTGGTCATGGTGTTGAACATGGATGGGATCCACACCTGGGCCCTGGTGAACAGGCACATCCTGCTCCAGAGGACCTGGTGGTGGTGGTGGTTCTACTGCCTCAGAGTCAGGACAGGAGGAGGTGCTGGTCCTGCTTCCGGGGCAAACAACTAACTACTTATAAAGGTAAGAAAAATAAAATTTACAGAAAGAACAAATTAAGTAAAAAAAGAGTACAGAAAAGACAAAAAAATGTAGCTTTTAAAAAAGCTGTTGGGTCTAAATCAAAGTTTAAATCTCCTCCTAGCTCTGATCTCAAAGTATCAGCAGTCACAAAGCACACTCCTATCTCTCCGTCTGCACAGGAGAAAGTAAAAGTGTCTACTTGTATTATTCACTTCCTTTCTGCCTACCTAAAGAGCATGTGACTTACAGTACTATAAGCCATGTGATATGTGGGGGGGGCTGCCAAATTTGAAACACCAAGTGGATCACTTAGAATCATAATGAGGAACGCGAAGTCCATTAAAAACAATGACTTTGCCTTACTTAGCATTGCCATTCCACCTTAATGCAAAGTGGTAATGACAAGGCGGAGTGAGCACTTTGCATTTCCCACTCTGCGTAGCGGAGTGGCAATGCGAAGTGCCCACTTTGCGTTCACTTCGTCGGCGGAATTTAAATTCACTGCATCTCTACTTCTCAGTGCTTTCAAGGCTGTGCTCTGCTACAGACCGTACTGCTGTTCAGCTCACACCCAATCCTGGCCTGTTGACTGATGTGGATGCCTGAACTCCAGACTGCTAACAGCAACATGTCCTGTGATTGTGTCGCTGCTGCTCTGCTGAAAAAGTAAGTTTTTTTTGGATGTCTCATCGTTCGCTTTTTTGGTCAAGACTTGTCTGGTTCAGTTTCTTGGTTGGGTTTGGGGGGCAACAGTAGCTATTCGAGGTAGAGTTTATTTTCAGGTGGTTAGTGACTGAATGGTTTGGAGTGTTGGTGGCAAGTTGGACTGCCATGTAACTGCCCTACCATCAACCACAATTAAAATAATTGAGAATTACTTGCAGAGATACTGACACCAACCCTGGCTGGATACTTTTTCAGTGATGGCCCTTTTGGCAGTCACTGAGTACTGCAACCCAGTCAGTGAGGAGTTGCCCATGATGAGTGACTTGAATGAATGGAGGGTGTTTGCATCAACATCCTCCATGGAAGTGGATTTTGTTAGTACAACCCGCCATGTTGACCCAGAGCCCTTGTCCCCAAATACAGACAGTGGAGATCTGCTGTTTTAAATTTTATACACCCTGGGTGGTTTGGCACAAAGGTATGTTTCCTGTGGGTGGCGGTAACTAGGGACTGGGGAGTGTGGGTAGCAAGCTGGGCCACAGCAATAAGACCCTACCTATATGGCCCCTTGCTTATGTACTTGGCTTTCAGGATAGGTGGCTGCAACCATGGCTATTGGTAACACCTTAGTCCTGGTGGCTCTAAGCTGATCCTTAATGTAGTAGTTCTGAAGCTTTAAGTAGTTCTAAAGCCTGTTTTAATATCTCTCCAACTTGTGTTCCACTTTTTAGTTCTTTGGAGTCATCTGTACTACCAGTTCTTTGGAGTCATCTGTACTACCCATCGTGATGGCAACACCAAGCAAAATGGCAAAACTTTCCAGTGTCACTGCTAAGGACCGTGCATTGCAATTCAAGTTTGAAGGCATGTATGAGGATGGAGAGAAAATGTTTTGTCACTTTTGTGATCACCCTATTGACTATGTGAGGAAGGATACAGTGGTGGATCACTGCAAAAGTAAAAAACATATGACGAATGCAAGCCAGAAGAATAACAACAGACAGGTGATGCTTCACACCAGCTTTACTGCCACAACTTCTGCAGCTGCAGCATGGGAGAATACTGTTTTGGGTGTATTGAGGGTTTGGTGTGGTGCAAATCTACCCATTGAAAAGTTGGATCAACCATGCATAAAAGACTGGATGAGGACAACGTTAAAGGAATGGGTGTTCTCTGAAAGGTATCCACCTTAAGGCAGAACTACTTGCCCAAATTGAGAAAGGAAATGGAGGATGGAATTTCACATCTTGTGAAAGGGAAGACATTCTCTGTAATGTGCGATGAGACGACAGACACAGATGCCCGCTGTATACTGAACATCATTTTTGTCATGCAGGGCATAAAATCTATCATTGCAGACACAACAGAGTTGACAGCAGTGAACCACACCACTGTCGCACAAAGTATTATAAAAACAATGCAGAAATAAAATGTGGAGATGGACCAAGTAGTCGCCTTCATCAGTGAAAATGCGCATTACATGGTGATGTGCTTCAAAGAGGTTTTATATGGCCTTATTGGTGCCCATGTGATCCATGTTGGTTGCTGGGCACATGTGTTATCCTTGGTGGGAGACACGTGGATTGACCGTTTTGAACTGGTCAATGAACTTGTGGCACTTATGAAATACTCATTCCAGCAGTTGCCCAAATGCAAGGGAGAGAGTACTTGGCATTCCTGGAGGGGCGAGATGTAGAAAAATATTGACTCTTGTTCCTGTCTTAACCCGTTGGAACACTTGGCTTGAAACCGTTAAATACCATTCACTTTACATTCAGCACTTAAGAGACTTCTTCCAGGAGGAAGCAAGTGATTGCAACTCCATGAATTCTTTGAGAAAACTTTTCCAAGACTGGTTTACAGAGCTGCAGAGTCACACAACCTTCACCGCTGAAAACCGCAATGATCTCTTCAGTGCAATAGAGCTATTACAAAGGAAAGACAAACCCTTGGCTGTTTCTATATTCAATGCACTACATGGAATAAAACAGAGGTTTCAGATGGGCATATCACAAACAGAAGCATTTGGAGAAAGGACAGACGAATACTTAGCTACTCTTAGGCCACGGTTTAAGCAGGAGCAGATTGCAATTTTCCAAAAGGCATTTGGAGTAGCCCTAAACAAAATGGCAAAACACATGGAAACAAACCCAGCCATAGAGTTCTTGAAAGCCTGCCATATTTTTATCCCCTACAACCTTTCTAAATTGAGTAGGGACTTCACACACTACTCCAGTGACACTGGTGTATTTGAACTGCACAACCAAACTGCACTACAAAATGACTGGGAGATGTATGTTGGGCAGGATATAGGAGAACTTCCAGACATAATGGACTTTAATGTTGGCCAATACTGGATTTCAGTGCAGCCACAATTACCAGTACTAGCCAAAGCTGCTCTGAAAGTCATTTAGATACCTGTGTTGAGTGCTGATGTGGAGAGATCCTTCTCGGTCTATGGACAGATCCACACAGACCAAAGACATAACCTGCTAGTAGACAATATGAGATTGCTATCCCAGCTTATGTACAATAAATCAAAGGATTAGATTGGTGAACATTTTCTACAGAAGTTTTGAACATTTCATTTAGTTATAGGGTTTAAACATTTTCAATAACTTTGTTAGCTTGTTTTCCATATTCCTTGCCCTGTCATGTGTGTATATATATATTTATATTTTGTTTTAGTTCATGTGTTTTTCACTGTATATGTTTTGTCATGCTGTATTGCACATTTTGCATATTTTAGTTTAGGTTTTGTTTATGCACAGTTTTTCACATTTCCTGTAGCTTTGCACATTTGACACTTCAAGTATTTGCATTTAGGTTTTAGTTCACTTGTGTTTCAATATATATATTCACTTTTCTACATTCTGCACATTTTCAATTAGATTTTGTTTTTGTTCACATTTTTCAACTGTTGTACTTGTATATTGTTTTTGATTTGCAATATTTGCACTCTTTATAAACTACTTTTCTTGAAATGCTGTACTTGCTTTTATTACTGACTTCATTAACATTTCTTGGGATGAGAACTTATGAGAAAGGTCATGTAGGTGGGAACTTAGTCTGCATTGTGAGGTGACTGGTGGCAGTCTCTACTGGCTAGTTCTTCTTAATTTATCCAAGTGTCCTGCAGTTTAATATTCTGTATTGTCACACCTGAGGGATATGGGCTGCAGAGCTTTACCACCATGTTACTGACAACACAAAGGAAGGATGGAGGCCACAGTGCTGTCGCCATTGCACAGGAGGGAGGAGAGCCACAGTGCTGCTGCTGCCATCACACTGGAGGGATGGGGGCTGCAGGGCTGCTGCAGTCATCACACACCAGAGGTATGGGTCATGCAGTGCTGCTGCCAATCACACCAGAGGGAAGGGTCCACAGTACTGCTGTCTCCATTGCATCAGAAGGATAGGGGGCATTAGTGGTCCTGTCATTATATGGGAGGGATAGGGGATGTAGTGCACCTGTTGCCTTCACACATTGTAGCTTCTAAAATAACTTCATAGCTAAAAGTGCAGATATGCAACAGCAGATGTAGAAAAGTGAACATGCATGCCAGCAGATCAAAAAAATGGTTAAATACTGGTTACAAAGCCAACACTGGTAAAAACTGATTTTGGACTTGCAGACACCAATGCCAATACCGGTTTTGTCAATCTGCAAAACGGAATTTGCCTTTTCTCAATCACAGTAAACCACTGTTCCTGAATATAAACTGTGACACAGTTTCTGTCGATAACTGGCATGGTTTACAAAATGGGAATGTCTTGCAATCTGAAAACAAGGCACTTTACAGTGTGCTAACTCCTGTATCTGAGCAGTTAGAATGTAGGAGTAAAAAGTCAGATATGGTGAACTTGCGCCATCAGCCAGAGGTTTTGGCAGGGCATACTGACTTAATGCCCAAAGACCTTTCCTCTTCTGATGTTGAAGAGTTTGATTTTGAACACTCACAGTATGCTGTGGGGTGGACTAGAACAAAGGCTAGCCACTTGTTTTTCTGTGAGTCACAAAATGGAGAATTGTTAGAGTCTCAAAATGGTGGACACACATGCCTTCAGGTTGCATTCCCATACCATCCCCAAGATGGCCGCTCATGGTTATGTGATGATGGTCATAACACAGTAACCCAAGATGTCCATGCGGTAATCCAAAATGGCCGACCACCACATCATGGAGGTTCAATCATGGAGTCACAGGGACCTGTGATTGCTGCCATAACCAAACCAAACAAACAGGAGTTTTTTTGCATGATTAATAATGTTATCAGTAAGACTAGTGTTTCTGAGGGACAGAAAATTCTCATTAAAAATGATGTTGACGTACTTTTGAATGCGGTTGGTATGCAATCTGTCATGAAGTCAGTGTCTGATGCTGCAGAAGGAGCTGCTGCTGTTAGCATTGCTTACAATAGTGTGTCCTTGGATAAGGAACACATTGCAGTTAATTACATGAAATGTTGTTTTTATTTCCAATACAATTTAGCATCAGCTTTCCCTGAGAAGACTGAACATACTGCTTTTCCTATGCAGTGCATTAATATCTTAAGCTGCAACATTAAAAACAGCTTTTGCTACCATCCAGCAACATTCCAGTGGGGAAACCCACTTTACATTTGATGGGGAAGGGGACAACCCTGATTCTGAAAGCCCAGTGGCTGTGATATTTTCAGCATCACAGACCACATTGGGAGGGGAGGGTTACAGGTTTGATTTCTGAACTTGAGCTGACAACTGTCTCAGCACTATTTTCTCCACCCCTGATGGCTACTGAACCACAATCCATAGCTGGAGAACTACATGCAATTTTCGCACCACTTTTCTCCACTGTGCAGGTACCCTGATAGTGCCAGCACTCCCTGCACATGATGTAGAACACCTTCCATCAGTGACACCTGGATAATCCCATACTGTGACTGCAATAGCAGGCACAAGCCAGGAACAGTCTGGGTTATTCCCAGTGCATACAATGGCAGACACTACAGGCAAGAAGGTACAAGGGATCCTAATACTGATATCATTGACTTTTCTTTTGGGATCACTGACCATGGTCCCAGCATTGGTTAACCCTAACACAGCTTTAGGGCATTATTTTGAAACTACCACATCAGATAGCAATCTCAGATATTTTAGTTCAAAAGTACAATGAGCACATCAGACCCATTGCTTATGCATCCCAGATGCTTGTCCTAGTGGAGCTGAAATATAATCTTTGTGAAAGGAATCTTTTGGCTACATACTGGGCAGTGAGATACTTTATTCACATCATTAGATATGCACCCTTTGTGCTGCATTCCAATCATTTGCCAATTAACTTTCGGTTGTCAGACAGAGTAAAAAATGACTCTATAACCAATGCCAGACTTACACACTGGTATCTCATTTTACAGAATTATGATATTACTGTCCTTCCTATCAAAAACATCATCCTTATTGGCCCATGGCCTACAATTTGCAGGAGATACCCGTGATTGTTCACTTCTTCCCCCTGACCTACCTGTCCCAGGGACCTTTCTGACAGAACCCCAGAAAGTGTTACAAGACACTACTGTATTTCATGTTTTGACTGATGACTCAGCCACACATACCAACAAGGGTCAGATAGCAGGATTTGGAATTATTTTACATTCTGGTGATGACAGAGTGTACAAGGCTAGTAATTGCATCATCATATATGTACAATTCACAGGCAATGTTGAAACACGCCTAGAAAATAAAATGAAAAGCAGGGAGGTGAGGAGTCTCCTAATTACCACAAATATTTATGGATGGTTTAGAGAGCTGGTAAGTCCTTGAGAAAGACACAGCTTGTGTTAAGAGATTTTTTCCTTACATAAAGTGATACCAGCACTCTATGAAAGGGTTAAGTTCTGCCCCCTTCAAGAAATGTCTTTGAGATAATTACAGAAAGCACTGCAGATACTATGTTTTTATTACGGTTTCTAATTGGGTCTGTTTCTCTCTAAACTGAATTTCTTTAGCGGAAGACAAGCTTCTGTTCCAGTACTCCTAATAGTATTGGTGTGAAATACAGTGACTTGCTTGTGTACGTCACAACACTAACCAGTTTAAATACTGTACATTCATAAGGTTCGAGCATATTGTAAAATGTGAACCTCATGCTCCATAAGAAGGACCCTCATTTGATGGCAGTGTATAGGTTCCTTAATAAAGGAACTGAGGAATAACTTCCAGAAATAACCCTTATAACAAAGTGAAAATGACATTCACCTATCCAGTGATGGCCTACTCATTTGGAACATCACTACTGTAACACTCATGAAAAGTTACGGGTAATTCCCAAACACCTGAGAGTTGATTTTATCTGCTGTACTAAGATACTCTAACTGGTGGACACCAGTGAGTCAGTAAAAACCCTAGACAGACTGACATCCTCTATCTGGTGGCCACACATGAGAAATGATGTAGAACACTACATTAGTAACTGTTTGATCTGTGAACAGAACAATCCTATACCAGCTAGGAAAAATGCATTGTTACCCCAGAGGCAATAAGGCCCCTGGAACAATATCCAGACTGACTACATTGGCCTTATGCCAACCACTACGAACAACTAGTTTGCACTAGTGATCACTGACCTATTTTCCAAACAGTTTAAGCTATCCCAAGACAGAACAACACAGTCAAGGTGACTGCAAATGTCTTGGTAAACCAGTTATTTACCAAGTAAGGCTTTACCCCGGAAAGGTAAATTCTAATTACAGGGATACGGCTTTACAACCTAAGTGATGCAGGAAATTCTGGATTTGTTATGGGTAAAACAAAACTTTCATATTCCTTACAACCCAGTCATCAGGACAGGTGGAATAGGCTAACAGGCAGATCAAAGTTATCTTATCCAAACTTATTCAGAACCCCCCCCAAAAGGACTGGAATTCATTATAGCCTTTACTCCTTATAGCAATGAGAGGGACACCCACTGCAGGTACACAATGTACCCCATTTTTAAAATCATGACTGGATGGTCCATGAGACTCCAGGAACTTTTACTTCTGGACCTGTGTACTGTCAGTAGATAAATATGTTAAATATCTCAAACAAGACATCCAAAAGGTACACTTGTTTGCTGCACAATATATGAGCAAGGTCCAACAACAGGCCCTATCCTATTGTAAACAAATGCAGTCCAGCAGTCTACTAAGTTAGACTGCCTCACAGCCATTGATAAATAGCCACATGCCAATCAAATGAAACTGTTTAAAAGAGATGAAATTACTTTCCTATACCCCAATGTGCAGAATAGTACTAAACTATGTTTTTCTTTTTCTCTTTCCTTTTAGGTTCCAGAGAGAGAGATTCTTGTTTTTATGCTTATTATTCTTTTTAGAAGTATGGGTCTTCTTACAAGCCCAAACTGCACATTTTATTGCAGATAAGAACCAGTGACCTAAACCTAAACAGATTGTTGAGGAAGAATACCTCACAAGCCCACATGATTTAATTGCATCCTGTGGAATTTACGCTAAAGTCCTAAAAGACATGTTCATTGTCCAGAAAGGTAGTGAGGCCCTACTGAATGTTATGATCATTGCTTTGGATCAATTCTAGCAGTTAGACTTGATCTGGACTCCTGTTTACATCTTATTGATAATCAGGAAATTTTGCATCCAATTATAAGGGAATTAGACCTTAAGGTTTTTAACCAATGATGCCCCATAATTTGTGAGACTTAATACTGAGTGCCCAAAATACAACCCTGGCCAACCAGTGGTCTAATAGCCACTTCCCAACCAGGTACCCTAGTTAGTAATGTGCAGCTTGTGCAAAACTCAGTGATTTTAAATCTCACCTTTTAAAACTTGGAGTGATTTCTTTTATGATTCACAACAAATATTTCCCACATTTTTTTGTTTTGTTTTAATGATGTGATTGGATACCCTGGCAGCATACCAAGTACTCCTGAATGACTCCCTATACCAGGACTGATAGCACCACACATACACACACTTAGGATTTTCACATCCTGACTTCTAGTGGTACATCTTATGACTGCACACCTACCCAAACACACTAGGCATTTTGGTTTTGTTTCTCATTTGTTTTTTTTTGTTTGTTTTTAAAAAAAAAAAACACAGGTTTAGACTCAGGCCTATTTGGCTGTGACATATCTATTTGAAATAGGGCTGATATAGCCATTATTGAAGCACATGTGTTAAAGGTTCATGAGAGTATGAGATATAATATCATACCCCCCCCAGTTGATTGGTATACATGATTTTGCTCATAAAGAGTGATTTACATTTACAGTATTAAGGATATTGTGAAGGGGTTTGACCTGACAAATGTTCATATTAATTAATTATTTTCTGCTCACATTAAGGAAGCAGATGAGCATCACATAGCTAGGAAAGTCCTTTGCACTGCCTAAGGCTATTACATTCTTACAACCCTTTGGTTATCTCTTCTGGGATCCGGAATTAGGATATACCCCTGATCTCAAACATGACAGACATATGGGTCAGTGGCATTGTCACATTTTGCACTACAATTGCATGTGTTAACAAATGTTTATTTGAATCTACCATTATTCCCTTGTCAATAGCAAGGAACCTTGGCTATGTCACCACACACACCAGTATTGCTCCATATTTTGAAACTAATTCCTGCACAATCCAGGAAGCCATGTTTGTGACTCTTACAGTGTTATTGCCGCATCTTTATCTGGCAACATCCATCTCTGATCGTCTGGCAACTGTCCATTCTATTGGTCATCTTGATGGGAACTTTTATCATGAAAAGTTTGAAACTACCTCCTTTCCTTGTTTACCATGAGGTCTTGGAATCGTGACTGACTCTGAACATTGAATGTCGTACCTGAAAGGAACATCACCTTTTATGCAGATGTGACATCTTCCAATTTGTATTACTAACTTGTGAATACAGGCCTAATAACTGAAATTAGGCTTCCACTTGTGAACTTTCAAATAAACTGTATTCAGTCCAACCAATTAAGATTCTACAATCAAGATCATTGTTATGCATACTATGAAGCAAGTCTGGGGTGGGGGCAATCCCGTAACTCAGCAAGAAGACTCTTCTTCATTTGATCTACAATCAAGAAATCCATTTTCTTCACTGCTTGTTTTCCAAGCCTGGCTGGCACCTCATACAAACTGAGTACTGTTATAAACTTTTACTCTTTGTGCAGCCCTGTGATCATCTTCAACTGAACACTGTTGCTATTCCATTATAAAACTCAATGTGCAATCTAATGCACACCCTGCTGAGGCCTCTGAAAATACTGCTGCCTCCAGAACATTTGGATCAACCTTTGGAAAATCTGAATACATCGAATTTGAACTATGAATTTTCATCTAACACTTGAAGAAACCCTGGATTTATCCCTGAAACTGTTCGTAGTTTACGTCTTGTGGACATTGACATTTTGTGTCCTGTTCAACTTACCAACTGAAAAATGCTATCCTTCCAGGTGGTAAATTATGCTGATGTGGAACATTGCATGGTGACCAACTATACATTTATCTGATATGGACTCAAAGTTATGCAAAATGAACTTTTCTAACTTCTATTTTTATTCACTGAACAGGTAATAGGTTATACAGTAATCACATATGTTCCCATCCCAGAACCAGATACCATTAAGTCTAGTCCTAACTATCTTGATTTGCCTGTTTCAATTTTTACTTGTTTTTAATATCCATACAGGCAACTTAAGTTTGTCTCTTCAATTTCTTCCCAATAGGACAGATACACACCTGACACATATCAGTAATTTCTGATTGTTTTAATATTGGAAAACTCCATTGTGAAGTTTTATTCCAAATGTTTATAGTAATACAAGGTTTACTAACATTTTCCCTTATAATTACATTTTGTTGTTTAGAGAAAACTGTGAAACACTACAGTGGCCAGTTAATATTCCTCTATCAGGCCCATGCCTCTGGCCTGTAGATGAATGGTGCCTGACCACTGTCTTTTTGTTGTGTTGCCACTTTTGCAATTAGGGCAACACAGAGGGGACTGTTATACCTGGGTTATGCCCCATCATCCCACATACACCTCACATAAACCTCACACTGTATTCCTGGTATATTGTACTGTGATGCTGCTATTTTGCACTAACATGTAGATTTTAGGCACCCATCATATAAGCATGCGTGCCAGGAATGTGCTTTGCTGCTAATATATGCTAATGTTTATCATGCGTGATTCATTATACCTCACTATAATACATTTATCTAGATTATGTTTGTCTTTCATATATATTCCATATATAATCTACCTAATCATGAATAAGATGACTCTGAGGGATCATCAGTGATTATTGTATACTTATATTCTCATATAATTATCTGTAGTGTGTGTTTTATACTCAGGCAGATATGCCACATATAATAGAACCCTGTCAGCATTTCTCTTTATCTAAGCAAGCTGACAGAGAGAGAGAGAGAGAGAGAGAGAGCCTTTGTTATGTCTCTATGTCTTATAGTGTACATAAGCAAGAAATGCTACATGTAGTTTGAACCAGTCAGCATTTCTTTGGTCCAAGCTATAATGCTAATGGAAGCATATTCTGTCTCATATGATACTCATTAGTAATTCTGTCTCCTAAGCCAATACATACTGTTTCTCATATCTGTAACTATGAGGTAATCTCTGTTGCTATGCTGTTGTCTGTAGTATATAGTTGCCTGCAATCAGCTGTAAGTAGGCTTTAGAAGATTAGTACTGTAGAAGAGCGAGGAGAGAGACAAGACCTTAGAGAACCTAAGATCAACAATCCTGGATATTATGTACATTCTTCAGGCTAATGGTGAGAAATCCATCTCCCTTGTGATTTTCTTTGTCACATGCTTGGCATAAGTAGTATAGTAAACTTTATTAGCACTCCTTGCTTGTTTACAAATGTTTCTTAGCAGACTACAAGACACAAGAATTTGTATTATTATTCTTTACCCTACCCACCAAGATGTTTTAGGCTACAGGTTGCAGGAATTGGATTTTACAGTACCGTGCTTTTGAAGAAAAGGGTGGTGTGCCAGAGCTGTAAGTAACTGAAGAAATGAAGAAGATGATAGTATATCCCAGGCACACTGCCTTAGGGGTAGCTGGCCCATTCCACTGGGGTGTCAAACAGATGAGGCATACTGATGAGTCCTGGTAGGACGAAACACGTGTCTATGTCTTCTGTTAGCACCCTTTGCAAACTGTGTGAGAGGCCTTTCGGCACCATGCAATTCTGCTTAAAGTTGGACCAGCATAACATTCTGTGGTGATTTGCATATGCAGCCCATGATGCTTTGCATTGTGGGGGCATGTGTGATTTTGTATTTTCTTGAAACTTGGCTTCCCAGCCAAATGCCTTTTGGGATAACGCTTGCCTCAGTGTTTACGCACAGAGGTTCTTTGTCTTTTAAATAGTTTTTTATTTTAATGGGTTCACCACAATATATCCCAGGCACACTGCCTTAGGGGTAGCTGGTCCATTCCACTGGGGTGTCAAACAGACGAGGCATACTGATGAGTCCTGGTAGGACGAAACATGTGTCTATGTCTTCTGTTAGCACCCTTTGCAAACTGTGTGAGAGGCCTTTCGGCACCATGCAATTCTGCTTAAAGTTGGACCAGCATAACATTCTGTGGTGATTTGCATATGCAGCCCATGATGCTTTGCATTGTGGGGGCATGTGTGATTTTGTATTTTCTTGAAACTTGGCTTCCCAGCCAAATGCCCTTTGGGGTAACCCTTGCCTCAGTGTTTGCCAGAGGTTCTTTGTCTTTAAATATTTTTTATTTTAATGGGTTCATCACAATATATCCCAGGCACACTGCCTTAGGGGTAGCTGGTCCATTCCACTGGGGTGTCAAACAGATGAGGCATACTGATGAGTCCTGGTAGAATGAAACACGTGTCTATGTCTTCTGTTAGCACCCTTTGCAAACTGTGTGAGAGGCCTTTCGGCACCATGCAATTCTGCTTAAAGTTGGACTAGCATAACATTCTGTGGTGATTTGCATATGCAGCCCATGATGCTTTGCATTGTGGGGGCATGTGTGATTTTGTATTTTCTTGAAACTTGGCTTCCCAGCCAAATGCCTTTTGGGATAACCCTTGCCTCAGTGTTTACGCACAGAGGTTCTTTGTCTTTTAAATAGTTTTTTATTTTAATGGGTTAACCACAATATATCCCAGGCACACTGCCTTAGGGGTAGCTGGTCCATTCCACTGGGGTGTCAAACAGACGAGGCATACTGATGAGTCCTGGTAGGACGAAACACGTGTCTATGTCTTCTGTTAGCACCCTTTGCAAACTGTGTGAGAGGCCTTTCGGCACCATGCAATTCTGCTTAAAGTTGGACCAGCATAACATTCTGTGGTGATTTGCATATGCAGCCCATGATGCTTTGCATTGTGGGGGCATGTGTGATTTTGTATTTTCTTGAAACTTGGCTTCCCAGCCAAATGCCCTTTGGGGTAACCCTTGCCTCAGTAAAGGCATCATATAAAGGGAGCAATGTTTTAGTTTTCCAGTTTCAGAGTTGGAGATGCACACAGATGAATGCCTTTTGCTTGAACAGCATGTATGAAAAGTCATCCTGTAAATTTTTTTAAACTTTATTTATTATTGTTAAAAATAAAACACTACTTGTGACTTCTATAACAGCTCCTGGTTTACTTATGCTTCCCAACGTATGCTACTATGGCACTGTGTCCAAAAACTAAATTTGCTGGCTACACCCCTGCCAGTCCCCATTATCATGAGTTTCTCTCTCTCTGTCTCACATCACCTGTTATGCGACTGTACCCAGTTGTGGCACTTTGTGCACAATATATTTACGCACCCACACCTGTAAGCTGCAGCAACAAAGTTAGAAGAACTCTGCACTAACTTATGACAAGGAACTACAGGTAGAAGCCAAAATACAGAAAAGCCATAGCTGCATTTTTAAACAGTTTCACAATTTCATGGAAACATCCTTTACTAGTAAATCTGATAATGCTCCCATCAAACAAACACCTGACATGCAGCAAACAATGTGATCAGAAACTAGTGTGGCATTCTTCTAACTCTGTTGCTGTGGTTTACCAACTTATAGCAGGGAAGTGCAATCTTTACAGAAATCTTTGCGCTGTCACCCACTGAAAGGTTCTACTTAAAACTATGTGGAATATAAAATTCTGCCTGTAGAATGCCTGTGGAATAATCATTCGAATTCTGCAGAATTTTGTGGAATTGTCAAAAAAATTCTGCTGAATTTTGCCATATTTTAAATTTGGGTTGTTTCACTGTACTTTTAAAAGTATGCCTGTAATTAATGCCATATTTGGCACATACACAGAACACAATGTTATGCAAATGTGTGCCAAATTTCAGATTCATAGGTTGAACGTGGCACTGGCATGGATGGCCAAACATTTAATCAAAATATAATTTTCTGTTATTTTGAGATAATTAAAACATTTCTTATCCAAATTTCTCCACAATGTCTGGATTTAGAGAAGCATCCAACATGGGTATATACACCACATTTTAAGTATCAAGCTTTAATGGAAGCTGAATTACAGGTAACCAAACACATTGCCAAAATTTAGATTCCTGTAATTTTAGTATAATTTGATAGTATTCATTGAAATGTTATAAAATTTGACAGGTATACAGGTTATAACTCCATTTGTATATTACATACAGTAGTTTCAGATTTCTAGCTTCAAATGGTACTGAGTTATAGCCTGCCATACATGTTGCCAAAATTTAAATTTCAGTCATTTACCTCTTATTTTAAAACAACATATCCAAATTTAACCAGAATTGAAATTTAAACTACTATACCACATGGTCATTTCTGAAAAATTTCCTCTTTGCAGTTTTAAATGGGATTGAATTAAAAACAGTCACATTTTCACATTTGAACATTGCATTGTGCAAGAATGTAAACTACAAATTTAAGTCCCTGAAACTTTAAAACTAGAGAATGCAATACCATGAAATTTGGCAGGTTCTTAGACTTTACAAGGAGACTGTGCATACCAATTTTATTAATTGCTTGCTGCCAGAAGTTGCAAAATAATAGGACTGTGCATGGAGTGAATAGTATTTTCTGAATACCACGAATAGTAGGATTGCTGACTAGTCAGATGGATATTCTGACTAGTCTATTATTCTACCTCTTTCAGGGACATATTACTCAGTGGGTTAGATTTCAAAATCTCACAGAGCTTTGTTGGCCAATTGGAGGCTAATTTTGGAGCTCATAGCCAGGAACACCATGTCATCTCCTCACTCTGAATCTGTTGCATAGAGTTCAATATATAGAGAGACTAGAGTGTAGACTCCAATGGCTCAGTTAAAGTCATGCATCCACCATATTAGAGGAGGATTGAGGTGCCAGCAGAATTGCAGAAACCCTTCTTGAAACTTAACGAGTGGCACCAGCACACTGTTTTGACAGCAATCTGCTGATCCAGTTGGGTAAGAAGCACTACTGACAGCAGGGAAATGATGACACAGACACGCATTGTGGTGACAAAAACAAAGCATGCTCATTTGTCCTTTGATTTTATAAGCAGTTCATTACTTGATTGCTGTCAGAACAGTGTGCTGGTGCCACAATCTATCTACTGTACTGCATTTGCAGCACCATCATTTTTGTAGTACCCCTTGAGACCTTTGTAACCATATAAAGATTGTCACATAACTCCAACTACTGATGGAGTTATAGCCTGTTGATGTTCCATTGATAGCCTATGGGAATCATTATGTTTTATTACTTGCTTTTTTTAATGGCTATAGTTTTTTTTTTTAGGGCGTGACTCATGTTACTCTTATAGTATGCCTTGAGACCTTTATGACCATATAGAGATTGTCACTTAACTCCAACTATTGAAGGAGTTATGGCCTGTTGAAGTTCCAGTGTTATCCTTTGGGAAACATTATGTTTTATTACTTGCTTTTTTTAATGGCCACCATTATTTATGGGTGCAGCATATCTTATTCCTGTAGTATGCCTGGAGATCTTTGTGGCCAGAGTCATCCTTTGGGAATTAGTATGTTTTATTACTTACTTTTTTAATGGCAACAATTATGTAAGGGTGAGGCATTTGTTATTTCTGCAGTACCACTTGAGATCTTTCTGGTCATAAAGAGAGTGCCACTTAACTCCATATATTGATAGGATTGTGGCCTGTTGAAGTTCCAGTGATAGCCTATGGGAATCATTATGTTTTATTACTTGCTTTTTTTAATGGCTACAATTATTTAAGGGTGTGGCATATGTTATTCTTGTAGTACCCCTTGAGATCTTTGTGGCCATATAGAGATTGTCATTTAATTCCAAATATTGATGGAGTCATGGTCTGTTGAAGTTTCAGTGTTATCCTATGGGAATCATTATGTTTTATTACTTGCTTTTTTTAATGGCCATAATTATTTATGGTTGCAGCATATCTTATTCCTGTAGTATGCCTGGAGATCTTTGTGGCCATATAGAGATTGTCACTGAACTCCTAATATTGATGGAGTTACGGCCTATTGAAGTTCCAGTGTTATCCTATGGGAATCATTAAGTTTTATTACTGCTTTTTAGGGCTGCAGTGGGCATAGCCCTGCAGACCTATTGTTTCAGAAAAGGACTTTGGCGACACCTACATTCCTTGTGAATGCACAACATGATGAAGTGACAAAAGTCACTTCTGAGGTCGCATCTCTGGAACTTGTGCTCTGTTGTACACTATTTTTATGGCAGTATGGGCAGAGTCCTGCAGTCCTCTTGGGAGGAATGGTAGACTCCACGCTCACACAATTTGACCTCAAGCAAGAACAAAACAAAACAGAACCTGAACCTAAGTTGGAGGGTCTGTAGCAAGAGGTTTTAGCTGCTGTTGTGCACTCCTTTAAATTACTTTGCCATTTACTTACTGTATTTTTAAATATTTAACTTGTAAAGCCTGGCTCATACATTTCTGGTATGAGCCGAGTGGCTGACCAAGCCCTGCAGCCCTGCCCCAAAAAGTAGCATAATTATGAGGTAAGATCTGAGATGGGGCTGCAGGCAGTCAGTGTAGAATTTAATATAATTGTGGGATGGGGTTGCCTAAATGTATTCAGAGTAAAATTGCTGGCATATTAATTTGTATATTAGCCCGATATATGTAAACACACCAGCCATTATTTTCCCAATACACTTAGGCAACCCCATCCCTGATAAAGAGCTGGCAGTTAGTAAAATAGGGATTGTGGAAGTTCAGTTTTACACCCCTGTATAATAAAACAGTAAACCCTACCTTGTGTCCTGTGTGTATTTATTAGGTGACTCTGTCTCTTTTGAAGCAGCATATCTAGAACAGTAACTTATAGTGCTAGAAGGGAGCTGAGGGAACAAAACCATGAGATTCTCCAGGAAGTCCCAGTCTCAGTGACATCAGTTACAGTAATAGACTCAGGCTTCACGCGCTGGGCAATAGTGTGGTTGCGCTTTCTGAAGGGATGCCTAGGCAGATTGAGCGTCCCTGTGTTAGGGGATCAGCTATTCTCCCAAACCAGCTGGCTCTCAATGCCAGTCTCAAAGAAAAGCCATTGCTCGACTTTTTTCATAGTCATAATTTTTTGTTTTGGCTCTTAAAAATTGTCGGGAGGTCAACACTGTACATGGGAATACTTAAGAAAGTAATTGCATAGGACAGCGTATGCACCACTTTTCCACATTCTAAGAGCAAATAATTAAACATTTCCCAATGCCTACCTGGCCCAACTGCATACATTTTTGCTGCTGGTGTCAAGCTGTTAGAGGATTTTGACTCTATCTTGCAAGACCACCTAGCTCAGAATCTGGCTTTGGATGAAGATATGAATGTGTAGAAGACGGGGGACAAACGGGCTTTCCAAAAGGAAGTATGGGCCTAAGTCTCTCCTTGCCTGGCATACAGATATACCCTGCCCCACATCAGATCCCTGGTCCCATGAGTCCGTTCTCTCTCCCTCCTCCACACACATGAGTGTACCAGCTCCAGTCTCGCATGCCAGTTTTTTTCTGACACTGGGAGTGCCCAATCCTCCAGTGTCATGATTGGGGATCATCATTTTTTGTTTTAACACTGGGGTGCCCAGTCCCCCAGTAGCACGCTCGTGGATCGTCAGTGTCTTTTTTTAATTTTACCTGTAAAACAAAAACGGTCCATCAATGTCTTTTGCGGCCATTCCTTACTCTCACACACCCTTCCACTGAGTATTCACCACCCTGCACCCCTCTCCCCCTTACTTATCCATTGGGAGTCCAACTAATCCTCTCAGGACTGCAGACACATCTTCACTCATCAAAGCCAGACCACAAACTGAAGATACATGTTTGCAGTTCAATGTATTTCACTGGGGTTTTGAACTTAGTGCCATAACTTGCTTAATTAGTGAAGAAAGTGGGTGAGCTGTTCAAGAAAAAATAGTACATTGCATTACACTGAATCCAGACATCAGGGGATGGCAGTTATATTTAATGAAGTGCATATTATAAATTATGTGGTTTATGTCAGTGATGCCTACATATTTCATTCCACTGACAGATTTGCTACATTTTAAAATCAGTACTAGAACAGATCAACAGTTTTAGCTGATGAACAGCAATTACTGTACAAGATAACAGACCCTGAGTCTTTCTATCGTGGGAAGAATCCAGTTATTTAGTTCCCTTCAACCCGACTTGCATCTGTGTTATAAGTATCAGAGTGGATAATGACTCTCACATGTAAATGCACGTTCACAGGATAATTATCCTGTGTAAATGATTTGTGTGTTCAGGTCTCAGGAGCTGTAGAGAAACAGTTCACAAACACAGTTAAGTTATCCTTTACATGGATCAGATAACTGCCATTCAGTGACAGTCCCCTCAGCCAGGGCTTTGATTATTTAAAAATTAGGTTATTTTAGTCACACTCTTTAAAGGAGATAACTCATTTGTGATTTCCGTATATGTTAGCCAGACTCCCAAGAACATCAGGACATTTTTCCAGGGGGTATTATTAGACTAGTTAGGTTTATTCATTGTTTTGGGGTCACCTTCTAACACCTGGAAAGGTTAACACTAGGATAAGCCTATGAGATCCTGTTAAAGCAATTAATCTCCATTACAAAATATATGCACTTCTTTTGCAGAAGGATCCATGAGATGGAAAGCTTAGTCTCTGTCAATGGTGTTACCTTGACATACTGAGCTTAACCCTTTGATTTCATGTGAATCCACAGAACTTAGGACTCCTGAAATGACTATATTTGATTTTTGGACAAGTAATCATAGAAGTGGAAAGGTCTGAAAAGTGGCAGGGCCAAGGATGTAAGGGGTAAATCCCCCCCCCCAAAATTGCATGTGTTTCCATAACCTCAGTTTTTTTTTCTCAACCAGATTTTTAATCTGTGGAGTACCCCTCCCTCATCCACTCACAGACTGATAACTGCACCTGTGCTTAGTTTCATCATGCATTCCAAGGCATGGTGAGTTCTTTTCATTTTTAAAGCTTGACCACTGTGTCTTGACTCAGCAGGCCATGAATTCAGTCCACCCTCCCATTAACAATAGTCAGCTCTTCATTATTCACAATCCTGCTGACATCCTGCAAGCCGCAATGGGAGTGAGGGAGTGATAAGTCTTGTAAACAACATTGTTTACTGCACATGCTGCAGTTTACAGGCATAGTCCTACATAGTGATATATTAACATGATTGCAAAAACTGAGAGGACCAAGCCCGACTACTTGTGGTAAGGCCATGGCCCTACTGGCCCCTTCCAGATCTGGCACCTATGTAAGTGATAGTAGTAAAAGGTTTTTTTTTTTCATGTTTAGATAATCAGGCAGTGCCTATTTACAATGCCAGTCTGTCAAGGTACCTGGTTACAGATGTAAAGATAAATCCAAGCATACATGACATTCATAAGTGTGCAGTCTTTCTCATGTATGATATGTGGAAGAAAATATCATCAGTTCTAACCTTCCTAGGTGTCAGCGTGGCTCAGTTTGCAGCACATCCGCCTCTGGACTAGAAGGTCATGGGTTCTCATCCCACACCAGGATTGGACTTGCACCTAAAAATCACTGGCATCCAAGTGCAGTATTGGGGGTGCTGTACTGCTGGGGTGTGCCATCCTTCAGATGAGACGTTAAATCGAGGTCCCTTCTACCCATCCTGGTGTTGTCCTGGTGGGTGTCCAGGTGGAAGTAAAAGAACCCAGGGCACTTTTTGCAAAGAGTAGGGGACATTCCCAGTGTCCTGGCCAACATTCCCCTTTCCATAAAACCGGTTCATGCAATTATCCAGGCTGTGTGTGGGTGATGATGTGCGATATGGCCACCACTACACATTCAGTCACTTCACTACCAGTCTAGCATTGCTTGTAAAGTGCTTTGGGATACACTGTGTATGAAAAGCGCTATATAAATGTTGATTCTTCTTCTTCTTCCTATGCATGTTTTGAAATGTGGGTTCTTACAGATGTGTAATTTCAGCAAATAACACCCTTTTCCCCCAAACTGCACATTTTTAGGGCTGTGGGCAGAGCCTACAGCCCTTCTGTCATTGATCAGAATGTAGCTCTAAAACAGCTTTTCATGGAACTCCCTTTTTAGACATCTGAAACTATTCCTCCACAGCTGCAAAGTAGTGCACTCCTCCTATGAGTTTTGTTATTTGCTGCTATACGTTAAAGGCATTTGAAGGGAGGGGGATGCTACTGTATTGTGCCTCAGAACTTCTCAGGATATAACAAAAAAAAACTTTTTAAACTACTGTTTCTATCATGTGTCCAGCTCAGTCTAATAATTGTATTCAATTTCTTTTTTTTATTGCATTGCGACTTGCTATCTTTGGAAACTAATAATTGACTTATATGGCATTCAATAGGTAACAGCATCTAACTGTAGAGTAGTGTCAAATTACAGTCTTAGTTAACTCGCTCAGTGTGTGTGTGTGTGTGTGTGTGTGTGTGTGTGCAAAGATTTACAGCATTTCCTCTAAATAGTTGATTGATGTTAACCCTTTCTGGACCTAATTAGTGGCATTGGATGTAGGAAGGGTTTTAAATGCTAGGCAGCTAACATTTTAGAAAGGGAATTACAAAGAATGATAGCGGTGTCAACTGCAGTGTTCACAGACTGAACAAATCCAGAAGCAAATGATCTGATACCTTTTATTGGACCAACATAGATGTTATACAAAAAATAACAAAGTGCTCTAGCTTTCAGACCAACCAGGTCCTTCTTCAGAAGCTTTATGCAGTTATTTAGACAATCCAATACTAGTAACACTCAGATAATGCATAAAAAAACAGAAATAGTTCTCATTGTTTAACATATACATTTAAAACATAACCGAAGATTACATCAGAGAAGCCAATTAACACCAGTATGCCTTTAGCTGAGAAGCCCCTGAAGGGCAAAGGTTATCAAGAAGTATCAACAGGCAGAGAATTCTTCTCAAATAAATTTTAAAATGTCTCAGTATGCTTGAAGAAAGCATCCTACTAATAAAAATAAAACTTGGGATACTATTCTCCTTAATACATGTAAGATGGGCTTTCAACTTTTATTGCACGTGTCCTTGTATTTTAAAGAACAAACAATGAAAGGCAAAATATTGAAATGAGGCCTAACTGCAAATTGAAAACAACCCCCAAGTTAAACATACACACATACATTTTTTTTTTATTTTATTTATTTATTTCATTTAGGATTAATACCTTTGAGTCAGAGACTCATTTTCAAAGGTTCCACGTCAGGACAGAAATGATACAATACAATACAATACAGGTGGCAAAGATCACAGTGTAAGCATCATGAGGTAAAAACAGTGTCACATGAGGTACAAAACTTGTTAGTTTCAAGTACAGTTTAACATAAATAAAGTGCATTTCATCATTGATTACAGGGTAGGGCTAGCCATAGTAGGAAAGGACATGTCACCAATATAGTGAGCATATGGCTGAAAAATGATAGTGGGGAGGGGAGAGAAGCAACCAGAGTGGTGTTGTCATAAAGTGGTGAATGCAGGTAGGGAAAAGGAGGAGTGGTAAAGATGGTGAAAGGGGATGGAAATTGATTTATGAAAGTTTAGGTGGGAGAGGTGTAGTAGAGATATGGCAAGTGAAATCAAGTTGATCAGTAGTTCATTTTGTTTGCATAGTTACAGGTTGAAACACTCTTTAGATGGGACCCTAGCCCACTTTTGAAATGGCTTAGTTTTGTGTTTCTGGTCAGCATGTCAGGTAGTTCATTAAACCATTTAGGGTCCTAAAAGGTAATGGATTTCTGAGCCAGTGACATATGCTTGAAAGGGATATTGAGGCCACCTTTTGACACACTTCTGGTTTGTTTAGCTTGCACTGCCTTCTTGAATAGATTGCATAGGGATTCCAGCATAAGGCCTAGCTGGGCTTTTATTATAATCAGACAGGTTTGATATTGGGCTCTTAAGTGCAGAAGAAGCCAGCCAGTCTCGGAGTAGAGGACACAGGTGTGAGTCCTGCGGTTGGCTCCAAGTGCCAGATGACAAGCCCTGTTAATGAGGATTTTATCCTGTTTAAGGCAGTGTCAGACCCTGCTATGTATATTGGTAGCCCATAGTCAATGGAAGACAATACAGTGCTGCCTGTGACTACTTTAAGGGCAGCAGGTGTCATTGAACACTTGTTTCTGTGGAGGATGTCTAGTTTCATGTTTGCAGTTTTGACATCATGATCAATGTGGAGGAAGAAACTGAGAGTGTCATCTAAGTAAACCCCCAGATATTTAAAAAAGGAGACTTGTTCTAGTGTGCCTCCTTTAAGGTTGTGAATTTGGAGTAGGCAGAAATTCCTTTTGTTCTGTGGGACCATGAACAGCATGCTGTTTTTTGTTTGTTTTTTTTTTATGGTTTAGTAACGATTTTAAGTGGTCCCTACCTGGTACAGATATAACAGCATCATCTGCATGTTATATGATGTTTGCTGTGCAGGCATCAGGGATGTGGTTAATGAACAGGCTGAAAAGGAGTGGTCCAAGTATGGACCCCTGTGGTACTCCAAGGGCCACTACCTTTGGGTCAGAGAGTGTGTCGTCTATTCTAACTCATTGAGTTCTTTGTGACAAGAGGCTGCAGAACCAGTTGACTGAATCTG
Source organism: Neoceratodus forsteri (assembly GCA_016271365.2). Classification (NCBI taxonomy): domain Eukaryota; kingdom Metazoa; phylum Chordata; order Ceratodontiformes; family Ceratodontidae; genus Neoceratodus; species Neoceratodus forsteri. Next base: position 1,231,296,840 of record CM057459.1, on the reverse strand, counting down.
GGGGCAATCCCATTAAGAACAGGACGTTTGGTAATAGCTGGTGGTTAACTGAGTCAAATGCTTTTGTGAGGTCAATGAAAACTGACCCCACTGCCGTCCGTTGGTCAAGGGCATCATAGAGTTGGTGGTGTAATCCACCAGTGCAGTGATGGTAGGGTGTTTTTTTACAAAAACCATGCTGCTGGTTGCAGAGTTATTTGTGCCTGTCAAGGAAGTCAGTGAGCTGTTTAGAGACTATTCTCTCGAGTGCTTTGGAGAGGGGTGGGAGAATTGAGATTGGCCTATAGTTGACTGTGCGTGTTTTATCACCTGATTTGATTACTGGTGTAACCAGTGAGGGTTTCCATGCATCAAGGAACACACCCAATCTTAGGGAGACATTAAATATCTTTGTAATCGGGGCTGCTAACTCATCGAGAGTTAAGGCAACCAGCTTCATATCAACTAGGTCACTCCCCTTTCTGGTCTTTCCAAGGACCCTCTTTACATACTTGATGGTCTCGGATCTTGTGACTTGCCTGAAATAGAAAGGCAGCAGCCAAGCCCTTGTGGAGGAGGGTGCGGTATTGCCCTTCAGCTGGTAATTTTGTGGGTTTAGGAACTCTCTAGGTAGCACCCGTGAGAGATCAGAAAACGTAGCATTGAACACGGCAATCAGTAGGGGTTCCTTGATAGACCCTTTGTCGATGGTAAGCAGGTAAGGTGGGGCCCTGGTAGCCCTTCCAGTTAAGGATTTTAGTGTGTTCCAAAACCCTTTAGAGGACCCCCAGCTTTGTTAAGGAGATCCTTGAAATAGTTTGCTTTTGCAGTACAAATGAGCCTAGTACAGGTGTTCCTTGCAGCTTTGTATGCAAATACATCCTGCAACTTTCCTGTGGCCTTAGCCTTTGTGCCAAAGGTTGTCTCTAGCATGCATTTGTTCAAGGAGTGGGGTATTGAGCCAAGGGGTGTGGGTATCTTTTACTTTTTTGGTTTTAAGGGGGGGAGAAGATGTCACAGGCCTGGGTGAAGGAGTTTTGGAAGAACTCTAGGGTAAGGTTGCCATCAGTTGCATGGTCTGGCAGTGACCACTCAATCAGGATCAAATGGTGTTTAAAGGCATTTAGTAGCCCCAGTCTCAGCACATGATTAGTCGTGACCCACGGTGTGTGCTATATGAACTGTTTGTCCGGGTACACATGATTGGCAAGTGGGCACTTAGGCTATCAGGCAGAACCATTCTGATATGTGTTCAGGATTGGAGCAGAGTAGCCAGTCAATGAATGTACTGGTTCTTATTTACTATGGCTTGTGAATGTAATTTCTGATGGAATGGGGTGACATTTAGGCCTCACAACCTCAATGACACACCCTGTCAGCTGTCAGTCTTGGGATGATGGGGGGTCTGGGGGAGGGCAACTCTAAGATTTTTCTATTTCTGTCTTTCTGTGTTTTAACCCTAAAAGATGCATTAACACAGTTTTTTTGCATAGAATATATATATATATATATATATATGCACACACACACACACACACACACACACATATACATACATATATATATATATATATATATATATATATATATATGTATAAATTCATACATATACACATACATACATATATGTCATACAGAGGGTTTAAAGTGAAATTTATTCAAAGAGAGCAAATGTAATATAGAACTTAGCTTGAGACATTTTCCCAATTATACCCCCAAACAGTTAATACATTGCATAAACGTTAAATCCTTCAGTGTTGTAACAGGATTTAAATCATGATAATATCAGTTGTAAGTATAAGTGCCAAATTAAAAAACCAAAAAACAAAACTACTTGTTAAGGGCCTCCAAGAAAATGAGACCATGAGCCTGATATGTACAGATTTCAACACAGTGCCAGTGTATAACAAACATGTACAGAATCAGTCTAAGGAATCTAATAAAAATCATAGGAATAGAACCCCTAGCCCCCCCCCCTTTTTTTCTGGGAAAGATAACTAGTAGGAATGAGATATGTGTACAAGAGTCCTAATTCATCATCATTCACACCAATCTTTGTAATATTTACCCAAAGGAATTAAACCTTTTATGAACCTCCAAATAAATGAGATATGCATCTTAATATGAACAGATTTAAAAATGTGACAGTATGTAATCCACCCACTGACAACTAGTAGAAGGAAGTAAATGTTCACTATATATGAGAAATAAAAGTCCTAGCCACTGTAACATCAATATGTCATCTGCTTCAATAAAAGCCTACCCCAATATCACCACAATAACCATACCCACTATACCCACAAAAATCACCCCAACATCCACATAAAAATTGCCCCATGCCACACTCTCCCACACATACATGTATACACACACACACAAACACACACCAACACACAATAAACACAACACACACAAAACAACTCACACACACAAAACACACCCAACCACACACAAAACACACACAACACAGCCACAACACACACACACACACACACACAACACACAAACCACACACAAACAACACACCACACACACACACACACACACACACACACACAAATAAAGTAAAGTAAATGAATGAATCAATAAAGAAAACCATCCCCCGACATGTTTTTTATCTGTAAAAAGGAAAATGGTCCTTTGTCATTGCCCCAGTCCCCATGCCCCATCCCTACCCACCCACTGAGCACTCAACTCCCGCACCCCTGACCCTATACTTACCTCCTGAGGTTGGCACTGTCATCTTCTCTGGACTGGGACATGTCTGCACGCTTCAAAGCTGAACTGCAAACTGAAGAACCAAAGGTTTACGTGCTATAATGCCATTCAGTGGGGTTTTCAACTTATTTTGATAAATTAGCAATTTTTTGAATTTTGGCCCCACATTTTCAAATTGGGGTTCTTGGGACCCCATCTCATGAAAGCTTTCACTGTCATTTCGTTACTTGGTCCCAAAAGGTGATTTTGAGATCACTGTGAGGAATCACCTTTCAGGACTGATTCACAAAATGTCAGAGGCAATGTTCATGAGAAGGGGTTCCAAAAAGCCCATGTTGCAAAATTGCTGAAAAAATTTAAAAACATTTCTGCATTACAAGCCTTCATTTCTATGTACAATCCTAACTTTGGCAAGTTTTAATATTTTCACTCCACATTTTCAACATTGTCATTTTTGCACACCTCCTTTTTACCAGCACAGCTGTTATTTATCATATCCTGACCCAAATGTGTTTTCACACCTATGGCACAGAATGGTGCAGTTGCTCTGCAAAATCACCTTTCAGGACAAGTGAACAAAATGACACTGGCACTCTTTATGAGGAGGGCTCCCAAAAAAGCCATGTTGAAAATTTGGTGCAACACCTCCAAAAAATGGCCAAGTTACACCTGGGCATTCAATAATTTCTATGCACACCTGTAACTTCGCTCACTTGGCAGCTCATCACAGCCCTATCAGTTCTGGCCAGAACTTGTTAAGAATGGGAATTCCTAACAATGTGCAATTTTAGCAAATATTGCCATAGGTTGAGCATCAGCTTCCAAAAGTGAATATTATTATAACCCTTTAATCTGCAAAACTGTGCAGTTTTGCTCATTTTGTGCAAAGCACTACATACAGTAGTATAGTATATTGTGCTCGGTTCATAAAATTATGCAAAATTACATAAAAATGGTACAGTTTTGTGAAAAGTGGTTCCAAATGTTGTGCAGCACTACTTGTGGTAAACAACACTGAGCAAAGTTCCATTACAGGATCATAATTCATTTTCTCTGCAGACATTACTTAGAACCAGAGTGCCCTCACCTGGCAAATTACTCTACCTAAACCTTTAGGTACTTGCTAATAACTGAAGATCCATTCTTCTCCAACAGAATTAGAACAAATGGGACTTTCTGTCGTTTAGTTTCTATGAGTGTAAATATGCATCTTGCATGGATTCCACTGATTATCTACTTCCTGGAAAATAGAGGCTGAAAAATCAGAAATGCTCAGACTAGATAAGAATGGCATGATGTTAGGGGTTTGTCAGTGCACCTAGCATGGTCCATTATTGGTTTTGCTAATGAGTTCTTACATACAAAAAAGTGTGAACAATAAAATTAATATGGACAATACTAGCAGTGGGTCCTATGCAAGAACATGAGGGAAATTTGTTTATTTATTTCGTTTTTGTTAACTGGGTAAGTGCACTAGACAAATCCTGCCTATTTTCAGGCACGACCCGAGGGGGGGGGATAGAGAGGAATGCCAACTGACCTTGAACCAGATGAAGCTGTTGGTGGTATTTTAGTGAATGAGGGAAATTTGGCCAGGACACCGGGGAAATTCCCCTACTTCCTGCTTCCTGTGAGCAGGGGGGACCCATTTTCTGGTGGGACCAAGATGGCGGAGGAGGAGGATGTCTGCTTGGTGGGAGAGCTGGCCTCTGCTCCCACAGTGTGCAATGTGGAGGCTGACCCTTGAATACTCAAGATATGGATTCTGATATGGAGTTTCACGATGCAGTGGTTCTTTGGGAGGATACAGCAGTTGATTTAAGAAAAAAATTCTCAAAGGACTGGGAGAAAGGAAATGCTTGAAAAGGAATCTTTGGATGCAAGGTTCAAATCCAGCTTGGAACCTGACGACATGGATGCACTTAATACCTGCAATATTGCTCTCCCTGAAACCGAGGTGTTTAAAACTGAGAAAAATACAGGACTGCACTTAAAAGAAAGTCTGTGGAGCATGGTGAGTCTTTGCAACATTTTTTATTATTTCGAAGCCACTACTGAAACAGACAACGGCTTTTACAATCTGCTTTACCCGCTTTAAAATGTACAGCAAAGTGATTCCTCTCGCCACACAATCAGTGTGTTACGGGAGTAAGGGAGAAGCAAACAGTTGAGCACCTATGGACTTTGCTAATTCGCCGCTCAGCCGCTTAGCTCTGAGTTGTTAACCTGCAGCAGGTAGAATCGGGCTTGACAGCTGCAGCGTTGTTCTAATAATAATATGGCTGACTCCGGTTCAGTCGGGAGTCCTGGCAGGGCGAGACCACTTTTATAGCCCAGCAGCTACGTGAAGTTCCTGAAGTAAAATTGACTGTTAGTAAAGCTGCTAACAGTACTATAGAGGTTAGTGAGTGCATTCAGCCCGCTATAGCTCCGACTGCCCTAACAATTGAAAAGCCGAAAACAGAGTCCCCAAAGGAAGTACAACAGACTTTGTCTGCATCAGAGCTAAAGCAGTCTGAGTCTGCATGGTTAGACAAATCAGCTGGATTCGTTTTTAAAAAGCATGGGGCTCAGCATAATGTAGTTTATCAGTCCTCAGCTGTTTCCCAAACTGGAGTTACTGAATTCTTCTTTCCAAAAAAAAAAGAAATACCTCTTATAAAATCTGGTCTACAAACACATAATGTTTCAGAGCTCTGGTCCCCTGATAAAGCACTCAAAGGAGCAGGTTGGAAGCAAAATGCAGCAGGCATATGGAAGCCTGATCCTACTTGGGACTCTGATTATACCTCTCACAGCATTCACCAGATTGAAACTGGACTTACAACAGCAAAAGCTGGAGCAAGATTTGCAGGACAATAAAAACTGTTTAGAGGTAGAAAAACTTCCACTGAGAGCTACATCCCTGGGTCACAGATATCTTTACCTTCCTCATTGAATACAGATTTGGTAACACCCTGCAGGAGCCTATTGCTTCTTCTCACACGCCTCTCCAACGGAATCTGCTCCTCAGAAACCACTTATGTCTGAATTATTTTCTAACACTAAAAAGAAGCAGCACTCGCCGGAATGCAGTTCAGTATTGTATAAATGGGGTTTGGAGGATCGACTAGATAGACACTACGTGGGGAAAACCTTATTAAAAGAGTCCTTGCATTTTACCCCAAAAGATGTGTATGCATTTATTAATATTCTGGAGAGGATAATTTCACATCAGTTTTAGGACACCACATGCATTGACTTATTCTGGGATAGGTACAACCAGGTTAAATTCTCTCTCTATGGACCCCTTCTTAGTGATTCCTTTAACTAAACCCTGATAAAACATGTTACGGTCATGTTTAGAAACGAGGGGTTCATGTGGAAGATATATCATTTTGTTGTCCCTTAGTGTGAAATTTTAAGTGGGCCGGAACCTATCCTAGATTCTGAACAGTTTTGGACGGGAGGATGGAAATACAAAACTAAACTGAGGCAATCTGAGACAGGGGTAGTCCATATTCCCAATTCCTTTCTATTAGGAAAAGACAGAGGGGTTTGTTTTTATAGTGGACAACCCCGGGCTTGCTACAGATGTGGGGCTAAAACACACCTCTCAAGTGTTTGTGACCAACCACGTTGTGACAACTGTGGGGAGGTTGGACACACAACTATGTATTGTCACAATCAGCTCAAATGTGAGCTTTGTGAAGAATCTGGCCACTCTTTTTCGGGTTTGCCCTTGGGCTGCAAAAATAAACATCCTGTATAAATTCAGAGCTTTTAATTCAGCAAGCTCTGCACAATTTCCTCCTAGCTCACAACCCTCTACCTGTTTCTTCTTCTCAAACCAAAGTTCAGACCCTTGGTGTAGTACCCCCATTGACAAATCCTTAGGAATAGCAGACAAGGTGGAACAAACTGTTTTGGTTATGGAAGTCATTAAAAATCAAGTATGGCCCACCTGAGCTTTTGATTTCCTGTGTGTTACTCTGAGGTTTCGTGGAGACTTCTGAGGAAGCATCTAAGGCTTTAAATATTAGGCCTTCACTACCCCAACGCAGATCATCTAGGCATTTGCATCCCAAACCCCCTACTCCTCCCATAGAGACTAGCAACTCTTATGCTGCATTGTTTACTCCTTGGGGAGATACAGAGATGGAATTAGGAGATTCAGACTCCCAAAAATCTTCCACTCGATCTCAGCCAGTGGATAACTATAAAGAAAAGAAAAAAAAAAGAGAAAAATGATAAAGTAGTTCTTTTTTTTATAAAGCTTAATGCAGTGGTCATGGGGCTCTTTGAACACTCATAGTTTGCTTAATATAGTTAAGAGGCAAGCCCTTTTCACTATATAAAAACCAAAATTTATCAGTATGTTTTTACAGGAAACCTGGATGTACTCAGCAGAACAACTCACTACTTTCAAACGGGATTGGGTGGGGCCTTCCTATTGGTCCTTTGAACTGATACAGCAGATGGTATTGGGATTTTATTCAATACTTATTCCTTTAAACTTCATAATTTAGTAGATCTTATTCCAGGAGAGTCTTGATATTAGATGGGAAATGGCATGATATATGCTATCGATTTATTAACATCTACAATCCACAGACAAAAGCTGGTAGAGTTTCTTGTTTAAAAGCTGTTCAACCCTACTTGGTGACATCAGTTAAGGTGCTTTGGGAGGTGACTTTAATTGCACAATTTCTGACTCACCTAATCAGAAGAAAAAGAAAATTTATTGTGATTCTCACATGCTAGCTAATATAGTTAAAATAGCAGGTTTATTTAACTGTATCTCCTTTCCTCTCAAGGGCCAAGGTATTCATTTACAAAAGGGAAATTGTTTTCCCTAGACTACATGTTTGTCTCTCATAATGTACAACTGGATTCCTTTAAGATGATCCCTGTGAATTTTCTGATCATTTATTACTTTCTTGTAGTTCATTATCTACAGGTTCCCTGAACGTAGGCAGCTCAGGTGGAAACTGAATAACACTATGTTAGATATACCATATATACAGTCCGGGTGAAACATATTCTAGCAGCCAGGTTGTCAGTGGCTTTTTTTATGAGGATTTAGGAGATTGGTGGTTAACAACTAAGTTCGAATTATGTAATTGGTTTAAAGGCAAGGGGCAAAACAAAAATTTTAAGTTTTTGAGATATTTGTCCCTTAGGCAACAACTGCAGAAACTTATGACAATTGCATATGTCTCTCACTTAGACTATTCAGACCAAATTAGTAAAATAAAGGAGGAAATGAGGAATTTCCAATATGATAGAGCAAAAACCCTACAGGCTATTTTTCTAATAGCATAAAAATCCCCATTGGGGACCTTTTGAAACCTGTAAAATCTGAAGGCTTCTTCTAATATTGATTCTTTGCAAAAACCTGATGGCTCTTTGGCCACCACGGTTGCTCAGCTCAGAGAAACAATTATTGGGCATTTTCGAACTCTAGACCCCCCTCTTATTACAGAGGCAGAAATGCTTTCATATCTTAAAACATCTAAGCCCCCAGGTTAGCAGAAATCTCAACATTATTGGATCCAATTACACAAGAAGAAATAATAAAAGTAATTAGGAATTTGAAATTAAACATTTCACCGGGTAAGGATGGCCTTTCAATAATCTGTATAAAGTTTTTCAAAGGAATTGAGTCAATGCTTGTATATTTTATTCCAGTATTTTATGGAAACTGCTGTTTTCTTTCCTCTTTTCTGAGGATTGCTGATTTACTTATTCAAATCTGGAGACAGACAAAATATTAAAATTGGTGACCAATTACCCTCTTAAATTCAGATTATAAAATCTTCACCAGTATTTTGAATAATCGGTTAAAAATTACGCCAGATGGGTAATTTCTCCTTACCAGTTTAGTGGGATACCTAATAGGCAAATTCAGACAGCCTTAATGATCATACGAGAGTTATTGAACATCTTTCTGAAGTGGAGTCACGAATTGTATGATGGTCGCTGATTTGAAAAGGCTTTTGATAGGGTATTTGCCTTTTATTTCTAACATTAATACATTATGGAGTTCCATTGCACATTGTTAATATAATTAAAAAATTATATGAACATAATATTGTGTTCCCCTTCGTGCAAGGTCAGATGGCAAAATGTTTTCAGTTACATACTGGAGTTCGTCAAGGTTGCCCTCTTAGCCCCCTACTCTATATCTTTTCTTTGGATCCCTACTACAAAATTAACTACTGTTCCATTGTGGCCAGGTATTTCTGATGGATGCAGTTAAGGACAAACATCTTCTGGCACAGGCCTATGCAGATGATTTGATTGTATATTTCGAGATCATTCATATGTGCACATTTTTTGACCGTATTTGAGGCTTTTTCGAAAGTTTCAATGCAAAATAAATGTGCACAAAACAAAGGTTTATTTATCGGAGCAACAGGTCATAAGGAAGCGGTGCAGGGTGGTATCCATTTTCCAGAACTCCCTAAAGTTTTGGGCATACATTTTGGCCCCCAGAACATACCAGTTGTAAATTGGGATATAGCCCTACAAACAGTGGAGAATAAAGTCAATAGATGGAAAAGTGGAAATTGTCCAAACTGAAACGCATACATGTTATCAAACAGTTTCTTTTACCATGTGTTCAGTATGTAGCTATGATTTTTCCGCTCCCAGTGCATCTAGAAACTAAACTGTATGGTTTATTCTTTCAAATGGTTTGGGGTAATAGATTAAACCCCATTAAAAGAAGCTATACATATTTAAGTAAAAAACAAGGAGGTCTTGGGATGGTGGATCCAGTGATTTTTGTTCACTCTTTATTCATTATGTGTTCAGTGAAAAGTGGCTTACGATTAGAAGCAGGGAGTGGGGATAAATGGATTTCCAGATCATTGGACAAATACTTTAGGAATTGGCTTTTTTGGCTCCAAAAATAAATCCTCACATTTATATTCCACAGTATTTTAGACCAGCTGCACAAAAATTATATAAATGGAAAATAGAGAAAGAGACAATTCTGAGTAATAGCATGAAAGAATTTTATCAGGTGGTAATGGCAAATTTACTTCCTTTAGAGCCATGTTTTAAGAATTGCCCTTCTTCTTTGAATCCTAAAGTATTGGCCCAACTTAACTGTCGAGATTGCCTCAAATGCAATGGGAAACACAGTGGCTAATATTCTATGGCGCTTAAAATGTTAGGTAATGCCAAGTACAAAGCCATTGAAGAAAGGAAGTGTCTACTTGGATTGTATAAATACTGAGGAATCGATGGAGCATTTTCTTTACACTGTTCCTATGCAAAGGGTTTGTGGTTTATTTAGTGCACTTTGGGGTTTTAAGTGGCTGAATTTTCTTACATATCAAATCTTGGTTTTAGGGTTTATCCAGAGACTCTTTCTGATTTTCATGAAGAAACACTGTCATTATTTTTGGATGTTTACGTTATTATTTATGGCAGGCAAGGTGTCAGTGGGTAATATATCAAAGAAAATGCCTTATTTTTGTTTTAGCATTTTGGTTTCACAGGAACTCTCGGATTTACGCTCAGGATGCTCGAAGGACAGTACAGACTCAGTTACTAAAAATGTGGAAAGGGTTTTTCATTTTATTAAGTTCAAATAATGTATAAAAATAATCTGATAATTACTCTGATTATTGTATAAGTTTGTTAGATTAAGTTTTTGGCTCTTACTTTGTATAATTGATTACACTGAGTTGTTCTAATTATGTTTAATAATACAATAAAAATTCCCCTTCTCTTTTCAATAAGTGCCATGGGATCTTTAAGATCCACCTGAACTACCACCAATCCAGGCAGATGGGACCTCGGTTTAACATCTAATCTGAAAGACGGCACCTCAGAAGTGCAGCACCCCTCTCATGCTGCACTACAGTGTCAGTACTGGGATATTAACCCAAGTGCCAGATATGGGAACTGAACCCACAGCCCTCTGATCTCCCGGCCTCAGAGGCAAGTGGGCTACCTACTGAGCAACTGACACTGCAATACAATTGAAATACAATGCAAAACAGTGTAGGCACAGTGCACAGGTATGTGGCATGCAGGAGCCCAATGTTATGTGACATGCACAAATGGCCATGCATGCAGGGGGATTGCCAAGTGATGGTGCACAGTGAAACACATCATCAAAGGGAGTGGAGCCAAAATATGAGGCAACACCCCTTGACCCCATCATAAAGGGAGATGGCACACCCCCTGCACAGCGAAATGGCTGTGAATGCAGTGTGTGCTTGTCACAACGTGTAAGAAGCAATGGCAGACCAGGAAGGTGATGCGGAAGGGGGACTACTGTGAGAAGCAGCTGCTGAGCATGGAACTAGGGGAGGACATGGGCGTGGTCATGGTGGCAGACATGGCAGTGGTCTCTCAAGAGCGACTAACTTCAGTGGTGCACAGGTGGCCTCCATGGTACTCAACATAAGGCAACACTACAGCTGCCTATACAGTGCCCAGGCACTGAACACACCCACTGAGGTCAAGACAAGAATCTAGCTAGACATCCAGGCCTCCATGAATGCCAAAGGGTCCAAGGCATGGACACTGACCACAGCTAAGCACATGTGGTGGAACATATGGGTGGTAGTGAAGCCAAAACTCGCTGCTGGTAACAGGGCATGACTTGGCACAGGTGGATGATTGCCAGCCACTGACAGCCAGCTAACACCACTGGAGTGTTTCATCACTGAGATGTTGACAGATGTCACCATCCATGGTGAGGTGGAGGAGGTGGACATCATGGCAGGTAAGGGCAGTAGCCATGCAAAGCACAATGCATTGCCAAGATGTACAGTACATGACCACACTAACACACTGCACTGTACTCACATGCAGCGCAGGACAGTCCTAGAGAGGCACTTCACCAAACAGGGACACACCGGCCTCAAGAAGGCCCCCCACCCAGCATACTGCAGTGACCACCACCCAGAAACACACAGGTAGGTATGCACAGGCCAGGGGGAACCAGCACCTGGGAATGCCTGTGAGGGGCACACAGCAAGTTAACATGCTCTTTATGTCTCAACAGGTGCTGATGCAGGGACTGAGACTTTGGTGGAGCTGAGGAGTGAGGAGGACAGCCCTGCAGTGCCACGGGAGGATTTCAACATGATGTGTAACAATGCAGGTGCTACCTGGAGAATGGCTGATCAGCACACATAGGGCATATGTGCCAGGGTACCGGCAACAGCAGCATTGTCCATGGTGGCTGCAACATGCAGCAGTGGTAGGTATGGGACAGTCCCAGAAGGACACGCCCCTCCGCAGGCCAGTACATGTGCATAGTGATGACAGTGGCAATGAGGGGCTGTTAAACACATGTGGTCCATGATGCCATGCATCCAGTGCACAGACATACATGGAGGGGCAGTACCACCAAGTGCATCAGCTTGAGCGTGGCCGCCTGGCAGAGCAATGCTGCTGCATAGCGAGACCAAGGTGTCACGCCACATACACAGAGCCAAAATGTGCTGCACAGTGGCCCTGGAAGGCATACAGGAGCACATACGGTGACCACTTGTGCATGAGGGACAGGCACCAGAACACCCATCCACCAGCACAGACACAGGCACACAGTGGTCACCACCCACACCATGCCTGACCCAGCACAGCAACCCTCAGGCACACACACCCTGCCAAACACCAAGTACGCACCTCAGGGACATGGCACCAAGCTGAGTGCTCACACAGCATCACCCTCACTGGCACACGAGGACAGTGCTGATGCTGATAATACAGTGTACAATGGGAACCCTGAGTGGCTGGACGATGCCACACCCACCACAGTGGGACATGATCAGCCCACAAGTGGATACAGGCACCGGCATGGCCCAGGAACACAGCCCCCTGCTTGGTGGCTAGAAAGCAGAATGTTGGCATGGCTATCGGGCAAGCCCAACACTAACTAGACCATCAGCCATGAACCACAATGCACAGTCACAAGTCCACCTGCACAAGCACACACACACACACACACGCCATGTACCAGCCACACTAGTGCCACAGTTGCACGGTACCTGTACATGCCCACCTGTCCAGCATACACACAGACGTCATGCCCCACATCTCACCCACCAGCCCTCACCATGTTGCACTCAGGTGTCTGTGCCATCATCATGCACAGCCCCCCACACACAATGCACCATGGTCTAAGAGGTTTGGTCACAGCTGCATTGGACAGCTGTGGCACAGGCACATGCCAGGCATGGCATAGGCCATGTGGTAGGCACATACCTAGTGGAGGAATGTGCCATCCAAGAGTGCCTGGTGGGCCACATGCCCACCAGCAATCCCTGACACACAGGCAGGCACCTCATCATCATCCCTATTGCCCCACAGGGCTTTGTATGGGAGCCCTGCCAGTGGCACATTGGAATGCATCATGATGTTGTGCAACATGGCACAAACCATGAACACATGGTATGCCTTGGCCAGGGACAGCATGAAGCTGCCCCCAGTGTGGTCCAGGCAACAGAAATGCATCTTCAGCTGCCCGATGGTCCACTCCATGACTGCCCTTGTTTGTCTGTGTGCAGTGTTGTAAACCTCCTTCACTGGGCTGGCTGGTACATAGATCGGTTTCATCAGGTTGGTTTGCAGTGGGTAGCCACCGTCACCTGCATGGTTGGGGACACACATGTCAGTGGTACTGAAGTTGTACATTTGGGGGTATGTGTGCCACCGCAGTGGTGTGATACTCATCAAGTAGCCACCCACCCAGCCGTCTGGCACACAGCAGCACCCCGATGCCTGAGACAGCTAGAATGTAAGAGTCATGTTTAGATCCTGGGTACTTAGCGCACACATCTGTGATGATTCCATTTTCGCTACAGACACCTGGCCATTTATAATCTGGTAACCCTTGCAGTTCTGATATGCCTCCTCATGCGCAGCCAGTGTGAGTACTGCAATGTGTATAACATTGATGGCATCACACACATTCAGCATGCTGTGCATGGCATAGAATGCCTCCTTGGTCACCCAGACCTTTGCTGCCGTGGCTGGGAAGGCAATGTGCTCCCCAACATGGCTGAGGAGGGCGTCCATCAACTGAGCTATCGCCCTGGACATGGATGACTGGGACACACCCACAGTGTCACCTGTCACCCTCTGGAAGGATCCTGTGGCATAGTAGCCCAGGGCACACAGCAGCAGTGTCTCCTCAGACATGGCATATGACAACTGTGTCTGGTGTGTGATTGTGCATGGATGCTGTCGCACAGTTGCATGATTGTGTGCTATGGTAGCTGGACCCTTTCGATGCAGTGCCTGTCATGCCATGTTGCAGCATCGATCCAGCTGTGGAACACCTGGGGCCACAGGCCACACTGTCACAACCATTCTGCTAGCTCAGCTATCAGGTGGACTTGCATCAATACCCAGGGCACATTCTGATACACAGGCTATGCTTCCAGTGACCTGTGTACCATGCACAGTTGTTCCCTTTGTACCACCACTGTGTAGCATGTTTGCCTTTAAGTGGGTGTGGCCATGTGGGGCAGTGGCTCACCTCACGAATGCACACTGTACAGGAGAGCAGTGGTACAATCATGGTGGGATGCATGCTCGATCATAAAGCCATGTTCCCTTGACACCTGTTCCATGTGTAGGAGATGGACTACACTGACAACTGGGGGCATGCTAACCTATGAGCCATCCAGTGCTTTGGCATGGTGAGGGTGAGCTGCATGGTGCACAGAGCTGCAGGTCTTTGTTTGTGTCCTGGGGTGGCCCACCATGCTATGCTGGCTGATGTTGTATGGTTATATTCGACAGGACCACCAAGGGTTGCCATCCAGGATTGAACTCACCCTGCAGGCCTAGTCAGATGGGGCGAAGGTCTATGTGTCATCCAGGGTGTCCTGGAGGATGCGTTTCAGGCAGGTTCTGCTAGACTATCTGTTCCTCAAGGGGGCAGGGCCAGACCTGTTCTATGAGGACTATGCCTACAGGACATGGGAGATCTGTGTCCTATCACCGGTGAGTAGCCTGTACTTTGGGTGGGGGGGACGTGTACCGGCCATGCACACTGATTACTTTTCCCTTATCTTGCAGCACTACAAGGGACCAGTTTGGAGGATGATGCTCTGCCATACTGGATGCCATACGCTGGTGGAAGGGCAGGCTGGGACTGATGAGGATGAGGAGGCTGAGGATGGCAACATGGCTGATGGCCATGCTTCAGAACCATGCACTGCACAACAGACATGGCCCGGGACAGGCCTGTCAGGGCCACAATAGACTGTGCACATTGTGCTTGGACTGTGAGGGACTGTGCCTGGCATGTTAGGGGTGTGTGGGGCTGGGGTGGGCATTTGGGGGGTCCTGTGTCTGTGCTGTGGGGATGTCTGATGGTTTCCTTGTGTGTTTGCTCTTATGCATTTTGATTAAACTCTTTTCCTGACTGCACTAGCGTGTTCACTGTCTCCGTTGGTTTGGGTGTTGCATGACACTGGAATCAGTGGAGTGGTGTGGCAACTGCTGTTTGGGGAGCGACCCATATACGATTGTCCACTGGGCTGCTTCTCTGCACAGTGGCATGGCTGGCTATGACTGTGATTGTGGTCCCATGTTGTGCACATGCCTCTGGGCCATGGTGACGCCCTTAAGCCAGCAAGTGTATGGCCAGCATGTGTGTGGTGCCATGGCACATGGGAATGTCATGTGCAGCCACTGATGCAGTGCTGCTGCCTTATGCATGCCACTGTGGCACCGTATTGCAGGCCAGTGCCTTGCATGCATGCGTGCCACCGGTGGCCACTGCCCCATTGTGGCTGTGGGGTACATGGCCCTGTCTTGCACATTGCCTGCTGACACCTCTATGCCACTGTTTGGGTGGGTTGGGGTGCTTGAGCACCACTACGCCACCTTGGCCATGGCCTAATCTATGCTGTTCAGCCTACGTGGTGTTCCATCGTAGTTTGTGTTGTATATACGCATAGCCATTGCTTATGCTACATCTTATACAGCCATGCCCCTGCATCCCTGTGATGCGGTGTGTTTGTAGTGCTTTCCACATGATGGCTAAGTACATGCTGTGTGGCCTTCATGCATGCCCCATTCATGTGGCATGCATGGTTGTGTGAGGTGGTGCCGTACGTGCTTACCCTACGCATGCCTGTGCACACCGCATAGCATTAGTGCAAAGGGCCCATAGATAGTAGTTAAGGTTGGAAGGGACTCTAGGCTCCTTGTTCACCTCCCCTGCCTCAAAGCAGTTGTGAAGTAAGTGTGCTGTTCAAATATGTAACAGTCTGTAGGACTTACCCACTGTACTACTGCACTACCTAGCAAACCAGGTAATTCTCTAGGTAAGCCAAATTTTTTCCAGGCTCATGTTAAGGGCCTTTACTGTATTCATGTCCACTGCCAAATGTAGATGGGACAAATACCTGGGCCTAATAAATAAATTATAAAAAGGGAGGGGAGAGGAATGAGGGGGTCTGAAGCCACTAGGGCTCTCACATTCCACATTATATAAGTACCTATGGGCAGACACAGTGGCCATAGTGTCTTTTCCTGCAGACAAATTCTATTTCCATGTTTCCATTAGTAGGTTGTTCTGTATGTTTACCATCCTCTGAGAGAAATAATGCCGCTTCATGTTATTCCTGAGCATCAGGGCATGTTCCCACATCCTGCTGGAGGACACCAGATCAAACAACTCTAATTATCCAGTCCTTATGGATACCCTGACGTACATGGAAGGCTGAGAGCATGCCCCCTCCCAGTCTGCTTTTCTGCAGGGTGAACATATTAAAGGCCTCCAGCCTCTCCTCATGGCTTTCTGTTCAGCCTCACTAATCTTCTCTGTTCTCTATCCACTTGATAATATTTTAGCCCTTTTGTCTTATTTCAGAAGGGTACCAAAAACTTTAGAAACAAAAAAGGCACCAAAACAGAATGATTCTTAACTCCCCATCAATGATGCTGTGCTTCAGTTCAGCAATAGGCCTTTCTCTGTAGCCTGAGCACCCCATGCAGCTGTGCTTCCACTGAGACTTAGATGTATGGCACACTCAATGTGGGGAGTTTAATGGGTGAAGTTTTTTAAATTATCCTCCGGCCCTGACTGGATGATTGCATGACTCATTGTCTCATGCAGCTTAGTTCTCATTTCATAGACCTTGAAATCTCTATGCTGGTCCATGGTAGTCAACTAGTTATTTACTGTAGGACAATAGTTCTTAGACTTTGTCACATGAGCCTCCCCAAATCCATGGAAAAGATTTTGAGCCTCCCCCAAAAACTGAAATAATCTTGGGTCTCCCCAAAGAAAAATAATATACTGTACTTCGTGCAGTACACCATGAATAAATTGAAACCCCTTTGAATGCTTGGCTCACATTCAGTTCTTTGTCTTATACTGATGTAGGACCTTTGAAAAAGAGCTCCTGTGCTCAAAGGTGTTATCTGAATAAAAAATAAACAAATATTATTATTCAGCTTATTGTAATACTCCCCCACACACACACATACAGGCCAGCCTGCTCTCTCCGCTAATTTCATTCTTGAACCATTGTTTCCCCTTACTGCAATATCTTCATGGGTCAGACTACTTTCTCTGTTTCCTCGCTATATGAAATTACCTTCCTACATACTTTGCCTCTCCCCCTTCTTCCCTGCTCCTAAGCAACTTCTCTGGGATTACTTTGCTCCTACCTGCTATTGATCTTAGCACTTCTGTGCTCAACCCTGTATTTGGGCTGTTCCTCCATCAGTCTACAAATTGATCAATTACCACCACTCATTGTTAGTTTACTTTTCATATTTGTTTGGGCTATTGTTCATTGTGTATTTCTTGATTGTTTTGCAGTTACCTTTTGAAATGTATTCACTCCCTACCCTTTCCCAGCTTCACCTGAAATGAGCCTTGGCTCATTCACCTTCCTTTGTCACCTATTAGTAAATAAATACATAAAATTCACATACTATTATCCTCTTTCAGTTTGCTTCATCTCCTCACACAAAGTACATAAAACCCAAAATTTAAATACAGTACTTTTTCAGACTTGCTTGAGCCTCCCTTGGAACAGGTTGGGGCCTCCCCAGGGAGGCTGGCCTCTCCATTTGAGAACCCCTGCTGTTGGAGTATGTAGATGTGTTTGTGTGAAGAATGTTTTAAGAGAGGTCTACAGCCCTAATGGAGCCTGATCCCCATTTTTCTTCACCTGTTATTTTTGTCCTCATCTTGCTGTCTTTACTGCTTCAGACTTCTTTTTCCACTGGTAAAGTCTTTAGATTTTTAACCTTGGCCAGTGCATAGATTGTATTTGGATATTATGCACATTTCTTTGTTTTTCTGCCTCCGTCCAGTTGCAAGCCCTCCAGATTAGCATGATGTCAGCAGCTGGAACTGACAAAATAGAAACAGTCTGGATTTGATATGAATGAGCTCAACGGCCCATCTCTAACCTGTTGCTGATTGAATCTGAACAGTTCCTTGCATCAGATATTAGGAGCATAGAGCTAGAATTAGGCTTTAAGGGTTATTGTGCACCCCTAGAAATTCTAGCCTAGATACACTCATGAAACATTATATTGCTCCTTGTCTCTCTTATCTACCAGAAAAAGAGAGACAGTAAATTTGGACTTTAATAGCCAGAAGGGAATTCATTTCAGATAAGCCTCTCTCCCACAAAGAGTCTGTAGGCAATGACCTAATTTTGCAGTTTGATTTATCCAGCCCTAAAATTTCATTTTTGTTTGTTTGGGCAGTTTTTGCTTTTTTATTTGGTCAAATACATTTACTGGCATTGGACTTTCTGGATTCTTGAAGCTAACATTCCAAGTACTATAAATACATTCCTGTTTCCCATTTTTTTCTACCACAAAGCATTTATCAGAGAACTGGAGATAATGTGTCTGCTTTAACAAAAATATGAACTTCCCTTTAAGAAACATAATCCTATTAAACTGTTTGTAAATGAGGCATACAGCAGGAGGCATGACTCAAGGCAATATTGCTGAGTCAATAAGCTAGCAATAAATTCCAAAACTATTATTACTTTACAGATCAGGAATAAACTGCTATAAAGAAAAAAAAAGATTGCATCTGAAGGTGCAGAATACTAATTCAATATCATGTGATGCCATCATTTATTATCTTTCAAAGCACTCTAAAGGCAAGAAAGATTATGGAGTTAATAGAATGTGTACTGAATAGGCATGGGTAAAGTCTGCAAACTACACATCACACATAGTAATCATCTTGGTGAGGTAAGAAAATTTACTGGAGGCTGAAAACTGCATGCAAAAGCTATGCAATGTTTACCTTCATGAAGCGACAACTCTATTTCACCAGTGAAGTGGGCTATGGGGAGCATTTTGACTGTTTAAAATTAAAAAAAGTGAAACACTACCCCATCCTCGTAATACCCCTC
The DNA here is from genome assembly GCA_016271365.2 of Neoceratodus forsteri. NCBI lineage: Eukaryota > Metazoa > Chordata > Ceratodontiformes > Ceratodontidae > Neoceratodus > Neoceratodus forsteri. The sequence continues at coordinate 1,231,277,779 of CM057459.1, read as the reverse complement.
CATGGTTCCTATAATCAAAAAATATCCTCCTCCCCAACCCACATAGCATTCCATTTCCCTCCCTTTCACCCTCACCATAATCCTAGTAATATAGAACAATGCTCCCTTTCACCTAAATCCCAAAGCAGCAAAACTACTTCCATGGTCCCAACAATAAAAAATAACCCCCTCCCCCATGCACTTAGCACCCACACTCCCCTTTCAGGTGAGATGGCTTAGAAAACTAAATGAATTACTTCTAAAAGGTGGTAAATGGTGATTTCTTCAACACCTTGGCTGGCTACTATCTGCATGAATTGGGGTGAAAGCACTTTCAAATACTATGAGCATGCTTTCACTCTCATTCATTCAGATGTCAGCCAGCTGTGGTAGTATGAAGAAATGTATTCTTAGGGCTACAGTGGGCTATGTTGAAAATGTGGTGTAAAAATATTAAAAAACAACAAAGTTAGGAACCTACATTGAATTTGCAAATGCAAGCTCGTAATTTTGGTAAGTTTCAAAATTTTTACCCCAAATTTACAACATAGCCATATCTTTGCAGCAAAAATGTTGTTGTTTTTTTTTTTTACACCCTGAAAGGTGATTTTATTGTCCCTGTATTAAATCACCTTTAGGCCAGGAGTGAAACAGTTTCTCTGCCCGTCTTCATGAAGCAAGGACAAAACAAAGCTATGTGGAAAATTTGGTGTAAAAATATTACGAAACAACAAATTTATAAGCCTACTTTCCATTTTGCTATCGCAGACTTGTAACTTTGGTAATTTTTAATATTTTTACCCCAAATTCCTCAAATGCAGCCCCATCAACTCTGGCCAGAGTTTGTTTTAATGGCCACAATTATTGAAGGGTGCAACATATTTTATTTCTGTAATACCACTTCCTTTGTGACCATATAGAGATTGTCACTTAACTCCAAATATTGATGGAGGAATGGCCTGTTGAAGTTCCAGTGTTATCCAATGGGAATTGTTATGTTTTATTACTTGCTTTTTTTAATGGCCACAATTATTTAAGGGTGTAGCATGTGTTATTCTTGTAGTACCCCTTGAGACCTTTGTGGCCATATAGAGATTTCTACTTAACTCCAAATACTGATGAAGGTATGACCTGTTGACGTTCCAGTGTTATCCTATGGGAATCTTCATGTTTTATTACTTGCGTTTTTAATGGCCACATTTATTTAAGGTGCAACATATGTTATTCCTGTAGTACTCCTTGAGATCTTTGTGGCCATATAGAGATTGTCACAGAACTCCAAATATTGATGGAGTGATGTCCTGTTGAAATTCCAGTGTTATCCTAGGGGGATTGTTATGATTTGTTACTTGCTTTTTAAATGGCCACAATTATTTAAGGGTGCAGCATATGCTATTCTTGTAGTGGCCCCTGAGTCCTTTGTGACCATATAGAGACTGTCACTTAACTCCAAATATTGATGGAGTTATGACCTGTTGAATTTGCAGTGTTATCCTAGGGAATCGTTATGTTTTATTACTTGATTTTTACAACTGTGGGCAGAACCTACAGCCATTTTGGGATCTGTCTGTTGCTCCTAAAATGGCCAATCACTGAACCTTCCATTGGACTTTTGAAAGTATCCTTCTGAAATTCCAATGGAGCTTGTAACACTCCACCATGATCAGCCACTACGGAGTAACAACCGCACTATTTCAGCTGTTACTTCCATGTTACTACTATGCATGCGTGCCTAACATGCATGTGCAGTTCTCCTGGTGCTGCCATCTTGTGAATGGAAAAAGCCATTCATGCCAACTATGCATGCGCAAATGCCGTGCATGCACTGTTGCTTTACCTCTGCCATCTTGCGGATGGCACTCCTACTGCACCTTCCCAGTGCTGCTGTCTTCCCTGCTTCCTCCATACCTTCCCAGCACCCATGGGTAATAAAAGCATCACTCTCCCTCCCACTGCTGCTGTTCTCCCTGATCCCTCCATTTCCTGTCCACATGTTGACATTGGGGTGTCCATTCTCTATGTCAGCATCATGTAACCTACCAAACTCATGTGGCACACTGGGAGCCCACCCCAGAGTGCCCAAAGTTATGTTTTTAATTTTTTTCTCCTGTGCTGACATAGGGGTATCCAATCCCAATTTCAAATTAGTAGCTCATTCCCTTCTTATTGAGACATTTGAGTCCATTGGGGTGGGGACTCCAGTATTGGGATGGGTATCTAATTATCTCTCAAATAGGTTCCAGATGGTAAAGATTGGAGGTTGTGTATCTGGGCAGGCACTAGTCAAGTGTGGAGTCCCACAGGGCTCCATACTGGAACCAATTTTATTTTCTACTTTTTTTATTCTGTTACAACAGTTATCAATAATGCACACCTTATTATGTATGCAGATGATGCTGTTGTTTATTGTTAGGGGGCATTACTGTCTAACCTTACTATAACATTGACCAAGGAACTTAATGCCATGGAAGAATGGTTGACAAACAATAACTTGGTGTTGAACAAACAAAAAACCAAAACCACATTATTTGACACCCCAGTTAAGCTGAAAGAAATTAGTAATGACTTCCGAATTGGATCACTGGATGGCACTGTTTATGAAAATGTTTAAAACATTAAATATCTGGAGTCATTTTAAACCCTACATTAGCTTATGACACACACATACAGGCAATTACAGCCAAAATACATTCTTTCAATGTTTGTGGAATACCAATGGGGTATATAGTGCTTGTGTAACTTGTAGTATTTTTATGGCTTAACTCTATTCCCACCCTTGAGTAGTAGATATGTAGGCAGGAATGTGTAGGGAATAGAAGACCCAGGAACAAGGGTGAGAAGTGCACCGGGGAAGGAGAAGGAGGGAAAGGTGGTGGACAAAAAATGCTACCTAAGCAAGGCAGGTGCATTAGTGTAGGGATTAAGTAGAAGTTGTGAGAGGAGGTATTCCCCATGCTGAACCACAGGCTAGTCCTCCCATTCAGTGTTTGTAGAATAGCAATGGGGCATATAGTGCTTGTGTAACTTGCAGTATTTTTGTGGCTTAACTCTATTCCCACCCTTGAGTAGTAGCTATGTAGGTAAGAATTTGTAGGGACTAGAAGGCCCAAAAAGATACTTCCTCCAGCTTATGGAGAGTATGACCTCCTGGCACTCAGAAGAGGAAAACCCTCCAGGTGGAGGAAACCTCTGAGGACCCATGGCTGGTGGTCTGCCCATCCTCTTGGCATACTAAAGGGAGAAGGAGCTAGGTTCTAGTAACCATAGTTAATGTGAGGAAGGTGAGCTTCTTGGAGAACTGTTGTTCCATCCTCAATCTATGGACAATGCAGATTGGACTTTGATCCTGAGGTTGAAGAGCTGGTCCTTTCTGAACAGCAGTAGAATCCTGTGTGTGAAGCAGATCCAGTTGAAGAAGGGCAAATGACATCCATATTTCTGAGGTGATGAAGGATGCTTGTCCCAAGGGGTTGCGTGGGCATAATGAGCAAAGAGAGCATGAATTGATCGATAAGTTACTAGGCAGTGAACGGTGGACATGCTATGATATGAGATGTCATGGGTGAATAATCCAACTTGTGTAAGTTTTGACTTTCAAGGTAATGTCTGGAGGCAGAGGATTTAGCAGTGAGCAATGAGTCGCTAAGTAAGCATCCATGAGGTCGAAAATGAGTAGAAGAGAGTCTTTGAATGCTTGATGGGAGTAATATCATAGGTGATTAGTAAGCAAATGGAGGACGATTTGCAGATGCAGGCTAGACAGTGGCCAAATATATAGAAAGAGTGATTTGAAGTTCTGTATATGGAATTGGATGACTTATTTGAGCATGATATCATAACTATACTTGTAAATACTCTGCTGGTAGACTGGCTGAAGTAAATACAGGTATTTCTGTGGCATGATTATCCATGAGATGCGCTAAGGTGCCTCTATGATTGGTTAGGTTTACTGTTAATCCAATGCAGAATACTTGAGAGCAGCTTGGAGGTAGATATGTCTGTAGGCTGGATTAGTTCTGAAGTCAAGTGGCGTGAATGCCAGAGGATCTCAGTGCTATGGCTGGCTTAGACCAATTGGGGGGAGGGCTAGACTGAGACAGTGAATTTACCTTAACTGTTGTGTATTTCTGGATAGAAATTTGGAGGAGCTTGTTCACAGTGATAGTCTTTATTGGAGAGATTAATAGAGATAATTCATGAAGAATAGCTGGAGGATCCACTAGAAGGGTGCTAACTTGACTGAAGGTAATGGATGAGTAAATGCAGATGATTGTATGAGGTATGGTGATGTCCAGGAGCCAGAAAATGGTGGTTCAGATAGATTGACATTAATAAGCAGCTAGGCACTGGAAATCCAATGATGAATGTTCTGGAAGGCAGCTTGAAGGTTGTAGGACAAGCAAAATCTTTTGAGGAAATAGGAGTCGAGTAACAGTCAATGAAGTCGGTGATGGTAGTAGAGGCTGCAGAAGGTGACTGGATAATTTCCAAAGTGGCATGTGGTATCCTGTAAGTCCTGGTATCTGAAGCAGTAATACTGGGGTTTAAGTCAGAGCATGACAGAAGAATTCAAGTCCTTTCCATGCAGGTGGATATCCTGTGAGGCAAGGTAGATGGGGAAGTTCACAGAGACTGAATAGATGAGGTTCATAGGGAGTATCCAATAGAAAGAAATGGGAATTTTTCTAGTGTCCAGTCGAATTAAATCTTGAAATGACGGAGGGGAACTGATCAAGCAGTATAGAAAACTCCAAGGTAGCGTAAGACTTTCTGAGGCATGTTATCCAAAGGATGAGTGTTAGAAGTAGTGCCCTCAAGTGAAAAGTACAGTGATCTATCTAGTAGCAGTTGGGAGCTGTTAGAATTGCCAGAATAGGAGTATGAGATGGATAGACTGTTGTAGTAGTTGACTGGGTAGGAATACTGGCCAGATATGGTAGGATGCCAAAAAGAGCCACAACAAACAGGATGAAGCCCTGAGCCAGCCAGGTGGAGACAAAAAAGTTGCTATCTGGAGACAAAAGGAAAGTCCAGAATTAATCCAGATGGACTGAAGGACTGATCCAGGAAGGTGCTGGGCAGGTGAAGTCAGAGGACTTACAATGTGGGAAGGAGCAGGACCAGGTCAGCTTTACAGTGAACTGCAGCAGAATTTGGAAGGCTGAAACAAGTCATGAGAAGATGATCCATGGAAGACCAATGGGTGAAGCCATGCACCAGGAGCAAGTGGGTGAGGTACATCAGTCCTACCTGTGACAAAGGCTTGATATGATGAATGGAAAGGACAGAAGGTGCTGGACTAAAGAAGGAGGGAGTGTCCACATCTGAAAGAAAAATGAACTTATGCAGCAACTGGAAGGGGAGACCTGCTGCAAGGAAGTCCCAGAAGCAGTCAAATCAGAGTGAGAGAGATACTGGACCAGCTGGAAAGATCCAAATTATGAGAGTCAGGAGGCCAAGGTGTTCGAGTATGATAGCCCAGGGATGAGTGGTATGGCTAGAGGTGAGGAAGGATGAAAGTCAGCCAGAGTAAAGGGGTCCCAAGGCTGGAGGCAAATGGCAATAAGGTTGGATATGGAGATTGCAACAGGAGGGACCTACAGTGTGGACATGGGTTCCTAGCCAAGGTAGGTGAGGTGAGATGACAGACAGGATGCTCCAGATAATGGTTGTGGATGAAGGCATAATAGGCACGTGCTCAAGTCCAGGAGGGAGCAGCAAGTGACGGTCCAGTGGAGAGCAAGTAAGAACAAAATGGTTGATTGTAGGAATGAGCTTCTAGGCCAGGTAAATGATGTGATGGAATGAGCCTTCAATACCACCCTGCAGAGGTAGGAGGTTGGACGTCAATGAAGTTCTGGAGGTCCTTTGCATATTGGAAGCAGCAACCGAGCAAAAGACAAAGGATATGATAACCCAGTTGATCCAGAGATGGGCTATCACTCTGATCTTAATGAGATGACTTGCAGTCAATGTTGATGGGCACAGCTGAGTATGGCAGGTAGGTAGAGTAGCATGGTCCTGTTCCTGAAGGAAAGCAGTGAACTGCATCTGGTAGAGGATGCAGAAAATGGAAACAGTGATGCAATCTCAGGCTGTTGACCAGGTTCAGTAGTGCAATGAGACTTAAGGGATGGCTGCAGGCAAGGAAGAATGAAGACTACGAGCAGGAGGCAGTCCAGTTCCAGAAGGGCTGTGGCATCTGATAGCAGGTTGAGAGTGGACACATGTGAAGCAGTGAAGTGAAACTCAGGCATCCATCCATGACAGTTGAAGCACAATGATCCTGACTGGCTGTAGCTAGGAGAGAGAGGATGATGATAATACATATTGGAAGAAGTTTCATTCCCAAAGGGAAGTGACAACCTGCATCAGAAATGAGATACAGACAGTGGACACAGACAAATACTGAGTCGGGCTCCTGTTCAGGAAAGTTAGCAGGATGGAACAATGAATTGAGGCTGCAGACTAGGTACAATGGAAAAGGCGAGTCAGGCAAAGACAAGGTCCTGAAGGGAAACAGCATCTGCATTTCAGGCTGTGAATGTGTAAGCTGAAGCAGTAGAACATAAACACAGAACCTGCTGGGGAAGGCTGAGGTGGTATGATGGTGACATGAGGCAACCAGGCATAGGTAGGATGATTTGGGCACACGGGGCAAAGAAGTTCCATTAACGAAGGTAAGTGACAACTGGCACTAGGTAGAAACAGTACAGTATCACTCAGTAAAATGTAGACATGGATCTCAACCCAGGTAGTCAGGGTAAGCCAACCTTCACTCGGTGCTGTCAAGCAGAGGTAGGAATGGTGGATGTCAAGATGGAAAGTAGTATGAGGTAGTGAACGTAACAGAATCCCATCCCCAGTAGTCAGGGGAAGCCTACCTTCGTTGAGCACCTCAGAAGGTGCGAGTTAGGGACAGAGTCTGGAGTACTGCTGCTGTGGGCTGGCTACAGTGCAAACACTGCTGAAGAGAGAGTAGATGTAGGACATGGAAACAGGGATAGGATAACAAATCAGTACTTGATGTTGAATTTACGTGGTGCAGTAGGTATAAGAACACAATATAGTTGATGTTGAGATATAGGTAGTGTGGCAGGTATGAGTAACACAAAGTAGAAATAACATATAGGGTAAGTGCCTTGGAGCGTATGTTGGGGCAGGAAAACTTGTTGAATGAGGGCAGGAATGGGGGAGCTAGTAATGGAGGCATCTGCTCTGAATCTTAGAGACTGTGGAGATAAGGTGAGCTGAGAGCAGAAGGAGCAGCATGCATATGCGAAGAGATCCCTTGCCTCCTTGAGGCTTGGTGATGCTGATAAAGGAGATTGTAACAGTGACACTTGATTCACTGTTTGGGGAGCTGGAGCACTGGGTTATGCCATGCCCTTCATCCTGAGGGGATTGTGCTAGCTACTCCGCGGTGATGTGCTTCAGGGGCAACTGGGATAGGTAACTGAATAAATAGCAAGAGTAGAGGCATGGGGAAGCAGGAGAAGTGATAACCATCCTATGAAGTATGAATGTTGGCCTGAAATACACCCCCCTCCCAGAACCATGAGCTAGCTGAGTGGCGGTAGGAAAAAGAAGAACTCCAACGTTGGCGCCGATAACATAGGATGCAGGTACCACAGGTTATTCAGTCGTGCACTGGATGAGTCAGGAGCATATGTCTCTCCTCCCCCACTTAACACATTCTGGGAAGGTATGTTGGGCAGCCAGGATCGCTCAAATATGATAGTGAAATTACAGGCAATAGGCAGAAGAGAACAGAATATCTGGGCCTACCTAGACACAGTTGTAGGAGAGGGTGCAGCAGTGCCTGTAGTGAATAATGAAGAGGAGTGTTGAGTAACCAGGAAGGGTGGAAAGCTAGATGTGATTCCAAGCATGAGCTGGGGTAGGAGTCCCGGTAGAGGGGAAATAGCAGGTATAATGTAAGCATGAGGTTTGCTCTATGCTGATCTAGAGTGAGCAAGCAAAATACAGGAGGTAAATGTCATAGTTCAAGTTCACAGGTGCACATTGTCCGGGTCAGTTAAATATTAATTTTTAGTTCTCAACTCCAAAACCCTGTTCTCTCAGTAAGAATAAAGGCGGACATTTACTAGTAAAGTTTGAACAGGAGATAAATTGTAGGATCACTAAGCTGAGGCCCAAGTCATTGGCAAACAATGTAGGGAGGTACTCACTGGAAAGGTAGAGCTGAGGTCTGCCACACCGATAAGGAAGAGCCAAGGAAGCTGAGATAACCAAGGGAAGCCAGGGGAGAGAAGATATGTTACCAGTACAATTCGGTGTGTGGTTGCAGACCGACCTTACAGACTAAGGAGCTGGAGAGGAGAGAGAAACGCTCGTGATGATGGACAGGAAGCGGGCATGCCCTAGGAAGGGGAGCGATGGAAGTCCTGAACAATGGTGGGCAGGAGCGCTCATAGCACCGAGGAATAAGGATGGGATGTGGACAAAAGCCCAAAAAAAGAACACAGATTGGGGAAACTAAGGCACCAGCAGCAACAGGGAGGATATGAAAACCCGGGAGGTGGAATGGAGCCACCTGAGAGAATGGTGACAGGGGAGGACACAGGACACAGGACAACACATAAAAAAAAAAGAGCAACAGGGAGAAATAGACAACAGGAGGGAAGGGGGAGACCCATGGGATGGCAAACGAATGAAAGAGAGCAGCAGCAGGTGCAGAAGCACAGCCACACTAGCCACGCAGGTAGCCCAGGGAACAAAAAACCCTCCCTAAGCAAGGGAGGTGCGTTAGTGTAGGGATTAAGTAGAGGTTGTCGGAGGAGCTATTTCCCCACATTGAACCATGGGCTAGCCCTCCCAAAAATTTCCTTATTAAGTAGGCTACATAGTTTTCTTACTGATGATGTATGTTTGGCAATTGCAAATCAGTGTTTGTTGCCCATATTGCATTATGCCTCAATTGTGGTGGACAACGCACCCATTAGTACTGTGAGATGTAAATCAGTGTTATTAAATAAAATAGATAGATTTGCACTTTTATTACCTAATAATGCACACCACTGTAATATAATGGAATGCCTTGGGTAGTTACCAGTTAAACAATATCATAAGTTTGTCATGGCCAAATTTATTTATAAAACACAACAAACAGGTGTACCTCTTAGCTTAAAAAATCAACTTGTGGCATCTTGCACAAAACTCCACACAAGATCCTCAGGGGACTTGACCATGCTGAGAATCCCATTTAAGTGTACATCAAGTGGGGGATGGCTTGTACCCAATGAGAATGGCTGCCTCAACCTTTCACTCTGTCCTAGCCTGGTGCTTCATTGCATTAAATCCACAACTATGCTGGACTGAAAACTCCCTGAAACAACTGGAAATCCCTTCCCTGCCTCTACTGCCCATATCCTTATGTTTTTTTCAGTGCAGGCCCCACACTTGGCATGTGAACCAGACAGGTCTCAAGTCTGTGAGGTGCACAGATGAGATTGGCCACACAGGCAGTATAGCCCTGATCCTTGCTTGATTGCCAGCACTCCCACCGCAACATTTGCACTCAACACATATCCTAATAGATCATGACTACTGATCACTGAGGCATCCAGGACAAACTGAGAGGGATCTCCAGTGGCTGTCATAATATCAGGCCGCTATGGCAGGTGTGATGGAAACCCACACTAACCGCAATGGCAGGCCAGGGCTGCAAGATATTCAATCCCCCTCTGGCCAAGCCTAACTAGAAGATGCCCTATCGCACATAACCCAGATACTGGAAGTGCTCCTAACTAGAGTCAATAGCATTGGTACTTATTTGGCAGGAAATGTGGCTGATGTGAGACAACTAGAAGACAAGCAAAATGTGCTGAAGTAAAGAACAGATGAGCTTGAAAGGCAGTATATTGCCGTGTTACAACATCTTGGAGATCATAACGCCAAACTTGCTTGGCTTTGTTATAGAGCTGAGGACTATGAGAACATGAGCCAGAGGAATATATCAGGATCCTTGGGGTCTCAGAGGGAACCAAAAGCCCCAATATTGAACGTTTCCTCAATGAGTAGCTCCCACAGTTGTTTGGTGAGAGATGGAAGGACCCAATGGGTGTACAAAGGGCCCATCGGGTGGGAGGTAGATCAGATGGCTCTAATGCTCCCAGGACTATAATTGCATGCATCCTGAGATATTCAATAAAAGAGAAGCTATTGTGGGCTGCGAGAGACAGGGGTGAGCTTACATGGTGGGGAGCTACTGTCTCTATATACAGAGGCTTCTCCCAGGAGGTAGCGGCCAGAAGAAGGGCTTTTGGACCACTCAAAACCTTCTTGCAACAAAACTCTTTCCAATACTGGTTACAGATCTGCAGATTTCTAAAGATGGAAAGTCCTTTCTGGCAGAATGCCCAACAGAAGCCGAAACTTGGATCCACAATCACTGACCTGGCCTCCTCCCATGGACTACATCTCTCAGATGCCTCTGGGCCCTTGGGGACATGAAAGGCAAGGAAACTGAAAGGTAAGAGAGGTGGGTACCGGAAGGGAATAAACATCATCGGACTGGTGCTGCTGTTAATTCATTCCCCCTATCCCAAGAGCAAGGAAGCCACCTCTCTGGAGAATTGGAGAAGCGGATGGCTGTTAGTCCAATATCCACTTTCAAACAAGCTCTTGTTGACTCGGAGGCACCGGAGAAACAAACGCAGATGAAACCCTCCACCTCTAGTCGCCATGATCTAGAACCCTAATAGTCCAGCAACTGGCAAGTCCTCAGCCTCCCCTCCCACTAAGCTCCTGAGAGCAGAAGCGCTCTTCACGACCAGTCTTGAGCAGCAAGATCATGCAACCGCTGAACCCTGCGAACCCTCAGACAGCATAGAACCACTAGATTGGGCTTCTACTGTGGATGAAGCTGAAGAAGAACGGGCTTCAGCAGCAAGACTTTTAAAGCTGGGGACTAAATCATTTGCGGAGGCCTTGGCTGCCCCTCCATGCCCCACTAGAGCAGAAGGAAAGAGTCTGGACAACCCGAAACCCTCCGGCAGCAATAGCTGATGAACTGGACTCTGTTATATGGCTAAGATCTCTGTTTTTTTTGTTGCTTCAGCATAATTTCTCTTTGGCCGAGCAGAATGTTCCATTTTATTGGGAAAAAGATAAGATATCTTCTTAGCTGGGTGTTGCTATGGGGTAATGGTTAACTATCCTTGTCCCATCTCCTCCCACTTCCCGTACACCCGATCTGGACTGCTCCCTTTTGATGGCCCCTCTTCCTAGGGTGCCAGCTGTTACTTTTGAATTGCATGCCATTAATTGGTGGTAAATGTGCCTCTCCAGTACCCCCCCCCTTCAATTTATAGATGGTGGGATGCCTTGGTCGCTATAGACCCTGGTACTGCTTTTATAATAGCATCCACCCCCTTCCCCCCCCCACATCCTTCTCTTCAGTCTATATAGGACAGTGCATATACCCACTGTGTCACAGCTTAAACTATGAGGTGCAGGCCATCACGCATACCCACCAACACCTACCAGATGACTAAATCCTATTCACACCTACGTCTCTCTTGTTTTTATTCAGAATATGGATGGGCAGATTATAGAGGCCCAAATCTCCCCTCATTCCAGTTGTGTATGGATCTTTATACCACCTAATGACCCAATAGCCACTAAGATTACCTGGACCCTCTGGACCCAGCTATTCTGTGATCTTAGGAGACCGGGTGTGGGACAGGTCACTGTCTTCTTGGTTTTTGTGACCCTCTCCAACTATTGGTGTCTGACGTAGTGTGGTTGGAGTGTCTATAGGCTATCCTCACATGTTTAAATCAGCATCATTAAAGTTACGAATTTGTTCTGTGTTGATTATAACTACTGTTGATGCAGGTATTGTTCAGTGTTACTCTTTTTTAATCAGATACCTTGTGTTCTTTCTGGATCATCCATTTAGGTTGTTTCCTCAGCTGTGACAGCTACTGCAACCTTCCTAAGTTAGTTTCAATCTCTGACTACTTGCAACCTTTTCCAATGGCAGATGCCCCTATTTTCTGGCTAACCTATAAGAGACATCCCCTTTTCTCTAAGATAGTAATTTCTGCATCCTACGGGTGAGTACTCCTCTTCTGGTTATTCTCTCTGTGATATATAATGGCTAGCAACCTCCCTCTACCTCCTGGTTGGAAATGCATATCTTGGAATGTCAAGGGGCTTAATCACTCAGCCAAATGCACTAAAGTGCTCCAATATCTGAACTCCTTAGGTGCAGATATAGCTGTCCTCCAGGAGACACATTTAACCAACAAAACCATGCAATGGCTTAAGAAAACTTGGGTGGGGACTATTATTGCTAGCTGTGCTACTAGCAAGTCCAGGGGGGTGGTCATTCTACTGCACAAAACATCCTTTCTAGTGGCAGAAGACAAATGCATGGATTCACAGAGCAGGTGGACTGTGGCCACTTTTCATACCCGGGAGGTAGGGTGTTGCTGGATAATATATATGGACATAATACTGATTCTGGTGAAATATACCCAGCCTCACACACAGCTACTCAGATCTTCCAATTCTGTTAGGAGGAGATCACAATTTGGTCCCTGATGTTTTTCTCGATAAGTCTAGTCCCACCCCACAGACCAACCCCAAAGGCCTGGCAGCTCTTGGTGAACTTATTTCAGAGTGGAATCTCTGCGACCCTTAGAGATGGGATAATCCTCAGAGATGAGATTACTCATTTTATTCTGCAGTCCCTCATACCCATAGCAGAATAGACTTTTGGCTGGCTAATTACGTAGCCTCATCTGGTGTGACAAACGCCAACATTGGGAGCATTATAATATCCGACCATGCACCGGTGTCTATACTGTTCTCCTACCATGGGTACAGGGCCCCCTCCACAAGGTGGAGGTGCAATCCTTTGTTGCTACAAGACAAGGACTTCCAAGCCTACATAACAGCAGATACCCGCTCATATTGTTCCCGCAATATGACTGAGGAGATGTCTGCCTCCACTTTTTGGGTGGACTTCAAGGAAATTATCAGGAGGAGGATTATTACCTACACTGCGCCAAAAAATAAAGCTAAAGTGAAACAAGTGCAGCAACTACAAGTCAAACTTGCATGGCTAGAGAACCAATTTAAACTCTTAACTCACAGTCCCCTCAAGTCCCCACTTCTGCCCAAGATCACCGGCCTGAAGTACCAAATAAATATGTTACTGAGCAAAAAAGCAGAGTGGCAGCTTCTTTGCTCCAAACATAAATCATAGGAGGGAGGAGATAAAGGGGGCAGACTAGTAGTTTACCAACTACATAAGCAGCAAGTCTTCTCTAGGATACTTGCAGTTAGAAATGCAGCAGGTAAGGTGGTATCTATGCCAAAAGAGGTTAATGAAATGATGAGACTCTGTTATAAAGCCCTATATGAGACTAAAACCACGGTCTCTCCCTCTGAACTCTCTAACTGTATGCTTCAATTCAGTAAAGGGATCTCGCTCCCTAAACTGTCCCAAGATGCATGTAAGGATCTGGATGCCCCCATTATGTCCAGCGAACTCCAAACCACCATCTCTCAGATGGCAAAGGGTAAAGCCCCGGGACCGGATGGGATGATGGTCAAGTTCTATCAACTTCTGAGTAGTGATATTATTAATCTGCTGTTGCACGCCCTGCAAGAGGCACAATGTATGATCTCACTCCCACCCACCATGTGAGAGGCGTTGGTAACCCTGATCCCCAAGAAATCCTCTGACATGCTTGACTGCACAAATTTCAGACCCATTTCACTTTTGTCAGTGGACACTAAACTCCTAGCCAAAGTTCTGGCAATTAGGCTGATGTGAGTTCTCTCTCTCTCTCCTGATTCACCCTGCTCAGTCGGACTTTTCAAAGGGCAGGTCAGGAGCAGACAACTTGCGACTAGTCCTCAACCTGAAATGGCTTGCACTACAATCTCCCACCACTATGGTAGACTTAGCAATTGACTTTTCCAAAGCATTCAACTCCTTCAAGTGGAATTATCTCCATAATGTTCTTCACTTGTATGGATTTGGAGAATACTTTTGCTCTTGGGTATCCACCATATATCACCATCCCACAGCTAGGATTGTCACTAACAAGGAAATTTCCATTCCCTTTTCTTTACAAAGGGGTACTAGACAAGGATGCCCCTTTCTCCTCTCCTCTTTTTTATTGCCCTTGACTGTCTGATCAGGAAATTCTCCCAGACTCCTGGCATCACAGGGATACCAGTTCACGGCAGATCCTTTCTGGTCAATGCGTATGCCTATGACATGCTGCTTACACTGTCCAACCCCGATCAATCCCTCCTCTTAGTGCTGCCAATATTACAAGAGTCTGCTTCCCTTTCTGGCCTAATGATTAATCAAAAAAAAAACAATACTCTCTCTGTCAACTCTAGGTGCACTAGGCAGTGTAAGGTGCGGATGTCACTTGGGCAGCACAGGGTTTTCTCTACTTAGGCATTTATATCCCTTTACCCTGGTATGATTTGGAAAGGGCCAATTTTTCTCCCCTGATAACAACACTGACAGTAGAAGTCCAGCGGAGGAGAAAGTTACAACTGTCATTCAAAGGCAAAATAGAAGCTGTACGTATGTTTGTTCTTCCAAGAATCTCCTACTTGCTGAACAACCTCCCAATCCCCCTTTCACACAAACTCCTTACATCCCTGGACAAGCTGGTCTCTGTCTTTCTATGGGAAGGTAGAGCAGCTCATTGGGGACGCACAAAACTGAGAGCCCACTGGTCCAAGGGTGTGTTTGGTCTCCCCTGGTGGCTGGGTTATCAGCTGGACTTTCGCATGGCGCAAGCCACTGCCTGGTTTAATCCAAAGCTGACTCCCCCTCCTCAATGGGTACTACCGGAAAGGGCCCTGATACCAGGGGACTCTCTTTTTTCACTGCTAGCCAGCAGGAAGCCCCCAGGCCACCAATTCACTTCAATCATGACCGAAACATGTAAAGCTTGGTGTCGAGCTATGACTCTCGCAAGTAGCTCACAAGTGACTTGTTCCCCCCAATTAAATATGCCCCCCTCTGGAACAATAAGCTTATTATGGTGGACTGCAAGCCTATAACCTGGCAACACTGGGCCCATAAAGGCATCTGCACAGTAGGAGACCTTCTCCTCTCACACAATAAAACACTGATGACATACGAACAGCTACAACACCGCTTTGATTTAAAAGCCCAAGACTTGTGGAGGTATCTTCAATTGAGAAATGCTGTCCACTCCCTACTGACCAAACACACTGATGACAATGCATGGAGTTGCTTGACCTCAGTCCAGCAACCCAAGTAGGGCCAGGGTTTGTTGAGACTCATTTATAAAACCCTGAGAGACTCACAGCCGGACACCACCTCTCAGAGTAGGCTGGCCTGGGAGGCTGAGCTACAATGCCCCTTATCCACACAGCAGTGGTCCTCCTGGATCAGAGCGGCCCATATAGGATATGCAGATGCCAAGAGTCAGCTGATACAGATGAAAATTCTTCTGAGATGGTATAGGACACCGGCCATGTTGTGCAAGTTTAAAGTGCTGCATCATGACAGATGTTGGAGATGTCAGGCCTCACCGGCTCATCTCCTCCATATTCTTTAGACATGCCCAGTCCTACATAATTCTGGTCATTGGTATTGGAAGACTGCTCTAGAATAGTGGGTAAGAAGTTCCTTACCTCACAAGATTCTCTTCTCTTGGGGGCACTTCGACTCTGGACCCCCTACCTACCCATCTCAAAGTATGGACCCTGGCTGCGGTTATGGAAGCTAAGAGAGCCATTCTGATGAAATGGAAAGAGCCCCCCCCCTAGTTTTCTCCTGGAGGGCAGCCTTGACTAGACTAGCCATCTTTGAGAAAATCACTGCTTCAGGAAAAGGCAACCTCTCCCGATACTACAAGAAATGGGAGCCTTGTCTCCATTCTCACATATGTGAGGTCCCTCCTCCTCCTCCACCTCCAAGCAACCCCCCATACTATGAACTCCCCTTCCCCCCCACTCCTATTTCTACAATGGGCTTTCAGGAAAGGAGTCTTCACCTCAACTAGGTATAACTCTTCTGTTACTATCCCTTCCCTATTTCTTCGATAGGTCTCTCACCAGATGACTATATGGTATGAACCACCTAGCCTGTTAACCGGGAATTGGGAGTAGTCTTACTACACATGAAGTTGCTTTATTTAACGAGACACTATTCTAGAATCTTACATGTGTGAGCCTATTAAGGTTCCTAATATTATTTCTTGATTATCAGTTGTCGGTAGAAAAGATAAGCAATGTTATATGGCTGCTTTATCTATAATAGAAAACTATTGGTTAAAGGGCCATACATTCATGGCTCCTTAGTAACAGTTATATGATGGTTGCTAATGTGCTATTTTACTCATCTTTGTATATCTGGCACTTGTAGTCTTATGTATGGATGTATTGCTGTATGGAAACAAAATATAAAATATAATAAAATATTATATGATAAAAAAGTGTACATCAAGTGGTCAGTGTTCTTTTGCATTTGTTGCACCAACAGTATGAAATACTATTTCTGCACAAATCGGAAGTATAGGAAATCATAAGCTGTTTTCAAAGGCACTTAAAGTATATCTCAGGGATTTATCTAAGTGTGATTATTTTAAGTCAGTGTTCTTTTGCATTTGTTGCACCAACAGTATGGAATAAAATTCCTGCACAATTCACAAATCTGAAGTATAGGAAATCATAAGTTGTTTTCAAAGGTGCTTAAAGTATATCTCAGGGATTTATTTAAGTGTGATTGCTTTTAGAAATTATTTTTACTATGACTTGGGATTTGTATTCCTATTTATGTAATTGTATGTAATGTAAAAGTTGTTTATGGTGTTATGCGTGTGTATATTTTTATTGACCACGGGTCGTACCTGTAAAAGGAATTGTATTCCAGAGTGCTTATCCATATACAAATAAAAATCAAATCAAATCAATCCCTGTGTTGGCATCACATAACCCCCCCCCCCCAACAACTCATGTGGCATACTGGGAGCCAAACCCAGTGTGCCTAACTTTTTTTTTTTTTCCCATCTCGCCAACATCGGGGTGCCAAGTCCCTGTGTCAGCATCATGCCACCCAACTCATGTGGCACACTGGGAGCCCACCCTAGTGTGCCCACATTTATATTTTTTCTGTAAATAAAAAACCATCCCCCTGATGTTTTTTTACCTGTAAAAGAGAAAACAGTCCCTCATTGTCACCCCAGTCCCTCTCCCCATCCCCACCCTCCCACTGAACACCCACCTCCCCGCACTTCCCCTTTCCCCATACTTACCTCCAGAGGTCATCTTCTCTGGACTGGAACACGCCTGCACTCTTCAATGCCAAACCGGGAACAGAAGAATCAAAGGTAAGCGCTGTATAATGCCAGTCAATGGGGGTTTAACTTAGGTTGAAATTTCAGCCATTTTTAGGAATTTTGGCTCCAAATTTCAACATGGGGTTTCTGGACCCCACCTTGAGAACACTGTCACTGTCATTTTGGTACTCTGTCCCAAAAGGTGATTTCACGGTCACTGTGTGGAATCACCTTTTGGGACTCATTATCAAGTGGCAGTGCCACTGTTCATGAGGTGGGGTCCCAAAAAGCCCATGTTGCAAATTTGGTGAAAAAAGTCCAAAAAAAAATGCCTGCGTTACGAGCATGCATTGCACAGTTTTTACACACGCTCCAAACTTCAATTTTTCACATCCTGTCCAAAACATGTTTTCACACCTGTGCCACAGAACAGCGTGGTTGCTCTGCGAAATCACCTTTCAGGACAAAGGAATGAAATGACAGTGGCACTCTTCATGAGGTGGGGTCCTGAAAAGACCAGGTTGAAAATTTGGTGAAACAACTCCAAAAAATGTCCAAGTTACACTTGGTCATTCAAATTTTTCTATGCACACATGTAACTTGTCATTTGGCAGTTCACCACAGCTATATTGGCTATGGCTACAGCTTGTTTTAATGGGCACAATTATACAAACATAGAAACATAGATTTTGAAGGCAGATAAGGATGGCTTGGCCCACCCAGTCTGCCCATTTCCCTACCTAATGGATAAGCTGCAGATCCTAGTTAACCAGCAGCCTACTTCTTCCTACCCCAACCCCCTGGAATTGCCTTATGACTGTCCCATGCATGCTTCAATTCCACCACTGTTTTTGACTACACAACCTCCTCCGGAAGGCCGTTCCATGCATCACAGCCTCTCTGTGAAAAATACTTCATTAAATTACCTCTGAGCCACCCCCCTTCTATCTTCAAATTGTGCCCCCTTGTTCTTGCACACCTCTTTTTTTGAAAGATGCTACCCTCTTGGACTTTGTTGATTCCCTTAAGATACTTGAAAGTTTCTATCATGTCCCCCTTCTCCCTCCTTTCCTCAAGGCTATACATATTCAGCTCCTTATATGTCTTTCGGTGCAGACCCTGCACCATTTTAGTTGCCCTCCTCTGGACAGCCTCCATCCTGTCTATGTCCTTGCAGAGATTGGGTCTCCAGAACTGCATGCAGTACTCCAGATGGGGTCTCACCAACTGTCTGTACAGAGGGATAATAACTTCCTGTTTTCTACTGGTGATGCCTCCCCCTATGCATCCCAGTATCTCCCAACCCTCCTTGCTGCCCTCTCACATTGCTTGCCCACCTTTAGATCATCTGATATGACTACCCCAGGTCCCTTTCCATTTTGTTGTTAGTATCTCACCCCCATTGTGTACTCTTCCCTGGGTTTTGTTTCCCAGGTGCATTACCTTGCACTTCTTGCATTGAATCTAAGCTGCCATACATTTGACCATTCCTCTAACCTTGCCAAGTCCCTTCTCATCCTTTCCACCCCACCTTGTGCATCAACTCTGTTGCAGATCTTTGTGTCATCTGCAACGAGACATACTTTTCCTTCCAGTCCCTCTGCTATGTCGCTTATAAAGATATTGAAGAGCACCGGTCCTAATACTGAACCCTGGGGTACCCCACTTTCTTCAGAGTGGACTCCATTTACTATTACTCTCTGTGTCCTATTCTCCAGCCAATTCTTTACCCAGGCTGTCATCTTGGGACCTACTCCCGGGCTGGCTAACTTGTATATTAATCTTTTGTGTGGGACTGTGTCAAATGCCTTGCTAAAGTCTAGGTAGGCCATGTCCACAGCCCCTCCCTGATCTACTACTTTGGTCACCCCGTCAAAGAAATCTATCAGATTTGTCTGGCATGACCTTCCCGCTGTGAATCCATGCTGCCTTGGGTCCTGAGCCCCTCTGGTCTCTAGATACTCAACAATTCTTTCCTTCAGAAGTGATTCCATCATTTTCCCTACCACTGAGGTTAAACTAACAGGTCTGTGGTTTTCTGCTTCTGCCTTGCACCCACTTTTGTGAAGGGGAATCACATCTGCCCTTCTCCAGTCCTCGGGTACCACCCATCCTCCCATGATTTGTTAAAGAGGGTAGTCAGTGGTGTCACTAGTTCTACCATAGTTCTTTTAGAATTCTGGGATGAATCCCATCAGGCCCCATTGCTTTGTCCACCTTCAGTTTTAAGAGTTCTTTCAGAACCCTTTCTTCTGTAAATGGGCTGGTATCAACTTCTGTATCCAGAGTGTTTCTACTGTTTGTTTTAGGTACCTCCCCCACTTCCTTTGTAAATACTGAGCAAAAATATTTGTTTAGTATCTCTGCCTTTTCACAGTCACCCTCTGCCTACCCTCCCTCCTCTTTATTAAGCCTCACTAGCCCTCCCTTGGTCTTCCTTCGCTCCCTGATGTACCTATAAAAGGTTTTATCCCCCTTCTTAACTGAGTTGGCTATCTTTTCCTCGGTTTGGGCCTTTGCTGTTCTGACTGCCTTCCCAGCTTCCTTTTGCTTTAACTGATATAGTTCCTGTCCTGCTCCTTCTGTGATTCCTTGTACTTCCTGAATGCTTTCTTGTTCTCTTGAACCTTCACTGCCACTTCCTTTGAGAACCATAGTGGTTTCTTACATCGTTTTGTTTTGTTAATTTGCTTCACGCAATGGCTTGTTACCTCTGTGATGGCAGTTTTTATTATTCCCCATTGTTCTTCCACCCCTCCTTCCTGTCCATTTGCTAGTGCATTCCTTAGGCACTCACCCATTTTGGCAAAGTCAGCCCTCCTAAAGTCCAGTACTTTTGCCTTTGTATGACTTGACTCTATTGCTGTGTTTATTGTGAACCATACTGTTTGATGGTCGTTAGTTCCTAGATGGTTACCCACTTCTACATCTGTGATCTGTTATTAAAGGGTGCAGCATATGTTATTATTGTAGTATCCCTTGAGACCTTAGTGATCATATAGAGCTTGTCACCTCTGCATCCTCCTCCTCCTCCTGAAGCACCAGCAGCACAAGCCAGCCTCTGGCACCAGTGTACAAGCCACAGTGACATGGCTTCTGCATTATCTCCTGAAGCACCAGTAGCATAAGCTAGCCTCTGGCACCAGTGTACAAGCCAAAGTGCCATGACCTCTGCATCCTCCTCCTGAAGCACTAGCAGCACAAGACAGCCTCTGGCACCAGTGTACAAGCCAAAGTGCTGTGAACTCTGCATCTTCCTCCTGAAACACCAGCAGTACAAGACAACCTCTGGCATCAGTGTACAAGCCAAAGTGGCGTGATCTCTCCTCCTCCTCCTCCTCCCAAAGCCATTTTAAGGACTTTTGTAGCAATTCTCTAATAAGGAAACTTTCCTGATGGAATGCCAAATACTGAATACCAAATAATGAATAACGAATGTGTGGGACCTGAATACTGAATATTCGGCTGAATATTTGAGAAAAAATATTTGCACAGATCTACAAAGTATCATCTGTACTTAAATTCAAATCCCAAGAGTCTGTGAAAATTTTAGAATTTCATGAAAAATTCCATAAAACTAGAATTTGCTAGTTTCACTCAGCCTTATCTAGAGGATTCTAATTAAAAGATAGGGGTATGAAAGACAGGTAGTGCAGAAGGTCACCATGTTCAGAAGTTAGATGCACAGTTTCACAAAAAAATGGACAGCTGAGCTGGGTAGCACAACAATGGTAGATCCCAGGTTAGAGCAAGGAAGCACATAGTGTCAACAATTCCAATCTGAATGCAGGATATTTAAGGATCACATCCAGTAAAGTTATGATCCAGGGAGCCTGATGTACATGCAAGTCTGAGACTTAGAGGTACTCAAAAAGATGCAGTGGGGGAAGACAACATTTGGAGCAGCAGAAAGAATTCAGGCTATTCCAACAGGGTAGGTCAATAGGAAAAGGAGTAGGTGACTCATGTTTTTAGGGAGTGTGTCACTGTAAAGAACAAAGAGGATATCAGTGGGATCAGTAGTTCTACTGAGTCAATCTGGCTATGCCAAATGAGAAGGGGGAGATAGTAACCCAGAGAGGAACAGCAGGACTGCAAAAAGCTGAGCCCAGCTTATCAAATGAAGTAGTGATATGTGCATTATTAAAGGTAAATTCCACAAAAAGAATTCTGGATTGTTCATCTACTGTATATGCTAATATAAATATGTGAGAAAATGTTGCCAATATTTTTTCTACTGAAAATTTAAAACTGCTAAATCAATTTATCCAGTTGTGTTAGACCCCAGGATACACTGTCTATCGATATCCATGTCAAATTTTAAGTCTATGCCTGCAAGAGCATAGAAGTTGCAAACATGCACATTTTTGAGAGTTTTCACAAAAGTTTGCAAATATATACATAGTAAAGATTTGAACCCTTGTAATATAGAAATCTCTAATCCAATTCTCTCCATATTTAGATCATTCTGTAATCATTACAAAAAGGTTAGTCATGCTAATTTACACGTCTGTCACCACAGGTGCACAAGTTATATGCAGATGAAATTTTTCCTGAAATTTCTCACAAAAAATAAAATGACAGATTGTGAGCACATATAATTTTGAGACAATGCATCATATTGTCATGAAATCTGACACATGACTAGAACACATATTAGCAAGGAATCAAATTTAAGGAATGACAAATTTAAGATCTCTGTCCCAATACACAGCTGTGGTACATGCAGACAAAATTTCCATGAAATTGTGCACAAAAAATAAAATGACAGATTTTGAGCACCTATAATTTTGAAACTGTTCATCCAAATGTCCTTACAGATGGAACATTATTGGATCTCCACCCAAAGAGTACAACTGCCACTTTATAGTGCTGTATCATAAACAACAATCAAGTTATGACCACATTGCTAAATTTTAACAATTCCACAAAATTCTGACAAAAATCCATGAAATTTCATGAAATGTTGTTAAAATTCAGTGAAAATTTTCCAATCCGCTCAGCTCTAGTTCTACACTTCCAGCTCCTCCATGACTCTCAAGAAGAAGGTTTAAATTTATGGCACGTTTATTTGCTTCAAGTTAAGCTGCTAGAAATGCTTAGCTTTATACGACAACTTCAAAGCATTTTATTTGAAACACTGTGTTTATCATTTAGATGTTAGATATTTTCCAGCTTTGATTTTATCCTTAAAGACTGGATTTACAATTGCACTATAGCACTTTATTTTGTAGCCATCTCTCAGTATAAAGGGTGTTTAACTACTCAGCATATTTATTTATTTAGTTATTTAAGAGTTTACCCAGGAAAGACATACTGAGCTGGCAGTAATTTTGAATGCAATCTTCTTTACTTTGTCTATCACTGCATACAGAATTTTGCTACAAATGAGAGTAGTACTAATTATAAAATCAACTGGTTGAAACAGTACTCTGTAAACTGCCATTTTTTAATCTTAAAATTTAAAGACAACATTCTCATTCTTTGTGGATAACTAGCTTATTTGCATAGCTGTTGGACAGTGGAACTGTGATTTTTCTGAAAGGTTTTCCTGCACTGTTGCTCCCTTAATTTGGCCTCACAGCCTGTGCAGAATCTTGTTGCTTAAGAGACTAACACTTATTATATTAGCTGACAATAATACCTCTCTGCAAACTGCCATTATTACAGCTAAATAATATAAAAGGCAGTGATCTGGTTCTTTGGAATTTTCTGTCTTGTGTATGCTGTTTAAAGGTGGATTTCAGTGGCTTTTGTTTTCTTCAGGGCCATGCATATGTTGTATGAATTTTGGAATTGAACTGCATCGTGAAGCTTATTGATGAGAGGTTCAGTGACAGTGCTGATGCTCAAGCTTGGTATATATTTGAAAGATGAGAGGCATACCCACTAGCCCCTTTGAGGGAAAGGAGTGTGTTACATTACACAGAATGCAGAAGCATGCCCCTGTTTTTTTTTCTTTTAATTTAGGGGTGTTTTTTCAGTTGTTTGCTGCTGATCCCAGATTAACTAACAAAAGGTGAGGCTCTTTATCCAGGGGTGGCCCAAGGGGATGGGGGTGGTTTGTATCTCAGATAGAGCTCCCACAGGCCTATGTTGTGGCCCCTTGATCTTGTTCAGCAGTGGGTTGTTGGTTAGCTGCAGCATCGTGGGGATGCTGAGGAAGTCTATGTTGCCCACTGTGATCTGTCTGTGTAGTCATTACCAACCAATCATACTCACTTGGCATCCCCTACAAGAAAGCTCACAGTTGCAGACATTCAGTGCCTCATCAGTAGAAAGAGGCAACAAAAAAAGTACAGTGCTCCCAGATAAAGGCCCACAAAATAAATTGACTTTATTCTCCCATCCACAGAGAGTTCCCTGGCACTTCAAGGGCACAGTCCCTCTTCAATGGGGGGGGGTCATTAAACATTTACATTTAAATACTACAGTCAATCATGACATTTTCAAACATTGACATCAGTATTAATTAGTTCATAGTAAAGTGTAAGTGTTACTAAATAACAAAAAATATATATCCTTATATAAGATGCACAATAAAAAATAATGTATGGTAGAGTTGTCTCTACTGCAATTTTTATCATCTAAAGTATCGCAAACATGATTATCCAATATTGACATGTACAAGCAATTAACCACCACTGGGGTGGGGTGTCAGAGGATCACAAGGGGAAAGTGGGGAACTGGAAAAAAGGAAGGGTATCTGGAGCTGTAATGCAAGTATTCCTAGAATGTGAATTGTTCCAGATTTATATGTTCTGTCTTGCCTTAAAAAGGTGGTCACTCACTCATAATAATATGAAAGACAGGAAAAGTAAAAATAAAAATTTTTTTTCAAGAAGCCATGCAATAATAATCATGGCATTACATGCCAGCTACAGTCAGTACACCTTTGCAAACATACGAATTGCATGGGAGAGGAGCAAACTAATTCCCATTGGAGGATAGCACACCAAAAGACTGTTTTCGCTGCAATTCATAAAATTTATTTTATAATATTCAAACAGCTACAAAAGGAAATCCAAAGCAGCTATGCAATATATTCTTTAATACTTAATATACTCTATCCATGTAATTCTCAAAAGGCTCTGATTGTTATTAATTTATTCTTGCACCCCATCAATAAATAGTAATTTTTCCACCTCAATCTGCAGAGAAAATAAATTGTGTTCAAGTTGTCAAATTGCACTTTGCTTACAGATTTATTGCACATACCCAGATCCATCTTGCAAATGAGCTTCTCCTCAACGATGAACGCCTGGTTAAATAAAGACTTGATTGATTGATTGACATAAGCACAAATTATAGGTAACCACAATTTTTTAACTCTACTTAAAACTGCATAATAGCACCTAATAGAGGCTCTCAAAACACCAAAATCTGCAAGGCCCTGTCCACACTACACCTGAAAAACCTGTAACATTTTGAAAATGTAACAGACTGAAAACATTAGAGTGTGTCCTCACTACCACTGAACAGTTTTGAAAATGTTTTCAAAATATTACAGCCTGTCCACACTGTGAATGATTCTGTAACTGTTTCCATCCTGTTCAGGCCAGGGCACATCCCACGATGCAGTTGGTGGTGATAGCACCTGTGACATGCATACTACTGGTACAGTGTTCCCCCTTGAGTTATTAAGCTCTGATTGGACCCACTACTGTAATCAGACATCCAGAGGCAGGATGAGCTTTATCCAAAATAAACTGTTCAAGAGAGTAGCTGAATGGAGTACAGCAAAAAGACTGCTCAGTGGTGGATCCTACTTGGGCTGCTAGTTTCAAGCACAACAATTTACTACCACAGGTCATCTGTGCAGCACAAAAGTTTTAAAAGCATAGGCAATTAACTCAGTCTAGAGCACTATATGTAGTATGGGGCACTACTTCACTTTCTTGATGCTGCTCATTACCACCAACTTTAAATGCTACTCGCAATCTACGCTGCTCCTTACTTCCTGGTTTGTCTCTGTTTATCTCCCAACATGCATCGGGGTGATGCTACAATGCATGACGGTATGCTGAGAGGCTGGAGGCCAAACATGAGTGTGTTTACACTACCACTGGTAACGTTACAGAAATGAAAGCGTTACCAAAACTGTTGCTGAAACCACCACACAACAGGTTTCTGTAATGGTTTTGAAAATGCCTTCTGTAATGTTACCAGTGTAAATGCAAACCATTATGGTAACTGTTTAGGCACTCTCAAATGTTATGGAGGGATTTTTCAAGGGTAGTGAGGACAGGGCCTAATAGGGTAGACACTCAGTAGTGGATGGAGAGAATGTGTAGGGACAGTGAAAAACTCGAGGAGAGGTCAAGAGTAAGACAGTTTGGGTTCAAAGTCAAAAAGTTCAAAATCGTACACCTAGGGCACGAGAACCCAGGAGCTGAGTACAGGATGGGGGGAGGTACTGACAGTCACTAAGCAGGAAAGGTACCTTGAAGTTATTTTATCTGATGACCTCCAAGTTGCAGGGCAGTGTGACAAAGCAGTGGCTAGGACCTGTGGATTGCTGGGGTGCATAGGGAGAGGTATTGCCAGCAGAAGGAGGTAGGTGGTGTTGCCACTGTATTGCTCACTTGTGAGATACCATCTGGAGTATTGTGTCCAGTTCTGGAGGCTACACCTCACAAATGACATAGACAGGGTGGAGGCAATCCAAAGGAGAACAACTAAAATACTGCAGGGGTTGCATGAAAAGTCCTACAAAGAGAAACTGAGGGATCTCAACATGTACACCCTGAGAGAGAGAGGAGAGAGAGAGAGAGAGAAGGGCCATGATAGTGACCTACACATACCTCATGGGACAGAAACAGAGAAACATAGACTTTGACGGCAGATAAGGACCACTTGGCCCACCTAGTCTGCCCATTTACCTACCTAGAAGATAAGCTGCAGATCCTATATAACCAACAGCCTATTTCTTCCTACCCACCACACAAATTGCCTTATGTCTGTCCCATGCATTCTTGAATTCTCCCACAGTTTTAGACCCCACAACCTCCTCAGGAAGGCTGTTCCATGCATCCACCACTCTCTCTGTGAAAAAAATACTTCCTCATATTGCTCCTGAGCCGTCCCCTCTCTATCTTCAAATTGTGTCCCCTTGTTCTTACACAGCTCTTTTTCTGAAAGATGCTACCCTCTTGGACTTTGTTGATTCCACAGAGGTACTTAAACATTTCTATCATGTCCCCCCTCTCCCTCCTTTCCTCAATGGTATACATATTAAGCTCCTTTAGTCTCTCCTCGTATGGCTTCTCTTGCAGACGCTGCACCATTTTAGTTGCCCTCCTCTGAACTGCCTCCATCTTGTCTATGTCCTTGCGGAGGTGGGATCTCCAGAACTGGACACAGTACTCCAGATGGGGTCTCACCAACTGCCTGTACAGGGGCATAAGAACTTTCTGTTTTCTGCTAGTGATTCCTCTCCCTATGCATCCCAGTATCCCCCAGCCCTCTCTACGGCCTTCTCACATTGCTTGCCAACCTTAAGGTCATCTGATATGATTACCCCAAGGTCCCTTTCCATTTTTGTTGTTGTTACTACTCCCCCCCCCCATTGTGTAATCTTTCCCTGGGTTTTTGCTTCCCAGGTGCATTATTTTGCACTTCTTTGCATGGAATCCAAGCTGCCATACTACTGACCTTTCCTCCAACCTTGCCAAGTCCCTTCTCATCCTTTCCATGCCTCCTTGTGTATCAACCCTGTTGCAGATCTGTGTCATCTGCAAAGAGGCATACTTTTCCTTCCAGTCCCTCTGCAATGTCACTTATAAAGACATTAAAAAGGATTGGAACCAGTAATGAACCCTGTGGTACCCCACTAGTAACCTCTATTTCTTCAGAGTGGACTCTATTTACAATTACTTTCTGTGTCCTGTTGTCCAGCCAATGTTTTACCCAGGCTACCACCCTGGGACCCACTTCCAGGCTTGTTAATTTGACTATTAATCTTTTGTGTGGGATTGTGTCAAATGCCTTTGTAAAGTCTAGGTAGGCCATGTCCACAGCCCCTCCCTGGTCTACTACTTTGTTCACCCAGCCAAAGAAATCAATTAGATTCATCTGACATGACCTTCCTGCTGTGAAACCACTGGGTCCTGTGCCCCACTGGCCTCTAGGTGCTTAACAATTCTTTCCCTTCAGAAATGATTCCATCACTTTCCCTACCACAGAGGTCAAACTGACAGGTCTGTAGTTTCCTGCCTTTGTCTTGGTCCCACTTTTGTGAAGGAGAATCACATCTGCCTTCCTCCAGTGCTCAGGTACCACACCATCCTCCCATGATTTGTTAAAAAGGGCAGTCAGTGGTGTCACTAGTTCTACCCTTAGTTCTTTTAGAATTCTGGGGTGAATTCCATCAGGCCCCATTGCTTTGCCCACTTTCAGTTTTAGGAGTTCTTTCAGAATCCTTTCTTCTGTGAAAGGACTGGGATCGACCCCCATCCAGAGTGCTTTTGTTAATTGGATTAGGTATCTCCCCATCTCCTCTTTTGTGAATACCAGAACAGAAGTATTCATTCAGTATCCCTCCTTTTTCACTGTCCCTCTCTGCCCACCCACCGTCCACTATTCAGCCTCACAATCCCTCCCTTTGTCTTTCTGCACTCCCTGATATACCTATAAAAGGTTTTATCCCACTTCTTAACTGAGTTGTCCATCTTTTCCTCAGCTTGGGCCTTTGCTATTCTGACTACCCTCCCTGCTTCCTTCTGCCTCAACTGGTGCAGTTCTCTGTCCTGTTCCTTCTGTGTTTCCTTCTACTTCCTAAATGCTATCTTTTTCTCCCTAACCTTCACCACTACCTCTTTTGAGAACCATAGTGGCTTTTTCTTTCATTTTGATTTGTTTATTTGCTTCACACAAAGGCTTGTTGCCTCTGTGATAGCAGTTTTGATATTTCCCTATTGTTGCTTCACCCCTCCTGCTAGCCTGTTTGCTAGTGTTTTTTAAGGCACTGTCCCATCTTGCCAAAGTCTGCCTACTGAAGTCTAGAACTCTCACTTTTGTATGGCTTGACTCTGTAGCTGAGTTTATCATGAACCACACTGTTTGGTGGTCACTTGTTCCCAAATGGCTACCCACTTCTAGATCTGAGATCCTCTCACTGTCCCCATTTGAAAGTACGAGGTCTAGCTTCCTCATGAGTAGGTTCCAAAAACTAGCTGTCTGAGGCATGCCACCTGAAGGGCATCAAGGATGGCCTTGCTTTTGGATGTGGCTGCAGCAAAGGTGCTCCAGTTGACATCCGGCATATTAAGGTCCCCCATCAACAGTATCTCCCCTTTCTCTGCCATCCTAAGTGTGCCTTCTATCATATCCTTGTCCATTCCTTCCCCCTGACATGGGGGTCCATATACAACCCCTGTGCAGATTGTGGTGCCATTTCCAGTCTCTATGGTGACCCACAGTGCATCCTCTTCTCCCTGTTTACTCTTTTGTTCAGTTGCTTCTATCTCTTCCCTTACATAGAGAGCTACTCCACCCCCTCTTCTCCCCTCCCTGTCTCTCCTGTAGGTTGTGTACTCTGGTATGTTAACATCCCAGTCATGGTACTCTTTGTACCATGTTTCTGTGACTGCTACGATATCCAGGCATCCCTTTTCCATCAAGACCACCAGTTCAGGGAGCGTGTTGCCCAGACTACAGGTGTTGGTACTCATTACCCTCCATTTCTTGATGGCCTTACCCCTTTTTGCCCCATCCCTGTCTTTATTGCATTTGTCACTTTCTCCATTTACCCCTGCACTTCTCCCTATCGACATCTCTATGTTGGTGTCTATCTCACTTAGTACCCTGATTTTCTTGGGGGGGCTAGGATTTCCCTGCTCCTCTTCAGTGCCTCCCCCCTTGGCTAGTTTAAATATTTTGCCAATGAAGCATTTAAACCTATCACCTAGGATCCTGGTTTCCTTCCTGGACAGATGCAGACCATTACACCAGTATAGGACTGCGTCCCTCCAGGTAGACCCCCAGTCCCCACTGAAGCCAAATCCATGAGCTCTGCAGCAGTTTTTCAACCACTGATTGAATCCCATGGTGTGGAGCACCCTAGCCTCACCTGTGCCATAGACGGGTAGCACCTCCGAGAAGGTTACCATGCATGTTATTTGTCTAAGGCCCCTCCCCATCTCCACAAATGCTTCTTGCACTGCTCTGATCCCTTTCTTAGCCAGATAATTTGTTCCTAGGTGGACAATGACATCCAGATCCCTTCCCTGAGCAGCTGCTCCTGCAATCCTGAGGATTTGCTCCCTGTCCCTCCAAGCCATGACACCTTGGTGGCACCTTATCTCCCTCTTCCCTTCCTCCCCTAGTTCTACCTTCCTAACAATGGAGTCCCCACCAGGAGTTGTTTTCTTCCCCTGTGGGGTCCCAAGCCACCCTCCTGTGGGTCTTCTTTGTGGAGGTTCCCAGCATCCTCCTTGGTCTTCACTGTGGGTGCCTCCATAGAGGAACCACACTTTTCCAGAATGGCATAGAAATTGTGGAGAGGTACAACTGGAGGGATGCGCCTCTGTTCCACCACCCTCACCCTCCCTGAGCCCACTGTGGTCCAACCGCTCCTCTTTCTTGGCAACTGCTGAGGCAATGACAGTGACCATGGTGGTCCCTGGGTGGGAGAGGAGGTCCCTCAAATCCTGGCCAACTCAGCCTGGAGACGAACAACATCCTCCCTCAGCCCAGAGAGGTGCCTGCAGATGGGACAACACAGCATCCTCCAGAATGTCTCCCAGAAGACTGCTGTGCCACAGCCACTGCACTGCACCACTCCCATCATGTTTTCTTTCTGGCCCCCTAATTGTTGTTTGGAATACTTACTTTTTTCTCTGTTTGTTTATTTCTTTTTTTCCTGTCCCTACTCTGTGCACTTTTAGCTCCTAATTTTCCTATTCTGAGACAAAAAGTTCCTATATTTCTCAGTAGTCTCCTTACTTGCTCAGAGTCAGACATCCGGGGAGGGGGGCAGAGAGCTACTCTTGCCCTTTTAGGATGGTGAGTCTTTGCTGGCTCTGTGATCACTCACTTTCTGCTCCCAAACAGGAAGTTCCTGTTGTCAGTTAAATCCTGTGCCTATAAAAGTATAACTGCCTTTGGGTGGGGGGATGCAGGGGAGGGAAGGAGGGCAATATAGTCCTGGAAGAGAAGTTTAGTTATACCAACAAGTCCTTCCTCCTGGTGCTCTGCTTGTTATCTGGCAGAAGCTATTTAGGGCAGTGTTTGAATCTGGTTTTAACCTGGCTCTTTCTAACTAAGCCACTCCCCCTACTTTGCAATCTTTCTACACTTAGTTAATTTCACAGATAATTCCCTTCAGCCACCTGTGACAAGCACCTAGATAACTACACAGATAACAGATAACAATTCACTTCAACTAACTCTGACAAACACACTAATGTTTTTTTTTTGTTACCCTAAATTGAAGGTCCCAGTACAAGAGTTCTAGTTCTTAGTCCCAGTAGAGAAGTTTAGTTATACTAGCAGGTCCTTCCTCCTGGTGCTCTGCTTGTTCTCTACAAAACAGGGTGCAGGAGGGGAGTCTCTTTCTAATAATAAAGGGCACCAGGACTAGAAGGCATGCAATGAAGTTGGGGGGTAAGAGGGATATGAGTAAGCAATATTTCACTGAAAGTAGTGGATATATGGAATAGTCTGCCAGCCAAGATGTTCGAAGCAAAAACTGTAACGTGTTTCAAAAATGCATGGGATAGGCATAAGAGAATTTTATTAGACTGGAATGGGAATGGGGGTAAAGCTAGAGATCAAGTAGGGTCTGTGGTATTGCAGTAGGCAGGGAAAATGGGCAGACTATGTGGGCCAAGTGGTCCTATCTGCCGACAATTTCTGTGTAATCTATGACACCTGTATCTGACTGCCAGGTGATGTATTGAAGGTGAAAACAGCAGGGGGCTTCATGCATGAGTGGGATAGATATAAATCAATACCAGTAAATAGGCTGGGAGGATGGGGTTTGCCGGAGACCAGTTAGGGTCTGCTGAGTCAGGCTTGTCAGGGACCATCTGGGCAGACTAGGTAGACCAAGCAGCTCTATTTTGCAGACAAATGCTATGTGTTTCAAATTTTAACTAGCTCATGGCCTTATTATCATAAATCAGCACTTATAATTAAGCAATATTCTAATTTAGATCCCAGTCATATTTCACTCATCCCATATTGGTGAGTGAAAATTTATATTTTAGGGGTGCATTCATGCTCCTATAGTTACGGCTTTACAGGCACTTTGATGTTAATCCCCCCAAATTTGCACTTGACTAATTTTGCAATCACTCAACAGATTAGCATGAAACGTTACATGTATGGTCTTGTTGGACAGATCATTTGACTTTCTAAGTTTTGTTCAAGTTGGATGTGTGGATTCTGAGATACAGATAGTACAAAAAGTGAATTTTCAGATTTTTTTTTCCATTGGCTTGAATGGGTTTTCTGTCAACTTGGCTAGCACCCAGACAATTCTGAATTTTGGCCTGAAATTTTCTGAGTAGAAAGTGGGTGGCCCACAGATGTGTAATTTGTTTTGTTTGGTGAAAAAATATCAATCAGTTCCAAAGTTATTTAATTTTGAAATTGTGAATACTTGGTTCTGTGCATGCTCAGGATGCACTGAAAAATAGCTGTATGAAATGAAAATAGAATATTTTTTCATATGGGGCCAATCATTTTCATGAGGGGAAATCGTTGTTTCATTTGCCACCATCTTGTTTTCCCTTTTTTACAAAAAATTCACATTTGAGAACCCACAAAAATGACATTCCTGACAGCAACAAACACATGTACAGTAGCTTGCTTATTGGGGCCTCCTTAGTTGGATTTTGCACTTAACGGTTGTAGAAATGCCCTTAAATTTTTTTAAAGGTTATAAATCTTATTTTGTGACTCATGATATGAAACAAGATTATTGTTTCATATAATGACTCATGAAATAAGATCATTTTTAGTATGGGGAATCCATTTATTTTAATAAGGTTTTTACAAGATTTTGACACCACATTTTCAACATACTCTTTTTGATATGCTAAAATGACAAATTTGTGCACATCTGTTGACATGTTGCTATGCGCACTCATAACTTTCTTAATTTTTAACATTTTAACCCCAAATTATAAACACAGCCATTCCTTTGCACCACCTCATGAATGTGCTAGCTGTCATTTTTCAAATCTTAATCAAAATGTCTTTTCATGCCCCTGCCATGGAATTACTCTGCAGTGGTGTGGAATTACGTTTTGGTGGGATCTGGCAATTTTTACTACTTGGTTGATGAGCTGGGATAATAGGAAGGCTATGTTGACAATTTATTTGCTGCTGTCCTACAAATGGAGAGCCCTGTGCTTACCCATAAACATGCATATATGCATCTATGGCAGGACCATCACACAAATAAGATTATGATTACACTATCTCAAAAAGTACGGATGTATGTGAGTGCTCCAAAAGGAAAATAAGGATATCCTTATACTATCTCAAAAAGTAAGGAAATTATTTGCAAAAATACTGCATTAATGCAACATTTAGGGTTTAGGCTAAAGCAACAAAAGTAGCAAAATATGGCTTTAGGGATTTCAACCCTAAAATCCCAACACAGCCCCTAAAGCAAATCAGGGGGAAGTATTCTCAGGGGTTGTCAAGCCTAAAGTTAATCCCAAGTTATACAATCCAGAAACATGCCCATCTAATGGGGTGAGCCTTAGGGTTGACAACCCCTAGGAAGACACCACCCCTGATTTGCTTTAGGGGTGGTGTTGGGGTTTTAGGATTGGAAACCTTAAAGGCACATTTCCCTACTTTTGCTGCTTCAATCTGAACCCTAAATGTAGCAGTAATGCTCTTTTTTGCAAAGAATATTTAATAAATCATTGAAGAGCCTTTATAACATCACTTTTTGCAACCATTTGAATCCTGTACACTTGAGGCACTGGTGTTAAGGAACAGATTAAATTAAACGCATTGGATGTAATGCTCCTGTTAGAGAATATACAGTAGTCATATGACAGTGATCATAGTAAAGACAAAAAGAAATCAGAGAAAGATTTCCTAACACTACCAATGACCTCAAAAGTTGTCAAATGAAATTATTACATTACTTTACACCATAATAGTTCACATATGCTTGCATGGTAAGCAGAAAATTATCAGTTTGGTAAAGGCAGCCTTGTTTGCTGAGTCAGTTTACTTTGCATGCCTTACACTGGGTAACTGTGTTACTACTAACAACTTTAAGAGTGCAGCAAGGAGCATGAAACAAAGTCAATTTGCTGAATCCATTCATGTACTGTATGTCAGGCTGCACATACTGACTGAGCTGTCTTTCAGTTGCATGGAACTACTTGCATAGACATTGTAATGTAGATAGTAGTTCACAAATCACCCCAAACTGCTGTTGCACAAATTTGCTCAACCCTCTTCTGTGAGGCCAGGTGGACTTGAAAACATGTGGGCATTGCAGATTTGACAGTGACGTTTCTGCTCAACTTGTAAGGTGGTAAGTGTAATTACCTGCTGCTGTGAAAGTTGACTGAACTCTAGAAGAACTGTAATGTTTGAAGGGTGGTTTGAGTGGGAGGTTGACTCCTAGGTTTGATTAGTGGGTTACTTTGAGCCAAGGTTATGGCATTTCATATAGTTGCACGCACATGGTTGGAGGCTGTAGCTGCAACACATACTGTAGACGGTCCCCTTTCTTGCTGAAAAAGGGACACACTGGTCCATGTTTTCTCACTTTTATGCTATGGGTACATATAATAAAGTCTTCTTGTTTTCTTATTTAAGTGGTATAAAAATTGGAGATGCCTGTGGGTACATAAAAAGTATCATTTTATAGAAAGGGTGGTGGAACTGTGGAATAGACTGCCTGCTGAGGTGCTGGACACACAAACTGTTAATAGTTTCAAGCACATTTGGGATACATTGAGGTGTATAGTGGTTACTCAGGGCAACAAATATTGGAAGGGGAATGGGAGTGGCAGGGGAGGGCTAGGACCCTGGGTAGACAGTAGGTCCCAGGGTTAGATAGGGGACCATGGACAGACTGGACTGACCACTGGTCTTTTTCTGCCATCATTGTCTATGTTTCTCTGTTCTAGCAGAAAAAACAGCCACCTCCCACAGCTTCCCTCTCATCACAGTGAGGTAGTCATTATTGTTTGCAGCTACTCTGTGATGGAAAGGCAACAAAGAGATTAAGGGGTGATCTACATGTTGTTCCTGAACCTGGGTCTAAAATGTACCAAAAAGCACCATTTTATACATTACATTTATGACATTTTCTTGGGGGAAGGGCTTGTCTCTGGATCACCCTAGAGAGATTTGTTTTTTCAGGCAAGTGCACCCCCTGTTCTATAAATCTCTGGATCCACCACTGATAGCTAGAACTACTTTTGCCACTTTCCTTCCCCACAAAAAGTGAAGGAACTGTTTATCCCAAATGAAAAATGGTACAGGTGATTGAGTGACCAGTAGTGTTTGAAAAATGTATAACATCTTTCAGAGGAAGTTGATGCGGAAGGTTTCCTCCTTGCTAATTAATGACAATGATAACATTTGCCATCTCTGCAGATCTGCTTCTAGTGTGGTGGTGAGGGGGAAATAATTCAGCTCAGCCAACTGAGCTCTGTTCTGGGAAATATTCTCATTTGAAATGGAAGTAGCCTGTATTGACTAAAGTGGACTATGGACCACTTGTATCACAGCAGTTCTGTCTTCATTAAGGCAATATTGAGCTAGTGTTTATAACTTTTGTAAAGCTAATCACAACTACATCAGATAATTTTTTGCATGTGTTAGATATACAAAAGGATTGTCTGCACAATAGTTAATTTTATGCTTTCTACCTTCAGTCTTCTTCCCTTGAATATCCATCTGACATCTTTTGTATTCTAAGATGGGTTCTGCCTATATTGTGAAAAGTAGGGGTGACAAGGGGCAACCTTGCCTAATGCTCTGTATTAAATTAAACCTGTCAGAAACAGACACATTAGGCTTAACCACACCTTTGATGTAGAGTATGTACTCTGTATAATTGCAAGGAACTGTGTGTGTGGGGTGGATTGAAGGATAAGAGAGTACCATGTAGGAATCTCCATGACACCCTTTCAAAAGGCTTCTCAGCACTGAAACTCAAAATACAGGTTGAGGTCCTAGATCTCAACACAGAGTGAAGTACTGAGAATGTTCTCTATATTATCCTGTGTCTGTCCATTAGGGTCAAAGCCTGCCTGATCTGGATCTATTATATGGGGTAGCACCTCTGCAGGGAGACTGTTCCATGCATCCACCAACCCTTTCTGTGAAAAATATTTGCTCACATTACCCCTGAGCCTATCCCCCTTTATTCTCATATCATGGCCCTTTGCTCTAGAACATCTTATTTTCTGAAAAAGGCTACCTTCTTGCACCTTTCCATCATATCCCCACTCTCTTCCAGGGAATACATATTGAGGGTCTTCTAGTCTCCTCTCATATGGCTTCTGGTACAGCCACTGCACAATTTTTGTTGCCCTACTCTGAACCACTTCTATTCTGTCTATGTCCTTCTGGTGATGCAGCCTCCAGAACCAGACACAGTGCTCTAGGTGAAGTCTCACCAATGTTCTGTAGTGGCATCACCACCTTCTTCCTTCTGCTGGAGATACTTTTCCCTATGCACCCCAGCATTCCACTGGCAATCCTCTCAGCCTTCTCACATTGTTTAGTAACCTTGAGGTCATCAGATATGATTACTTCCAGGTCCCTTTCCTGTTTGGTGGCCTCCAGTACCCACCCCCATCATGTACTCCTCCCCTGCATTTCTGTGCCCCAAGTGCATTATCTTGCACTTCTTTGCATTGAATCTTAGATGCCACACCCTTGACCACTCCTCCAGCTTGCTTTCATCCCTAAGCTTGCTTAATGTAGGTCCCTTCTCATTTTCTCCACCCCTCTTGGAGTGTCAACCCTGTTGCAGGTCTTTGTATCATCTGTAAAGAGACATACCTTCCCTTCCAGTTCATCTGCAATGTCACTTATGAAGACATTAAAGAGGACTGGTCCTAGCACTGATCCCTGTGGGACCCCGCTGGTCACCTCCTCTCTTCAGATTGAACTCCATTTACCACCACCCTCTGTCCTATCACTCAGCCAATTTCTGATTCAATTTACCACCCTGGGATCCACTCCCAGACTACCCAGCTTGTTTGCAAGCATCCTACTGTATGTGGGCCAGTGTTGAAGACCTTGCTGAAATTCAGGTAGGCCACCTCCACTGCCCCTCCCTGATCAACTTCTCTAGTCACCCAGACAAATAAATCTATCAGATTAGTTTGACAAAATCTTCCTGCTATGAATCCATGCTGCCTCAGATCCTGTTCTCTGCTGAATTCATGACATATCACAAACCCTTCTTTTAATAGTGATTCCATTAGTTTCCCCAACACCGAGGTCAGGCTGACTATCCTGTTACTGCCTGCTGCCTCCCTGCTCCCACTTTTGTGGAGAGGGACTACTTTACATTTGTCCACCTCCAGTCCTTTGATACCACACATGTTGCCAGTGATCTGTTGATGAGGGCTGTCAGTAGTGCTGCCAGCACCTTCCTGAGTTCTCTTAATACTCTGGGATGTAGCCCATCCTTTAGGACTCTGTCCTCCGTAAATGGACTGGTATCCACGTCCCTTCCTGTGGTGCTTCTGACACCTAGCTGTGGTTTCTCCCCTTCCCCTTCTTCTGTAAATACTGAACAAAAGTATTTGTTCAGAATTTCTGCTTTTTCTTGGTCCCTTTCTTCACCCTCCCTTCCTTTGTTTTTTAGTCTCACAATCCGACCGTTAGTCTCTTTCTTTCACTAATGTACCTGTAAAAGTCCTTGTCCCCTTTTGTTATTAATTGGGCTATTTTTTCTTCCATTTTGGACTTTTGCACTTCTGACTACTTCCCCACCTCCTCTGCTTTTCCAGATACAGTTCTCTGTCTTCCTCCCTCTGTGTTTCCTTGTACAGTACCTCCTGAATACCATCCTTTTCTCCCTTACCTTCTCGGCCATGGCCTTTAAGAACCATAGTGTTTTTTTCTTTCTCTTTGTTTTGCTTACTTGCCTAATGCAAATGCTTATTGCCTCCACAATGACCTCTTAAGAGTTGCCTATTGTTCCTCTATCCCACCTTTCCCTTCCCTGTCAGTGATTCCCTAAGACATTCCCCCATCTTCGCAAAGTTGGCATGCCTGAAATCCAGGACCCTTGCTTTCATGTGGTTCGATTCCTCCACTGTTTTCACATTGAACCATACCATACTATGATCGCTTGATCCCAGGTGGCTACTCACCTTTACATCTGTAGTTCTATACCCGTTGAGAGTACCAAGTCCAAAGTCGCTCCCTCTCAGGTGGGCTCTATAACTAGCTGTCTGAGGTATGCCCCCTGCATCACGCTTCATGAATCGGGCCCAGTATCTCTGTAGCACATCCCTCACAGGTTATTCTGCACCTTATTAGCATACTTTGAGTGGCACTGCCACAAAGTCAGTAATACCTTGACGTGATAGGATATAGCTGTTAGTGGTTCCATTTGCAGATCAACACTTAAAGATAACATTATGCATAAATAGTATTAGGCCCTGACTGTACCAGAGTACAAAAGTAGTTCTAGTACATCCCAGTTTTGGTCAATCCACAAGGTGGTAGTGCAGCTTGATAATCCAGTATAAGGCAATATCAAAATTTCTGAGCAGTCTAGAAACTGGGAATTAGGTCATACTGATAATTAGTAATCAGTCTTTCCAGGTGTTTGTGTTATGTTCCTGTCTTGTAGCACTTTTGAGATGAGCTCTCAAACAGGCAGGCAGTTTTGGGCATTCATAAGAGAGGAGAGAGCAGCAGGATATGATAAGTTGAGGATAGAGACCACTGCATGTGAAACCCACACTATTGTTTGATCATCTTGAGGACAAGATGATAGAAGAGGCAGTTATGGTCACTAGTTGGTGTAAGAGAGTCCCTCCATCTGCAGCCTCACTGCCCAAAGAACATACAATACCAAGATATCTCAGTTAATTGGTAGATCTGCTACTCCATGTCAGGACTGGCTGCTGCTGTGGTTATGGTGATTGGGTTTCCTCACAGTCCAGGTGGATGAACTCCCTCCTGCTAGTGACATCTAACCCCCTGCTGCGTAGCGTAAAGTTTCATTTAGGATGGCCACATGGTCATGGATGTCTGTGACTGTATGGCCTGGCCGCAGCAAGACCCCCCCAAACTGTCATTATGTGTACCTTCTCTGTATAACTACCTTTCAACCCAGCCGGTGATGTTCATGGCTTGATGAACTAGATAGGAATCCAGTCAGGGTGGCGGTCTAAGTTTAAAAGTTTAAATATGTTCAACTGAGACAAAGGATCTTTACTGCAGCACATCTCTCATATTCCACCTCCCTGCCCCACCTCCAACTTACACAGTACCTTGCATTGGCCATTGGAATAGAAAATATCTGTCTTTTTGCAGTCTGGCAATTAAGTCTGTGAGGGCTTGCACTATATATTGTTTTATTTTTTTATTTTGTTGTTTTTTATTTTTAATCTTGAGATTATGGACTCTGTTCAATATTTGAAATCAGAGCCCAGTATCTGCAGCACTGGTCTTTGAGCTGTTGCAGTTGCATTCACCTCTATGTAAAGGCCCCTTTTCTGAAGATAATCTTATGCTTCCTCAGTGGAGTGATACACTTAGGCCCCTTCCAGATAACTGACCTGGAGTTTAGAGGGATAGGGGTTTTCAAATCTAAAGTCCATTGCCCTCAGGATTTTAAACAATGTCACACATGCCTTGCAGTTCTCCATGATTACCAGAGGTAGTCATTTTCCATAAAAAGAGTCAGTTTCCTTCACATTCTATAGACTGCTTTCAGACTTTTTGCATGAGGTCCTGCTTGACTGTGTCTTGGACATGTGGAACACAAAAAAGTGAGGCCTAACATTCAGCCCTGGTGGTTGTAGTCAGAGTATTCTATGCCCCCCGAATATATATGCTGTCATCTGGGAGAAGATCAAGGAGGTACTGTAAGAAACTGTACAAAATCTCATTCATTTTGGGACCCTCTCTTCCGTCCAGTGTCCCATTTAGGCACAGACTGCACCGCCTGAATCGGGTTTCTAGATACACTAATGTCACTTTACCTTGCAGTTGCCATTCAATTAGTTACAGGATGAGGGATCTGGTCCCATCCAGGTGGGTCACCAACTCAGTGGCTTCCACATCTAACATGTCCAGATGCTCTATGCATTTGTTAACCTTCCCTGGAGTGCTTGTAAGGTATTGTTCATGCTAATGTGATATGCTTTCAGCTAACTTAGGATTTTATCTACATAGTTTTTTGAAGTGTTCATTGTTGTAGTGCATGGCCTTGTTAGCCTGTACAGAGTGAGACCTCACTATCTGAGGCTGATTCTCCACATCCTCCTGCATCCAGTGGTTCTTCCTTTTTATGTTTGCTTCTGTGTGCTGCACACAAGAAACATATTGAGGTTAGTAGAGCATTGAGGATGTGTGGCAGTGTTCTGGCCAATGCAGGGGACACTTTAATGGGAACGTCCCTCAGCCACCAATGAATGGGAAAGCTGCCAATGATGGCAGTTTCAGAGTGAGTACTGCACTTGAAAGAAATCTGCCACTCCAGTCAGGGACAATTTCGTCATTACAGCAGCAGATCCCCCCCCCCAGCAACCAGGCTCATTCCAGCCATGCACATTGCAGTGCACAGTAATGTGCACAGCTGGAGTTTTGAGCAACTTGTTTGCTCAGTGTGCCATTCCTGGTGAAACATATTAATAAACAAGTAAACGTAATAAGTGAGCCTCAACACTGCTTTACATAATTGACTGATCCAGCTACACACCACACACTCCCCCCAATGCCAACATCGGGGTGTCCAATCCCCGTGTCAGCATGGATCCTCCCTCCCCCCATTAATGAGGCACACTGGAAGCCCACCCCAGTGTGCCAAACTAATTATATTTCTGACACAGGGATGCCTACTCCCAGTGTCAGATGACTCCCCCCAAGCCCGTACATATCTTTTGCCAACAACTGGGTACCCAATCCCTGTGTTGGCATGCCCCTCACACCCACTATTGTGGCATACTGGGAGCCCACCCCAGTGTGCCAAAGTAATTCTTTATCTTTTTCCTACACGAGGATGCCCACTCCCAGTGTCGGATGAGCCCCCAATGCCCCCTTTTTTTCAGATGACTTTGGGGTGCCCAATACCCAGGTCAGCATTGATCCCCCCTGTACTAGTCTGGCACAGTGGGAGCCCACCCCAGTGTGCCAAAATGTATTTTTCATACTATTCATCTGTAAAAAAGAAAACTGTCTCCCAAGGTCTTTTTTTTTCAAAACCTAAAGAAAAAGAAAATGGTTCCTCATCATCCTCACTGTCCCTGCCCCATCCTGACCCTGCCTCTGCACACCTCACCTCCCCACACCCCTTCCCACTCATACTTATCTCTGGAGATCTGGCACTGTGATCTTCTGTGGACTGGGAACATGTCTACGCTCTTCAAAAGAAACCGCAAACTGAAGAAAATCATGGTAAGCCCTATAATGGCAATCAATGGAGGTTTCAACTTAGGCTGATATCTTAGCGATTGTTGGGAGTTTTGGTCCCAGATTTTCATCATGGGTTCTTGGAACCCCACCTCATGAACACTGGCACTGTCATATTGTTTCTCCGTCCCAAAACATGATTTTGCGGTTGCTGCACGGAATTACTTTTTGGGACCAATTAACAAAACAACAGTGCCACTGTTCATGAGGTGGGGTCCCAAAAAAGCCCATGTTGCAAGTTTGGTGAAAAAAATCCCAAAAAATGACTGTGTTTCGAGTGTGCATTGCTCAGTTTATGCACACTCTGGTAACTTCACCAATTTTTAATATTTTTACTCAAAATTTCCAACATTGTAATTTTTTCATACCTCCCTGTGAACAGTACGGCTGTTATTTTTTACATCCTGCCTGAAATGTGTTTTCGCACCTGTGACACAGAATGGAGCAGTCATTGTGAGAAATCAACTTTCGGTACAGTTTAATGAAGTCGCAGTGCCACTGTTAATGAGGGGAGGTCCCAAAAAGGCCATGTTGAAAATTTGGTAAAAAAATTCCAAAAAATTACTGCGTTATGATCTTGCATTATGTAATTCCTACCTATATTAGTAATGCCATCAATTTTCCATATTTGCACTCCAGATTTTCAACATTGCTATTTTTTCATACCTCCTCATGAACAGCACAAATGTCATCTTTCACATTCTGCCTAAAATGTCTTTTCACAGCTGTTGTGATAAATGGTGCATTCACTGTGTGAAATTACCTTTCAGGATTGAGTAATGAAATTATAATGCCACTGTTCATGAGGTGGGGTCCCAAAAGGCCCAAGTTGAAAATCTGGAGCGAAAATACCAACAAACGCCTGGGGCATTAGGGCTTCCAACCATAATGTCCCACCCTGTACAGACTGACAAGCATCGGGGGGTGACTTGAGGTCATTGGCCGTAATGTTCATGCCGTTCCACCCCCACCCTGCAGCCACTGACTGGCATTGAGGTGTACCTTGGGGTCTTCGGCCCCTAACGTTCACACTATTCTCTTGTCCTGCACCCATCTTAGCTTACATGTATTTCCTTATTGGAATGGGGTAAATGTAAGAGCCAAAAACCCCAAGGCACACCATGACACCTGTCAGTGTCTGCAGGGTGGGGTGAGGTGGAATGGCATAAGCCTTATGGCCAATGACCCAAAGGCACACCCCAACGCCTGTCAGTCTCTGCAGGGTGGGGGTGGGAGTTGGAGTTAGTTCAATACTTCACTGCCATTCCTATTATGCATCTCTCTAACTCCTGCAGTACCGATGCCAATACCAGCAAGCAAACATTCGGCACCGGCTAATGCTTGTTATTTGGCTACTGTGGTTTTCTGACTCTCTGACTTCTATATGTAATAGATTGTTTGTTGTTTTCATCTATTTGGCAGGGTTTTAGTGCCATTGTTAGAGCATACCATTTGATCAGGCTCTGATTTCTTTTATGATGTCACAGGAAGTCCTCAGTGGCCATCATTTTTAAGGACTCAAAAATCACTTCATGGGCAGATACCCAGTTTGCAAGTACTTATCAAAAGGTAGTAGCAAAGCCAACTATTTTACTAATCATTGGCCACCTTGTTAACTGATTTGTCCCATCCTGTTGACAACAGTATGTTAAGGGGATATGGATTAGGGCTGCTATATACCCATTTTAATATGCTGACCATGTATGAGGTACCATTCCATTGATGATGGCCCTGTACCTATAGATGTCCTTGGGACTTTTTTTATTTCAATTTTATTGATTTTTAATAAATAAAAAGTTATATTGAACACTTCCAATTGCATACAACTCATTAACTGTCCTTGGGTCATGAGGTAGGGGACATGGTAGGGTAGGAGAAACATAGAAACATAGAATCTGGTGGCAGATAAGGGCCAATTGGCCCACCCAGTTTGCCCATATTTTTTACCTTCATTCTAGTTGTATACCCTGCTTGGTCTACACCCTTCCCCTTACCCCTACAATTCCCTTGTCCCTATCCTGGGCATATTTGAACCCCCCAGGAATACTCCACTCTTTCTGTGAAGAAGTACTTCCTCACATCTCTGCTGAATCTACCCCCTTCCAATTTCATAGTATGCCCCTTGTTCTAGATCACATTTTTTTCTGAAAAATACTCCCCTCCTGAAACTTATTTACCCTTGCGAGGTATTTAAAGGTCTCTATCATATCTCTGCTCACCCTCCTCTCCTCTGGGGTTACATATTGAGCTCCCTTGAGAGTGGGAATTAGAAATATGAACCCTAATATGAAGCCCCAGAAGGAGTGAAACGTATGGTGTGGTGGTTCACCCCACCACATTCTGTGTATTTGCTATCATGGTGTTTATGACTGAAGGAATCAATACAATAAAGCAGCCTTTCTGAAGAAATTGTGTTTTGCCTGCTTTTTCGAGGGGTGAGTGCTTCTTTCTACTTTTCTCCTGTAAAATAGTATCCCTGACATTTAAGTATTTAATACATTATATTACATTAAAGTTTTTTTAAAGAGAAATTATAAACCTTCACACAGTAGACAGGTTTTTAAGTGAATGGCTTGATGCAACTCAAAGCTTGTGAAAACTGACAAACAGCAGGTACAGTAATTCACAAAGCCTATGTCTAATGAATGGGTAAGGGAGAGTGCAATTTGCTATCCACCAAAAAAAGAGAAACAGCA
Organism: Neoceratodus forsteri; assembly: GCA_016271365.2. Lineage (NCBI taxonomy): Eukaryota > Metazoa > Chordata > Ceratodontiformes > Ceratodontidae > Neoceratodus > Neoceratodus forsteri. The sequence goes on along the minus strand of CM057459.1, from coordinate 1,231,234,191 downwards.
GACAGACATCTGCAACAAGTACTTAGTGAGATCAACAGCAGGTACTGCCTTCCCGCGATGGTATCTTTCTCCAAGGCTTTCTCTCCCATTCCCAAACTAGCTCCTTTTGAAGGCTTTGATCTTACTGCGCTGTCCAAGACCACTATGGTTCTCGAAGGATGTGGCTGAAAAGGTAACATTCAGGAGGTATAAACAGATGCAGAGAGAAGAGGATTAGGAGGTGTATCAGGAGATGCAGAGGGAAGCAGGTAAAGTAGTGAGGAGTGCAAATGTGCAAACAGAGGAAAGAATAATCCAACTAAAGGGGGTAAGACATATTTAAGGTACATAACTGAAAGAGGAGAACGAGGGGAGGAACTGCAAAGGTTATGGGGGGGGGACTGTGCAGAGAAGGACCTGGAAAAAGCAAATATCCTGAACAAATACTTTTGTTCAGTCTTCACAAAGGAAGAAAAAAGGGATGGGCCACATAAAAGCAGCAGAATCACTGTGGGGGAAGGAGGTAGACACAAGTCCATTTATAGAGGAAAGAGTCCTGAAGGTCTCACAAATCTGAAAGTAGACAATGCTAAGGGGGTCAGATGGGGTACACCCAAGAGTACTGAGGGAGCTCACAGAGATACTGGCTGCACCTCTGACAGCATTTTTCAGCAACTCACTGAAAACAGAAGTGATTCCATAGTAATGGAGGAGGACAGATGTACAGTAGTCCTGGTTCACAAAAGCAGTAACAGAGAGGAAGCGGGCAACTACAGGTTAGTCAGTCTAGCATCAGTGGTGGAGAAGTTAATGGAGTCACTGCAAAAGGAAAAGATTGTGGAGTATCTTGAATCCAGTTGGTTACAGGACCCAATGCAGCATGGATTCAAAGGGAGAGAGGCATGTCAGATACATCTGATAGACTTCATTGACTGGGTAACCAAGGCAATACATCAGGGTGGGGCAGTGAATGTGGCCTACTTACATTTTAGTAAGGCATTCAACACTGTACCATGTAGGAGACACATAAAATAACTGGGCAACTTAGAGGTGGGTCCAAAAGTAGTAAATGGGTAAGAAATTGGTTAATGGATATGTGACAGAGGGTGGTGGTAAACAGAGTTCACTCTGGGGAAGGGAGGGTGACCAGTGGGTTGGCTCAGGGCTCAGTAATGGGACCAGTCCTCTTTAATATCTTTAAAAGTGACATTACACATGAACTGGAAGGGAATGTATTCCTCTTTGCAGATGATACAAAAATCTGCAATAGGGTAGACACTCCAGAGAGGGGTGAAAGAATGTGGAGAGACCTGAGAAATCTTGAGGAGTGGCCAAGGATATGACATGTAAGTTCCAAAGCAAAAAAGTGTGCAATCATGCACCATGGGCATCATAACCCAGAGGTCAAGGCAAGTGCAGAATGGGTGAAGATGCGTTGACAGTCACCAAACAGGAAAGAAACCTGGGAGTAATCATATCTGATAACCTGAAGGAGATGAAACAGTGTGACAAGGCAGTGCGTAGGGCCCTTTGGATGCTGGGGTGCATAGAGAGAGGTACTGCCAGCAGAAGAATGGAGTTGGTATTGCCACTGCATATATTTATTTTGTGTTTGCTAACTAGATCAGCACACTAGGTATTCAATGCATAATTTGAGGTATGACCCTGAAGATTACATTCAAAGCTACATGCAGTAGAATACATTGTAACACAGTATACAGTGGAGGGAAAAGACATGAAACAAGGCAATGAATAATGAATGGAAGGAAAATACATATCAGGTGATACATTCAATTTGACATGTTGTAATGCAATACACAATGAGAGGAAGAAGCACATTTGCTAAACAAATAAATCATAGAAAGGGAAAGATTTAGGAACAGTAGCCAAACACAGATAGCTACACAAAGAACGCATGAGTATCATGATAATGGGCCAACACTGATCATACAAATGAGTTCCATAGAGAGACTGCTCAAGTTCCAAAGAAAGAGCAGTATGCCAAGCTGAGGAGATATTTATGGTACCAAAGACAGAAAGCAGGCCCAGAGGGGTAGAGATGAATTTCTGGTGGTATGGAGTTCCATAGCCTTGGGGCTGCATAAGCATAAGATGATTCACCAGTGCAAGTTTTAATCTTAGTGTCAGTAGGTCACTGTCACCTGAACTCAAGGGGTAGCCATTGTTCACTGGTTTGAGAAGTGAAGCAAGGGATGAGGTCTGTCCATTATGAATAAAGCTAAAGGTCACAACTGCAAAACTCTGATCTCATAGAAAGGAGAGGAAGAGCTGATCCAGCCTGTCATAAAGAGAGCAGTGGCAAGTGAGCCAGGGAGATGCTAATACAAAATGGCAAGTATTTTTCTGTAGAACATCCCACCTGCAGAGAGAACATTTAGAGGCATTCACGTACACAGGAGCACCATAAAGAAGCTTGGGGAGGAGCATCCAATGGGAGATGACAAGGTGAGCTTGTGGAGTCAGGTTACAGCCCACTTTATAGAGATGCCCAGCATGGAGTTCACAGACCTGCAGACACCCATGACATGAGATGAGTAATCAAGCAAGGGGGTCAAGTGTGACTCCAAGATGTGTGAAGGAAGAGACAGAGGGGACAAAGGTACCATCATGGTAAGCTGCAGATAGAGGGGATAGGCATGATTTTAGTCTGGGGGACATATTGAACAGAATGACTTGCATTTTAGCCATCTTTAGAATCAGCTTGTTTGCAGACAACCAAGTGTGTACTGACTCAAGGTCAGCTGATAAGTACTGGTTTATTACTTTTGGAACAGGTATTCAGGATCAAGTTGTCAGCGAAGAGAATGACAGAGCTATGGGACAGACTTTGGTTTATGGAATGTATGTGTAGAACAAACAGAAGTGGATGCAGAATAGAGCTTTTGTCGAGCTTTGGGGAACACCCACCGGAATTAGATAGCTTTTGAGACCTAAACTGAAGTACTATGTCCAGTTCTGAAGACAACATCTCAGGAAGGACATAGATAAGGTGGAGGTCATCCAGAAGAGGGTAACTAAAATGGTGCAGGGGCTGCATCCAAAGCTCTACAAGGAGAGACTAAAGGACCTGAATATGAGAACCCTGTAAGAGAGAAGGGAGAGGGGGATATGATAGGGACCTATAAATACCTCATGGGGTTAAATATGGTACAGGTGGTGAGTAATTTTCAGAGGAAAAGATGCATGAAAACAGGGGACCATGCAATGAAGTTAGAAGAGAGAAAATGTAGGAAAAATGTGAGGAAGTGCTTAACTGAAAGACTAGTGGCTACCGGGAACAGTCTTCTATCAGAGTTGGCAGGTATAAAATCAGTGGTGGGATTTAAGCAAGAATGGGATAAGTACATGGGAATCATAGGTGGCATACAATGGGGGGTGGGAGGGAGCCAGAGATTAGGCAGGATCTGTGGTAACAGGTTAGGATAGGCAAGGAAAACTTTGCAGACCAAGTAGGTCAAGCAGTCCTTATCTGACGACAAATTCTGTGTTTCTATGTCTGACTTCTCTGAGAGGAACTCTGCTGAAAATTTGGAAATGGCTGCTGGAAAAACCAAAAGCACAAAATTAGAAAAGCAGCCTGATGTACAGTCTGAAATATCTCAGGATTTATTCATTTTAAAGAGGTAAGCCTGTGGATTAAAGGAGTCAGGTAACAGGGCAACAAGGTAAGGGAGAGATTCAGAAAATAGCACAGGCAGGAGGAGTGAGAAATCAGGGAGGCATGCAAGGGGGGAGTAAGGTATGGATAGCCACGTATGCCGATGCAAGGAGTCTAGGAAACAAAATTCCAGATCTGGAGGACATCATGGAGGAAGCTATAATGGATTTAGTGTCCATAATGGAATCATGGTGTACTGTCAGCCATGACTGAATTGTGGCCATTACCAGGCTACTGCCTGTTCAAAAGAGACAGGAAAGGGAGGAGGGATTGTACTATATGTGAAGGAGGGAATCAAGGCTGTGGAAGAGCAAGTGCACCCAGAGGAAAAGGAAAGACTGGGGGTGCTTTGGGTTGTCCTGGAGACGGAAACAGGAGTCATTATTCATTCCAGGGTGGTATACAGACCTCCAGCACAGGAAGAAGAGTTACACAAGACACGCAGGGAGGACATTGTTAGGATGGGAAATAAGGGAGAGGTGTGGCTAGTTTTGAACTTTAATCTGCCAAATGTAGATTGGAGCCCTCCAACTGGAGCTTCAGCAAGGAACAAGGCCATCCTTGACTCCCGGCAAGGGGCCAATCTTAGGCAGCTAGTCAATGAACCCACAATTTTATTTATTTATTCATGTATGTATGTATTTATATCTATTTCAAAAACCCACTATTTAAGTATATACATGCGTAAATAATAATGTATGTATGTATTTATTTATATTTATTTCAAATGTTTTGCCAGGAAAGTCATGCGGTGCTGGCATCAGTTCATTTCCCAATGTGTCCTGAGGGGAGGGGGCAGAGAAGAAATGAGATACAAATTACAGTGTATAAAAACAATACAATAATATAGAAATGGTAACAAAATACACAAGTACAGTAAAACTTAAAGAATAAAATTGCTATACAGTAAATTACCATACAGTACAATGCAGATCTAGCAAAGTAACATAGAACAGAAAACAACACAAGAAAATAAAAAACAGTTAGTAATGACTGATACTAGAGGAGGAGGGGGTTAAAGCTGGTGTCAGTGTGGGATGGAAAGCAGGTGAATAGAAGTCTTCCCCATCATCAAAAAAAACTGCAGGACTGAAAACTTCTTGAATGAAAACAAAGGAACAGGCATTGGGGAGGTCATTTAGAAAATTGGAGAAAATAATTGGGTCAATGACAGCCCCTTGGAGGATATCTGAGGTGACAGGGAGTGGGTGTGAAAGGCAGTCTCAGATAGAGACAGTTTTCAACCTGCCCTCAAGGTAGGAGCAGAGCCACTCAGTTGAGGAAACTGAGAGTCCAGCTGCCTTTAGCTTGTCCAAGAGAATGGGATTGGAAACAGTGTTGAAAGCTTTGGCTAACTTGACAAAAATGGCAGAGGTGACAAGGCCCTGATCTATGCCAGTAAGGATAGTATAAGTGAGCTGGAGGAGAGAAGTAGAAATGGAGTGTGACTTTCTAAAGCCAGACTGGAAAGGAGTGAAGAAGGAGGTTAAGTCAAGAAAAGGGAAGAGTTAGGAGAAAACAAGGTGCTCCTGAACTTTATCCAGAGTGTGGAGGAGATAGAGTAGAAGTCATTGGTGGAAGAGAGGTCACCCCCCTTTAGGAAGGGGAGAGACAGCAGCCAACTTCCAAGAGTTGGGGACACAGGATAAGGAGAATGAGAGGTTGAGGAGGTAGTTAATAGGGATTGCAAATGCATAAGTGGAGAGAAATAGGAGTCTGGGGTCAACACTATCAGGGTTCTCACTCTTGTGAAGATTTAGAGCCAAGAGGACCTTAAGGGCATCAACAGGGGAAATAGGTGAAAAAGAAAAAAATGAGGAGGGGGCAGTAGGAAAGGTAGATGAGGAGAGTGACAAGGATGAAAAGAAGAGAGCAAGAGGGACCGTAGGAAGAAGAAGAGAGGAGTGAATGGACATAGGTGGTAAAAAAGGAATTTAAAGATGAGGCGTCTGCAGCATTTTCAGGAATAGGAGTATTGCCCATCTAGAGAATAGGAATAGGAGACTGGGTCAGAGGGGAGAAAAATGCATGAATTACTTTCCAGAATTTGAGGGATTATTGAGGTTATTCTGGAGTGTGGATGCAAAGTGTTCAGACTTCATGAGTTTAATACAGGCATTACAAAGGGTTCGGTAATTGGCAAGATCAAGTGAAACCAGAGGATTTATAGGTCCTACAGGCAAGGTCACACACTTGGTAACAAGCCAGCTGCTTAGCTGAGATCCATGGGATTGTGAACCTTGGACTCTGGTTCTTATAAGGAGGGCAAGCTGATCCCAGACAGACATACATTTAGAGGTGAATATTTGCGAGCATTGTCCTCATTGCCAGCTGTAGAAATAGGAGACCATTAATTCCCCTTCTACTATCACCACCTGCAGGTCTGCTGCCTTGTTGGCCAGATTCTTACCATTTAAGGACAGTACCTTCCAGTTTGCCCCTTTCCCTTTCTGCTTCCTGCCATCCCTTGATGTCCCTCCTCCTCCCCCCCCGCCTCTGCTATCCTCTCTCCATCTCCCTCCCCCTCTTGTTTGAATTTCCACAGGGGGGGAGGCCCTGAAGCCCAAATCACTTGGTGCTGAGAGCATTGTTCTCTGCTGCATCCCCCTTCTTCACTTTAAATCCAGCTCTCCAGCTTCTCCTTCAGGACCCATGTGCCTTTCCTACTTAGATATATCCTGTCTGGTGCATACAGGTCCTTGCGTTCCCAGGTCCTGCCCCAACCTCCCACCAGACCATACCCATTTGCCTCTCACCATTCACCCAGCCATGTGTTATACTCCTCTATTCTCACCTTTCTCACAGTGCTGGCCCTCAGGACTGGCAGTACCTCTGAGAAAGCTACTGATTTTTGATTCCAGCTATGTAGGGCGCTGGTGGCAGTGTGTCTGTTCATTAGGGCACCACATCCTGATGTTACCATCCCCTGTTTTTGTGGGGGCTGCACTCCCACACCCCTCTACACCCCCTTTTCTAAATATTCTAACTCTGGCATGGCAGACCTTGGGGAAGGGGTGGCGAATTCATCAGTGTGGTGCCCTAATGATGGGCGCACTGCTTCCAATGCACAGATGGCCAGAATGGCCAATTCTCCTACCCCCTTACATATCTCACCCGGCTCCTTGAACCTTTCCTGCACCCCCTTCACCTCTCATTCTGCCAGATCATTGGTTTCAAAATGGACCACAATGTGAGGCTTCCCCTTTTCCTGCCCCACACACTTTGGCTTAATAGCACCCACCTTTCCTGCTATCATGCCTGGTATGCACTTCACCTTCCTGTTACTTTTCCTTGTGTGTTTGTTTACCCATCTTATTCTCTTCAGTACTGAGTCACCCACAATTACAACCCTTTCCCCCACTTTCTGCCTCTCCCTGACATAATGCCCATCCTTTTGTCACATCCTGTCATGATTCTGTCCCTTTTGCTGCCCTGGACAGATAAGAATCACATGTCTAGATAGAAAATGTATTTTAATATGCTTTATTGTACATAATACTAATCCTGAATGTTAAGTGGCTTCCTGAGGTTACCAAGCACTTTGCAAGGAAAATGTGAGCTCCCCCCCCCAGTTTGGGGCTTACCATATGGGACTATGGTCCTGTGGAGTCCCCATACTGCCTCTGGTACCTTAAACTGCAGCAACAGGACCAAAAGGCATATCAGTGGCTCCTGGGGGAATTTAAATCTGTGGCACCCTCTTAATATTCGCTGCTGTAGCCACTGAAATATTCCTTTCTTCGGCCCATGAAAGAAGAGGGCTGAGGTTCAGGGTTTTGTTTTCCACCTGTGGGATTTGTGGGGGCTCATTTCTCAGTCTAATAAGCAGTGCAAAGGGACTGAGCTCAGTGTAAATAAAAACATGTCTGCCATGAGCCGTATGACCATGCACAGCCATAAATCTTAAAGGAATCATGACTCCGGTGTAGCTGTGGGGGAAAAGGTGTGAAATCAGGCACCCACTACTTCAGGAGCCCTGATGGGAAAAGGGGGATCCCATCAAATAAATAAAAATGTTTACAGGTCCATTAGGGCATGTGGGGCAAGAACATGATAGTATTCGCCTCTGGGATGGCTTCAAATTGAAATGGGGGGACTGTCAAAGCAGGGCAGCATAGAATAAACAAATATGGCAGTGCCCATGGACTTGCTAGCAGCAGGGGCTGCTGGTAAAAATGTCTGAGGGCAGCCTGTGAGCCAGGGAGAATTGCAGCCAATGACATGAGGACTGTGGAAAAAATATAAAAGGGACTGTAAACACAATGAGAAGGGAGATTCCTCTGTGATTTGGGAGATACCAGAGTACAAGAGAGACTGCTGTGGGCTACCCAGCCAAAGGCCTGCACCTAGAACCCAACAGCCTGTTTTGCCCTAGCAAACTAAGCAAAAGCAGACCACCCAAGAAAGCCAGCTGCTATAGAAAGAGAGAAATTGGAGTTTTGCTGCAGAGAAAGAGAATTGAGTAGTTTTGCTGCCTGAGAAATAGATGTGAAATCTTCAGCCAGAGAGAGTTTGCAGTTGCACTGGGATGAACACAGACAAAGTTTTTCAGCTTTGAAAATTAAAAGTTCTGCATTTGAGAATAAAGTCTGAGAAGCATGTGTTCCTCCTCAAAGGGTCTAGCGTGTATAGAGACCACTAAATTGCTGTCAGTGAGAGTGACTGTGAGCACTAGGGCTAGAGACTGAGCCAATGACCAGATACATTATTACTTCAGGAAAAAAGTGTGTGCCAAGCGACAAGTCTAAGGGACACCCATCTTGCCCTGTCCCCAGACCAATAGAGTGGAGACCACCTGAGAGGAAGCCATTGAGAAGCTTTTCAGGTGAATACCACATTCAAAGGCCTCAGAGGCAAAGTTTGGAAAGGCCTAACAGATGAAGACCAGAGTCCTTAGTGTTTCTGCCATCTACAGCTTTTCTGCAATCTGCTGTCATGGTGCATCACCAACAACTCCTGATACCACAACAGTACCATGAATTCCCTCCTTTGAAACACCTTGTTTCAAAACTGTAAGTACCTCATGGCTGTGGTTCAGAGCATTTCCATTCTTAGCTAGTTAGCTAGTCAAAAATGAGGGTTATGTCTTGGGCTGGACTGCACCAATCTTCAAAGCTGCACCCAGGTAGTAAAGTTTACAAGCTGAATTGTTTAAAGTTTATTGGGACCCAGCACAAGTACCCTGTGCAAGTTAAAGACTGTTGCCCTACTGGTATCCCAGCATCTCAGCGCCCCCAGTGTGGAACCCACTGCAACAAACTGACTTTGATCTAATGGTTGTGTGGGGGGAAAAATGGGTGTACCCGCAGGTGGAAGGTGGTACCGTGTGGGGTAATATTACGTGCTACAATTGCTGTTGTGTTATTCTCCCCTTTTACTCCTCCCTATAATAAAGTTGTAGTTAAGTTTATTGTTACAAATCTGGTATTACTGGTCATTGCAAAGTATGTCTAGTTACTGTGGGTGGGGGAAGTACCTGGGGGGCCAGTTCTTGCGTTTCCCTGGGGTGTGTTAGCCTACAATTTGCCCACAGGTATGCCATATCACTACCCCAGGTGGAGGCACTACACCATTTTTTTTCGTCCAAGTATTTCATCCGTCAGTGAACCCAGGCTGGACCCCTTGGAGGTGGAAGCAGTTTGGGCCTCAAAGTCCCAGGACCAACCAAGGTGAGTCAAGGGGCTGTTACAATTAACACAGGAGCAGAGGCAAATCACACCAGGACGATGGTCATGGACTTTAGAAGGGTGGATTTTATGGAAATGGGAGACTGCCTCAGAAACTGCCTAGTATGGGAGAAATACTGGGGGGTATTGGAACAGTGGAGAAAAATAAGGGAGGGCATAATTAGGGCAGTCAACCACAACATGAAGGAAGTCAGTAATGGCAAAAGGAAAATAAGACCATCGTAGTAATCTTCGGAAGTAGCAAAGGAAAAAATGGTGGCATTCGGAAAGTATAAGGAAGCACTGATGGTGGAAGACAAGGGAGTGTTGCAGATAAAACAGAAAGAAACAGGTAAAGCAGTGAGAGGAGCAAAGGTGAGGACAAAGGAAAGGATAGCCAAAGGGACAGCAAATTAGAATAAGACTTTCTTTAGGTACATCAATGAGAAGAGGAAAGCAAGGGGAGAGATAGTAAGGATAAGGAGGACAGCAGAGGGAAATTGCACAGAAAAGGACCAAGAGAAAGCAGAAATCCCGAACAGGTACTTCTGCTCAGTCTTCACAGTGGAGAGGGGGAATGGACTTTCTGTGATCTACAGGAGCAAAGAGGAAGTGGACAGACTCAAGTCTATTTTCAGAGGAAAGAGTCCAACTTGCAGCTCAGAAATGGACAAGGCTATGGGACCAGGTGGGATGCATTCAAGAGTACTGAAGAGCTCAGGGAGGTGCTGGTGGTCTCATTTAGCAACTCATTGGAATCGGGTGTGGCTTCAGAGGATTGGAGAAGAGCAGACATGGTCCCTCTACATTACAGCAGCAACAGAAAAGAGATAATTAACTATAGGCCAGTGAGCCTCACCTCAGTCATGGGGAAATTAATGAAAACACTTAATAGAAAGGTTGATGGAGCATCTTGAATCTAATGGGCTGCAAGACCACAGGCAGCATGGATTTTGGGGGATCATGCCAGCTGAATTTGATTGAGTTCTTTTTTTTTTGCTATTCACTTTTTATTAACTTTTATACACAAAAAAAGGGTACAGTGGCTTACAACATCAAAAGATACAAGGCATAGACAGCGTTTAACCATTATGACAGATAAAACTAATGCACATTAGACAGATGCCCTGTCCCCTCCCAACCCTCCCCATAAAGTAAAAAAAAAAAATCCCACTCAACCCACCTCTCCCATTAATAAACGATACATTCTAAGTCCACCGTAGTTATTATCCAGCAACTTGTTTTCCATATAAAATATATAATGCCCAGGCAGTAATGCATGAAAACGGTGAACCAATTCTAACAATATTATAATCCCCAAACCCCCCCATCTTATCCCAAGTAAAACCCCCACCTCCCCCTCCCCATCCCCACAAGGCCTTCCTATTGTAATCGTGTAACCTAAACATCAACATTAGCATATTCAGGAATAGGCAATCTCTAACGGGGCCCAAAACTTGTCATAAAGAGGCATTCGATTATGTAGAACCGCAATCATTCTCTCTGTCCTGAGGGTCGCTAACAGCTCCCTTGTCCATTCTGTATAAGTAATTACTTTTGATACTTTCCAATATTTAAGAACCAGTTTTTTCACGGTCATAGAGATTAATGTAATATGAAATCTCCTCACTTTAACTGCACTTCTAACAAATCACCTAATACACACAAATCTCTGGGGTAAACAAATCAGCTATTCCTAACAAGGATTCGCTCTCTTTCTAATCTCTTTCCACAGCGGTGCCACACATGAACAATACCATAATATATGCAGCAAGTCAGCCTCTTCGGCACTACACCTAACACCTGGCTCCTGTGAGCACCTTCAGGTCTGCCAGTTTCTGAGGTGTATAATATATATTGTGTAAAATTTTAAATTGAATTTATCTGAGGCAGTCTTGCCTCACATATTTATGACAGTTTCTCCAGATACCGCCCCAGTCCAGATTAACATTAGGAAAAGCTCTATCCCAATATGAAGTAGGAGTTAAATTATCTTTGAAGGCCCACTTGAATAAATTTTTATATATATTAGAAACAGCATGTGGAGAACCGATTACCGGTTCAAGCTCCGACCATATATCTGTATGGAACACCACAGGCCTATTTTTACCCATTTTTGGATTAAGAGGTGCATTAGTTGATATGCTCTAAAAGCATCTTTGCATGGCAACTGGAACTTTTGCATAATTTGCTCCAGAGGACAGGGGTCTCTTCCTCGCTTAAAAGGTCAGCCCACCTACACTCCTGCAAACCCGTAGCCACCTAGATACAATCATCTGTGAGCAATACGCCATTGTGGGTTAACTTATTATTGGCTGGTGACCATCTGTTATAAGTGTATTTTAGATAATTACACACCTGATTATGAACTCTAAGGATACCCCTAAGGGTGTATTTTTAAACATGGGAAACATTTTAGGGTTGTTATAGACTAATGTTTTTGGGTTAAACCCTGAGTTCTTAATAAGGGTAATTTCCAATTTCGCCCATAATGGGAGATATTCCCCAGTACCAAGGCAAGCTGATGAAGTCACCCACCTACCATACTTATTTATGTAGGCAGCCCAGAAATATAAACCGAAATGGGGTAATCTCAAGCCACCCTGCTCTCTAGGTGCCGCCAACTTACTATATACCATTCTCGCCTCTTATAATTCCACATGAAATCAGCTATCATCCCTTGCAACTTCTTGAACCATGATAACGGAAGAGAAATATTTAAATTGATCAGCGGATAAAGAGCCTGGGAAATACGCTCATCTTTACATTTATCATCCCCCATAATGATAGGGGTAGTCGGTCCATCTCTTCATATCCAATTCTATGATCCAACAAGATTGTCTAGGTTTAATTTACTATCTTCTCTCAGAATTGGTGGTCAAATTGAGACCGAGATATTTCAAAGACTTTGTATTCTACCCAAGTCCGAAATTAGTCACGTCTGCCTTAAAAACCCTGTTATTAAGAGGGTACACAATCGTTTTCTCTTGGTTTAACTTGTAATTAGCTAGTGCACTAAATTCAGCTATAGTTTCTAAAAGGGCAGGAATTGACGCAACCGGATTGGCAAACATAAACCATCAGATCATCCGCGAACGCTGGACCTTTTCATCATGTGATCCGCTATCTGGACACCTTTGATCTTATTATACTCTACTACTCTTCTAATTAGGGTTCTAAATAGAGGTTAAAGAGAAGAGGGATAGGGAGCAGCCTTGCCTAGTCCCAACCTGAAGCCTGAAGGATGAAGATACAACCCCATTGCATACAATTCTGGCTGACGGTTTAGAGTAAAAGGTCTTAATCCAGTTAATAAACTGGTCTGGGAAACCAAGTTTGTCTAAGACCTGGAAAAGAAATAGCCAGTGAACTGGTCAATGCCTTCGGCATCCAGAGAGACCAAAGCTCAAGGTACTGTTGTCTCCCCAGACGCAGAAGACATGCGAGAGGGTTCTGAAGTGATCTGTTGAAGACCTTCCTCATAAAGCCCACTTGTTCTGGACCAATTAACTTCTAAACTACCTTTCCAATTCTCTCTGCAAGTATTTTGGTTAAGATTTTTATATCATAATTTAGTAGCGAAATAGGCCGGTAGATATCAGACCTTTCGGGGGGTCTATTAGGCTTCAACAGTACCACTATCAATGCCTCATAAATGTACCCATCAGTATCAGCACCTGAAAGCACGTGCTTGTATAATTTGAATAGCAAGGGGGTTAAAACAGGCAAGAAGGCCTTATAAAAGTTGGGTGAGAACCCATCCGGGCCGGGGGTCTTATCATTTGGCAAGTTTTGAATCGCCTTTTCAATCTCACCACATGTGATATCCGCTACCAGAACTTCCTGATCTGACTTATTTAAACACGGGAGGGATATCCCTTCCAAATAAGCCATAATCCTGTCCTTAGACGGCGGAGCAGACATGGGCCCATACAGGACCTCATAATAACTCCTAAAGATCTGAGTAATATCATTTGGATTTGTTTTAATACGTCTATCCTGTTCTGACCAAATACCCTCAACTAATCGGGATGCTTCCAATTGAGCTAGCCGTCTAGCCAAAAGTTTACCGGGTTTATCCCCCTGGTCAATATAATTGGCTTTAGTTTTAATCATGGCCAACTCCGCGCGGTCTCCCAGCAATTTTAAATACTCATTCTTAACTTTAATTAACCTTTCTTCAGCTTCCTCACTGGGGCCCTTAACCAATTTCTCCTGTATCTCCTTGATTTGACTCAGCAACCTCTCTATGGTAATGTTTACCTCCTTCTTTTTCCTAGACGCCTGACAGATCAAAAGGCCTCTAACAAATGCCTTCAACGCCGACCAAAAAATATCCGGTTTTACGTCTTCGTTCAAGTTGAATTCAATAAATTCTGTGATTTTTACAGATAGCTCATTCACAATCTTGGGAGTTCGCAATAACTGATTATTTACCTTCCATCTATTGCCCTTTTGAGCCACAGAGGGAAGAGAAATCGTCACCTCTACTACAGAGTGGTCTGACACAGGTGCTGGCATTATCCTGGACCCCAAAGTTCCATTGATTAAAACCCTGGAAATTAACATATAATCAATTCGAGAACCTGAGCCATGAACTTGAGAAAAAAAGGTATACTCTCTTGCCTGGGGATTTAACACTCTCCAGATATAGGCTAAGCCCAAACGAGCAATTAAATCGTTAAACGCCAAATTGGCCGGAGTAATCGATGGTTGACTCCTAGTAGACCTATCAAGCAGGGGATCAAGGACTAGATTAAAGTCCCCCTATTATCATTGGTATATGCATGAATGGCAACAAGGCTTTTAGTAAAGCGGCCAGGAAATCCTGACTATCTGAGTTAGGCCCATATATCGCTAATAACATAACTTCCACATTATAAAGTTTGCCTCTGACAAGCAATGAATCTACCATCTTTATCCTGTATCACCTTGATCAGATGAAAGGGCATTGTTCTATGGATTAGAATCATAACCTCCTGCTATTCAACTGCCCTCTGAAGAAAATACATACCCCAAACTGCCTTCTCCTCATACCATTTGCTTCACTCTGCAGCAAGTGCGTTCTTTGTAAAAAGGCCACCTTATCCCCATCACTTCCAGTTGTTTCAATATTTTGTATTGCTTTCATTTGTGCCGTGCCCTTTAATATTCCAAGTACACAACTTAAAATTGCATCAGCCCCATACCACAATCTATTAAATGGTATGCGTAGATGCCTTTCCTGTCTAACATACAAGAATTATTTCTACAGCCTTGTGGTCCCCCATCTCCAAACCCCAACTTCCCATCCCCTGCTAACCTTCCTTAACCCCCTTATACTAATATAACACTGCTCCCTCACCATTACTCCCATTTTGTCCCTCCTCCCCTCCCCAAGCAATTCGCACTATGGCCTCATGACACCAGGATGCCTCTCGCTCCCTCCGCACTCCACTTGCCACCCATGTGTTGTGCAAAGGCATCCTATAATATCATATTTCTTTCTACGCCATACACCAGCAAATATATGAACAGCCCAAACAGCGTCCTCGTGTTAGGTAATATATTATACCCGGTTGATTTATCTCACCCCACCCCGATAACAAACATAAACTTTAATTAGAATGCTAGAAGGGGCCATTAAAACCACTAACCCCGAACTGGCATTTACATAATAAAGTAATTCCCTTTAATACATGACTGATATTCCTCTGATATCCAACTTAGGTTAACTTACCCAGCCATCACAACTCGTTCCCAGACTATTACTTTAACATAATATTCCTTTTATCTATAACAAACAAAACAGAAGCTCATTTTGAGCACACATCAGTCCCCAGAAATAAAAATATAGTACAAGTGTTTCCAAAAGTCCACACAAAGTCCCCAGTATAACATGTCCGACATCACTACGCCTGACCCAGTTCATGGCTCCTTAAAAAGTGCTGGAAATGCCTCACGAAGAGCTGCCGATGCAAGATCGAGGGATTCAAAGGTTTTCCACTCCTTGTTGATAAGCACCTGTAGTAGTGCAGGGTAGCCCATTCTGAACTTTGTTTCTGCAACAATAAGCCGTTTAACCAGGGGATGAAACGTGGCTCTTTTCTGCCAAACAGATAACGGCAAATCCTGCGCCACTCTAATCTGTGTCCCTTCCCAATACACCTGCTTTTCTTCTCTTACTTTATCAATAAGGAGCTGCCTTTCCTGATAATTAAGGAACCTTACAATAAAAGGTCTGGGCGAACGATCAGCCGGTGGCATAGGTCGTAGTGATCGATGTGCCCTCTCCACCATGAATTTAGGCCCAAAGGGTGATGGCCCCACTATTGTTTCTGTAATTCTCTGGGCAAATTTAATTGGCTCTTGCCCTCAGCCTTCTCGGTAAGCCATCAAACACTACATTATTGCATCGCTCGATCCTCGAGATCTTCAATTTTGGCTTCTAATTTCTGCATTCTCTGGGAGCACCTTTTAATCTCAGCCTCAGTCCTTTCCTTCGTGCCCTCCAATGATTTGATGTGCACTTCGTTATCTGAGACCTTTCTATTAATATCCGAAATCATTTCCTTTATGGTTTTCAGCTCTTCAGCCATGCCCAGAATTGTTTCCTTCATGGGGCCGAACTCCTCCAAAAAAAGAGCTAGTGTTAGTGGCGCTTCCGTACTTGCTTCACTGCCTGCCCCTTGCGCTGCTGCATTTCCGGAGCCCTTGGACTTTTTCGCGGCCTTCTCCGGTGTCGCCGGCGGGGTATGTCTCGGGGGAGGTTTCCGCATCTCAGCCTCCATCCGATCACTGCTCCAACTCTTCCCCGACCTTTCGCTGCAGTCAATATGCCCTCCGATGCCTTGAGGAAAAACCAAAGACAAAATTAAAGCCGGTGGCTAGCGGAGCTCGGGGAGACCTTGCTACACCCGCTTCCCACATCACGTGACTCTCCTTGATTGAGTTCTTTGACTGGGTGACCAGGGAAATAGATCAGGGGAGGGCAGTGGATGTAGCCTATCTGGACTTTAGCATTGCTTTGACACTGTGCCACACAGAAGACTGATTAAGAAACTAAGCAGCCTAGAGATGGGATCTAAAGTGGTAAACTGGGTTAGAAACCGAATAATGCATAGGAGACATAGTGGGTGGTTATTGGCACTCTCCTTAATGATGGGAGAATGATCAGCAGGGTGCCACTGGGTTCAGTACTAAGACCGGTGCTCTTCAATGTCTTCATAAGTGAAATTGCAGATGAACTGTAAGGGAAGGTATGCCTTTCTGCAAATGACACCAAAATCTGTAATAAGGTCGACAATAAGGAAAGAAGAAAGAATCCCCCCCACAAAAAAAAGTGTATCTTGATCAATCCTACTGAGGCACCTTTAATACAGACTACTTTGGTAAGCAGCCTAGATTTACTTTCAATGAGCCCCACTTATAGAAGAACAGGGAGGCAATACTGAGAAAAGCCTGGATGGAAATGTGATAAACCTTCCTTTCTGATGCTGACTCCGTATTTTTTTATATATTAATAAAGTTATCTACCCACCATGCACCTCTTGCAACCTCTCTTCATCACCATGCTCCCTCTCCAGCGGCAGCTCCATGAACCTCTGCTCCCACTCCCAGCTGTCCACACCTCAGCCACTGTCAGTTTGTGCTTTCCAGGTGTCATCACTATGATGTGATCAGATGATTCCCATCAGTCATGGACTTTATTTCCCAACAGCTTGGCAGGTACACACTTGCTGGGGCTGTGAGGCGGGAGGGCTGAGAGTTGCTCACGGTACTTACTAGTGAGTAGGTGGGCAAGGCTCCAGTCGAAGTACACACTGGAAGAAAACAGGTGGTCCAGGCTCATGGTAGATGTTGGCGGGTGGGGAGAGAGAGAGAGAGAGAGAGAGGGAGGGAGAGACAGAGAGAGAAAGAGAGAGAGAGAGAATGGGCAGACCAGGCATCATGGTACACAAGGGGACTAAGGAGCAGGGGCTGACAGAATGACCACACCAGCAGCTACCCCACCCCATTTGTTCCTGCCAATCAGTGCCCTGGTTTGCTTTACAAGCAGAATGTACTATAGAGAGTATTACTGATAGTTTTGATAGATACAGAAAGGTATGGGAACCTCTTTATACTGTATTAACTATAGGTATGAGCTGTAGTATGCCTTCTTGAACAGCCTTTTTACTTCCTGATTATGTCTCCCTCATTTTAAAGGGAATCCATATGTTTCCTTATGAAATTATTGTGAGGGTTATTATGAGGATCCAGTATGTAAATTGCTAGGTTATATTTAGAAAATGCTTTCAGTAAGACAGAAAAGTACACTTAAAATTGTGATGTAGAGGCATCCATTTTGTGGACAGGAAGGGTGATGTGATGATGTCACTGCCACCCCAGCTCTAACAGTATTCAATTAAGTAGGTTAAAACAAATTGCTCCTACAGACAGGGATCCTGTTCTATCATAAAAAGAAGCAGTGGATTCTTTTCTTGCACTCTGCCAAACAAACAATCCAGGGAGCTCCTCAGAATGTAAGAGAATCCCTGACTGCACAGTCAAACTGTTCTCACCTGTTGCACTGCATACTGATAACACAGAAAAGTTTCACAGAAGTAGAAGACTGGTTTTGCTCACATAAACTCATCCTTAACCACAAAAACTAAAACAATGTAGTTCCATGGAACCCTCAACAAGTACAAGGACCATGAGCTCATAATTAACAACCATGAAGGTGTTGCCCTTGAGCAGGTGGATATGTTTAAATATCTGGGCCTGACCCTTGACTGCTTCCTCTCGTATACCAAACACATTGACAATATCGCTAAAACTGTGAACTCCCGCATAGGGCTACTATACAAGCATAAACACTGCCTAACGGCTGAAGCCTTGAACCTTGCTATCAAGAGGTCTGTTATCTCAATTATTGACTATGGGCTCATTATCTACGGATTCGCTACTAATACTGCACTCTGGCACATACCTGTAGCCCTTAATAAGGCATGTAGACTCCTTATTTCAGCTGCTATCCAGCAGGCTAAAATATAAGACCTGCATCCTAGCTAAGAAGACATCACTGGACCTTCTGCTCCCTGGAATCCAATCAATATTGACCCCGCCGCTTGTCTGCTGCCTAACTAGAAGAACGGACAGTCTAACCTTTACAATACCTCACTGCCAGACCTCTCAAGCTCAGCGTTCTTACCTTGTCGGAGCCTCCACCTGTTTCAACTTGCTACCTACAGAAATCTCCAACATTGCCACGATTGGTGCTTTTAAGTGTAAACTACATCAACACCTCATGGCTAGTGCCTTCTGTGATTGCTTCTTATAATCCCCTCCAGGCATACTATCCTCAAGCATCCCTCCTCACTGTCTCAGCTCCTCCTCCTCCTCCTCTCCTACCCCCCATTACTAGGTATAAGAATTATCTGTCTCCTGTTCCTTTTCACACCCCCAATTCCTCCTCCATTGCTATTTCCTATCTACCACATACCCAATGCAATGCCCTCCCTATTACTCCCCTCGTCCTTCTCTTTCTCCCATATCAGCCCCTCACCACCATTCTTCTTTCTCTTTTCCCACTAACTCACTCCTAACAAAGCTTCACTGAGCCACCTATGACTTGTACTGTATAATTAACTTGCAACACAATTCCTTGACAATGCCTTTGGCTGCTATTATTGTAACCTTACTTGGCTTTTTTTGTGTGTAAGCTCCATTGTAATGATCATGCTATGTTTTGTATCTTATTGTCCTTATTGCCTTGACGTGGAACCTTTGTAAAACAGCCCTTGGCTAAAAGGTGTCATCCAAAATACAAATTAAAAAAAAAACACACTGGTGAGGCAGTGACATCATCACAACACTCTTCATGTCCACAAAATGGATGCCTCTGAATTACTATTTAAAAAGCATTTTTCTGTCTTACTGAAAACATTTTCTAAATATGATGGGAGGGCTTTAAGCCCAAGGTTCGATGGGCAGAGCAACAGCATCACTCCCTCATTGAGTTTAAAAGGTCACATCATCCTGGGCTTTGCCAGGATTCTTTTTCGTTGCAGCCAGAGGTTCCATTGGCTGTTCTTGCTCTCCATGTCTTCGTTCTCACAGCCCCATTCTTTCTCCATGGCTCCTCATCCACTGCTGGTTGCTCTCCTGTTCCCTGCTCCTTTTGATTTGAGCTGCTGCCTGTGCAGCATTGCCTTCTTTCTGCCCTTTAGAACTGGGGGTGTGTTTTTCGGCATACATGGAGGCCCCTAACTGCTACAAAATCCTCTGGGAGGTGCCCCTTCTCAGTTCCATTCCATAAGCACTGGGGATGTTCTGTTGTATCCTGAGTTCGGTGCTGTTTCCACTGTGATGGCTTGTGCATCTCACCCTGCTCCACATTGCACCTCATTCCTCTCTTCTGCTTTGGCTCCCTGCTCCCCGGGGTATTGATTTGGTCTCCTGTTTCTTTCATCAAAGTCATCCGCTTCCTCCTCAGGTAAGCCAGCGCTACCACACCTATGTGGCATTCTTACCTATTCACACCTTCCCATTTCTCTGCATTTGTTGCTGGCACGTTGGGTGCATCTTTCCCACCGGGTTTCTCTGGTCTCCCTCTTCATTGCTGCAAGATGGGGAATGACATTTCCACAAAATAGCTGAGCAGTATTTGACTTCCTTCAATGATTCTTTGGCTTCCAGCCACTAAGTATTCCCTTTTGCTACATGAATTTCAGTTACTCGAGAGTACCTCAAACCTTGACTTTTATCACCTTTTATTTCTATTGCAGTGGATGACATACTTCTGGGTTTGCCATCTCTCGTCTTGCTGCATGATGACTGATGGGGGAGATGGGGGCAGCTGGCCCTTTGCAGTTCTCTGCCTCACCACCCCCCTGCTCCATGCACCATGTCTTTGGTCACCTTCCACCGCTCCTGAGCTCATCATTTGGCTCCTGCTTCTGATGGCCATACCACTGTGATTCACTCTGTATTTCCTTAAGGGGGTTCCTGCTCTCTGTCAGGCACATTCTCATACTGACCTGCAGGTGGCGCCTTAAGCCAATTCTAATCAGCTTTGGTCCATTCCTGCCCTGCAGTCCATTTTTCTTTCCGGCATACCTAGCACATCTCATATGCCCATCCCCATCCAGCAGCCTAACCACTACCAGGCTGCTGGCAGAATCACTGCCTTCGGTGGCAGTTATGGTCTGCTTGGCTCTCCTTCTCTGGCCCCTTGTCCTCATGTTCCCTCTGCCCTCTATTCTTCTCCTCCCACGCTGATCTTGCTTCTTTTCAATCCTGCAGTTCACATTCAGTACTGGCCATTCAGAATTCTCTCCAGTCTTGGCCTACTGGCTCTATTTCTTTTGCATACACTTGTGCCTCCTCCTCAAGCTCACCCTACTGCAGTTCTCATTCCTTTGTACCAGTTCCTTTCCTTTTTTTTTTGATACTTTTTTCCCCTGGCATCCAGTCTGCCTTACCTGTCCCAGGTCCAGGTATCCTATCTCAGGCTCTGGCCGCCATCCCAAGGACCTCCGCTCCACATTCGGGCCTCGCAGCCTTTACCCCTGTGACTTACTCCCCGCGGTGGGGTGGTGGAGGGCCCCCCGATACTCAGCCACCGGACCAGGATCCAGTATTGCTTCAGGCCCTCGGAACCGGCGTGTCCTCCATGGAGGTGACCACCATGCCACTGTGACTGGTGCCCCTGTTTTCCCTGTTCTTTCCCCCTTGGCATGCAAGGCGTGCAATGATGCCAATGGACAGGGGCACGCATGCTACCGCATGCATCCCTTCCTGGTGTCGGCACAAGTACAACCCCCATAGACTACCTGTGCACTGTGATGCCTCCAGCCACCACCAGGGGCAACCAGCACTCCAATGGTAGCACATACCCCTACCCGGAGAAGGAGAGCAGTTCTCCAGATGATCAATCCTTCTCCTCCCCTGCAAACCCCCGATGACCCAGGCTCGTTCCTGAACCTGGGTTGCCGTGTACCAGTTCCTTTTCAAGTTACACTCTGGTTCCTGACATGCCCCTCCATCTGGCCTGCCTTCAGTATTTATTTTGGACATACCTATCATTCCTCACATGCCGCATCATCAACCCATGGCTCTCCAGCCACCTGTATCAGGTTCAAGACTCTGGTCATCCTTCATCACTTCGCACCAGCCATTCCAGATTCAGCCATTATCATCCTGTATCAGCAGGTTCCTATGCTACACCATTGATCGCCCTTCATCCGTTGTTCTTTTATACCTTGCTTTCCTGTACCAGCCTCCATGGCTTCAATCTCTCATTGTACCTCATCCGTTTCCTAATTTTACCTTCCTTGTCCTAGCGCATTTTCTAGTACCAGCCATCATGGCTTCACTCCGTTCTTAGCTTCACTCATCATACATCATTCAATGTTTCTCACTCCTAATCATACCCCATCCAGTTTTGTTCCTCGATCGCTCAACCTGAGTTGCCTCTGGTTCCAGATCGCCCTTCTTGGCCTCAGAGTCTACCTCCTTTCGAGGCGTCTACTTCCTTTTACTTCCTTCTTACAAGTTCATTTTTATTTTTATTTTATTTAGTTTTTGTTGACCGGATAAATGCACTAGACAAATCCTGCCTATTTTCAGACACGACCTGGGGAAGGGGGATACAAATGAAAGCCAACTGACCTTGAACCAGATTAAGCTGCTGGTGGTATTTTTAGTGAATGAGGGAAGTTTGGCCAGGACACTGGAGAAATCCCCCTACTCTGTTTTGATAAGTGTCATGGGATGTTTAACATCCACCTGAACTACCACCAATCCAGGCAGATGGGACCTCGGTTTAACGTCTCATCCAAAAGATGGCACCTCAGAAGTGCAGCACCCCCTCTCATGCTGCACTACAGTGTCAGTACTGTGATATTAACCCAAGTGCCAGATGTGGGAACTGAACCCACAGCCCTCTGATCTCCTGGCCTCAGAGGCGAGTGTGCTACCTACTGAGCCAGTGACACTGACACTGCCTCCTCCTCTTCCAATTCCAATTCTGTACTGGCCATCCAGGATTCACTCCACTTGTGGCCTGCTTTCGATATTCTTTTTGGGCGTACCTACCATAACTCCTATGCCACCTATCAGCCGCGGCCATACTGCCGCATGTATCAAGTTCATAACTCCAGTCATATCAAGTTCATAAATCCAGTCATCATTCACTCATCATTACCTCAAGGTTTATCTATTTACATCACTTACTCGAACATTCCTATCATTGAATTCCATACTACCTCATCAACTACAACCTCAGGGTCTAATTGTTCAGAGTCTATTCATTTACATCGCATAATTAAGCATTTCTCTTCAACCCCAGTGTCTGCTCAATCAAGTGCATTGCTCAGTCAAGCCTGTCTGCATTATCATCTGTCTCCTCATCAGCACATCTAGAATCTCCTCATGAGCACACCTGGATACCCTTGCTCCTCTGATGCATACCTGGATTTATTCCCTCCCATCCTTGCTCCTCTGATCTACTATCTCTCATCGAATATTCGAGCATATCCTCCTTGGGTCCCTGCTACCTTATGTTCCTTATTTAATCTGTGCTTCTTTGGAGTTTTCCCCTATCCCATTGTCATCCTCCCTACTTATATCCCTCATCTATGAACCATTCTCTTTACCAACATATGTCCTCAAATTAAACATCGTCAGCCTGGACGGAAGGAGACCTAGGCCTTGGATCCCCAGAGGTTTCCTCCTCAAAGGGATTTTTTTCTCTCTTCCATGCCAATGGTCATAATATTGGTTAGAGTTAGTGCTTTCTTCACATTAGTTAGTTAGGTTCCACTATTGGATGGAGGTGGATAGTGCCCTGGCTTTCCCCTCTCTCCTCAGGAAGTTAGCCCTTTACTTCACAGAATTCATTCATCATCCTCGCCTCTTCAAAGCTTGACATCTTTGGGTATTCTTTTTGGGCTTCTTCCTAACCTACCTTTAGCCGATGCATTAATTTCCAGCACTGTAGGGGGGAACCCTCCTCTATGGTTCCTTGCGTCATACCCCTAGAGGGTGGTATCTCCCATGGACAGAGAGGCGGAAAGCCACAAAGCAAATCAAGTTACACAAGCATCATCTCATATTATCTGATTCAGTTGTGTAAGCACATCGAAGGGGATGGCTTTAAGCCTGAGGTTCGATGGGCAGAGCAACAATGTCACTTCCTCATCGAGTTTAAAAGGTCACATCATCCTGGGCTTTGCCAGGATTCTTTTTCATTGTCCACTATCCACCCCTCCTCCTCCAGCGGCTTGTCTCTCTTCCCCATGGGCTTCTTCCTAACCTACGTTTAGCTGACACATTCATTTCCAGCACCTGTAGGGAGGGAACCCTCCTCTAGGGTTCCTTGTGTCGTACCTCTACAGGTTGGTATATCCCATAGATAGAGAGGTGGAAAGCCACAAAGCAAATCAAGTTACACAAGCATTATCTCATTTTATCTCATTCAGTTGCGTAGGCACATCGAACCAAGCAGTTTACTTACTGGATACTCATAGTAACTTTTACAATAATTTCATAAGGAAACGTACGGATTCCCTTTAAGGACATTTATAGTACATGAAAATGTTAACCACTCAAAATGTGTCTCTCTTTCTAGCTAAAAAAAGGGTATCAAGTGATATAGGTGACTCAGTTTGAGTGAGTCAGTATTAGTGACTCAAACTGAGTGCATGTAAAAAGGGTGACATGGAAAAATTAGCGATAGCACAAATGTCAATGGTCTGTAGGGACGGCAGTCTGGTATTGCACACCATTGCACATATAGTGTGTTCTCAGAGTTTGTTATTTAAATATAGGGGGTTTGGGGTGAAGCTCCCATCTTTGGGGTGTGGGGGGGTTAAGCTCCCCTTAAAATTTAGACATGGGGGATTCGCAAAGCAGTTACGCTCAGCGCATCTCAGCTGCCCCTGCGCAAATGAGATGCACTAAGCACAAACTGTGGTATTCATAAAAAATGTGCCAGAAGATGCTCCTGATGCATACCCTCTGTGAATACCACAGTTGCACCCAACACGAGATATGTCAGCGCAATCCCCTGATTGGGCAGGGAAATCAATGGGGCAGCACATCTCCAGATGCGCTGCACCCAAGGGTGGGAGTCACAGCCTGAGACATGCAAATGAGGCAATTAGGTATGCAAGATGCAGTGGGGCCATTTGCATGTCATTATGGTGCCATTTGCAAGACGCTTGAAGGGATGAGCCCGGCAGAATATGCCAGGCTCCCTGCAAGGGCTGTGAGCAGTACACAAAACACTGAAGCCCCGGTCATCTAGTGACACCCCTCTTCCCTGCCCATAGTCCCGTAAATAAAATAATGAGCTGTAAATCCCTGGTAGTCTAGTGGTCCCCCTGCCCGTATCCTCAGAATGTATCACCCACAGCAGTCATCCCTGATGATCCAGTGGATCCTCCCTGCCCATATCCCTGTAATGTATCACTCCACAGCAGTCATCCCTGGCAGTCTAGTGGAACCCCCCACCCTGCCCTGACCTGATTGCACAGAACAACAGATATCCAAAGTATCCCATTTCCTATCAATTATAATCTGAAAATGCTACTCTGCTGGTGAAGGTTTACCCTCCCACACGCACTTTAATTGCTTCTTTATTTCTTTGCCTCAGTCTCTTCTTATTTCTTTCTTAATTTTCAGTTCTCTTTTCACTTTAATTACTCAGTTCCACCATAATCTGTTAATTTCCTCTGCAATACCTTTTATTTTGCCTTCCCATTAGAAACAGATCAAAGAATGAATAACTAAGGCAATGGCATGCTGTTTGAAGGAAATGAGCAGTGGAAGGAGGGGGCAGAGATCACTATGGTTCTAAATGAGGTAGCTAAGGCAGTAAAGAAGAAAAAAACATCTTTTAGGAATTACAAGGAGACCCAGACCAAGGTGAGCAGGGAGGTACAACTAAAAACAACAACAAATGGAGTCATGAAGGAGGGGAAGGGCAGCTAAGACAAAAACAGAGAGGATCACCAAGGAAGTCATAAAAGAGTGTAAGGCTTTCTTCACGTACATGAGTGAAATAAGTAAAGTAATGGGTGGGGCAGTGAAAATTAAGAAGGCGGAGGGGCTATGCAGAAGAAGATCAGGAAAAAGCTAAAGTTTTAAATGAGTACTTCTGATTGGTCTTCACTGTAGAGGAGGGAGGGACAGACCAACATGTATCAGCAGGCACTGGTGGAGTGTGGTGTGGACACAATTCCATTTTTGGAAGAGAGAATCATAAAATCATAGAAGCTTGATGGCAGAAAATGACCATACCAGCCCATCTAGTCTGTCCTTTTTTACCTCTTCACCTCCCCATCCCTGCCAGCCCCGGGCTCCCCCCCCGTACTCAGCCCCATATGCTTGTCCCATGCCCTGTTGAATTCTTCCACCAATTTAGCCCCCCCACTACTCCATCTGGTAGTTTGTTCCAGGGCTCCACCACCCTCTTTGTGAAGAAACACTCTCTCATATTGCTCCTGTATCTTTTTCCTTGCAGTCTGAGGCTGTGCTCTCTGGTTCTGACCCCCTCCTTCTTCTTCTTAAGTAAGCCCTCTTCTCCCACTTTATTGAGCCCCTTTACATATTTAAAAGTTTCAATCATGTCTTCCCTTTCCCTCCTTGTCTCCAGTGTGTACAGATCCAGCTCTTTACACCTCTACTCGTACTACTTTCTCTGCATAACGGAACCCTCTCCAACGCATCTATATCCTTGTAGAGATGTGGCCTCCAGAACTGAAGCCCATACTCCAGGTGCAGCCTCACCATGGCTTTGGAATCTGAAAGGTTTTGAAGCCCTAAAGGAGTACAAGGTGATGGGATCAGATAGGATTCACCCAATGGTTCTAAAAGAACTGAGCATGGTGCTAGCATCCCCTCTGGCAACACTAGTGAGCACCTCATTGGAGATGGGGGTAGTTCCAGAGGGCTGTAGGATGGTCAATGTGGTTCCTCTGCAGAGGAGCGGCAGAAGGGAGAAGAGTAACAACTAGAGCCAGTCAGCCTCAAATCAGCGGTGGGGAAATTAATTGGGATCATACTGAAGGAGAGAAAAATGGAGAACCTGGAGGCAAATGGGCTGCAAGACCACCAGTAGCATGGTTTCACTAGGGGGAGGCCATGTCAAACAAATCTCATTGATTTATTTGACTGGATGACTAGGGAGGTGGATCAGGAGAGGGCAGTGGATGTGACCTATCTGGACTTCAGTAAGACCTTCAACACTATGCTGCACAGGGAGCTAGTAAAGAAACTAAGCAGCCTTGGGGTTGTGGAGAAAATGGTAAACTGGGTATCAAACTGGTTGAAGGATAGCAGGCAGAAGGTGGTAGTAAATGGTAGACACTCAGGATGGGAGAGTGCTTAGTGGGGTGTGACCGGGATCAGTACTGTGATCGATCTTCTTCAATGTCTTCATAAGTGACATTGCTGAGGAACTGGAGGGGAAGGTGAGTTTCTTTGGGGATGACACAAAATTCTGCAGCAGGGTGGACACTCAGTAAGCGGTGGAGAGAATGCAAAGGGATCTGTGGAAACCAGAGGAGTGGTCTAGGGTGTGGCAGCTGTTTTTTAATGCAAAAAAATGCAAAGTCATGCACCTGGGGTGGAGAAACCTGGAAGCTGTGTATAAGATGGGGAGAGTACTTCCAGTCGCCAAGCAAGGGACCTCGGGGTAATCATATCTAATGATCTCAAAGTAACAGGTCAGTTTGCCAAAGCAGTTGGCAAAGTTAGTAGGATGCTGGAGTGTACATGGAGGGGATTTCTAGAAGACAAAGGGAGATGGTGTTGCCCCTGTATGCTTACTAGTGAGACCTCACCTAGAGCACTGTCTATTTCTGGAGCCAACACATCCTTAACAACATTGTCAGGGTGGAAACAATGCAAAGAAGGGCTACCAAAATGGTCCAGGGGTTGCACAGGAAGCTATATGAGAAGATGCTGCAGGATCTCTTCTTAACATGTACTCTCTGGAGAAGAGGACAGCAAGAAGGGACATGATTGAGACCTATAGTAACTCACAGAGGTGAAAACCGTGGGGAGCCTCTTTCAGTGGTGAAGGAGCACCAGAACATGGTGGCATGAAATGAAGCTTGGGGAGTTTAAGAGGGATATGAGGAAATACTTCTTCACAGAAAGGGTGGTGTACACCTGCAACAGCCATGACAGATAAGGTGGTGAGGTGAAAACAGTGGAGAGCTTCAAGCATGTGTGGGATAGGCAAGTATCCCATGATAAGGGCATTCGCTATTGAGCGCTTACAAAAAGGGTGACTCAGTAGCAGTGCCTGTTCACAGGGCTACTGGTCAGGGGGGTGAATACTGGTATAGCATCATCCTGTTGCTATATGTATTCACATGCATGGCAGGGAGTAAGAATGCCATGCAATGGGTGGAAGGGGAGGGAGGGTTTGTGAGGTGTAGTGTGACGGTGGATTGCTGAGCTGGCCCTGTGATGGGTTTGTGGCAGGCTAGATTTGGGAGGGTGCCGGGTTCGTTGCTGGGCACGTCCGGATTTTTGTGCTGGTCCGTGAAAAATGTATTTCTTTGTTTTCACCCCCGCCCCAAATATGCACCCCCTGAGTTGAGAATCCTTTAGTAGGGGGGGTGCACGGTGCAGGGGGTACTCTTTCAGTTTGCACCGTGAGTGTACATTGAAATTTATTCTTGCTGATGTATATTTGCCCTAAAGGCGATCACCTTTCTGTGAGCACCATTATCACATAGAACCTGCTAGACACAAGGGCATAATATGTAGAGCAATAGTTCTTGGACTTTGTCACAGTGAGCCTCCCCAAATCCATGGAAAAGATTTTGAGCCTCCCCCCAAAAACTGAAATAATCTTGGGCCTCTCCAAAGAAAAATAACACACTGTACTTTGCACAGTACACCATGAATAAACTGAAACCCCTTTGAGTACTCGGATCTCATTCAGTTCTTTGTCTTATACTGACGTGGAACCTTTGAAAAAGAGCTCCTGTGCTCAAAGGTGTTATCTGAATAACAAATAAATAAAATAAACGCATATTATTATTAAGCTTATTGTAACCCCCCTCCACAGGCCAGCCTACTTGCTCCACTATTTTCATTCTTGAACCATTGTTACCCCTTGTTGCAGTACCTTCATGGGTCAGACTACTTTCTCTGTTTCCTCTCTATATGAAATAACCTTTCTACATATTTTTCCTCTCCACCTTCTTGCCCGTTCCTAAGCAACTTCTCTGGGATTACCTTGCTCCTTCCTGCTATTGCTCTTAGCACTTCTATGCGCAACCCTTGTATTTGGGCTGTTCAACCATCAGTCTTCAAATTGATCAATTACCACCACTCATTATTAGTTTATTATCCATATTTGTTTGCACTATTGTTCACTGTGTATTTCTGGATTGTTTTGCAGTTACCCAGGGCCAGCTTTAGGGTTTTGGGGGCCCCCAGCAGAATTAGTGAAGTCATGGGGCCTCTCTACTTGGCCCACCTTTAGCCCATGTGTTTTACTGTAGCCCATAAGTGCAATATTTTATTTGTGGTGATACTATAGGCAGGAAAAAATGGGCAGACTAAGTGAGTCAAGCAGTAGCTATCTGCCGGCAAATTATATTTCTTTGTTTTCATGTATAGCTTTAGTATAATCAGTCGTATTTTAAAAAATTTTAGGAGGACACAGCAGTGTCAGTTCTTTTGGCTGTTCTTCCCATCCCATCCATTGCTGCCTATCCACCTCATATTGGATCACAGCTTGTTGAGGTATTTCATGACATAACCAGAAAGATCTGCACTGTTCTTTACTGATATTTTAGAAATATATTAAGATAAAAAAATGTTTAAAATGAATAAGGTAAACTTCTCTGGTTAGGAGCCCCCATGAGTAGGGATTCCCAGCAACCGCAGGGTTCGCTGGTGCCTAAAACCGGCTATGCAGTTACCTTTTGAAAGGTATTCACTCCTTACCATTTCCTGAGTACACCTGAAATGATCCTTGGCTCATTCACCTTCCCTTGTCACCTATTAGTAACTAAATACATAAAATTCACCTATTATCCTCTTTCAGTTTGCTCCATCTCTTCATGCAAAGTATATAAAACGCAATTTAAATACAGTACTTTTTCAGACTTGCTTGAGCCTCCCTTGGAACAGGTTGGGGCCTCCCCAGGGATGCTGGCCTCACCATTTGAGAATCCCTGATGTAGAAGAAAGGGAGGAGGGAAGGATGTCAGTGACCAAGTAGGGTCCAAAGTGTCAGAATAGGCAGGAAAATAGGGCAGGCTGGATAGGTCTACTGGTCATTGTCTGCCAACAAATTCTATCTATAAATTATTTCTATGGTCTGGATTTTGAAAGGGCCCTTAGACTGATGCAGGGTGTGTCATGCATCTACCTAGCATCAAATCCAGGTGCACCAAATACTGTGCATTGTGATTAGCAGGAAAAGCATTCTCTTTGATGAAGTCTCCCAAAATGACACAAAAGGTCCACTGCATCAAAAATATAATCATGGGGCGAAAATGATGGAAACTGTCTGAAGCAGTAATAACCCAAGCTGAGTCAAAAATGCAATACATATAGCAAGAATGGCGCACGCTGAGTCAAAAATATGATGCATGGAGCAAGAATGATGCAAGTGGAGTAAAAAATGCAATGCACGGAGCAAGAACAATGCAAGCTGAATCAAAAATATGATGCATGGAGTGAGAATGACGCAAACAGAGTCAAAAATTATGGCGGATGAAATGGCCTCTGGAAGTAATATTTTACATACCACAGTACTTGAAGAAGCATTACAGTGTAAACAATGCAGGACTCTTGCTGAAGAATGCCAAGCAGAGTACTATAGTTGGGTCTGCCCGCCTGCTGAGGACCTCTTTATTTATGATACCATCTGTTAGATCAGTTCTGGATGGCCTAACAGTTGTATGTATCTTAGGCACAACAACAGGACTTAAATTCTTTAAAATGACCAAATACAGGGATGTTGTATTATTTCTGTGATGCAGGGATCCCAAATTCCAACATGAAGCAGGCAGCTTTCTGACACAAGCATGGCACAAGCCAGTCTGGTGCATGCAGACCTGTTTTTGATGCAAGCACCATTAGAAAATTGGAATTGACGTAAGTTTCAATGCATCTTGCTCGTTAATCATTTTTTTGATGCAAACACCATGAGTCATTCTCTGGCCTTTGAAAATCCAAAATGTTATTTCTGTTTAATTTCTATGCTCTTCCTTTGCCTCTTGTATCTCTCCACTACCTTGACATTTACTCTTACCACTACTTTTTCCTTCTTACTAACCCATTGTTCTCTTTATTTCTACAGGTCTGAGGGGATGCCAACCCCTATAAGTATTATTTTATGTATAACTACATTATCTCTTATTTTATCCCTAAAGAACTATGGATCCTTTGTGGCCTCATCACTGTTCTTATTTGACAGGTATGACTGCACGTCACCCCAAGACCTCATCCTGGGGCTCTCCAGGGCCCAGGAAAGAAATCTAAGTTCAGTAGATACATAGATACATAGACAGTGTCGGCAGATAAAGGCCTATGGCCCACCCAGTCTGCCCATTTGAGCTTGTAAGTTCAGTTTGTTTTCCTAGAAGTCTGTTGCACCTTACCCCTGACCTCCAGAATTCTTTATGTCTATCCCATGCATTCTTAAATCCCGTGATTGTTTCAGCCCCCACCACTTCCTCTGGCAGGGTGTTCCACTTGTCCACCACCCGTTCTGTGAAGAAATTCTTTCTCATGTTTCCTCTGAATTGTCCTCCCTCCAACTTCATCCCATGCCCTCTAGTCCTTGAACATCTTTTTCGCTTAAAAATAGTGTTTTGCTGCACCCGGTTCCTCCCTGTAAGATACTTGTATGTCTGTATCATATCGCCTCTCTCCCTCCTCTCCTCCAGGGAGTACATGTTCAGTTCCTTCAACCTGTCTTCATAGGACTTGTGATGCAATGCATGCACCATCTTTGCTGCCCTCCTCTGAACCTTCTCTACCCTGTCTATGTCCTTACGTAGGTATGGTCTCCAGAACTGTACACTGTACTCCAGGTGGGGCCTCACTAGTGTCTTGTATAGCGGAATTATGACCTCCCTTTTCCTGCTGGTAATGCCCCTGCCTATACATCCCAGCATCCTATTTGCTTTACCTGCTGCCTTGTCACATTGTTTCCCTACCTTGAGGTCATCAGAGATGATAACCCCAAGATCCCTTTCCTGCTTGGTGCGTGTTATATCCTCACCCCCCAACTGATATATTGTGCCAGGGTTTTTGTGACCCATATGCATTATCTTGCACTTCTTTGCATTGAATTTCAACTGCCAAACCCCTGACCATTCTTCAAGTTTCTGCAGGTCACTTCTCATTCTGTCTACACCTCTGGTGTGTCTACTCTGTTACAGAGCTTTGTGTCATCAGCGAACAGTGAAATTCCGGCCTTCTAGGTCCTGCGCCATGTCACTGATGAAGATGTTGAATAGGACCGGTCCCAGCACTGATCCCTGTGGTACCCCACTGGTCACTCTTCCCTCT
This sequence comes from Neoceratodus forsteri, assembly GCA_016271365.2. Taxonomy (NCBI): domain Eukaryota; kingdom Metazoa; phylum Chordata; order Ceratodontiformes; family Ceratodontidae; genus Neoceratodus; species Neoceratodus forsteri. Next base: position 1,231,202,346 of record CM057459.1, on the reverse strand, counting down.
GTGGAGTGACAGCCATTTACCACCACCCTCTGTGTCCTGCCACCCAGCCAGTTACTTACCCACCACACTACTGTCCTGCCCACACCCATATTCCCCAGTTTGTGTAATAGTCTCTATGTGGCAGAGTGTCAAAGGCCTTGCTGAAGTCCAGATAGGCCATGTCCACTGCCCTCCCTGATCCACCTCCCTAGTCACCCAGTCAAAAATTCAATGAGGTTTGTCTGACATGACCTCCCCTGGTAAACCATGCTGCCTTGGGTCCTGTAGTCCATTGACAACCAGATGTTCCACCAATCTCTCCTTCAGTAGTGCTTCCATGATCTTCCCACTACCGAGGTGAGGCTGACTGGTCTGTAGTTCCCTGCTTCCTCTTTGTTCCCACTTTTGTATAAGGGGACTACATCTGCTGTCCTCCAGTCTTTGGGTACCTCCTGTTTCCAGTGATCGGCTAAACAGGATAGCCAGAGGTTCAGCCACCACCTCACTTAGTTCTTAAGGACCCTGGGTGCACCCCATCTGGCCCCATTGCTTTATCAACTCTTATTACTTCCAGTTCCTTCAGGACCCTTTCTGTAAAGGGACTTGTGTCCATTTCTGCACCATTCTCACCCCTTGTACTCCCTTCAGACCCATTACCCTCCTCTTCCTCAGTAAAGACTGAGCAGAAATACCTGTTCAATATGTCAGCTTTACTGTTGTCATCCTCCACGCGGCCCCATCCTCCCCCTTCAGTCTCACTATCCCTCCCTTTGTCTTTCTTTTTTCGCTTATGTACCTGTAAAAGGTTTTGTCCCCTCTACCCACTGATTTTGCAATGTGTTCTTCTGCCTGAGCTTTGGCTTCCCTTACTGACCTCCCTGCCTCCCTTTGCTTCTCCTGGTACTTCTCCCTATCCCATTCTGCCTGTGTCTTTTTCTATTGTCTGAATGCAATCTTTTTGGCTTTAACTTTCTTTGCTACCTCTTTGGAAAACCATAATGGTCTCCTCTTCCTTTTCCTCTTGCTAACCTGCTTAATACATAATTCTGTTGTTCTTGTAATCCCCATTTTAAATACTGCCCACTGTTCCTCAACCCCTGATTCTGTCCCATTCCCTTAATGCCTGTTTCAAGTATCTCCTCATTTCCCAAAGTCTGCCCCCTAAAATCCAGGATCGTGTTTTTGTGTGGTTTGGTTCTGCTCTTTCTGTGATTTCAAACCACAATGACTGGTGGTCACTGTTTCCCAGGTGCTCCCCACTGTTACCCTATCACACTGTCCTGTTTGTGAGCACAAGGTCCAATGTTGCCTTCTGCCGAGTTGGTTCCATGACCAGTTGCTTGAGGAAGGCACCCTGAAGGGAGTCAGAATAAATCTGCTCCTAGTTGATGCTGCTGCTGGGATGCTCCAGTCCACGTCTGGAATATTGAAGTCTCCAACCAGTACTACCTCACCTCTTGTCTGCCATCCTTGGATGGCTAGCATCAGCTCCTATCTGTTTCTTCCTCCTGGGCTGGTGGTCTATAGACCACACCTGTGCGGATGGCTGTCCCCTTTTCCTTTCCAGCTTAACCACAGTATCTCTCCCCATTTTGTTCCTCCTGGATCTCTGTGGCCCTTATGTCATTTTTCACATACAGTGCCACTCCTCCTCCCTTCCTGCCTGCTCGGTCTCTTCTGAATATGTTGTAGCCAGGTATGGCCATCTCCCAGTCGTGGTTATCATTACACCAGGTTTCAGTGATGGCCACAATGTCCAGGTCTGACTGCACCATGACAGCCTCCAGATCTTCCATCTTGTTGCTAAGGCTCCTGGCATTTGCACACATGGCTTTCCATGATTTGACCTCACTAGACTGTCTCACTATTCTACTCCAGCCCCTTCCTTGGTTGTCATTTATCCCTAGTTCTCCTTGCTGTCTGCCCGTCTGAGATTTTTCCCCTTTTCTGCTTATCCACCTCTTGGGCACTAATCTCCATCTTTGCACACTGCTTTGCAGAGATAGCCACTCCTCTGGTTCACTTGTTCCACTGTTAGCTGTGGGGGTGAGCAAGTAGGTACCTCCTTGCTGGCCTGCCACCCTTTGCTAGTTTAAATGCTTGTCAATGTAGCATTTAAACTTATCATTGAGTGCTTGGATTCCTCCAGGATGGATGCAGGCCATCAGGCTTGAACAAACCTCCATCCCTCCAGATGGGTCCCCAGTCACCAATGAATACAAACCTTCCCTCACAGCACCAGTTCTTCAACCATGAGTTAAAGTTCTGGTGCAGGCACTCCTATGCTTTCCCTGCCTCTCACAGGTAGTACTTGAGAAAGTGACAGAAGTAGCTACTTGCTTGAGACCCTCCCAGTTTCCTAAACTCTTCCTGAACTTCCTTTGGCTCCCATTTGCCAGGTCATTAGTACCTAGGTGGATAATGACATCCAGCTCACCCTCCTGTCTTGCCTTCCCAGTGATCCCCAGGATCTTCCTTCCATCCCTCCATGCCGTGGCACCTGGTAGGCACCTCACCCCTGTCCTCCCCCTCCTGTGTTCCTAGCTTGATCCCTCTTATGATGGAGTCCATCACCAGGATTCGCTTCCTCCTCCTCTGGGGTCCACTGCTTTCCCCGCTGAGGTCACCTCCTTGGCTAACCTCCACATCCTTTCCTTCCACTTCTTGGGCTACCTGTATTTGATTGTCCTTGTTTGCCAGTGTGGCATATGAGTTCTTGAGTAGAGTTCTAGAGAGTGCCACTCCGCTACAATGACCTGTGCCCTTGTACTAATCTCTTTATATGAGTGTCCACAAACTGGGGCAGTGGTTCTTGGAGGCTGCCAGTACCAGATACAATTAGTCATCTTGGGGTATCATGGATTCTGTTATTGATTTTAGAGAGTATATAGAAACATGCCCTTATTGGATGTGCAACAGTGAGAAAGGTAAAAACAGTATTAGCCATTACATTGTTCTGCAAAGCTATATAGAGTAACTCTTCATTTTTTTTTCTTGAAAGTCCTTGTAGGATCTGTATGTAGATGCTGATAGAACAATTTATTTCTGAGTTGTCTGTTGCATTCATGTATGTACTTACACATGTCTATAATCACCACAGCTCTTTCTTTATCAACACTTTTGATGGTTATTTGTGTATTTGAGTTGCTCCAAAGCTTCTGTCTCTGCATTTGTTAGGTTATCATATTTCCCAAACCTCTCTATGGAAAATAAATTAGGGAATTTGGTTTCACAGACTCTCTCAAAAGTCTGAACGCTCATGTTGTAATTAGGGAAAGAGGTAGAAGATTTCCTGAACTCCGTTATATTCACATCCTGCCTTCTCAATTTCTAGTCACATAATGGTATTTCCTCACTCTGGTACATGTTGTCATTATTCTGTGACTCCAAAGGCATCCCATTGGTGGACAAGCTGTCTTGTGGGTATATTAAAAGTTCTTCTGAATAACCCATATTTTGCTTTGACCAAAATGACTCAAAGTTTAAATTTCTAGTGAATCTTCTAAAGTCCAGGAAGAATTCAAAGTTATTTAAATTATTTCATCACACTCTCTTTCCATATTCTCTGTGTTCCCATTGCTGGTGAGGTTGAGCGCCTCATCAATGAAAACCTCTGCTTCACCTCACTCTCGGAACAGCATGTCTTTTAAGCTTCCATTCTCGGCTCACATGGCAAACCCTCAGCTTTCAGGATTTGACATCTCCAGATTTTTTTTCTTCTTTTACTTAGTAAACATCTACATTCTGCAGTCTCATATATCTCAGCGGTAGAGAGGGAGTTTATTCATTTCATTTTAAACTCAAAAAAACACTACTATAATTAAACAGTGTTCTGTGTTGAGAGCAGGCAGAAAAACTTTACAGTTCAGCAGAGATTGCCGCTGCTCTGCAACTACCTGTGCTCTACCAAAGTTCCATTGAAGCAGCAGAAAGAGCCAGCACCAGGTATCAGGACTTTAGATAACTTTTATTTCAGTAAGAAAGCATAAGTAGTGAAAAAAGGAACACACACTGTGACCCCGATCGGTTTCACCATAAGGCTTTGTTAAGGGATTACTTTACTGTTGGTGGGAACAAGTTTTAAAGTGCTATAACCTAAAGTGCAATCAAATCTAGTAACAGGTGCAATACATTTCAATTTAATTCTTCATTTAAAAACACACTCATGGGAGTAGGCACTAAATGAAATCATCACTTAAAGTGCTTCTCACAATTACTTTCTTTAACATACATGATATGAGGCGCACCCCATTCCCATTTCAGGAAATTGAAATTATTGAGCTTATTATTAAATGCTATTATCTTTAGTGTTCCGTTCTTGAGCTAAACACCGTATGAAGAGTTTATTTGCCACTCCCCTTGGTAGGGAGTTCCTTACAATTCATACATTCAAGGTGAAAGCACCAATGTCAGGAACCTGTATGGAGGAAAAGGAGATTCCTAATCAGCAAAAAGAAATATTTTTTTCTATTTCATAAGAGGCATTACATCTCCCAACTGTATGATCCCCATAGCCTCCCTCCTTAACAACAGAGTTTCCAGGCCCCCCCCCCACACACACTTTAAAGTAGGTTGAGTAGAGGGAAACTATGTTGTTAAGAAGGGGGCTATGGGGATCATACAGTTGGGAGGTCAATACCCTCCAAGGTTAAATGAGAAATTTGATGTAATGCCTCTTATCAAAAAGAAAATAAATTAGTTCTACTTTTTGCTGATTTAGCAATCTCCTTTTCCTCCATACAGGTTCCTGACTTTGCTGCTTACACCTTGAATGTATGAATTGTAAGGAACTCCCTACCAAGGGGAGCAACAAGTAAACTCTTCATATGGTGTTTTGCTCAGGAATGTAACACTAAAGATAATGGCATTTAATAATAAGCTCATTATTTTAACTTTCCTGAAATGAGAATAAAAAAAGGTTGTGGTTGTTGTGGTGGTGGTGGTGGGGGGGGGGGGGTTGACTCACATCATGCATGTTTAAAAATGTAATTGTGAGAAGCACTTTAAGTGTTGATTTTATTTATTGCCCACTCCCATCAGTGTGTTTTTAACTGAAGAATGACATTGAAATGCATTGAGCATCTTTTTCTCTCATAAATCGTATTCTCCTGAACCTTATTCTTCCCTGTGAGGTACTTAAATGTCTCAGTCACATCACCACTCTCCCTCCATTCCTCCAGAGCGTACCTATTTAATTCCTTTTGCCTGTCCTCGTAGGATTTGTGATGTAGTCCCTGTATCATTTTGGTTGCCCTCTTCTGAACTGCCTCCAGCCTATCTATATCCATATGTAGATCAGGCCTCCAGAACTGGACACAGTACTCTAGGTGTGGCCTCACTAGTGTGTTATAGAGTGGAATTATTACCTACCACTTTCTGCTGGTGATTCCCCTTGCTATGCATTCCAGCATCCTGTTCACCTTTCCTGCTTCCTTGTCATACTGCCTAGTGCCTTGAGGTCAGTAGTGATGATCACCCCTGCGGTCCCTGTTCTGCTTGGAGCTTTCAATTTCTACCCTTCCCTCCCAGTTGATATGTTGCTCCTGGATTTGTATGCTCCATATGAATTCTTTTGCACTGTTTTCTGTTGAAACCCAGCTGCCAATCCTTTGACCAATCCTGCAGGTTTCTTTAGATCTCCCCTAATTCTATTCACATCTCTCTGGTGTGTCCACCCTCTTGCAGAGTTTAGTGCCACTGGGAAACAGGCAAATTTTCCTTTCTAGATCCTTTGCAATGTCACTGATAAAGACATTGATGAGGACCTGCCACAGCACTGATCCCTATGGTGCAGCACTGGTCAATTTAGCCTTTGTAGAGTGAATGCCATTTACCACCACCCTCTGAGTTCTACCATCCAGCCAATTCCCCTTCCAATTCACTCCCTTTTTTTCCCACCCCTGTGTTCCCTAGATTGCTGGACAGTCACCTTACTCTCAGAAAAGCATGCACAGCACAGTTTCAAAGGCCTTGTTGAAATCCAGATTGGCCACATCCACTGACCCCCAATCCACTTCCTTGGTCATCCAGTTGAAGAACTTAATGAGGTTAGTCTGAGACAACCTACCTCCCGTAAACTCATCCATTTCAATCTCTTAACCCCCCCAGCCTTCCTTTTCTTCACTGACGTACCTGTAAAACATTTTGTCCCTCCTTATCACTAAGATTGCTATGGGTTCCTCTATTTGTGCCTTGGCTTCCGTAACTGTCTTCCTTTGTTTTTCCTAATACCTCTCCCTGTCCCCCTCCTCCTATGTCTTTGTATTGCTTAAATTTCATTATTTTGCTTTAACCTTGTCTGCTACCTCCTTAGAAAACTGTAACAGCCTCTTCTTTCTCTTCCCCTTACGACCTGTTTGGCACAGAGTTGTGTCGCTATTGTAATCCCAGTTTTGATCGTCACCCACAGCTCCTCTACTTCCTTCTGTTCCCCTTCTCCAACCAGAATGTCTTCCAGGCATTTTCCCATCCTTCTGAAATCTGATCTCTTTAAGTCTATCATTCTAGTCCTTGTGTGGTTTGGTTCTGCCCCCTCAGTTACTGTATTTCAAACCACACTTTTTGATGATCACTGCTCCCCAGGTCCTCCCCTACTGCAACCACTGTGACACTGTGCCCATTTGTGAACACCTGGTCCAGTAGTGCCATCCCTCATGTGGGTTCTTTGACCAGCTAGTTAAGGAATGCTTCCTGTAGGGAGTCTGAGACATTCCTGCTCCTAGCTGTTGCTACCGCAGGGAGGCTCATCAGCAACATCTCCCCCTAGTGCACCATCCTTTGGATTACCAGCATCATTTCCTAGTCTACCTCCTCCCCCTGAGCATGTGGTCTGTATATTACTCCTATGCAGATGGATGCTCCCCTAGTGCTTTCAAAGTGTAACCCACAGTATCTCCCCTCCTCCCAGTTCCCCTTGAATTTCTGTGGTCTTGATGTTTTCTTTCACATAAAGAGCCACGCTTCCCCCCTTCTTGCCCACTCTGTCCCCTCCTGAATAGATTGTAACCCAGTATAGCCAGTTCACAGCTCTGGTTTTGATTACACCAGGTCTCCATGATGACCACAGTGTCCAGGTCAGATTCCGTCATGCTAGCCTTGAGGTTACTTATCTTGTTACTTAGACTTCGGGCATCAGTACACATGACTTTCCAGGATTTGGTGTCCCTTCCCTGCTTTGTTCTCTTATGCCGCTCCCTTGTCTGATCACTATCACTGCCAGACCCTTCTATCCCCCTACCTTTGTGCTGACCTGAGCCCTCAGCTGTTTATTTTCCTCTTAAGTTCCCCTGTGGTTCATGTTCACTGGTGTGGGGCATGTTTTGTCCCTTAACTCTTCTCCATCCCCCCCCAGCTAGTTTAAATGTTTGTTAAGGAAGCACTTAAACTTTTCACTAAGGACCATGGTTCCCTCCCTGGATGGATGTAGACCATCCCTTTTGTACAGGTCGTCATCCCTCCAGGTGGGTCCCCAGTCCCCCATGAAGCCAAACCTCTCCTCCCCCCACTAATTCTTCAACCATGAGTTGAACTTCAGGATGCAGAGTGTCCTAGCCTCCCCCTTGCCGTGGACATGTAGCACCTCTGAGAAGGACATAGAGCTTGCTACCTGCTTCAGGCCACTCCCAAACTCCCTGAACTCCTTCTGTATTCTGTCTAACTCTTCCCTATCCCCTGCCAGGTCATTTGCCCCCAAGTGGACAATGACATCCAGCTCCTCCCTCCTTACTATTGCCCTTGCAATCCTTTGGATTCACTCGTTATCCTTCTGAGCTGTGCCTCCTGGAAGGCACTTGACCTCCTGCTCCCCACTTGACCTCTCTCTCCCCCCCGATTCTTGCTCCTAGCTCCACTCTCCAGACTATTGAGTCCCCACCAGGAGTAGCTTCCTCTTCCTTTGGGGTTCTCTACCCCACACCCTGGGGTTCCATTTCAGAGGACCAGCTCATTATCCTTGGTCTCTACCTCGGGTGTCCTTGAGGAACCCTTCCGCTCCTCCAAAAAGGATAGGAGTTTCTAAATTGGACCAGATGGGGGATGTGCTGCAGGCCCACCTCCCTTATCCTCCCCAAGCTGAATGTGATCCATCCACTCCTTCTCCTTGGCAACCCTTGGGGGTAGTTGTGGACACTGTGGCCTCTGGGTGGAAGTGGAGGTTTTCTGAATCCTTGCTAACTCAACTCAGAGACTGGCACCTCCATTTTCAACCCAGAGAGGTGTCTGCAGATGGGGCAGCACTGCATGATCCAGAATATCCTCCGGAAAACTGCAGCTCCACACCCACTACATAACACCACTCCTGGTCCAAGTGACTAATTCCTGTACTCTTGATGGACTGCTTCCTCCTACCTGCAGGCTGCTATCCCCTGACTATATTTGGCCTTCCTTAGATTGTTACCTCCCCCTGCTTTTCTAGGTCCTAGGCCAGGGGGGTTTCTTTTCTTCTTTCTCTTTTGTTTTCCTCCTTTCCCTTCTTTGTACTGTCTTTCTGCTGGATACTAATCCTAAATTATCTAATTAATTGGTTGTATTATGCAGGTGCAACTGTCCTTGCTCCTATTCCTATGCAGGAAGTACAATTATGTTCTCTGGACTTCCACCTACAAAGGTAGATGAGCCCTGGGTGAGCAGGTGGGGAAGTCCCTTGATGTGTTGTGCTACCAGAAACAATCAGCTGATGCTGCAATCAAAATATATTTTGTATTCCAACCTCCAGGTGAGCAGCTGCTTGTGTCTCTCACCTGTTGTTACCTTAATAGGTGAGCTGCAGAAAATGTTAATGTGCTGTAGATGTACCCAGAACAGAAGTTTAGCCCTGTCAGCTGAATGAGAAGATGTAGGAGTGGTGCAAAAGTGCAGTGTTAGTGTGAAAAAATCATAGAAGTTTGAATTTTAAAAGAATTGATTTATTTTCCCTTTGTGATAGAAAAATCATACTTTTTGGTGTTTCAGCTAAATCAAGGGTTTTCTGATTGTGCTCTAGAGTTCTATTTCAACAGCTACTGTAGTTCATACTGTAGGTAGAAGCAGGATCCCATGGCAAATGAGATATTGTAACTTGTAGTAAACATTTTACCCTACACTTCTTTGTTCTATTTTCCACTGCCTGTTGTTTAACTTCTGTCTTGTAAGAAACACTTACTCCATTGTTAATCTGCTTTGGCACTTTTTAGCATTACAGTTAATAAAATTAGCACTCCTTTCATGATTAGCCCCATGTATTCATCATTATTCTCAGCAGTTTTTGTATGCCTGCATTCTACAGGATCAGGGTGTGTTGTCTGCTGCATGCTTCTTTAATTCATAGGTTCATAGGTTAGGTTCAAGTTCAGAGGATGAATGTTCATAATAGAACTTGCCACCATGTCAAATTTGTCATGGTTGAATTGACAAATCTTCTGTTCCCCATAAAGGTATTGAGTCTCAACTTAAAGCTATCTATATTCTTTCTTTCAACCACATCACTGGGAAGTGTATTCAATATACAAATAATTCTCTGGGTATACCATTAACTTCTTTTTAATGTTTTAGAAGTTTCTCCTATTAATTTTTGATTATGAGATCTAGTTATATTATATATCACATTTTTTTTTTGTTAACCCAATTAATTCTAAGAAGGCATCATCTCTACTAGCTCTAAATGGCAGACATAAGTCACCTCTCAGTTTCCTATACTCAACGGAGTATAAATTCAAAAGTTTTAATCTGTTGTGATAGTTCAAGTGTCCTACCATCTGGATTTTTTTTGTTACTTTTCTCTGTACTTTTTCCATCTGATTTTTCCTTGAACAGAATATGGGGCACAAAATGGAGAGCAGTATTCAATATGGGGATGAATTAGTGCCTAGTATAGGGGTAGTATAACTTTGGCCTCTCTATTTTTAATTTATCTTAGGATGCTTCTAATTATCTGGTTACATTTTATTATAGTACGACTAGCATGATAATCAAATTTTAAGTTGTTTTAGATCCAGACACCTACAGTATATCCTTAGGGTTTTCTGCTTCCTTTAAGGGAATATTGTTCAATTTGTACTGATAACCTGGATTATTAGATTCAAAATGCATCACTATACATTTTTGTTTGTTAAATAGTAATTTATGATCAGCTGCCCAGTTAGACAGGAAATTCAAATTATCTTGAAATAATTTCACTGATGTATCATTATGGACAATTGCACGGACTTTGCAATCATCAGCATATTTACAATACCAGACACGGGCAATGTTTGCATTGACGATAGTAGAATATTAAATATAATAGGTTCCAAGACCGATCCCTGGGGCATTCCACTTGTCACCTCTCCCCACATTGATTCAAATCCCCTTATAGTCACACATTGTGTACAGTTCTTTAACCATGGATTGACCCAGTTGATTACATTAGGATGAAGTTGGAGTTTAACTAATTCTTCAATCAGAATTTGATGTGATACTTGAGTCAAATGCCTTGGAAAAATCTAAAAATACCACATCAACAGGCATTCCCTTTTCCAATGCTACTCTTATGGGTTCTAAAAAGCTCAGAAGATTAGTAAGACATGATCTACCAAAGACAGAACCATGTTGTGACAGGTCATAAAATGAGATACTTTTGAGGTGATCCACGATATATTTTTCTAACAATCTCTCTAAGATCTTTCCCGGGACACGTGTTAAACTAATTGGCCTATAGTTTTTATATCATTCTTTCTCCCACCTTTATGTACAGGGGTTACCTTGCCCTCGTTCCATATTTCAATGCATTCTCCCGATTTCAGTGAGGCATTAAATAGCATACTTAGTGGGCCAGCTATTTGTTGGTTTACTTCCTTTAGGAATTTTGCAGGTATACCATCTAGACCTGCTGAACTAGTGTTTTTTATCATCTTTATTATTTCAAGTAATATCTGATGGATTGAAAATTGGTTGATAGTCTTGCAGGGGAGGAAATTCTTCCAAGATCTCTTCCTTATGTTTATGGACACTTAAGAAGTATTCATTAAAAGCCGTGGTTATTTCACTACCTGCAGTTATTACTCCATTATCTGTTAAAATAGGTCCTAGTGTTCTATCATTTTTTAATGAGCCTATATAGTTGAAGAATTTCTTCTTATTGTCCCCTATGGATCTTCTTATTGTCCCCAATGGATGTTGCTAACTTTAATTCTGCATTTCTTTTTGCAATTCTTATTCTTAATTTTAAATCCTTGGTGACTTCTTTGTAAGCTACCATATTTTCAGCAGTTATACATTTTTTTGTTTCCTGTATAGCTCTTTTTTCTTTTAATTATTTTTTTAAGTTTCCTATTCCACCAGATCGGTACCCTATGATTTTTGGAATATTTGATTCTTTATGGAACCCATGTATCAATACAAGTACATAATTTGGATGATACTTTCTTCCATATCTGTTTTACAAAGGAATTTCTTAACTCCTCTACCCAATTCCAGTCACTTAAGAATGTTATAATACTATTATAGTCATCCTTGTAGAAATCCCTGAATTTAGTAGTACCTGTAATCAGTCTATAGGTTGATAGTCCAGTGTCTACAATAATTACATTGTGGTCACTATTTCCCAATGGCAGAAAAATCTTGAGGCCATTATAACTATGTTCAGGATGTATTAATATTAAATCAAGTATATTCAATTTCCTGGTATTTTCATGCACTATTTGTTCTAAATTGGATTGGGTGAATATTTCAGTAAATCATTTTTCAGTGGTACTTTCTCCTGTCCGATTCACCCAATCTATAGATGGAAAATTGAAGCCACCTAACAACATAATTTCCCTTTTGAAACTCTGTTCTTCAATCTCATCTAAGAAGCTGAGTGTCTCCTCAATTGTCAAATTCGGGGGTCAATTGCATAGACCAAAGATTAAATCATTGGAAGCATTTGGAATTTGTACCCAAATTATCTCATTTTGAGCATATGCAATATTGTTAGATGTTATTTCAAAAGGTTTTAATTCCTCCTTAATATAATTCAGTGACAAGAAAAGTGATGTAAAAAATGGGTGGTAAAAACTGCAGAAAGTGCTGATGAAACTGAATATAGAAGAGTATCTTTTTTATTTTTAAATTTAGTGTACTTTATCCTACCTAATCACTAGAATGAATCTCTTCGGTCCACCACTCTTCCCAGCCCCATCACCTGCCATCTTCAGGACTTACCTGGCACTCCCAAGTTCCCCCATTGGTACCCCCCATTGGAAGAGCTACCAGAGGCCATTCCTTGCCTATGGCCAGAAGTTGAGGGTTGCTGTGGGAGACAGTGCCCAGTCAGTGCTATGGAACCTGCATACTTCTCAGTTAGGAGTGTTGCCTTACTTATCTACTTCTCCAGTTTGCAGATGTAGAGGAGGTTACATCTGTTGCTGAAGTATCAGATTGCTGACATCCCGCTCCCTGAGTACTGGTTCCAGCCTGCTTCACTACCTGTGGTCACCCAGGTGGTGGTATTGCTGAAGAGACCAGGAGCTCTCCCTCCCCAATGGAGGCAAGCATCCACTGGGGCACTCAACCTCCTCCCCGGGCCAGACCTCTGATGACTCTGGCTAAGGATGTGTGGAAAACAATTCCACCAGTGGAATTTCGGCAAAAGTTGGATTTTCACTTCCATGAAAGTTCGGAAATCATTTTGCCAACTTTTAGGGAAATTCCACTGAAAAACTGCTGGATAAATGTAAGAAATGCAGGTTAATGTATTAAACTGCAAGAAAAAAAAACAGAATTAATGCAAACCACAGACAATTACATAATATATGGCAAAATACTAAGCAAGAGACTTTATTTCCACATGTCATGTAAAAAGTATGCAGTTCATAATTAAATGCTGCAGTACTAGGTGGACATTTGCAGTTATTTGGTGAAAGTTCAGAATTCCGCCACAGGTGAAAGAGTGGAAAATTCTGTGAAATTTTCAAAATTTCACAGAACTTGTGCTCCAGTGGAAATCCATACCTTCGCCCACCCCTAACTCTGGCTCCTTCATGAACCCAGGTCACCAGTGCCGTAAGCAGTAGCTATACTGCTGTGTCAGCAGACAGGCCTAAGAAAGAGTATCTTGCAAAATAGGAGGTAGTATAAGCAGTGATCAAAACAAAGAATAAAAATCTAAGTTGCAGCCATAGATACAGCTAGGTATTTCCATATGTTTCACAATATTTCTAAAGAGATTCTCTCCGGTGGCTCTCAGTGGTACTGCAGGTAGGCATGAATTTCTCTAGCGATATCACAGACATTTCAGGAAATATCTGGCCATGTGTTTGGCTGCAGCTATTGTCATTGATAACATCACTGCTGCTTAAACCTCCTAGTGCTTCATAACACTCCTGGGCTATCCTGAATAAATACACTTTAAAAAGACAAAACATTGGCAGCAGCTGATGGCCTGTCATGCGCCCCCCCCCCCAAGCAGTGTGCTCTAATGCTTGGAGCACTGCTGAGTTCTGCAAGGTTGCTGGGCAGAACTGGCACTACTGAAGCAACAGTGAAGCACTGTTTTCACCCCACCCACTCCCTTGGATCACAGCAACAGCAGTACTGCTTAAAACTGCAGGGTAGTACTTCTTTCACCCTGACCATCCAATCCTACAAACATTGGCAGCACCAGTATGTGCCGAAGCTATGGTGAGGTGCCAACATTTGGATTATAGAAACATGCAATCAAGCATCATTTACACTGACCAGTGCTTGTTTCTTTAGTAAGGTGCATGCACATTTTGCAGACCTGTGCTCACAGCTAGTGGGGATTTGCCAGCTCATTGCAGAAAGTATTAAAACAATTTTAATAACCACTTACATCTGATGAGGCACTTGTCCATGGCCAGTGTTACTGGGGCTTTGTCATCCTGTGACATAAACTGTATAAGCAATTTTTAAGTCGTGTTTCTTTTTTTTTTCTTTATTAAATTTTTAACATAATCAATGAGTCAATGAATTTATAATAGATTTACAGTATAGAATAAAGATCAGCATTATACATAATGTAACAGTTTCATATTCAGACTGATACAATTTCAGGATGCCTTGTCCATATCCTCACAGTGTATACCTGTAAAATAATTAATGATTAAAAAGGAGTCCTTATACTGCAGAAAGTTTCATATTCAGTACTAAAAATAGAATATAGTCCATACATTTTATAAGACACCAGATATGTATTGTAATAATAGTTGCATACTGCTTGCTTTCACATTTATACTTCCCTTAGAGGTATACATCAGTATCTAATAGTTTAACAAAGATTTTTCCCAAGATAAAATAGGTTCCATGCCTGTATAAAAAAAAAATAGCACCAACTGGTGACAATTAACCAAAAATAAAGCACATAGCAGAGGTTTTAAATGAATGCAGAGTATAAATGAAATACTTTCTCTAAATGTACCCAAACCACTGTAACTCTAACTCTGGTAAATCAAAATACCTCAATAACAAATATATATAGACACCAATAATCATACTAAAATCTGTAGAAAGGAATTGTGTGCTGTTTAAACTTTAAAAAAGAACAAATGTTCTGGAAGAGTCTGATTATCTATCCATTGCCAGTATCATTCAGCATTAATCAATTCCTCAGTGCTTGCTGGGATTACTGGAATGTACACCTTTGTCCTGATATGGCTGAAACATCTGGATTGCCAAGCTTGCTAGTTTCGCTAAAACATAAATTATCAGTCTTTGAGGTCAGAAATTGCCATACCACTTTCTCAGCTGTGAAAAAATATGCCAAGTGATTTAAATCAACATTGAGGTTTGCAGATAAAGTAATGAAACATGTGACCCCAGTTCCCGTAGATCTTGTCTGAAAATAATGTAATGATGGTGAACTTGTTGTGTTTCATGGGTGTAATCTGGAACAAAACATACTCTATACAACCACAACTTAAATTCTTGTTTCTCTTTATCTTTCCTTATGATCTGTTCCTTTTAGTCCGAGGTGGCCATAGTCAGAACCACTTTAATCATTTTTCATTTGAGGTACATGCGCCTGTCCAGTGTTAGTGGGGCTTTGCCAGCCTGTGACAAAAAGTATATAAACAATTATATTAGCCAATTTCCTTTACTGAGGTGAATTTCAGTATCAGTTTATCATGCTTGTGCCTTGTATTAGTGGGGCTTTGCCAGCCTGATACAAGAAGTATATAAACAGTTATATTAGCCATTTTCATTAGGAAGGTATGTGATGGTTTTGCACCCCATGTACAGTATTAGTGGGATGTTGCTAACCCATTTCCAAACGTGTATAACATTATTAGCCATTTTTACAGCTGCAGTGGGCAGAGCCTGCAGTCATGTTGCAGTCAGCTCTAACAATGACTGACCAGTTTCTGACCACAGCACAGATTTGGAGCTGCAGCACAATCCAGTCAGTGAAAGCACTCTGGTAAGCATGCATCCTCACTGAGCTCACAGTGGAAAAATCTGATGTGGCCAATATGACCACTGAAGCTAAATGCACATATGAAACTTCCTTCACTCATTACACATGTACACTAAGCTCATGGTGGGACAATTCGCCATGCCCAAGTTGGCCGTCAGAGCTCAGTGTGCATGTGCAACTTCAGCACTGCTTGTGCATGTGTACTGAACTCCAGCAGCCATCTTGAGCATTGCACACTGTTCCCTGTGAGCTCAGCGAGCACATTTTAAGCATAGCTGCAGTCTTGTCAGCACTGGCCAGAGATTGTTGTTTAAGGAGGTACATGTCAAGTCATTGCCCTGTGTCAGTGGGAGTTTGCCAGACAGTGACAGAAAGTATGCAAACAGCATGATTAGCTATTAATTTTTATTATGTTGGGATACGCTAGGGCTAGTTTTACATACCAGTGCCCAGTGTTAGTAGAGCTCTGAATTTCTAAAATAGAAAGCAATGTAAACAAGTTTAATAGCCATTTGTCTACAGTAAAATGCATACCAGTTTTGCACACCAGTGCTGAGTGTTAGTGTGGCTTTGCCATCCCATAACAGAAATATTTAAACAAGTTTACTAGCCATTTTACTATGGTGAGATAGGGTTTTGCATAGAAACATCGAAACATAGAATTTGCTGGCAGATAAGGACTGCTTGGCCCAGCTAGTCTGCCCATTTTTCCATGCCTATACTGCCACCACTGATCCTAACTGATCTCCAGTACATTCACCCCCCCTTCCCTTCAGTAAGTTCCCCTTATGCTTATCCTGTGCATTCTTGAACCGCATCACTGTTTTTGCCCCACCACCTCTGCTGGAAAACTGTTCCAGGAATACACCACTCTTTCTGTGAAGAAGTACATCCTTACATCTATCCTGAGTCTACCCCTTCCAGCTTCTTATCATGCCCTCTTGTCCATGAGCACCTTATTTTCTGAAAAAATACTTCCCTCTTGCACCTTGTTTACCCTGTGAGGTATTTAAAGGTTTCTATCATCTCTCTCTCTCTCTCTCTCTCTCTCTCTCTCTCTCTCTCTCTCTCTCCTCTCTCTCCTCTCTTCCAGGATGTACATATTTAGTTCCTTTACTCTATCCTCATAGGGCTTCTGATGCAAAGCCTGTACCGTTTCAGCTGCCCTCCTCTGGACTGCTTCCACTCTGGTAGGTAGGTAAAATTTTATTTATACAGTGATGCAGCCATTAGGGTTCCAAGAATCCCTGTTTACAAGGCATAGTCTGTTTATGTCCATTCTGAGATGTGGTCTCTAGAGCTGGACCCAGTACTCTAGGCAGGGTCTTACCAATGATCTATACCAAGGCAACACTACCTCCCTCTTTCTGCTGGTGATACCCTCCCTGTGCACCCCAGCATCCCACTTGCCCTCCCAAATGTCTTGTCACACTGACTGGCCACATTTAGGCCATCTGCTATGATCAATCCCAGTCTCTTTCCTGCTTGGCTGTTGCCAGTACCACCATCCCCCCCATTTTGTACTCTGACCCTGGGTTCCTAAGCCCCAGATGCATTATTTTGCACGTTTTCACATCGAAACCTATTTGCCATACCTTTGACAACTCCTTGAGTTTTCTGAGGTTGCTGATCATCTTTTTGACCCCCTCAAGTGTCTATCCTATTGCAGAGTTTGCTGTTATCCACAAAGAGGCAAACCTTCCCTTTCAGCTATTCTGCAATGTCACTTATAAAGGCATTAAAAAGGACCAGTCCCAACACTGATCTCTAAGGCACCCCGCTGATTAACCTACCTTCTTCTGAGTGAACTCCTTTTACCACCACCCTCTGCCATCTATCACTTAACCAATTTCATACCTAATTTACCATCTTTGGACCCACTCCAATGCTACCCAGCTTGCCTACTAGTCTCCTATGGAACAGTGTCAAATGCCTTACTGGTATCTGTGTAGGCTACATCCACTACTCCACCTTGATCTAGTTCCTTGGTCACCCACTCAAAGAACTCTGTCAGATTAATTTGACATGACCCCCAGAATCCATGCTGTCTCAGGTCTTGTAACCCACTGGAATCAAGATACTCCATAATTCTGTTTTTCAGCAGTGATTCCATTAACTTTTTCACCACTGAAGTCAGACTGACTTGCCTGTAATTGCCAGTCTCTTTCTTGCTACCACTTTTGTGAAGTGTAACTATATTTGCCCTCCTCCAGACTTCCAGGACCACTCCTGTTTCCAATGACCTGTTAAACAGGACTATCAGAGGTACAGTCAATACCTCCCTGAGCTCCCTGAGTATCCTTGGGTGGATCTCAATTGGCCCCACTGCTTGGTCCACTTTCAGATTTGCGAGTCCCTTCTGGACGCTCTGCTCTGAAAATGGACTAGTGTCCTCCTTAATCACTCTAGTGCTTCTATAACATTTTTGTGGCCCTCCCCATCTCTTTCCTCTGTGAACACTGAACAAAAGCACTTGTTCATGATGTCTGCCTTTTCCTGTTCCTCCTCTGCACAGTCTCCCCTTCCCTACTTAACCTCACAATCCCACCCCTTGTCTTCCTTTTTCCACTTACATACCTAGAAAATGTATTGTCCCCTTTTGATACTGCCTTGACTATTCTCTCTTCAGTTTGTGTCTTTGTGCTTCTTACTCCTCTCACTGCTTCCCTCTCTTTCCCCTGATGCACCTCCCGATCCTTCTCTCTCTCCATCTCCCTGTACTTTCTAAATGCTACCCTCTTAGCGTTTACCTTTTCTGCCACCTCTTTCAAGAACCACTGCAGTCTTTTTTTCTCATTCTTTGGCTCCCTTGCTTGATGCAAAGGTTTATGGCTTTCAGTATGATGCTTTTTAGTTTCCACCACTGTTCACAGGCTTCACCCCTTACCCTGTTTCCATACCCTTGATGGGACATTCTTTGAGGACACCTCCTCCTTCAGATACCTGGGAGTCTGGCTGGACCAACACCTCAGCTTCTCTGGCCACATTGGCGCCATTCTGAAAAAAATGCACCCCAAGCTTGGCATCTTATTTAGATACCACAGTTGCATCCCTCCTACAGCAAGGCACAAACTTGTACAGAAGATGATTCTCCCCATTTTTGACTACTGTGATGTAGTCTATGGAGCCACTCCCAAATCCTCCTTAACCAGATTGGACTCCCTCTCTTTAACTCCTGCTGCCGCTTTGCCCTCGATGCTCCTCCCTGCACTCATCATTGTGATGTGTACCATGCATTGTCCTTTCCTTGCTTGCTAACAGACGCCTCACACACTGTACAAAACTCACTGCCAAATTCTGGCTAGAAGAACATGCTCCCTACTTCTCATGCTCCATCTCCCCTCCACTCATCCCTCCCACTCCCTTAGATCTGCCAACACACTCACTCTGCTGGTCCCCCACCATTCCACCCTTATCAGTCAACCAGCCTTTACCTATCGCTTCTCCAAAATCTGGAACTCCCCCCCAATACAGCATTCCTCCACCTCTCAATCACTAGCTTCTGCCTTACACAACTACCTCTCAGTAAACTGTTCCTGTTTTACCCCCCAACATAGTTCCCCTTTAAAGCCTTCTCTGCTACTTGTAAAATTCCTCCCTCCTCCCCTTGAGCCTCCTCTTCTCCCCTCACCAAAACTATTTCCCACTTCATCACCTCTCACTCTCCCCTCTTCCTTCCTCTCCCTCCTCTCCACCCCCATCTCCTGGCCTCCATGCATCAGCCCCTGGCCATTCTCCAACACCCTGGAGGGCCAGCTCTAGGCCACACCTCAGCCCCAAGCCCACTCCTCTTATACCCCCTACTCCACTGACTCCTTACCTCCCCTTCTATCCACACCCCCTTCTTCTCAGCACTTAAAAGGGTCTTTATGTACTCATATCTGAACAACTGCACTTCTTGCTCTGCCTGGCAGAATATATTATTGTATGTATTACTGTATGTATCACTCTCAGTCATGTTAAATTCTAATTCTGTAATCCTCTCCATAAATGTCAAATGTTGTGTCATTTAATGCTTGTGTACATGTTACCACAGTTATGATAAATGTCAATTGTACGTCTATTGTCACACCCTACTGTACCCCACCCAGGACGCACTGGGAGAAGAGCAAGAGAGTTGTTCAGTGTGCCTTCATGGTGAAACATTTCAATAAATAAAAAAAAATAAATAAACCTCCATGCCAACCAGTTTATCCACCCCTGCCAGGTCATCTCTGAGGCATTCACCCATCTTTTTAAAATCAGCTTTTCTGAAGTTTAGGACCCTAAACTTTTGTGTGGTTCGATTCTGCAGCCATCCTTATATTGAACTACACTGTATGGGGATTGCTGGTTCCCAGTCGGACCCTCACCTTGACATTTGCAACACTGTCCCTATTGGTGAGTATTGGCTCCAGTATTGCCACATCTTGAGTGGGGTTACTGACTAGTTGCCTGAAGAATGCCGCCTGCTGAGAGTCCAAGATTTCCCCTGCTTCTGTTTCAAGCCACAGATGGGAGGTCAAATCTACATCCTGTAGATTGAAATCCCCCACCAAGAGCACCTCCTCCTTTTCTACCATCTTGCTAATGGCTTCCATCAGTAACTTATCTAAATAATTCTCCTGTGCTGGAGGTCTGCAGATCATACAAGTGCAAATAAAGGCTTCATTTCCTGCATCTAGGGTGACACACAGTACTTCTCCTCCCCCATGGTCCCTGTATTTTCATCACCATAATGCCTTCCATCACAAAAAGTACCACACCCTCACTTTCCTTCCTACCCTGTCCTTCCTAAACAGAATATAGCCTAGTTTGGCTATGTCCTAGTTAAGATTTTCAGTGCACCACAACTCAGTATTGGACACAATATCCAGGTTGGCCTCTGCCATTGTGGCCTCTACATCTGGAATCTTATTTCCTAGACTTTTAGTATTCACATACATTTACCCTCCTTTTTTCCCTTGTTGATTCCCCCCCTTTTTTAATGTACCTGCTCCCATCCCCTATCATTTCTTCCATCCTGCTTCCTGTATTAATTTGCATCCTGGGGAATTCCATTCCTCTCTGGTTCTTCCTACTCTCTACTTTAGCCAGTGGGGGCACAGTTTCTGACTCCCCAATCTCTTCCACCATTCTACTTGACTACTTCAAATGGTCATCAAGGTAACATTTAAACTGTCCACTGAGGACTGTAGTTCCCCTTCTGGATGGATGCAGGCCATCACCCATGTATAGGCCCTTATCCTCCAAAGTGGGTCCCCAGTTACCAATGCAGATGAACCCCTCCTCTCTGCATTATTCCTTCAGCCATGAGTTGAAGCTCCTGGTGTGGAGATCCTTTCCCCATCATAGACAGGTTGCACCTCAGTGAAAGCCACTGAGTGTACTGTCTCAGACCCCTCCCCAGCTCCTTAAACTCCCCCTGCATTATCCCATCTCCATCCCTAGCCAGATCATTAGCCCCCAAGTTGACAATGACATCCAGTTCTGCCTCCCATCCTGCTGCTGTAGCAAACCTTAGGAACTGCTTACCATACTGCTGGACTATGGCACCACATAGGAGCCTAACCTCCCTTTACTCTTCCTTTCCTATACCCAAATCTATTCCCACCACAATCGAGTCCCACACCAGAAGCTGTTTTCTCCTTCTCTAGGGTCCTCTTCCACCCTTCCTGGGGTCTTCACTATGGAGGACGCCCACATCCTCCCTGACTTCTATCATGGGTGCCTCTTCCTGGCAGTCCCACCCCACCAGAGCAGTGTAGGAATTATGTAGAGGTACTGGTTGAGGAATGTGTCTTTGCTTCACCACCCCCACCCTTCCTGAGCCCATCATGGTCCAGCTGTTTCTCCTCCCTGGCATTCTTTGAGGCAACAGTGGCAGACTTGGAGGCACCTGGGTGGGGGAGATCACCCAAATCCCAACCAACATGGCTTGGAGTCTAGCGACCTCCTCCCAGAGAGGTGTGTGCAGATGGGGCAGCATCACAGTCTCCAGAAGGTATCTCTGAAAACTGTTGCCCCACAGCCACTGCACTGCACCACTCCCAGCATTCCCAATGTCTATTCTCTCTGTGTTACTTGGAAACATTTTTGTTCCCCCTTTTGTTTAACTGTTTCTATTTGTGTTCCCTCATGCCTTATTTAAATTTCTCTATACTCCTGCCATAGATAGGGTGCTGCTTCTATTCCCAGTTTTGACCTGCCTTTTACCTTCTGCTCTTCCCAGGAGTGTCTGTTATGCAGTAACACTGGTGCCCTGCCATAGTCAATTGGCAGAATCCCCTGTTTTCCTGCTTCCTTCTGCTAACACCTACTGATGCCTAAGATCCCAGTCACTTGTGCCATTCCTTCACTGTTCCACTCACTTGCTGGGACGTACACCCCAGTTCTGAGTGTTACTGTGACTTTGCCAACCCCTTACATAAAATACAGTATATAAACAATGGAACTAGCCATTTTCCTACAGTGAGATATGTGCCAGTATTGCACACCAATGCCAAGTATTAGTGTGGCTTTGTCAGCCCCTTACATAAAATACAGTATATGTACAATTGCACTAGCCATTTTCCTTTAGTGAGATATGTGCCAGTATTGCACATCAATGCCGAGTATTAGTGTGGCTTTGCCAACCTCTTACATAAAGTATGGTATACACACAACTGTACTAGTCATTTTCTTCTAGTGAGGTATGTGCCAGATTTGCACACCAGTGCTGAGCATTACAGTGGCTTTGCTATCCCCTTACAGTAAGTATATTAACAATTTTACTAGCCATTGTTCTTTAGTGAGGTGCATGCCATCCTGGTGCTGGAAGTATATCAACAGTCAATTAAGGAAAACATTGACATCTGTGGGGTGACAGAAACTTGGTTTCAAGACTTTGACTGGGGTCATGACATTTTGGGTTATACTTTAATATCAAAAAAAGTACTCATAGTAAGGGAGGTGGTGTTGCTCTGTACATCGGAGATAACCTAAAATGTCACATGATAAATAATACGGATTTCTCAGAAATAGAAACTGAAACTATCTGTGTTAAAATTCAAAATATTAATTATTGGCTTACTATTGGTCTATGTTACTGACCCCCAAACCTTGACATAACAGAAAATGACATTTTTATGAAGATCATTGAGAATATAGACATCTGTGATGATTTGCTTATCATGGGAGACTGTAACTTGCCCAATATTTGTTGGCACTGTCTTCAAGGAAAAAGTTCACTTGACACTAGATTTATTAATGCTACCATCCAGCTTGATTTGGAACAATTAGTACATGAGCTTACCAGACTCAATTCTACTTTTGATTTGATATTGACCAATATTAAAGACACTGGGGATCCACCTAAAGTTTTGCCCCCATTAGGTGATAGTGATCACAATATGCTGCTATGGCCCTACAAGAGATTTACCAACATCACCAAAGGTGTAACTAAAATCAAAAAATTTAACAAAGCTGACTACTCCAAGATTTAAGAATATCTTTCTTCTTGGAATTGGGAGGAGGCCATAAAAATGTAAGCACTGAAAGTATTTGGTCATTAATCAAGGAAAAAATTTAATTCTATATCCTACATTGGGTACCGGCATACAAAAAATACCATAACAATAAAAAAAGAATACCTATGTGGCTAAACACAAATATAATAAAACAAATAAAAAGCAAAAAAAGGGAATACAACAAATATAAAAAATATCCAACAATATATAGGTGGTACATATTTAAAACAAAGGCCAGGGCAACCAAGAAAGCACTAAAAAATGCAAAAATGAAATGAACAAAACCTAGCAACATTGACAAAAGAAAACAAAAATAAATTCTATAATTATGTTGGCTCCATTAAAGGTAATACCCCCACAATAGGTCCTCTACTAAAGGATCAAGACTTGATTAGTGATGTACAAGAATTGCAGAAGAGTTAAATAATTATTTCAATAGTATTTACAAAACAAAGGAAGGAATAAATCTGGACCACCTCTCAGTCATTAATAATTCACTATTATTTACAACATCTGAAATCATGTCATCCATAAACTTGATTAAAACAAATTCTTCTGCTGGAACAGACAATATTCTACCCAAATTCCATAAAGAACTGGTAAATGAATTATCAGGTATATTAGTACTACTATTTAATATGTCTATCAATGAACATACTGTGCCACAAGATTGGAAGACAGCAAAGATAACTCCTATACACAAAAAGGGTACAAAGCAAAACCCTTCTAATTACAGACCAATTGGTCTCACATCATGTATAGGGAAGGTAATGGAAAGGCTACTATTGAGCAAAATTGTTACTGTGCACACATTCAAGTTTCAGACCTCATCATCATTGCACAATGTGGTTTTACACAAGGCAGATCATGCCAAAATAACTTAATACATTTTTTGAGCCAGTCAGCAAAGCACTTGACAATGGTTTCTCAGTTGATGTGGTGTTTCTGGACTACAAGAAGACATTTGCTACCATCTCACATTGAATACTGCTTGAACATCCTAGTAAGATAAAATTGAACTCTAAACTGTTCAAATGGACTAACTCATGGTTAAATGACAGGGAACAGTATGTTAACATCAAAGATCAAATATCTAACTCAGCCAAAATTACCAGTGGAGTGCCCCAGGGATCAGTCCTGGAGCCAGTATTATTTAATATTATATCATCTATGCAAACTACACACAGGGTTTTGATAAATAAATACGCTGATGATAGTAAAATTGGTTGTATCACTGATGACACACAATCAATTTTGCCTTACAAAACAATCTAGGTCAACTTGCATTATGGGAAATTCAAAATAAAATGTCCTTTAATATTTCTAAGTGTAAAGTCATTCATTTTGGGAAAAATAATAGATCAGCTCAATATACCTTAAATAATATTTGTTTACAGGTAGCTGAAGCAGAAAACAATCTGCAAATCACTATCTCTAATGATATGAAGTTTAATATGCACATAAATAAGTCTTTAAAAAGCTTCATTGAATAATAACTTGTGTACTGAAACACATTAAAAGTCAAGCACCTGATGTAATTATCCCCTTATATTCTAGTATGGTGAGATCCCAAATTGACTTTTGTGCCTCCTTTTGTGCCCCAACTTCTATCAGCACAAAGAACTCAATAGAGCGAGTCCAGAGAAGAATGATCAGAAATATTGACAATATAAAAAATCTCCCATATGAGGACAGATTAATCTCTTTAGGGCTCTATTCTCCTACTACAGGTACTTGAGGGGAGATCTCTGTTTAACCTACAAAGTGTTTAATAATCCTGCCTTATTCGAAACATTGTGCCTTCAGAGAAAGCTTACCATCAAAAATACTAGATCTCATAAATTAAACTTAGAGGCTAATATAAATCTTACTACAGCAAGGAATAATTATTTCACACAAAGAGTCCCTTCAATTTGGAACTCTTTACCAGAGTCTTTGATACTTAGTGCTACTATTGATCAGTTTAAGAGGAACCTTGATCAGCATATGGAAAATAGAAAATTTCTACTCCGCCATTAGGACTGTGGTGGCGAGTTCATTAAGGGTTCTTCCCTTGAACTCGTAAGAACCTATGACCCTATGAACAGTCTTGTTAGTAATTTTATTTATGCTACAAGGATACAACTACCAATTATGCAAGTTTATGCTCAGTGATGATGAGGTTTTGTAAGCTCTGATACAGAAAACATATAAAAGGTTTTATCAACAATTTGTTCTTTAGTGCAATGCATTCCAAATTTTGTATACCAATGCCCAGTGTTAGTGAGGCATTATCAGTCTAATACACAATGTATTGAATGCCTTTTTAAGAGATATCATTCTTTAATTAGACGGGTGTCGGTGTTTGCTGTGCATACACATTCCCAGTGGTGCTGGGGGTTTCCAGTCTGATGTAAACAGTATATAAACAGTTATATTAGCCATTTATCTTTAGCAAGGCATATATGAGTTTTATGCACCCATGCCCAGTGCTATTTCTGCTTTAACAGTCCTCCTGCAATCAGAAAAGGGAGATTTTTCTGACAAAAACAACAGTGTGGAGTTGCCTCACATTCGCCTCTGTATCCGTGAAGCACTCTGCTCTCTTCATTTGCAGTCACACAGCGCTATTTTTCTTCACTCTGAGATCACGGCAAAACATGGCACTGTCTGTCTTGTCCACGATGGCCAATAAACTGTATTCTGCATGTACGGCTACTTGCACATGCGCAATAGACTATGGTGGCCATCTTGGACAGGGCGGACTGTGTTGTGTTCTGCTGCAACTTTTGCCAGCAAGATTGCAGATCAGATTATAATTTTTTATTTTACTATATATTTTTTCCTCCCATCCACTCAACCCTCCCTCTCAGCACCCACCACCCCGCTCCCCCCCAGAAAAATGTAACAGTCACACTGGGGAAGGGGTGCCTAATCCACTAGTGTAGGAATGCTTGGTCCATTCTTTTTAAACCCATTTTTTTTTTGATCCTGCCCACCTGAATCACCCTCTCAACCCCCACCCAGAAATGTAACAGTTACACTGGGGGTGCCCAATCCCCCAGTACAGGAGTCCTTGTTCCATTTTTGTTTTTCACCCTGTAAAAGGAAAACTGTCCATTGTTGTCTTTTATAGCCATTATTGTCTCCCCACCAGACCCTCCCACTCATCACCCACCACATCACACCAACCCCAAGCCCTTACTCATCAGAGGTCCAACGCTGTAGTCCTCTCTGCACCATAGACACATCCTCACTCTTCAAAGCTGGACCACGAACTGAAGAAACAGGTATATAGTTCAATATATTTCAATAGGATTTTGAACTTAGTGGCATAACTCGGATAATTTTATATATTTTTGGCCCAAAGTTTCAACATGCCTTATTTGGGACCCTGCCTCATGAACAATTGCTCTGACATTAGGCAAATCTGTCCTGAAAGGGTATTTAGTGGTCCCTGCACAAAACTACCTTTTGGGCAGGAGTTGAAAATTTTCTCTGCCCTTCTTCATGAGGTGGGATCATACGAAGGCTATGTTGAAAATCTGGTTTAAAAATATTTTAAAAAAGTTATGAGGCTGTGTTGAATTTTGCCATCACAGGCTAATAACTTTGGTAATATTCAATAATTTTATTCCAATTTTTCATCATAGCCATTTCTTTACAGCACCTCATGTGACAGCTGTCATTTTTCAACTCCTGACCAAAATGTGTTTTTGTGTCCCAAAAGGTGATTTTGCAGTCCCTGCACAAAATCACCTTTAGGCCAGGAGATAAAAAATGTTCTGTGCCCTTCTTCATGAGGTAGGGTCATAACAAGGCTATGTTGAAAATGTGGTGTTAAAATATTTAAAAATAACAAATGTATGAGCCTACATTACATTGTGCAAATGCAGGCTCATAACTTTGGTAATTTTCAATATTTGTATCCCAAATTCTTTGGCTGCAGCCCTATCGGCTCTGGCCAGAATTTATTTTTCTTTAGTGATATGCATGCACATGCTACTTTTTTCATGTTAGTGGCTAGAGTTAATGGAGCATTTCTTGGTCTGCTACAGTAAGGACAGAAACAATTTTATGAACCATTTTTCATTAGGTAGCTCTGAACCACTGACAGTTTAGTATGTCTGTGCCCAGTGTTATTATTTTAAAGAAAGAAAGAAAGAAAGAAAGAAAGAAAGAAAGAAAGAAAGAAAGAAAGAAAGAACCATTTTTTAAATAGCTGGTTGGTGCTTTTGTAGGTTGTGCCTGTGCCATTCTTAAATAAAAAAAAGTAATAATATCAAATTGTCAAGGAAATGTAACAGCCTTAACACAAAGCACTTTCTGAAAACTTAGAAAGCAAACATTGTAATATCTGAATTCGAAGAGGGCTAAGGAACGCATTCTCCAATTATCACCTCATCAGTCTGATGAAACATTTTACTAAAATCTTATACAGGTATCTTTAGCACCTAACTAATGAATGGAACCCCACAAACAATATTTAGAGAGCAAGTTGGGTATAGATACAGATACAATACCATTAATAACTGTTACAGAACATGGTTACCTATGTGTTAGAAAAATATATCAGAATTAAAGGGACATTGTCAGGTTTCACACACTATTACTGGTCTTGTGTGACCACTGTGCCTCTAAGAATGTCTCTTGCCCAATAACCTATTTATGTTGCCCAATCTAAGTAAAAGAAGGATTTTGTATATAAATTTTAAAAATGTATACTTCATCTTCAACCGAACACATTGATTTTGTGCTCGCTCTGAAATTCTACTACCAGAGGCCTCTCCCAATTGTGAATGTGTGTAAACTTGTGCATGCATAAGCTTTGAATTTCTTATACAGCTATAAGTAACATTCAGGGCTAAAAGTGTATTCTCTTCTGGCCATGGGGATCTTAGTAAGAATAAAACAGGAGTATTGCAAACCTTAGTTGTGCTGCTTTGAAAAATAGGACCACAGCCTTGTGCATGCAAGCCAGCATTATCAGTTACCCAGTGCTGGTTTGCATGCTCAGGATAGTAGTCCTGCTTTTTCAGCTAGGAATTATAGACATATTAATTTTGATTATGAAGCACTAATGAAGAAAAGGACTTTGGAATAATAATTTCTGATGATCTGAAAATAGCCTCACATTGCATTAGAGGAATTGAGAAGGTAAATAAGATGTTGGGATTCATAGGGAAGGGATTTCAAAGCAGGGATATGATTATTTTAGTGCACAGGTCACTGATTCATCCTATAGTAGCTTGGAATGCTGTGTACAGTTTTGGTGACCATAGAGTACTTAAAAAAGGGTAGAACCAAGTTAGGGGCCATGCAGAGAAGAACTACAAAAATGATTCAGGGACTACAGAAAATGACATACAGTATGGAATGATATTAGAAAATTTAAATATTTACTCTCTGGAGAAGAGGAGAGAGGGGGACATGACTGGAACATAAAAGTATCTTCATGGTGTGAACAAAGTAGAGACTGGTGATTTGTTCATACTCAGAGATAACACAAGTACCAGACAAAACACACTGAAATAGCACACGTGTGTGTGTGGGGGGGGCAGAGTTCAACACAGATAATAGGAACAATTTTTTCACAGAAAGGGTGGTTGATGTATGGAATAAACTGCCAGAGAATGTGGACTTTTCAGAATCAGTGGGGATGTTTAAATGTGGGCGGCACAGATAGATGTATGGTAAGAAATAACACCAGACAATAATAGTAGGGAGGGTATAGGGCAAGTGTGGAAGACCTAGGATTTCAGTTCCATGGGCATACTTGGTATAACAAGTTTGTATTTTGGGACAATGGGGAAAGGCACATTTTGCTCCATTTTGCATGGTAAAAATTATGTGAATTATGCCCCATATTTTGCACAATGCTGAAATTAGGGGCTGGTCTGCTTTCTTATAATTAGAACAAGTCTAAAACTATTTTCATTTTTCCTCTTCTGCCTGTTCCATCTTCTATGCATGCAATTTTACTTAGAGCTGAAACTGGAATCCTATCAAAAAAATAATAATAAATAATAGATAAAATAACTCAGATGGCAGAAAATGGGTACACCAAGCTATGCTTGAATAAAACAATGACAATTAATTTCTCAGAAACTCTTGCTTTTTCCTGGTAACAAGTAGTGAGACAGTCTTTCAAATATGAGTTGTGGTTATCTGTGATTATTTAATGTGGGAACTTCTAGCCATTGCCTTTCAAAAATTATAAAAACACGCATTACTGATATGTCAAAACAAAATTATTTTATTCAGCTAAACAACTTCACTATACTCTCTGTTTACATTTTCCCATATCTAAAGTTATATCATTCTTCCTCCTATCACAAAAATGTTTTCAGTTTTAAGCAAATGATGGTTTGATGTTCTTCCAACAAATTTTATTAAAGGTTGTTACAAAAACATACATATGAATGTGCCTGTTCTTGTAACTCCTCAGATAACAGAATCTATCAAACATTTTTTCTTATATACCCTTTAGAACTAAAATTAAGAGCATCTTTATTGGGTCGCTGTTTAGTGAAGATATACAGTATTTGATCAAACTGTTTGCTGCTATTTCTTTTATCTGGAACTTGACAGGGTTTATTGTTGCATGTGCTACCTTTGTGTGTAAAGCAATTGATATGAGAAGAAACAATAAATCTAATTTAAGCATTGATCATTCTGCCTTTCCACTGAGCCTTTCTGTGAAGTTTATTACCCTATTTAAACATGTGGTAGAGATATGTGTTAAGATGTCTGACTATACAGTATTTGTGTATTGGGATATGTTTTCTGTTGTGGCTAATTGTGAAAGCATATGCCTAATAAACACCCAGAGAAATAAAAAAGCATGTCACATGACCAGGTGCCTACCCAAAGCTCTGCATGAAAATGGAGCATGTTTTTCCACCAACAGTAGTAGCCCTGTACCAAAGGAAGATACCCTTTTTGCCACAGTGAAAAAAGTAATATTGCAGGAGTAATTAGATTATTCATAGTATTAGCACATATTATATGCCATCATTGTGCAACAGACAGTGCTACTGGTAAAGCAAGAGCTGGGGAGGAAATGTAGGAGGAAAGAGACTGTGACACAGATGAAGTATGTACAAGAAATGCAACTCAGCAGTAGCAGTTCAGGAGAGGTGAAGAGTATAAGGGAGGAGGGACAGTTGCTAGGGACCAGTTAGGGTATACAAAGACAGACTACACATGGACCATGTGGACTGACTGGGTAGGTCAAATGGTCCTTTTCTGTCAACAACTTCTACATTAATATGTTTCTATATTTCTTAAAAAAATATGGCTATATCTGAAAGTGATACACAAGAGTAAGAAGGGTGGAATGGTAAGCTGATCTGGTGGATAATGTGAGTATGCCTCCATAGTGCCTTGGGCAAAACAAAACCAGTGTCATCTGTTGTCTCAGATTGTGGAATATGAGAGTACTACAGCAGTACCATTAGGCAAAGCTGGTGATGTTTGTAAGGTTTGTGGTTGCTTTGAGTTGTCCACTGATTTAGAGTCATATTACTCACTGCAAAATGCTGTCTCTCCTTCTTTGCTCCTTCTTCTCACTCTCACCAAGCCCACCTGCCAATACCTATCTGCTTTTACTCATTAATAAATAGCCCCTATTTCGCATCATCCAGTCACCAATATCATATGATGCAATCCTGCAACATGCTAGGTGGCCATATGTAAGTTGGGCTGTAGTCTTTTCATGGAAAAGATTGGAGGAAAATTATGGTATTTCTATTGGCAAAATGATAGAAATTGTGGAAATCATAGTCAAATTTCAAAGTCATGAAACATCATGGATCCATAGTGTTCTAAACATTTTTATGCACGCTTATCGACACAGATTTAAATGTTTAAAAAATATATTTGTAGGCTGGTCAGGTAACAGAAGACAAGACAATGTGCTGCCATCTCAGAGACCAGTCCTCATGTGCAAACCCCTGAATCCCACACTGTGACCAACCAGAGATCAATCACATTGCTTTGGTGAGGTGAAAAAACTATGGAGTCATTTGCAAACACCAATTCTTAGGTATTTGTTTTCATGAAAAATGCTAAAAATTCTGATATTCCCATAAAAAGTGCCAAAGCCCACAGGGCTGATATGGAAAGTGCCAACAATCATGGAGTTTTCATAGAAGTTGAAAAGTCATGGAATAAATTACTTCTGTGATGAAGGTACAGCCATAGGCATATCATTTGGAACCAGTGGTGGCCTATGCAGTGGGCTACAGTGCCTGATGTCTACCTGATACAGCCCACATCACTATGCTACACTGTGCCAGATTTATTTATTTTTTTAATTTAAAAGTTCAGAGTTACAGGATAGGTTCTATGAGATAAAAATCTCATTTATAGAATGTCCCATGTCAAGTCACACAATACAATAATTAACAAGACAAGATTATGACATGGATAAGACTCATACATCGAAGTTGCAAAGCAGGTACAGAACAGTCTAGTACTTAACATATTTAGTTTTACAGAATTTTTAAAAGAAGTAAAACTAGAATAGATTCAGACAGGTGGTGCTAGGCTGTTCCCAATATGGGGGCACTGAAGAGAAGTTTGCTGTACCATAAACAGATGAATACTTGGCCAGCAGGTAGCAATGATGCTGTACTTCTCATATGGAATACTTGTGAGAAGGAATGACCAACTGATCAGATAAATGTGGAGCAAAACAATTATTAACAGCTTTATAAATCTAGGAAAGCCATTGCAGTTCTTTCCTAGAGGCTGGGGAAGCCAATTTAACTTTTGAAGGAATGAGCAATAATGAGTATCCCATTTTTGTTTTAAAATAAAATATAATGGTTGCTAGTATGCTGTATTTAAAGGGACTAAACCAGCTTTGGAAGCATGATGGTAATTGACATCCCCATAGTCTAAAATTGGAAGAGTTGCTTGAGCCACTGAATATTTTCCATCCTCTACAGTTAATAATTTCCTGGCAGTTTTTAATGGCCTAAACATACTAGACATTTGGAAAAATATTTTTTTTTCAATGTGGGTTTTAAAAGAAAGAAAGGAATCAAAACAGAGCCCCGAATATTTAAATTCATAGTCTAGTTCCAGTTGCAGATTATTTAAAAATAGTAAAAGGAAACTTTAGATTAGCCAAATTGTGTTGTGACCCGAATACCATTAATTGAATTTTTTGCCATTTAAAATAAAAAAAGTGTTCTGAAAACCAATTCACTATATTGTCAAAATCCTGTTGTAACACCTTACACAAGGACAGGGCTGATCTGGCAGCCAAAAGAAGA
The DNA here is from genome assembly GCA_016271365.2 of Neoceratodus forsteri. NCBI lineage: Eukaryota > Metazoa > Chordata > Ceratodontiformes > Ceratodontidae > Neoceratodus > Neoceratodus forsteri. The sequence continues at coordinate 1,231,170,250 of CM057459.1, read as the reverse complement.
ACAGTATAGATAGGCATAACTAGTGGTACCTTTGGTGGTCAGTCTACCTTGGCTACTGATGGGTTTGCTGTTTACCTCATCCAGTCAGCAAACATATACTAAAATATTGAAGGTGGACATCATTCTTGGAATGATTAGAAGTGACCTACCTTGTAGGCTGCTCCTCCTGTCACAATGGTTTGGGATTGACTGCCTGAAGAAGGTCAGAAGGCTTACTAAAACACAGGGGTCCTATCCTCCATGTAGCTCTTTTTTGCACAGTACATGTTTAAACAATTTCTGTACAATGCACTTAACACTTTTCACAAGAATTAATGTACTCTTTCAGAGCTTAAATCCAATCTGAGTTAATGGTTCCTTTATGACGCCACCCCACTCTTTCTTTTGGTCCTGCACAATGATCTAGGATTGGGAAAGCTCTCCTATACTGGACATGAGCATGCTGCAAAACTAATAGCCTGCCACACTGCCACACTGTATAAGTGCAGGCAAGTTGTGAAAACATTTTTAAACTATTTCTGTAATGGATTGGGAAAGCTACACTTTGAAATGCACTTTCTTGTATGAACCCCTAATTCAGTCAGCAATACATTGCTGATTGCAACAGATATTCGAGCCGCACCCCCTGAGGAAGTTCTGGTGGAGTAAAATGCCAGGTTTAGTGTGGCTAGCTGGACTCCTACCTGATGGATATTTGGACTGAGTGATTTGCATTTAAGCAGGAACGTTGTAGCTATCTTACTGGGCAGAGTGACTATTGGGATGCAGTTTGTCCATGGGATTTACCCTGTACACACAGTTTGCACTATCTGCACTGAGCAATTTGGCAAGTAAAAAATCTTACCATCTTAAAAATCTTAGCCTGAATTTTTCAGTCCAAATGTTTGGTGTGCTGGAGTGCATTTTATTTTTGCTTGATTCATGTGAACTTCACTTCTGGGAACACAGTCAAAATAGTTGCCTGTGAAGAGCAGCTGACACTTCTAGAATAGCATTTTTAAAACAATATTTTCACACATTTCAGCTAATATTTTATGTTTTTCTGTATTTGTTTCTCCTTATTCTTGATTATTTAGGACATCTACATAAAACAGGATCGTAATCATTTTTCATAACAATACCCTGCACTGTCACAAGCAGAGGATTGTTATTTTTATAGGTGAATAAGAAGCCAGAGCAGATGAGCTCTAAGGAACAAAGATAATAATTTCATCTTAGATTTCCATAACATAGAATGTGGTGAAGAGTATGATATAAAATATAAGCAGAGTTGAACCTGATCATCGTCATTTAAAGAGTTGTCATGTCAGCTGCTCTGTAATGAAATTGTAGAAGCATTTTGCTGCTTCAGAAATATCCAAGCTTAGTCCCCTCTTGAGTGATCCACAGTCCTCAACCTGCAATGAGGGAGTCAATCACTCAGCCTAAAACACCGGATCATGGTGTTGTGGGCCATCAAGATAACTAATACAGTCTCGTTAACATGGCAAAACAGTTTGAAGGCCAATTCCATGCTATTTTCATGCTAATATACTGCTAAGGTGAAAATAGTCCGACTGCTATTTGAAGGTTTGGTGAATGCCTTCCATTTGGGTATGGGCAGATGTGTTAGCTGCTCTGTAATGAAACTGTAGAAGCATTTTGCTGCTTCAGAAATATCCAAGCTTAGCCCCCTCTTGAGTGATCCACAGTCCCCAACCTTCAATGAGGGAGTCAATCACTCAGCCTAAAACACTGGATCATGGTGTTGTGGGCCATATTCTAGAAGCAAACAGTAAAACAGAAATTACAAATAAAACACAAAACACAGTAATTTAACAGTTTTTAAACCTTTTGTGTGGAGTCAAATGTAGTCATACTGAACCGGCATGTACTGTAGAATGTTTCCAAGCACCATATTCAAACTTTAAAAATTCAAATTTAAAAAGGTTTACACAGCTCTAAAGACAATGTTCTAGTCCTATCCATGACCTGGTAGTATGGAATGCTTTTTTGAAATGCACCAGTCCCACCAAGAAACTAACCACAGAAGGTGCTGTTTAGGAATACACAAGTTCTACTCGTGAGCAGGGCAATGGTAAATTGTGGATAATGTTACCCAGAAATGCAGAAATTTTTTTCTGAAATTGCAGAGAAATTGCACAGATTTACTTTACATCCCAATGCTTCCTAATGCATTTTTCATGTTTGCTGTGGCATGTATTGTTTGTATAAATGGCTAAATAAATATATTGTCACTTTTTTAAGCTTCCAATATGAAGAAAGTGTGTTTGTAGAATAAATTGCAGATTAATCATTATGTAGCATATGTTCTAAAATCTAAAGACATCTACAGTACCTCATGCAGTGCTAACTAGATTTTATTTAGTAATTCACTGTTAGTCACTATTGAATAAATTCTAAAGCAATATATTTTGCCAGTTTCTAGATGTAAAATAATAAAACCTATTTAACAACTGCATACTTAGGTGAAAGAAAAATAAGCAGATAACCAGGGTGCTTAGTCAAGTTCTAGTAAAAAAAAAGTTTATTTTGTTAAAATAATTTTTTGTTCTTAATCAGCACTGTAAGTACAAACATTTTTAAATGACATGATAAAATAGTTACATCATAGCAATAGCTTTTCACTACATCATGCAATAGTTTGTAAAACATGGTACTTTTGTTTTCCTGTGTTACAATATTTTTTGTCTGTTTGAAGTTAACTGTTTATATATACTACACCTGTTTTATCAGCGTGTATTCAGAAATGTTAATCAAGATTTTTGGTAGGCTTTATATGTGAGCATGTCGGTGTGGTGGATTATCAAGAAAGGGCTCACTGCTAACAACTCTCTCAGAAGCACATTCAAATTTAAAATCAGCAAGACATCTGAACTTCTCAGACATCTGAATAAAAATCTATGCAGAATGACAGTATGTATACAAGGAAAACCTGCCTTACCACTCATTAATACACACTGTAGTTAATGCTCCATTTAAATAAATGGGGCAGTTTGCACCTTTTCTCACATAGGTTGTTTCTGTCTGTGACAGCAAAAAAGTCCTCTGGTAGCCTGCTTCAATGGATATTTTAAGTGCTCAAGTGTAAATATACATAGTCAGAGGATTTTGAAACCAAACCAGGGAGGAGAATCAGATGAAAGCAACGCTACATTGGACCTCTTATCACCTCACACTGTGTTGTAATGGCTCGTTGGTCTAAGGGTATGATTCTCGCTTAGGGTGCGAGAAGTCCCGGGTTCAAATCCCGGATGAGCCCAAAAGTCATGCAGGTTAAACAATATTTGTTTACCCAGAGGGTTGTAGTTGGCGGGATAGTCTCATCTCCAAGGAGGGTCATTAGTGGGGTCCCACAGGGATCAGTCCTTGGGCCCCTTCTGTTCAACGCCTACGTCTCTGACATAAGGACAGGAATCAGGAGTGAGACGAGTCTCTTTGTGGATGACTCGAAACTGGGGGGCGGTGGTGGATGGGGAGGAGAGGAGAGGAGGGTGGCCCTACAGGGGGACCTGGAGGCTCTGGAAAGATGGTCTAGAAAGTGGAAGCTGAGGTTCAATGCAGGGAAATGCAAGGTATTCCACCTGGGGGCCAGAAACCCGGGCCAAGTGTACACCCTGGGGGGGAAATGCTACAAGTCTCGATGGCTGAGAGAGGCCTGGGGTGGTGGATGTCAAGATGAACAACTCTGAGACTTGTAGGAGGGCAGCAGCCAAGGCCAACAGGATGCTGGGATGATGCATCACTAGGAGATCACCTTCAGAAGGAGGGAAGTGATACTCTCTGTATAACTGCTTGGTGAGGCCACACCTTGAGTACTGCGTGCAGTTTTGGAGCACACTTAAGAGGGACATTAACCTCCGGAGAGGGTCCAGAGGAGGGCAACCAAAATGATTTGGGGCTTGGGGGACAGGACCTATGAGGAGAGGCTCGAAGAGCTAAATATGTACACATTGGAAGAGAGAAGGGACCGGGGGGACATGATAGAGGTCTTCAAGTACATGAAGAGGGTAAATAGGGGAGGAACAGTCAGGGTGCTTCGAAGGAAGGAGGAGGGGGCCACTAGAGGGCATAGGTGGAAGCTGGAGGGGGGAAGATTCAGGGGAGAAAGGAGGAGGTGCTACTTCACTGAGAGGGTGGTGGAGCCATGGAATGCGCTGCCTAGGGGGCTGGTGGAGGCAGAGACAGTGGAGGGGTTTAAGAGGGGGTGGGACAGGTACAGGGGAAGGGGAAGGGTTCTGGAAGCAAAATCCAATGCAGCAAGAATATCCAGAACTGGGAAGGGAGAAGCCAGAGAAGGCGAGGGGGGCAGCAAGGTCAGCACCCAGGGTGGGGGCTGACCAAACGAGCAGACACGAAAGACCGTTAGGCCTATTCTGCTGGCATTTTAGTATGTTAGTATAAATCCAAGTCTGCATACCAAATCATCATCATGTTAGGGTATCTTTCCTTAAGAATTTATATATTTTATGCAGTATCAGTCAACATTTCAATAACTTGCAAGAAATTGCAGATTATGTGTGGAGAGTGGTGAAAATTGCAGACATTACAGTAAAACTGTGGGTTCAGTCTCTGGTGCCCCTTCTCATGAGCTGCAGTCAATGCAGGAGATGTTATTTTGTATTGCACAGGCCCTACTTATGAGTTGTCTGGTGGGGTGCTGTTTTGTAGTGCACTAGTCCCATTCATGGCTACATAGAGCAGTGTTTAGCAACACACTAGTCCCTCTTAAGACCTAGTAACAGAAAGCATTGCTTGTCAGTGCACAAGTCCCTTTCAGGAGCAAGCTGTGGATGGTGCTGTTTAGCAATGTGCTAGTCATATTCATATGTTAGCTGAAGGTGGTGCTGTTTTATAAGTGTGTGCTAGTTGCATTCATTTGCTAGTTGTAGGTGCTTCTGTTTAGCAGCTGTGTGTTACTTCTATTCATAGGCTAGCTGCAGGTGATTCTGTTTAGTAGCAGTGTGTTAGTCAAATTCATTTGCTGGTTGTAGGTGCTTCTGTTTAGTAGCTGTGTGCTACTTCTATTCATGAGCTAGCTGCAGGTGATTCTGTTTAGTAGCAGTGTGTTAGTCAAATTCATTTGCTAGTTTTTTTTTCATTTAATATACTTTATTGAAAATGTTTTCCAACATATATAAGAACAAAGCAAATTGAAAAAGTGAGAATAATAACACAGTATCATGTGAACATTTATTAGTTTTGGGTGTTGCTGTTTAGTAGCAGTGTACTAGTCCTATTCATGAACTAGCTGCAGGTGGTTTTGTTTGGTAGCACTGTGCAAGTCCTATTCCTGAGCTAGCTGTAGGTGGTTCTGTTTAGTAGCAGTGTGTTAGTCACATCGATATGCTAGCTGTAGGTAGCACTGTTTATTAACAATGTACTAGTCCCTTTCACAAGCCAGCTGTAGGCTGTGCTCTTTAGTAGTGCACTAGCCCACTCATGAATTAGCTTCTGGGGGCACTGTTTAACAATGTACTAGGGCCCACCCTTGAACAGTGAACACAATGCCTCTATATGTCTGTTTCATATTGTTTCTGTAAATAAGAATTGATTTATCTCATCTGCATGCAGTGGTATTGCCCTGTATCACTAGTTCCCTACTCTCTGGTTGCAACTTCAAATAAGAAATATATCTTATAATATCTCAGTATAGTTAAATGAGTAAATAATTTTCAATAAATAAATAATAGTATCTGCTGTTATATATTACATATATGTGTGGTTGTTTACCACTTAGAGGAGCCTGGCAGTCACTAATCTGTAAGACACAAATAAGAAAAGCTGCCCCTTAACCGTATGTGTTGGCGATCAATTAAACGGTTCTAGAAAGTTTCCTACTAGAGTGCAAAGCCATGTTTCCATGGTACTGTATTAGAAGTGAAGATTTTATTTCATCTCAAGAATGGAGTCACTTAAACTTCTATTTATACTGTATCTAGATTCCACTTAACAGGAGCATGAATTCTGTTGTTTACATTTTTAATATAATTATAAATACAATCATGTGTGAAATCTGTTTTATAACTCCAGTGTATTATTTTATGTGTTTGTTATGAAATAGTTGTATTTTTCCTTATTTAGTGTCCATTAATAATACTGCCCTCCCCATAGGCCCTAGTCACCATGCCTACATTCCACAGATATGCAGCACATAGGCATCCTATGCATATAGATATTCTATGCAATATGCAAAGCCGTGCATCAGGTGTCCAGCTGAGCCACAATAGCTTACACAAAAGAGGCACATGCCTCTTCTGCACCAGATTCCCTGTTCATACACAGCACTGTACGTGGGCTATACAGGAGGAGAGACTGCATGTGGGGCATGACTATACACAATTCATTACCTTTACATCATTATGCAGCATGCCAGTAGAGGGGGCACACACACTATACATGCAGTGACCTTACCACAGCTATTATATACAGCTTCCAACTTGATGCCGGTGGCCATGGAGGGGCAAGTGTTCTGCTGCCATGCTCCCCACAGACCTCTGATCATGCACTGAGGTTATTGTCAACTGTATGGGTATGTTCCTTTGGTACTTTTCTCTTATGGGAAATCTGGATATCATTTCCTACAATCCCCTACTCTGCATGAAGCAGAGGATCCAGTCTACTGATAGGAAGGTCATACAACTTTATTCCAACTAGTGTTCATCACTTCTCTGGTGTCATGCCCCCACAGCCCCTCCATGCTACTATGGGCATGTGGTGAGAAAGCATGAACAGGTGGACTGGAGTATTGAATTGTGTGTGATGTGCACCATTTCAAAGTGCAGGTTGCCTTCATGCATAGGCCTGAGTGTCCATTTTTATGTTGGCTTGCCGCGCTTACGTGCAAGTCAACATATTGGGAGAGTGCAGATTTGGGGGCGCAGCCACTGTTGCCCGAATGCAGGGCATGCATCAGTAGGTGCGTCCCTCATTCCCCAATCAGCCTGCCTGCCAGCACCACACCATGCATACATAACGGGGTGAGCACATCTAAGCAAAGGTCTGCTGCAATCCGAGCAAAGCTCATCATATGCAGTGGTCCTTTGCTTGCCGTGCTTACCGCCATTATGAGCATGGTCACCGATCAGGTGGCCGCCTAATGTCTGATGACATCGGAGGGCCCAGTCCCCCTGTCGGTAAACCCCCCCACTGCCTTTGTGTGCTGACGGGAGAGCCCACTCCCCATCGGCAACCCCCCAAATGTTGAATGCCAAGGGGGGTTCACAATCCCCCTCAGCTCGCAGCCCTCCCGCTGTCTTTGTGTGCCGACGGGGGATCCCACTCCCTGTCGGCATCACCCCCCAATTGTTGAATGCCAAGGGGGTGCCCAATCCCCCTCGGCTCGCGCCCACCCACTTTCTTTGTTTGCCAATGGGGGTGCCTAATTCCCGTCGGCATTACTTTCTCCTCCCCCCTGTGTTGTGTGCCAATGAGGGTGCTCAGTCCCCCATCGGCTACTGACACCCTCCCAAAACAGTTAGGTGGCACACTGGGAGCCCACCCCAGTATACCAAATGCCCTGGAAAATGAAAACTGTCCCGCAATGTTTTTCCCTGTTTTTCCCCTGTAGAAATGAAAAACCTCCCTCGTAGTCTCGATGCCCCTCCCCACCCGCACCCACCCACTGCACACCCTGCCTCTCCTCACCCCCACCACATACTTACCTCCGGAGTCCGCGCGACAATCTTCGGTGGACCGGGAACACGTCTGCAGTCTTCAAAGCCGACCGCGAACTGAAGAAATGCCAGTAAGCTGTATAATGGAATGAATAAGGTTTTTTCAACTTTGCTGCATATCTCGGGCATTTCTTGGAATTTTGGCACCAAATTTTCAACATGGGGGTTTTGAGGCCCCTCCTCATGAATTCTATCACTGTCATGGCATTAATCAGCCTCAAAAGGTGATTTCGCAGTCACTGTGCAAAATCACCTTTTGACACCTATTAACAAAATGACAGTGCCAGTGTTCATGAGGTGGTCTCTCAAAAAGCTTATGTTCCAAATTTGGTGGAAAAAATCCTACAAATGCCTGTTTTACAAGCCTGCATTGTGCAGTTGCTATGCAGGCTCCTAACTTTGCACATTCTCAATATTTTAATGCCAGATTTTCAGCATTGTCATTTTTGTACACCTCCTTGTGAACAGTACAGCTGTCATTTTCCACATCCTGCCCAAAATGTGTTTCTGCACTTCCGGCGTACAATTGCGCAGTCGCTGTGGGAAATCAGTGTTTGGGCCATATTATGAAAATGACAGTGATACAGTTCATGAGCAGAGGTCCTAAAATGCCAATGGTGAAAATTTGGTGATGATACTCCATAAAATGACTGTTATGAGCGTGCATTGTACTGTCGTGCATTTGTGATATTTTGACTCTGGATTTTCACCATTGCCATTTTTCCACACCTCTTGATGAACCCAGGCTCATAACTTTGCACATTCACAATATTTTAATGCCAGATTTTCAGCATTGTCATTTTTGTACACCTCCTTGATGAACAGTACAGATGTCATTTCACATGTCCTGCCCAAAATGTGTTTTCGCACTTCTGGCGCAGAATAGCGTGGTCGCTGTGTAAAATCACTTCTTGGGACACGTTGAGGAAATAACAGTGACACTGTACATGAGCAGAGGTGCTAAAATGCCTATGTTGAAAGTTTGGTGCAGAACGCCCATAGAATGGCAGTGTTGCAAGGGTGCGTTGCATATTTCCCACACAACCTTGTAACTTCGCAAATTTGGTATATTTACATGCCACATTTTCAACACTGGCATTTTTTTACACCTCCTCATGTACTGTACAGCTGCCATTTTTCAGATCCTGCCCAACATGTTTTCCCGCACTGCACTACCAAACACCCACAGGGACACCCTAATGCCTGTCACTCTCTGCAGGGTGGGGGTGGGTTGGCATCAGTTCAGTACTTCACTGCCATTCCTATGATGCATCTCTATAACTTCTGCACTGCCAATGCCAGCAAGCCAACATTCGGCATTGGCAAATGCTTGTTTAATTATTCATAAGTTCTGGAACACTGCAATGAAAATTTCCATTGATGGCTTCTGTTTAACTGATATCATAGAGTTACAGAACTGCAAAATAATAAGTGTTTACTATTGTGCGGTGGAAAGACTACATTAATAATGGGTGATAAGTAAGGATATTTCAAAACAAAAACACAGATGTACACCAGTATACTGGTGTTATTAAACAGACTTCACACATGCTCAAATTTATAATTATATTAAAATGTAAATGCCAGGGTTTATTTTTCCTTGAAGCAGAAAACTGGGAAAGCTGGCATACAAAGATGTGAGCTGCTTTTGTAACCAGTGGGACTGCTGAAAAATCTGAGATAATGCTCTGTGCCATGTTTATGTATGTCACTGGAGACAACACTATGAAGTAATTTAATGGTTTTACATTTGAGAATGCAGAAACCCCACTCCCCAAAAAATGAATAGCTAAAAGAGAAACTATTTCAGTATTGTGAACCAAGAGAAAACATGGCATACTGCTAAGACAGATGGTTTTCATCAGAACACAGGGACAAACAGAACTGATGTGTACATATAGTACAGTATGCAGCTAAGCTCAACTACAATGCTAATGAATTAGAGTTTAGGCCACTAACAGAATCATGCATTCAAGGTTAGATTGACTGCAGTATTAGGGAAGAGCACCTTAGAAGCAGACTTCTTTGAGAAGGAGACCCTACTGTCCATAAATGATTGATATCTGTGGTGCAAGTAAAATCACTCATAGCCAGATGGAAGCAGTAACTGATGATATGGAAAGGTAGGTTCACAAAAAGAATAAGGAAGGAAGACATGATTAACCATATTTTTTTTCTGCCTGCAACTGCCTGTTTTTCTACTTTTATAAGTAATTTTTGACTCCAACTAAAAAAAAGTAAATGAAATGAAAAGAATGAATTGAGATGTAGTTGTGGATACTAGGATGAAAAGTGCCAATGTCCCATGTTTTTTGCCAAATATGTAAGGCCTGTCAGAAAACAGCATAGATAGTTACTATAAGTGCAGTGCAGCAGGAAGAGGAACATTTTATAAGAACTACAGAGACAAAAACAGCACTAGAAAAAAGAACATTTCAGGTTGGATCATTACTGGTAAAGAAGCCAGTGACTGTGATAAAGACCGGAAAGAAACTCTTCAAATTAGCAACCAATAAGTTCAGTTCACAATTCACACTGTAGCCCAGTATAATATATTGATTATGTTATATATAAAACTGGATCTAGAGTAAATTAAACTTAGCAAGCCTACAAACAAACTGGTAACATATTCAGAGCACCAGATGACCCTGTCCCTCATGTGTCTAAAAGGTGCTTATATGTGCACACAAAGGCTAGATGCTTGTGATACTATTCTATGTAACTGAATAAAACTATCCTGCAGTAATGGATCACTCAACATGCTTTACATTTAGGCATTCTAAAAAGAAACATTAGTATTAATTCTACAGATAATTGTAAGAGAAACATTTTAAATGACTAATGCACATTTGTTTATACTGTATGTTTAGGATGTGTTTCAGGTCTACATAAGAACATACAAAATCAAAACGAGTAAAGGTATGAGCCCATCAAACCCATCCCCTGCTTCTCAGCAGTTATAAGATTGCATGTTTCCTGCTAACAAATGTTTATCCAGACAACATTTAAAACAGTAGTTTTGATATTCACTATTGAGTCCGACAAGCTGTTTCAAATGTCCACTACCCTTTGTGTAAAGAAATCCCTCCTTTTTTCAGACAAAAACAGGTCTTGCAATTTTGTGCCAATCCCTCTTAGATTATTAACACATTACCTCTTTTGAGATTATGTTTCTATGTGATATCCTTCACTAATGGCTTTATACACCAGTAGCATGAAACCTCTCACCCTTCTGTATTCTAAGGTATGTGGTCCCAAATGCATTCATCTATTTATTTATTTATTTGACTCTGTTGACTGGGTGAGTGCACTAACAGTGTATGCCTTTTTCAGATACGACCCCAGTGCAGAAGCACAACCAATACAAGGAGTACAATGAATACATAGGATATACAGTACAGTGGTCATACATATGTACAAATTGGAGCCTATCACTGACTTGTGAATACTAGGTTAGGAGCAAAAAGAAAAGGCTGATAGCAATGCCGTTAATGTGATGGTGGTGTCAGAAAAAACAGTGGGGTGGAAGAAGGGAGAGACCATAAGGAGACAGGGAGAAGAGATGGTAAGTGCTTAACTTGTAAGGGTAGGTGGGCACAAGGGGTGGGGGGAGAGGAGTTAGTGGAAGCAGTTGCAAGCCTGAACTGAGGAACAATGTGTTTAAGAGCTTAGTGAAGGCTGGGAGGGAGGAGGATTTTTTGACAGGAGGAGATAAGGAGTTCAAAATTGAAGCCACACAGAAACTAAAAGAACTCTGTCCCAGATTGGTGCAAAACATAGGGACTACTATATTGTTACTAGATGCAGAGCTGGATGAGGGGAGCTTGACAGAAGAGATTTGGTTGCTGAGATAAGCAGAGGCCCCAGTTTGCATGATTTTCTTAACAAGGGTGGCAAGTGTCAAATTGACTTTGAGGACAGGAGGAAGCCAATTTAGGGATTTCAGGGCTGTACAGTGGTGAACACTGGACCTACAACCTGAGGCAAATTTGCTAATTTTATAGTATGAGGTATATTTTTTCTGCAATGTGGATTTAATGGCAGCATCAACAATGACCGATCTATAGTCTAAGGAAGGGACAAGGTTTTTGCCAGTGTAATACGGCTTCTAGTAACAGGTGTTAAGAAGTGGCAAACTCTGTAGAGTGCATCTAGCTTCTGGTGAAGGAGTGAGGTGGTATACTGGAGATAGGATTTAAAGAATAACATGGGATCTAGATGAACACCAAGGTACTTGTAATATATAGTCTTATCCAGGGGTGACCCATTGACAGCAAGGACACAGAAATTGGAGGAAAACTTGTTTATGTGGTGCCTAATCCCAAATAGCATGGACTGTATTTTGGGAAGGTTAAGGACCATTTTCTCATAAAGCAATCCTGGAGCCTGGTGAAGCAGGAACTAAATGACTGGTTGGTGACATCAGTCTCAATATTACAAGTAAAAAGGACAGTGTCATCCTCATACAGGATGGTACATATTAGTTCACAGACTGTGGGCAAGTTATTTATGATGATGGTAAATAGGAGGTGACCTAAAAGAGAACCTTGAGGGACACCACTGGTAATGTTGTTGACTTCATAAAGGGTATTTCCTATCTTCATAGCCTGCCTTCTGTGGAACAGGTTATCTTTGAACCAAGCAAGCATGGGTGGCCTGAGACCAAGGTCATGAAGCCTAATTAAAAGTAGCCTGTTGTCGACCAGGTCAAAGGCCTTGGTCAGGTCCATGAACACAGATCCTGTTACAAGTCCTTTGTCCATGGTGTGGTAGATGGCATCAGTGAATTCAAGCAGGGCAGTGTTGGTACTATGCCCTTTGCAGAAGCTATGCTGCTCTGGGAAAATACTGTAAGGTCATGCTGCTGCAAGTAATCCACTAGCTGCCTGTGGACAATTTGGTCTTGCAGCTTAGCTAGTGCAGAAAGAATTGAGATTGGGTGATAATTTTCAAGGGATGTCTGTTTGACCTTTTTGTGGAGTGGGATGACTGGAGAGGATTGCCATAGCACAGTCATTGTCCCAGACTAGAAGGACAGGTTGAGGAGTTTAGCTATGGGAAAAGCAATTTTAGGAGCAGCAAGTTTGAGAAAGTTGGGTATTAGATTGTCAGGGCCCACAGATTCGTTCACCTTCAGTACAGCAAGAAGTTTATAGACTTCACAGCATCTGACCCTTTTTAAATAGAAAAGTGATTGGTGAGGTTCACTGTGAGCAGTACCAGGACTGTGAGATGGAGACACCTTGGATCTATATTTGGCTAGGTCACAAAAATAGTCATTAAAAAGAGTTGCAATTTTGGTGGGGTTGGTGTGGCTAGTACCACTGAGAGCTATAGTAAGGGGTTGGGGTTGGGAGCAGTCATTAAATAGGGGGTTTACTAACTGGTAAATCTTTTTAGGGTTGTTCAAATTGAATAGCTGTTGGTTTTTAAGGTACATGGATTTGGCCCTAAGAATTTTCTTCTTGCACTCGTTCCTCAGGGACCTATAGTCATTCCAGTCAGAGGCAAGCTGAGATTGTTTGTATTTAGTCCATATTGTGTCTCTTTTTCACATTAGGGCAAAGATGTTGCTGGTGAGACGTAAGGATTTCTTTGACTTGACCCTACGTGTGTGCAGGAAGGCACGTTTATCGAGATCAGAAGTTAAGAACTTAATAAAGAGATCCAGTGTGATGTTACCATCAGGAAGTTGTCAAGAAAAGACCAGTTGATAAAAGACAGGTCATGTAGAAAGAAGGCTGGGTCAAAGTTGGAGCAGTTCCTGAAGGAGACAAGCCTTGGTACCAATTTTTTGGGGGTACTATTGTGCCACTGGCAGTAGATAGCCAGGTGATCACTGGCAGAGTCCCTTAGTACACCTGAGGTAAGGATTCTTTCTGGCTTTCTGACCAAAATCCACTCAATCAGTGTGTGAGTTCCAATCTTGTGACTGAGTCTAGTGGGGGTCTGTAGGCATTGATGCAGCTGGGATGGCTCAAGAAGGGGCTTGCACTGAGCTTTGTTGTCCAGCCAATTTAAATTAAGGTCACCTAGTACTATTAATTCTGATGAAGGGAGTTGATTCAACATAAGAGAGATAGGTCATTGACAGGGCCACTAGAAAATTGCGGAACATTTTACCCTAAAATGCGGGGACTTTTTTGCAAAAATTGTGGGAAAATTGCGGGGGTTCATGATACATCCCCACTGCCCCCTAATAAATATTTTGTTTGCTGCAGCATGTATTGGTCACATAAATTGTTTAGATAAATGTATTGCCTCTTGTAAATACTTTTGATGTGAAGAAAGGTGTGTGTTTTTGAAATGCACCGCAAATTAATCATTATGTAGCCTATCTTGTAAAAATCAAGACATCTAAGTCATGCAGTGCTAACTAGATTTTATTCAGTAATTTACAGTTAGCCTATACTGAATGCATCCTGAAACAACATATTTCCCAGTTTCTAGATGTTAAATAATGAAGCCTGTTTAAACTACTTGCTTTGGTGCAAGAAAAAAATAAACAGATAACAAGGGTTCCTACTAAAGGTCTAGTAAGAAAAATGTTTATTTTGTTAAAATAACTACTGTTCTTAATCAGCACTGTAAGTACATTTTAAAATCACAAGATAAAAGTATCAAATCATAAGGGTAACTTTTCATTACATCATACAATAGTTTTCAATACATGGTACTTTTGTTCTACTTGGTTTGCAGTGATTTTACTTGGGTTGCAATTATTTTGTCTACTTAAAGGTAAATGTTTAACTATACTTAACCTGTTCAGCGTGTTTTCAGAAATGTTTGCTTTTTATATGCTTTGTATGTGAGTATGCAGTTGTGGCAGACTGACATGTAAGGAATCACTGTCACTAACCCCCTTAAAAGCACATTCAGGTTTATAATTAGCAAGGCCATCCAAACTCCTGACACATTTGAATCAAAATCCTTTCAGATTGAAAGTATTTATACAAGGAAAATCTACCCTACCATTCAAAAACAAGCATTGTGGTCAATGCTTCATTTAGGTGAATGGGGCACTTTGCACCTCTTCTCACACCTATTGCTTCAGTGTCTGTGTCAGCAAAATTTCTCCAACAGTCTGCTTTCACATAGATTTTAAAAGTGTTCAAGTCTACATATGTATGACCAGAAGATTTTGAAACCAAAGCAGGGAAGGGAATCACATAAAGACAGAGTCACATTTAACCCCATTCTCACCTCACACTATACTGTTTTGGTCAAATCCAAGTCTGTGTACTAAATTGTAAGCATATCTGAGTAGATTTCCTTGAGTATTTAAATATTTTTATACAATTTTGGTCAAAAATTCCATAAATGTAAGAAATTGCAAGAAATTGCAGATTTTGTGTGGAGAAGGGTGAAGATTGTGGAAATTTCGGAAAAATTGCGCCCGCAATTTTCCAGTGGCCCTGGTCATTGAGGCCAAGCTGCTCTGCTTTGGGAGGGTGGTAAACACAGCAGAGTTTTAGAATTTAAGGGCCTATGGTGATGTTAATAAGTAACCATTCACACACAGACACAGTGGAGTAGGGAGGGTTGCAAATTTCAGCCTCAAGGGCAGAGTGAACATAGAACACATGACTCCACCTCCCTTTTTGAAGGGTCTGTCTTTGCAAAGTATGTTGAAGTTTGAAAGGGAGATTTCAGAGTCCCTAATCAAGGCATGGATGTAGGCAGGCATACTCCAAGTACTCCATGGTGTGCAATTGTATTTAAGGGGGGGTAGCAAATAGGCTCTGAACTGCTTCCTTTTTCCATGAAAACTAACAAAGAAAATGCTGAACCTGTCTGTAATTTTAATCATAGGAGTCAAAACTAGAAGGACTGGTCACTAATACTGTCTTTGCATCCCATGGACAATATAACTTTACCTATGCATGGCACCAACCATTGTCATGAGATACAAAAGTTGTATTTATTGTGCCAAATGAGGCAACAAGCATGGTTCTGGTGTACATCTGTATATTGTCTGGCTACACGGGGGCTAGCTCACCCTAATGGGGGGGGGGTAGCAGTGAGTCCACTTGGTGTGCAGATCTGAAATCCCTGGCTACACCCCTGAATCAAGGAGGTGAGTCAGATCTCCAAGAGGGCAAATACATGGAGTTTATATATTGAGGTGAAGACCTCTATTTCATGCATTTTCTGGACCATACTATGGGTGTTTAAGTGGATGATTCGGATGCCTTTGTGACTGACCCAAGTCTGAGGGGGCAGGGGGGTAGTTGCAGGTGGACCAGGGTTTATTTAACATAGAAACATCAAATTTGATGGCAGATAAGGACCACTTGGCCAACCTAGTCTGCCCATTTCCCTACCTAACGGATAAGCTGCAGATAAAGTCCCTTAGAACAGTAAGAGGTGGTATGATATAAGGGATAGCAAAGCAGTGGATAGTGCATGTGGGGGGGGGTTGAGTGGTGGTGCAGAGTAAAATCTGAGGGATCAGATGTGTTTCTTGCAAAGGAGACAGACCACTGGAAAACTGAGACATACCCTCATGTTTCCAATCAGTCTTTACAGACCCCCTCTGAACATGCTCCAACCTGGTATTCTCACCTATTTTTTTTTGGTTAATACTTTTTTATTGAATTATAAATTTTATCACTACACGATAAAACACAATTGTAACTAATGAACGCAATTGCAGTTACAAGGTGAGAGAAAAAAACAAACAATGAGATACTATTAGGCATGCATATCAGTTTGTTCTGATGGATAAGTACAGAGCATACAGGATTAACCTACCAGGAGCAGGAACTAAAATTAGTTTCACTGACTAAAGAAAGAGTCTAGGTCCCACACCCCAAGACAGACTCTACCCACCTGTAACAACATCAAACCCTAACTTATTTACAACAGTTGAACCAGGTGAGACATTAATCTACAGTATCTCAAACTGTTGGCAATTATAACCCTAAGAGACACCATCCAGAGATGGATCACAGTCTTGTAGCTTCAGTTTAGAGGGGCAGACTTGAGAATCAGCATGGCAGAGAAAGTATTCAACCTATGCCAGTACAAGGTTTCAAGTATGATAAGATGGGGGCCCAACAGGTGTAAAATTTGGGGAGTATGATAGCGATGACATGAGACATCCGTCCAGAGACAATATCTTTTGAAGAGAGGTAATAAGTTCAGCCATAGAGGGGACATTATTAGTTCTCCATTGACTTAGGAATAACCTTTTTATTTGTAAACTACAAATAGCTAACCAGCATTGTTGTGCTTGAGTGAGCTTTGGATGGCCAGGTAGTAGTCCCAGGATCCAATAGATAGGGTCTCACCCTAGTTTGAAACCAGTGACCCAGGAAGCCACTTCTAATGCTACATTCCAAAAGGGGAGGATCAGCTGACATGACCAAAGGATATGAAGTAGATCACCAGCTTGGGCCTGGCACGCCCAGCAAAGGTCGTTGTCTAAAAGCTTGATTCTGTAAAGCCATACTGGTGTCCTATACCAATGGTGAAGTATCTTATTTTGTATGAGTTTGCTCCTCATATCTGGGTAAACAGTATGGGCCTGTTGCCAGCAGAGTGCCCATTGTCTGTCTATTATAGAGGTCTGCAGAGCCATTTCCCATTTATGTTTTGCAGTCTGTGATTGGGATGGAAGTAGATCTCTGAGTTCTGCATATATTCTGATAGCGTGCCCTTTAGCAAGGGAAAGTCAGTTTGTCAGTCTAGCTACTGGAAGATGTGTCTGGGAAGAGGTTCTCAAAAAAGCATTAACTGCACTGTGGAGGTTCAAGTATCTCCAAAAGTCGGCTCTACCTAATCCCTTTTCTGAGGACAACTCCTGGAAGGATTTCATTATTCGGCCGTCTCCCTGCAGCACATCTGCCAGGAAGTCAATGCCACATTTTTGCCAATGTCCACAGTGGAGGGAGTTATGCTCTGCCTATCCCTGGGCATTGTCCCATATGGGGTCCAGTTAAGGGACTGGGGGTCCACCGGCAATTTTTTATGTACCTTTTTTTAGATTCTAACAGCTGGAGCTATGTTCGAGTGGTCTTGTAGTTTCTTGGGGAAAGGATTGCATATCAGTGCAGATAAGCTGGAGATTTGGGCAGATGCCAATTCCATGGGAACCCATTGTGGGAGGGATATGCTCTAGGTCTAAACCAATTCAGTGTCTGCTCAGTGGAATAGGCCCACTTATATCCTTCTATCCATGGCAACCCCCAGCCACCCACCCTACAGTGTGACCTTAACTTATTCCTACTGTAGCATGGTTTCTTGTTCTTCCAGATAAACTTGATCCAGAGGGCATCAATGGTACTAGTCCATTGAGGTGAGAGTTCTAAAGGTATATGTGAGATAATATATAGCAACCTGAGTGCAGAGATCATTTGGATTGCCACGATTTTCCCTGCTAAAGCAAGATGCAAGGACTGCCATCTGTCCAACTCTGTCCCAAGCTCAGCCTGCAGTGGCCACAAGTTAATGTCCCACAATTTAAATAGGTCTGGGGTGGTATGAATGCCCAAGTAGACCAGCTCTTCTGAGGAGCAGTGCAGCCCAAAGGGAGCTATTAAGACGGGGGTGCACAGGGTATTTAGGGGAAGAACTTCAGTCTTTGACTGATTCATTTTTAGACCTGAGTGCACCATGAACTCTGTCAGGAGGGTGATTAAGGCAGGAAGAGATGCTGGAGCATTTCCCAAGAGAACCAGCAAGTCATCAGCATACATGAGAGTGCTGTATGACATGCCCCCGATAGTGATGCCGTGTATAGCGGGATGTTGCCTGATAGCTGCTCAAGGGGTTCTACAGAAAGAACAAAAAGCATAGGGGAGATGGGGCAACTCTGTCTGGGGCATCTGCTCAAAAGGAAGGGGACTGACAGGGTGGAATTAGTAAGGACTCTGGCCGAGGGTCCATGATAGAGTGCTGAAACCCATTCCCTGAACCGTTCACCAAGGCTCAGATGTTGCATGACCAATGCCAGATAGTCCCACTCCAGGGAACTGAAGACTTTTTCAAAGTCTATAGCCACAGCAGCCACTGGAGTGGGGACAGTCTTAGCATGGTGAAGAAGGTTCAGAAAGGAGTGAATATGATCCTTACTGCACCATATCAGACTGGCACAAAGTCCACCTGAGAGGGGGTGTGTAAGGGTCAGGAGAAGGGGGCCTAAGTGGGCTGTAAGTATTTTATCAAAACTTTTACTGTCTGCGTTTATAAGGGATATTGGGCAGTAGCTGGAGGGGAGGGTAGAGTCCTTTCCTTTTTTTGGGAAACACAGTTATAATTGCCTCCTGAAGGGTGGCAGGGAGACATCCGGTATCCAGCGACTCATTAAATGTCTGACTAAGGAGGGTAGCAATTTGCCAGGTTTCAACTGGGAATCCATCCCCTCCATGAGCCTTCCCAGTGTTCATGGCCTTAATTGCCTGTTCTACTTCCTTTGGGGAGATGGGAGCATCTAGGCTATCTCAGAGCTGGGGTGAGAGTTTAGGGAGAGTTAGAGAGGTTAGAAATTGTTGCACTGAGTTTTGGTCCTTCGTCTAGATGATATACAAAGTTGCATAATATTGCTGCATGATAGTATTGATTTGTTCTGCAGTTGTTCTAGTGGCTCCAGATACATCTCTTAATCCAGGTATATATCTGTCTGCCTGCGCTTCCATAACCTATACGCAAGCAGCTTACCTCCCTTCTCCCCACCCTCCCAGAATTTATGTTTTAATCAGAGTAGTGCTATCTTGGCCTTACTGGCCAACAGCTCATTTATTTCTAATTTAAGATTAATCATTTCTGGGCCGAGGGGAGAGTTAAGGTCAAATCATCGGGTTTGCTTTGCTGCTAGTTCCTTTGCTCTCAGCTGCTCCTTGAGTGATTTTAGAAGTTGCTCTCATTGCCTATGTCTATGGGCTGCATACCCTATAATGGCCCCCCTGAGGGTTACCTTTAGTGCTTCCCAAGCGTTAGCTGGAGAGGTGTCAGTGGTTGGATTTTCAGCTAAGTAGTGGGAGACCTGTTGAGCAAACCACTGTTTAAATGTTGGGTCTTGAAGGAGGAGGGGATCTAGTTTCCAGGAAGTGCTAGATGTGGTCTGGGGTCTCCATAAGATGTGTAGGTGGACTGGTAAATGGTCTGAAATGACCATTGAAGTTATTTCTGTCCCAATGTTCATGTGGACAATAGTGGGGGAGACTAACCGATAATCTAACCTACTATACGTGTTATGTACTTATGAGAAAAAGGTGAAATCTCTGTCTCAAGGATAGTATGTCCTCCATATGTCTTGAAGGCCTAGATCCAGTATGGTTTGTTTAACTGCCAACCATGCTTTGGAGTGATAATCTGAGGCAGCTGAGCTGCGATCTGTCAGGGGGTCAATAGGCAAATTAAAATCTCCCCCTACAATGACTTGAGTGGAGGACTGAAACATAGCATTAATTGCTTGTGCCACATCTTGTAAAACTCCTGGGATGTCCTCATTTGGACCATACACGTTAACCAGAATGTGCAGACCATCCAGGATATCTAAGGAGACCATGATCCACCTCCCCTGTGTGTTCTGTTTAGTGTGAACCAGGGTCCATCTCAGATTTTTGTGTAGGAGAATAGCCACCCCACTTTTCTTAAATGGGGTGGATGAGGAAAATACTTGCCCCACCCAGTCCCTAACTATCTTGTCATGATCACCCTTAGTAAGCTTTGTTTCTTGGAGGAAGGCCACAGTGGCACACAGTTGTTTTAAATGAGCTAGCACCTGTTTACATTTTACCAGGATATTAAAGCCCCACATGTTCCAGGTGTACGCATGAACATCACCCATTATCCTGATGGGGCTGTTTACTGCACTGAAGAATGAAATGATGAAATACCCAAATGACTGCGGGCTTCCATGTCCTCCCCCTCATAGTGTCCCTGCTAAACATTCCTGAATGGTGCCGTAGACACCCTCTTGTCTCTATTAGATGAATATGCCAAACAGATACCTGGTTCATTTCTTTACAATTTAAGCAACCTGGGCAAACGGCCCCAAGAGTAATAAAACAGAAAACCATAACACTAAAATCAACCCATAATGGGAAATTCTTCTTGACAAGCTGAGGGGTAAAGGACCATCGGCGCTCCACCAAGGCTACATCCTTTCCTCTTGGGGGAGGGGTGTCATCCTCTGCAACAAGGATGGCAACCGCTCGAGGGATAAAACAACCAAGGAAGGTCCTCAGACACTGAGACATCATGGAGAGGCAGTAGCATAGGGGATGTATATACTAGAGAGAAGACAGTAGGCTGCTTCTCCTACCAGACTTTTTCCTCTTTTTTTTTTGTCTTAAAGAACTCTATAGAAGGAGGAGCCTGCCTACAGCTGTATCACCTCCCATCTTCAAAGCCCCCGACTGTGGAGCAGTGCCGGCCACTTGTTGCCTAACTCCTCTGGGGTGCAGTGTAGAGCTGCACCCTGTTTTAAGTAGTATCATGCCAGCATACCTTGCATCCCACCCCTGCATTGAACATAGCAATCATCTATATCCATCGTGCTGTGACCGTTATGAATCTCAAGCGTGCATACGTGCACTCATGAGCACTAGGGGCTGCTATGTGCAGTGCGATTCAGGAGGTACCCAGTCCATACTTATAACTGCTGCAACCCCATCAGTCTTATTCCAGCCACATTTATGTTGTGTTGCTTTACAGTCAGAGACGAGCAAGTCAATATGGCTTATCTACATTAGTAGATCACTTTACACCCCACCATCGATGCTGCAGCTGTTCACAAGAAGAGATCCATAAAAATGAAGTCCATCCAGCCAGCAGTGCAGTTAGAGATACAAGAAAGGATACATGCAGTGGGGGCTGAAAGAGGGCCATGTATCCTTATCAGTGACCTCCATCTCTCATTTGTCCTCACCCCCTCTATAGTTACTTCCTACCCTCATTGCAAGTGGAGATCATGGGAAGTATACGGGGGTGAGGGAATCAGGGCCAGATTAATTTACAATTCCTTCCCCCCCTCCCTACTCTCCAACCTCGCTATGGTGATAGCAGTACTTATTTTGGCCAGCTCAAGGAAGATTCAGCTCTGTTGTAGCTTCTGTGTCTGCTGTGGCTCGCTTCCCTCCATTAATGTCTGAATGAGCCACCAGATGAGGAGAGCAGTCTTTTGGTTCCTCCTGCTGATAAGAGGGGTGAGCTGCTGCTACTTTGGCCTATGATTTGGACTGCTGAGTAGCGAGTTGAAGTTCAGATGGTTGCAAGATGATGTCCCCACTGGTGGTCTCGCAGTCCATTGCTGGGTCATCCTGGAGTGGTGTGAAATGGTTCAGAGTGAAAAATACCTGCAGCGCAGGGGCCTTATCCTGGTCCAGAGGTGATCCATTCCTCGGGCTTTCAGCAGGGGATCTGTCTGTTGGATGTGTTCTACGGTCATGACTGTGGGAGGTATGCCGCTTCCTACTCCTAGGCGGAGGTACCTTTATGTTCTGCCAAGGCTCACTGTCTCAACACTGACCTGCCCAGGCAGTATCACCCTACAGGTTCAGTATCCAGGCAGTGAGCAGCCCGACAGTGAGGAAACCCAACTGACATTACAGGGGTAAGGTAGCGGATGTGATGGCTTGCTACCTTACCCCTGTACATGGCAGTGAAATGGTGGAGGAATCGGAAGGCTGACCGAGCTGCCCTGATGGTCTTGAGGGGTAAGGCACTGGCAGCTTGGCCAGCATGCCTGAGGAGGCACGGGTTCTATCCTGCCTTGCATCCTGCAACTTTTTGCACCCTCATAACTGTTTTTTTCTAATTCCAAGGTCCACTCCCCCTCGGAGTTAGATATTTTAGTTACGGGGGGTGTGGAGGGGTGGAGCCCCCCATGTAGTGGGTTGGGGGGGAAATCCACAGATTTGCTGAGTATAATTTACAATCAGATACCCGAAATAGTATTTTTAGGTATCTGATTGTTTCGGCACAATGCATTTCAGGCCAGTCAGGTCAGTAACCCGAGACTTAGGAAACTGAGTTTTGGGATACCATTTATTTAGTTGTTTAACCAGGTATAGCACACTAAGCTGAAAGCTTTTTTTACAGGAGCGACCTGGGAGCACAAGGAGGTTAAGTGACTTGCTCAGGGTCACACAGTATGCAAGTGGAAGCTGTGGGATTCAAACCCCAGGTTTGGTCTGCTGAATGTCACCAGATTTGCAGCTCAGAGCCCTAGACCACTGTGCTATACTGCCTCCTGTACCATAGTATATATCCTAGGTGGACGTGCTCCCTCCAATACCTTTACTGGTGCAACCTCTGTACTCTACAGTGGGCACATAGGCTCCATGGGCTGTGCTGACCACAACAGGCTGCTCCCCTGCCTTCCTGGGCCTTCCATTGCACTTGACTCCGATGGGTAAGTTCTTCGGAGCTACTCTAGCAGATTATCTGGATTAGCAAAGAACAGTGGAGACCCATTGACAATAATTCTCATGGTGGCAGGATATCTTAAGGAGAAAGGTATGCCCAGCTTATGCAGCAGTTTTCACCCCTCTGTGTACGCTCTCTGATGCTCAGACAGCTCTCTCGAGTAGTCTTGATAAATTTCTATCTTATGGCCTTGCCAAGTGAGCTGACCTTTATTCCTAGCCACAGTGGAGATTTCTTCCTTCTGTCTAAAATCGAGGAAGCAAGCCAGTTGTGGCCTGGGCCTATCCCCAGGTTTAGGAGGGGGTGCTAGAGATCAATGGTACCTTTCTATTTGCAATACAATACAGTACTGGTGGGTAGTCCCAGTAGCTGTGGAAGAGTGGTCTGAAGGAATCTAGTGCAGTCTTTCTGCTCTGCCTCCTCCGGGAAGCCAACAAACTGAAGATTATTTTGTCAGCTTCAGTTTTCAAGGTCATCAACTTTTTCCTTCAGATATGTGATAGATCTAGCTTGCTCTCGCGTAGTCGCCATCATTTGCTGCAGGGTAGCCTCTTGTGAGCTGATTCTCCTTTCTGCATGAAAACTTTTGCCTTCTATTGCTTGCAGTGTGTGGGTGTTGTTGTTAACCACAAATGTTAGTTGAGACATTTGTTGAAGGAGCTGGGCAAACATCTGCTCAGTTTTGGACATTTCTGCTGCCGAGATTGTAGAGGAGGCCATTTTGCAGGCCTGTTGAACACTCAGCAATGCAGCCACATAGATCAACTCCAGGTAGGAAGTTTAGATGCCAAAACCAAAAATTTTATAAGCTTGTGTAATGTTCTTTCAAGATGCAACCTTTTCAATTGAGATCAAGGTCTGTAGTCTGTAGGATTCCAGCAGATGTTTCGGTGTCCGAGGACCTAACAGATTAAGCATCCATTTTGGTTCAGTGCTAAGCCATGTCCTCCCTAATCTCACCTATTTGAAATGAGTGCCATAGTTGTACTGCATACTCCAAATTTGGTCAAACCAGGGATCAGTACAGAAACATCGCAACTTTCCTTGATTTCTCCTAAAGTTTCTTTTAATGTTGCTTATTACGCCATTGCATTTTTAACAATCTTTCTACTACAGTATTTGCTTTTAAGTTTAGTTATTTATCAATAATCACTCCAGGTTCCATCTCACTTTTAGTACTTTTGATCTCTGTACCATTTAAACTATATGACCAGTTAGGGTTTTCACTCCTAAGATGCATAACGACACATTTTACAACACTAAATTTAATTATGTATTTATCTGCCCATTCACCAAGGTGTCAAGATCCTTCTGAAGATCTTAATGATGATTTTCTTTTTGTACTATGCTGCTTAGTTTGGTGCCATTGGCAAATCTAACCAGCTTCTGCACCAGGTTCCAGTATGCATTATTAAAATGTCAAACAGCAGAATCCCCAGCATCAGTCCCTGTAGCATTCCACTCATCACATCACTCAACACCATTGTGATATTTTGGTGTTGGTCTGCCACTAGTACGCTTATCTTATCTTCAGGTCTGCCATGCCCATCTCTAGCTATACCAGTGTATGCTGTCTTGCTAGAACATGCAAATAACTGAGTCAGATGCACAAAGTAAAGGTAGAATGTGTCTTTATTAAGCACAGGAGACTTCTGCACACCATGTGAATATGCCTCAGACCGAGGGGTTTCCCAGACTTTCCCTGAAGTAACATGACACTGCTAGACTGTGTAATGTTTTCTATCAACAAACAGTGTTTTGAGTGCTCTTAAAGGGGTAGCAGCTAAACGTTAAGCCCCATGCTTAATTGTATACTTCACATCACCCTCGGGATCGTAAAAGTGAGTACCAGTTGAACAAGCAATAATGTAACATTATAAGCATGAAAACAGTTAAGAAATATCAAACCTTACATGACACAACCTGACCATAGGAGTACTCCAGCACTGGGGAGGGGGCAGAAAGGATCTGGACTACAATTGTGATCAGAGTAGTACCAGGAAGGGGGAATACCATAGCAACCTGAAGCTTGGTTAGAGTGACAAGTGCCACACTGCAATGATGGAGAAGAGAAGAGAGGGAAGGGGCAGTAGCTAGAGATATCCAGAACTGTGATATTCAAACAAATGAAAGGGTTGCAGAACATGAAAAGCAAAACATGGAACTGTCATTTTAAAGACATTCCAGTGGAGAAAAAAAATCAGTTTATGTAGTATGCAGTACCATTTAGCAAACTGATATGTGGAGAGCAACAGGTTCATTATGATATTTATTGCAGAAGAACAATTTATCGTAGATAGTGAGGAATTCCATGGACAACAGAACAATGAGAACAAAGAAATACTGACTCTGATTGCTTAAAAGTAAACTTTTCTAGACAGTTGGAATGATACGGGTTGACTGAACTAGTTCTTGATGAAATGGGGTAAGGTCTGTAAAAGCAACCTAAGAATTCTGTGAATGGTAAAATTCACATCATTTGTCTCTATAAGTTCAGGATCCTTTGCCAAACTTCTTGTGAAGAATCTTCTCAATCTGGTACACAGGACTGTGTAGAAGAGAGTCCTGAAAGGAAGAGGGCTGAGCAGTCCCAGGAAGTTCCTCTGAGTGTGTGTCAGGCACAGCAGAATCTGGCTGTAGAGGGTTGGAAGTGTGAGGATCTGAAGGAAATAGCTGCAAGTTATCGGGAGCAAGTTCTGATTCTGAAAGGATAGCAGGTTCAAGTGCAGTTTCATAACTGGGAGGACTGGGATTATCTGGGAGGGTGTTGCTCAAGCACCAATTCCTCAGACAATTGATGTGGACTTTATTAAGTGCAAGCACTCCATCTGACTTGCATCAGAGGTGGACATGAACTGGAGAAAGCTTTTCCACAATGTGTAGAAAGGACCAGTCCAAGCATGGAGCAGTTTCTTGGTGACACCAGTACTAAGACAGGTCAATAGAAATAGGCAGTGTCCCCCACAGAAAACGAAGTTTCATGTGACTTGCTTGCTGATGTTTTCTGCATGGCAGAGTTTTCCTGTCCCATCATGGTGATTGCAGCACGTCTGGCAAGTTCAAGCTGTTCCAGTACAGGAACAATGTATGAGGAAGCTGATTTTGGAACTTTTAACAGTGAAAGATCCATGCCCAATGGAGTTTTTGGATGGCATCCATAGACCAAGAAGAATGGAGTGTAGCCTGTACTGTCAACACAAAGGCTTATTATATAGAAGAAGGGAGTGTATGTTCTACCATCAATACAAAGGCTTGTATTGTAAGAAAATCGAACAAAAGGAACAAAGTGGTCCCAAGTGTAGTGCATTTCTTCCAGGTACTTTGATGAATGTGTTTAAAATCATTTTTTCATTTTGTCTATTGCATTGCAGATGGTAGCTCATTGTGTAAGTCTTTTTCTTTTGTTTAGGAATTTGCAAGTTTCACAAACAATGGTAGAAAGGTAGTTACTACCTCTGTCCGAATGCAGGTACAGGAGGATACCATGACAGCAAATAACTGTGTTGAGGAAGTCATTTGCTACTGTAGCAGCTTTAATGTTATGTCCTTTGGTGGGTATACCGCTAAGCATTTTGTAAGGTAATCCACAAAGACAAGAATAGATTTGTTGCCTGAGTCAGAGTGTGTTGGTGAAGGTCCAATAAGGTCTGTGCTGACTCGAAGAAATGGTCCCGTGGATACAGGCATTGAAATGAGAGGTACCTTTGTTGGTTATCAGGAGGCTTTCCTTGGAAGCAGGACTGGCAGGATTTGATAAATTGGGCAATGTCTTTGTTCATGTGAGGCCAGAAGAAGGGAGGGGAGCCATGTCTTTTTGAGAGTTCTGTGAATACTTACATGACTTCAGAAAGTGGAGAGGCATGTGTGGAGAGAAGAACTTTGTTGGTTAGAGAGACAGTAACAACTAAATTCAGATGAGTTCTTTCTGTGCGATGGCCCTTACCTTCTTCGGTCCAGATGTTAAAAAGCACACCATCATTGTGGAAGCATTGTGAAGCTAGGAAAATAACACCCTGGTGATGTTGCTTCTGTTGCAGAAAATTTCCAGACTCTGGAAATACAGAAACATAGACTTTGACAGCAGATAGAAACATCTGGCCCACCCAGTCTATTTTTCACTACCTACTTTATTACCACCGACCGTACTTGATTTGCAGCTTTTTCTCCCTTCCCCTTCCTTTCCACTATGATTCCCTTGTGCCTATTACATGAATTCTTGAACTCTACCAATGTTTTGGCCCCCACCATCTCCATCTCTTCCCTTCTTAGTAGTCGTCAATACCACTCCATGCATTTCGTACCCCGACCCTGAGTTTCTGTGCCCTAAGTGAATTATTTTGCAGTTTCCTCATTGAATCCCAGCTGCTGTACCCTTGGCTACTTCTTTAGTTTTCTGAGGTCTCTGTTCATCCTTTCTACCACTCACCATGGACTGTCTAGCCTATTACAGATTTTAGTGCAATCCACAAAGAGGTAAACCTTCCCTTCTTGCTTCTTTGCAGTGTCAGTTATAAAGATATTAAAGAGGACCAGTCCAAGCAATGATCCCTGAGGCTCTCTGCTGGTCACCTCCCTTCCTCAGAGGGAACTCCATTTATTAGCACCCTCTGTCACCTATCCCCTAACCAATTTCTTATCCAGTTTACCAGCTTTGGACGCACTCCTAAGCTACCTAGCTTGCTTACCAGTTTTCTATGTGGAACAGTGTTGAAGGCCTACTGAAATTTACATAGGCCATACCCACAGCTCCACCCTGATCTAATTCCTTTGTTACTCAGTCAAATACATCTATCAGTAAGTGATGATATCTGAAAACTGAGGATCTGCTCTTTGTTGCATTTTGACACTTACCAGGGAGAGTGCAGATGCAGTGGAGGTGAAAAGCTATTTGGCAAATTGCAGTAATTAATGATTGGATGCCACTTTCTGAAAAAGCATTTGAAAGCAGCAAAGCCACTTACTGTAGGTGCTGTAGAAGTGTCTACAGGAAGCACATGTGCAGCATGGATAGAAAGTGTTTCTATGCAGGATCCTCATCTGTTGAGGGTGATTCAGAGAGATACAGCTTCAGTTAATATCATCTGCATTTGAATGAACTTGACTTGGTCTGTATTGAATTTTGAAGTTGTAGGATTGGAGCATGGCAATCAACTGGGCAACTGGGCACTTTCTCACCTGACGCACGAGTGTTAATCTGAGTGTTAATCTGTCTGTATCTAATGAAAGTTGAACTAACAGTGCTCTGTGTTTTTTCCTCTCCTGCCCTGTCACTCCCCTCTCTCCTGCCTAACCCTCCCCCACAGCAATCTCATCTTACACCTTTTGTCTCCACTGTGCTACACTGTCTGGTATTGCACAATTGTCTGATTGTCTGGTATTGCACAATTGTCTTGTTGCTGCTAGTGCACTAAAACCCTGTTGGAATTGTTACTATAAACTTGCATTGTATGTAACAGTAAACTGCAGCACAAACCATGAGTAATCTGTGCTACTGAAACTGTATTTTCTGTTCCTGTATGTAACCTGCACCATCTGTACTATTACACTGTGCTGTTTCTTGTATGTAATGTATGTATTGTACCTTTTGCCACTGTGTCGCCCAGATTGTGGCTGAAAATGGTCCTCTGGACCAGTGCACCTACCAGGTTACCAGAAACATAAATAAATTAATTAATTAATAAATAAATGTCCCCACTGGTTCCTTCATTTCCAACAGCCATCTGAAGGCTGAGTGATCAACAACAGCTGTGAATGAGGGGTATTGAAGATAATCAGATTCCTTTACAGCAATGACCACGGCTTGACATTCCTTTTCTGTGATGCCATAGTTGTGCTTAGCAGAAGAAAGACAGTGCTAGGTGTAGAAAACAACTGGTTCTATTCCATCTTGAAAATACAATACCGCTTCTCTTTCTTTACCACCAGCAGGCATGGGGCACCCAAAGGATTTGTATATTCTTAAAAATATGTTTTGTTTAAGTGAGTCTTTGATATTGTCCTCTAGGATTTGTTTCTTTTTGTGTCCTACTTTGTAGGCTTGCCGATGTATAGGTTTCTAACTGAGCTGCACCTTGATAGTGTGTTGCAGGTTATCACAGTATCTGAGCCTCTTGTCTGCAACAACAAAGACATCTGGGCAGTCCTCCAGGAAATCCAAAAGCTGTTGTTTCTCTGTCAGTGTTGCTGGAAGCTTTGAAGAGGAGAATCACTTACTGACAGATAACACTGGTGAAGCTGGAGTGGTGGTGGTAGTGATGACAGGTGTAGATATGCTGGAACTAGGCTGAGGTTCTTACATTAGATGGAGCTGGTCATCAGTAGACAGGCAGACAAACTTTCTGACATTGGCACTCTTGAATATGATGAGTGGCTCATTTGTAAAGTTGAATAATTTCTGGAATACTGTTACATTGGGCACAGCAGACAAGGTGTTCCCAAGGAGAAGACTTGAAGAATACAGAGTGTGGGATCCCATGGCGATGCCAACGCCATCCTGTGGGAATACTTTGCCTTGAATCTTAGCAATCAAAACCTTCTTTGTCTTAGAAGGCATAGTGACTGAGTCCATAGCTGCAAGTTGCCTCTGGGGATACAGTGACAGTTTTCTTGAGGCCCAGTCCAGGATGGATTTGTGATACTTGAGAAAGTCCATGCCAAGAATCACTGATGGTGGTAGATCGAGCACTAGGTAGCACTTAACAGCACCTTGCTGTGAGCCAAAGTGTAGCTTGAGGTGTTTGTCCTGACACCTGTGATAGGTGCTGTAGTGGCATTTGCTGTGATGATGGACCTCAAGTCAGCTGGAGAGACATGAGGTGACTGACAAAGAGCTCTGTTGTTCATGATGTGGCATTGATGACTGAGATGTCTGGTCCAGTTTAATCCCAGGCATGTGTGGACCAATCTCCAGTGGTCACTGAGACATAGTTTACTAGAAGTGGTGATCTGAAGACGGGTACAGCTGCTCCTGGAAGCAAGATGGTACTGGAGCTGGTTCTCAGAGTTTGAGGATGCTACTTATGATAGCTGAGTAAGTCAGAGGGGCAGTCAGTTAAGATGTTACTCTGCCCAACAAAAGCTCCTAGTTTGTTGGGCAACATTAATTTCCCTGATCCTGTGAGTACTTGCTTTCATCTTGTGGATGGTACTGTGGTAAACGTCTTTGGTCCCTTTTATTTCTGTTGTCACACTACTGCAAATCACAGCAGTGTATATCCTCTGAATCCACACCACTGGCAGATAACATGTTCTCGAGAAGGTATTAGTTGAGCAGATGGCTGTTGAGGTGGTTGTATGGTATTTACAGAGGTAGCAAAAGAAAATGCTGACTCAGTTGTAAATTATTGACAGACATGATAAGCTTGTTTGTCATTCATTGTGGTTGT
Organism: Neoceratodus forsteri; assembly: GCA_016271365.2. Taxonomy (NCBI): domain Eukaryota; kingdom Metazoa; phylum Chordata; order Ceratodontiformes; family Ceratodontidae; genus Neoceratodus; species Neoceratodus forsteri. The sequence continues at coordinate 1,231,139,814 of CM057459.1, read as the reverse complement.
GGGACACATGTTGTGAATGCAGCCATTTGTGAAGATTGAAATCCTTCCACACTTGTGGCCTGGAATATGGATATGGATTCCTGCACGTCATGTAGCTTGGACAGTGTCCATCCAGGCTGTCAGCTTCTGTTGGAGCAAATAAGGATATAGCTGTGAGAGCAGTCCTCGAACAAAGACTGTAATTTGAACCTTATCTATTTTCTGCAGACATTTGCTGCATGATTGAATATCCACTCTGAATGCTTCCCGAGGTTCAGACGGCTGCATGGTGCATTCCTATAGCTGTTATTCTAGTAACCAGGGTAGATGTGCTTGGATGACGTGATCATTAAGTTGCATACAGGGTGGTAATATTTCCTTTAACTTGTTGTGGAAGTGTGTTGAAGCAAGAAATGGCAGTCACTCTCAGAAGAAAGAATAAATCATTGGAGATACACTGGAGATCAGTCCAACCATTGAACGCAATCCAAGCTTGGCATTGCTCAAGCTGGGAGACAGTGTCTTCATGGGACAAGGCTGAGAAGGATGGTGGTGGTAAGCTGGTATGCACTGTGAAGCGTGGTGAGATCGTTTTAATGTAGTCAATGTCATCCTGATTAGATTGTATATCTGATGTTCCCTGTGATAAGATGGAGGACTGGATGTTCTGTAGGAATGTTTCAATTTTATAGCCACATGCCCTCAAGGTGGGAAAAGACAGGCCTCTGGATGCTCTTGCACTCATATTTCTTTCTTCATTGGACATAGTTGTCATAGGTGGACTTCACTTGACAGAGCTAAGGTTGCAAGAATAAGAACGAGTTGCCATCATGCAGAAGATGGAACATCATGGATTAGATGGAGTGCCACAGAGAGAATGTTGTTGGCAATATACAGATATTTGTAAGCAGTCCATCAACTGACATTTTTAATAAACAATTTCAGCCCAAATCCTTGTTGTCCTGATACTTCAATAAAAACTTCTTTGCAAAATCCACCTTTTGTGTCAGCATCCATTCGTTTCAATAGGGTTTGCCCATTTTAAAGTTGTCCACCATTATTTTCTATGGGATGAAGCTGTTTTGAACAAGCTGGTGTCCTTCAACAAAGATGGCTGCTGGACTTTGAGATACAAGTGGGAGCTTCTTGTTTAATGTACCCCATCCAAGGTGACTGCCAACAGGGTTTACAGGGTCGCTTTCTGCTTGTACTTTTTATGTTCCAAATAAAGATGGCTGCTGCTTGCCACAAGGTTGTGCGTGCAAGAGCTCCTAGAGGTAAAATGGCAATTTTCACCATTGTCCTTCTCCTCTTTCTCTCAGAGCTGGCACAGAAAAATAGTGGGCTGCATTTATTTGGGTGAGTGGCACCATTCGTTATTTTATTTACTAATTTGCTGCCTGTTTATTTCTGACATATTTATTTCTCTGAATCTCTTTTGTTTTGGTCTCCATTTTATTTTGGGCTCCACAGACTATATGTTTGATTATTTACCATTCACTGAGTGTGACTGCCCTGTTTTGTGCTTCTGTAACTCTGTTTATTGACTTATTAATTAGTATGACACTAGTTTATTTAATATTTGCCTTGCTAAATCTTTGCAGTGCTTTATATTTGTTTTGTATTAGAATGTCTTTTTATAGTGTGGCCAAGAGGGTAGCAGCAACTCTTTGGTGGCAGCACTGGCAAGAAGGAAGATATGGCTGTGAGGAGGGCAGAGTGGGGCTGAAGTGGAGTGGCTGCTGAGATTAGTTTATTTATTATTTATTTTTGTTTCTGTTAGCCCCAGTTGGAGCATGGCTGAATGGAATTTTCATGCGGCAGAACCAGCATGGTGCTAAACTGTGGTTGTACAGACCAGCTGAGTGGTGGAGTAGGAGTCCATCTCTGTGTGGCTGTGCAGCCATTGCAGAGGGAGAGAGTGGGGGCACTGATTGGAATGGAGACTTGATTATGGCTGCTAAGAGTAAGTGGTCCCACGATGCAGCCATTAAACTGTTTTGCTTTGCTAACCACAGAGGCTGTATTGGAGCTATGGTGCAGGGAAACAATGGAAGATGAAGTGGTTAGTGGTAGAGTGAAGGCACATATGAGAGGGTGCTGATATGGGATTGGTGACCCGAGTAGATAGTGCTGTGATCCATGCAGCAGTGAGCCCCTGTTGAGAGCAAGCAGGGAATTGGCAGGAAGAACAACAGCTGCATTCTTTGTGTGAGGCAGTTTCACAGAACATGGGAGACTCCTGCATGTTGAAGCAAAACCGGAGCTACACTGTTGTCCTAACTGTTTAATTTACTGCTTTTAAGGGGAGGCACTGGTAAAGTGGGTGCAACTTGAAGGGACAGAGACCATCACTGGGCTAAGAGAATAGACTGGAGCTGGCAGAAAGTTCCATGCAGGCCTAAACTGCCACTAGGTAAGTGGTGCAGCGAGTGTGTGTATGGGGGGGGGGTGCATGTTCTGTCCTGGAACCCCGGAGGTGATTGAGACCTGGACAAATTTCTGACACTTCACCTATTAAGTAACTGGGCTAACAAAGTCCCACATTTATTTATTTTTTACAGTCCTGTAGTAAGATTGCAGTAGGACTGCTGCAGAATGCAGGAGACAGTTTTTCTGCTGCCAGGGCTGTGTTGCAGATGCTTGGAGGTCCAGAACATTTGGATGTTGGACTAAGGATGGTGACTGGGTACCCAGCAACACACTTAGCTGTAGGGAGCTGGTGCAGGCAGTAAAGGTAGGACCAGGACAGGAGAAGGACCACATTCTCCACCATGTGTGGTGTTTTGGTGTTGGTCTGCACTAGGACCCTTACCTTCTATTCAGAGATGCCATGCCCACCTCCTGCTGTATTGGTGGACACCATCTTGCTGGACTGTGCAAATAACTGAGTCAGATACATAACATAAGGGTAGAATGTTTCTTTATTCAGCACAGGATACCTCTGCACACCATGAGGTTATGCCTCAGACTGAGGGGTTTCCCAGATTCTCCCTGGAATGACATGGCACTGCCATACAGTGTAACATTTTTATAAGCAGTATTCTGAGTGCTCTTAATAGGGTAGCAGCTGAACATTAAGCTCCATTCTTAACTGTGTACTTCATACCATATTCAGATAGATCCTAATGTAATTCCCATTGTGTATCTTCCAAGAAAAGTGCCTGCAGACTAACGGGCTAAAACTCAATTTGACCTGAATGGAGTAGTTAGCTATGACAGCAAGACTGATCTCTATGAATTAGATAAATATTATAGTATCCTTTGTGAAATCCAAAAGACTTAGAATCTGTAAGGACTTTAGCTCTGTAATTAAAAGAGAACCTTACCCATTGCCTGCCACAGAATAAGTTATATTGTATCATACTAACAAATTTAAGATGAGAAGGGAAACTAGTGTCTTCACTTCTGTCACCCCTGCTTCATCAGCAAAGAAGAATAAGTATGCTTAGCAAACGTACAAAATTTTTATTTATACGTTGTGGCCAGAATGCAAAATGCCAAAATATTTTCAGTTTTAGATGCTAACCACCGATGGTATTAAGAAATACAGTTTGATGAGGAGATCACACAGCAGTGCACATTTAATACACCCTTTGGTAGATACTGGTTCAAGAAACTACTTTTGCTATATGCACTGGAATATATTTGAAATCCAGAAACTCAGTCTCCTGAACTCTATAAGCCTGAGTCAGGGAGAATGAATTTCAGAAGACCGAAAGGGTCTTACATGCAATGGGGGGGGGGGTCTTTTTTCCCCTGCACCCCCCGTAACTAAAATAATCAACTCCGTGGTGGAGTACACCTCCAAGTTAAAAAAAAAGTTATGGGGCAGAATGGCAGGGATCAAAAGTTGCCGTAACCGGGAACAAAACCTGTTCCACGTGACCATGCTGGCCGAGCTTGCTAGTAACCCTGCTCTCCAAGGCATGAGAACCGCTCAGCCAGCTCCTGCATTCAGGGGTGTATTGTGATGCCTGATGAGGGGTAGGGTAGCAGTTCATCACATCTGCTACCTTACCCATGTCTGCACTGCATTTCTTCTTGTCAGGCAAGTGTGTGACGGGATACTGAACTTGGTCCCATGAGTTTCAGGATTATGAGTTTCAGTATGCTAAATACTGGTAGATACCTCAGCACCTGAGGTATTCAGTATTCCAGCATACAATTGCACAAATGCTTGAAGGCCCAAATGGAGTTAAGAATATTATTGATGATACCAGGCATATGGTGAAACACGATATTCAGATGATTCCTGAAATTGAAGATAAACTAGCTCTGTTGAGATTTGTTAGTATGTTTCAGTGCTTAGCAAAGTTCATTCCCTATTTCTCTGAAGTGGGGGGAACCACTTTGGAAACTGCTGAAGAACAAAATCCAGTGGCACTAGGAACAGCAGCAAAAGATTAGCTTTGAGCAGCTCAAAAACTTGTTTTCCCATGCACCGGTCATTAACTATTATGACTTGTCATGCATGGTTAATTTGTCTGTAGATGATACTGTAGGTCAGAGGGGGCTGGTGCTGTGCTTTATACGTAGAGAGTAAACAAAACAGGTGGAAACTGATCTTCACCCATTGAAGGCTACATCTGAAAAGCATTCAGTCAAAATCCCCCAAGGTTTAGAAGGATGATTATGCAACTTCAGAGGTATATCTTACAAGTTAACTATAGACCTGGGAAAGAAATGCAAATTGCATTGAGGAGAGCATGATTGAAGGGAGAGTAAGAAGTATTACTTACTGAAGCACTTGAGATAAACTTGTTTTTGTTACTGCTCCTAATATCATCTGAGAGACTAAAAGAACTCAGAGTAGCTGTAGATCAAGACTGTATCCTTCAGCAAATTAAAGAAGTTGCTCTAAATCAATGGCCTATTGACCAATATAAGATATTAATAGAAATTAGAAGCAATTGGATTTTTACTATGTTTTATTGTACTTATTATGTATTTTGTGTTTCACTTCCATCTTATTTTCCCCCACCCCTTGGCACCTGGAAATGAGCCTTGGCTCAGTGTTCCTATCCTATTGACCAAATTTAAAATAAATAGGAGATATGTGATGGACTGCCATTGAATACATGATTGATCTGAATGATCCGAGATTGACCTCGGATGACCTCACAAGGTCAATCTCGGTTCGTTCAGATAAATAATGTATTCAACGTCAGTCCTTCACATATCCCCTGTTTATCAGGTGGTTTCAAAGCCCACACCTGTTATATAAATCCAGTCAATAAATAAATAAAAAAATAAATAAATAAACTCACTCACATATGTCACTGAGGAACTGTTTAAAGGAACTACTATGATGTAATAGTGTCAAACCAAGTGAGAAATCAAATTATTTATAAAATATCACACATGATACTCACCCTGGTGTTATGAAATGTAAACAGAGAGTGCCAAAAAAATTGAAGTTGGGGTTCTGCCTTATTATGCTCTTACTGAAAAGGCATCCAGTGCAAAATTCACTAATTTATCATCTTATGATTCCAAGCTTCCCCCTAAGGACCCAGACTGCATACCATGCTACATACCATACTACCTGGGTACTAGCTATGATGCTGTCTCTAACAGTTATCACTTTTACTGTACTTTATGGCCACATCTCCAAGAGAAATTCAGTATATGCTGCACACCCTCCCCAGTCATGGTGGTGGTGGCAGTAATGGCCTTCATTCCAGGTTCCTTAACCTAACTGCCAATTTAATTGCTATCCTTCTATTGATAGTTTTCAACTGATCCATTTCCTCTTCAGTCATGTCTGAAATCAGGAAGCAAGCTCTAGCTGCCTGACTGACAACTACTTGTAGGAAAAGCACTGTTGTCTTTTAACAGACCTCCTAAAACCTAAGCAATGCCCCCATAACATCAGAACATCTTCTCAGTTTTTTCTTGAACAACCCTCTGCTAGTATAAGCCAAAAGGCATGTTCTGTTGCTGCTCCCATCCTTTGCAATAGTCTTCTTCATACTTCATGATCCTTCATTTCCAACTCCCTATGTATGCTTCTGTACAGAAATATCAAATTGATCATCTCTGCCTGCAAATGTTTTGCATGACCATAGACTCCTCTTGCTTGTTTATTTATTTGAACAGTCATGGTTATGTGACAGAGTACAAACTGTAACTCATATAGGTATTCATAGTATTTATTGTCAGCAAATCCCTACTGTCACCATTGTGATGATATCATTTTGGTGGCAGCAGGATTCTGTGACTGTAATGATCATGTCTTGTAATTTGTTTGCACATGTCTGATAATTTCTCTGTTATTTATTTATTTATTTTCTAGTTCAAGGGTGGGATATTCAAAAGGGTTGCGCATGCACAAGTCCAAAATTGCGCCATTTTGCGATATTCAGCAGGAGGTAGTTGCGCCACCGAAAACATGCTGAGCAACAGCGCAATGCAAATGAAGGCATGCGCAACTGAAGGGGGTGGATCCATGCATAAAGAGCTCAATGCGATATTCAAAGACTTGCGCAATGCGCAACAGCGGAACAGCCGAGTGCGAGCTAGCGGAAATGAGCCAAAATAAAAGGCTCAAGGAAGAGGCAAGAAGCTACAAAGGATGCCAAGTGGGGTAGAGAGAGAGAGGAGAGACAGACAGACAGACAGACAGACAGTGACAGGCTAGGGCAGGCAAGGCAAGCGTGGGCCATAGGCTGTAGAGGCCAGCGGGGATGCCGGTGCAGTGGAAGTAGCAGTGAGGACAGCGGGGGTAACACAGCAACACCAGCCAGGGGGGGTCAGAAGCCAGGGAGATGGACAGTGCCAGCTTCCACATGGAAGCTGTAATGAGGGGGGTGAGAATGCAAGCTGCAGGGGGACAAGGCAGTGGAAGGGCCTGTTGGCGGTACGCCCCCAACAGGCAGTACCGTGCCCGCATCAGCTATGAGCTGTACACAGATGTAGAGATCGTGGGCTGGTACCGCCTGAACAGGGCAATACTGAGGCGGCTCTGTGAGCTGTGCAGTGATGTGATGCAGGCACCCTCACGATGGAGTCATGCTCTGTCAGTGGAGACCAAGGTGACAGTCTGCATGTGCCTGCTTGCCACGGGCACCTTCCAGAGGCCAACAGGGGACACCACAGGCATCACACAGTTGGCCACGTCACGCATCCTCACCCAATTCCTCAGCACACTGCTGCCACATGCTGCGGAGTACATCCATTTCCCCAGCACCGCGGCAGAGTGTACAGAAAACATGCAGGAGTTCCACAGGGTAGCACGTATGCCTGGCGTGCTAGGGGCCATAGACTGCACCCATGTGGCCATTCGCACGCCACCTGGCCCTGATGGGGCTGCATATAGGAACAGAAAGGGCTTCTCCAGTGTCAACTGCCAGGTGGTGTGTGATGCCACTGGGCGCATAATCAATGTCTGTGCCACACACCCTGGTGGAGCACATGATGCGTTCATATGGTATCAGTCCACACTGTGCCATCGATTCGAGAGTGGGGACATCCCCACAGGCCATCTAGTGGGTGAGTACGCATGTATGGAATGCAAACTCAGGGCAAGGGTGGGAATGCCACAGGTGCCATGGTAGTGGCACACAGGGATATGGGCAATATGGACCTGAACATGATACTGATCTCCACTATCTCCACACAGGTGACAGTGGATACCCACTCCATCCCTGGCTGCTCACCCCATACCGGCGCCCCATGACCCCATCACAGCAATGCTATAATGAGGCACATGCTTCCACACGCAACATCATAGAGCGGGTGTTTGGGATGCTCAAGGCATGCTTCTGATGCCTAGACACCTCCAGCGGTGCCCTACAGTACAGCCCCCAAAAGGCCTGTGGGATATTCCTGGCCTGTTGCATCCTGCACAACATAGCCAAAGACTGTGGGATAGCCCTACAGGTTGAAGAGGGGGACAGCGATGGGGACGCCAGTGGCGCCGGTGTTGATGGTGATGAGCAGCCCTCCCTAGGACGGCGGGACCCCCGACTGATCCGGCAGGCCCAGCTGCACCGGGACACCATCACAGAGGAGCACTATGCACAACACAGGTAAGTCAAGTGGACATGTGCAACCAACACTGTCCATGCGCAAACCACAGGCACACAGGGTAACACACCAGGGGTGCATGATGGCCAGGGGAGTGGAAGGGTCCAGGCATACAAACATACCATCAGGGAAGGGTGAACACTCATATGGACACACACACACCAGGCACAAAGCTTACATGGGCAGATGCACAGCACAGCAGAACCGACATTGCTAACACACAGAACCACTGACCACCCCCACCACCTGTACTGTCCAAGTACTTGTGTCAGATGCTGGGCACCCTTGCACCTTGGTGTACAGTACAATGCAGGCATCATCATGCACACGCACCTGTGGACAGCAGTTGGGAGGGTGTTCAGGTGGTCCGTGTGTCGGCATATTGAGCAGAGCACCCAGCAGTGTACTGCCCACCATGACACACATTGCACACAAGGCAGCACCAGACAGGGCCCACACTGGGAGACAGGTCAGTCATGTAGCACTGTCCACGGCTACGCCAGATGCGTGGGCGGCCCGCCATGACCCAACAGCCCTGGCAGACTGAGCAGGGGCCACATGGGGTGGCACTGTTGGACCACTAGGGGTCCCACTGTGCGAACGCGACCTTGCCCGCACAGGAGTCTGCATCATGCCGAACAAACCTGCACCAGGGGTGCTCGGGATGCCCACAGCAGAACCCGGCGTCGACAGGCTTGGTGTCGCACGATGCCGGGAACGGGGAGTGGAGAGTGAACTGTGTGGGGTGTGCGGTACAGGGGCACCTGACTGTGTGCCCAATGCATCCACGACAGAGACCACTGCCTGGGTCAGCCTGTCAATGGCGGCGGTCACATCTGTCCACATACGAACCAGCTCTGCATGGTCCAGAGCACACTCCCTGCTGTGCCACTCCACAGCCACAGACAGTGCCTCCACGGACATTGCAACCCGCCTCTGCTGCTGTACTGATTCCTGCAGCAGGTAGGTGTGCTCATCCAATGGGTACTGTGCCCCAAAGGCATCCTGTCCCCCAGGGTGTGGAAGGTCCTGATGCACAACACCCCTTGAGGGTGGGCGCTGTTTGCCAGGACCAGGAATGGGCAGATCAAAGGGCAGCGGACATGTGCCACCACCTGACACTGTACCCCCAGACCTGGTGGGTGACTGCTGCTGCTGCTGCCCCTCCAACCACTGTGCCCCAGGGTCCACTCGTTCCACCGTTGTGGCCGCAACAGTGCCAGACACCTGCACAGCCACCGGTGCTGCCCCACCGGTGCTGACAGGCACAGCCTGGGACTGTGCCAACATGCTGGTACACAAGTTGGAACCAGAAAGGCCCAGGGGCACGTGCTGGCCTGCTGTGTGTCCGTCATGGGACACACACATATCACTGCCCATTGCAGTCCTTGCATCATCAATGGTGCAAGTAACGTGCTACAGCCACAGTCACAGTGTGCTGACATGCTTGCATGCCAGACTGCTGAGACACAGGCTGTGCACCCCTCACACCCGAATCACCGACACCAGAGTTGGCGGCCCAGCATGCATGCTGCTGCAGTGCATGCTGGCTGGTGACAGAGGTGGATGGACCCTCCTCCATGTCCAGCAGGTCATCTTCACTGCCTGGACCCACCACCACTGTCTCCTGAAGATGAACAGGATCTGTAACAGAAAGAGAGTACATGTGAGTGCATGTGAACAACCTTCCCCCCCCAACACCACCACCATGTCATACCGTGCAGTGATGGGCTTCCACCTGTCTGGAATCCACCTCCTGGTATGCCCTCAATAGCGCTCCGCTGCATTGATGCAGCCAGTCTCTCCTCAGCCGGGGTCAGCTCCAACACCGCTGGCTGGCCCCCCGCCAGTGCCAGCACGTGCCGCCCTGAAGGCTGCCACCTTCTCCTTCAACCTCCTGTGGTCTGTCCCCATCTTCTACTTGCATTCCTGCACGGAGCACTGGTGGCTTCCGTGCAGGTTCACGGCCCGAGCTACCCCCTCCCATGCAGCCGCACAGGACTGAGGGGTGCCCCGCCGTCCACTCAGTAGTGGCTCCTCCTCCAGGTGGGCCTGGAAGAGGGACTCTGTCTCTGCTGGGGTAAAGTTGGGCCTCCTCCTATGCCCACCATCCTCACCCTCACCTTGTCTCTGCTCGGTCATGGCGATCTGTATGGGGGGAAGTGGACACCTGTCACTGTGCAGTCTACAGCATTTTCCCATGACCATTGTCCAGAACATCACACAGCATGCAACTCACCTCTCACCTGCAGTACCCAAATCTGGCCAGCGCAGCCCAATGTCGCACATTTATAGCGCAATGCATGCAAATTAGGAGTGGAGCAACTATAATGAGATGCAAATTGCGCCACTGCACCTTTGAATGGCTGATCAGATGATTTGCATGTGTCAGCTGAATATCGTGCAGTTGCGCTTTGCACAATATGGTTGAGTCGGCTGAGCCAATGGCGCAGATCTATGACTGTGTGGTACACTGCATTGCGCATGCCCAGATAGCTTATGCAGGCATCTGCCGCACTGCTGACATGCTGTGCATGATCGGCAATTCAGACCATGGCCGCCATTGTGCCAGTGGTGCTACAGCACTGGGCACTATATGGTGCTGTGGCACTACTGTGCAATAGTCCACTGTGGCACTGGTACGCAGGTGGTCGGTCGCGCAGGATGTGTATACGTCAGATGGCGTTGTGCATGGCCTTGCGTCATTGCCCATGACCTGGTGTCCGACCTTTGCCCCCTGGTGCTGTTTGGCTGCCATGTGCACGGCCCTATTGCGCTGTCTGGTGACAGCGCTATGTCAGACTGAAGGCGCTGTTGAACAGCGATTGAACCTATGGTGGTCTGTTAGCAACATCTCCGTGGGGTTACAGTGCAGCGGGTGCCATGTGCCTGCTGTAAAGTTGGTAGCATGGCATGCAGGAGGGCAATGCAATGGAGCCCCGTGAAGTGGCCAACTTGGTGGCCCTGGTGGAACCCCCACTGGGGCACTGTATGGTGAGTGCCCTCACCATTGCTAGGACCAGGTCTGGCAGCAAGTGGCCAGTGTCCTGGTGGGGCTCATGGGCAGTGCCGGTCAGCTAAGCAGTGCTGGCACCAGTACAGTGACCTCCGCGGGAGGATCCTCAACACGTGGCTGTGGTCACGTGCCAGGAGGCGTGGTGCTAGAGCCAGTGGGTGTACCATCTATACCTGTATTCTCTGTAGGGGTGTGAGTGTGTTTTGGTGGCTGTGCATAGGTGATGGCTCTGCCGTGGTTGGCTGTGTCAGTGTGTGCAGGTGTGAGATGCATGGGTCTGGCTGTGTGGGCAGGCACTCTCACTGGGGCAGGGGGCAGTCTGCTTTGGAGTCACACTGATGTTTTTCTCAACATTTGTCTCCCACAGGATGGGCAGAGAGGATGCAGGCACGGGGTGAGGAGAGCCATGCCAGGGCCCGGTGCTGGGCGGTGGTGCTGTGGGTGGTGCACCCCAGCAGCAGCCGCAGCAGCAGCAGCCACAGCTACTTGAGGAGTGTGAGAATCATTACTTCATGGATGCTATTGCATGCTGAGGGGGTCATGACCACCAGCCATGCACAACACAACCATGAATGACACAGGCGACATTCATCATTGTCCAGTGTCACAGCACGTCTGTGTATGCGTCACTGGTGGTCCATGCATGCACTGGGCACATGGATGTGGGACTGGCATTGCACCACGTTGCCACGTCACTTGACAGCCTTGTTTGTGCTGTGATGTACATGGCCAGTGTGTGTGTGCAGTGGTGCACATAGCTGGTGCTGCCTGGTTGGGCGTGTCATGTGCATGGTCACTGTGGGTGGGTGCATACTATCACAGGTGCGGGGCACTAGGCTTTATGCCTTGCAGGATGGGTGGTGTTCAGGGTTTTGAACAGTCACAGCCATTGACTGTGTTCCCTTTTCCTAGGTCTCAGCATCCTAAGAAGGATTGAGCGTGCCCTTCATTGGATCACACGTGTCTCCATAGCAACACATGGGATCCTGAGCGACATGTCCCGCCATGGGATCCGGAGGCGGCGGAGGGGACAGCGCGGCGGCAGACAGAGGCAGACCAGCCTACCAAGCCATGATTGTGCTTCCCTTCCCACTTCACCCATCCCTCCCACCCTGCCTTCCCTCTCCCAGTTGTTCACCCCTACCCCTTACCCACCCTACCTTGTACCCCACCCCTTGTCTTGTACATAACTGTATATAGTTGTTCTTGTTCTTGTTGTTGTATTTTATTGTTTCTATGAATATATATATTTTGTTATGAATACTGTGGTGGTCTCTGATTTGCAGCTGGCTATGGTTGCTCAGTTGCAGTGGTGTGCATGCCATCTGGGGTGGTATGGTCCTGGGTGTGTGTGTGTGTGTGTGTGTGTGTGTATGTGTGTGTGTGTGTGCATGGGGAGGTGTCTCCAGTGTGTCAGTGTCTTTCTGTTGGTCTTGCCATCTGCTGCCGCCCACTGCTGGGTGAACAGGGTGGGTCTGGCTTGTATGCTTCGCTCACAGGGTTGATGTGCCAGGCGGGATGTATGGTGTTTCCTGCAGTGCCAGTCACTGCACATGGCTGGTGTCTTGGGGTCACGGTGCAGGGTGTGCTGTGCGTACGGGGGGGCTGATGTGCACTGTGGTTGTCATCTCCCTGTGTGTGGCAGTCTCAGCCTGCCAGTGGTTGTGCTGGGGCATCATGGCCCTACTGTGCTTTGTTGGCTTGTCCCCAGGGACCAGTGGATCATCCATCCCACCCCCAGTGATGCTGTGCTAGGGGTGTGCAGGTGTCTTGTTGGTTCTGCAGTGTGTTCCTGTGCCCATGTGTGGCATGGCTGCGGTGGGCTCCAGCCTGCCTCTCTGGATGTGCAGTTCCATTGCTCTGTGGGGAGCAGGGGCTCCGCTTGCACTATGGCACCTCTGGACTGCTCAGCTGGGCTGCCCTGGTTGCACTATAGTGCAACCTTTCTGCTCAGCTTCTCCTTCCTGGTTGCGCTATGGCGCAGTTTGTGCGATATTCAGATGTTGGCTGCTTGTGCAATTTGTTCTGCTCCATGTTTGAATATCGCATCTGTTGCACATATGTGCAATTGATTTGTGCTTGCTCCTGCTGTAGTGCACATTTTGGGCGCAGTTTGAATATCTGTGCCCAAATGTTTTACCAGGAAAGTGACACAGAGCTGATATCAGTTTGTTTCCTCATGTGTTCTGGGGGGATGGTGAAGAGGAAGAGGGGAAAGCAGTGGAAATACACTGTACAATGAACAGAAATGCACCAGTATGGAAATAATTGTAACAAAATAAGGAAATTACAGACAATGCTTCTGATCAGGAATTTTGCAAGACAACAAATTGCAGAAGGAAGAGTAAAATAGTAACAGTGAGCAACAATGCAATAATTAGGAGGGGTAGGGGGTATTTCCTGATAACTGGGGGGCAGTGGACTGTAGAAGTGTCAGTGGGAGGGCAGCAGACAGAAGTCCACCCCAGCATTAGGAGCAACTGCAGGAGTGAGTAGGGGAATCATGGAGGAGTGATAGCAGAGTGTGACAGGAAGGAGCAGAGTGAATGGAAGGGGAGAGAAAGCCCCAGAGGAAGCTTGACCAGCAATGTATTTCATTCAAGGAGAAAGAGAATACGTGTTGTGAAGGGAGTAAGATGTTGAAGGGGAAGAGTGGAGAGAAGCAAGAAATAAAGGAAGGGAGCCAAATTAGAATTTGGAGATAAAGGAAGGGCAATGAGTAAGGTTCCTAGCATCATGAGAGGAGAAGAAGAGAGAGGTGTTCAAAGAACTGTGGTCAGTGGGCAGGGTTTTGTCAAGGCAAGTCAATAAAAAGAGTTAAAGAGAGGGTCCAGTCTAGCTATGGGGGACTCAGGAAGAGTACTGTTATTAATTTCACCAAAGTTGAAAATGTATAGAATCATCTTCGAGAGGACCTCTTTGCAGGCAGGAAGAGGGATGCTTCTCTTATTCCTGTAAAGTGCACCAGATTTGGGTGGAGTATCTTGTGTATTGCATCCATGTTATCAGAGAAACCAAAGTGATGATCCAACCAGATCCCGAGGTATTTAAAGGAGGAGACATGTTCAATTGCTGCACTATCAAGTGAACGGAAGGAGGGAAGAGGAGGGAATCTAGCAAGCCTCTTCCTTGTGCCCAAAGTTATAGAGACTGTTTTCTTGGCACTGAGGGAAACCAGTGCTGGACACTGGTAAAGTTCAGTTGGAGCTGGACCATGAGGCCAAAGGCAGAGGAGCCAAAGGTAAAGAATATCATATTATCTGCATACATGTGTATGGACAAAGAGAAGCAGGCTGTTGGGCAGTCATTTGGAAAACTTGGGCCAAGCACATATCTTTGAGGGATGCCTGAGCAGATCGGGGGTGGAGGGTGGAAAACGACAATATGGACAACTTGTGGACTGCCTTCAAGGTAGGAGCGAAACCACTCAGCTGAGCAGGTGAAGAGTCCAGTTGTCTTAAGTGTGTCAAGGAGAATGTGGTGGGCCACAGAGTCAAAAGCTTTGTCCAAATCAACAGATATGGTGCAGTTGACTAGGCCCTAATGCATGCAACAGACAATAGTATTAGTGAGCCAGAGGAGAAAGGTGGGACTTCCTGAAGCCTGTGACTGTAAAGAAGCAATCAAAGAGTCTGAGTCAAGAAAAGGGGAGAGTTAGGAGGGAACAAGGTGTTCCTGGAGGTTAGCTAGAGTGGGGAGTATAGAGGTACTATTGATAGTTATGTTTACTGATACTGTATCTTTATGCCATCTTTATGGCTTAGGTCTTGCCTTAAACAATCCCTGTGACCAGTGCACCAACCTGAAGAATGGATAGATAGATACAGTAGATGGATGGATAGATAGATAGATAGATAGATAGATAGATAGATAGATAGATAGATAGATAGATAGATAGATAGATAGACGGACAGGCGGACAGACAGACAGGCAGACAGACAGACAGACAGACAAAACAAAATATGTTAGACTGGAATGCTAAGTCAAATTGCAGAAACCAAATCACATTGTGCAGGTCATAGTGCAAACCAGAAATGTGAATGCAAATAATTCATTACCCCATGAAATACAAGACAGACAATGAGTCAAAATAGGAGAGGATCTTCTTCAATTCAGCAAAGCAAAGTATCTCTCAATGTGTGGACTATTACACAAAATGCCAAGAAATGACCAGTCTCTCTAATGCTATAAGTAGAACGCTATCCCTTCCTTGAAATTACGTTTTGCAAGACATGGTATTCCAGATAAGTCTTTATTGACGATGAACATTATTCTAGGATTCAGAATGTTTGCAAACAACTGGGAACTGTTACATACCATGGCTAGTTCAGAATTCCTTTAAGGGGAGAACATTTTGAGTAGCAATAATTTCTTACACAAAGCTTAGGATGGTGGAGACCCCAATCTTGCATTGCCAGAATATTGTGGTACACTTATACAAGGGATAGAGTCTCACTATCACATCTGCTTTCGAGATGCACACTGAAAACAAGATTATCACCATCTAAGGATCTATTGAAATCAGAACATTGAACTGATGTTACTGACAAACCAAAAGGATGGCAAACAACTTAGAATTATCACCAGAACTGACATGCAAAAAAAAAAAATGATAGTCTTGCATGAAGCAAAAGCAGTCAGTTGACATAAGTGAAAGCAGCAGCCTGCAATAATCATATCAAGCTATGATTTAGTAAGATCATATATTCATTGGAAAAAAATGACATTTGATCATTATTTAGGGTTGAAACACAAATCCACAAAAACAGGGAAATTGGAATTCTGTGTAACGAAGCCCCCTGAAAGGTGTTCCTCAAGGCCTGAACAATTGTTCAGTGCAGTATTGGCATTGTTCTAACCGCAGCACCTTCTCATAAAGCACTGCCAGGAAACTGATTTGATATTCCTTGAAAGACAGTGATAAAGTTTGGGTCATGCCAATGTCGAACTGAGCAATTTTTCAGACCTTCAACTATACCCAACCTTCAGTCCTCACATTGCATGCTTGGTACGGTTCTTGAACATTAAACCTGGTGTTACTGTAAATGAAAATACACCCATAATAGGCAAAGATCCCTGCCAGTATGAGGGTTCCAACATGATTCTTACCTGGTGAGTACAGTACCACCAGGTACTGCAGTCTCCTATTTTCAAACTGAGAAATATAGGATTTGTACTTTCAAATCCTTATCTTCCAAATTGTGCCCATATTACGCTACATCAAGTGAGCAATGTAAACAGGTTTTTGACTGTCCAAGATACTGTATATTTCAATAATTTAATACTGTAGAGTTGTATTTGTTCTTCTGTAGACAAAATAATATATATTTCTGGCAAAAGCATCAATATACCCCTATTTTCTATCATGTTATGTCATTCCTGCACTGCAATGTATGGTTGCTGTCTTACCATGTCATCCATAATTAAATTTAATGTCTTGGTGTGATGTTGTGCTATTTACTAGTGTGCACATATGCTAACACCATCTTAAAACATCCACAATATGTCTTTGGTATGGATAGTCAAAACATAAAATCAACTGAACATTTTTTAAATTTGCTAGTGGCAGCTAAGGGTGAGTAAATGTGAGAATTTGTAACTTTTGTTCGGCTTTGATTGTTACCCCATCTTTAGATTGGCTTTGATACCTTAGCCAAAGACACTTTAGGTCACTGATATTGCAGTCCAGCAGGCTATTAATACGGATAAGAGGCATCAGGCATCCATTTATCATCCCTCACCCACTGCAGCCAGTCCTAACTTCTTCCATCCACCCTCATTCCTCCACCCAGTTTTTTTTTTTTTACAAACAAATTCAAATAGCACCTAGCATGGTGCCATTGAAACATAGAAATTCACAACAGGGCCATGCTGTCTATCGAGTCTGCTGGTCCTAACTAATTCCCAGGGATCTGCTTGGTTGATGCCATTCAGGTATTTAAAGGTATCCGTCATGTCCCTTCATCTCTTCTGTCCTCCAGTGTGTACATATTCAGGTTCTGAAGCCTCTGTTTATATTAGTGCTCCTGCTGCCCCTGAATCATATTGGTGGCCATTCTTTGTGATGCCTCCAGTCGACTAATGTCCTTTTTGTGCTAGGGGTCCCAGAATTGTGCACCATACTCCAGGTGTGGCTACACCAGGGGACTGTAGAGAAGTAGTGTGACCTCTGTTTTTCTCTGCTTGTAAAACCCCTGCTTTTGCAACCCAGCATCCTGTTTTCCCTCAGGGGTCTTTGCCAAGAATGGTTATGTTGCAAATACTGGCTACATTGCATTTTTTACTTTATATGTTCCCATTAGCACCATTTGATAGCACCTTTGTACCTATGCAATAAACCTGCATTGTGTATTCCCGATGGCTGGAATGCTCAGATTCTGTGCTGTGGTCCGAATTGCCTTCCCCACTGCTTTAGTGCACTGTCTAGAGGGATTCAGATTGCTGATATTTGCAGTCCCTAGGTCTTGTTCTTTCTCAGTCACTGTGAGGGTAGCCCCTTTAGCCTTCACTCCTCATATGCATGACTTTACAATTTCTGGTACTGAATTTCTGTTCCCAGATTCTTGACCATCTCTCCAGTCTTCCAGGTCCTCCCTCATGTCCCTTATCTCTTCATCTGTGTTGACCCTCCCAGAGATCTTGGTGTCATCTACACATCTGCAAAAAGGCAGATTTTGTCCTTTATGCTGTCCCCTATGTCCTTTATAAATATGTTGCACAGCACCTGCCCAAGCACTGACCCCGCATACCAGCATGTTACCATCCAACCACTACTCTCTGGGGTTTTCCCCTAACCAGTTTGCCATTTACCTACTCATTTTGCCTGTCTTGGAAAATGTCTTGTGGGAGATAATAGAACTGATACCGACAGTAAACCATGCCTGGATATTTTTTTTCCAGCGAGTTTTTGAAGCTATGTGATGAACATGTCCCAATAAAAACTAAAAAGTTGAAAAAAAATAATGAACCCTGGCATAATTTGAGCCTAAAGAAATGTAAAGCTAGAAGAGACACTGCATGGTATAGAGCTAAAAAGAGTAATACTAGATTTAACTGGGACAGGTATAGACAATTATATAATCATTAGCTAAACAAAATTGCTACAGGCAGAAAGTTGACAATAATCATTCCCAAAGTCCAAGATAGTTCTGGAAACTCATGTCAAAGCTCCTAAACACAGTAGGTCAAGATATAACTAATACTTTTCTTATTGATGAACAATTGGTCCCCCGTCCCAGGAAGTGGTGGATAGGTTTAATAATGACTTCATTAAGTGGGCAGCAAAGCATCAGGAAGCTTCATGAATCAGTCAGTGGTTGAAAAACAGGGGCAAAATATCCCCCCTACCAGTTTTCCTTTACCAATGTTTCAATGAAGGAAGTGAGTTCAGAGCTCTTAAAATTAGATACCACTAAAACCATTAGTTTGAATAATATCCCATCAAGATTATTAAAGTACGCATCACCAGTAATTGTATTTCCCTTAACTAAAATGTTTAATCTCTCACTTAGTTCAGGAGAATTCACCATAGCTTGGAAGTGCTCAAAAGTAGTCCCCATTGTTAAATCAGGACAGAAATCAGAGATGGGGAAATATCACCAATATCCCTCCTTCCCCAAGTTTCAAAATTCTTTGAAAAACTAATTTCAATCCACTTAAAGTATTACATAGAATCCCAAAATAGAATAAAGAAATTTCAGTCAGGGTTCAAACGGAACTACGGTACAACCTCTGCCCCTGTGGAGCTTTCAAAAGCATTTGATACCTTAGACCAGGAGTTCTCAAATGGTGAGGCGCGCCTCCCCAGGGAGGCGCGTACCTGTTTCAGGGGAGGCTGGATGTTTTGAAAAAAAAAGTGTAGTTGCATTATGTGCTTCCGATCCCTTTCCTGACTGGTCACATCACTAACACACCTCCCCATCGCGCCTCCACTCGCCGCATGTGTGCAATTACCATCCTCCCCACAATCTCCTGCTTGCAAGAGGTGTGCTGCAATGCCCAGCCATATACACTCCCCCGCTCAAACAGTTTAAACCTAGTGGGGCTAGGAAGGATCCACAGCCGCCAAACAAATGCAGAAAAGGTCTGTATCAGACCAATAGGGAGTAGGTCTGTATCAGACCAATAGGAGCAAGATTGGTTTGGCCAATCAGTAGGCAAACTTAGCTAGCCAATCATCGGCTGGCTTCAAGGGCTTTCTCGCCAATCAAAGGCCATCTCAGGACAGTGGTCGCCATCGCTCGCAGTAAAGCATGGCGCAAAGTCGGGAGTTTCAACTTTGCAGAGATTGCCCTAACTTGGACCGCCTGCCTAAGCTGCTGATTTGATCCACCGCCAGCTGCCGCCTCAGACCTTCACGCTTGCCGCTGCACCTGGGACCCACGCTTGACTGCCGCCTAGGATCTGCATTTCCACCCACTTTAGCTGTTGCCTGGAAGCTCTCCTCATTGTGGCTTCCACCTCCACCTGTAGCTGCTGCCTCGGACCTCCTGAGTTCCAAACCGGCCATCTTCTGCCTTCCAGACTTCTCCCGGACCCACTCTGTAAGGGCTGGTAAGGACTTGTTCTGTACTGCATATATGTTTTGTTTGTATGCCCAAGGGGTTTAAAATGGTGGCAGTTAGAGAGGAAGAAGATTGAAATATTTTTCCTGTTTTTTTGGTGGGGGTCGTATAATAAAAGGTGTCTCTGTCCTGAAACAGAGGTTGGCTCACTGTTTGTTTTGGATGGCTGGTGTGGGTCATATATGGGTTCATTGCTCTGAAAGAAAGCTGAAATGGCCCACTGATTTTGGTGGCTGGGGGTCATATGGTGTCTCTGTTTGTACTAAAAGAGAGAGTTGAAACTGCTCACTGTTTGTTTTTGATAGCTGGGGGGGCATATATGATGTCTCTGTTTGTGCTGAGAGAGTTGAAATGACACTATTTTTGATGGCTGAAGGGTAGGGGTCTTTTGCAGATCTTTAGGAGGACCCTGCCTGTGCTGGCTTCATATGTGATGGTTTCTATGGGGTACGTTTTGGGCAAAGGGCCTTCTGGTATGGCTTGAGGGGGTAGGTGTATTCTGCAGGTCTTAAGCCCAGGAGCACCCCCCCCCTGGCACTTCACTTCAAAAGCAGCAAAACCTGCCTGT
This sequence comes from Neoceratodus forsteri, assembly GCA_016271365.2. Lineage (NCBI taxonomy): Eukaryota > Metazoa > Chordata > Ceratodontiformes > Ceratodontidae > Neoceratodus > Neoceratodus forsteri. The sequence continues at coordinate 1,231,119,656 of CM057459.1, read as the reverse complement.
TGGATTCAAATGAATGGAAGTTTACAAAGTGCCAATGTGTTATTCATTATTACAGGTAGCTGGCAAGTGCACAGTGGTAACCATGCAAAAGTTGACCAGAAATCTTATTTAGTGCATATACGTGCGGTGCGCTAATGGGCAGTTCTTACACAATTACCACAGTATGGAAATATGTATGTAAATGAGGTCATGACACATGGGGAGGCCTGACATTTTTTCAGGCCCAGTAGGGGAGGCTCACCATGGCAAGGTCTGAGAACCCTGGCCTTAGACCATGATCTCCTCATGTCAAGGTTGACCTTGATGGGCATAGCCAGAAGATGTACTAAGTGGTTCAAATCCAACCTTAAGTGAAAGAAACAGTTTCCATATGTGATTATACATCCGATCTTGCACCCGTTATTAGCGGAGTTCCACAGGGCTCAATATTGGTCCAGCTGCTATCATATATATATATATATATATATATATATATATATATATATATATATATATATATATATATGAAAATCAGAAGAACTGGTTTTAAACATTAAAACAGAAGATGTCACTGAGATTCAACAAGTTCATTCATTAGATATTTGGGAATGTGGCTTGACTCTGGCATGTGATGGAATATTCACATAGAGAAGCTGCTGAATAATGTTGGTAAGCAATTAGATGTCTTGTATTGGGCAACATTGTGTATATCTCAGGATACCAGAAAATGGATAGTAAATACAATTGTTTTACTAGTTCTTGATTATGGGGACATTATGCACTCAGGCATGGCCCTGAGGGAGTTGGTGAAGCTTGATATCTGTTATAAGAGGTTTGCCCGGCGTATAGTCGGTGCTCCTTGCATAAATCATAGTTGCCAACTATATGTCAACTTAGGATGGCAGAGGCTGAGTGACCATAGGATTGGAACCATTCTGTCATTTATATACAAACATATTCAAGGGCAACTTCCAGAGTATATATTAGCCAATATTGATTGCAGAGAGAAAAAGGTCTCTTTAAGATTAGCAACAGGACTGGACATTAGTGGTCCCCAAATGTAACTTGAAAATAGGCAGAACTTCATTTTTATGTTGCTTGCATGCATGTGCAAGAAACATAGTGCCATCATCCGAATTTTCGGAGGTGTGGCACCCATCTTCAATTCAGTCACTGTGTTTGCAGGTGCGGCTCCAGTTCCCCAATCACTGTTGCAGCTGTCTATGACAGCAGTTGAAAATGCAGTGGTCGTACAGTTGAAAGGGAGAGCTCCACTTCAGTGAGCAGAGCCCCCTTCGACACACACACACACGCACGCACGCATACTGCATGCACATACGCTTCCCCCCATGCACACACACGCGCTTTATATGGCCGATGGGGGATGCCCAACTTCGCCAGCTTCAAGCCCCCCAAAGCATCCAGGTGCCACACTGGGAGTCCACCCCAGTGTGACAAAATGTGTTCTGGCTGATGGGGTGCCCAATCCCCGCTGGCTCCATGCCCCCCAAAGCATCCAGCTTCCACACTGGGAGCCCACCCCAGCGTGGCAAACATCCCTCATCGTCTTATTCACAAAAAAACTGTAAATGCAAAATCTGTCCCTCGGCGCTTCTCCCTGCCCCCCTCCAATAACCTGCACCCACCCACTGTGCACCCTGCCTCCCCACACCCCCCTCACCCAATACTTACCTCCGGAACTCGGCACGATGATCTTCGGTGGACCGGGAACAAGTTTGCACTCTTCAAAGCTGACCGTGAACTGAGGAAATGTCGGTAAGCTGTATAATGGGATAGATAGGGGTTTTTCAACTTTGCTGCATATCTGAGGCATTTTTTGGAATATTGGCCCCAAATTTTCAACATGGGTTTTTTGGGACTCCTCCTCATGAATTCGGTCACTGCCATGGTGTTAATCGGGCCCGAAGGGTGATTTCACAGTCACTGCTCCAAATCACCTTTCAGGACTGATTAGCAAAACAACAGTGCAAGTGTTCATAAGGTGGGCTCTCAAACAGCTTATGTTGCAAATTTGGTGAAAAAATTCCTAAAAATGACTGTTTTGCGAGTGTGCGTTGCGCAGTTCCTACGCATGCTCGTAAGTTTGCGAATTTTTAATATTTGCACTCCATATTTTCAACATTGCCATTTTACCACACCTCCTTATGAGCAGTATAGCTGTCATTTTTCACATTGCACCCAAAATGTGTTTCCGCGCATGTAGCGCACAATGGTGCAGTCGGTGAGCAAAATCAATGTATGGGACACATTAAGAAAATCACAGTGACACCGTTCATGAGAAGTGGTCTTAAAATGGCTATGTTGAGAATTTGGTGAAAAAATTTCTAAAAATGTCTGTTTTTCGAGCATGCGTTGCGCAGTTCCTACACACGCTTGTAGGTTGGCTAATTTTTAATATTTTCACTCCAAATTTTCAGCATTGCCATTTTACTACACCTCCTTATGAGCAGTACAGCTGTCATTTTTCACATGTCACCCAAAATGTGTTTGCATGCATGTAGTGCACAATGGCGCAGTCAGTGTGTGCAATCAATGTTTTGGACTTATTAAGAAAATCACAGTGACACTGTTCATGAGCAGAGGTCTTAAAATGGCTATGTTGAAAACTGGATGAATAAATTCCCCAAAATGACTGTTTTATGAGCATTTGTTGCACTGATCCTATGCACGCTCGTAAGTTCGTGAATCTTCAATATTTTCACTCCAGATTTTCAACATTGCCATTTTACCACACCTCCTTATAAGTAGTACAGCTGTCATTTTTCACATCTTGCCCAAAACATATTTCCGCCCATGTAGCACGCAATGGCACAGTCGGTGTGTGTGAAATCATTGTATGGGACACATTAAGAAAATCACAGTGACACTGTTCATGAGCAGAGGTCTAAAAATGGCTAGTTTCAAAATTTGGTGAAAAAATTCCTAAAAATGACTGTTTTACGAGCGTGCATTGTGCAGTTCATACGCACGCTCATAAGTTCACACATTTTTAATATTCGTACTCCAGATTTTAATTTTTAATATTTGTACTCCAGATTTTCAACATTGCCATTTTACCACACCTCCTTATGAGCAGTACAGCTGTCATTTTTTACATGCTGCCCAAAATGTGTTTCCGTGCATGTAACGCACAATGGTGCATTCGGTGTGCGCAGTCAATGTTTGGGACAGATTAAGAAAATCACAGTGACACTGTTCATGAGCAGAGGTCTTAAAATGGCTATGTTAAAAATCTGGTGAAAAAATTCCCTTCAGACATTCTGCAATGTTACTAATGAAGACATCGAACAGGACTGGTGCCAGGACCGATCCCTGCAGCACCCCACTGGTGACCCCCTCTCCCTAGACTGTACACCATTTGCCACCACTCTCTGCCTCCTGTCTGTTAGCCAGTTTCTAACCCAGTTTACCACCCTTTCTCCCATGCCCAGCCTACCCAGCTAGTTTATCAGCCTCCTATTTGGAATTGTGTCAAAGGCTTTGCTGAAATCAAGGTAAGCATTGTCCACTGCCCCACCCTGATTCACTTCCTTTGTCACCCAGTCAAAGAAATCAACCAGATTTGTCTGACATGATGTCCCCACTGTGAATCTGTGTTGTCTATAGTCCTGGGCTCCGATGGCTTCTAGATGTCCCACTATCCTTTCTTTAAGCAATGTCTCCATGATCGTCCCAACTACTGAGGTGAGGCTGAATGGCCTATTGTTTCCTGCCTCCTCCCTGCTGCCGGACTTGTGTAGAGGGACCACATGTGCCCTCCTCCAATTCACTCGTGTTGAATGACTCAGTGAACATGGTTGACAGAGGTACTGCTATCTCCCTTCGCAGTTCTCTTATTATCCTTGGGAGTATACCATCTGGTTCCATCGCTTTGTCCACCTTCAATTTAGTGAGCTCCTGCAGGACTCTTGTCTTTGCATGGCCTATTGTCCACCTCTTCACCCCCTTGGCAACTGCTGTCCTGCTGTGGCCCTTGCCCCTCCCACTCTTCTGTGAATACTGAACTGAAAGACACAGTGGATGTCTTGGGAGGAAGGCATGGAACTATCACTTCCAAATACCTAAACAGCACATACAAGCAAGCAACATTTGGCATTGACAAATGCTTGTTCTATCTTGGATCAGTGGCCTGGAATAGCATTACATATACCTCAAGATCAGTATCTGGTAAGGTTAGGTGGGGTGAGATAAAAAACATGGCTTGATGACAAAGCTAAAGAACCTCTTGCTTGTTGTCAGACATTTTAATGCTTATTTCTTGGATTATTTGTAATTATTTTATTTTCTCTATAATTGTCTTTTTTATTTAGCTGTGCTAAATAGTATTGTTTATTGTTCTTTGCAAATGACTTACTGAATTTTTATACTGTGCTACTTCATAGTATAAAACAGTGGGACCTTGCTGTAAATGAGCTTTGGCTCAGTCGAGTTAATCCTTGTTTATAGTTTAATATGAATAAAATGTTACTACTACTACTGCCACCCCAGGTAATCTAATTTCTTTTTCAATCATTTATGGGAGACTGAGTCAAAGGCTTTGCTAAAGTGAAATGAGAGTAGTCCTACTGCCTGGCCCCTGTCCACCACCAATATGACCCAGGTGAAAAATCTATCAGGTTTGTTTGATGTATCCTCCCTGCCACAAACTCAAGCTGACTGTCATCTTGGAGCCCATTTGCCTCAAGAAACTCCACCAACCTTTCTGTAAGAATTGTTTCCATCAGCTTGTAAGTTGACTGGTCTGTGGTTTCCTGTCTCATTGTTGTCCCCATTCTTATAAAAAGACATCACATCCATGACTCTCCACTCGAGTAGCACCATGTTTGAATCTAGAGAGCAATTATATAGGTTAGTCAGTGAGGTTGCCACTATTTATACTAGGCTCCATAATACCTGGGATGCATATCATCTGGCCTGGGTGATTTTTTTTCACTTTCAGAGACAGTAGTCTCTTAAGGATCCTAGTTATTTATTTATTTGATAACCAGCTTGGTACACTGGCCAAGGGATCATTTTCAGGTGTGAGCAGGGCCATCAAGATGGCACATACAGTACAAAGAGAGCAACTTACAATTCAAGATGACACATTCAGATTATTATACTGTACATAATAATTTGGACAAGTGGAAACAATACAGCCATACAGACAATGCAATAAACAACAAATAACAGACTGGGCCACCAGTATGAGACTCAGGCCAGTGATGCAGTAAGGTACAATGTTATAGCTAAGCATCCAGTTTGGAGCCAAGGCCAGGCATAGACAAAGGACAACAGTAAAGAACAGTAGCAGCCTGACTGGTTTGGAGGTTGACTCAGGATAATATATAGCAACGTAGCCCAATAATATGCAATGAATCTACTAAATAAACAAATGCTTTGGAAACATGACCAGTGGACTGAGGTCAGGTAAAGGAATTGTCCTTCTCCCAAGCCAAGTGGGGCACTTGCATACAGTGGTGGTTAAAAGGCATTTTTAAAATGTGATTTGAAAAGGAAAGAAGTGCCCAGTGAGTGAAGTGATTCTGGCAATCCATTTCAAAGTCTAGGAGTGGTGAGGGAGAAGTCTTCGACCCATCTCAGTTGCTGTTTGAGGATGTTCAAGGAGATGTTGAGTTTAGAATCTGAGAATCCGAGTGACAGATCTAAGACTGAGAAGGTTTGATTCTTAGGGAGTTCCCCCTTTCCCAAAGGGTCTTATTAATTAGGGTTCCCATAAAGTCGTCATAGTGGGCCTATGGGGGATAGCCAGCCAAGCATTTAATATAGGGTGTAATGGTAAGTTTTATAAGGTGTCAGTGAGTCAAACCTGGTGGTAGTGATCGGCTCCTAACACATTCTTATTGCCCCCTTCCGCCCTTTGTCTGTCCTCCCCTGTGGTATTGGTACATTCTTCTTTTTAGGGAATACTAAGCAAAGTATTCATTCAGTACTTCTGCCTTTCTGCTACTGTTCTCCACCCACTCTAAACCTTGTTGCAGTTTAGTGATCCTTACCTTTGTTTGCCTTTTTTCCTGGATGAAACAAAAGAAGGTCTTCTTGACTCCTTCTGAACATTCTTCCACAATTCTCAATTTAGCTTTCAGTTCAGCCATTTGCACTTCTCTGCTAGCTGATTTCAGTTATTCCAGGTAGTCCATTCTATCTTGTTGTTTCTGAGACCCCCTGTACCTTTCAAATGAAGCCCTTTTTTCTTTATTTGCTTATATTACCTCTCCTGTGCAACTGAGCAGTTTCCTGTGTTTGTTTTTCTTACCCTTCTGCTTGAGGAAGATGTTAGTTACTACCTGGATGCCCTTCCTTATGATGGATTATTTCTCTTCTACCCCCTTGTCCCCCCCCCAATATTGGCCAGATGTTCTCCTATCTACACTCTCACTGCGCTGATGACTGTCTGTCTTCTTGAAATCAGGAACATGTGTTTTATTGTTCAAGAGTTCCTTCCCAATATTAAATAGATACCACACTGAAAGGTAATAACTTTTACCCTGGGTCTCAGCAACTGTATGATGATCTCCCTGGCATAGTCACAGTTTGTATGTACCAGGTTCAGGATTGACCAATCCCTTGTTGGCTCACTCACTCCCTGTAATAAGAAGCCATCCTGGACTGCATTCAGAAGCAATTTGCTTCTTCTACCACTGGCCTTATGGCTGCTCCAATCTATTTAGGGTACAGTAGGATGACATCATCCACTATTACCAACTCCCCTGGCAGTGACACCTTCCTGATCTGATTTTCTAGTTTGTGCCTTTGCTCTGATCTGGAGGTCAGTTGACCACCCCACCGTAATCCTCTTCCCCACCTCTGTTTGAACCTGCACCCAGCTCATCTATGTGTCTACCCCACCTAAATCTTCTCTCATGGCTATAATCACTTCCCCACCATACACAGTAAGGTCACCACTCCTCCCTTTCCCTTTGCTCTGTCCTTCCTATGGATAGTTTAACCCAGGATAGAAAGATCCCAGTCATGGTTTGGGATGCCTTGGTCTTTGTGATTGCCAGCAGATCCAAGTGGCCCTCCATTACAAGGCCTGGAGGTCTTCCATCTTATTCCCTAGGTTTCTGGCATTGATAACATGCATTTGCCAATGACGAATGTTTGCACGTGTGGTATGTATGGCAGGCATGCATAGTGAGATGAGTAATTTGTGGTGGATCCTGACTTCCTATTAACTGTAGGTGTGTGCCTGCACTTTAATTTAAAACTGTCAGGCTAACCTACTTGATCAGATGCAGTGCACGGACCTATCAGGACTCAACATGCACACCAGCCCCTTGTGATGGAAGGCTCCCTGGCCCTCTACAAGATGTTGTGTGTGCACCAGAACATGCTCTGTCCCTCCTCAGGCTTGAACCAGTGCTGCATGCTGTACAACACCTTTTCAACAGTCTTGGTCCATTCAGCTGGCTCACTGAGCTCGCACCTGAACTCAGTCACTGGCACAGGAAGGTACCATGGTCCCCACTGGGCCAGCAGCCATCCCTGGAAACATTACTTTAGAATTTTTTTTGTAAAAAATGTTGACCCAAAAATTTCAATCTACTCTTTTTATGACCCCCCGATCTGAACACAACATGTATTTATAAAATAATGGATGAAACACCATTTCACACTACAAGTTTGAAGTCTTATTTTGTGATTTTGTGCAGGTCTTGACAAATGAGAGCTGTCGGGTTCATGAGGTGGTGTGAAAAATGACTGTGTTGAAAATTCGGGTCAAAATATTGAAAATTGCCCAACTTTAAGCTAGCATTGAAAAATATCAATGTACTTTCTTGACTTTTTTGTTTTCTGATATTTTTCCCAAATTATCATTATAGCCTTTTTATGACCCCACCTCATGAAACTGATAGGTGAACATTTTCAAATCCCACCCAAAAGGTGATTTCATGGAGCAAATGCCAAATCACCTTTTGACCTGGAGCTGAAAAATGTCTCTTACTTGTTAATGAAGAGGGGTCCCAAAAAGGCCATATTGAAAATATGGAGGGAAAATGTAAGTAAAAAAAGTGGTATGCCAACTGTATGGTGACACCATTACAGTGAACACATCAATGCCGACAACATCAACAGTGTGCTGCAGTGGTCTACCCGAGACCCTGACACTCTGTCTCCCAGTTCTGCACCCCTTCCCTGATTCAACTCTGACTCGGAGTTTGAATCCTATAGATCGGGGGTGAGGGGGGCAGAGCCCCCTGATAGAAAAATGACTGGGGTCTCCTACCAGAATTATGTCAACTGCAACTTGCAGTCAACATAATTCCATCGCTGGGATGTCGGTCGACAACTTAGTTGTCGAACTAGCATCGTAGAGTCAAAAAAAATTACCAGGTTATGAGTACAAGTTCAAACTGCTTTGAAATACATTGACTACATACCTAATTTCTTCACTTTCAGGTCTGGCATTGAAGAGTGAAGGCCTGTCTCCAGTCCAAAGAGAATTACAGTGTTGGGCCCCAATTGGTAAGTATGGAGTAGATGGGTGGGATGGTGGGTGCTGAGTGGGAGTGTCAGGTGGAGGGAGGGTAACAATGGCATCAACAGACATCGATGGACTGTTTTCTTGGTTTAGATGCATGACAAGAAGATAGCAATTCCCTGCAAATAAAAAAAAATGTAAAAAAGAAATATGGCTGCCTAAGCACTAGTGACCGTGTTAGTCTTTTATTATTGGGCAAAATGCAGGAGGGATCACGCCCTCACATACTGGTGCACAGAAAAGACGTTTTGTCACAGTTTAACAATGCGCAGCTGGATTTAAACAAGATCACACTTGGTCAATTCTGGTCTCCAACTAACAGCTGGAGCCAGCTGCAAAATAAGTGACCCAGCATCTAAAATAAAATGCATCTTTGCATTGCCAATGCCATGTACTTTGTAAGAGATTCCAAGGTGAACAGTCTCCTGATCGTACATTGAGCTACTGAAACTGCAACCCTTTCAGCACTAGGACCTCTCAGAGATTCTCAACACTGGCAGAGGGACATAATAACAGGGGATATTTGAACGGACTCTACCAGGCTATATAAAATAAATAAAGCATGGACGAAGCATTTGTTGCCTCACAAGCATCCAGTTGTTACTTACCATTTCCAGTTCTGTTCTGCCCTCCTTGGTACTGCTGCTCAGTGCTGGAGCCTAGACACACAGAAGGCTTAGCCTCTCAGCTGCAGCTGCCACTGTCACTTTGCACTGAGACACTACTGATAGGAGCTGACATAATTTTTCAGCAAGTGCTGTAAAGGGCAGAGTGACTGGCACTTAGAGACCAGGCCTGATTCAGCAGCCCCACTGTCAGTCACCTGGAACATTATACAGTACAGACAGCTACAAGTAGCATGGGTCATCAAGGCCTGACACCAAGACCAGCAGAATTCAAAAGGACAGACAGTGCTAGCAGCACTGCTGAACCAACAATATTGGAATGTGAAAAGAAGGCCACGGAGAGCAACTGAACTGAAAGACATTTTGCATTGAAACAGGCAAAACACTACATTTTGAAGTTGAATGTGGGTAAACTGCATTATTTTAGATTTCCAGTCATTTTAAAAACATTAGACTTTTTGCTGCGGAGCCTGAAAGTCGTAACCTGATTGGGTTGCACACTTATTGATAGTGAAGGACACACTGTCAGCCTGCATTGGTGTGTAAAACTCAATAGGCTTTCTGTCGATCAGAGAAGCTGACAGCCAATGAAGGAGAGGTAGATGTAAAGTTGGTTTGCACCATGAATGTTTGGCTTACAGTTGGGCAGTGATTAATACTCTCAGCTACCCCACATCAGTAAACAATACCTTTCATACTGCTCATGTGGTTTTTGGGTGACAGTTATGTAGACAAAACAAACCAGCCACTGTATGATTGGAGCAGCAAGATCATTTCAACTATAAGCAGTTTCCACCCACAAAGCAGTACATAGTGTCATGACCAGAGTGCCTGATCATTGGTCTGACTCTGATGATCCCAATGTGCTTGGTAGTGACACACCTCTGAAATGCTAGTCTTTGTAACAAAATGTTTGCCTTGCACGCATGTGCTCACAAACATAAAAACCGCCTACCATAATTCCTGTTGTCCCCCTGTCCCGCCTTTTCCTTCTCTGCTTTTTTTCCATCTTGCTCAGCATATGACCAGATTTCTTTCATGCCAGGCCTGTTTGAACTTTTCCCTCTGCTGCCCTATTCGTTCCACCCACCTCCCACCTTTCTCTTCCTACTAGCATTTTTATCATCAGCACCCTCTCCTCTTTCCCTGCCCTTATGTCCCAAGGACCCCCTTCTCAGCACACCTACAAACTAGGAGAGAATGCCAGCTCTCACCTTGGGCCAGGAATTTTGCCTAAAACACATTTTTTGGGAGGGGAAGGGGAGGAGTTTGGAAAATGGGGCGAGGAATTGGGTAACAACAGAACTATCCCAGGTCACCTGGGAAGGATTAGGATGTTTTACTATTTGGAAGAAGGTTGAAGCAATCCAAAGTGGCTTCAATGTCTGAATGTGACAAATCAAAGACAAAATTGCCATATTCAGGCACATTCACAGAAAAGAAATTCAGCATTGTCTCATCCTTAGTGGCAGCCATATGTGTTGAGCTGATCCATTGCTACAAAACCTGTTCTACACATGCCAGAAATGCATTATTGTTAAAGTTCTATATAATGAATTTTGTTTTCTGACATACAAATATTTGTGCTTTAGGATGCAGCCGTGACCTTAAAAATAAAAAAAAAAGGAGCTCATAATAAGTGTAAAATTTGAAGACACCTAGACTGCATTTAAAAGTGAAGGTTCACTCAAGATCTATTGAAGCTCAAACTAGTAACACATTTTTCTCAGGCACTTAAAACAATTGAAGCTGTTTAAACTTCTAGTCTATGAAGAAGTTTTGTATGTGGACTTTGCTTTGAATCTTTTATTTTACAGTTTATTTAAGCAGGATAGGCCAGTTGAGAAACATATTCTCATTAAGAGGAGGTCCTGCTTTTACCACATTTGAAATCTGGGAGGGATTGATACAAGAAGTTACAGAGCTGGTGTTGCCTTTTGGAAAACATAATATTGAAACACAATTCTGCTTGTATTCACATATGTTCCATACATTTTTCCTCCCCTATTACTGAGGACATTTGCAAAAAACAGGATACTTTTCCTTTAGAATCCATCTACCATTACATTGTATTCCTCACTTGAGGTCAAAATTCTCTGCTGTAATATCAAAGTTTGTTGCCATGGAAGTACTGTAACTGTAATGTCGCAAGCAGAGTGTTCTGTGACATCAGGTGAATAAGCAATATGGGCTGAAGAACTCTCAAGGAGCAAAAATCATATTTTCATATATAGTATATGACCTCTGTTATAAATGCTAGGGAGAAGAAATAAAGAACTGATGTGAAATATACAGTAAGCTGAATTTTGTCCAGTTATGTATTTCAAAGTACTCCAGAAGGTGCTGGCTGCTCTTTCTGAGACTTGCTAAAGACCACAAAGAGAAGGCTGTGATCATGGGATTGAACTGATTCAGTTGGTTTACAGGAGTCAAGCAAATTTAGAAACATATGAACTAAGAATAATGATGGCAGATAAAGCCCTCTTGGCCCACCCAGTGCCCAATTTTTCCTACCTGCATGCTCCCCATAGACCTCACTTCATCTAGATTTCTTTCTCCCTCCATCCCTCTTCCTTTCCTCTACGATTCCCGTGTGCCTATCCCATGCAGACTTTAACCTCAAATTTAGATACATTTTCCTACATCAAAGTGACTATGTATTTGAAACAAGATATTGAACAATTAAAGTGTGTGTGTTTCATCTTTTACAAAGTCTTCATTTTTACTTTACTTCAGTTTGGTTCACATCTTCAGATCTGTATTAGTTCAGGGTTTGGGTCAAACTAGGTTTGAATTAGTTTACCAACCTTGATACTTACTGAAAAAGACAAAAGAGGAAGGGGATTTAAAAACCCCATGGCTGCTGTGGTCCTCTGACTGAGCAGCATATCTCTCAGGAGAGAGGCACTGCAGATTCCAGCATAAGAAGCCCTCTCTCCAGCACCAGAAACAACCCTGTAACAGCAGAGCTACGTGGCTTCACAGGACTCCAGGCAGGAGCCAATTACAGAAAAAGCCACATCCCCTGCTCTCCAGAGAGTCAATCCTGGGTGCCTCCCTGAAGAAGACAAAAGAGGAAGGGGATTTAAAAACCCCACAGTTGTTGTGGTCCTTCAGTCAAGCAGTGCACTGCAGGGGGGAGAGAGAGGAACTCCTGATTGGAGTGTAAGGAGTCCCCCCCCACTGCACTAGAAGCAGCCCTGTAACAGTAGAGCAAGGTGGATTCACAGGGCTCCAGGTGGGAACCAATCACAGAAGAAGCCCCTGCTCTCCAGGGAGCCAATCCTGGGTGCCTGCCCAAAGAAGACAAACAAGGCAGGGGATTTAAAAACCCCATGGCTGTTGTGGTTCTTGGATCGAGCAGTGCATCTCAGGGAGAGAGAGACTCCTGATTCCAGCATAAGGACCCTCTCCCACACCAGAAGCAACCCTGTAACAGTGGAGCTAGGCAGCTTCACAGGACTCCAGGTGGGAGCCAATTATAGAAGAAGCAGTGCCCTCTGCTCTCAAGGGAGCTAATCCAGGGCACCAGCCCAAAGAAGACAAAACAGGAAGTCCTCTGATCAAGCAGCACATCTCAGGGAAGATAAGGACTCCTGATTTCAGTGTAAGGACACTCCCACCTGCACTAGAAGCAGCCCTGTAGCCCACACGCAAAGGGACCATTCCCTTACCCAGCAGATTTCATAAACTCAGAGGGAGATACAAAAAATATTAATGCACAAAACAGAGCAGGTGTTGATGTGGTTGCGCCAGAAATACTATGAGGGAGACACCCAAGCATCGAAGATCTTGACCTATCAGCTTAGAAAGCAAAGCCAGATGGTCTCCATCCTTAATTTCAGGACCCTCAGTCAGGTGAGATGGCCATGACCAATTCTAAGATCCTACAGGCCTTTTGTAGTCATTACTCGTAACTCTATACAGAGACCACTCCTCCCTCTTCGAAGCTCATTGCACAGTTTCTAGAGGGGCTGCTGCTTCCAACATTGGAGAATGCACATAGGGAGTCCTTATTCCATTCCATATCTGAGCAAGAGATACTTGCCACGATCAAAAACTTGAAAATAGGGAAAAATCAGGGTCCAGATGGCTTCGGGAATGATTTCTACAAAGCCACCCTAGATTTAATGAAGGATCCCCTACTAAGTGCCCTCCAAAAGAATAACGACACTGCAATATATCCTGTTTCATGAAGCCAGGCCACCATCTCCACTATTTCAAACCCAACAACCCCCGACACACACTTTTGTGAATCATATCGCCCTATCTACGTCCTAAACCAAGATGACAAAATCTATACCAGTTTACTAGCCCACCATTTAGATTCTATTCTTCCTACATTAATTCACCATGACCAATCCAGCTTTATCAAACCCAGACAAACTATGGATAATTTTAAAAGGACTTTGTACCTAATCAATCATGCCCACCTTAGTAAAACCCAATTTTTAATACTCAGTTGAGATGCTCAGAAGGCTTTTAATAGAGTCTCCTGGCTCTTCCTGAGACACGCGCTACAAACATTTGGTTTCCCCCAAGGATATCTAGACAATATATGAGGGATATATACTAACCTGGAAGCATCTGTTAAGGTTAATGGATCCTGATTCCCATGTTTCAGCTTATCAAGGGGCACCAGGCAGAGCTTCCCCCTACCCCTTATATGTGTGTCCTGCATGCACAGCCCATAGCTCAATTTCTCCAACAATCACCCCAGATTCAGGGCTACATGATGGGGGATCATCTGTATAAGTTAGTGTATTATACAGATGATCTGCTGCTATATATTACCAACCTGGACTCCTCTTTACTGGCTCTAGAACATAGCCTTCACTTCATAGAACAGATTTCAGGGTATAAGATTAATCCCTGAAAAAATGAAGTCCTAATGATTCATTGTGTCAAATCCGAACCTTTAAGGCAGCAATACCTCTATAAATGGGACCGCACACATATCAGATACCTGGGCATTACTTTAACATCAGATCCAATGAAAGTAGTACCTTACAATTATAATGCTCTGTTGACACAGGTAAAAAATGATCTCCAGGTTTCGGCATGTCTCCCCATATCATTAATCAGTAGGGTCCAGTCCATTCAGATGAATGTTCTGCCACGGATACTCTAATTATTACAAAATATCCCTTTCATGTCATGCCTACCAGGAGCAAGTTTAATAGATGGGACAGAACTATTTCTACCTTTCTCTGGCATGGGGAATTGTCTCAGTGTGGCCTTGAGGAAATTGCACTTACCTAAGACTAGAGGAGGTCTAGCTTTTCCATGTTTCCAAAAATATGCCTTAGCTACTCTCCTCACTCACTTGTCCTGTTGGTTCTGCTCCTAGGCCAAGGCCTCACCAGAGTGCAGATAGAACACACCATATCCTCATCCCCTCTTGACTCTACTGCAACATTTCATCTGACTAGAGTGGCCCCTACTCAATAAAAATCCCCTTACACAGCAAATCTGTTACATCATTGGAACTCCTTTTTGAGGAAACCAGAAAACCTTAAGGGGGCTAGGTAGTTTGGGATTACAGCTTTGGATCCTGGTTTCTTTTCAGTGAGGCTAGACCACAGATTTAAACATTGGCTCACAGGGGGCCTGGTCAATGGCATCCACTTTTATCAAAATGGGATTTTTAAATCCTTTGCACAATTACAATCAGAGTTTTCTGTGTCCAGGACAGATTTTTACAGATATCTGCAGATGTGGCACTTTCTGGATGGAGCCTTGGGCCATAATGTTGATCCTAAAGAGTTACCCCCAGTCTTTCATCTATTGACTCAAATACAAAGGGAACTTTCCCAGGCACATCTTATTTCCCAGTATTACCAGGCCTTTTCTGATCTCCCATCTGAGTTAATGAACAGGGTCCAAACATCATGGGAAGCAGAACTCTCAACTGAACTGTCCCCGGAGAACTGGTCACAAATCTGGAGCAGACAATATCAAGTGACAGGCTCCTACAGCTGGCATGAGACAACTGAAAAGTAGTGTCCCGATATTTCCGTACCCATAAAATAACTGCTAAGTACCAGTCTTTGAGGGACTCATCTTGCTGGAGACAATGCGGTTGTAAGGTGTCTACGCACACCCATGTTTTTGGGTCCTGTCCCGTAATAGTCCCACTCTTGCAAGAAGTGACACAGGCCATAGGGGAGATAAGTCCTGATTTGGGCCCTCTGACTCCTGAAATAGCAATTCTATTACAACCCCTCCCCCATTTCAAACAGGGTTAGAAAATTTATCATCTTAGCATTTTTCTCACAGCAGATAAAAAGGTCTTGACCAGGCTAAGGTTACACCCTATCCTACTGACAATAAAACAATGGGAGGACACTATTTATGATATTTACCATATGGAAAGTATGATAGTCTGATTACAGAACTGATTGCCCGAAGGATGAACAGATGGAGAATATGGTTCCAGTATATTGCTAATCACAGAACAGATATTAAACCTTAAACTGACATGAGACTGATGGGGCAGGAGAAAAGACAGTTCAGCCCATCTGAAACACCCTTTCTTGAAACTCTACTGGTCTGGGGGTTCCCCATTTCTACCCCAAGTTACCATCCTCCTTGAGGCTCACTCTCTTTGTCCCTTTCTCTGGGCATACTTTTATTTTGACTGTCTTTAAGATAACAATTAGTTTGCAATATGGAGAATGTTATGCTATGGATAGGAAGCTGCTATGTTATATCTGGTCATATGGATGATTGTATGTACCACTTTGAAACTCAATAAAAAATATAATTGAAAAAAAAGAAGCAGCCGTGTAACAGCAGAGCTAGGTGGCTTCACAGGGCTCCAGGTGAGAGCCAGTCTTGGAAGGAGCCATGCCACCTGCTCTCCAGAGAGCCAATCCAGGCACCTGCTGGCCCACCATTCCACTTCCTACTGCTTCAAAAGGAGGAGGCCATCAAGAAGCCCCCTACACTGTAGCCTCACATGAAGGACAAACTAGAGCAAAGACACCACACTGAAGTCTGCCCACTGGAGTCAACCCAATGAGGTAGCAGGCTGCCATACACTCTGCACCCCAGTAGAGAGTAAGCAGAGAAGGAAAGGAGTGGAACAGGTGTCCAATGTCAGCTTTCAGCCAAGGAAGAGGCAGGGAAGCAGGAGATCTACCTGTCAATGGAGGTAAGAGTCCTGTTCACTCCCATTGTAGAACACACACTGTGTGTAAGCGTGGTAAGTCAGGGGTAGTCTAAAATTGGGGTTAGGTGAAAAGCCCTATCTAGGGTAGGGGTACAAAAGAGCTTAAGAAAGTGGTTGTCTGCAACTGGGGATAGGTGAAAAGCCTTATCTAGGGTAGGGATAAAAAAGGGTTTAAAAAAGGGGTAGTCTAAATTTGGGGATAGGAGAAAAACCCTATCTAGAGTAGAGGTACAAAAGGGTTTAAAAAAGGGGGAGTCTAAAATTGGGGATAGGTGAAAAGCCCTATCTAGGGTAGGGGTACAAAAGGGCTTAAGAAAGTGGTTGTCTGCAACTGGGGATAGGTGAAAAGCCTTATCTAGGGTAGGGATAAAAAAGGGTTTAAAAAAGGGATAGTCTAAATTTGGGGATAGGAGAAAAACCCTATCTAGGGTACAGGTACAAAAAGGTTTAAAAAAGGGGGAGTCTAAAATTGGGGATAGGTGAAAAGCCCTATCTAGGGTAGGGGTACAAAAGGGCAAAAGGGGGTTAAAAAAAAGGGAGTGAAGGGGAGACACTAGCTAGAAGCAAGGCTAGGGTAGGCATAAGTACTAGCAAAGCAGAAGGGGATAAAAGAATGAGCACTAATACTACAAGATACTATTAGATGAACAGGGTAATAGCGTAAACTCTCTCAGGGGAAAAGAGACCTATTATTTTCAGGGGAGACAGAAGAAAAAAATATGCTGGAAGTGGTGCAGTGACTGTGGGGTGGCAGTCTTCAGGTAGACTTTCTGGAGACTGCGGTGCTGCCCCATCTGCATGCACCTCTCTGGGCTCAGAGAGGAGGTTGCTACAGTCCAGGCTGAGCTGGCTAGGATTTTGGGAGCCTCCTCCCATGCCCAGGGACCACAAAGAGTGCCATCGCTACCTCAAAGGATGTCAAAGAGAAGGAGCATCTGCACCATGGTGGGCTCGGGAATGGTGAAGATGGTGGGTCAGAGGCACGTTCCCCATATGGTACCACTACACAACTCCTACACCTCTCTAGTGGGGCAGAACTGTCCCATGGAGGCACATGCAGTAGTGACCAGGGAGGATGTGGTGGTCCTCCATAGTGGAGACCTGAAAGAGGGTGGAAGTGGACCGCAGAGGAGGAGTAAGCAACTCCTGGCGGGGGATTACATTGTGAGGGGGATAGATTTAGGGTCAGGAAGGGAGGAAAGAAGGAGGTTCGATGCCTATCCAGCACCACTGCTCTGAAGGATGGGAAGAGGATTGCTAGGGCAGCAGGATGGGAGGGAGAGTTAGATGTCATTGTCCATCGAGAGACAAGTGACCTGGCTAGGAACAAGGCTAGGGTATTGCAGAAGAAGTTCAGGGAGTTGGGTAGGGGTCTTAAGCAGTTAGCATGCTCAGTAGTCTTTTCTGAGGTGCTGCCTGTCTATGACAGGTGGGAGGAGAGAGGTTGAAGGAGTGGTGCAGAGAGGAGGGGTTCAGCTACACTGGGGTTTGGGGTTCCACCTGGAGGGATAAGGGCACATATAGGGGAAGTAGCCTGCATCCATCCAGGAGGGAGCCACAGTCCTCAGTGAATGGTTTAAATGTTACATTGGTGAGCATTTAAATAGGATAGGGTTGGTGGCAGAAGGAAATTGGAAGACATAAACTGTTCCCCCCACCCACACGCTGAAGTAGTCAGTAGGGATAATCCTAAGGGAGTGAAATCCCTAAGGGTACCCAACAGCAAAAAAAAAATTATAGAAATGAAGAGATGGGAATGAGAGCAGAGAGTTAAAGAATAAAGGCACAAGGGAAAAGGGGGAAGTTGACAAGCAGGTTGGTAGCAGAATCCGGAAGGCCATGTGTGCAAATGCTCAAAGTCTGGGAAATAAAATCCCTGACCTAGAGGCCATCATGGCAGAGGCTGACCTGGACATTGTCACCATTACCGAGTCATGGTACAATGAGAACCATGGCTGGGATATAGCCATACCAGGCTATACTCTGTTCAGGAAGGACAGGGTGGGATTGAAAGGGGGAGGACTGGCTCTCTATGAGAGAGATTGCATAAAAGCAACAGAGATACAGGGAATACAGGGAGGGGCCTAGGTACAGTACTGTGGGTCTCCCAAGAAATGGGGAATGGAACCACTGTTTGCACTGGCGTGATCTGCAGACCTTCGGCATAGGATGCAAGTTGGATAAGGTTCTGGTGGAAGTCATCCAAAAGATGGCAAATAAGGGGGAGGTGCTGCTGGTGGGGGACGTCAATCTGCCAGATGTAGATTGGAGCATCCCAGCTGCAGCCTCAGCTAGGAGCAGGGACATTCTGGACTCCCAGCAAGGGGCACTCCTCAGGCAACTAGTAAAAGAGTCCACTCATGTGGGAGCAATACTGGACCTTGTACTCCCCAACTAGGACAGTATTGCAGACATCACAGTGGGTGGCCACCTGGGGACCAGTGATCACCATATGGTGTGCAGTGATCACTGTATGGTGTGGTTCAATAAAAGTACTATGGCAGAATTGAACCACTCAGAGGCGAGGGTCCTGGACTTCAGGAGGGATGATTTTAAAAAGATGGAGGAATGTCTAAGGAATGCTTTGGCAGGGGCGATGACTGGGGTGGAGTGGAGGAACAGTGGGTGAAACTAAATGGGGTGATAGAGACTGCAAAAAACCTCTGCATCAGGCAAGTAGGCAAAAACAAGTGGAAAAAGAGATCGCTATGGTTCTCAAAAGAGGTGGCAGGGAAGGTAAGGGCAAATAATTTGGCATTCAGGATGTTTAAGGAGACCGGGGGATAGAGAGGTATATCAGGAGAAACAGAGTGATGCAGGGAAATCAATTAGGAATGCAAAGGGGCAAACAGAGGAGAAAACAGCCCAGGCAGTAAAGAAAGGGGACAAGATATTTTTCAGGTATGTCAGCAAAAAAAGAAGGACCAGGGGAGGGACAGTAAGGCTTATGAGGGAAGGGGGAGCATTGAGGACGATGAGGAAAAAGTAGATATACTGAATAAATACTTTTGTTCAGCATTCACAGAGGAAGCTTAAGGTGAGAGACCACAGAAAAATGTGAGGAGCATTGAAGTAAGGGAGTCTATACATTTACACTAGTCCATTTACTCGGAGTCCAACCTTGAATTTTCAAGTGCTATTTTGTACAGTAGTGGTTTTAACACTCATTTTGAAATTAAATTAACTTTCCTCAGCACAAGCAAGCACTGGGAAACAGAAGGTGTATTTTTCTCCTACACCACAAACAAATCCAAACTCGTTTGTGAATAAGTATACTCTGTGGCTCCTGTGACTCTGGTGCTGCATCATCTTGTGGATGCTTGGGAGCAGTGGTGCTGCTCATTCAGATTAGACTGACAGAAATATATGTTTTACATACATAAAGGATACCTATTCTCTCTATGCAGATGTAGTAACATTTTTAGATTCTGAGATCAGAGTAGTTTCTGCAGGAGCACAGATGATTTACACTGTGGATACCCAAGAAATTGTAAAAAAAAAATGACAGTGTCCCTTTAAGATATATTACAAAATATCTGGAAATCAATCAATCAATCAATCAATCAATCGAAATCTTTATCCAGGTGGGCACCATTGAGCAAGGCTCATTTACAAGATGGACCTGGTCATGAATACATCAAAGTATAGTACAGAAGCAGGTATACAAAAAGCAATAATATACAAGGAAGAAAAAGTATATACAGTGTATACAGTACAGTACAAGGTTGAATTAAAAAAAAAACAGCATTATTTTACAATTGAAGAAGTGAGCAGATATACAATCAACCATAGGCATACAGGGTTATAAGCAGAGATCTTTTGAGTGAGGCAGCCGGCACCTACACATATAGGGGAAAGAGGCCGTGTATGGGGTGGAAGGTTAGAGAGGTAAAGGAGAGGAGGGCTATATTACTGATGACTAGGGGAAAAATTGAGCTAAAACCACAGAGAGTGATGATGGCTGTCATGTACTTGTTTATTATGATAATAACAGAGGAGGGGTAGATAATTGGAACACTACTATGGATGGGATTTTAGCCAGGCTGGAGTGGACAGGGAAGGGTGGGTGCAGTAGTAGGAAGAATTAATATGGAAAGAGTGAGAGCCAGGGGTAGAAACATGGCGAGCATCAGGATGAAAAGAGGGAGTCATGGAATTAGTGGGCTAGCGGTGAGGAAAACATTTGCAAGGTGCTTTCATGTAGCAATCGTAGAGCACCTTGAAGATATTCAGGCTAACAGGGCAGCTCAGCTTCAAGTTCCTTTGTAAACCGTTCCACAATGTGGATAAAGAGAAGATTAGAGGAGCTTTGCCAAAATTAGTTTTGACCCTTGGAACTTGGAGGGCAATTAGGGAATAGCTCCTTAGAGCATAGGAGCCTAACACTCCAGGGAATACAATCTGAGACATATGAGGGGAGCTTGTTGGTCACCGCTCTGAAGGCCCATAGGGTGGCGTTTCTATTCCTTCTAAAGTGAAGGGAAGTCCAGCCTAACGATGAGTACAGGGAGCAGTGGTGTGTGGAAAGTGGAAGGCCAGTAATGAACCTGATAGTTCTGTGGTAGAGGGTGTCCAACTTAGCCAGTGCAGAGGCAGTGCAGTGGCTGTAGAGCAGGTCCACATTCTATTAAAGATAGGAAGGTTGCTGAACCAGTTGAATCTTGGCCTCCTTTGTGAGCAGGTGGTTAATTCTGTAGAATAGTCCTAATCTTTGCCTTAGTTTCTTCTGTAGTTCTTCGAGATGGTCAGCGAAGGAAAGTTTATGATCGAGCCAAACTCCTAGATATTTGAATTTAGCTACATACTCTAGTGTTTCTCCAAGAACAGTGGTAATTTGTGGGATAGCTCCCTACCAGCAGGAATTGCCACATGCAAGGAGCGGGGAGAAGAGCATGGCTTTTGTCTTTTTCACATTGAGCAAAAGCTTTTTGTTTATGAGCTGGTATTGTAGAAGGTTAAATTCAGCTTGGAGGTCTTCACAGGCTGCTTCTGGCATGGGATGACTCAAGTACAGTACAGTGTCATCCGCAAATAAGTGGATGTTGGCTTTTTTGATGGGGTCATTGATGTTGTTAATGTAGACTGCAAAGAGGAGGGGACCAAGGATAGAGCCCTATGGCACGCTCCTCAGCATAGGTTTTAATGGAGAAAGATCACCTTCAGCTTTAACCTGCTGTTTCCGCTCTCCAAGGTAGTCTGCAAACCAGCACATAGATTTAAGGTCCAGGCCTAAGGTGCTTAGGGAGGAATGAAGCAGGCTGTGATTGACTGTGTCGAATGCTTTACTAAGATCCAAGAAAACAGCACAGACATGCTTCTTCTTGTCAAGGTCTAGGAGTCAATCATTGGTCACCTTAGCTAGGGCTGTTATGGTACTGGGCTTTGCTCTAAATCCAGACTGAACCGGGTTTAATAGGCTTCTAGATTCTGCGTATACCCCTAGCTGGCCACACACTATTTTTTCTAGTATTTTAGACAGGATGGGGAGGAGGGAGATTGGTCTGTAATTATTTAGATTACAGGGGTCACCTGCTTTTAATAGAGGGATGACATGGGCTAGTTTCCATTGAGGGGGAAGGCTACCCTGGGAGAGTGACATGTTGATTAGGTGAGTGATTGGCACCGCAAGCACATGGTAGGCACATTTCAGATAGTATGGCTCTATGAAGTCAGAACCTGCTCCCTTCCTGGTGTCCAGTTGCAGCAGTACGTCTTCCACCTCTTTTAGAGAGACAGGCAGGAGGGACAACTGCTTGGCATCCATGCTCTAGAACAACCTTATCGACCCCTCAGAGTTCTGGAAGGTCTTCCAGCTCTCATCCCTGCCATCCCAGCACCCTCTCCTTGCTCTCAATGTGCGCAACTCTCCATCTCCAATCAAACTGCAATTTCATCATCTTTCAATTACTTTTTTATCATCTGTGTTCTCTCCTTCCTTCCTTCCTTCCTTCCTTCCTTCCTTCCTTCCTTCCTTCCTTCCTTCCTTCCTTCCTTCCTTCCCCCTCTCCAACACCCCCTCCACTTCTGCCCCAATCTGCACCTTCCCTTCTCCTTCCACCTACTACTGTCTCAGCAGCCTTCAAGACCCTCCCGGCTCTCAACCCACACAAAGAAGGAAGCTCTGATGGCTTGACCCAAAACTCCTATCTCTCTCTCTCTCTCTCTTTCTCTCTCTCTCTCTCTCTCTCTCTCTACCTTCTCATTTCCCTTCCCATCATCCACCTCCTTAATTGCTCCTTGTCACTGCCTCAGTCACCAATCTGTGGAAGCAGGCCAGTGTCATCCCCCTTCCCAAAAGAGAGACCCATCCCTCCCTCCCTGCCAGCTACCATCTCATGTTCCTGTTTCCTTCCCTGGCTAAATATTACCTGATCGTTTCCCAGCTCCCCACTTTACTTGATGTCTCCTCCTTCCATAGAAACATAGAAATATGCTGGCAGAAGGGAACTGCAAGATCCATCTGGTCTGCCCTTTTGGCACTACCCCCCCCCACCCCTCTTAGTTGTTACTTATTTTCAGATTCCCTCACAGCTTATCCCAAGCTAGTTTGAACTGCCTGACTTTCTTTGTCTAACTTTGCATTTACAGTCTGGCTTCAGGAAATCCCACTCCACCATCACGTCTCTCCTTAGGGTCACTGACTCCATCCTTTCTAGCATAAACCAGGGGCTGGTCACCTCTGTCATCTTTATCAGCCTGGCCAAAGTCATCAGCACTGTTGCCCACACCATCCTTCTGGGAAGGCTGAAAGTGACTGGGTTCTCCTCCTCCTCCTCTGCTGAATGGCTTTGGTCATATCTTGCGAGTAGGACCTAAGCTGTCCATATTGGTGACACCATCTCCCCTCCTTTGCTCTGACATTCCCCCAAGGATCCAAGTTGCTTTCTCCTTACTCTTCCCCAAACTGCAGAGCACCCTTCCTGTTGCTGTTCGCAATGTTCCCTCTTCCATGTTATTAAAATCCCTCCTCCATGACTTCACTACTCACTCCTGCAGTTGACACACTGATCCTAGACAAATTCCAGTACTCCATTCTCCATGCGCTCTCTCCCTCTACTGCCCTGGTTTATTGGTCCATTTTTACCTTTTACTATTCCCCCCTTGCACACACAGTCTCCCTTCTCTCCTTCATTTGCACTTTGCTGAACTGTTTCTATGCAATGTTTTGCATTACTTATTTTGTGCTTCATCTCAGTTGTCTACCGTGCAATTTATACTTTTTATAACTGTTATTATTATTAGTATTGTTGTTTTATAATTGTAACAATAGTGAGGTAACTTATTACTGCACTCTCCACATCCCCCATCCCACCAGGACACATCTTTAAATGAACTGTTAGATCAGTTTGCTTTTCCTGGGGAAAATTTTGCAATACATAAATAAACAAATAAATAAATAAATAAATAAATAAATAACTGTGTTAGTGTAAATATGTATATGCCTTAGTCAGCCTATTAGTGCTAAAATGTTCAAAAGTACCCTGCTGCTGTAACAACACCCATACGACCCACTTGAAAACTGGCTCTGTACCTTAATGTAGATTTCCTGGTTTGTCCAGTTCTGATAAATAAATAGATTTTTGTCCTTTGTAACTAACATGGGATGCATACTATCTTAAACACAGAACAGAATTCTGTGTTTAACACTTTGAGCCCGATTCTCAGAGCTCTCGGCATGGCGTGAGGGGCTTGCACCCCAAGAAATGACACAAAGTGTCCCTTGTGCCAAAAGATGCACTGGGAGCAATTCTCAATGGTAGCCTGCATCAACCACAGACTGTCTGCACCAAAGGGGGGTTTGTGCCATCCTTGTGGAATGAAATGGGCTGCAGCATGGCGCTAGGGGACTTGCGGCAGTCGCAAGCTGCCTTATCCTCAAAATAAGGATTCTATAAACCCTCCAAGACAGCAGATTTCTAAGTATTGTTAAACCAGCTAGGGCTGGTCTAAGGATACTTAGATGTATGCCTTCAGAGAGGGTTTAATGTGCCTCAGTCCCACCCAGCCCCGATTCTTCTGTACTGCTCTAGTTTGTTACCCTATATGCTCATTTTTGTTTTGTTTGTTGTTCCCAAGATAGTTTAATACCCATCACTGCTGGCTAGCAGTTCCCCCATCCCCGATCCCCATTAAATGGTCATTTTAGTATGTGTGTTATCATACTAGTTTTAATTTGTGTTTTGCAATGCTTGTTTTTATTCCTATCTTTGTCATCCTTGGGATAAGTTAGTTCCCATCCCTGGTGGCTAGTGGTCCCATCCCAAGCCCTGATCCCCATGATAGTTCATGAATCAGTCCCTGATGGTCTAGCATATCCCACCAGCACCCAGACACCCATAATAATATTTTATAGTAATATAGTACTTTGGTGATCTAGCAGACCCCCCCATCCCAGATGTGCCCATATAAGAAAAATATATATTTCCACGGTGGTCAAGTGGGCTCCACCCTCCACCCCTGCAGTTAATGCCCACCACTCCGATCCCCCCATCCCAAACCAAAGCTAGCAACTGGAACAGCCCTCCTCATGTCACCACATCTGGCCACCACCTGAATTGTCAAGAAGAGCTTACTGTATGCAGTACGTGGTTGTTGACTGAAAGTTGTGTCAGTTGCCTGCTCTGGTTTGGGATTGGGGGCGTGGGGTGGTGGCACTACCTGCAGCAGTGGGGGTGGAGTCCACTAGACCACTAGGGAAATATATCTATTTCTTATGGGCACATCGGAGATAGGAAGGGGCTCTGCTAGACCATCAGGGTACTATATTAGTTTACTATATTATTACAGGTGGCTGGGGGCTGGGACAGTCCACTAGACCACTAGGGACTGATTTATGTATTAACACAGGGGATCGAGGCTTGTGGGGAGGCCAGGGACAGGAATTAAATTATCCCGAGGACAGCAAAGATTGGAATAAAAATGGGTAATACAAAACACAAACTAAAACAAGCATGATAATACGTATACTAAAACAACCCTCTAACAGGGATCAAGGATGGGGGGGATCGCTAGCGACCAGGTACAGGTATTATACTATCTCGAGGACAACAAACATAAACATACAAATGACCATTAAAAAAAAAATGAAACTAGCGTTTAACAAGGATTGGGGATGGGGAGACCACTAGCCAACAGGGATGCAGTTACTTATATTAAAAGGGGCTCAGGGCTTGAGGGGTGCTAGACCACTAGGGACTGTTTACATTGGTCTAAGTGCCGACCCAACTGTGACAGCAGCTTGTGGCAGACCTCTCAGGTGTGCCCCTTCTTTGGCACATGGCCACCTTTGCCACAAGCTGCTCAACTTTGCCACCGGGACCCTACCCAATAGCGAATTGGGTGCAAGGTCACTGCCATTGGTGCAGCTTGCACTGACCTTTGAGAATCAAGCCCTTTGTATAAAAGCCCAGTTTAAAATATATATATATATTTTTTTTTACAAACACAGGGTGCCATATTGGTATGGTAACATCAAAACAGAGGTGCCCCATAGACTTTAATTACACACTGTAGCACAATATCACTAAAAACTAACTTTCCAATGAATTCTGGGCCTCATTATGTGGTCTTAATGTTTGATCCACCAAACTCCTGGGACATGCTCAGTTTGCATATTTCCAGGCAGTAGATTTCTGCACTGCTAGTTATATTCATACTTGGCAGAATTCAGAGTCCCTACCTTCCCTGTTCCACAACTGCAGAGGTCTATGCAGGGGTTAGTAGGTCTTCCGGTATGAAACTGCAGCAGACACTGGGCTTCCAATATGAAGCCTGGGATTATTGGAGAGTGGATCCTCTACTCTACATGGAGTAGGGGATCTTAGACAGGGCAGTTCTGCATGAACTGTCTTACCCCCCCCCCCTGTATGTCAAACTACATTTTCTAACAAACAAATACTAGTGTTCCATGCCTCCCAGTCCTCCTTGCCTACTCAAAAGGATGGGGGCATGTGCTTCCTTTGGGACCAGAAACATCCCTGTGTGCCATGGTGGGGAGAGAATATAGGATTGATTTCAAGTGTTCCGAGGCATAGCCTACATGCCTTTGCAGATGCCTCTGTAGCATTTTTCTCATGCCCAGGATCCTTATGGAGTGCTGCCACACCCCATTGGTAGTCCCTCAACATAAACAACCAAGAAAGTCTGCAGATTGCTGCAAAGACTGTCCTCTGTGTCTGTAGCACTTCTTGCTGTGAATGCATGGATGCTTCATATGCAGAGAGGGGCCGCCATCCACATAAATATCTCCATGCATCGGGGCAAACCTAAGCCCCTGTGTATAGGTAAACATGCTTGCTGGAGCAGACACTTAAACAAAAAACTGATGTTTGTGTTTAAGACACTAGCAACCATCCACCTTAGTAAACAATGGTCCAAATCAGCCTGGGGGCTTAATCATTTCCCTTTAATTCCATAATGTTTGATGTTCTTGCTAGGATAACTATGTTTTAGTGGAAAATTCAAATGATTTTATTAAAAAAAATATATAGATTTAGCTTGACTTAGTAACAGAGATAAAAACATATGCCACCAATAAATAAAAGGTTTGTTACAATGATCACCAGTTAATATATTTACTTCTTAACAATGCCCAATAAAGAGGGAATTATAGCTAATACTACAGTGGTGGCTGCTCTCATCTGACTGTTCATGGTTGAGATGTGTGTTGATTGTAAAACTTTACTATTATGTATTATAATTCACTAATGTAATTTCAGCCAATCAATATACAGAATCCTTGTACCTCATAGCCTATGTTCTGTGTGATCTCATGCAGGAGCGTTAGGATGGAGTGCTCCACTTCATCACTGAGGAGGCATAATAAAATAAAATAAAAGAAAATGCTAAACCTGTTATAAATCACTCCATGACACCTGTCCTTACATGCCTTATTTTTTTATTTTTAAGTTATATAATTTAAATGTTGTCCTGTATTGTACAATGACTCAGAAAAGGTTGGAGGGCTGAGCCTGGGACAGGAATTATAGTCTGGTCAGTTTAACATTAATACAAGGAAAGCCACATGGGGCAATTTAAAAGAAACAGACCTGCTGAACATCTACAGAATAATAACATTGACGTTATGCCTCTATGGATTCTTTAAGGGCTAGTCATGCCAGACCAACTTTATTGAATGTTCTTATAATATAAACAAGGAGCTTGATGAGAGAAAGCCTGTGGTGTGTGTGTGTGTGTGTGTGGTGTATCTGGGCTTCAGCAATGCCACTGATACTGTGTACCCCATGAGTCTAGATCATTAAACAGAGAAGCTAGGTATAACTAGCCATTAATGCTATGGATTAGAAACTGGTTACAGGACAGGAAAGAAAGATGACAATAAATGATTTCTCCAGATGGAAGCAAATGGTCTGTGGTGCCCTGCAAGGTTCTTTACTGGGGCGGACATTGTTCAATGTACTTAAAGTGATCCAAAGGTGGGCACCAGTAGCAGGGTGGCCAAGTTTGCTGACGACTCCAACATTGGAGGGTAGTTGCATATCAGCAGGAGGTTAATAAAATGCAGAAGGTCCTGGATATGCTCATAAAGGTATTAGAAAAACTGGCAGATGTAATTCAGTGTTGAAAAATACAAAATGAGGCATCTACGGTAGGTAAGAATAACAGAAAAGCAACGCATTCCCTAAACAGCACAGCTAGTACTGAAACTCAACAGAAAAAGAGCCTGGGGAGGTGATCAAAAACTGTTTTCAATGGAGGGTAACAGTGCATGTGTGTGTGGGGGGATAGCTAGCAGAGCAAATAAAATCATGCTATGTATTAGAAACTTCATAAGCAGATCAAGAGATCTTGTATTGCCACCCCATCTTGAGTACAGTGTACAGTTTGTGTCCCTATGGTTGAGGAAAGATATTCATATGATTGAGAAGGTGCAAAGAAGAGTGATCAAGGTAATTGACAGACTGGAATGAGAACTAGTCTCCATGGAACAGAGAAGACTCAGTTGTGACACAATTCCGGAATTCAAATATCTGAATGGGATAACACTATCAGACCAATTACAGATCTTCAGGATGTATAAGGATGGAAGGACAAGGGGGCACTTGATGCTGTTGAAAGAGGGTAGATTCAAGGGAAATATCAGAAAGAGCTAGTTTGCAGAACTGGCAGTGGATATTTGAAACAGTATTCTTGAACAAGTGGTGTCATTCAACACTGTCTCTACCTTCAAGCATAAACTGGAAAAGCACCTTGAAGAAAAATAGGTGACAAAGTTTTCACACTGAGTTGCTGGGGGGTGGAGAAGTCCATAGGCCAGTAGTCCTCTTTCTTTCCTAATTTGTGTGTTTGTATGATTATAAAGATTTGCATATCCTTGGTGCTTTTCACTGGGTTTGAGTTTTTAGAGTGTAAGCGTGTGGTTTGGAGAGCTACAGAAACAAGCAATGTGGAAAAAATGTCTCTCCTTCTACGGCTGTTCTAAACTGCCTCTCTCTGGTGTGCTGCCTCATTGTAATTTAAATGCCTGATTTGGTCAAAGTAGTGATAGTGTTGCCCTAATTTTGGTGCTGTATTTTAAGGCAAGGAAATGTACTTACACATCAACAGATACTTTTGTGTAAGCAATAAGACCTGATAGGGAGGTGGTAGTAGTAGTAGTAGTAGTATTTTATTCATGAGGCATGAACAGGTACATATCCCTTGAGCTAGCACTCATTTTCATGAGACACCTTGGCAACAGAGGATATCACATAGTTTCTTAGTTACAGGGTTACATAAATACGTATTTACATGAATTACATAGTTTACATGGTTGCATAGATTACATAGTTTTCATGGTTGTGTAGTTCATTAATTTGCAGTGACAAATCATATAACAAGAATCTAGGTAGGGAGATGTAGAAGTTAGCTGAATCAAAAATGACAGAGGCTGCAATAAGGCAGTGGGAGTCGGTCAGATACCCTGTGGTGGGAGTGGGGGGGGGGAGGAAGGCAAAGGAGTGAGGGGTTTGGCATGTCTCTGTAGAGTGAAGAGAGCTAGGAATGGGGTTTGGATTACCTGGGGACAGAGCCTGGGCAGCAGGATCTAGTTGAGGATGCTATTGATTGGAACCAGGCTTTCATGTTATTCCATGAGATAGATTTGCCATGTGGTCTCAGGTGTTTTGGCAGACTGCTCCAAATGTGGGGTCCTTTGTAGCAGAAAGAGGAGCGATCTATTTTGGTTTTTAATGTGAGGATCTCGCATTCTCTGGTGGAGACTGATCTTAGGCCATTGTTTGATGAGTTCAGTTTGATGGTCTCCCTTACATAGCCTACCCTTGAGGTACTTTTGTATTAGGCTTGAGGTGTGGAGTTGTTGCCTGAGGTCTAGTGGAAGCCATTTTAGCTTTTCTTATGGGGTACAGTGATGAGAGCATCTCAGCACATCTTGGATGAACCTCGCCGGCCTGTTGTATAGCACATACAGTCTGGCAAGGTACATGCCAGAGGCCCTGCTGTGTAACAGATCCCCATATTCTACTCCTATTTTCTGAAAATCCTAGAAAGAATTATCAATGATATCACTTCCCCAGTGATTAAAAATCTTGATCCATCTCAACATGGTTTTGTTAAAGGGCACTCCTGTATTACTAACTTGATATGTTTCTATGATAATATAAGTCAGTACCTAGATGATGGTATCCCCCAGTGATGTAGTTTTCCTTGATTTTAGGAATGCTTTTGACTCTGTGCCTCATTGTGCTTTGATTCAAAAGCTGTTGTCACAATGGATCAATTCACTGATTACACAGTATATCTCCAACTTGTTAAGTAACAGGTATCAAAGAATAATTATTGATGGCCATGATTCCTCATGGCTTCCTGTTTATAGTGGGGTTCCTCAGGGCTCCGAATTGGCCCCTTAATATTTCAAATTTTTATCTCAGTTGTTTCCCATAACTTAAATTGCTCTATAATTAAATATGCTGATGATTGCAAAATTAGCAATTCCTGCACTACGATCAAAGATATTAAACTATTACAGGAAGATCTTAACACTCCAGAGGCTTGGTCAAATAAGTGGGGTTTAGCCTTCAACATCTTTAAATGCTGTGTTCTTCATTTTGGAAAGAATAATCACAGAAATCAATACTCTCTATATAATGAAGCTCTTACCAGTAACTCCAATGAAAAAGATTTAGGTATTATAATAAATCAAGATCTAATTTTCAAATTGCACATCACTAACACTCTTAAAGTTAATACAATATGGTTGGCAATTAAGCATAATATAAAAATAAAAGATCCAGATATTCTCTTAACACTATATAGAGCTTGTGTAAGGCTACATTTTGATTACGGTTCACAGTTATCGTGTCCTTATTCTCACAGTGATGTTAATATGATTGAAAGATTTCAAAGAAAAGTTACAAAATCTATCTGTCCAGATAAATCTTTGCCCCATGAGGCACATCTTTCAAAATATAACTTAATGTCTTTGGAGCTATGCAGGTTGAGAGGAGACTTTCTCTTTTTATGGAACATCATGATTGATGAATTACTTACAGCATTTCGTGGTCTGGAATTTAAACAAGTTATAATTAACACACAAGGTCACCCTCTGCAGTTATTAAGAGCTAAGGTTACATCTAAAAAATAGCCTATTACTTTTCTCAAAGAATAGATAGTCCCTGGAACTTATTACCAACTTCTCTGATTATCAGCAATAATACAAACATATTTAAAAGTAGATTAGATAACTCCTTAATATTAAATAAAATTCTGACCTATTATAAGTAATATCTGGAGCTATTATGGGCTTAGGCCTTCTTGTTACTAAAACTTTCTTAGAGTGATCCTTATTAGTCTATGATAGGGATGATCATTGTGCTAATTACTTGGAGTCTTGATTCTTGGGGCAGTTCCCTTCTGATTCTGCTCAGCATACCCAGCTTTTGGCCTAGTTTCTTTACCAGGTTGTTTGTGTGGGTGTTCCAGCTACAATGGTCATCAAGCCAGACTCCCATGTATTTATAAGCTTCCACCTGTTGTAGGGACATACCATTTTCTGAGGTGATTGTTAGAGAGTGGCTGTTCTTGTAATTTTTACTGTTCAGTTGGAACAGCAACACTTTTGATTTTCTATTGTTCAGGACTAGTTTGTTGTTGTCAAAGAACAACTGGAGCAAGTTGAATACCCATTGTTGAGTGCATTGTATGTGTTGTAGTTTGGTGGCCTTGGTGTAAATCATTGTCTCATCCATGTAAACATGAAGTTCTTTGTCTGGATTAGTGAAGCCGAGGTCATTCACATAGAGGTTTAACTGAAGAGAGCCTAGAATTGACCCTTGAGGAACTCTGGTGATAATTTCTTTGAAGTCAGAGTGGTAGTATCCCAGGTAAACAGTTTACCTGCATCTGATAAGATAACTGTGGAACCACTTGACTGCAATGAGAGAGAGGCCCATATGCAAGAGTTTGAGCAGTAGCAGGTTATGGTACAGCATGTCAAATGCTTCAGATAAGCTGATGAAGACTGCCTCAGTACTTTCCTTGTTTTCTAGTGTGAGCTGAATGTCATTAGTAACATTGATGAGTGTCATATGCATGCTGTGCTTCTCTCTGAAGCCCGACTTGTTTTGATTTATCAAGTTGTTATCCTGCAAGTATATTTTTAGCTGCTTGGCAATTAGTCTTCCAAAGGTTTTTGCAATGATTGAGAGGAGGGAGATGAGTCAGTAGTTTGAAATAGTAGTTCTTGAGATGTTTTTGAATACAGGGATAACTTTTATGGTCTTCCATTCCAGGGGGAGTTCTTGGATTGATAGAGATAAGTTGAAGATGGCAGATATGGGGAATGCATTACTAGGGCTACATATTTTAGTAGCCTGGTGGGGATGTTGTTGAGCTCTATGGCTTTGTGGATATTTAATTGTAGTAATTCTGAGAGAACTTGTTGTGGGGGGATTTCTTGGAGGTATAGTTTTGTGGGTGGGATTGGATTATTTTCTGGTTTGGGTGGCAGGAGTTGTCAGGTAGGGTATATGCGGTTCCGAATTTAGTGCCCATCTTCACAAAGAATTAATTCAATGTTTCTGTGATGGGTGGACTGGCTATTACGTTGATTCCATTTATACTGAAGTTAGGTAGTAATTCATCTGGTCCTTGATTTTGGAGCTTTCGTATGATTCCACAGAAGTTGCTGGGGTTAGAGTTTACATTATTGCCTAGTAAGTTATAGTAATAAAATAATGGTTGTCATCAGATAAACACTCAACCAGCACCTGGGCCTTCAACACCTGGGAAGGTGATTATCCCATGGCAACCATCAACCCAGAATGTCTTATTGTACTTAATAAAAAGGTTCCATGGATGAAAATAATATAAAATAAAAATAAAATCATTTAAATACAAAAAAATCTACTTTTAAGATTGAAAGTGCCTTGTAATCGAGAAATAGTCCCTCCTTTGTGAAGCTGTCACCAGGTACCACTGTTTATAGCAATGCCTGGCTGCCTCCCATCCCTACTCAAGCTCTTAAAAAAGCAGCTGACCTCTTGCCTTCCATTACAGGGCCTACCCCTCAAACAATGTGCTGTGTTTTTCTATAGTACCATATCCAAAGCAGAACTTTCCTCCCACTGAGAGACAATCCTCCTGCATTTTTATGAGTGTACATAATCAGGTGGTAGATTGAAAAAGGCAAACAAATAAATGCAGGACATTTCTCCTGTCCCCAGTGTCTGGCTCACTCTGGACAGTGCAGCAGTGTGACATGATTTAAGAAGACTGATTGGGAGAGCATAATAGTACTGTAAAGTGCAGCTGGGATGGGGGAGGGTATCATGATTGAGTGGAGTTAAAACTGATCTAGATATCCAGTGACTAATGTGCAGTCAGACTGGGGGGGGGAGCATCATCATGAGTGAAGCTGCTATAGAAATAAAAATGATTTAGAGAGAGCCAGCGACTAATGTGCAGTCAGACAGGGGCTGGTCATCATGAGTGAAGCTGCTATGAAAGTTCACAGGAAAGATATACAAACTGGTGACAGGGAATTAGAGGCCTAAAGTAAAGGTGACAGAGAAGAAAAATGTTTTCATATACATTATGTGAGTATGCATGGGAATTAGTGGCCATTAGTTGATGGGTCTTAAAAAAACAGTCATTTTTTTTTAAGCTATGGCATTTTGCTGTTACTTTACTAACATGGCTGCCAAACATTTTATTCTAAAACTTTCTGGGGGACATTGATACCTAGATGGTGCATTCGGCTTGCTGATAGAGTTCCCGGAGAGGTGATTGTTTCCCCATAAGAACCTAAGTTCTGAACTCTCTCTCAGCTAATCATGACACAGGAAATTCAGCACCCATTTTTAGGGCTCTGGGCTCTGTTATCTGTAGCTCTAAAAATGGCTTTTCTTGGAACATTTGTATGTATTCCTCCACAGCTGCAAAGTAGTGCACTCCCCTCTGATTTTTGCTATGTGTTGCTCTATGTTAAAGGCATCTGAAGGGGAGGGAGATCCTACTGTATTGTACCTCAGAACTTCTCATAATATTAACAAAAAATAACTTTTTAAACTGTTGTTTCTATCCTCTGTCCAGCTCAGTCTAACAGATTTGTTCTATTCCTTTCTGCAACCTAGGGGACTTATTTCCTCTTGTTTTTTGTGAAAATGAAAGTCAGACTCTGTGTCAGATTACAGACAGTGGAATGCAGATTGTTAGCTGCCTGCCACTCCTTTCTGCAGGACAGATTGGAGGCAAGCACTGGAAACAGAAGACTGTTTTTTTTTTACATTTTATAATATGATGTACTGAGTGTGTGTTTAGTTGCAGGGTCAGGGTCTTGAAGAAAATAATAACATTTATGTAACTTTTTCAAGATTCCATCAGGTGGTCAGAAACAAGTCTGATAGAATTTGTTTAAAAACTAACAAATAAAAGATGCAAAAATAACATGCACACTGGACTCTGACATTAGAAGATCAGAAGGCGGTGGGTTCTATCCCCACACTAGCCATGTGGGTTAAAGAGCTTGTGTACTGCCTAAAACTAATATTAGATTTTAAAAGCAGTCAACCATTACCTTTTATATTTGAGGTACTTTTTCTTTTGCCTTTGTTTAATTAGAAGATTGTTTACCTGATGCTAATATGTGTGATATGTGGAAGAGCACTATGTGAGGCAGCTAACATAGCTAGCTATATAGCCCCCACTACATCACCAGTTTTGTGACCTCACTGACTGTGACATCATTGCTACTTAGGAACAGCAATTCAGTGACTGCCAGGTCATTCACATGTGATTTCACTGTCAGCAAAATCACAATGCTGATGATGTAGTGGGGGGAAGTAGAGCTAGATATGTCAGCTGTTATGCTAAGAGCGTTTCACACAGCCACCACAACATTATGACATAGAAGACTCTGATGGGCAAAAGGTAAAAGAAAGGTACTTCAGAAATAAAATGGTATAACTGACTACTTCTTAAATTTGATATTATTTTCCTGACTGCCTGGCTTGGCTGCACTAGCTGTTTAAATCCTAATACTGACACTGTAGTGCAGCATGGGGGTTGGGGGTGGAGGTGCTCCTGTCTTTTCTGACTGCCTGTTCAGGTGGATGTTAAAGGTCCTATGGCACTTCTCAAAAAGAGTAGGGGAATGTCCATGGTGTCTTGGCCAGACTTCCCCCATTCACTAAAAATATCACCAACAGCTTAATCTGGTTCAAGTAAGGATTTATTCAATGTTACAATTTCACTTGTTTACCATCTGTACACCCCCCCGTAACCCCTGAAAAAGGAACTTCTAGTCTTAGTGGACCTACCCTGTCAACAAAATTCAATGAATAAATAAATTCCCCCATTATGCCTTATGGATTCCATATTAATAATAACAACAACAAAAATGTAAAGGGACCTGGGGGTAGTCATATCAGATGGCCTTAAGGTGGGCAATGTGAGAAGGCAGTAAGGAGGGCAGGTGGGATACTGGGATGTACAGAGAGTGGTATCACCAGTAGAAAACAGGAAGTTGTTATCCATCTGTACAGACAGTTGGTGAGACCCCATCTGGAGTACTGTGTGCAGTTCTGGAGACCCCATCTCTGCAAGGACATAGATAGAATCGAGGCTGTCCAGAGGAGGGCAACTAAAATGGTGCAGGGTCTGTACCAGAAGACATACGAAGAGAGATGAAAGGAGCTTAATATGTATACCCTCGAGGAGAGCAGGGATAGGGGGGAACATGATAGAAACTTTCAAGTACCTCAATAGAATCAATAAAGTCCAAGAGGATAGCATCTTTCAGAAAAAGAGATGTACAAGAACAAGGGGACACAATTTGAAGATAGAGGGGGTGGTTCAGAGGCAATGTGAGGAAATATTCTTTCATGGAGAGGGTTGTAGATACATGGAACAGCCTTCCTGAGGAGGTAGTGGAGTCAAAAACAGTGGGAGAATTCAAAAATGCATGGGACAGACATATGGCAATTCTAGTGGGGGGGGGTAGGAGGAAGTAGGCTATTGGTTAACTATGATATACAGCTTATCCATTAGGTAAGAAAATGGGCAGACTAGGTGGGCCAAGTGGTCCTTATCTGCCATCAAATTCTATGTATGTTTCTATGTAAATCCAAATCATTCAAAGGCCATCTTGACATGTAATTTTAATACCTAATAACAAATCAGAGCCCTTTTCCTGATAAAAACTGCCAACATATTACATTTAAATAAACAACAAAGTCACAGATAAGGAACTAGTGGCGTATGGAAAAATCTACAGAGATTTATACAGGGATTTGATGCTGCCTCTACAGGGAAAATACAGGAAAAATAAGGGCTTGTTACAGGAAAATGTTTATTTGGATCTGTGAACACTGATGATTGTGACTGAACATCACTATATGGCACCAACAAGAAAATGGCTTTGGTCATTTGGTAGCTTTTCACAGCTCTATCAGCTCTGGCTAGAGCTTGTATAATATGCTTTGCGAGAGGGTGCCAAAGTTATGCTAACACCATCACCGCTTCATGCAATAGTTCAGACACTTAGAACCATACCAAACTATCATCAAGAAGATTCAGGAAAATTCTGATCCTAATATTGCAGTTCCAATCTTTCACTGCATTGTGCTGCAACTGGTCCATAGTAAGCACCCACAACCTAGTTTTGATCAATTAATTTCCACTGCTTTTTAAAATTTCATTTTTATTTGCCCAGGAGGGCACACTTAGCTGAAAGCCTGCTTCCAGATATGGAAGGGGATACTGGAGTACAATACTGCACAATGAGTAATAAAATAATTTGCAATGGACATTTGAATATAAAAATATGATGGTAAAATGCTGTACAAGTAAAGCAGTTGAAAACACAGTGCATGGGGCATTTCAAATACAGAGGTATGAGAGACAAAGCCCATCAGTCCAAATGGGAGATATTGCAAAGAGAAACAGGCAAATGGCATTGGAGAAAAGTAGCAGGCAAAGAGTGGGGTAAGGAAGAGAGAAAGGTGATCAGGAAAATAATGAGTTGAGGTTAGGGGAAAACATGGGAAGAGAGTCAGGTTAGGTACAGAAGCAGTTATGTGTCAAATGCTCACAAAGCAAGGGCTTCAGAGGGGGGAGAGAAAGGAATAAGTGGAGGTGAAAGGGATGGTACAGTATGTGCAGGAGAAATTATGGGTAGTATGCTCATGGAGCAGGGACTTCAATGCAGGAGGTAGGGAGAGTGATGGGAGAAGGAGAGTTAGGTGCAAGGGCAGGTGTGAGTTGCATGGTTTGATCATGGAGCAAGAACTTCTGTGAGGAGGAAGAGTGGAGATAAAGCAGGAAGGTTAGGTGCAGGAGATGGTGTGAATGATTTGCTCAAGGAGCACAGACTTCTGGGAAGAGATGGGGAAAGCAGAGGAAGA
The DNA here is from genome assembly GCA_016271365.2 of Neoceratodus forsteri. Taxonomy (NCBI): domain Eukaryota; kingdom Metazoa; phylum Chordata; order Ceratodontiformes; family Ceratodontidae; genus Neoceratodus; species Neoceratodus forsteri. Next base: position 1,231,082,510 of record CM057459.1, on the reverse strand, counting down.
GGTAGAGCTAGGTGCAGCAGCAGGTGTGAGTGATAGGCATGTGGAGCAGGGACTTCAGAAAGAAGAGAAGGAGAGCAACGATGAAGGATTTGGTGCAAGAGCAAGTGTAGGTAGTATACTCATGGAGCCGGGGTTCAAGGGAGGAAGCAGCAGCAGAGGTAGTGTTAGGTTCAGGAAGTAAGTGATATGCTCATGGAGCAGGGACCTCAGGAAGTGAATGGGGAAGAGTGGAGGGAAAGTGGGATGAAAAAAGGAAGAGGGAGGGTTAAGCACATGAGCATGTATGGGTAATATGCACATGGAGCGAAGGCATAAAGGAAAACAGAGGGGAAGGGAAGAAAAGAAGGAAAGAAAAAATTAGAAAAAGGAGTAGGAGTAGGTGATATGTTCATGAAGCAGGGACTTCAGGGAGGAGAGGGGGGAGCAAAGAGATGGAGGGAGGGAGATTTAGGTTCAGGATCAGGTGTGGGTAGCATGCTCATGAATCAAGGGTGTCTGGGAGGAGGGGAGAGCAAATGGACAGAAGGTTAGGTGCAGGTGTGGTTAGTATGCTTATAGAGCTGGGGCTTCATGGAGCAGCAGGAAGGGGAATAATGGAGAAGAACTGGGGTTTACATATATGAGCAGATGTGTTTAGTATGCTTATGAAGCAGGAGCTTCAGGGATGAGATGGGAAAGCACAGAGAGAGAGGTAGGATTGGGGAAAGAGCAGATGTGTGTAGTATGCTGAAAGATTAAGGACTTTAGTGAGGTGGGGGAAGAGTGAAGGAAAGAGAAGGCTAAGTAAAGGAGCAGTTATAAGTAATGCACTCAAGGAGCAGGGTCCTTGGGGAGAAGATTGGGAGAACAGAGAAAAAAGGGAAGGTTAGGTGCAAGAGCAGACGTAGGTAGTATGGTCATGAAGCCAGGTGTTCATGGTGGAGGGGAGAGCAGAGGACATGGTAGGGCTAGATGAAGGAACAGATGTGTGGGTAGTGTGCACATGAAGCAAGGACTTCAAGGTGGACAAGGTACAAAGGGGGAAGCGAAGGGAGGGAGAAGGTTAGCTGCAGGAGCAGGTGTGAGTTGTGTGCTCACAGAGCTGGAACTTCAAGGCGGAGGGTGGAAAGTGTGGAGAACGGCTTGCTGCAGGGAAAGGTATGGGTACTATGTTTTTGGAGCAGGGATATCAAGTAGGAAAGAAAAAGAGAAGAGAAGATGGAGTAGATGGGTCATCTGCAAGAACAGGTGTGGGTAGTATACTCACCAAACAGAAGCTTCAGGGAGGAAGAGGGAAGAGTGGAGGGACAAGGCGATGGAGGGTTAGTTGCAGAAGCATATGTGGGTAGTACGTTTACCCAGAAAAAGCTTCAGGGAGAAAGGGGGAAGAAGTGGAGGTAAGAGATAGGGTTAAATGGAGGAGCTAGTGTGGGTAATATGTTTACGGAGAAGGGGCTTCAGGAAAGAGGGCAGAAGTCGAGGGAGAGGGAGGGTTGGGTAAAGGGCTTCAGGGAGGAGCGTGAAAGAAGAAAGGGAGGGTCAGTCACAACAGCAGGTGTGGATGATATGCCCACAGAGCAGGGGCTTAAGGGAAAAACAGGGAAGGGGAAGAGTGGAGAGAGTGGGAGGGTTAGATAAAAGAGCATTTGTGGGCATTATGCTCACAGAACAGAAGCTTCAAGTAGGAGACAGACAAGGAATAGTAGAGGAAGAAGGGGGATGATGCAACAACAGGTGTGCATCAAATGCTTTTGGAGTGGGGACCTAATGGAGTTGAGGGAGAGGGAAAAGCAGAGATGAGAGGTAAATAGGTTCAGCAGCAGATGTGGGTAGCATGCTCATGGAGCAGGGATTTCAGGGAGGAGAGGGAGAGGGAAAAACAGAGAGGACAAGAAGGGTAGGTGCGGGAGCAGGCAAGAGTATGTTCGCATAGTACAAGCTTCAGATAGGAGAGGGGAGAGCAGAGGAAGAGGAAGAGGGATGATTAGGTTCTGGAGAAGGTGGGAGTGGTATGCTTATGGAACAGGGACTTCACAGAGCAGGGGGAAAGGGTAGAATGGAGAAGGCAGGGTTAAGTGAAGGAGCAGGTGTGGGTAGCATGCTCATAGAGTAGTGGCTTCAGGGAGGATATGGGAAGTACAGAGGAAGAGGGATGGTTAGGATTGGTAGGAGTGGGTAGTACACTCATGAAGCAGAGACTTCATGGAGTAGTGGAAAGGGATAAATGGAGGGGGAGGGAGAGGGAGAGGGAGAGGGAGGGTTAGGTTCAGGATCAGGTGTTGGTAGTATGGTTACAGAGTAGGGGGTTTATGTGAGGAAGGAATAAGATTGGGTTAGAAACTGATTAATGGATAGAAGACAGAGGGTGGCAGTTAATGCACTCACTCTAATGATGGGAGAGTAACCACCAGGGTGCCGCAGGGCTCAGTAGTGGGACCGGTCCTCTTCAATGTCTTTACAAGTGACACTGCAGAAGAACTGGAAGGGAAGAGATGCCTTTTTGCAGAAAATACCAACATTTGTAATAGAGTACACTGGTAAGGCCTCAACTGGAGTACTGCATATACTGTAGTACTGGAGACCACACATGCATAAGGACATAGACAAGGTGAAGGCTAGCCAGAGAAGGGCAACAAAGATGGTGCATGGCATGCATCACAAAACATATGAGGAGAGACTAAGAGACCTCAATATGTACTAACTGGAGGAGAGACGAGAAAGGGGGAGCATGATAGAAACTTTCAAGTACCTCAAGGGCATAAACAAGCTGCAGGTGGGGGATCTTTTCTAATGTAGAAAAAATATTAGAACAAGTGGACACGATATGAAGTTGGAGGGGGGTAGATTGAGAAGTAACGTGTGGATGGTTTTCTACACAGAGAGGGTGGTGGATGCTTGGAACAGTCTGCCACAAGAGGTGATGGGGGCAAGCACAGTGGAGGAGTTTAAACATGCCTAGGACAGGCACAAGGGAACATTAGGTGTGGTGGGAGTGATGAAAAGTCATTGATCACTTAGGGTCAGTGACTACATACTGTACAAGTATAGGGCATGCAGGCAGACTAGATAGGCCTAGAGTTCTTACCTGTTGACAATTTCTATTTACAGTATATATGTATCTATGGGTGGACACTCAATAGGGGTTAGAGAAAATGAGCAGGGAGCTTGAGAAACTTGAAGAGTGGTCAACAGCATGGCAGTCAATTTGCATTGGTTGTAATGTGAATCCACCTTTGCATACCTCAGCACCACCTCAGTACCTATTCAAGTTTTGTACAACTACCACTGTAGGAACCATGGGGCAGAGTATAGGATGGGGGGTACTGATAGTCACTAAGCAGGAAAGGGACCTTTTTGGTTATCATAACTGATGACCTCAAAATGGCACAGCAGTGTGACAAAGTAGTGGGTAGGGCTAGTGAGATGCTGGAGTGCATAGGGAGGGGTATCTCTAGAGGGAGGAGGGACCTTATGTTGCCAATGTTTTGCTTGCAGGTGACACCCCACCTGGACTGTTGTGTCTAGTTGCTGAGGTCCTGCCTCAGAAAGGACATAGACAGGATGGAGACAATCCAGAGGAGGGCAACTAAAATGGTGCAGAGGTTGCATGAGAAGCCCTACCAGATGAGACTGAGGGATCTCAACATGTACACCCTGGAAGACAGGATAGTGAGAGGGGACATATTAGAGACCTGCAAGTACCTCACAGGGGTAAACAGTCTCTATAGGGTAATCTTGGAGGCAAAACTGTAAACCATGTCTCCATAGTGAAATGCCCGAAGGATTATTTTTGACCCAGTGTGCAGGGAGGGGGATACAAGCCTTGTGAAAAAGCATGCCTAATTATGTGGGAACTTTCATGTAGATGGTATCAGTATGGCATGAGAAGTCATGATGTCAATGCAATTGAGCCAAGTACAGAGGAATTTAAGGAATGGGGACTTTGAGGTGTGAATCACCCAGGGTTGTAAAGGCTGAAATTATATAACTGATACTCTCTAATTTCTATCACCATTGCTGTCCTTTAGCTAGCATTATCAATTATTTTTTATGGCAAGCAGTCCCTGACCCCAAGTACCTCTCATCACCCTATCCCTACCCCATGGCAAGAGCTCCCTGGCCTACAGAAACATTCCATCATCTTACCATCCCACCAGCCTCCATCTTCCCATCCCCTCTGCCAGTCTTTCCCTGAAACACAGAAACAATGATTCTGTCAACAGAAAAGGACTGCAAACCCCATTCATTCTGCCATAGTCCTATCCATCGTTTGTTGTGGCAAGGGACTTACAATGCTATCAGTTTCCCTGACTCTCCGTGGGTAATTCTTTCTCTTAATGATACCAATGTACCTGTGCTAATCTGCTTGCATCCCATCACTGTCTTTGCCACCACCACCTCCTCCATAAGCAACCTGTTCTATCTAACCCCCATCTTGTCCCTGAAGAAATGCTTCCTCACATCCCTCTTGAATCTCTCCCTCACTAACTTAATTGTGTTGCCTCTTTCAAACACATTTGTGCTCATCCTATACGACTCTCTACCCTGTTTATCCACTGGAGGTATTTACAAATCTTAATCATGTCCCCTTGGCTCTCATGTTCTCAAAGTAGTACATGTTGAGACCCTTCAGCTTTTCCTCATAGGGCTTCTACTGCTGCCCTGAATCGTCCTGGTTGCCTTCCCCTCCACAGCCTCTATCCTGTCAATGGACTATGCAATATGCCAGCACACTGCTGGTACACAGCGCTTAGGTATCACTAAGTTCCAAAACTGCACAGTGGGTGTCCAACCAGAACCTGGTGACATGCTCTGAAGGGGCACACACTCCATATGTGCTGGATGGTTCAGTATGCCCATGGTTCAGTATGCCCTGATGGACAGGAAGAGTGACTAGGAGGAAGTACTGTACTCTGCACCATTCACAAAGACATGAAGTGTTAGTGAGAGGGGATGCAGGCTATGACTGCAGTCACCATCCCATAGTCGCTATGTGCCCCCTCTAAGCAGATGCTGGTAGCTAGGCAGGGCAAGTGGCATCCCCTCCACATCGGCCCCCAGCCCTCCGACATGCTGTGAGGGCTGGGAACTCTCAGCTGGCATCTACCGAATGGTGCATGGGCCTGGCCAGCACCAGGTATACCAGTACCCCTAATCCTCTGCTCTGCATGGAAAAGGGGATCTAGTCCACTAGGCAGATAGGCATCAAACTGAATGCCCACTGGGATTCATGGTCCAACCCATGCCCTGTCTCCAGTCCCTGCTGGGCTCATGAGCACCTGAGGGGCAGGACCATGAAGGGCCAGACTGGCTTATCTCATAGTGTGTGGTGAACAGATATGGCAGTATGTGGAGGGCCACAGCCACGGTATGTGCCTATAATGTGTACCCTTTGCTCAGTGAAGCATAAGGCCCAATGTCCTTGCTAAGGTGAAGACTTCAAAACTGCACACAGTACTTAAGGTAGGGGAGAACCAATGACTTGCACAGTGGGTGCATTACCTCAGCTGGTGACTATTATTACCCCTCCCTCTCGCCATTGCATAATAAGCAGTCCCTTAGTGCCCTGTGGAACCTGCATCCTTCACCCTATTCTGTTCAGATGGCACTCCCTGATGTTTCCTTATCCTATGTCAAGCAGTTCCTGGTGATCAGTGGCACCTATTCTCCCCTCCATTGCAAAACAGTAACTGCTGGTGTTCAGTGGTTCTCCCTGCCTCTTCCCATCCTATGGTAAGCAGTCCCTGATATCCACTGGCATTACCATCCTCTCTTCATCCCACAGAACCATAGAAAGTGAAAGACGAAAAGACAGAGAAACCTATCCAGTCTGCCCTGAATACCAACCTATGTCTTTCTCATCCTGCTGCTAAGCAGGATTTAGAAAGTTTGTTGCCTCATATCTAATAGCATCTCAGCCTTTCCTCTTCCCATGCATACCAAAATGTCCCCGTTGTCCAATGGTATCCCTTCCCTCTTTCCATTCTATGCTTAGTAGTCCCTGGTGTCCAGTAGTACCTGCCTCCCTCACCCCTTCCAGTGTTATGGAGTCCCTACTGGTGTTCAGTTTGTTGCCGCCTCTCTCTCCCCATTTGATAACAAGCAGTCCATGGTTTCTACACCCTCCTCTACTTAACCTGTGCCATGTGGTCCTTGCTGGAATTCAGTGGCACTCTCCTCTCACCATTCCATGCCAGACTGTTCCTGGTGTCCAGTAACAGCCTCCCTTTCCCCATCCTATGCCATACTGTCCCTCATGTCCAATGGTACTCATGTCCCTCTTCCCATCCTGTGGTAAGCAGTCCTTAGTGTCCATTAGCACCTGATTCCCTCACCCCATCTCAAACCATGAATTCTCTGGTGCCTAGTGGCAATTGCTCCCTCTCTCTTGTCAGCCTTTGTGCCCGATATCAACCCTCTCCCTGTCTTGTGCCATGCAGTAACTGTTGTCTAGTAGTACCACCCTCCCTCACCGTGTTCCTTGCCAAACATCCTTCCCCAATGCAGCTCCAGATGAGTAGTCCCTTGTAGCTACTGTCATGTGCACATCCAAAGTTTTCCCTAGTGTCCAATGGTTCTCGTCCCCTCTTTCCTCCTCAACAACCCCCCTCCCCAAAAGCCCAGTGTAATGATTGGTATGTCTCTCTACTCACCTCCTCATCTGGCCACCATTTAATTCCTAATACAGTACTACATTCCAGTAAAAGGGCTAATATTAAAAACCTTTAGTAGTATTATAACGGTAGATTTCAGTAAAAGGAATTAGATTATAACCAACCAATGAGGTGAATGGAGGACTGTACTGGTTTTTGTCTGGTGTGTGTGTGTTGGGGGGTTCTGGAGGATGCCAATGGGTAATGATTTTCAAAGGTTACTCAGAGTGGGGAGAAAGGTAGTGACTGCAGTAGCAATGGAGAAGGTGTTTCAGGTAACAGGGTCATAAATGGTTACTGTGAGCAGAAAGGGAGACAGTGGAATCAATGGGAAGGTGAAGTAGAGTTCAGTGGTTTGGTAACACTGGGAATGGGCTCCTGGAGCCTCATTCACTGGTCAAGGTGGTGTTTGGTGGCAGCAGGGAGGGACTACTGGGGCTGTATTTACTGTCTGGGGTGTAACTGGTGACACCAGGAATGGGCTTATGGTCCCACATTGACTGTTTGGAGTGTAACTGGTGACACCAGGGATGGAACCCTGGTGTCACATTCATTCTTTGGGATGTAATTGGTGGCACCATGGATGGGCTCCTAGTGCTGCATTCACTGCTTGGGGTAATTGGTGGCACCAGGGATGGAATTGTCTGGGGTGTAATTGGTGGTAACATGGATGAGCTCCTGGTGCTGCATTCACTGTTTGGGGGAGTAACAGGCAACATAAAGGATGGACTTCAGGTGCTGCATTCACTGTTTGGCACCAGGAATGGGCTCCTAGTTCTTTATTTACTTTTTGGAGGTATAATAGGTAGCACCACATACACTGTGTGGGGTGTAACTGGTGACACTAGGGATAGACTTATAGGGCCATGTTCACTATTTGGGGTGGCACTAGGAATGGAATTCTGGTGCCAAATTCACTGTTTGGGGACCAACTGGGGTACCTGAGATGGGTATCTTGTGCTGTATTCACTGTTTGGAGTAACTGGTTACACCAGGATTGGAACTGTTTGGGTGTAATTAGTGACACCTTGGATGGGCTCATAGTGCTGCATTCACTGTTTATGGGATTAACAGGCAGCATCAGTGATGAACTCTATGTGCCACGTTCACTATTTGGTGCCAGAAATGGGCTTCTATTATCAATTTACTTTTGGGGGTTGTGATAGGTGGCACCATGAATGGACTCCTAGTGCTGCATTTGCTGGGGTGTAACTGGTAACACCAGGGATGGGCTCCTATCACTGCATTTACTATTTGGGGGAGTAGGAGGCAGCACCAGGGAGGAACTCCAGGTGCCACCTTCACTATTTGGGGTGCAACTGGTGGAACCAGGGATGGGCTTCTAGGGCCATATTCACTGTTTAGGGGTGTAATAGACAACACCAATATAGGCTCCCAGTGCCACATGCACTGTTTAGGATGTAATTACTGGCACCAAGAATGGGCTTCTAGTACCACTTTCATTGTTTGAGGATGTAATAGATGGCACTAAGGATGGGCTTCTGGTACCTTACTCACTGTTTGGGGGTGTGATAGATGGTACTAAGGATGAACTCCTGATGCCAAATTTACTATTTGGATGTACCTGATAACACCAAGGATGGGTTCCTGGTGCGACATTCACTGTTTGGGGTATAATTAGTGGCACCAGGAATTGGCTTCTTGCATCACATTCACTGTTTGGGGTTGCCGTTATTCACAGAAACACAGAAATATAGACAATGATAGCAGAAAAAGACTTGGTTCTTCCAGTCTGTCCATAAAACCAAAACAAACCCAGGACTTATTGTCTGTACAGGGTTCTAACCCACAATATCCACCCCCATGCTCCCTGTCCTACCACTACCACCTTGAGTAACTACTAAGTCCAACACTCTGTCCCAGTCATGTCTGAAACCATTGATAGTTTTTGCAGATTGTTACACGACTCCACCACCCTTTCTGTAAAGTAAAACTTTCTTACTGCACTTCACTCTTGAATCTCCCACCACCCCAGCAGTTTTCACTCATGCTCCCTCATTTCTATCTGATACTTATGCTAAATAGTTCCTCGCAGTTTGCCTTGTTCATTTTCTTTCAGGGAACTTGAATGTCTCTATTTTATCTCCCTTCTTTTGTCTGGTCTCCAGTGAGTACATATTTAGTACCTTGAGATGATCCTCGTAAGATCTGCCCTGCTGGCCTGGAATACTTTTGGTCGCCCTGTGTTGCACTGTCTCCAGCCTGTTCTTATCTTTCCTTAGGTGAGGACTCCATGACTGGGCACAGCACTCCAGATGGAGCATCAGTAGTGATCATATTAGAGAGGTAGTAATACTTCCTTCCTTCCTTCTACTGTCAATACCCCTTCCTACACAATTCAATTCAATTCAGCATTATTTATAGAGTGCTATTCACACTGATCATATCCAGTAAAAACACAATAAATATCATACTGTACTATCACACACTTCAGCATTACTGTTTGCCTCATTGCAGGCCTTCTTACACTATCTTGATTGTTTTAGGAAGTTACTGATAATGATCCCTAGGTCTCTTTCCTCAGAGGTCATTCCCAGTTTCACTTCTCCATCCAGAACTCTTTCCTGGGGTTCTTGCTCCCTATGTGTATCACTTTGCACTTTTTGGAGCTGACTTTCAACTGTCAAACCTGTTACCACCTCTCTAGCTTTTGCAGGTCTCTCTGCATCTCCTTAAATCCCTCCTCACTGTCTACCCTGTCACAGAGCTTAGTGTTATCTGTGAAGAGGCACATTTTGCCCTGGATTCCTTCTCACATGTCACTGATGAACTTATCAACAAGCATTTGTCAATGCCGAATGTTGCTTGCTTGTGTGTGCTGTTTAGGTATTTGGAAGTTACAGTTTCATGCCTTCCTCCCAAGACATCCACTGTGTCTTTCCATTCAGTATTCACAGAAGAGTGGGAGAGGCAAGGGCCACAGCAGTACAGCAGTTGCCAAGGGGGTGAAGAGGTGGACAAAAGAGTCCTGCAGGAGCTCACTAAATTGAAGGTAGATGAAGCGATGGAACCAGATGGCATACGCCCAAGGATATTAACAGAACTGCGAAGGGAGATAGCAGTACCTCTGGCAGCCATGTTCACTGAGTCATTCAACATGAGTGAACTGGAGGAGGGCACATGTGGTCCCTCTACACAAGTCCGGCAGCAGGGAGGTGGCAGGGAACAATAGGCCATTCAGTCTCACCTCAGTAGTGGGGAAGATCATGGAGACATTGCTTAAAGAAAGGATAGTGGGGCATCTAGATGCCATCAGAACTCAGGACCATAGACACGATGGATTCACAGTGGGGACATCTTGTCAGATAAATCTGGTTGATTTATTTGACTGGGTGACAAGAGAAGTGAATCAGGGTGGGGCAGCGGACAACGCTTACCTTGATTTCAGCAAAGCCTTTGACACCATCCCATATAGGAGGCTGATAAACTAGCTGAGTAGGCTGGACATGGGGGAAAGGGTGGTAAACTGGGTTAGAAACTGGCTAACAGACAGGAGGCAGAGAGTGGTGGTAAATGGTATGCAGTCTAGGGAGAAGGGGTGACCAGTGTGGTGCTGCAGGGATCGGTCCTGGGGCCAGTTCTGTTCAATGTCTTCATTAGTAATATTGCAGAACATCTGAAGGGAATTTTTTTCACCAAATTTTCAACATAGTCATTTTAAGACCTCTGCTCATGAACAGTGTCACTGTGATTTTCTTAATTTGTCCCGTACATTGATTTCGCACAAAGACTGCGCCATTGTGCGCTACATGGGCGGAAACACATTTTGGGTGAGATGTGAAAAATGATAGCTGTACTACCTATAAGAAGGTGGTAAAATGGCAATGTTGAAAATCTGGAGTTAAAATATTGAAAATTTGCGAAATTACGAGCATGCGTAAGAACTGTACAACGCACGCCCGTAAAACAGTCATTTTTTGGAATTTTTTCACCAAATTTTCAACATAGCCATTTTAACACCTGAGCTCATGAACAGTGTCACTGTGATTTTCTTAATTTGTCCTGTACATTGATCTCGTACACCGACTGCGCCATTGTGTGCTACATGGGCAAAAACACATTTTGGATGAGATGTGAAAAATGGCAGCTGTACTGCTCATAAGAAGGTTTGATAAAATGGCAATGTTGGAAATCTGGAGTGAAAATATTGAAAATTCGCAACCTTATGAGCGTACGTAGGAACTGCGCAATGCACGCCCGTAAAACAGTCATTTTTAGGAATTTTTTCACCAAATTTTCAACATAGCCATTTTAAGACCTCTGCTCATGAACAGTGTCACTGTGATTTTCTTAATTTGTCCCATACATTGATTTCATACACCGACTGCGCCATTGTGCCCTACATGGGCGGAAACATATTTTGGGTGAGATGTGAAAAATGACAGCTGTACTGCTCATAAGAAGGTGTGGTAAAATGGCAATGTTGAAAATTTGGAGTGAAAATATTGAAATTTCGTGAACTTACGGGCCTGCGTAGGAACTGCGCAATGCACGCTCATAAAACAGTCATTGTTTTGAATTTTGGCACCAAATTTTCAACATGGGGTTTTTGAGACCCCTTCTCATGAATGATGTCACTGTCATGGCTTTATTCAGGCCTGAAGGGTGATTTGTGCAGTGACTGTGAAATCACCCTTCAGGCCCAAATAACGCCATGACAGTGACATCATTCATGAGAAGGGGTCCCAAAAACCCCATGTTGAAAATTTGGCAAAATTCCCAAAATGCCTGAGATATGCAAAGTTGAAACCCCCTATCTAGCCCATTATACAGCTTACCGCATTTCCTCAGTTCTTGGTCGGCTTTGAAGAGTGCAGACGTGTTCCCGGTCCACGAAGATCATTCGCCAAGGTCTGAGGTAAGTATGGGGTGAGGGAGTGTGGGAGGCTGGAGTGCAGTGGGTGGGTATGGGTTGTGGGGGGTTGGGAGCGTGCCATGGGAGAGTTTTGTTTTACAGGTTTTTAAAAAGACATGTGGGACGTTGCCACGTTGGGTGGGCTCCCGCATGGCACAAGGAAGTTGAGGGGCATTCAGCCAGCGAGGATTGGGCACCATCGGCCATGGTATTTGTTGCCACACTGGGCTGGGCTCACAGCATGGCACAAGGAAGTTGGGGGTGTTCGGCCGGCGGGGAGTTGGGCACCCGTCAGCCAGGACCTCTTGCCATGCTGGGGTGGGCTCTGAGTCTGGCACTTACTACTAGAGGGAAGCAGCTCAGCTGATGGGGATTGGGCACCCCATCAGCTATACAGTCTTGATGTGGGGAGGCGGGGGCGTGCATGCCTGCATGTGGGTGTCTGGGGGGGCTGTGGGTGAGCAGCGATATCTTGTCGGTTGCTCACTGAAGCGTAGCTCCCTTTCAACTGTATGCCACTGCATTTTGGAGCTTGTCATAGACAGCTCCAGAATGCATTGGCTTACAGGGGCCGCTCCTGCCAACACACTGACTGAATTGGAGGAGGAGGTGACACACCTCCAAAATCTCCAATGATGGCACTATGTTTCTTGCACATGCATGCAAGCAACAAAAAAATGATTGGACCCAGTACCAATCCTTGTGGCAACCCACTGATTACCTCCCTCTCTTCTGATCTGACTCCAGTTAAGGTTAGGTTATTCTGATTAGTCACACAAAGTAGGGACTCCTACTACCACATGCACTGTTTGGGGTGGGAGGGGTGAAGAAGAGTTCAAGGGACATACTTTAGGTACTGCATCCACTTGTCTGGTGAGGGGGAATGGGGTTATCAGAAGCATTGGGTATGGGCTTCAAGTGCTGTATTCATGTTCAGGGATGGGGTGATTTGCAGCACTGTGGACATTATCTCAATGTGATATTCACTGATAGGGGTGTGGTAACTGATGCCACTGGGGTAAGCTTCCAGTGCCACATTCATTGTTCTGGGGGTGAGGTGATCAAAGGCACTGAGGATGTTTTCCCATGGCCACCTTCACTGATACAAGGTGGGGGTGATTGATGGCACCAGCGATGGAAAGTGCCATATTCACTGTTCTGGGGTGGAATGACCAAAGACCATAGAGATAAGTTTTTTATTTATTTCGTTTTTTTGTTGACCGGGTAAGTGCACTAGACAAATCCTGCCTATTTTCAGGCAAGACCCGGGGAAGGGGGATTCAGATGAATGCCAATTGACCTTGAACTAGATTAAGCTGCCAGTGTTATATTCACTAGTCTGGGGGTGGGGTGATTTATGGCACCAGGTCTATGCTCCGTGGCCCACTATACACTGGGAAGGGTGGTCTGAAGCACTTTGGATAAGACACTAATGCATCCTCCTTCCACCTATTTTCCCCCCACTGAAGCCCTTTCCTACATTTCCTGATTCCCTATTCTTTTCTGCTGCTCAATTTTCTCTATTTCTTTCTCCCCACTTATCCTGTTTCCCACCCCTCTTTTGCCCCTTCCCACACTTCAATCCCCCATTTCCTTCCTCCTTTTTCACTTTATCCTGTCCCCCTTGCAGGGGTTCTCAGCATCCTGGAGCATGCTTTGCTCTTAGCTGAAACCTAGAAACATAGAAACATAGACTTTGATGGCAGATAAGGACCTCTTGGCCCACCTAGTCTTCCCATTTCCCTACCTGCAGTATAAGCTGCAGATCCTAGTTAACCAACAGCCTATTTCTTCTTACCCCCCCCACAAGAACTGCATTATGTCTGTCCCATGCGTTCTTGAATTCTCCCACAGTTTTAGACCCCACAGCGTCCTTTAAGAAGGTGGTTTCATGCGTCCACCACCCTCTCTGTGAAAAAATACTTCCTCACATTGCCCCGAGCCGTCCCCCCTCTATCTTCAAATTGTATACCCTTGTTCTTGCACATCTCTTTTTCTGAAAGATGCTACCTTCTTGGACTTTGTTGATTCCATTGACATACTTAAAAGTTTCTATCATGTTCCCCCCTCCTTTCCTCAAGGGTATACATATTAAGCTCGTTTAGTCTCTCCTCGTATGGCTTCTGTTGCAGACCCTGCACCATTTTAGCTGCCCTCCTCTGGACTGCCTCCATCCTGTCTATGTCCTTGTGAGATGGAGTCTCCAGAACTGGACGCAGTACTCCAGATGGGGTCTCACCAACTGTCTGTATAGAGGGATAACAACTTTCTGTTTTCTACTGGTGATGCCTCTCCCTATACATCCCAGTATCCCCCTAGCCCTCCCTACTGCCTTCTCACATTGCTTGCTAACCTTAAGATCATTTGATATGATTACCCCCAGGTCCCTTTCCATTTTTGTTGTTGTTACTACCTCTCCCCCCACTGTGTACTCTTCCCCTGGGTTTTTGTTTCCCAAGTGCATTACTTTGCACTTTTTGCATTGAATCCAAGCTGCCATACTTCTGACCATTCCTCCAACCTTGCCAAGTCCCTTCTCATCCTTTCCACCCCCCTTGTATATCAGCCCTGTTGCAGATCTTTGTGTCATTGGCAAAGAGGTATACTTTTCCTTCCAGTCCCTCTGCAATGTCATTTATAAAGACATTAAAAAGGACTGGACCCAGTACTGAACCCTGTGGTACTCCACTAGTAACCCCCTTTTCCTCAGAGTGGACTACATTTACTATTTAAAAGACAAAGAACCTCTGTGTGCAAACACTGAGGCAAGGGTTACCCCAAAGTGCATTTGGCTGGGAAGCCAAGTTTCAAGAAAATACAAAATCACACATTCCCCCACAATGCAAAGCATCATGGGCTGCATACGCAAATCACCACAGAATGTTATGCTGGTCCAACTTTAAGCAGAATTGCATGGTGCCGAAAGTGGTGACATATTGTTAGCACCCTTTGCAAACTGTGTGAGAGGCCTTTCGGCACCATGCAATTCTGCTTAAAGTTGGACCAGCATAACATTCTTTGGTGATTTGCATATGCAGCCCATGATGCTTTGCATTGTGGGGGCATATGCGATTTTGTATTACATTTACTATTACCTTCTGTGTCCTATTGTCCAGTCAATGTTTTACCCAGGCTACCACCCTGGGACGCACTCCCAGGCTGGCTAATTTGTTTATATATCTTTTGTGTGGGACTGTGTCAAATGCCTTGCTAAAGTCTAGGTAGGCCATGTCCACAGCCCCTCCCTGGTCTACTACTTTGGTCACCCAGTCAAAGAAATTGATTAAGGTTTGTCTGACACAACCTTCTCGCTGTGGATCCATGCTGCCTTGGGTCCTGTGCCCCATTGGCCTCTAGGTACTCGACAATTCTTTCCTTCATAAGTGATTCCATTATTTTCCCTACCACAGAGATCAAACTGACAGGTCTGTAGTTTCCTGCCTCTGTCTTGCTCCCACTTTTGTTAAGGAGAATCACATCTGCCATCCTCCAGTCCTCAGGTACTACACCATCCTCCCATGATTTGTTAAAAAGGGCAGTCAGACTGCCCCCCATTCCCTCTCACTCCCTCTCTCTGCCCCCCTCCCCCTTTTTGCCTGATTTCTGTCTCCCTTTCTGGGTTCTCAGAATCTGGAAGGGACCTTGATTCATGGCTGCTCTCTCCTCTCTCCTCTCTCCTCTCTCTCCTCAGCCTTCCTCTACTCTTGCTTGTCCCCCCTTTTTTCTTAACCTCTTCACCCCTTCGTGCTCACTACTAGGCCCCTTGATCATGCATTGGCACTTCACTACCCTGTGCTCAGCCTCGTCTTCTAGCACTTATATTGTGTTATCTGTGTTTACATACCTAGTGTACTACTCAGTTATGCAATAGGCTGTCAGTGTGTTATGTTAATAGTTATTGTACTTTATTTCACTTTGTATATGTCTTTGTTTGCTCTCCCAACTCTTGTAACCCTCCTCCCCCAGGACGCTTCTGGAAACGAACTGTTTACAGCTCATGCTGTCTTTCCTGGTGGAACATTTTGCAAGTAAATAAAAATAAATAAATAAAAATTCCACTGTCACATTTATGATGCGGGTGATTGATGGCACTGGGTTTAAGCTCCCAGTTCCACATTCACTGTTTTCGATAAGGGTTGATCAGAGGCCCTTTGGATACATTTCCACTGCTACGTTCAATGATGGGACATGTGGGTGATTGAGCACTAGATCTAAACTCCCAGTGCTGCATTCGCTGTTCTGGGGGAGGGAGTAATCAGAGACACTTTGTATAAGCTCCCACTGCCACATTCACTGATGGTGAGGTGGGGGTAATTGATGGCACTTGGTACAAGGAGACTGCTGCAGCAAGGAATCAACCAGATCAGCTCTTCAGGACTGTTGACATGTTGTACAATCCAATCTGCTTTCTCTCTCAGGAAGCCTTTTCACAAGTTAGATGTGATGAGTTTGCTCGATTATTTGCTGATAAGATTGCCACTATCAGGTCAGAGATCCACTCAGCACCCTCTTATGGGCCTTTCGGTGATGGACAAGGGGTTACAAGCACCTAGCCTGTCTAGTCAGACTTCGACCAGTTGGTGAATGTGGATATCATGCAGATTGCCCAAGAACTGCGTCCCACCTACTGTTGTCTGGACCCCAGCCCAACATGCCTCCTTGTGGGGTGTGTTGAAGTCATTGGCCAGGTACTTGCTAGGATAGTCTGGTTTTCATTAGAGACAGGGGTCTTTCCTGACCCTCTGAAGGAGGAGGTAGTAGTACCACTCCTGAAGAAATCCTCCCTGGACCCAGACTGCCTAGCTAACTACAGACCTGTCTCTAACCTGCTGATTATAGGCAAGATTATTGAGAAGGTGGTGGCCATACAACTGGATGATCACTTAACAACATACAATGTCTATGATCCTCTCCAATCCAGTTTCAGAAAGAGGCATAGTACCGAGACCTCTCTTGTTCAGGTACTGCATGATCTCCTGATGGCGAGGGATTAAAGGAGTCATTCTATCTTAGTTCTCCTCACTCTCTCTGCGGGGCTTGACACTGTGGACCTTGAGGTGTTGATGGAGTGCTTGCAGAGTTTCTGTGGACTGTCTGGTACAGTCCTTAGATGGTTTAAATCATTCCTTACTGGCAGGATGCAGAGAGTGGTGTCAGGGATTTATTCATTAGCACCTCTCCCCATGTCATGTGGGGTTCTGCAGGGCTCCATCTTATCACCCATGTTGTTTGTAGTGTACATGCTGCCATTGGGGGACATTATAAGGTGGTATGGGCTGAGGTTTCACTGCTAGACAGATGACACTCAGCTCTACATGTCCTTTGTGCACCAATGGGATGACGTGGTCTTGGTCTTTAACAACTGCCTCACCGAGATCCTGGGTTGGATGAGTGCCAGCTGGTTGACACTGAATACAGATAAGACTGAGGTGTTGGTGATAGAGCCAGGTCATCAAGGCATGGGGTCACTGGTTGATCAACCCTTTGGACTTCAGGCTCAGAGATGCCCAGCTGCTGACCTCAAATCAGGTGTAAAATCTGGGTGTTGTGTTTGACAGCAGCCTGACACTAAAATATCAGGTGTCAGCCATTGTAGTAAAGTCCTCATTTTACCATCTGAGAAACATCACCTGGATCAAGCACCTGATTCTACCTGGTGATATACCAACTCTGGTTCATGCCTTGGTAACCTCACACCCCTCGATTACTGCAATGCTCTGTACCTAGGGTTACCACGGGTGATATTCGCTGATTGCAGCTAGTGCAAAATGTGGCAGCCAGGCTATTGACTGGCGTACCAAGATCTTGCCACATCACACCTGTGCTCCTCTATCTGCACTGGCTGCCACTATATTGGTGCATCACCTTCAAAGTCAGGTTACTGACCCATAAGGCCCTACACAGACAGGGACCCAGCTACTTGCAAGATCTTCTTTTCCCCTACTGCTGCCCCCTTCACTCACTCTGCTCTGCCAACTAGGGATTGCTAGAGGTTCCCACGGCCTGTCTGAAGACCTCTGGGGTGTGTACTTTTGCTTTTTGTGGTCCAAACCCTGTGGAATGTTCTACCTCATTGGGTTAGAGAGTGCTGGACCACTTGTAATTTTGAAATCGATTTGAAAACCTATTTATTCAGCCAGGAGTTCCCTGATGAGAGCTGAATTTATGCATACTGTATTTTATACTTGTATTTGTATTTAATAAGATCAAATGTTTTTACTGAAATTTTATCTGTATCATGTTTTGGAATTTTATTATTAGTTGTAAAGTGCTCTGATCTTTTGGAAGAGCACTGATAAATAAATGTTGATTGATTGATTGATTGATTGATTGGTTGATACAAGCTCCCACTGCCCAATTCTCTGTGCTCAGTGAGGGGGTGTTCAGAGGTTCTTTGAAAAGTTGCCACTGCCACATTCACTAATGGTGGGTGGGGGGGACTGATGTTCAGCTTCATTGTGGATGGGACCCAGGTGCCACGCTAAGAGCGCAGGAGGGACAGTGAGAGTGGAACAGGAGTTAGGATGCAGGACATTGGGGGAAAGAGTTCAAAATACATTATTGGGGCTTTATGACTGGGGCAAAGAGTGAGCGGAAAGATTTTTTGTTTTATTTTTATAAAAAAAAATGTTGGTCACTGCAGATAGATAGTCCCCATAGCTGTATCAACATGCCAGCATTCAGTGGTCTTGTACTGTGTGGTACTGATCTCCTTAAAATAAACCTGCAAAACAATGTGTTAACATGCATATGCGACATGCAGTAATTTTAAAATGTTCACAACTTTATTTCAGATTTGTTAAAAATAAAAGCACTGCCTTTTTGTGCAAAGTATCCTTAGGTTTCAAAATGTAATTTTTTTTCTGTTTCTTTTACCACCAACACATCTTCAAAATTCATAATGTTTCAATGTTTACCCTCCCCAACATAAAAAATACTTGACCAAATCTGACAGGTTCAGATGTCCTGCCATCAGAGTGGGAATGCCAAGTGTTGCACCTTTTCTCAAAATGATGGGCAACTTATAAAAGCCTGTAAGTCTTGATTACACCATAAAGTGCCTACTCATCCCTAAATAAAATGGTGCTACTGCATCATTATAGTCATAAATCAGTAGTGCTGACTCAGCCAATCCACACTGAAGATTTACCTGCACATGAGGACCAAGTCATTAGAGATACTGTACTCATGCACAGTCTTTGAAAAAGTGAAATGATCTGCTTTTGAAACAGGGGGTGTCCATTTCTTTTATATTTTTTAGGAAGTGTCTTTTTTCCTTTTTTTATTACAAGTCATCAAACAGAGTTTGATCATTTATAATAAATTTAAAGTGGGACTGGAGGGTCTCTGATGATAGTAAGAGTGTCAGCTACTTTGCCCTTAGGGGGTCAGATATGTTCACCCTTAGTTCATAGTTCTCTCACCCTAAAGAACACACCAGAAGACACCCTTCAAACAGTACGGACTGTCCCATTCTCCTAATCAATATACTGTAGTTCATGAAACAGTGGCAACCTGGTTAGGTCCGATTCTGAGGAGATGGCTAACACAGCTCATTCTGTTATGAGACTGCTATGTTTTTCAGTAAAGCAACAGAAACAGGTATGAGACTTTTTCAGTTTTATTATAAAAAAAAATTATCCTGCAACAAGATTTACATCAAAAAATACACTGCATTCTGAAAAAGATAAAAGCAATGAACACCAGGTTTTATACTGGATGTAGTTTTTACAACAGTACAATACTGCCAAAAGTTATTTTATACATACATATTTCTTGTTTGGCAAGACAATAAATAGATTTTTTTTACAGGTGGGATTTAAGAGTTATACATAGTTCACTTTGAATCTACAGACTGATACTGAAACAGCTGGCAGAATATTTGTTGTAAATCATACAGTTCAGCTTAAGCTGTGATATGAAACAGTGCAATGCATTTTGATTGATAACTAATTAGCCATCTTTGTGTTCTCACTCAAACAGTGCAATCTCCGAAATAAACATAGATGCTGTTTCCTAAATAAAAGAACAGTTCCACAGATTCAAAAATTAAATGTGTAATTAGCATGTAATTAGTATTATAATGAATATGCACCTGGCTGCAACTTACAGTGTTTGAATATTGACATGTATTGGGATTTTGATTGAGCCAGTTCTATTCAAAACCAAACAGGGTTCACCAAACTATAATTTCTATGGCTTGCAGAAATATGATTTTATTTCTGAGCCACCTCTGTCTTTTTTATCTTAAGTAACTAGATATTGGATGTTTGTTTCATACATTAACTGCTGATACTTTCACACTCATAGCCTGCATAAGCAAAGCAGATTAGTAGAGTAAAATATTTGTGATGCAAATAAAGCTGTAAGATGAATGTATGACAGGTGAAAAAAAAAATGGCACAGATCCTCAAGAAATAGACTGCCATTAAAACAAAATTCAGAACAACTTTAAAACATAAAAGTGTACTCTTAAATTTTCTTAAACCACACATTTATCATATATTGATATATGAGTAATGTGACACCATACATTGATAGTAATGAATGTATAGCGATATAAAGGTGATGTGTATTTTTTCCTATATAATACTAACAAAAATTACATGTCGATATTACTGCAGAAACAGTCAAAATGATACATTGATATCATGCTACTACTATAAATGTATGACTCACAAAGAAATTATCAATATATGACATTTATGTTCAGAAGATGTTGGGCCATTCTATTGAAGGGGAAATAAGCCCTTTTCTAGTTTTTGTTTAAACCATTTAACCAGCAGGTTACTCAGAGCTGTGCGCATCTTGGGCCATGATTCACAGATGCAAAGGACTAGTGGTAAGTCATTGTACCATGATTTACTGCCTGCAGATTGTCTAAGACCACACAAGCTTTGCTCCAAAGGGTGTGGCACATCTCTTTGCACCAATGCATTTTAAGTGTGATTGTGCCTGGCAACCGGTGAGGTCACCATGCAAGTGGCTAGCAATCCCATCTTCAAAAGCATGGTGGCCTCTGGAGAGCTAGTTGACATTTGCAGTGCCACACAGCCTGCAGAATATTTATGGACAGGTAGGAGGGGCATTTCAAAAGTGCAAAAAGGAAAAACCTTCAGGACTGGTGGGGAATGGAGATCAAGCTCCGGGGCCACTTTCATGGGGAATAAGGCTAGGGTGGAAGGCTCCACAAGACTACCTGGGATGAAAATGGACTGGGGTAGTGAAGGGGGGCCACCGGACTGCCAGAGATACACTGAGGGATATTACAATGAGATTTCCAGCTGTACCCACAAGCAGGACAAAAGGGGATAAGTGTGCATGTGTATATCTATGAGTGGAACTGTGCTATGTTCATATGTGAATGATCAATTAATTTGTACTGATGCTATGCACACATCCAGGTTGAACAAGTTTTCACTCAGTAACAGCTGGAATACCTAATTGTCATTCACAGTTTAGTACCAAAGGTATTTCCTCCCCAGATGAATAGCTATTACTTTGTGTATGGAAATGTTGTGTCCATGCCCTTTTCATGTTGTGTTTACAAGCCCATAAAATTCAAACAGAATATTGCACCCTTGTTTCCAGAGATGTCCTGGGTGTAAGGAGTTTGGGTTTCAGCCATACATGATATAGAGGAAATTATGCAAAGACATATACAAGATGTATGGTTATATAAATAATTATTCAGTAAAGGATTTCAAAAATAACGCATTCAACAATCTGGAAATAGTCTGACTCTGGACAAAAAGAGACCAGCAAGACAACAGCCAAGGTATCTGGGGTACTAGAAGGAAAAGGGCAAAGGATATTAGAGTAGGCTGAGAAGGTAGATAAAAGGAGGGTGGGAGGAAAGCAGAGAATGAGACTTAGGAGGGTGAAAGTGGTAGTGGGGATAGGTACAGTATACGAGAAGGTATAATAAAGCATTTATTTTAAAATGGAAGAGGAAGTGAGAGGAGCTGTCAGACCAGAGGAAGGGAAGCCTATAGGAGAAGGCAGCCAGCCTGCCTGAGGACTGAAGAGTTTTGAAAAGAGTGTGGGGGACAGGTAAGAAGTGACCTGATACTGCAGGGGATAAAACCAACACAGAATATGTATATGAAAGAGACACAGTAGGAGAAGCTCCTGCCCTCCAAGGAAGGAAGAGAGAAGTTGGAATAGAAGGACCATTACATAGAAACATAGACTTTGACAGCAGATAAGGACCGCTTGGCCCACCTAGTCTGCCCATTTCCCTACCTAGAGGATAAGCTGCAGATCTTATTTAACCAACAGCCTATTTCTTCCTACCAACACAAAAATTGTCTTATGTCTGTCCCATGTATTCTTGAATTCTCCCACAGTTTTAGACCCCACAACCTCCTCAGAAAGGCTGTTCCATGTGTCCACCACCCTCTCTGTGAAAAAATACTTCCTCACATTGTCCCTGAGCCGTTTCCCTCTATCTTTAAATTGTGTCTCCTTGTTCTTGCACATCTCTTTTTCTGAAAGATGCTACCCTCTTGGACTTTGTTGATTCCACTGAGGTACTTAAACATTTCTATCATGTCCCCCCTCTCCCTCCTTTCCTCAAGGGTATACATATTAAGCTCCTTTAGCTTCTCCTCGTATGGCTTCTCTTGCAGACCCTACACCATTTTAGTTGCCCTCCTCTGAACTGCCTACATCCTGCCGATGTCCTTGCAAAGATGGGGTCTCCAGAACTGGATGCAGAACTCCAGATGGGGTTTCACCAACTGTCTGTACAGGGGGATAACAACTTCCTGTTTTCTGCTGGTGATGCCTCTCTTTATACATCCCAGAATCCCCCCAGCCCTCCCTACCGCCTTCTCACACTGCTTGCCAACCTTAAGGTCATCTGATATGATTACCCCCAGGTCCCTTTTCAATTTTGTTGTTGTTACTACCCCCCCCCCATTGTGTAATCTTCCCCTGGGCTTATGTTTTCCAGGTGCATTACTTTGCACATCTTTGCATTGAATCCAAGTTGCCATACTTCTGACCATTCCTCCAACCTTGCCAAGTCCCTTCTCATCCTTTCCATGCCTCCTTGTGTATCAACCCTGTTGCAGATCTTTGTGTCATCTGCAAAAGAGGCAAACTTTTCCTTCCAGTTCCTCTGCAATGTCACTTATAAAGACATTAAAAAGGAGTGGACCCAGTACTGAACCCTGCGGTACCCCACTAGTAACCCCTCTTTCTTCAGATGGACTCCGTTTACAATTACCTTCTGTGTCCTGTTGTTCAGCCAATGTTTTACCCAGGCTACCGCCCTGGGACCCACTCCAAGGCTGGTTAATTTGACTACTAATCTTTTGTGTGGGACTGTGTCAAATGCCTTCCTAAAGTCTAGGTAGGCCATGTCTACAACCCCTCCCTGGTCTACTACTTTGGTCACCCAGTCAAAGAAATCAATTAAATTCATCTGACATGGCCTTCCCACTGTGAACCCATGCTGCCTTGTGTCCTCTGCCCCACTGGCCTCTAGGTACTCAACAGTTCTTTCCTTCAGAAGTGATTCCATCATTTTCCCTACCACAGAGATCAAACTGACAGGTCTGTAGTTTCCTGCCTCTGTCTTTCTTCTACTTTTGTGAAGGGGAATCACATCAGCCTTCTTCCAGTCCTCAGGTACCACACCATCCTCCCATGATTTGTTAAAAAGGGTAGTCAGTGGTGTCACTAGTTCTCTGCTTAATTATTTTAGAATTCTGTGGTGAATTCCATCTGGCCCCATTGCTTTGTCCACCTTCAGTTTTAGGAGTTCTTTCAGAACCCTTTCTTCTGTGAAAGGACTGGCATCGACCCCCCTCTCCAGAGTGCTTCTGTTAATTGGATTAGGCACCTCCCCCACTTCCTGTTTTGTGAATACTGAACAGAAGTATTCATTCAGTATCCCTGCTTTTTCGCTGTCACTCTCTGCCCACCCACCATCCATTCTATTCAGCCTCACTATCCCTCCCTTTGTCTTTCTACGCTCCCTGATATATCTATAAAAGGTTTTATCCCCCTTTTTAACCGAGTTGGCTATCTTTTCCTCAGTTTAGTGAGTGGATACAGATTGAAACCATAAGGTACACCAAAGTCAGTTCTGTATTTAAGCAAGATTATTAATTTTAATTTCTTTAATAAGACAGCATATATACAGTATGAGGGAACTATCACTAACCCGTTGGTGACCCAAGCACACTCAATATGCTGTAGGAAATGGAGCCTCTCAGTTACTGTCAGAGTCAACAAAAATGGTACCATTTGTTTTACATAAATGAGCATATATGTGTGAAACTTCTTTTTCTCCTTTTATTTATGCTGTCAACTGGCAGAATAGCTGTCTTCCACTGAAGGGTCACTCCTTCTTTCTGTCACTGCCCGAGTGCTTAGCTTCTTACCACCTGTACCTCAGGAGTTTACCCCTCCAGTGGGGACCCTCCTTTCAGTGCATTTGAGGGCTGTCACCTAACTATACAGTGGTGGCTTGTGGGCATTTGGGTTCTGGGCACACAAAAAGGGGAGGTGGTACACAAGAATGTCTTTGATCAATCACCCCATCCAATATTCTCCACTCTCCTAAGTCCCACTCACTGGGACACAGAGGAGAGTGTCCACATTGAAGGACCTGCTGCTTGATAATACACTCCTACCATCCCTCTTATTCTTCCCGTCTGTACTGCCACTTATGGATACTGAGATGAAAGAATCACAGTCATGGGCACTACCTTCCTTCCTCAGAGAATAACAGCATCCCCTGAGATACTTAGTCCTCCCCCTTCTCTTGGCCTGTACCATTGGCTTTGATTTGCAGCCCAAACCTGAGCCATTGACACAGCAAACAGTGTTCACTGTCACTTGCTACATGGCAGATCTGTATACAACTTGTGTGCAAAAACTACAAACTGAACTGCATTCTATAATATGTTAGATGAAGAACCAGTCCCCCATATTTACTTAATAGGAATGCAAATGGCCTTCTATGGTCAACATGTGTCTCTAAACAATACTAATTAATTTTATTAAATATGTGCTTTTTAGAGTTGCATGTTGACTGTGGCTGTTACAGTCATGAGTTTCAGCTGAAGATTCCTTCCAAAAGATGTGTCTGGTAGAGATGTGCAAAGTTGGAAAACTTCACTTTGCAAAGTATGTCATGAGGTTTGCCAGCTTCACAAAGTGAAAAGTGCCAAGTTTGGGAAGTTTTCAGCAGGTGAAGTTGCACTATTTCAAGCCAAGACAAGCCAAATTGCCAGTGAAGATGCAAATTTGCCATGATTTGGCCTGACTTTATCAGAAAAAAGTGCCACATGGCCAGGAAAACACATTGCACAGTGACGAAGTGGTGGTTTGGGAACTTCTCTAGATGTTTCACAAAGGTAAATTTTGCAATTTCATCAAAACTTTCCTGGCGAGGTAAAGCCTTGCAACATCTCTAGTGTCAGAGTATAGGGCTTTGCCAACTATGCCCTATCTGGGATACTGCTTCCAAGAGAGGAGCTCAGAGTCAGACCTGGAGCCACCAGTGTAACAGTTGCAGTCCATCCAACTTCAAAAAGCTGGGCTCACAGAGAAGGACACAAGAATCCAAAACTTTGGAAAATGATTAAAACATTTAATAAATGTTATGATACAGCAAAGCAGCCACTGGTTCTGCTGTATCCTAGCATTAAATAAATGTTTTAATCATTTTCCTAAGTTTTGGATTCTCGTGTCCTTCTCTGTGAGCCCACCTATCTGGAATATGCTTAAATGTAACTTGTGGGAAACTTGGTTTGCAGGTAATCTAACTTCCCACAGAGATGTCCTATCTAAAGTGGCTTTCATAGCATTTTAGTACCTCAATAGAAGTACATGACTTTCAGATTAGTGCATGGCTCAGCTCCTTGTCTGAAATAGGACTACATGGTTACTAAAAAAATGATGAAAGTGCATACTCAGTGTATTGCTGGGTGGCACTCCCACATAGAAAGATTTATAATTTTTGTTCAGGCAAGAGGTTAGGATAAGGTAGTAAGTTGTAGGGGATGTGGCACAGCCATGCTCTGGAGGGTACCCTGGCAGATGGTAGGTTGCCTGATTTGTAGGGGGTTGGAATTGCTGGTGACAGAATTGAACTGTCTTAGAGGTGGGCTCCATAGCCAGAAGGGTCTGTCTGTCTGTCTGCTGGGGGCCTGGGTCCAGAACACCCATGCCTCAATGGTCTCCAAAGGTTTCAGATGAAGAATTGTGTTCAGTTGGGAGGGAGGGATGGTGGTTTAGAAAGGGGTGGATCCCACTCCCTGGACTGATAACAAAGGAACCTGTTGACCCTGGAGACACCAGAGAGGATTACTACTCATGGGTTCCAAGGCAATAGTACAGGTCAGCTGTGGGCTCTGGGAAATACGGTCCATTCCATGTGGAAGGTGTCAAGTCATGTTGCCTACACCTTCCAAACAGGGGGCTGTTGGGGGATGGTGAAAATGGATATGCACAAGTGAGTCATAGTGCTGGGGGACTCAATAGTCTAAAGGACGTGGAGACTATCCAAGAGCCCAGAGGCCAGAGGATGGAAGGTGGTGTGCTTCTCAGGTAGGTCAGTGGAGAAAATCCACTTAGGCTTCAGACACTGACTGGGGGAAAGTGGTTGGCAAGATGTTGTGATCCACTTTGAAATCAATGATCTAAAGGGATGTAGGGTGGAGGTTGTTCAGGAGAGATTCCATGTTTTGGTGGACAAGATTAAGAAAAGTGCAGACTCAGTAGCCTTCTCAGAGGTACTGCCTGTGCCATGTGTCAAGCTAGAAAGTTGAGGCTTTTAATGTTCAGCACATATCTGAAGTGGTGGTGTGGTGAGCTGTGGAACACTTTAAGGAGATAAGGTCTTACAACTGACCTCCTGTATTTCAGTAGATGGTGAACCAGGGTGCTTGGGAGGAAGCTATAAAAATTCATCTGGCAGAATTAAAACTAGGCATGGGGGTGGCAGCACTAGGGCACATAACCTAAAGCCATCTTATGATGGGAAACTAATGGGCCTCCTTAGGACAGTAGGGGCAGGAAACATAAAGGGAAGGAGGTAGCACAGGCGACATATACAGGATAGTAACAGAACAAACTGCTGCTACATAGAATAGAACTGCAAGGAAAATAGGCCACAGCAGACAGCCGGTACTAAAGCAAATGAGTGGTACAGATGCAGACAAAAGTAGAATGGGGTATCATACCACTTAGTATATGCTTTAACTCCAGGAGCCTGCGAAATAAAGTATGGGATCTTCAGGCACAGTTTGCAGAAGCCCAGCTGGAATAGTGACTGTGACCAAAACCTGCACAACACTACATTGTGACTGGGACCTCACAATCCAAATGTTCTTGTTCTTTAGAAGGAATAGGGCTAAAGGGAAAGGGTGAGGAGCTTACCAGTCTGTGAGGTAGAGAATCAGGACCACCCAGGATGACATAATGAGTAGAACATAGTGACAACTGCTGGGGGTACAAATGAAAATAGGCAGGAGCAGAGGAGTAAAAATTAAGGTAGTTTACAGGGCACCAAATCAGAAGGATGATGAAGACAAGGTGCTACAGGAGGTAATCTAAAGGACATCACAGTGGGCTGTGGTGATTATGGGGAAATTTAATCTTCCTGACATGGATTAGAGTATCACAGTGACAAGTGGCACCAGAAGCCAAGAACTTCTGGCTTCCCTCTAGGAAATCTTCTTGGTTCAGAGGGCCAGGGAACCAAGGAAAAAAGGTGCAGCCCTGGACCTTGTGCTCTTGAACTGCAATTATATCAGGGACTCAAGAGTAGGTGAACCACTGGGTACTAGTAATAACTTCCTTTTGGTATGGTTCACTGTTAAACTGCACAAGGAGCACACCAACTCCAGAACTAGAGTCCTGGATGTCAGAAGGATAAACTTTGGGGAAATAAGGGAGAAGCTCAAAAGAAGGTTGGAGAGTGCAAAGGGGACAGCGTGTAGAGGAGAAATGGGGTACCATCAAGGAGTCTGTCGTGGGTCACCAGCTCCTGCTTGAGGCAAGTGGGGAAGGGCAAGAAAAATAGGAAACTGTTCTGGTTTCAAGAGAGATGGGGATAGCAGTGAGAGAAAAAGGGTGGCATTCAAATGATTTAAGGGTAGCCAAGCAAATTAAGATAATGAAGCATATCTAGGGCAGCAAAACAATGCCAACAGGGTAATATGGATGGAAAGCACTGAAGCAGAACTAAGGACAGTGGAAGGAGTTAAAGAAGGTGATAAGGTCATATTTTACTACTTTGGTAATAAGTGACAAAGGAGGCACAGTCACGCTGAGACAGGATAAAAGGTGGGTGGGAAAAAGATAAGGGAAAGACAGTCATATGGAATGGCTATTGTACTTCTGTCCAATGTTTGCAAAAGAGAAAGAAGTTGCACTGCCAGATTGAAAAGTGAATACCAGACCAGAAAAAGAGGGGGAACTGTGCATGGAGCAGATAACTGCAGAAAGAGAGTTTAATGGACTCACTTCCCAAAGGTCGATACATTTCTGGAGCCAGATGGAATACATTCTATCATGCTGAGGGAGATTGTGTGGGTGCTAGCAGTACCCCCTGGCAAGTCTAACTGCTTTCTGGAGTCTGGAGAGGTGTTTGCAGACAGGAGAACAACAGATGTTCTGCCCCTCCAGAAAACCAGTGGAAAAAAAATAAGCCAGGGTCCTTTACACTGGTCAGTTTTTTTCTAACATGAAAGTTTTAATTGGAAATATTTTGAACATGCAACACATACTATACAACCATGGATAATATCAGACCATAGTAGTGGTCAAGCAGCTAGAATTTATCATAAAAGACAGGCTAGTGGAGTTCCTTTTTATTTATTTATTTTATTTCTGTGATCTGGAAAGGAGGATTAGGAAATACTTTTTATGTTAAACTTTGTTCCAGGGGAAAGTGGGGGTGGATACAAAAGTAAGTCAACTGGTACTGAGTCAGGTTAAGGGGAACCATTCATGTACAGGGGCTGACATACTTTAAAGCCCAAGAAAAGCTCTTTAAAATGAAGAATTGGGCTCACTTAACAGCTGGAAGGTCACTCGAGACTAAGATAACTGAGTTTGTAAAATACTAGCACTATATTGCAGCCATTTGTAGAACATTGTGATGTCATTGAGGAACAAACTCTGTTTGACTCAGTGGAGTTAGACACAGCTTTTTCCAGGTGACTTCACAATGTTCTAAAAATGGCTGCAGTGCAAAATTAATATTGAACAGACTCTGATGTTTATATATCTGAAGTGTTTCTAGTCACAGAGGAGCCCAAAACCTCACTTGAAAGAAGAGTCTTTCACGGGCTTTCAAACTATGATGGCCACTGAGCGTGCATGTGTCCATTTAAGCTGATGGTGGTCTTTAATGAATGACTCCACAAACAGATTGCTGTATTATTCCTCTTGCTTCTCAAATATTAGAGCCAAAAAGACATCAACTGTCAGGCAATAATTATCTCCATTTTTTTTGACCAATTTATCGTGTTTTTTTTCTTTCCAGTGTAATCTGAGCATAATCATAGTAAATGGACCAAGTATGATATAGATGCAGCAATATTATTATTATTATTATTTGAGCCATATAAAGCCCTACAAATAATGTAAAACACTCAAGGCCCTGTTATACTATATTTAATTGGAATGAAGATAGTACAGTAAATCTGAATTCGGCATTCTGATTTACACAAGATATGTTCTGTACTTTCACCAAAAAAAAAGACTCTGAAGCAACAAATTTTCAAGAGTATTTTTTCCCAGCAGTAAATGGGCTACAGGACAATAGACAACAGAGGTCTGCGGCAACAGGCAGATTTCATCAAACAAACCTGATTAGCTTCTTCAACTGGATTATGAAAGCTATTGATAAAGGCCAAGCTGTTGATATGCTGTATCCGGACTCTAGAAATGTATTTATCTGGGTTCCTCACAAATGGCTGTTCAAGAAACTAGGTGATCTTGAGATAGGTAACAGATTAGCATGATGGGTTGGGAACTGGTTAATGTGGAGAACATAAAGAGAAGTGATGAATGGGGAGCACTCATGGCAAGGGAGTTTACTAGTTAGTTCCAGCAGGTAGCAAGCAAGCAAGGATTTGTTTATACAGCACCCTCTCCCTGAAGCTATGGGGGGTTTTGTACAGAGTACAAGTAGAAGAAAAAATATAAAACATAAAGCATAATAAATAACAACAGTGGAATCAATAAACTAATGATATGCTAAGATTAAAAAGCTTGTCCAAAAAGGGTGCCTCTTCAGATCACTTTTGAAAGCTTCCACCGAGGGGGCCTTCCTCAAGGATTTGGAGAGTGAGTTCCACAGGACCAGTGCCACCTTCTCAAAGGTACAATCACCAGACATTTTCAACATAGCCCTAGGAACCACAAGGATACCCACCTCAGTGGAGCAGAGAGAGCGTAAGGGGCAAGCAGGAGTCAGAAGGTCCCATAGACAGTGAGGACCCAAGGCATATAGGGCCTTACAGGTGAGAAAACCCACCTTGAAGGAAATCCTCCTGGCACAGTACCAGGGTCACATGACAGGACTTTGTAAGGGCTGTCAGCAATGTAGCTGGAGCATTCTGCAACAGCTGTAGGAGGTGCAGGACCCTTCCACTGACCTGAGATAGACAGCATTGCAGTAGTCAAACCTGGATGTCATAAAGGCATGTACTAATGATGAGAGGTCATGAGGAAGTATTAGGGCTTTGATCTGGGTGCTATTCCAAAGATGGTAAAAAACAATCTGGACAAAAGATGACACCTGAGCCTCAAGTGTCAATCTGCTGTCTAGGATCACACCCAGATTTTTCACCTTCACAGATGCCAGGAGGGGAACCATTGCAAGCATCACACCTGTTTCAGTTCTCTTAGCATCTGCCTCCCTCTAGTGGCCTGGCTCAATCACCAGCACCTCTGTCTTACCTGGGTTGAGTCTCAACCAGTTAGAGAACATGAAGTCCTGGATATCAGTCAGACATTTGGTTTAGCACTGCTACTGCATCATATGTCCCAGGAACAAAAGGCATGTATGGCTGGGTATCATCTGCATAGTAGTGAAACTTCAAACGATACTATCTAATGATCTCACCCAGGGGCAGAATATACAGTACATTGTGAATAGCATGGGAGAAAGGACAGGCCCTTGGGGAACTCCACAGAGCAGGGGTTGAGGGCGGAAGGAAAAATTTCACAGTATCACCCACTGGGTCCTGACTATTAAAAAGGACTCAAACCAACTGATGACAGTACCGGTGAGTCCCCATAGCCCCCTCAGGTGATCCAATAGCATCACTTGGTCCATAGTGTCAAAGGCTGATGAGAGATCAAGGAGGGCAGGTACTGACCACTCTTCTCTATCTCTAGCCCTGATGAGATCATTTAGCAGCTTGACCAATACAGATACGGTGCTATGTCCGGTCCTAAATCATGACTGGTGGGGCTCATAGATGTCAAAGGCCTTCAGGTGTGCCTCGAGCTGCAGAGTCACAATTTTCTCAATAATATTACCCAGAAAGGGCAGGTTAGAGTCATGTCTATAGTTCGCCAAGACATCTGAGTCAAGAGATGTTGTTTTTTAGTAGGGGCTTTACAAATGCCTATTTCAAGGCATCAGGGAATAGCCACTCTGAAAGTGAGCACAGGACTAGCTCAGTGAACACTGGGTCAACAGATTCCATGCATCCCACTAGGAGAAAAGTTGGGCCCAGATCCAGTTCACAAAAAGTGGTCCCAGTTTCAAAATCACCTCACAGACTTCTTTCATCCTTACTGGTCTGAACTCACTGTAGGCAAAGGGAGTACTTTCAGTGACATCCAACATACTACTGCTGGGCCTGGAAACCTCAATTAGGGAAATTGTAGCCCTGATGGAGGTTACTCTGTCAGAAAAGAACAAAGCGAACTCCTCACACTTTGCCACTGAAACTTCTCGAACTTGCTGCAGATAGGCTGGATGAAGCAGCCTGTCTACAGTCCAGAAGAGCTGAGCTGGTCTGTTCTTCGCTGCAACAATCTCTCTAGACAGTTAAGCTGCCTTCTTATGGGAAATTGCCCTCTGATGCTCACCATAGTGAGTTTTCAGAGCCAGTTTGTCCTCCTCCAAATGTGACTTATGCCAGCAATGCTCAAATATCTGACCTTTCGTTTTCATCTCCTTGAGTTCCCCATCAAACAAGAGGACCTCTGGTGAGAAGACCTAGGTTATATACAGATGGGCATGACACAGTCAAGCACAGTGGTGACAGCCCTATTATAGGCTGCCATCACCCCGCTCAAGAGGTGTCTTACCACCATCAAGCCCTCTGGAGACAATCCCCCTTAAATTGCGGTAATGTACTAAGTCCACAGCGGAAGAGCTCATGGGGGGGACCCTGAATGAGACATGCACCATGCAGTGATCCGACTGAAAGACCATATCAATCTTGAGATCACAAATCTGAAGCCCCAGTGAGAATACTAGGTCGAAGGTGTGAGCATGGCTGTGGGTCACAGAAGCAACTGCTTATGGAAATTCCAGTGATGTCAGCAGCTGGAAGAAGTCATGTCCAAATTGCAAGGATCTGTCATGGATTCAAGCATTGAAGTCACCAGAACCAACCACCTGGGCAACTCCAACACTCTCTCGATGACAAATTCTGTGACTTCCTGCAGAAAGTTCTTCTCAGGTCCTGGGGCCAGTACACAAAAATAATTCTGAAGCCTGCACCTAGACCCCCATGCATGGCCACACATTTAAACATCATAGTAGAGCCCACTGAGTGCACGGAAAAGTTCAAGCTGGATCTAAAGCAGATGGTCACACCCCAACCCCTGCATTCCTTCCTTGGTCAGTGTACCATGGAGGATCTGGCTGGAACAGACACCTCCAAAACTGGACCAGCATAATCTCCTAGCCAAGTTTCTGTGATGCAAGCCAGATCAACCAAGGAAATTAGGTCTGCTATAATTGCAGTCTGGTTCCTGTGTGATTTTGCGTTACACAACGCTGCCTGCAGGCATCAGTCTTTGGAATATTACAATTTAAAATCTTCATTGTTAACATAGAGGATGACATCAGAAGGAAAGTCTGTCCCTTTGCAGACAACAGCAAGCTTTGTGGCAGGGTAGATTATGAGGAGGGTATCTGTGAGATAAAGAATCATTCAGATAAGCAAAAGAAACAGTGGAAAGTCTGGCAGCTGACTTTCCCTACTAGTTCAACATCTTGCACATTGTATGTTGCATGACAATACTGAGCAACAGGAACAGCATGGTAGGGAAGAGTGAGAGGGTGCAAAACCATGAAAGGGTGTATGCACCCTCTCACTCTAACCAGGCAGAAAATAAGATATCAGCTGGGATGAGGGGCCGGTGAGCAGCTGCTGTGGCTCTATGGAATGAGTCACAGGCAGCAAGGGAGGCAATGCAGCTATGGACCAGGTTTTGATTTCCAGTCCCAGAAGCATGGAATTGTTTTTATTTTTTGTATTCTGTGCATATTTAAGTGTTAACCTGCCAAAAAGTGTAACAGACTGGACAGCCTCAATGTGTACTCTATGAAGGCCAGAAGGAAGAGGGGGAGATGATCGAAATGTTTAAGTACTTGCAAGGAATAAACAGAATAGACACAAGTGAGCTGTTCATAGAGAGTGGAAAAATTAATATTAGGAGGCACAACAGAAAATTGGTGGGAGTAGGTTTAAAAAGGACATAACAAAGTACTTTTTCACTTAAAGGGTGGTGGAAAATTGGAATGGACTGCCTACAAAGGTGATCAGTGTGGATGGAAATGGTGAAGGGGTTCAAGAGAACATGGGAGTGAAATAAAGGGCTGTTTAAGGGAGCTGAGGGGTTGGGGGAGGATAGTTATGGACCCTCTAGGGTGCACATACCACCTCACAGGGGATACTGGCTAGACCATAAAACCTTCTGATAGCAATTTTCAGTGTTTCTATGTATCTTCTGAACCTGTCAACTCATTTCCTCAAAACATTCTTTGTTTTGTTTTGACAGGATAGTGTCTCTCACATTTATTTATCCATCTGTAATTTTGGACAAGAAAAAGGCCCACTGGGATGGGGCAGCTCATTTTCAGGAGCGTCCTTGGGGTGGGATACAGGGACCTGTTCAATTGATGGGGGAATGTCTGAAAATACTCCACTCTACTCACAAGAGATGGGCAGATGGGAAATTGGTTTCAAATCTCATCTGCAGGATGACACTTAAAACAGTGCCAAACTACTGTACAGTATTAGTATTGGTTGTGGAAACCAAGACCTTCCAGTCTTGCATCCCCAAAACACTGTATGTCTTGCATACTGTAGTTGTATTACCTCTCTGCTTTTTATTTTAAATCTGTGGCATACTGTATTATGGATCCAAGTTTGAAAAATTTGCATACATTATGCCTGCATTAAAAAAAGATTGGTTATGATTTGTTTTTTACTTCAATAACTTGTTATTCACATCTTTTTTTCACAAGTATAGTGTTTGATACAATATAAGTATCATAGAGGCTATTTTAAGAATATCTACCCTTCTCATTATGGTGCTCCATGATCTACCTTGACCAGTGTATTGTAGTGGTTAGTGCAATGAGCTGCGTAACATGACTTCTTCACAGATTCCAATTCTCTCTACTGGCAATTGCTTATGGTGTGGCCTTTATCAGGTCACTTGACCTCCCTGTGCTCCCAGCTGTAAACTGAAATAGAAGTAGGATCACACTGAAAATAATATGCTACATCTTAGTTGGATTATCTGGGAAGAATATATTGCATTATCAAGCAGGTAAAAGATTTCTTCAAACCTGATTGGGATGCCAACCCATGGTGATATCTCACAGTAAAACAACATGCGGGAAAATATTCCTGCCAACCACATAAAAATGCAGACAATATATTTGATCAAGGTCTTATTACACACCAGAATATGTATTGCCATTTGCAATCAACATACTTCTAGGGTTGCTGAAGGCACTGCCAATGTGGGCACTATACAATGATAATACACACCATGACTTGTTTTAAAGCATAAATTAATACTACTTTATCACTATGGAGTAATATATTATGTATGTATGTAATATATATTATATATTACACATGCTTTGCTTTTGAATTGCAGTAAGTGGAAATGGCAGATGGTAAACTGTGGTAGCACTGTAGATTTTATATACTTGTCCATAGAGTGTATGATCAATTTTGAGTGCAATTGAATGGATTGAGGCCTTAGCTGGGGTTAATCATTATTATTTTATTATCAATCCATTTGATAAGGACTGCATAAAGTACTGTAGTAAAAGTGTTACACTATCATGTAAATCTGCATTCTGAGTGAAAAGAAAATACCTGGACAGGTTTGCACATGACAGTGCACGTTTGATAAAATAAAAATTAAAAAAATACTCAGAAACATACACAGATTCATCCTTGTGTGTTTACATTTAACATAACAATACCATGCTTACGCTAGTCTTCCCATTCAAATTTAACAAAAAAAAAAAATAGCAAGTCACAGGTTTGGCAGTACCCACTGGGACTACTACTCCCATCATTGTTAGAGTTAGTAAACAGACAATAGTGAGCTATTTTTATTGGTTGTCACACCTGTCAATCTGTATTATCAGTTGCTCTATCGGACAAACTTGCAACCAATTAAAGCATCAGCTAAACATCTCTGTAATGAGCTGATGTTTTAGAAGAACTCTAAAAAAATAATTCTAACACAATTTTAAAAACTCAAGCAAGTAGAACTTTTCAGATACCCATGTATGTAGTAACAAAATCATTTTCTTTATAAAGAGGTTGGCATAGTCACTGAGTGCACTCATCTGTTATGTGGTCACTTATGTCAGCAGACTGGTTCTGATATACAGAGGTCTGTTTTTACTTAAAAAAAAAAGAGAAGTTTGACTTCTGCTGCTCAGTGATGCTACAGTGCCTGAAGACCACTACACTGTATAGGAGGTTTTCACGTGCAGCAGCTTATTCATGTGTTTCTATGGGACTGAATACAAACACTTTATGATGGCCAAATGAAATGATCAGACAACTCTCATATGCTCGAATATCTCCATTATTCTTTTCTTTGGTAACTTTTATTTCTTTGGTAACTGGGTAGCACCTACTAGGCACAAGTGCCTGTTTTCAGGGACAATCTGGGAGAACTAGGGTGGTTAAATGACTTGCTTAGAGTCACACAGTTTGCAAGTGGAGGTTGTGGGAATCAAACAGAATTCCCCTGGATATAACCAAGCTCACTGACAGCTCATTACTCTAACCTCTAGGCTATACTGCCAGCCCTTCTTTGACTATAATGGTGTTATCTGGGTGTTATCTCAAGACTTCATATGCTAGCCACCCCATCTGATTTGTAGGCTACAGTGCCATTGTACTGTACAGTTATCCCTGTTTGATTTGATGTTATACAGTGTATTAAAGCTTGACTGCCTAACTGCAGTTCCATAGATCTTAACTTTTCCATTTTAGGATTAACATCCCACAGGAAGTTTTCATCTTGTGTTTTTGAAGGACAATTGGCAATAAAAAGGTTCATCTCGCATTAATGAGAAGTGATTAGTTTGGGTTTGTTCATCAGGACCAGGGATGGGAAAAAATGTTGCTGATTGGATTTGTCCTTTCTTTGCATAAAAAGAGTAATGGGTAATATGTGGCAGAGATTTATTGGGGGACAGTGGCACTAGCAGAAGAAAAATGCTACAGAGTGTGATTGCTTGATTACTAATATAATCAAAAATTGGGATTAAATCATATTAAATGTAAATATACAGTCTACAAAATAATACATTGTTTCATGACAATAAATAATGTTACAAAGTCCTTATTTAAGAAAGTGTGATGCCATGCTCAGATTCTAACCTGATAGCTCTGTTTTTGGAAAATATATTTCTGTCAATTTCTTCTTACCATGTTACAGTTTTCATAATAGTTGTCATATAACATTTTCAGGTTAAGTTTATGCTGCACATATGTTGCTGTCTCCACTGTTAAAACATCAAAATTACCCATCTATAATCACCTAAAGGCCAACCTCACATATAAGATGAACACCTTAACCAAGGTCATTTATGGAAAAATGCACATTTCTAATTTATAAATTGCCCCCCATCCAAGCACAGGAAAAATAGAATAAAAACAATACCTCCCCATATATTATATGTAAAATACTGTACACTTCCTAGCAAGATGCAGTGCAGATTCAGTCAAAAGAGATGTAACAGGTATTCTGTCTGCATGCCCCCCTTCTCATGTACTGTAAGTGTTGTAACATTTAATAATATGACCCACCCTACTTCTCAGGTGTTGTGGACCTTCCATTTACCTAAACTACCCATTTAGTTTAAATCAGGGTTATCTTCATGATCCCATAAGCCACCTGGGAAGCTCTATTTATACCTAACTCAGTGACACTCAACTGTAAGTGCCACAGATTCAAATTACAAGATTCAGTGGCACTCAAGTCCTCCTATGTGTTGATGCAGAAATGTGCATCAAAGGACTGCCATCAGTCGCGAGTACCACTTTGACTTGTTTGTATCTTTTCCACTCATTGATCTTCACAAAACCAGGCTTACATGGAGCTGTAAAGTGAGTCAGGAGCCCTGAAGATAACTTTGATTTTGATGGTATGGGAATTGGGGGTAGAGGGAAGTTTTAAAGCAGCTGGGAGGTAGTGCTGGGACATGTTTGTATGTGTTCCAGTGTTGACAAGTGAGGAAAGTGAAAAGGGGCACTAGTCTTTAACAAAAAATAAATTCTGCACATAAGTCGAGTCTCCCTTTGTGGCAGCTACTTGTGGAGATTAAAAGCTCAACTTATACATGAGTATATACAGTATGTAAAGCTTTTTCTGCACATTACCCTTCCATTTGATTTTATTAGCTACTACTACATACGGCATTTATTCCACCTCATTAGGACAAACTTCAGGTTATAATGTGTGCTGTATAACACAAAGTATGTCACATTCATTGCATCTTAAGGCAAAAATCTATTAATCACCACATAATGTCACCCTGAATTAAGTGCCTGCAAATCATTTTACTCATGATTTTTCACTGCTATCTACAAAATACAAGACACATGTAAACACTTTAATACTGTAAACAATCTTTAGTCACATAAGTTTAGTTTGCTTTACAGTTCCTGTAGTTTTTTAGGTAAGGGTCCTGCACCCCCTTCACATTCTTCCTCTCTCTCTCTTTCTTCTTTTCACTCTCTCTTGCTCGCTCTGTCTTTTTTTTCTCTCTCTCTCTCTCTTTCTCACTCTGCCTTATTTTGCTCTCTCTCTTTTTCCTCTTATTGTCTAAGCTTGAAGACAAAGCATCACTTACAATATAACTCTTCTTGTAAATTGTAGAAATGTATACATCTATTTTAATGTTATTTTCCAAACTCCCCTTGCCTTCTCTCTCTTTTGCTCTCTGTGTCCCTTTTTCTCTTTCTCAGACATGCTACCTCTTCTTGCTCTCTCTCTTTCCTTTTCTCTTTCACTATCTGAGCATAAAGATGCAATTTCCCTAACAATATAATTCTGCTTGAAAGCATCAGACATGTACAGTACTTCTTTTAATACTATTTATTGTCATCCCACCCTCTCTCTCTCTCACTTTCTCTTTTCCTTTTAAAGTTTTGCAAAAGCTGTTCTATATCCCTTTTTAATCAATATTTTATATATTGTGCTTTACCCAACCCATCACTTGCTTAACAGAACATAAACCTCCTTTTACATTTATTTGCATAGTTATCCTTATCACTCAACCCTTAACAATTAGATATTTCACTTATAAAGATCTCCTGAAATAATATATCTTACTCAAGCACCTAACATTTCCTTTTTTCCTTAACCATACTTGTATACTGTCAATTTGTTTCACAGTTTCTACTATTTACATGGCCCCAGATGACTCACACAAGATGGGCATAAGCAATGACAATGGATGCCTAAATTGCAGGTCAACAAACTTCCACAGTTTGGTCCCACTGTGCACCCTATACACAGCCTTCATGACATATGTGGTTGCCATTGATGAGACTGAAGCTGGCTACTGAATGATTGGTACTTTTGAGTGAGGTCATTCGCGTAGTGCTCCTACCCATGCTTTGCGACCTCTTTAGGAGACGAGTCCTGCAGCAGAACAGCTGGTTGTTAAACTGCTTTCGGAAGGTTTTGCTAAGCAGGTAGAGAGCAAAAGGATTCACACAGGAGTTGGTGAAGGCCAGGAGTCGAGCAAGGATACTGGTGATAAAGTGCAAAACAGAAGTGTCCATTTCCGAATAGTGGTAGGAACGATACAAGTAGATAACGTGGTTAGGGAGCCAGCAGATAGCAAAGAGGCCTACAAACACCAGTACTGTCTTAGCGAGTCTTTTACGGGATTCAATCTATAAAAAAAAAAAGAATAAAAATATTAGTATCTTTTTTTTAATGTTTGCAATGTGCAATTGATTAACAAGTGGCATGCTTTAATGTCCATCACAAGTCAAATCCCAATCAAAGCAACATACCACCAAAAGCACTTAAGAATTATGTAAAGTAGAATGCAATAGTACTTAGACATATGGGTAATACTAAAACGGACAGTATTGTGGCACTGAATATAAATGCTGCATTATGCCATTTTTGTTTATATTTATAAACTGGGTAGGGAAAATCCTGTGTCCTGTTTGGTTGGTATCTAAGTGTTAGATATTTTTATTGTACAGGTAAAAAACTGCAGGGAATCAAAACACAGCACTGTAGCAATATCAGTGCCTTTTAAAACAAATTCCTGCTTGCTACTGCAAATGTGGCCACCAGATTTACTCACTAAAACATCATCAAGGCCCTAAAACCAAATCACCCTCAAAATTAAAAGAAAAAACAAACTGAATAAATATCAGTTTCTTTTATATCCTCTTCCTTATACATACACAGAAATTAAGAACACAGAATTATTACTCACAGCTATATTTCTGAAGCTTTTTTTGACCATTGAGCCCTCCCCACCCCACCCCACCCACCCTTACCTACCACCAGGAAATCTTTGCTGCTTGCCCTGCCAGAGATAAAATGTAATGCTTGGTTTTACAGAGGCCTTCTGTTGTGTGTGTTTGTAAGAGGACAGGCTAATATTTAGCCAGTAAAATTTTGCACAAGTTGGAATTCCTGCATTTTGGGATAAACACACATTCCATTTATTGAATATATGGATAGACAGATACTGGACAGCTAGGAGCACTTTCACTGGCTACTTTTTCTGAAAGAAAATACATGTTTTTAATAAACAAAAATTAGCTATTTACTTTTTTCAATCTTCTCCACTTACCCATTTTATAAGTGCACTAAGGCACTTCAGTGTGTGCATTTTGCTGTCTTAGCACTACCAGAGGCAGAAGGCACTCTGCCTTCTGTGTCATGCCTCACTAAGCCCCCTACGAGGGAAGTTAGATCTGCATGATGCATACCCCATTGTGTCTTAATGTACTGCTTACACAAGCAACTTACTGTAGTCTTTGTAAGCTACAACATTGTGAAACTGCTGCAATCACTTGTAACACCCCCAACAATGCCATTACAAATACTAATTTGATTTTACATGGTCCTTCCAGGTGAAACAGTCTTGTTAAATAAATACAGTACTGCAAGTTTAAAAACTGAAAGATTTTCCAAGAAATATTGAACTTAAACTAGAACAGTTTCAAAGTTTTCTAGATCACTGAAACTAAAGAAATTCACCTAGTTTTCTTTGTATCAAATTTTCAACTTTCCCTCTTTCTGAAAGGTGCAATTTTATCCAGCTTTACAACTTTTTTTTTTATTTTGCAGTTTAATTGCACAAGATACCTTAACTGAAATATGACATGTCATTTTCAATGGTGTCCTGTTTTGACCCAGTTTTATATTTGCGAGAGCTGAAGCACATAAATGTTAAGTGACCTATTGAAGGACAGACAGTGCTTGAGTGACCCTTGTGGGATTTGTACCTGGGTTTCTTATGGTGCTCAAGCCCATACTTCATCCATTGCACCACACTGTTTCCCCAATTTTAAATTCTAGGGGTGGGATATTCAGACTGCACTAGGCAGGGGCACAAGCCTGGGCGCAGTGCAAATGGGATGAGCCAGAGCATGGTCCAGGTGATATTCAATGGTGCTGTGCCATGGTTCAGCACTACTGAATATGGCACTGAGGGTGCATGCAGTACATACAGAGCAGTGGCACTGCGCCAGCACAAGTGGCTGCAGGGGAGCAGGGGGCTGCACCAGTGCAAGTGCTGTTGTGCTAGGTGCAACAACAGTGATATTCAGCCGTGGACATGCAAATGAGGCCATAATGCATTCAAGATGAAAATAGGTCCTTTTGCATGTCATTATGGCCCCATTTACATGAGGTGCGCCGATCCCTGGTGACTTGTGCCTGCTGCCCTGCCAGGCTGCAGCTGTTGGGGACTGATACCCTGCTGCCCCTGTTCGCCCAATCTCAGGCATGGGTAGAAATATTCCCTGGTGGTCCAGTGGACCACTATCCCTTGCCTGATCATGGGCGTATGCACAAATGATCCCTGGTGGTCCAGTGGACTGATCCTCAGTGCCCGATCACAGGCATATGTCATACTCCCTTGTGATCGAATGGTACACCCCCCACCCACCCAGAGAGTCCTCCACCATCCTGCACCCCCCCCAGTCAGCAGCAGGTGGCAGCTCCTCACCCGCAAGCTGCCCGGCCACCCCCTGACTGACAGCGTACAGTAGGACTGTACACCTATTGGTCCACTGCATGGGCCAATGGGCATGCAGACCATACTGTACTACACAGTCCTGAATTTTGAAGGAACGCTCATTCACAATTTGGGACTGTGTAGTACTGTATGATCTGCACACCCATTGGCCCACACAGTGAACCAATAGGCATACAGATTTACTGTACGTTGTCAGTCAGCAGACAGCCGGGTGGCTTGCAGGCAGGGAGCTGCCACCCGCCACTGACTGGGGGGGGTGCAGGGTGGTGGGAGACTCAGTGAGCGGGTGGGCAGGGGGGTATCAATGGACCACCAGGGAGTATGACATATGCCCATGATCAGGTGCTGGAGATCAGTCCACTGGACCACCAGGGAGTTTAACATATGCCCACAAGTGGGCAAAGGGGATTGGTTCACTGGACTACCAGGGATCATTTGTGCATATGCCCACAATCTGGCAAGGGATATCAGTCCACTGGACCACCAGGAATATATATATATATATATATATATATGAGACAAAGAACCTCTGTGCACAAACACTGAGGCAAGGGTTACCCCAAAGGGCATTTGGCTGGGAAGCCAAGTTTCAAGAAAATACAAAATCACACATGCCCCCACAATGCAAAGCATCATGGGCTGCATATGCAAATCACCACAGAATGTTATGCTGGTCCAACTTTAAGCAAATATATATATATATATATGCATGCCTGTGTTCGGGCATGGGATACTGGTCCACTGGACCACCAAGGTTTCTTCGACATTTGCCCGCAATCAGGCAGGGAGGGCATGACACCTCTCTGGGCAGTGGGCTCGTGGACTGTGTCATGGGTGGTCAGGTGGCCACCAACAGCAGGCGGCTGCCATGTTGCACCTTGCAATATAGCAGCTTGCCTGTGGGTGGCCAGGACTTGCTTCAGGTTTTGCAGGGCACAACTTCTCCCCCACTGTGCATTGCAAGGTGGGTATTTGCCACCATATGCACCACACATCCCTCGCTGAATATCGGGATGTGCTGCTAATACATGGGCAGGCCCCCGCACTTGCTTCGCATACATTACTGGTGCACCCCAGTGCATCAGGGGTTGTGCAGCACAACATGCCTCTTTGAATATTGTGCTGGGGTGCTTTGGTGGGTTGCTCATGGTGCAACACTTTTGAATATTCCACCCCAGGTGTGTCCAAAGAAACCAGAAATTAGCCTTCTTGAAGATGAAAGCAGTTAAATTATGATGCATGACTGATGAAATTTGTCAGTTTTGCCTCCATTTAGTGGCAGTGGGGCTTTTCTACCTCAATTTGGCACCAGTTGAATAATATTCATGACATTTACATATATCTCATGATGATAATTAACTCTAAATACTTAGAAATACTGTATGTAGTTTTGCAGATTTCCAGTAATAGCTTCTAAGAAATGTTCAGTATGTCTTAACTATAAACCATTTAGGAATGTATACAATTTCTTTTACTAAACAAACTAATTTGCTTAAAGCAGTCTCTTGCACAGAGGTGTGTAGATTTGTGTTTACTGCAGGTGAAAATGTTAAACTTTGTTTTTCACATTTGGAACGTCAGGAAATTTGTAAACGTTAATGCAGGGTGTATTGTAAACCTTTCCAGACAAAATAGTTTCAAAATGTCTGCTAGTGATAAAAATTCGCAGTGTTAACCCAGGTCCTAAACAGTGTGCATCCAAATGTAATGATCTGTGGTATATAACTGCAGCAGAATGTGATTTGAGGAACTTTTTTGTCTGTAAAAATATTGCATGTTTAACATATTTACTGATTGGAGGAAAAACATTTTGAAGTTACATGAACTCCACCCCCTCCCCAATTTATTACCTTGCTCAAAGTGAAGTGAGGAAATGTAGTATACATAAGCAAAAAGCAGAACAGGGCATGTGTTATACAGGGATAACAACACACCTTGGGTGCATTTTGAAGCACAAGGTGCAGAAAAGTGCCTCCAACCACTCAAGAAGTTAGGTAAACCAACATTACATATGTCCTGTTGTGTTTTGTCATGATTAGAAGATGGGTCCTTATAAAAAGTAGGCTTTCATTAGATTACTGTAGTTTCAGACCATGATGTTGCACTGGGATTATATTTCTTGTGTTTTCATGGTGCATTGCTCACAAAGTCCACTGGCTTCTATTTTCCTATGTATTTATTTATTACCTCTGTTCTTTCTTGGGTCATACTTGTAAATAGGCATTTATTTTCCTAGTGTACCCTAACTGGTAAAAAAACAACTAAATAAATAAATAAACATCACAGCTAGAACTGTGAACACAGGTGACAAGGGACGAGAGTAACCTAGATTCACTTTCGTCTTTTTCTGCCTGGATAATTTTGCTGTTTTTATTTTTCTATGAACTGCCTGTTGATCAATCAACTTTCAGAATTTATTCAAACAAATTAAGCAATATACCATGACAGGGTGTAGGTCCCATTTAAGTTTTTTTTTTTCTGAGAGGGAGTGTGGTGCATTAGGCTTTAAAATAAGCTTGATGTGACAGGCTGCCACACTGGGTCTTGTTATATGCCATGAGCAGAGGTCAAGTATATCAAAGGAACTGTTCTGTTGGCTTTTTTTATTTCAAGTGATGGCCTGGGAGACAGACAAAGAGAGCAGGAGTGTAC
The DNA here is from genome assembly GCA_016271365.2 of Neoceratodus forsteri. NCBI lineage: Eukaryota > Metazoa > Chordata > Ceratodontiformes > Ceratodontidae > Neoceratodus > Neoceratodus forsteri. The sequence continues at coordinate 1,231,038,619 of CM057459.1, read as the reverse complement.
CCAAAAGAGAGACTGGGAATCTCAGCTGGGAATGGAGCTGAGAGAAAGCAGAAATGGAGCAAAGAGTGAGTGAGAGGAGGTGGGTACAAGCTGGGACCAGTTATGACAATCAAACATGTGGTAGTGATAAAAGAGGGGAAAAAAAGTTTGTTTAATTTAGAGTGGGTGTACAGCTGCTTCTTGAGTTATTAAATCAAATAAGCAGTCTATTGTTTTGGATTTCGCTGTTGTCCATGTGCAGTTGCTGAGAAAGCAATATGGCAGCATTTTAGTTTGAAGTTTGGGGTGGTTGGAGTGATTTACAATTGGGGGGGGGTTCCACATGCAGCTGGTTGGCACTTTTTCCCATTGGTCATGCTAGGATTTACCATGGGTAAATCATCCTAGTCAGCCAATCAGCTTTATGGATTCTCTGACCCATTGTATAATTTATAATTTATAATTTAACACATCATGGTGCTTGTACTTTATGTATCATCTCAGTAATGTTCTTGTTTTCTTTATTACTATAAAATCCAATGATGGCCATCTACTGTATATTAATTCTGGCAGTCATGAATGCTTTTGCCGGTGTGCTCATTTGCTTTTAATTCATACTGCTGATAGCTGTAGTACATAACTCATGCCTTTCTAATTTGAAGGTGCCCAACATACAGTATTCTCTATAGAGCATTCCATAGTAGCATTTAATAGTGTTCTTCAAGACTTGCCATGAAAGGCATGAGAGAAATACACAAAGTGCACATTATGCACATAAATCAGTGCACAGAACACTGCATTATATTAGGAGCTCTGTGTTGCACTAAATGCCTTCCAGTCACCACTGATTTCAGTTAATTTCCTAAACACTGTTGTTTCCACAAACTAATGAACCAGAATGTTTCTCTAGGGGAGTCTTTAGGTACTACAAATTGAATCTTTCAGGAATCATTGCCTGATGTAAAGCTATAATTATGGTGCAGTCAATTACCAGTTAAGCTCAAATACCTGTTTCCAGGATGAATGTAAAGAAAGCTAAATATCAAAAAGTGATCGAAGGAACCCCATGAGTATAAGATTTTGCATCTCATGAGGCCATTCCTTTGCCTGTGTGATGTGACTTTCAAATACAAATGACTGTGCATCAGTTACCATGTTTGGAGTTGCACAGAAAGACCAGAAGCAGTGATTAGCCCCTCACTGAAAAAGACCAGCATTGAGCTATCTGTTCAGTGCCTGTATACTCATGCAGTAGAATATTACACCATACTGAATCAATCACAACTGCTCCAGGGAGGGTACTGCACACTAGGGATGGGCAAAACAAGGGTGGGTTTGGAGTTGAAGGTGCCAAATCCAAGATGAGTTTGGATTTGGTTTTGCAAAGGTTTTGGATATACTTGGTCTGGGTATTAGTGATTTAAAAAAAAAATTATCATTTGAAAAAAAGCACCGTAAAATGTGAAGGAACAGTGGAATAACAGCATAGAGTATACTGTGAGAAATACATTGCATTCTGCTATTTAAAAATTATTTGTTTTGACAGACCTGCAGAGCAAAAAGCCAAACACTGGTGTGTGGAGAGAACCCCTATACAGCCAGCATAAATGCAGGGCCAGTAGAAAAAAGCTAGTTTTAACTACATTTATTAAAACTATTAGCAGACCTACCAAATCTAGTTTTCTTAGGTATCTTCTATGCAGTTCACAATTAGTTTTCTTTTTTTTTCATTTTCTCCATCTTGACCCTTACCAGGTCTACAATGGCATAGACAAATTAAACTAAAACATGTATAAAATACCCCAAAGTTGGTGGATCTAGAATATTCTGCCACCAAATATAACTGTAAAATGCCTGGAATCTTTTACAAGAAAAAGGGGCAGCATCAAGCTTTTTACCCAGTTTTGTTACACTGTTGCTTTAAACATGATTCTTTATAATACTGGAGGGATAAACTAAACGGGTACTACATTTTGTCTTTCACTATTGAGTGATTCTTCGTGCACTATGTACTGATGTATTGCTTATAGGTTCTCAAGAAGCATTTGCTGTGAAAAGTTGCCATATACATACCAAAAAGAAACTGGCAAACACTAATTTGATTTGTCTTCTGCATTTTTCTATAAGCCTTAATTGTTTAGGCTTTTGTATTTTTATTGGTACTGGAGTCCCCCCATAATGTTTTGTACCACATTCTGCATTCCAAATATAGGTAATATAGTACTGCCCCCATTTTTTTATTACAACAACATTTATTCCACCTGCTGCTGCACTCCAGGCGTGGGGCATCCAGCCGCCAGCTCTGCCCACTCGGAGATCTGGGTGGCTCTAAACGCACCCAGAAGGGTCCGGGATGGTCATCTTGCCATCCTGCTGGAGGGACCCTATGCCTTTCACAGCCAGGACAGCCCTAGGTCCCTCCCCGACAGGACTACTCGCAAGTCCTCTGGACAGTGCATAGCACGGCCATCAGGCTGCATGTTCATGCCCAGACAATCTTCCTCCTCTGTTAGTCCCTGGAATGTAGATGTGTAGTGATGTCTAGGCACAGTGTGCTGAAGTACGCCATGTTCTCCCATGTTTCCCATGTTTACATCACCACTAGTAGTACCTCTGGCCATCCCCAGAAGTCACTACAGAATGGTGGATGTCCTCAGCCCACCCCAGGACTAGAAGAGCAGTCTACAGATGCTCAATCTTAGTCCTCTCCTGCCAATCACCAATGACCCGGGCTCACACCTGATCCCGGGTCACCAGTGTGGGGCAAGGTGTGGCGTCCAGCACCACAACCCTCAGTGCCACCGGGTCAGTGTACCCCCATCATTTTAGTACAGCAGATGAGACTAACGGTCTATTGTTCTTTATAGTCAGTCATCCATTAAGAGACCACAGGCCTTTGCCATTTTTCTTGTAATGTATTTTTTTCTCTCCTCTGACCTTATGTACATCAGCAGAATACGTACCCCCCAGCAAACATACGCAAGCACACACTCATCAATAACTGATAAATATATAGGTTCATCATCATCACTGATTCCAAAGTGATGTAGTCAAGAACTGGTGCAACCAGCAAAGCGACCAGGGTTAACTTTCACAGAGGACATTACACATTTTTAGGCAGCAAATGGTTTCAAAGAACAGAAGCAACACTGTCAGTTGTGTTGAAGAGTCTATCAAAGTAGTCACTGGTCAGAAGGCAACTTAAATACAAATGGACAATTTTGAACAATGCTGATACCATTTTTCTTTTACTTTGCCAGTATTGCAATGGATCATCCCATTTACTGAGTTTCCAAGGGTTCCTTAGATAGTCTTCAACCATAATGGTAGCAGTATGACCTTGGCTTAACTGGATAATTACTGTCTTTATCAGTGTCATGCTGTCCTGAGCAACCATCTTCATATTTTCCATTTGATGTTTCTCCTGCTGACTGTAATGTTTAGGAGTGTGCATGCTCAGCAGGTTGGGAAATTGTATCCACCATTTGATCCGAAACTTTTTCAGTGACTTGGTCTTTATACCCGCTGATATCTGTGATGCCAAGGGAGAAAGGATGCTAGACTAGCCTTAAACTGAGGATCTAACATAATGGTTAGAATATACTTTTGATATTAACAACATTGATATTCCTGGACCCATTTTGAGGAATATAGTTAGTTGTTTTCAATAAGAAAAACAGCAATCAATTCCTTAAGGAATGCTGCCTTCTGCTTTCCTACAGTAGTTCTTAACAAGCATTTGTCAATGCCGAATGTTTGCTTGCTGGCATTGGCAGTGGTAGTGTAGAAGTTACAGAACTGCGTAATAGGAATGGCAGTGAAGTATTGAACTGAAGCCAACCCCACCACCACCCTGCAGAGAGTGACAGGCATTGGGGTGTGCCTTTGAGTCATCAGGCATAACGGCCACACCATTTCAGTAAACCCCACCCTGCAGACACTGGCAAGTGTCACGGTGTTCCTAGGGGTCTTTGGTCCTTATGCGCACCCCATTCCATTAGGAAATACAGTGGGATGGGTGCGATATAGGAGAATGGGGTGAACTTTGGGGCCAAAGAGTCCAAGGCATACCTCAATGCTTCTCACTGGCTGCAGGGTGTGGAATAGTATGAGCATTACAGGCAAGAATCCCAAGTCACACCCCTGATGCCTGTCATTCTCTACAGGGTTGGGTGTTATGGTTGGAAACCCTAATACCTCAGGCATTCATTGGTATTTTCACTCCAAATGTTCAACATGTTTTTTTGTGACCCCACCTCATGAACAGGGAATATCAGTTTCTTAGCCGAAAGCTGCTTATGCACAGAGACTATGGCATTTAGCACCACAGGTGCAAAAACATCCTGAACAGGATGTAAAAAATTACAGCTGTACTGTTCATGGGGAGGTGTAAAAAATGGCAATGTTGTAAATCTGCAGTAAAAATATTTAAAAAAATGGTGAAGTCATGAGCGTACATAGAAACTGTGCAACACACACCCGTAATATGATTAAGTTGGGAATTTTTTTACAGCAGATTGTCATCTCAGGCATGTTGGTGCCTCCGATCATGAACAGTGTCACTGTGATTTTCTTCATCTGTCCCGAACAATGATTTCCCACAGTGACTACGCATCTCTGCGCTGAAAGAATGAAAACACACTTCGGCCATGTTGTGAAAAATGACAGCTGTACTGTAAATAAGGCAGTGTGGAAAAATGCCACTGGTGAAAATCTGGACGTAAAATATTACAAAGTCATGAACTTACGAGGCTGCGTGGAAACTGTGCAATGCTCACTCGTAACACAATCATTTTATGGACTTTGTCACCAAATTTTCAACATAGCCATTTTAAGACTGCTCATGAACAGTGTAACTGTGATTTTCTTAATCTGCCCCAAACATTGCTTTCACACACTAACAGCACCATTGTGCGCTACATGTGCAAAAACACATTTTGGGTGGCATATCAAAATGGCAGCTGTACTGTTCATAAGGAAGTGTAATAAAATGGCAATGTTGAAAATCTGAAGTGAAAATATTAAATTTGCAAACTTATGAGCATGCATAGGAACTGCACAACGCACGCTCGTAAAACAGTCATTTTTAGGAATGTTTTCACCAAATTTTCAACATAGCCATTGCAAGACCTCTGCTCATGAACAGTGTCACTTTGATTTTCTTAATGTGTCCCGTACATTGATTTAGCACACCAACTGCGCCATTGTGTGCTACATGGGCAGAAATACGTTTTAGGTGAGATGTGAAAAATGACAGCTGTACTACTTATAAGAAGGTGTGGTAAAATGGCAATGTTGAAAATCTGGAGTGAAAATATTGAAAATTTGCGAACTTACGAGCATGAGTAGGAACTGCGCAATGTTCGCTCGTAAAACAGTCATTTGAAAGTTTTCCACCAAATTTTCAAAATAGGCTTCTTGAGAGCCCACCTTATGAACACTGGCAGTGTCATTTCATTAATCGGTCCCGAAAGGTGATTTCACGCAGTGTCTGTGAAATCACCCTTCGGGCCCAAATAACGCCATGACAGTGTCATCATTCATGAGAAGGGGTCCCAAAAACCCCATGTTGAAAATTTGGTGCAAAAATTCCAAAAAATGCCTGTGATATTCCACAAAGTTGAAAACCCCCTTATCTAGCCCATTATACTGCTTACCGGCATTTCCTCAGTTTGCGGTCGGCTTTGAAGAGTGCAGATTTGTTCCCGGTCCACCAGATCGTTGCGCTGAGGTCCAGAGGTAAGTATGGGGTGAGGGGGGGTGTGGGGAGGCAGTGCGCAGTGGGTGGATGCGGGTTGTGGGAGGGCCAGGGAGACTATGTGGGACTGTTTTTTCTTTACAGGTGTTCTTTTTGTTTCCAATGATGATGCGGGACGTTTGCCACCTGGGGTGGGCTCCCAGCGTGGCACAAGGATGGCTGGGGGCATTCAGCCCATGGGGGACTGGGCACCCCCATTGCCCAAAGCATCGATTGCCACACTGGGGTGGGCTCCCAGCATGGCACCCAGTACTCGGGGGGGCAGTGGAGCCAATGGGGGATTGGGCACCCCCGGCTATATCATGAGTTGCCACGCTGGGATGGGCACCCAGCATGGCATTTGGAAGGCTTTGGGGGGTGGGGGGAGTGCAGCACACCTGACGGGGGATTGGGCACCCCCGTCGGCTATACAGTGTGTGCATGCATGCGGGGGAGGGTGCGCACACTTGTGTGTGCATGTGTGAGGGGAGCTGCGCATGAACAAGCGATATCTTTTCGCTGCTCACTGAAGTGTAGCTCCCCCTTTGAATTGTATGCCACTGCATTTTGGAGCTTGTCATAGACAGCTCCATCATGCATTGGCTTACAGGGGCCGCGCCTGCCAACACACTGATTGACTTGGAAGAGCGCATGACACACCTCTGAAATCTCAGATGATGGCACTATGTTTCTTGCACATGCGTGCAAGCAAACATAACAAACATAAAAAATGTATCTTAATTTTTGAAGACTTTTTTTTTTTTTTGTTGTGCGTGCATATGTGACGTATGAATGAGGGATCCACTCACTGTAGATCAAGGGAGGATGTGAAATGGTGCAGGTACATGGGAGGTGAACAAAGTGGTAGACAGTAAGCCCTACCAGAGCTTCAGGCTGATGTCGCACAGCGATACATGGGGGGGGGGTGAGCAAAGTGGTAGACAGTAAGCCCTACTAGAGCTTCAGACTGATGTAGCACAGCTGGACTAAGGTAAGGGAGGATGTGAAATGGTACAGGTAGATGGGGGGGTGAACAAAGTGGTAGACAGTAAGCCCTACCTGAGCTTCAGGCTGATGTTGCACAGCTGGACTAAGGCACAAGCACCCACGGCATGTTCTTATAGTCCCCAATTATATCTCCATTTATGTTCTTACAGCGCTGATTGCCTAACTGAGCCAAGATGTAAAACAGATACTAAAATGTCAGGTTTATTTCAGGTGACCAGGATCGTAGTGGGAGAGGGGGCAAGTGAAACAATGTCCTGAGAATGTGCTTAAACTTATTAACCGTTGCTGTGCCATGGAGTGATACACCGGTCCAGAATCCCTATATGTTCAAATTATGTTTGCAGCCTAAAGGTGCTTAGGTAGATTGGCATTTACATTACTCAGCGGCAAATCTTTTTCATACTTTTTGTGATCATCGGTTAAGATATAACCACAAACTGATGAGACACTTGGGGGCATGAAACTGCGCTACCAACAAAGTTGCATTTGCAAAGCCTTGAATATTTATCTGTTGATAATGAAATTAAAACTGTCAACTGATAACATTCAGCCACTGTCCATTGCACAGAATAGACATCTCACTGATAGATCTGGAGCAAAGGGACATGCACGTGCCAATAACATCACTACAGCTCCAGACACAGAAGAAAGAAGTTCATGACTTTCATCGCTATTAACTTTTTCAGCATTTTAAAACAGTTACTTAGCATCTGAACTCAGATGTTACACATCGCTGAACTGAATTGTGACACCAGAATCCCAGCGATCAACATTTGTCAGCAAAAGTGAATTGAAAAAATCAATAGATGTATAAAATGGGAAGTGACATGAGTCAATAACAACATATCTGCATGTAATACTTGGCTTAAAATTTGAGCACCAGCATATTCCACACCACAGCATCAAACAGGGATGCCATTTATAATTCAGCTAATGTCAAGCAGTTTTCGAGCCATAAAAAGTATTACTGTATCAGTATGGTGGCAGTAACGGGATCAGGAAATTATGAAATAAAATGCAACAGCACCCCCCTCGGCCATATGTTGTGCGGGTGGAGGGAGTGGAGGAGCACCCAGGGGTGGGCTGTTAGGCGGCTTCAGATTCATTGGAGAAAAAGGTGAATTTGATTGTGAGCTACAGTTGAATTTGTGTTTTCTATTTCTATACCTAGTTTTCGCTATTTTGTTAGGGCACATGTCCAACCCTAAGATGTTTAGGGTCACAAGGTGATGTGACTTCATTGAGTATCTGATTTGAGAAAGAGCTGTGTGATTCTATCTAAATGCCAGCTCATGACAATTCAGAGCAAAAAAAAAATATTTTGAAGCCGCATTACCAGACTAAGTGTGCAGTTTAGTGAATTACCACACAGAGGTGTGTATATGACAGCACTAAAAAACGCATTAAAGTGCTTCAGTCATGAAAACCTCCCCCACTGGCTGCTGCTGAAATGCATAGCAGTATGTTCTCCTTTGTGCATTCTGGCAGTTCTTTGCTTCAGCTGCAGGTAGTACAGTACGCTTAAGTTTGTTTGCATAGGTTTTAGCAGCGGGGAGTTCACATTGACAGAGTCTAGTAAGAGAAAACGCTTGGAACTACACATACAATGAAGTCTGAGTTTTCACATCAAATGCTGAGGTACTTTTTTTCTGAAGGATTAGAACCCATGGAGTCCATGAAGGTGTGCTTTGGAGAGCTGGCGTGTGTAAGGACTGTTAGGCACCCACACATTTTGGTGGTCCTGCTCTGACAGGGAACAATTTATTAAAGTAATGATGTGTGGCTTTTCTCTCTAAGCTAGACAAGACTACACCATCCTATCAGGCAACTGACACAGTTGATCTGTGTGTGTGTGGGGGGGGGGAGCTGCTCACTGAAGCATAGCTCCCTCTTTCAACTGTATGCCACTGCATTTTCAACTGCTGTCATAAACAGCTTCAGCAGTGATTGGAGAACTGTGACCACGCCTGCAAACACACTGACTGAATTGGAAGATGCTGACACACCTCTGGAAAACTCAGATGATGGCACTATGTTTCTTGCACATGCGTGCAAGCAAACATAAAAAGGAATGTAAGGGAGATGGCTTGACTAAGACCAGTGTTGATCTTGTGTAATGCCTCTTCTACATTACCCCTACTGCTCTCACAAGGAATAGCACCTGAGCTTGTCTTGGTCCAATGCTTCATGTGTCAGGGAGTGGATCAATTGAAGGGAAAGTGGCTGTACAGCTACTGGTGATGCTCACAGACTGGGAATTATCTGGGTATTTTCCTGACAAAGACAGTACAGCTGTGACACTGATGTGAGTATGACTGGCAGTGCTTAAATTGATAGCTGATGTAACAACTTGCTACATTCTTTTTTACTGGCAAGCTTTCAGACAATGACTTCCATTACTGTTCCTAGTCCCACTTGTATGTTTTTGTAAAATGTGACTGACCAAGACAAAGAAAAAAGATCAGCCTGTAAAATTAAATGTTTGGGCCAGAGTGGCTGACTAGCCCAGCAGACTTACTGCATGCTAACCAAAGAGCTTTTGTTTTGCCAGGTGGCTGAGACGATTCATTTTTACAGCAGGATGATTTGGAAAACGCACAAGCACCTTCAAGTTCAAAATAACATTTTTTTATCAAACATGGCTAGCAAGTCCAGCAGGCTTACTGCATGCTAATCAGTGGACTTCTGCTTTGCAGGATTGTCAAGACAAAAGTTGTTATGAAGCAGGGTGAGCTGGAAAACTCACAGGACTCTGAGTTCAAATTCTTCGGATAAAGTGGCTGACTAGCTGAGCAGGCTTGCAGAATGCTAACCAAGAAGCTTTTGCTTAGCAGAACGGTCAAGACTAATAAAATGTGTTTAAACTTCAAGATACCTTAAATGCTGATGAGTTTTAAAACACACAAGACTATTCAAGTTCAAACTGAAATCAGTTTTTTTGGAAAAAAGAGGGCCACTAAACAAATAGGTGTACAGCATACCACTAGCCAAAGGGCTTCTACTTTGCAGGGTGGTAGACAAAGAACATTTGTTAAACTGTACAATACACTAAATGCTGTTGAGTTTGAAAATATAATAGACTCAAGTTCAAAGTGAAAATTGCTTTTGTCTAAAGGGGCTTGCTAGTCCAACACACTTACAATGGCATGGCACGTCAAGTGGTTGCTTCTTTGCAGGGTGGGAAGACAAAATTGTTACACTGTCAGATACACTAAATGCTCTTGAGTTTAAGTCAGGATATGGTGGTAGACAGACAGTGCAGAACCAATGCATGGTGACCCCCCTCATCTCAAGCACACAAACACTGTCTCCCTCTGATGTTAGTTTCTTTTCAGCTTGCTTTTTTCTTTCAGTTTATTATTATTGTTATTTTTTTTTGGTATTTAGTTCTCTGGTTTTCAGTGTTTAGCAGCATTATTCAAGCCTGACCTTTACATAGAGTGCAACACAGACCCAACCAGTGTTCAGTATGTTTACATTAGGTACATTGACAGTGCTATATGCAAGAACATCAGAATTCAGTATGCATCCTTCCTACAGGTCCCCAAAGAGCTACTGACACTCTGGGAACTTTGGAAACATTTTAAAATGTTAAAATAATTCAGTTTGCATTTAATTTACTGTATCTCCTATACAGATCCCATATTTATTATCAATTAAATCTGCACAAAACCAGTATTTAATCCCTTAACATATTTCCAGCCTATAGTTTACTCCCCCCAATGTCGTAATCCAGTGGTGTGACATCATAGTCTTTTGCCATGGGGATATCTCTGATGTCACAAGCTGAGTATTATGACATGAGGTTGTGAATAAACAATAGGAGCTGAAGAATGCTTCAGAAACAAGGATCCTATTTTATGCATGAGACTTCAATAACAAATAATGGGGATAAGAAACATAGAAGTTATAGCAAATGTAAATGGAATTGTGTCCAAATATGTTTTTTAAAGTGTTCCTTGAGGAGTCATCTGCTTTTCAATGTATGTGTTCTTTTCAAATGCAGTAACATATCCTTTATACTAACTTATAAGAACTGCATAGCATAGTGCAGAAGAACTAGCCATTTACAACTTTTGTATTTACCTTTTAAGCTAGATAATGCATATGGGGCACAAAAACCTTGGAAAAACATATCAGTTGGGGTGTGAGGATATAGCATGCACCAAGCAGGAAAGGGACCACAGGGTTATCATCTCTGATGACCTCAAGGTAGGGAAACAGTGTGACAAGGCAGTAGGTAAAGCAAATAAGATGCTGGGATGCATAGGCAGGGGCATCACCAGCAGGGAAAGGGAGGTCATAATTCCACTACACAAGAAATTAGTGAGGCCCCATCTGGAGTACAGTGTACAGTTCTGGAGATCTTACCTACATAAGTACATAGACATGGTAGAGAAGGTTCAGAGGAGGGCAACAACAATGGTACAGGGATTGCTTCACAAGTCCTATGAGGACAGACTGAAGGACCTGAATATGTACTCCCTGGAGGGGAGGAGGGAGAGACAGGATATGATAGAGACATACAGGTACTTGCAGGAAAGAACAGGTTGTAGGAATACACTATTTTCCAGAAAAAAAGATGTTCCATGACTAGAGGGCATGGGATGAAGTTGGAGGGAGGGTGATTCAGAGGAAACTTGAGGAAACATTTCTTCACAGAAAGGGTGGTGGACAAGTGAAACACCCTACCAGATGAAGTGGTTGGGGCTGAAACAATCACGAGATTTAAGAATGCATGTGATAGACATATGGGAATTCTGGGGGTCAGGGGTAAGGGGCAACAGACTTCTAGAAAAATGTAAAGGGAACTTACAAGCTCAAATGGGCAGACTGGGTGGGCCATAGGCACTTATCTGCCGACAGCGTCTATGTATCTGTGTCTATGTATCTATGTTTAACTGCAGAATAACACCATTATGCATGTGTCAACATCTTTTTTTAAACTTATAGTGGGCAATATTTTTAGAAGGGTGTCACTGACTTGTGGCATCCTTACAATGCAATACTGCTACTCACACCCGAAAGTTAAACAACCTACAAAGTGGTCAAAGTTTTGTGCACTGGTCCCACTACTTGCACAAATGTGTCACCATTTTAATCAAAACAATGATGCAAGAATCAATTCATGACTGCAAATTGATGCAAATTGTGGAAACCCTCATCAAACCATGACTGCCTTTGAAAAAAGATGTCTAAGCTTTTGCCCAATTGGGAGTATGCTAGTGGAATGGACAAGAACTCTGTCTCAACATCCTATACTGTGACAAATCATCTCAGTATCTTTAGGGGAACGTGAGATTCAAACCCAGACTTTCAGGATCACAGTCTACTGCACTAACCACTACACTATGCTGGCAGCTGCCTAGCAAGCCTGTGGTTAGACACATATGTGACAATAACTGATCTGAGGCCATTTCAGCTGGAACAAGAAACTGGCCTCAGACCAGGTGGCACAGAAACTTGTCTAAGATCAGTCAACTCTGAAACTGGTCTCAGACCAGGATGGTCCCAAACTAGGTTGTTCGAAAACTAGTGTCAGACAGGCTGGTCCCAGACCAGTTAACAGGGGAACAATCTTCCTACACCATCATTGTAGCCCCCTGGTCTGCTGTCACTTATTTTATTGTTTAGATCTATCTAATGTGAAGTACCAGTGCCAACCATTCTGACTTGAATAATGCATAATAGAGCTGGATAGAACTATTTTGTTTATTTAAAGTTTTGTACACAGAGTTGATCCAGGGTGGGATGGGGAGTGAGGTGTTACATAAAATAAGTCGAAGAATGGTAAAAACTTACTACACATAATAATGACGATGGTAGCACTTCAAAGCTGAAGATAGCACAGGTTGCATGTAATTAATGGACAGAAGCAGTCGCAGTGTAAGAGTCATGTAGAGAGTCAAAGAGGACACAAAGGGGAGGAGGGCAAAGGGGAAGGGAGGCCTAATAGGAGAGTTTTGGGGGCATTGGATTAGAGAAGCAAGAGTCTCAGGATCTGAGGGAACAGGAAAAAAAGAGAGCAGGAGACAGGACAGAGGAGAGATGACAGGACAGAGAGAGCTGAACCAGTACTCGGAAAGAAGGGTTGCACACTGGAATAGCTACCTGAGATTGAGTGAGAGAAGGAGACAGAGATAGGGTGCCAACTTGGGGGTGGGGTGGCAGAGAGTGGTAATAAGATCAAATCAAGGGAAAACAGAATCAAGAGTGAGGTGCCACAAGAGTGAATCCTGGGACCAGCACTATTCAATATGGTTATAAGACACACAGAAGATATATAAGGCAATGTATCTCCTTGCAGAGGACACAAAACACCAGTGCTTTAAGTTTTGGTATGTGTGCAGTGTAAACATCCAGGGGAAGGGATATGAGCTTCTGTCATATTTCAAAAAGCCAGTTTTTATGATATTTGCTGCTCATCAATGTGGTGAGCAGATGAGCCCCTGGGTGTCTATATAAGGGTACACTTGAATAGGTCAAGTCAGTTACAGTCAGCTGACATGGAAGGTTACATTAAGTTGCATGTTATGCTACCTGAAGAAGTTGTGCCCCATCACCGAATGTTGCAGATCCTGGTGTTTCAATGGGGTCCTATATACCTGGAAGGACCTCTTAGTTTAAACAATTAAAGGGAACAGCAAGTACTAAGAACCCCACACCCATGTCTGGGCTGGTCCCAATGTGCAATTTGTGTCAAACCGAACACAAACCAATTTTCAATTTCTTGCATATTTTATTAGTTTAATAGATGCCCCAATGTTTCACCAGATAGTGGCTTCTTCTAGGGGGCTGTAAAAAAAAAACAGCATCCCCCCTCTTGTCTGCCCTGAGGCACCCTTCTTCCTAAAAAAGCACCCCTTTGGGCTCCTTGTTTGAATGTGCTTTTGGTTTAACTCTCTGAGCTATCTGAACTGTGTCCTTCATTTCTATAGCTTTGAAATCTAGCTATTTTGTAAGTATAAATTTTATTATCCCTGTAATCTATACTGTCTCTGTAGAATTTCTTCATTTTGGTTTCCTTTATAGTTTATTCATATTCAAGATGTTTCTCTTTGGTTTCCTCTAACCATTTGTTTACATCCTTCAATTTTAATTGTGATTTAAGAATATCCTCTAGCCCGTTAATTTCTTCTGACAGTTTTCCCCGTGCCTTAGTAACGGTCTCTATGAGTGCATACATAAAATCTACACTTCATCTAGTTCTAATGCCATCCCATTTCTTATCTAGTTCCTTATCATTTATGCCTAGGAGGTAGCCATATGGCACAAGGCACATTTTGTGGCTAAGTATACTTTCAGACTGATGCTTATAATGCATGGTTAGCATTTCATGAATTACTACAATAATAACAGTGTTAAAAAATTCACAACTTGATTTGTTACATTCACTACATTTGGGGTGTGTACCTCAGGACTGGAGGATTGCTCATGTGGTGCCCCTCCACAAGAGTGGCCCCAAGGATGAACCGGGAAACTACAGACCAGTGAGCCTCACATCCATCGTGCATAAGCTAATGGAGACCATTCTGAAGGAGAGGCTGGTGGCCCTCCTAGAGGCCAAAGGACTACAGTACAGCAGACAGCATGGCTTCATATGTGGCAGATCCTGCCAAAGCAACATGGTTGAGTTTTATGACTGGGTAACTAGGCAACTGGACAGGGGCCATGCAGTGGATGTCCTGTATCTGGACTTCAGTAAGGCATTCGACTTAGTGCCACATGGAAGGCTGGGAAGGAAGTTAGTAGGCACAGGGGCGGGTGCACAGCAGGTGAGATGGGTAGGAAACTGGCTACAGGGAAGGCAACAGAGGGTGGTGGTGGGTGGGGGGCTCTCACACCCAAGGGCAGTGACGAGTGGTGTTCCACAGGGCTCGGTGTTGGGACCAGTGTTGTTTGGGATATTCATTGCAGACATATCATGGGACATCAAGAGCAAGATCAGTCTGTTTGCTGATGATACCAAGGTAGGCGCAGTGGTGGATGACCTAGGGGATGGCAGGGGTTGCAGGATGATCTGGCAAAGCTTGAAACCTGGTCAGACACCTGGCAACTGGCTTTAATGCCAAAAAGTGCAAGGTGCTGCATTTTGGGATGAAGAACCCAAGGAGGAGTTACCAGCTAGGGAGAGTGCAGCTAGCCCAGACAGAGGAGGGGAAGAATCTGGGTGTGCTCATTACAGGGTCAATGAACAACTCGGCACAATGTAGGAAGGCAGCTGCAAAGGCCAAAAAAATGCTGGGTTGTATTGCAAGGGGTGTATCCTCGAGGAGGGAGGAGGTGAATCTGCCACTGTATAGGTCATTAGTTAGACCACACCTGGAGTACTGCGTGCAGTACTGGCGTCCATATCTGAAGAGGGGCATTAAGTTACTGGAGGGGGTGCAGCGCAGAGCGACAAAGATGATCAAGGGGCTGGGGGACTTATCATATGAGGGGAGACTGAAGGAGTTGAACATGTACTCACTGGAGGAGAGGAGAGACAGGGGTGACATGATTGAAACCTTTAAATACATGAAAGGAATAAACAAGACAAGTACAGAGGGGCTGTTCAAAGTAAGGGAGGGGAGGGACACCAAGGGCCGTGATATGAGACTGGAGCGAGGAAGGTTCAGGAGGGAGATGAGGAGACACTTTTTTACAGAGAGGGTGGTGGCTGGGTGGAATGCGTTACCTGCTGAAGTGGTATGCAGTAGAACAGTGGACTGCTTCAAATGAGAATAGGACAGGACAAGGGGGAGGGTTAATGAAAGGGAAGGGTGGAAGGGATGGGCAGCTGCAGAATAAGGGGTGCTAGCTGCACATCCGAGCAGACTTGATAGACCTCTAGGCCTCTATCTGCTGGCAAATTTTGTATGTTCGTATGTTCGTATTCAGCCTCACTATCCCTCCCTTTGTCTTTCTATGCTCACTGATGTACCTTTAAAAGGTTTTATCCCCCTTCTTAACCGAGTTGGCTATCTTTTCCTCAGTTTGGGCCTTTACTATTCTGACTTCCCTCCCTGCTTCCTTCTGCCGTCACTAGTACAGCTCACTGTCCTGCTTCTTCTGTGTTTCCTTATACTTCTGGAATGCTAGCTATTTCTTATTGACTTTCACAGCCACCTCTTTTGAGATCCATAGTGGCTTTTTCTTTCATTTTGGTTTGTTTATTTGCTTCACACAAAGGCTTTCTGCCTCCATGATGGCAGTTTTGATGATTCCCCATTGTTGCTCCACACCTCCTTCTAGCATGTTTGCTAGTGCTTTTCTGAGGCACTCTCCCATCTTGCCAAAGTCAGCCCTTCTGAAGTCCAGTACCCTCACTTTTGTATGGCTTGACTCTGTAGCTGAGTTTAACGTGAACCACACTGTTTGATGGTCACTTGTTCCCAAATGGCAACCTACTTCTAGGTCTGAGATCCTTTCACTGCCCCTGTTTGAGAATAAGAGGTCTAAGATTGCTCCCTCATGAGTGGATTCCGAAACTAGCTGTCTGAGGCCTGCCACCTGTAGGGCATCAAGAATGGCCCTGCTCTTGGATGTGGCTGCAGCAAATGTGCCCCAGGTAACATCTGGCATATTCAGGTTGCCCATCAACAGTATCTCCCCTTTCTCTGCCATCCTAAGAATGCCTTCTATCATATCCTTGTCCATTCCCTCCCCCTGACATGGGGGTCTGTACACAACCCTTGTGCGGATTGTGGTACCCTTTCCAGTCTCCAAGGTGACCCACAGTGCCTCCTCTCCTCCCTATTTACTCTTTTGTTCAGTTGCTTTGTCCCTTCCTTAACATGAAGCTACTCCTCCTCTTCTCCCTGAATGTCTCCCTGTAGGTTATGTACCTGGTATGTTAACATCCCAGTCATGGTTCTCTGTGTACCATGTTTCTGTGACTGCTACGATATCCAGGCATCCCTCTTCCATCAAGGCCACCAGCTCAGGGAGCTTGTTGCCCAGACTACGGGCATTGGTACTCATTAACCTCCATTTCTTGATGGCCTTACCCCTTTTTGACCCATCCCTGTCCTTATTACATTTGTCACTTTCTTCATTTACCCCTGCGCTTCTCCCTATTGACATCTCTATGTTGGTGTTTACTGTACTTACTACCGTGATTTTTATGGGGGATAGGATTTCCCGGCTCCTTTACAGTACTTCCCCCCTTGGCTAGTTTAAATGCTTGCCAATGAAGCATTTAAACCTATCACCTAGGATCCTGGTTCCACTCTTGGACAGATGCAGCCCATCATGCCAGTATAGGCTTGCATCACTCCAGGTGGATCCCCAGTCCCCAATGAAGCCAAATCCCTGAGCTCCACACTAGTTTTTCAATCACTGATTGGTTCCCATGGTGCGGAACACCCTAGCCTCTCCTACTCCATAGATGGGCAGCACCTCTGAGAAGGTTACTGGGCGTGTTACTTGTTTAAGGCCCTTCCCCAATTCCACAAACTCTTCCTGCACTTCTCTAATCCATTTCTTAGCCAGGTCATTTGTCCGTAGGTGGACAATGACATCCAGCTCCTTCCCCTGAGCAGCTGCTTCAGCAATCCTGAGGATTCGCTCCCTGTCCCTCCAAGCCATGGTGCCAGGCAGGCACCTCACCTCCCTCTCCCCTTCCTCCCCCAGTTCTACCTTCCTAACAATGGAGTCCCCCATCAGGAGTTGTTTCCTTCCCCTGTGGGGTCCCCTGCCACCCTCCTGTGGGTCTCCTTTGTGGAGGTTCCCAGCATCCTCCTCAGTCTCCACTGTGGGTGCTTCCATAGAGGAACCACACTTTTCCAGAATAGCATTGGAATTGTGGAGAGGTACAACTGGAGAGATGCGCCTCTGTTCCACCACCCTCCCCCTCCCCCTCCCTGAGCCCACTGTGGTCCAACCGCTCCTCTTTCTTGGCAACCTCTGAGGCAATGGCAGTGGCACTGGTGGTCCCTGGATGGAAGAGAAGGTCCCACAAATCCTGGTCAACTCAGCCTGGATATGAGCAACTTCCTCCCTCAGCCCAGAGAAGGTGCCTGCAGATGGGACAACACCACATCCTCCAGAATGTCTTCCGGAAGACACAGGACTGAAGCCACGCAGCCGCACTTCACTTATCCTGGATGATGGATCCCTCAAGGCTTACCCCTCTGACCTTCCTTCCATCACCTGACCTCATAGCAGCTGGTCAGATGATGGGGACTCCAGAGCACAGCCATGCTTGCTGCCTCCCCAACTGTCTTGAGCCACACAGTAGGGAGGAGCTGAGCTGAAATGGATTGGAAACAGCAATGCCAACCAGGAGGGAGGAGGTGTGACACTGACGGTAAAGTAATAATATATATATTTTTTCAAACAACTTGTGCAGCAGAAAAGGGCACTGTGATTTAATAATAATAATAAACTTTATTTATCTGTGCCTTTCTCAAAACCAAGGCACATTACAATAAAATACAGAATAAAACATACTAAAACATATCAAAAACTGAGTTGACTACAAAACAATTGATCGGCATCCAAGTTATCTGCAAATGCCTTACTCCATAAAAAGACTTTAGGCCCTTTTTAAAGCCCTCCACCGTCATGCACTCTCTAATCCAATGTGGAAGAGAATTCCAGAGGTTCGGCGCCACAAACATAAAAGCTCGGGCGCTGGAAGATTTTAAAGTTACCCTCGGGATCTCTAGCAACCCCTGGTTGGCGGCCAGATCGGTCACGTCGGTAGGTAAGGCACCAGAAGCTCTTTCAGGTAATCAGGGCCCAAACCATGTCGGGCTTTATAAGTCAGAAGTCCGACTTTGAAGGTGATCCGCCACTGAATTGAACTGATTTGAACCCTTTTGAAAACCCTCTCTTGTTCGAGTTCTAAATTAGACCTCAAACACCAGAGTTCAAAGAGGGTTTCAATCTTTAACAAACTAGTTCTGACAACCCTAGCCTGGAAGTACTCATAGTTAGACTGATGCAATCTACTCTACTACAGTAAACAGTAAGTAAAAAAAATGTTTTTTGCTCATAAAGTGTGAAGAGCGACCAGCCACACACTTAGGTGTGGGGCTCTTGGCAATGGCCATTCCCCTCAATATAGCAATATTGGTATGATTCCTTAGAGATTGTTATAAGTATGACACCATCTTGCCTGTTTTTTCAGACAATTTTTGTTCTAAAGCTGTGTCCTAAAAGAATTTTAATTGTCATCTAGTCACTTTCCCATAGGCCTCCGTCCACAGGTATCTAATCTCTACACTCATATAAAAACCCTTCACCAAACTTCTTCTCTTTCTAACCTTGTATCCTCCTGCTGTGAAGACTTTTATCTATTCCAACATCACAACTAATTCTTCCAAGCTGCTCCCTTTCAACCCAAACTTCCCCACCTCCTGCCATGTGTTCCTCTTCTCTTTCTTCTTTGGGAACATCTCTATCATCATCCAGTCTGTGAAAAAGACTATTTTTACCCTTGATACAGTGTCTTTTTCTCTGGTATCATCATGTCTGTACACTCCAGATATAGTTAAGGTTGAGCGACAGTTTCTGTGTTAAACCTCTAACTTTGCACCTTAATAGCTTTGACAGTGTTTGACAAAATTAGCTAAAATTTTCCATGTCTCATCTAGAAGGCATGGTCTAAATACATGGAATGTTTTGTTATGGCAGCTTGTGCAGTTTCTGAGATTTGCATGTTATTTTCCTGCAGATGTCTAATTAGGCAGAATATATAGACAGCACTGTAGGTTTAAATGGTATGGAATTGCAGTAACAGTTCTACTCTACAAACATCGAAGATACAGGGCTATAATAGTATACTGAAGGAAGAGAAGTGCTGACTTAAATCACATAACACCATACAGATTAAGGCACATATGAGCATTATGATAGAACATCACTATGGTCAAAAAGGTAAGATGACATCAAGTTAAGAGCATCACTCAATGATAACATAAGCAATGACATCTTTCTAGTAGCAGATTTGCCACCCAATTTTTAAAACTCCCAAGGAGATAGGAGTTTTGCAGTTTTTCTGGTAGTGAATTCCAGTGATATGGTGCAGAGTATGCAAAGGACCTTTTGCCTGTACTTGTTTCTACCTTGGGACTTCAAGCAAGTAGAGGCTTGATGATCAAATTAAAGGGAAACAATGGAAAAGACACAGCTTTCATCAAGTACTACAGAAATTCTCAATTAGTGCTTTCAGACAGTAACAACTTTTTTAAATTACTTGGAACCGCTACCAACAACTTCCACTTTCCGTTGCTGGCAGCAGCCATTTCATGAGCAGTAGTGTGCTTCCTGAGCTCACTGTATGCTAATATGCCTGTTTGACCTCTGCTATTGGTTGGCCAGATCATATTAGCATAAGGTGAGCTTAGGAAGCTCTCTGCTACTCATGAAATGGTGGCTGCCAGCAATAGAAAGTGAAAGCTGAAGGTCACTGTTTAAATCACTAAAAAAGCAATTAGAGGAATTAAAAAAATACTGTCTGAAAGCGCTAATCAGCAATGTTTGTAGTGCCTTGGAAAAACTGCTCCTTTTCCATAGTTTCCCTTTAAGCACCTTTCAGGTTTTGTCACTAATATGCCTAGCAGATTTGGGGAGGTATACACTTTTGTAAGCTTCAGTGTGAGGCATAGTAGGGGTACAACAATCTTCCTTTCAAGGAGTGCTAATTAAGCTAGGAGAGGATTTTGCAATGATGTTTTCTGGGGGTGGGGGGGGGGAGATGCAGGCTGCAAAATGACTGATCTTATTATGCAGAACCTTAAGCCTGTTGATCTCATACAGTAGTTCCTAAGAAACTGGAACATAAGGGCACTACACAGCAATGTGGGAAGCAGGAAACTGTTTGCAACTGCAAGCTTGTCTCATAGATGAAGATACTGCCAAGAAAATACAGCAGTCTCATGTTTTGATGTATAGTTTTGGAGACATCATCTACATCTGGTCAAAAAGTGAACTCTTGTTCTAGAAAGACTGCAAGGTACTTTACCTTGTCAACCACTTCAATACATTTGGCAGAGGAAGTGGTAAGTGAGAGTAGGTGCTGTCTGTCTGTACCAGTGTGTTTTTTGCCAAATAGCATTGCCTTTGTATTTTTTTTTTTCATTCAGTACAAGCTTGTTGTCATAAAATCAGTGGCAAGTTGGGCATTGATTATACTGATGTCACTGGAGCGTCTACATAGGATCGCATCATCTGTATACAGTACTAAGTTACCCTGCCACAGTTTTTTGACAAATCGTTAACAAATATGGAGAATGGCAAGGGACCCAGGATAGACCCCTTGGGAACACTGTCTGTAATTGCTGTTATAACTATATTTCTCTACTGGGACTAAAGAACTAGAACTCCACGACTAGGACCTTTAATTTAGGGGGAAAAAACATAGTGTGTTTGTCTGAGTTGACTGAAGGGAATTGTTATCTGTGCAGTTATCTAGGTGTTTACCTCAGGTGGCTGAAGGGAACTGTCATCTGTGAAATTAACTAAGTGTAGAAAGAGCTGTGAAGTAGGGGGAGTGGCTTAGCTAGAAGGAAGCCTGGTTAAAGCCAAATTTAAAACTGCCCTAGTTAGCTTCTGCAATAAACCAGGCAGAGAAGACCCATGAAGGAACTGCTGTTATAACTATACTTCTCTACTGGGACTAAAGAACTAGAACTCTAGTACTAGGACCTTCAATTTAGGGTAAAAAAAAGTTAGTGTGTGTGTCTGAATTGGCTGAAGTGAATTGTTATCTGTGCAGTTATCTAGGTGTTTGTCTCAGGAGGCTGAAGGGAATTGTTTTCTGTGGGATTAACGAAGTGTGGAAAGAGCTGTGAAGTGGGGGGGTGGCTTAGCTAGAAGGAAGCCAGGTTAAAGCCCTAGTTAGCTTCTGCCAGAGAACAGGCAGAGAACACCCAAGAAGGAACTGCTGTTATAACTATACTTGTCTACTGGGACAATATTGCCCTCCTTCCCTCCTCACCACCCTCCCACCCTACGCCAGTTCTACTTTTATAGGCAAGGGATTTGACTGACAACAGGAACTACCTGTTTGAGAGCAGGAAATGAGTGATCACAGAGCCACAAAAGACTCACCATCCCAGAAGGAAAATAGTAGCCCTCTACCCCCCCAGCTGCTTGAGGTCTGACTCTGAGCAAGTAAGGAGACTACTAAGGAGTCAACTAGGAGCTTCAGGTCCTGGAGAGCCTTGAGTGTTGGTGCTTTTTAAACATTTAGACTGCAGTGTTGAAACTATTTTGAGTGTGGGTATTAGCCCATTCTCTTTTAACTAAGTGCACTGATAAATGGGGAGGTTGTTCTGATTACCTGAGTGGGATCAGCTGCTTAGCAAGAAAGCAAGGGGAAGGGTATTTAAACAGCACTCTGAACTCACTACACCTGCATGGGCCAGCGAGCACGCAGTTGATGAGTGCAGAGACATGCACAGCTAGTGCATCTAGCATGTGTTTGGCATGTTAGCAGGTCCGAGGGGCAGACCCAGGTATTAGACATTATAAATCTTTGGGAAATTAGCAGTTAGTTTACATATTCAGCATCGCTACATGACCTCAGAGGCACTTCTGGGTCACTTGCCGGTATTTACTCAAGGCCTGAGGTGAGCAGGGCGAGTGCACGGCATCATTCTCAAAGATGCATGTGTTTTTGCGTGTTTGGTGTGCTTGGTGTATTGACGTAGGAGCACAATAAGGCACATAGTATATTTATATACAGGTAATTATACAAACAATAACTGCGGTAGATGTAACTGGAGTTATTACTAGTGTCTAAAGTAAGTTGTTACCTTCAGTTACATATTAAGTATTTCAGTGGTGTTATCATTATGGAAGGTCCCATTAAAATGTACTCATCTTGTCTAATGTTCTGTTCTGAAAAGATTGCTGGTAACTTTATTTGTGACAAATGCCTCCTAGTGGATTCTCTTCAGGAAGAGATCACCAGGTTGCTTTACACTGGGATTACAAAATCTACCTCGCAGATACCAAACGAGGAGACAGAGTCATTAGAAAAGTTTATTGACACAATGGCCTCTCAGATAAATCCCCCAGAGTCTGCAACAGATGTAATGAAAAATTGAGTTGCATTAAATGATTGGGCAACTGTAACAAAGAATAAAACTAAACGTCGAGGAGGTCAGATTTATAATACCCCACCACTAGCATTACAAAATAAGTTTTCCCCTTTGGAGATGGAGGATTGTCCCAAAACCATCTGCTCCCCACCCCATGAGACTGTGAATCTGTCTCTAAATACTCCAGTAATCTCTATTGGCCAGTTTAAATCTCATACACCAAGGGAGTTAACTACTACTGAGTTGGAAAAAATTTCATTGTTTTCTCATTTAAGTAGTAGTTCTTCAAGTACTTCTAGTACACAACCATGGCAGACTTTTATACTTGGGGAGTCAATGATTAAGCACACTGATCACATTATATGCAATCCCGACAAACAAAACTGTACTTGCTCCAGTTTTTGTGGTGCAAAGATTAGAGACATTACTGCGATGTTGCCCAATGTTCTAAACAAAGTGGGGAACAACCCACTGGTAATTATTCATCCTGGAATCAACAATATATTATATGACAGTTTTGAACATATTAAACATGATATTATTGCTTTAAGCAATTTATTGATTTATAGAGGGTGTACAGTTAGCTTTTCAGAAATTTTACCAATCACTAGGGCTACTGAATTTATTTCCAACAAAATTAAATACATCAATGAGTAGCTACATAAGTGGTGCTTTAAACAGGGTGGGCTGGATATTCAAACTGCGCTATTTTGTGGCGCAAGCCCTTGCGCTGCACAAAATAGTTGCGCAGGGGTGTGTCCAGAGTGATATTCAAAGGAATTGCACCCTTGAGAAACTCCTTTGAATATCACCCCCTGGCCACAGCCACTGTGCATGGTGCAGTGGAACTTGCGCCACCACAAGTGGTCAGAGTGGAGCATTCAACTTGCGGTGGCACAAGTACCATTGCGCCATGCGCAAAATCCCCATATTCAAATGGTGACGTGAAAATGGGGCCATAATTCATGCAAGGCACAGGGGGGGCCATTTGCATCTGATTATGGCCCCATTTGCATGCCATTAGCATGCAGGTGTGCTGATCTCGAGGACTTGGCGCCTGGCACCCTGCCAGGCAGCAGCCATCGGGGACCGGCGCCACCTGCAGCCTCCAATCACGGGTGAAACAGTAGTATCTTCCATTACTATTACTGAGTTTTATCAAGGCATAGTTTAATCTCTCTTTGTGCTCGAGTGTATCGGGTTTCCGTTATCTTGAATTATGGACTGCTGATTACAGCAGTGTTGTTGCTGAACTCCTTTCTTCCGTTTATTTCGTGGTCTGGTGAGGGAAGTTCTACGGGTAGTGGTGTCTACAGCCCCTCCACTGTCTTGGGTTCAGTGGATTGAAAGCCCGATCGCTGGTGTCGCGAGTCTCTCGAACATTCTGGTGGCTAGTGTTCCCTGACCCACCCACCCATGAAGCTCCTACCACCCCGCCTCCCTCCGGCAGATGGCGGGCGGCAGCATCCACCCACCTGCAGCCGCTACTGCCGCCAGCTGACTTGTGTGTGAAGGCACGCCATCGTAGAGCAGCCAATGGCATGCAGCCCATACCATAAGACAGTCCAGTTTTGTGAATGAATGAATATATTCATTCACAAATCTGACTGGCATGTACGGTATGAAGTTGCATGCCCATTGGCTCTGCTCTGCACCAATGGCATTCTCACCGGCAGTCAGTCGGCTGGCAGTGAGGCAGCAGGCAGGTGGATGCTGCGCGCCGCCGGGGAGCGGGGTGTGGGCTTCGGGTGGGTGTGGTGGGAGGACACTAGCCACCAGGGCTATGTTCAGGGGGGTTTTAAATGACTACCGCCCGCGATCAGGCTTTTCAGTCCACTGGACCACCAGGGATGAATTCAGAAGGAGAGGGGGTTTATTAGACAACCACTGACCGCGATCGGGCTTTTCTGTCCACTGGACCACCAGGGATGAATGCAGGAGGGGGGGGGTTTCTTAAACAACTACCGCCTGCGATCGGGCTTTTCGGTCCACTGGACCACCAGGGATACGTTCAGGGGGAGCCACATTGCTGCCCACAATCGGGCTGGGGTGGATTTAACTATGCCCGCGATTGGGCCAGTGGGGGGTGGTGGTGGGGATTTACAGTTGGCTGCCCTCGATCAGGCTGTGGGGGGGCACAGGACTGGGTTGGGGCCAGCCACAGGTGGCAGCTGCTGTGTTGCACCTGCAATGCAGCAGCTCACCTGTGGTGGCCCTCAACTCAGCCTTTTTTTTTGCTCAAAGTTATGCAGGCGCAGGTTGGGGGGTGCACTTGCACAACTCTGCACAGCCCTGCTGAATATCGGGCTATGCAGTTTATGCATGGTTCCTCCCCCTCCAGTTCAGCATGCATTCATTTGCATTGTGCTGTTCCTTAGCATGTTTTCAGTGGTGCAACTGCCTCCTGCTGAATATGGCAGAATGGAGCAAGTTCAGACTTGCGCAGGTGCAACCCTATTGCGCATGGCACAACCCTTTTGAATATCTGGCCCGGTATTCTTTGTATTACCCACTGGGAAGAGTTCTTTGACAAACCCTCACTGTACTGCTGGAATGGATTTCACCTTAGCAGATGTGGCAGCTGTATTTTAGGGAAAACCCTGCTGAAGAAAATTGATATTCTTTTAAACTAGACAAAAAGGGGGAGAATGGGATCAGCCTCAAGTCTCTGAAACCTACTAAGATACCAGCATTTTTTAAAGTTCTGACACTTAATGCTCGTTCTTTAAATCTGTACAAAAAAGCAGAACTAGAAGCTATTATGCTTACTCATAATATAGGAATTATAGTGGTTACAGAAACTTGGTGGGACAGCTCATCTATTTTAATGAAATCCATCCAATGCTATAAACTCTATTACAAGGATAGACTAAATCGGCAGGGTGGGAGTGTTTGTCTTTATATTTGTGATTATATCAAATCACAAGAAATTTCACATTACACTACAACAAAAAGCATATGAGTTTATGTTAAATTTAAAGGGCTATCCCAGATATTTATAGGTACATGTTATAGGCCACTCTCTTTGGACTCTAATTACGACTTAGCCCTTTTAAATGATATTTTACATTTTTCCAACAAAGGGATACTATCATTTTGGGTGACTTTAATTTTCCTGGTATCGATTGGAAATCCTTAAAGGGCACAACTAACCAGGAAAACTTATTTATGTCCTGTCTTTCTGAGCATGGCCTTTCACAATTTATTATGACTCCAACCAGAGGTTTAAATATCTTAGTCCTTGTAATCTCCAATATTAAAAAATGCTATTTCTGATATTCATATAAGGGTGCTATTAGGCACAAGTGATCATTCAGCTATTCTTTTCTCTCTACAGATAGTACATCCTATTGTACATAAAATTACTACTTTCAGAAATTATGACAAAACTAATTTTAATATTATAAATACACTACTTACTAATTACTCTTGGGAAAATCTTATAAAACATCTATCTGTAAATGATGCCTGGCCCCTATTAAAAAATCGAATTCATAAAATTGAAAAAGGATGGGTCCCCCAGTCAAAAAATATAATACAAAGGGAAGGATACCAAGATGGTTCAATAAAAAAATTAAACGTTTAATCAAAAGAAAATTAAGATTATTTCACAAATTTAAAAAAAAGGAATTGTAAAATAAAGAATTCATTTATTTAAAATACACATCTACATTGCATTTTCTTAAATACTGTATAAAGAAAGCCAAAATGTCATTAGAATTTAAAATAGCACATACAAAAGACTCGCATAAAAGTATATATTCTTACCTAAATAACAAGAAGAATAACACTAGAAAGACTGGCACTATTACTCAGAATAACAATATTATCAGTTCAGATTTAGAAACGGCAAATATATTAAATTCATATTTTGCTTCTGTGTATTCTCCTAAGGATACTTTAATTTCTAGTTCCCAGCAGCAGCTTTTAAAATCAAGACAGTACATTATTTCTGAGCAAATGATTTTGACTGCTTTACGAAGTATCAACAAATCATCTAGTCCTGGACTGGATAATATTGCACCCAGATTCTTACTCAAGACAGCTGAGACAATTGTAGTCCCTCTCAAAATAATATTTAACAAATTTCTTGTAACAGGTCAGAGCCCCACAGGATTGGCTTACAGCATTTATTACACCTGTACGTAAAAAAGGTAACAAAGCAAACACTGAAAATTATCGACCAATAAGCTTAACATCAGTCATTTATAACATCATGGAGAAGATCATCAAATTATTAATTGAGAAAGAAATGAGTGAACTCAATTTAATAGATATCTTCCAGTATGGGTTCAAAATTGGGTGCTCATGCTCTACTGATTTGGTGGCTTTTTATAATAATATAAACATTGGTTTGGATAACAATATTCCATCAGACGTTATACTATTGGATTTCAGTAAAGCATTTGATAAAGTACTGCATAATAGGTTGGTTCATAAATTGAGATTATTTGGGCTGTCATCTTGCCTGACAGAGTGGATAAGAAATTGACTGTCAAACAGAACATAAAGGGTAAAATTCAACAACTCTGAATCTAGCCAGTGTTCAGTCACTAGTGAAGTACCCCAGGGCTCCGTTTTGGGGCCTACATTGTTTAATTTTTATATTAGTGATATGTCAATTTCAACCTATAATTGGCTTTCCAATTTCGCAGGTGATTCAAAATTAGAGGGTTATGTGGACTCAGATATTAATTTGTAATGCTTAATTTGTTATTTATCTGCTATTGAACATTGGGCCACATTGAATTCCATGGAATTTAATATTGATAAATGTGTTGTACTTAACTTTGGTAGAACAAATAAAAAGAATTTTCATAAGATAAGCAATTTTCCCTTAAAATCATCTTCAGTAGAAAGAGATTTAGGAACTTGTGTTAATAACAAACAAACTCCACATGACCAATGAATGAAAATAACCAACCAAGCACATTAATTGTTGAGTCAAATCAAGTGTTCATTTGTTACAAGAACCAAGGAGTGCTTGATTCCACTATATAGATCACGTATTAGGCCCCATCTGGACTATGGATCCCCTTTCTGGAATCCTTTTCTGGTCAAGGATGTGGTGTTGCTGGAGAGGGTTCAGCACAAAGCTACAAAAATGGTCTCTGGGTTGAAAAGTAAATCGTATTCTGAGAGACTGGAGGCAACTGTATTCCAAACTCTAAAAAGTTAGACACTGTAGGGGTGACATTTTGTTCATTCATAAGGTGTTGCAATCTCCATCTTTGATGGCTATGTGTAACTTTTCTATTTGTATGAATAAAAAAACATTAAGATCACACAATAAACAGATTGTTATTAAGAAGGCTAATATAAATAAAAGGAATAACTATGTAACTATGTGTGCAGCTAGACTCTGGAATTTATTACCTCAAGTATTGCTTGATATTTCTAATGCTAATATATTCAAAAAACATTTTGACAACTGGTGAAGTCTAATCAGGCATCTTTATATTAGCTCACAGGTGTGGGGGAAAGAATCCAGATGGGACGCGGCCTTTTTTTCTTTCCATATTAAACCGAGTAAACCTAGTAGTAAGGAAATATAGGAACTTCTTGACTCAGAACAGGAAAATCAGGAGCGTAAAGGGCACAGAGGCAGTAAAAGTAAGTAGGGGAAAAATAAATAAACAGAGGAAAGAGTAAGTATTCCAACAACAGTTAAGGGGTAAGAAATGGACATGACGGGAGCGGTGCAGTGCAGTGGTTGTGGAGCAGCAGTCTTCCGGGAGATGTTTTGGAGGATGCAGTGTTGTCCCATCTACAGGCACCTCTCTTGGCCCAGGGAGGAGGTTGCTCCTTTCCAGGCTGAGTTGGCCAGGATTTGGGGGACCACCTCTCCCACCCAGGGACCACCAGGGTCACTGTTGTTGCCTCAGAAGTTGCCAAGAAAGAGGAGCAGTTGAACCACAGTGGGCTCAGGGAGGGTGAGAGTGGTAGAACAGAGGTGCATCCCTCCAGTTGTACCTTTCCACAGTTCATATACCAAGGAGGATGCTGGGAACCTCCACAAAGGAGACCCACAGGAGGGTGGCATGGGACCCCGGAGAGGAAGGAAACAACTCCTGGTGGGGAACTCCATTGTTATGGGGGGTAGAACTGGGGGAAGAAGGGGAGAGGAAGGTAAGGTGCCTGCCTGGTGCCAAGGCATGGAGGGACATGGAGTGAATCCTCAGGATTGCTGGAGCAACTGCATGGGGGAGTAAGTTGGATGTCATTGTCCACCCAGGGACAAATGACCTGGCTGAGAAAGGGATCAGAACAGTACAGAATGAATTTGTGGTGTTGGGGAGGGGCCTTTGACATGTGGCATGCACGGTAACCTTCTCGGAGGTGCTGCCTGTATATGGCATGGATGAGGCTAGAGTGCTAAACACTATGGGAATCAATCAGTGTTGAAAAACTGGTGCAGAGCTCAGGGATTAGCCTTCATTGGGGACAGGGGATCTACCTGGAGTGATGCAGGCCTATACTGTCATGATGGTTTGCATCTGTCCAATAGGGGAACCAGGATCCTAGGTGATAGGTTTAAATACTTCATTGGCAAGCATATAAACTAGCCAAGGGAGGAGGCACTAGAAATGAGCAGAGAAATCCTAGCCTCCCCCACAAAAGTCAGGGTAGTAAGTGAGGTAAACATCAAAAAAGAGATGTCGATAGTTAGAAGGGCAGGGGTAAGTGGAGAAAATGACAAAGGACAGGGATGGGGCAAAAAGGGGTAAGAACATCATGAAATGGAGGGTAAAGAGTACCAATGTCCATAGTCTGGGCAACAAGCTCCCTGAACTGGTGGCCTTAATGGAAGAGGGATGCCTGGATATTGTACCAGTCACAGAAACATGGTACACAGAGAACCATGACTGGGATGTTAACATACCAGGGTACACAACCTACAGGAGTGACAGGGAGGGTAGAAGAGGGGGAGGAGTAGCTCTCTATGTAAGGGAAGGAATAAAAGCAATGGAACAAAAGACTAAACAGGGAGGAGTGGAGGCACTGTGGGTCACCTTAGAGACTGAAAATGGCACCACAATCTGCACAGGGGTTATAAACAGACCACCCATGTCGGGTGGAGGGAATGGACAAGTATATGATAGAAGGCATCCTTAGGATGGCAGAAAAAGGGGAGATACTGTTGATGAGGGATCTGAATATTCCAGATGTTAACTGGAGCACCTTTGATGCAGCCACTTCCAAGAGCAGGGCCATTCTCAATGCCCTACAGGGTCATGCCTCAGACAGCTAGTTTTGGAACCCACTCATGAGGGAACAATCTTATACCTTATACTCTCAAATGGGCACAGTGAGGGGATCTCAGATCTAGAATTGGGTAGCCATCTGGGAACGAGTGATCACCAAACAGTGTTGTTCATGATAAACTCAGCTACAGAGTCATGCCATACAAAAGTGAGGGTACTGGACTTCAGGAGGGCTGACTTTGGCAAGATGGGAGTGTGCCTTAGAAAAGCGCTAGCAAACAGGCTAGAAGGAGAGGTGGAGCAACAATGGGGATCATCAAAACTGCCATCACAGAGGCAACAAGCCTTTGTGAGAAGCAAATAAACAAATCAAAATGAAAGAAAAAGCCACTATGGTTCTCAAAAGAGGTGGCGGGGAAGGTTAGAGAGAAAAAGATAGCATTTAGAAAGTATAAGGAAACACAGAAGGAGCAGGACAGAGAACTGTACCAGTTAAGGCAGAAGGAAGCAGGGAGGGAAGTCAGACAAGCAAAGGCCCAAACTGAGGAAATGATAGCCAACTCGGTTATGAAGGAGGATAAAACCTTTTATAGGTACATCAGGGAGTGTAGAAAGACAAAGGGAGGGATCGTGAGGCTGAATAGAAAGAATGGTGAGTGGGCAGAGAGGGACAGTGAAAAATCAGGGATACTGAATGAATACTTCTGCTCAGTATTCACAAAAGAGAAGGAAGGGGCGATGCCTAATCCAATTAACAGAAGCACTCTGGATGGGGGGGGTCAATCCCAATCCTTTCACAGAAGAAAGGGTTCTGAAAGAATTCTTAAAACTGAAGATGGACAAAGCAATGGGGCCTGAAGGAATTCACCCCAGAATTCTAAAAGAATTAGGGGAGAACTAGTGACACCACTGACTACACTTTTTAAGAAATCATGGGAGGATGGTGTGGTACCTGAGGACTGGAGAAAGGCAGAAGTGATTCCCCTTCACAAAATTTGGAACAAAACAGAGGCAGGAAACTACAGACCTGTCAGTTTGACCTCTGTGGTAGGGAAAGTGATGGAATGACTTCTGAAGGAAAGAATTGTTAAGTACCTAAAGACCAGTGGTGCACAGGACCCAAGGCAGCATGGGTTCACAGCGGGAAGTTCATGTCAGATCAATCTAATCAATTTCTTTGACTGAGTGACCAAAGAAGTAGACCAGGGAGGGGCTGTGGACATGGCCTAACTGGACTTTAGCAAGGCATTTGACACAGTCCCACACAAAAGATTAATAATCAAATTAACCAGCCTGGGAGTGTAAGTCCCAGGGTGGTAGCCTTGGTAAAACACTGGCTGGACAACAGGACACAGAAGGCAATTGTAAATGGAGTCCACTCTGAAGAATGAGGGGTTACCAGTGGGGTACCACAGGATTTGGTACTGGGTCCAGTCCTTTTTAACATCTTTCTAAATAACATTGCAGAGGGACTGGAAGGAAAAGTATGCCTCTTTGCAGATGACACAAAGATCGGCAACAGGGTTGATACACAAGGAGGTATGGAAAAGATAAGAAGGGACTTGGCAAGGTTGGAGGAATGGACAGGAGTACGGCAGCTTGGATTCAATGTAAAGCAGTGCAAAATAATGCACCTGGGAAACAAAAACCCAGGAGAAGATTACACAATGGGGGGGTAGTAACAACAATAAAAATGTAAAGGGACCTGGGGGTAATCATATCAGATTTCCTTAAGGTTAGCAAGCAATGTGAGAAGGGAGTAGGGAGGGCTGGGGGACACTGGGATGTATAGGGAGAGGCATTGCCAGTAGAAAGCAGGAAGTTGTTATTCCTCTGTACAGATGGTTGGTGAGACCCCATCTGGAGTACTATGTCCAGTTTTGGAGACCCCATCTCCGCAAGAACATAGACAGGATGGAGGCAGTCCAGAGGAGGGAAACTAAAATGGTGCAGAGTCTGCAAGAGCAGCCATACGAGGAGATACTAAGGGAGCTTAATATGTATATCATTGAGGAAAGGAGGGAGGGGGGGGACATGATAGAAACTTTTAAGTACCTCAGCAGAATCAACAAAGTCCAAGAGGGTAGCATCTTTCAGAAAAAGAGATGTGCAAGGTCAAGGGGACACAACTTGAAGATAGAGGTGGGACGGCTCAGGGGCAATGTGAGGAAGTATTTTTTACAGAGAGGGTGGTGGACATATGGAACAGCCTTCCTGAGGAGGTTGTGGTATCTAGAACTGTGGGAGAATTCAAGAATGCTTGGGACAGACATAAGGCAATTCTTGTGGGGGGTAGGAAGAAATAGGCTATTGGTTAACTAGGATCTGCAGCTTATTCTGCAGGTAGGGATAAAAAAGCCTTCAGTCCCCACTTAAAGCTCCCCACTGTCCTGCCCTCCCATTGTTGATGGGGTAGAGAATTCCAGAGGGAAGGGGCAACAAACTCAAAAGCACATGCCCCAGAAGGCTTTAGACTAACCCTCAGAATCTCCAACAACCCCTCGTCAGCTGAGTGGAGCTGTCACAGAGGGGTATATGGAACAAGAAGCTCTTTCAAGTAGTCAGGACCAAGTTCATGTAGGGCTTTGTAGGTTAATAAACCTACCTTAAAAGTGATCCGCCACTGAACTGGCAGCCAATGCAGACCGTGCAGTACAGGGGTAATGTGCAATCTCCTAGATACCCCAGTCAACAAACGTGCTGCAGCATTCTGCACTAGCTGCAGGTGGTGGATGTCAACCCCAGGAAGCCCTAAGTAAAGGGAGTTACAATAGTCAAGGTGCAAGGTCACAAAAGTGTGGACCAAAACAAGCAGGACACTGGACAGAATGAGATGCTTGATCCTAGCAATGTTCCTAAAGTGGTGAAAGGCTAGCTTGATGACTGCTGACACCTGATGATGAAGGGTCAGCCCATCATCAAGCATCACTCCCAGATCACGCACCCACTCAGAGGTAAGGATCTGAGTGCCCCCCAGAAGTAAACCAGAGGGCAGATCCATCCTCAGCCCCTCTGCCCTGCAACCCGGGTCCACCAACAAAACCTCAGTCTTTCCTGCGTTCAACTTTAACCCGCTAGAACTCATCCAATCTTGGATTTCAGTGATGCAGCTGTTAAGTACTGAGATAAGACAGCTCCAGTTAGCATCCCTCTGTCCATAGGTCCCAGTGCATCCATGGTGAATGTAATCAGAACAGTTTCAGTACCACTTTTTTATTAAATCCATGCTACTTCTCATATAGCAGGAGGCATAGTTCCAGGTAACCTTGAATCTGATTATAAACAAGCCTCTCCATAAAAAATTCTGTAATTTTAAAAAAACAAACACATGAACCTAACTAAATGGGACCAATTTAGCTAGAACCAGGTGTTTGTTTATTTTAAAACAATTGCAAGAAATATCTTTTCTGGACGCTCTAAAATCCAGGGTGTCCCTGATCCGCATTCTATGTATAAGAACAGCGGGACTTTCTTGAATGCTGAAGCCACAGCTGGACCCATGCTGCTGGCTTCAGTTGAAGCAAGAAGCCTGCAATCCCCATCTTTATATCCATCCATCTGTCTGTCTGTCTGTCTGTCTATCTATCTATCTATCTATCTATCTATCTATCTATCTATCTATCTATCTTCCTAGTTTGCTATTTTACATTTTTATTAGGTGGACCAGTACCATTTCTGTATGCCCACTCCCCTCCAGATTGCCTGGCCCCCCTTCCCAGTGCTAATGTTAACAGATAGGGGTTGCTTACCCCAATACCTCTTCTGTTGACTCCAGTCTCTTCCAGATCATCTGCCCACCATTGCCAATATGTACAAAATGGCATGAGGGTGCCTATCACCAGTGCTGCTGAACTGTAGCCCAACACGTGGTCACCCAATCCCCAGCGTTGGAAAATTACTTTTTTTAAATTAGTATGCTTTATGTCACCTGGCTCTGACTGGCCCCCTTCAGTCCCTCTGCTCTGCCCAGCCCTGTCACTCACCTTCCCTGGGACTTAACAAACTAGTAAAAACTAAACCATGTAATGGCCTCAGATCACACCCCCATATGGTCAATTTTTTGCAATAGCAGGTGGTGAACCACTGTATAAATGGCCTTGCTTATGACCGCAAAATCTGCCCTTGTAATATCCTGCTCTGAAGAGCTTGGGAGACAGTGTCTCTGAAATCGAGCAAGGACATTGCAGTGGAATGAAGGGGTCTGAATCCAGACTGCTGTAGGATTCATAATTGGTCAAATACTGATACAATTGACTGTGTACTTCCTTTTCTAGAATTGTGGAAGCTATTGAAAATAAGACCAGAGGCCAATAATTGTCTATTGAACTAACACTGTCCATGTAAATACTGGAACAATCCTAGACAATTTCCATGTGTTGGAAAAGTGGTCCAGCAACAGCATCAGCAGCCTCTCTCAACATCCTTGGTTCAAGCCCATTCAATCCACTTGACTTATTTACTTTAAGAAACATTAGTTGTTTCAGTACGTATTTTTCCTTTATTATTATAAAACTGAATAGTGCTACTTGTCACTCAGTTAAGTGATTCCATGTTACTTTTTCACTTAGATCCTTGCCAGTAGATTTAGTCTTGGTGAAAGACAAATTCATAAAAGTATTTAACAAATTGGTCATTTCTCTTGAATCTGTCTCTATGTTACCCTCTGTATTCAAAGACTTTAGATGTTTACAACTAGAGAAGTGTTCAATTGCTCTATTAATTTCCAGCATTTATTCAGATTTTGTACTTGTTTAATGTATGCTGCTTTGTAAAGGCAGTCATCTCAGAAAAGGCAAAAGAAATACTCTGTGTAAACTGGATAAATTCAGCAATGTATTAATCAAGCTTAAGAACAGAAAGACCTCACTCCAGTGCTTCAAGGCACTCTGCCTCCATCTTAGGGAGCTCTAAGGAAGAGGCAGGGACTCTTGAAGTGCGGGAGCATGTTCTGTCTATCCTATGAACATACAAACACGCCAGCAGAAACAGGCCATTACAATCTATCAAGTCAGCTAGCGTATGCAGCTCACACTTTATTCTATTGAAGTGCCCCATCCACCCATTCCCTCTCTGGATTTATCTTCCCCTCTCCTACCCTACCCCCTACCCCACCCTTCCCTTATGCTTAGTTAATAAACTGTTGCATTTATCCAGTTTGCGCAGTGTATTTTTTTTGCCTTTCCTGAAAAAGAGAAGGCCCCATTCTAAAATGCTTTGATACGGAAAGGAATGTTAGAGATCGGGTGGCAGAATTTTAGATGAGTGTGGTGACAGAAGTAGATTTGAGAGCATCAAGATAAGTACCATAGGCAAAGGAGATGATGATTTATAAAGTATATTCTTTGAAAGAAATATTTTTTAATACACCAATTAGTGTTCAACTTAATGCCACAGAAGTAGGGAAATGTGGCATTAGGGTCTCCAACCCAAACTCCCCATCTCACCACCCACCCACAAGAAGCAAAAGGGAAAAAAATTAGGGTTTTGGGTCTCTGGAGTCTTGGTGAATAAGTGTTGGGATCTTCCTTGGGGTGTCAACCATAATGCAAACCCCCCCAGACCATAGTTTCCTGTCTAAAGCACAAAGTACATCTTCAAACCAGTGCCTCACAGTAAAATACTCTTGAGAGGTAGAGAACTATGTCTCACCAAATGTTGGCAACACAATCTGTTGTAGTTTTCTTCACACACGGTCCACAAAAAAAATCATGTCTGACATTGTTTGCTTAGGGAACGGGGTGTGCATTAGAGGGTGCTGATGCTAGGGTGCATTTCCTTTTGTGTTGAGTTAGTGCATTCATATATTCATTCATGCAAATCCCTTTGGGACCTGTGTGAACAGATGCAGATGTGCAAGATCCTTTGGGCCAAGCATCAAGGGAAGACTCCCTCCACAAAGTAACTGCAGGGCCTTTGTGGGCCCTCCATTTCTGTTCAGTGATGGATGTTAAGAATTCATGGGTCTGTCTGGTGGGCTGTGGAAGCACAGGGCCTTCTAGTCCCTGTGCTTCCATGTGACCACAGATACACATGCACAGGGCAGAGTCCATCTGTCCACCAATGCACAGAGCCCTCTGGCACCCATGGGTGCACAGATGCAGGGCCCCTATGCCAAGAAGACAGTTATCTTCATTCTATTGTACCCTGGCCCATGTGGGAAACCCTGCAGCTTTCAGTTCCTGGCTGGGGGTGTGTTGCATAACAGCACCATCTTCCCACCCTTACACTATCCAGCTGGGTCACTGAGCTCTCCTCCAAACTCAGCTCACTGACATGGGATCAGAAAGCATACCCAGTGGGGTCAAGATAGGCACTACACACAAAGTTTCTTAAATATATACATTTTTTTTATTTTGACACAGAATTTTCATGACAGTTGTTTTGTGACTTCCCTTTTAAACATGCCATGTAGCATTTAGAAGTATAGTATATTAGCCAAAATGTCATTTTGCACAAGAAGTGTGAAAACACATCTTGTCCAATATTTAAAAAACTGATACCTGTCATGTTTATGAGGCTGTGTGGAAAAATGACTGTGTTGAAAGTTTAGATCCAAAATATTGCAAATTAACAAAGTTGAGTAAGCATTGAAATATTGCAGTGTTCACTCATAACCTGGGCATTTGACCATATTTGTACACAAAATTCTCAGCATAGCATTCTTATTACTCTACATCATAAAGGTGGTAGTGGAAAATATTCAGATTCCTGCTGAAATGTCATTTCCCTCCACAGGCGCAAAGACACATTTTGCCCAGGATATGAAAAATGACAGCTGTCATGTTCATGAGGTGGTGTGAACATAAAGTGGCATTGTTGAAAATTTGGGGTCATACTATTTAAAATTACTGTAGTTATGCATGAGCACAGAAAAATGTCAATGTATGCTCATAGCTTGGTCATTTTTACATATTCTGAGTCCACATTTTCAACATAGCCTTCTTATGACTTCTCCTTATGAACAAGGGTGATGGAAGTTACCTTATGTTCTCATATTGCAGATGGGTTTTCCAGCAGCAAGACATGTCTTCAGTCAGAGAGTGTATCTATACCATGATACAAGTTCAGGTGAGTGAGGGTGTGTAAGGGGGTGGGTGCTGAGTGGGAGGTCAGGTTGGGGTGATTGGGGTGAGTGTGTATGTGGGAGGTCATATCAATGAAGGACCATTTTCTTTTTTACATCATTAAAAAAAAAATTCCCAAGGGATCATTTTCTTTCTTTCAGAGGACAGGGACAGTCATGTTCCGACCAGTCCAGCCCACCAGCACAGCAGTATTTCTACTGCTTGCAATACCATTGACCTGGGTTTGGGATTGAGCCTGGGTTGCTGGAGACCAGCCAGGGGAGAATGGTTGAGTGTCCCATGAATGTCCACCTCCTCAGTGGAGAGATAGATTCTGGTCTTTAAACTCTACTGCCCCTGGGTGACCACAGGTTGCAGGGCTCTGAGCCAGAGGTCTGGGAGGCAAGCATTGTCACTCTGACATATTATTGCAGCTGCATCACATTGTGACAGTGGAGGGTCAGGATGAAAAATGGAAGAAAATCCAGGACCATGCAGGATGCCACCCACCACTCTGCCACAGGTCCTGCAGTAGCGACTGTGGTGCTCATTATCTATCCGACACTTCAGGTCTGTTCTTGGGGTAAGATTGGGGCCCTAGACAGCCATTTCCATGGGGGGGGGCATTCATGGGGGAACAACTGAGTGAGTTGAATTTGTACTCCTTGAAGGAGAGGAAGGATTGGGGGTATATGACTGAGACCTTTAAGTACTTAAAGGGGATAAACAAGACAGATACTGAAGGAATATTTAGGTTAAGAATGGGGAGGGACACAAGAGGTCATGGTCTTAGATTGGAGGGGGGGAGACACAAGAGAGAAATGAGGAAGCACTTTTCATGGAGAGGGTTGTGGCACAATGGAACACTCTGCCAGAGGAGGTGGTATCCTGTACAACAGTGGGTAGTTTCAAAATGAGATGGGATAGGTTGACGGGGGAGTCTACAGGTGAGAGGGTGGGGCACCTGAGCAGTAAGGGTGCTAGCTGCACATTCGAGCAGATTTGATAAACCATGAGGCCTGTTTCTGCTGGCAGTTTTATATGCTCATATGTTTATTAGACTCCAGGTAGATTTTAATGAACTACAAACATGGCTGATTAGAACAAATTACTCAGAAATTAAAAAATGAGAAAGTTAATGTTGTTTCCTCCATTCACCAAACTGTATCAACTGGTTCCTGAATGGGATGTTACTGTGACCCTGGAGGGAGTCCTAATTAAAAAAAAAGTAAGTACACGCAAGTGCTGCACTTGGGAATCTGAGTCATCTGGGTCAACCAAGATCTGACAGTTTAACACCATACAGGTGAACTGTGTGTAAAAGTATCCCAAAAGATAAGGGTCCTAAGGAGGCACAAACACTGCCTAGATATTAATGTTAGGAAAATGTTTTTAATTTTACCTTACCACAAATGGACTATGAGTCTTTCATATACTGGTTTACAAAAAAAAAACTGAGCTTCAAAAATTAGACATGGTATGCCACAGAGTGGTTAGGTTTGTTTCTTGGTCTCTGTGGACTACCAAACGAAACACGTGACAGTTCCTCACCAGCCCAAATTGGACTTCCTTAAATGTGAGGAGAGAAAACCTATGGTACAATCTATTATTTAAAAGTAAAAAAGACAAAAGCTCCAGGCTACTTAGTTGTTTACTTCATGGCATATGTTTCACAACATGCACTGCATGATATTTCAGAGAGAGGACTAACAGTGCCAACGGTATGCGCTATGTTTGATAAAATGTATTTTCAGTGTACTGCTGCCACTTTCTGGAACTGACTTCCACCCTCAGTATGAATTCCATAAGTCAGAAGTTTTAAAACAGCTATTTTACAAAGGATCCCATACAAATGCAACTGTACTTGAACTATGGAATATTTGACTGCTTGCTTTTATACTGTTGTATGTATATTGTGCGCATACTATTTGTTATCCTCTTTACTTGCTATATGTACTTTTGTAACCATATGCAGAACAAGCCTGAAATGGGTCTTACATCTAGAGATCTTCATTCTGTTGAAATATAATAAATTCAGTTTAAAGTATCTGGATGGACCCAAAGTAAAGTGAGTACTGTACATAATGTTTGTGACTTAACTTTCACTCTTTGACCACCTCTCTTACTATAATATTCTGGTTCCTTTTCAGTATGGTTCTTACGTAGCCCACAGCATGGAGACTGTACTCATCTCTGTTGTTAATGATCTTCTATACTCATCAAAGTAGTTTGTATCCATCTGAATCTTACTATGGCTTTTGAAACTCTTCATTACTCTTTCCTCCTTTATCACAAACATTATGCTGATGTCTTAGATCTCTTTGCCAGGTCCAGTTTTTGTCTTTCAGAATGCCTCCATTTTTGGTCTTAACTGCACCTAATTCCCACACCCTTCTACATGTGGAAATCCTCCAAAGACTATTTTAGTTCTCTCCCTGTTTCCAACTATCTTCTACCATTGGGGCAACTAATTTCTTCATTTACCTCACTTATCTCTTAAGTGCAAAGGATTGATAGCTCTACCTCTCATTTGACTGTTTCATCAACACCTTTCTTCTTTCCATATGTTGTCTGGATCATATTAACGCCAGGCTCCAAGTAATTTTTCTATAGATTAATGTGCCTAAGCCTTTGGTCCTTCCCTTGAGCTAGGAGATCTTCTTGAATTTTGACTTCATATAATCCATTACCCTCCTCAACTCCAACCTCACATTTGCCTCTGCTGCCCTAAATCTTGGTGTTCTCCTTGATCCTGAACTCTGTTTCTTCTTATATCTCCAGTGCTTGTAAGCCTACAGACTATTGCCTCTGTAACATCTCCCATGTCTGGTACTCTCTCCACTCCACCTCTTGTAAGAACTGCATCCATCCTTTTGTGTCCACTGTCCTTGATAACTTCAAATTCCTTTTTTCTGGCCTACCTAAATCTCAACAAAAAAAGCGCTGATCTGTCCAGTGCCATCAAGGATATTGCTGCTGACCTCTTCACATGCATCAGGTAGCATGATCATACCACTCCTACTCTTCATGACATCCTGGCTCCGATTCCATTAGAGGATCTAGTTCAAAATTGTTTTCTTTTGTCTCTAAAATCCTCCATGGTTCTAATCCTACCTCTGTCTTTCTATCTCTCTCTCTCTCTCTGCCCTCTGACATCTCCTGTTTGCTTTCCCTTTCACTTCTACCCTTTTGTTGTTCTCATCTCTGTTACGTCCTACAGTATGACTTGGCTAGTCAATGTGGGGATGATACAGTGCCATGGGTAGAGGCATGAGACAAAGTGAGAGAGAGAGAAAGAGACAGCACAAAGAAAAGCACTTGTCAAGTATGCACGGGTAATGGCCATCCAAGTGTGGGAGGGTAGACCATCACTTTGCTTTCTGACCAACTGGAAGATCAGTGGAATGGGTTTTGTGCCAATGATGTGACTGCAACTCTTCACTGGGTTTTCTGCCTAGGGTCTTCACAAAAGGGGAAACTGCAAGATCACTGAAATGGTGGCTAAGCTTATAAGTCTCATCTATATTTAGAAACATTTAGAAACAGAATTTCTTGGCAGAAAAGGACCACTTGGAACATCCAGCCTGCCCAGGAGTTCCCAGTCTATCTTACTTTCGCAGACTCTATTCAGCCTCTGATGACTTTCCCATGTCCCTCTCCCTGCCTTCTGCTGTAATATACCCCAATATTTATCCCATGCATGCTTGAAGCCCCCAACATTTTAGCCTCCACCACTTCAACTGGAAGTCTGTTCCTGGTGGCTGCAACCCTTTCAGTGAAGAAATATTTTCTGTGGCCGGAACACCAGCACAGCAGTAGCACTATTGCTGGCAGTGTTGGTGACCCAAGTTCAGGAGTGAACTTAGATCATCGGAGGATCAGCCATGAAGAGATGGACTGAGCATCCAGGGGATTGGTCTCCTACTTGGAGGAGGGGGTGGCATGGTGCCCAGCCTCTGCCTGGCCCCTGGTGATGGCTGGGGGTGCAGGACTTTGAAGCAGCAAGGAAAGGGCACTGGGGCATCAGATACTGGGTGCACCAAATGCAGAAGTGTGCACAGCATCATCCTAGGCATCATTGCATGCATGCTCTTGAAACAGGACAGTGGAAAGCATCCTGGCTGGCAGGATGACTACTGACCCTCCACAGGTCCTGCATCAGTGATCCAGGCATTATCTGAGACTGGATCCCTGACTGTTGGCTCAAGGAAGACTAAACACCACATCACCATAGCGGGTAAGCCATGAGCTGTGAGAGATTGGGTTGGGTACATCAAGGGAGAAGCTGGGTGATGGGGCTGGGGGGGGGGTAGGGAGAGTGGGACCAGTCAGTACAGAAGAGAATAAACAGATAAATTAAAAAAATATACATTTCCTCAAAACTCTCCTGAACTTCCCACCTTCTGCTTCCTTGCATGCATTCTGGTCCTTGTGCTTGTCCTCTTATAGGAGAGGCTTCCATCCTACAGCCTGTTCACCCCTGTAAGGTACTTGCAGGGCTCAATGATGTCACCTCTCTCTCTCTCTCCTCTCTTCCAGGGTGTACATGTTGAGATCCCTCAGTATCTCCTCCTAGGGCATCTTCTGTAAACCCTGCATCATTTTACTTGCCATCTTCTGGATGGCCTCCACCCTGTCTATGTCTTTTCTGAGGTGTGCCTCCAAAACCAGACACAGTACTCGAGGTGAAGGCATACCATGGAGTGATTCAGTGGTACCAGCACCTTTCTCCTCCTGCTGGAGATGCCCTCCCCATGCACCCCAGCATCCCACCAGTCTTGCTGATGGCCATGATGCACTGCACTGTCACCTTGAGGTCTACTGACATAATAACAATGAAGTCCCTACCTTGTGTAGTGGCTGTCACTACCTTCCTCCATCCTGTACTCAGCACCAGGGTTCTTATGCTCTAGATGTATGAGTTTGCAATTTTTGGCATTGAATACCAACTGCCATGTCATTCAGTACTCCTCAAGTTTCCCTGAATCACTGCACATTTTGTCAACCCTCTCCTGGATGTCCATACTATTGCAGATTTTCATGTCATCTCCAAAGAGGCATACCCTCTCCTCCAGTTCTTCTGCAATGCCCCCTATGAAGACATTGAAAATAACTGGTCTAAGTACCGAGCCCTGTGGTACACTGCTGGTCATTCTCCTGTCCTTAGAGTGAGTGCCATTAACAACCACCATCTGTCTCTTATCCGTTAACCGGTTCCAAACCAAATGCACCAGTTTTGACCACCCATTATAAGCTGGTCAACCTCCTAATCAGCCCCCCTGTGTAGCACAGTGCCAGAGGCCTTGCAGAAGTCCAGACTGGCTACATCCACTGCTCTCCTATGATCTATTTCTCTGGTCACCCAAGCAAAGAAATCTATCACTCTGATTTTGCATGACCTTCCCTCCATGAATCATTGCTGCCTCTGAGTACACTGTAATCTAAATGCTCAACCAGTCTTTTTTTCATTAGGGTTTCCATTGATCTTCCTACCACTGAAATTATGCTGATGGGCATATCGTTGAAACTCTCCTCCCAGCTGCTGCTCTTATGTAGCGGGACCATGTCAGCCCTTCCCCAGTCCTCTAGAACCACACCTGTTTCCAGTGAGTTTTTGAACAAGGCTGTCAGTGGGGTTGCTAGCACTTTTTTTTTTTTAGTCTTTGGTAAGGCCAACTAGGCACAAATGCCTGTTTTCATTGGTGACCTGGGAGCACTGGGCAGTTAAGTGACTTGCTCAGATTCATGCAGTATGCAAGTGGAAGTTGTGAGAATCAAACTCAGGTCTGAGCTGCTGGATGTACCAAGCTTGTTTACACCTCTAGGATATACTGCCAGCCCCTGACTTTTTTCCATACCCTAGGTTGTATCCTGTCTGGTCCTATAGCCTTTTCCACCCTCAGGGCTGCAAGTCCTTTCTTGACTTTTTCCTCTGAAAATGGACTTGTGTCCACCTCCCCTTCTCTCCTAACCTTGTTTCTTGCTAGTGGTCTGCCCCCCACCCACTGTGAAGACTGAGAATAGTACTTCTTTAAAATGTCTACTATTTCTTGGTCCCCTTCTGCAGTTTCCCACTACTACCCTTATGATCCTTAATATCCCTCCCCTTGTTTTGCTTTGCTTTTCTCACTCACAGATCTTAAAAAAAAAGTCTTATCCCTTTAGCTTCCCCTCTAGCAATCATTTTTTCTGTCTCTGCCTTTGATCCCCTAACTGCCTAACTAGCTTCCTTATGTCTTGCTAGATACACCTCCCTGTACATTTCTTTGTATCTCTTGAATCCCACCCTTTTTTCCTTTGTCACCTTTGCAGTTTCTTTGGAGTTCCATAATGGTCTCCTTTTCCTTCTGCTTTTGATTACTGTACTTCTTACATGATGAGATTTGTTGCCTTAAATATACTCTCCCTTATTCTTCCGCATTGCGCCTCTACCCCCTTCCTGAAAATCCCCATCTGAGGCATTTTCTGAAGCAGTATCCCATTTCTCAAAAAGACCTCCTCCTGAAGTCCAGGATCATCATCCTTGGGGGCTCACCTCTACTCCTTTCCCTATGTGAAAACACACACTATATGATTGATGGTACACAAGTGACTGCCTGTTGTGATGTCTGCAATGCTGTTCCTGTTTATTAGGACCAGGTCCAACACTG
The DNA here is from genome assembly GCA_016271365.2 of Neoceratodus forsteri. Taxonomy (NCBI): domain Eukaryota; kingdom Metazoa; phylum Chordata; order Ceratodontiformes; family Ceratodontidae; genus Neoceratodus; species Neoceratodus forsteri. Next base: position 1,230,994,942 of record CM057459.1, on the reverse strand, counting down.
CCACATATATAATAGATTCTTTAATTGGTTGCCTGAAAAAAATCTCCTTGTTGGGCGTAAAGGATGGCCCTTCTCCCTGAGAAAGCTTCCACTGAAAGATTCCACCCCATGTCTGACAGACTGAAATTTCAAACTAGCAACACTTCCCCTTACTTGTCATCCAGATTATGACCTCCCTTAGTGCCTTGTCCATCTCTTCCTCTTGTGCTGGGGGTCTGAACACTACCATGGTGCACATAGCAGTCCCAGAGCCTGTCTCTAGAATGATTCACAGCACCTCCAGCCCCATCTCAACTTGGTGTACCTGCACTTTCATGGCCTTTTTTCCCTCCCATACATACAGTTCCAGCCCTCCCCCTCCTCCTCCTCTTCTCCTCCCCGCCTTGTTATATCAAAAAATAAAGCCTCGTTCATTGGTGGTCCAGTAGCCCTCCTGACCCCCAATGTTCCCATTATTATATAAAAAAATAAAACCCCACTCATTGGTGGTCAAGTGCCCCCCCAATCCCCAATGTCCCCATTATTATATAATAAAATTGAGCCCCTTTGATTGGTGGTCCTGAGACTCCCCACCTCTCTCCACACCAGCAAGTAGTGCCCACCACCCCGCTCCCCTCTCCCGTGACAGAGCTGGCAACTGGCACAGCCCTCCACACACCTCCGTGGCCAGTCCTCAACTGAACTGTCACTGAGTGCGTACTGTAAAGTGTATGTGCTCGGGCACACACACTTTACAGTATGTGCTCAGTGACAGTTCAGTTGGGGGCTGGCAGCAGAGGTCTGAGGAGGGCTTAGCCAGTTGCCAGCTCTGTCATGGGGGAGGGAAGTGGGGTGGTGGGCACTACCTGCGGGAGTGGGGGGCCACTGAACCACAAAAGAAAGAGGCTTTATATTGTGATATAATAATGGGGACATTGGGGATTGGGAAGGGGGGCACTGGACCACCAATGAACAAGGCTTTGTGTTTTGATATAACAGGGACATCGGGGATCATGAAACATTTTGCCTTTGGCACAAGGAGCCTGTGGCAAACCCTTCTGTGTTCAATGTGTTTTCCGCACAGGCAATGTTGCTGCAAGTGTAGTGCTGGGACCCCTCCTGTACCAGACTCTGGTGCAGAGTGCCTGGTGCACAGAGCTTCAGTGGAAGCTGTTGTTTGCCACAGCTTGCGCTGACCTCAGCTCATGTTGAGAATTGAGCTCAAAGATTTTAGATTGTCATTACTCATGGTTCACTGAAGAAAAAACAGTGGAGATACACAGCACCAAAAAGCACAATGCTTCAGGTCTGCAAGGATGGGAAGACACACATCATCATGAAGGATCACATTGCAGACCGTAAAGTTTTTGTCTCCAGTTCCTTTCAGCTTTTCATCGGTACTGACCGACGTTGTGTTTGCTCATGGATTTACTTGTGTTTCTCTGATTTTTTTTTTCCAAGGCTCCTGGTGTTTGGCACACATGGCTCTCCACACCTTCTCACACCTCTACCTGATATCCTTTGTCTCCCTCTCAGTCTTACCAGTGTTATTACCTGATGCCCTCAATTCCACTCTTCCCATTTTGCTTTCTCACTCTTGTCCCCTTCAATCCAAATTCCTCCCCTACTCAAGTTATATCCCCTTTTCTTCCATTGTGTCACAGTTCCTGCCCTTTTCCCATGCTTTGAGGTGTTTTCTAACTGTGGGTGGAGTGAAAAAAACTTTGCTCTTCACGTACTGCTATGCGTAGTGCCTGACTTCATGAGGTGAAATGCTTTGCGAAGTTTGCACTACGCACCTATTCAAAACATGAAGTTCACACTTTGTGTAGTCAATTACTGCGTAAAGTGTGCTAAGTCATGCATTTCATGATGTTTTGTGCTCATATAGTGGTGAAATACTATGCAAATTAGGGCATAGTTCAAAGTGACCGATTCGCCTGCACTAGGGGAAGTGTGTAGTGCACTAATTTGTACTTGCTTCACCTATGAGTTTAAAACTTTGCCCACTCCTAGTGTTTTCACCCCTCAGGCCCTCTTTCCAAATTATTTTACTATTTGCAGGTGCAATTTCTGACTGAGGACCGAAGGCAAATTATTCAATTATAATGCATATAAATGAAATTCAAAAATGTCATCAATTACATGCTTTTTAAGAAAAAACATTAACGTAAAGAATATACAAAAAAATTATAAAACCCAAATAATCAGCACATTGTTTTTATTACCTTAAAACTGTAATTCAAAATCAATTCTAGATCTTTACTAAATTTAGAAACTTTTACATGCGTTATGATTGGATAGTTTGCCCTCAGCACTTTGCTGCTAAAAATGATGTCATAGTGAATAAGATATTTAATGGCATTTTGTCGACCAGTTAATTGCCTCTTGAGAAAGCTCTAATGAGCAAAGAATGGGATATCTGGTGGTGGCTTTACAGTTCCAACTTCCACGTATTTGTGTAGTACATACTTTGTTATTTTTGTATAAATCAAGTTGGACATTCAAATGATTGTGTCTTTAGTACATCTGTCCTTTAACTACACTTGAAGCTCTAGAGTGCAACTGTAACAGCATCTTTTGAAAATGTGTCTGGGTCAGAAAAACCCACAACCAGTACCCAACCCCACCCAGCACCAGTGAGTGCTGTATGTACTTTGGATATGGTTATTAAAGCGCCAATGCTCTAAACTCATCCCTGTGCAAAACAATTACCTGTACCAGCCTGCCTCATACTAGAAACATCCCTGAACATCCCTTGGACTTTTCATAACAGAAAATCCATCATTTCCTACCTCACTTTATGTTACAAAATGATACCATTCACAATTTGTACCCCCCAGACACATATCTCAGCTGCAAAAAGAAGCAAATCCATGATGTTGCTAAAATGACCATGACCTTTGTTAAGCAATCACCCACCCTCTTTCCCTCCAACTCACTTTATCACTCCCCGTGGTCCACTTACAAACTACAGTTGGGGTTCTAACACTCCAGCATGAAGTTTAAATTCATCAACAACACACCTATCAGCTGTTCCTGATGATGTAGGAAGAGCATATACCATTGAAACAGCAAAAACAAAAAATACCATGGAGACCATTACAGCGACAGAATTGGCAGTTCACTGAAATAGTCTTGTGGTACCTCAACACTGCTTCTCCCAGTGTTGCACCCCCCTCCTTGAAACAACTCTGCCTGGAGTTAATTATTTAAAAATCTGGGGGGGGTGAGGGGCAGAGTCTCCTGCATGGGGGGTGCGAACAAAAGTGTTGTTCCTGACAGCACAATGTTGACTGTCAGCATTGTGCTGTCACTGTAATGCCGTTTGACAAATTTCCTGTTGAGCAGGCATGGTGGAATCTTGGAAGAGTCTTGCTTGCTGCAACAGGCATCACAAATAGAGACCATCTGTGACTCTTTCAAAACAGCCCCCCCAACCCAGATACTGTTGCAAACAGCACTGCACATAAGGATTGCTCTTGACAGTATGTGTAAAAGCAAATGTGAGGAACACATACAGAAAATAAGACAAACTAAAAAGAGAAAGTCTACAGAATAATATAAAAAAGAATCCTGCCTGTATACCTCACAACACTATAGTACACTACTCCATTGTGGGTTCCCTACTCAACATTAGCTCCATCTTGTGACAACTGGCAAGCAAAGGACACTTTTCTTATTCATATCAAACTTTAAGACTTTTTTTTAAGTATTTTAATTAATTTAACTCAACATGAAACTCTTTTTATAAGTATAATAAGACACTCCAGGGTGATATTTGTGCTAATATTACTGCACTTCCAGGGTTTATAAGGTCTTTAGTCTGCAGTGTCAGTTCTCAGCACACCCCTGGATATGTGATGATCTCAACATAAATCCCACCATTTTGTGTCTCATTTGTTACTTTAAATACCTTTTTGCCCACTCATTGGCATGTTATAATGCTGCAGAATTCAAAACAGTAAACAGGACTCCTCCTTACTGTAGTGTAATTGTAGACAAAATAAATTGTTCTTTATGCATGCAATATCTTCCCAATAAACAGGCATGTACAACTACAAAATACTCTCATTAAAGATCACTGGAATCATTGAATATATGTTGTTTCATTTTACTGCTAGAATGTGTTAGCAATAGAAACTGTTTGGCAAAAAAAAGCAGGTTGCTCAAGCTTGCCATCTTCACTGTGCCCATGTGCTTTTTATGGCTGTGGGCAGAGCCTATAGCCACATCGCTTTAGCTTGAAAAGGGGTTTCCATGGAATGCATTTTTTAGTAGTTTTCAATGTATCCTTCCATAACACTACAAATACCTGTGGCAGTTAAATGCTCCCTTCTTTCTTTTCAGAATGATGGACACAGAAATCCAAGCTGCTCTTCTCTGAGAACAAATGTGCACACCTTCCAAATAAATCTAAATATCTTTAAAACTATTCAAGGTGCACAAAACAAACAGTGTGAAAGTTGTTCAGGGCAAAAATACCTTTCACTTGAGGGTAGCCACTAATCTGAATGCTTTATATTTAGTAAAATATGGTCTTCCAAACAACATCATTTTTTTTTTCTCTCTGAGTGAACACAGTAGGAGTCATGCCAAACAAATGTAAATATCTTGGAAAGTATACAAGCTACCAATATACAACCAACATAAAAGTTGTTCAGGACAAAATGACCTTTCAAATGAGGGTAGTCACTAATCTGAATTCATTAGATTTTTTTAAAATATAGCCATCCGAAAGTTGACAATTGTGACGAAAAATGAAAATTCAGGTAATCAGATGGCCATAGTTTAAAAAATATAATTAGTGTAGCTTAATGAATAGGCTCACTTGAAAGTTATTATTGTCCTGAACACCTTTCATACTGATGGGTTATGACTAACTCCTATACGTTAAGAGATATTTATATTTGTTTGGCATAACTCATATTGCATTTCTGACAGCCTGATTTCTGAAACCACTACACTGAGACAAGAACATATGGTTTATCTCATCATGCCTAATTTAACAGCAGATCCTAAGTTATTCTAGCAATGTTCAACATAGAAACATAGAAATGTAGAAACATATAAATTGTCAGCAGGTAAGGACTGCTAGACCCATCCAGTCTGCCCATAAATCCTGTACTTGAGTACAACTTTTGACCCTCCCCCCCGCTTAACCTCTATGGTTCACCTATGCCTGCCACATGCATATTTAAATCCAACCACAGTTCTCACTCCCACCACCTCCTGTGGTAGACGACTCCATGCATCCTCCACCATCTCCGTGAAGAAAAACTTCCTCACATTCCCTCTTAACCTGCCATCTTCCAATTTCATATCATGCTCCCTAGTTCTTGTACTCCTCCTGTATTAGATTCCCCCTCATGCACCCCATTTATGCCTCTGAGATATTTGAAAATTTCTATTATATTCTCACTCTCCCTCCTCTCCTCCAGTGAGTACATATTGAGGTGCCTTACTCTGTCCTCATAAGTCCTGTGGTGCAAGCCCTGTACCATCTTAGTCACCCTTCTCTGGACCACCTCCAGCCTGTTAATGTCATTTCAAAGGTGCAGCCTCCAGAGCTGCACACAGTACTCCATGTGAGGTCCAACCATGGTTTTGTATAATGGCATCACTACCTCATGCCTTCTGCTGGTGATACCCCTTGCTATGCACCCCAGCATGCCACTGGCCCTCCCTGCTGCCTTTGTGCTCTGCTTTGACATTTTCAGGTCATCTGAAATAGTAACCCTCAGGTCTCTTTCCTCTTTGGTGACTGCCAGCAACTCCCACCCAAACCTGTAGCTCTTCCCAGGGTTACTGTGTCCCAGGTGCATAATTTTGCACTTTTCTGAATTAAACCTCAGTTGCCACTCTGCAGACCATTTCTAAAGCTTCCCCAGGTCCCTCCTCATTTTCTCCACCCTTTCAGGAGTATCACCATTACAGAACTTTGTGTCATCTGATAACAGCCAGATCTTTCCTTCCAGCTCTTTTGCAATGTCACTGATGAAGACATTGTACAGAACTGGTCCAAGGACTGATCCCAAAGGTGCTCTGCTGGTCACTCTCCTCTCCCCAGATTGTACTCCATTTATCAACATCCTCTGTCTCCTGACCATTAGCCAGTTCCTAACCCAGTTTTGCCACCTTGTCTCCCCTGCCCAGACTACCCATCTTATTAACCAGACTCCTGTGTGGGATGGTGTTTAAAGCTTGTCTGAAATTGAGGTAGACTACATCCACCATACCCACCTGATTTACTTCCTTTGTCATCCAGTTGAAGAAGTCTATGAGATTTGTCTGACATGACCTACCCTCTGTAAACTCATGTCGCCTATGATCCTGGGCACTAATGGCTTCTAGATGTCCCACTATTCTTTTCTTAATAGTGCCTCCTTGATCTTTCCCACTACTGAGTTCAGGCTGACTGGCTTATAGTTGTCCACCTCCTCCCTACTGCCTTATTTGTGTAGAGGGGTGACATGTGCCCTCCTCCAATCCTCTGGCACCACTCCTGTGTTAAGTGTCTCAGTGAACAGTGCTGCCAGAGGTTCTGCTAGCTCTCTTCGCAGCTACCATAGTATCCTTGGGAGTATACCATCTGATCCCATTACTTTGTCCACCTTCAATTTAGTGAGTTCCTGCAGGACTTTCTCCCCCATGAATGGACTGTTGTCCACCTCTTCCCCCTTGGCATTTGATGCTTGACTGTGGTCCCTCTCCCTTCCCCTCTCCTATGAATACTAAACAGAAGTATTTATTCAGTATTGCTGTATTAGCCATGTCTCCCTCCTTACACTCCATTCCTCCCCTTTAAGTCTTACAATTCCCCCCCTGGTTTTCCTCCTTTCGTTGATGTACCTGTAGAATGTCTTGTCCCCTTTCTTTACTGTCTGCACTAAACTTTCCTCAGTCTGTCCTCACTGTCCTCCCTGCTTCCTTTAGACACTTTTGGTACACCTCTCAGTCCTCCTCCTCCCTTTGGGTCTCCTTATATTTTTGGAACCCTGCCCTTTTAGCCCTTAACTTTCATGCTACCTTTTTTGTAAACCATAGTGGCCTTTTTCCTTCTTTTGCCTTTTGATACCAATCTGATGCATTTCTTTGTTACTTTCACTATGGCTCCTTTTAGGTTCTTCCACTGCTCTTCCACTCCCCTCCTGCCCCCCTATTCTCCAGGGCACTTTTTATAACTCTTCCCCATTTCAATGAAGTTTGCCTTTTTGAAATTGAAAACCTTCACCCTAGTGTGACTTGACTGAATCCATGTCTTTATGCTGAACCACAATATGTAGTATTCATTGGATCCTTGCTGCCCCTCCACCCAGACATCAGTGAAACACTTCAATGACATTCTTTAGTTCTTAATATGAAGAAAAAAACAGCTTGAAACAAAATTATCTGCTTATTGGGGAAATATTAGATCTATTCAGGATGGGATCATGTTAACAGGGACATGTAATGGCTGAGACCTGTTATTTTGTCTAAAAACTGTCTAATTTTCTAATAAAAACTAGTATTCTACTGCATTATGACTCCTGACCTTATGTGTTTGTGATTTATATAATTTATCTGTGCTCCAGTTGATTCTGCGATAATGAGGATTCTTTTTATGGCTCAAGATCAGCTCTATAACATTTGAGTTCTAAATGACATTCTTGTTTGAGCCATTACTATGGTATATAGCCAGGTTCAAACTTAAATATGTATATTGGAGAAATTGGTTGTTAATTGCTGCCTTCATTTTCAGGGTCTGCCATACATCTTATTTGTTGTCATGTTTTATGAGAAGTAAAAAGACTGCATATATATGTTTTGGTGTAAGTCTGCTTGTTATGACTGCTTAGGCAGGGGTGAGTGCTTTCCACTAACAAAGACTGTATGAATGAACTTGGAGAGGCACCACCTTCCCTGTGATCACCACTTTCCTTTTAATTCAGGTCACCAGATATAGTTTGTATTGTAGCCTTTGTAATAAAGATGTATAAACAGTTATGTGATCCCAGTGTTGTACAGCATGGTATCCTATTTAGCCCTGACAATGCACAAATTTGATTGGGTTATATGTCCCCACATCTGATTCATGTGTACAATTGCGGGGGGGGGGGTAATTTTTCATTTTGGTTAATTATCATAAGCATAGCCATATTCCTTATCAAAAGACATCACTATGCACATTTTTCAGCATTAAAGAAAGCATTAAATACATATCAGTTCATCATTGGCAGATTAACAAATTTCTAACTGTATGAATTGACTTCCAATCCAATATCCAATTCACATCACCAGAAAAAAATTCACACTGAATTTCACAGCTCACAATATAGCAAAGGTGGTAGAGTGAACGAGCCTATTTTTCAATGTGAGACAGAATAGTGTGCCCCTAGTGTTAGAAGCAGAACAAGGCACATTATGAATAATAACTACAGGTACAATAAAATGACTACAAAAAAACATACTCAGATGTGTTGTTTGAAATGCGCGAGGACAATAGATGGCACCAAAAGCTCAAATGAGGACATCACCGATTTTCAGGCACGTTCACTTTATCGAAGTGACATTGGGAGTCAGTGTTAACCAGGCACCGCAATGACCATATTGCCAAACCACTGCTAAGATTGTGAAATGAAAATAACTCATAACAGTGTGTCCAGAAGCAAACCATGTATAAGACTGTGGTAAAATAATAGCACAAATATATTTATTTTCCCTACAGTCACTCTCTATTTTCTGTCCTCTTTAAATCTTTTCAGGAAAAGAGCAGAAGATTATTTCTAGTAATTATTAGCCAGCAATAACTATATGTGAAGCTGACACTGACCAGATAGGGGGAAGAAGGAAGACGCAGAAGAAAACAATGCTCACACACATAAAGAAGACCTGGCTGTCTGCGAAACTTTTAGAAGCAAATTGTTTGACATCTTTTAGGCATCTATGCTGCACAACTAATTTTTTTCTTCTATAATGTCATATTTGGCAACTTCTATTACTAAAATGCATTAAATGTATAGTTCACTAAATCTTGACCTTGGGGTACAGTACCTCTTGAATGACTCTCAAACAAGTTTTAAGCCATTCTCTTTATGGGAGGTCAAGACCTGTACAAAAGGTCAAGAGTTATTTTTTCAATATTTTTTTTACAAATTTCTAAAGTAAAAGTGTGGAGAAATACAAAAATATGTACAACAAATCACCTATGCATTTTCAGCTCTAAGAGAAATTCATATTTGCACAAAATCAAACCCTAAAGTTTATACAGTTTTATTCTAAAGTTATTTTATTCTAAATCTTATTGGACTGTTGAGTGTTATTTTTTTTCTTAACAAATTTCCGAAGTAAAAGTGTGAAGAAATGCAAAAGTATGTATGACTAATCTATTCATTTTCCACATGGAGAGAAGGTAATATTTGCACAAAACAAACCCAAAGTTCATACAGTTTTGTTCTAAAGTTATTTTATTGAACTATTGATGAACTGTTTAGATTAAACACATTAATGACTCCAGGATTGTGAGGTCATTAAAATTGCAAAAGGACAAATTATGAAACCTTAAATGAACTCATTAAGACCATTCTTCTTAGTGTGTAATTATAATGAATTGAAGACATTTCAAAGGAAAGTGACAAAAAGATACACTTGTTATGACTATAGACCTACAGTTATTCAACCATTTTCAGGGGCATGGTGCAAGGCTGCTGACACTGTAGTGATCTGACTGCTTCAGTGCTTCAGTGTGCATGGTTCAAACCAAAAGAGTCATAATAAAAGTTTTCATCTTCTCAAAAAAAAAATATATTTTATTATACCGTAGTTGATTTAACCTGAAAATACAAAATACCAACAAGGAAGTAAAACAATCAAGATGAGATTTCAGCATTCTTCAACCACACATAAAGGCTTCTATCTTCTTTAAAGAAATTACACTTTATTTTGATATATTTAATATTCTGTATTTAAGTAGACACCAGAAAGAAGATTATTGAGTGTTTGGAAACAGGCAAATGCAACCAGACACAGAAGGAAGTTACAAGAGAGTATCAGTTGTGGGGGCTAGTAACAAGTCAAGGAGCTCACTTGACCACTCCAACAGGGGCCACCCACCAACACCACTGACCGCTGGTGGGCACTGGTAGCAGAGTAGGAGCTGGGCAAGTGTTGCAAGCAGTCAGTGTAGAAGGAGGAGGAGGTGGATGGCAGGCTGCCTGCCATAGTCCAGTTCTTGTTTTAAATCCCCAGTGGTGCCTGAGTGGCTGTAGCAATCATCTGTGCAGAAGCCCTCCATCTGTAGGGATTAAGGAAACTCAGTTTAGTTGTCCTGTTATATTCAAGCAGGCTCGAGCACCAGTACAGCAGCAGATCCAACTGGAGCCCTGGTCCCCCAACTCTGCTACTTGTACAGGACTAATCACTGAAAGGTCCTCCACTACCATCACCCTTTGCTGTCTCTTCTTTAGCTAGTTTGTGATCCATTTCACCATTTTTAGTCCCGCCCCCACATAGTCCAGTTTCCCCTCCCAACCTCCCATGTGGAACTGAATTAAAGACCTTGCTGAACTCCAAATACAGGACATCCACTGCATGGCCCTTGTCCAGTTCCCATGTCTCCCAGACATAGTACTCCACAAGGTTTGTCTGGGAGTATCTGCTCATGCAGGAGGTGGAATGGAAGGAGAAAATTGCAAAGTGGTAGAATAGGTGCACCAAGTTTGTTTTACACTGTGTCTCTTCTGGTCTGTCTGTTTGTCTGTCTGTCTGTCTCTCTCTCTGATGTCCACTCCCCCATGGCAAAAGGAAAACTCTGCAACACTGCTCTATGTCCTGGTCACAGCACTCCTGCTGCCACTTTGGCTGCCTCTTTGTATGTGCTGTCCACTTGCATTGGGCTTCAGAAAGACAAACAGAGAGTCAAACTGACAGCAAGGTATTGGAAGAGTGATTGGCAATAAAATGGATGACAACTGAACTCAGGGTACACTGAAGTCCACTTGTTTCGGGGGGGGGGAGACTGACACCATCTTTGACTGGAATACATTGGACTTGCACATATATGCCAAACTGGAAGTGGTTCTCGCTGTTGCTGTGTCTGTCTCGGTGGGTGGGGGTGAGGGATGGGAGTTGACACTACTGGGGTACAGACCATCCACTGAAATGCATATTTCTTCAGGTACAGTCTGGGAGCCACCAGTCATCGTGATTATGGTCACTAAATTGCACTACCTCCAATTTCACACTGCCAAGGTGGTGCTGCAATAGTGACAGTCTGTCACCTGGTGATCATTCTCATTCTGCTTACTTGCCACATCTCAGCATGTTGCTGTCACTGTTTGGGGCTCTCTCTCTTCACTCTGTCCATGACAGTGGTGACACTCACCACCTCTTTTGATCCTGCTCTCTCTTTTGTGGAGGGCTGCTACCTCTCCTTCTCAGTGTCTGCCCCTGCAGCCCATGTCTCTCTTTCCCTGCTGTTCAGGGTTAAGTTACAGCTCTGCAGGCAATGCGGCCTCAATTCTCTGCACTTTCACTCCTTGTATTGTGTGGCAGGGTGGGGGGCACACTGAAGCAGCATGGACACTAGGAGATCCATGGGGCAGGTCAGTGGGTACCATCACAGAGAGCAGTGCCCAAGCTGGGCATTGTGGCACACATGAAGCACGAGAGAGAGAGAGAGGAGTTCAGGGACAAGAACTTGCACTGTCATTCACATAGAAACACAAACAAGTTCAATGGTACATCTGTTGGGGGAAGGATAAATAATATTTATTTGTTCTTTGCTGCTAGTACTGTTTACTACTTATGGCACAGAAAGTGGGGGATAGAGTGTATTGCTGGGTACCCGGAGATCTGCAGGGTGGGTGGGGAGACAAACAGTAAGATCAGTAAGGGCATGAATGAATGGTGTCAGGTATTTGTCTGTAGTAAAACATGGCTGGCTGAGACTCAGTCAATCAGGTCTTACTATAGGCAAATACATCACCATTCATCCATGCCCTTACTGTTATTGCAAACTGAACAGTTCAGAGGTGCTCTGCACTAAGGGCTTGATAGCCACTAACTGGCTTTAAACAAATCTTTTTGGGTTGCTGCCGGTGGGGGGAAATATGTTAAACATCATCATTAGGATCTCTGGTTCAGTGGGGGGAGGTGGGGGGAGTGTCTTTTGGTATACAAGAATAGGGGAAGGGTACAATACTCCACAGACATTAGGGCAGCATTATGTAAATGAAAGGAATGAAGTACTCCTAAAAGCTCTCCACAGCCATATCGGCTCTGACCATACCTTGTTTTCACTGCTACACCTGTCATGATCTCTCAGCCCCATTTTTTTTATACTATTTTAGCCATTAGAGTAGATTACCATATATACTCATGGATAAGCCTATCCACGTATAAGCCGATGTCCCCCCAAACTGCCTGAGACGCTTTGCACAAAGTACACTGACCCGCCTATAAGCCGACAGCATTTTTAATGGACACTTTGGCATAACATAAACATTGGTAAACACATCAGAATGAAGTTCATACATGATAAATTGCAGTTAAGTCCATAAAATGTAGCATGGGTGAATTACTGTAACCCGTAACCTGCAGTGACTTCAGTCGGGTAACCTCACTATCCTTCATTCCTCCTCTGCCGATTCTCCTCTTCCACATCAAAAATGCTGCATTTTACTTATGGTAAATTTTTATGGAGCTAAAGGAGCATTCTTCTAGTGTTTGCTTTATTGACAGATACAGACAAGAAACATCATCTGTCACACAGATCCTGCAGTTCCTTGATGTATTTCCCATAACAATAAATTTGGAATTGTGGGACTTGTGTAATGAACAGCAAGCAGGAACTGATCAGTCAAGGTGTTATTCACATAATTGTGTAATTGTTGTGTTCCTCAGCTTTAAGGCTGCATTGTAAGAGCTCCATTTTCTTTCACATCCCATTTTGACATGGATTCAGAGACAGGATGTGGTGCTGCACTTTATAGAGCATTATAGGACTGTGATTGGGAACAGCCAAGGGCAAGCTGCTTAACAGATATTTTGAAGGATATTAAGTGACCCATGTATAAGCTGAGAACCATGATGCAGAATTCTGGAATTGGTCCAAAAAACTCAGCTTATACATGAGAATATACGGTAATTACTTCTTTATTACTTCTTCCACAGTCCATTACTAAAAGTTAAAAAAAGTAATAAGATATACGTTAATGTTGATATAACAAAGTCCTCAATATGCATAGTTTTATCAGAGAAAAACTGCACTTTAACTAAAATAATGTCAGGCTGTCTTTCATAGAATGTTGAAGTTCTGAGAATTCAGGACTGAGACACCAGTTGCAAAAATACAATACAATGGTATATATATATTTTTCTTTTGTCAACTTTGTTTCACTCCTGTAGCAGCTCCAAGGTCCTCTCTCAGGCATCCCATCCTTGTTCTGCCCACCTGAGGATCCCACGCTATGCCTCCCCTCTCTCCCTCCTTGCCCAACGTCAGCACCCCCAGCTAACCCTATCCGGGGTGGGGCATCCCTCTCCCACTTGGGGCACCATATCAAGGCAGACTCTGGTGTCGGATGAGGATTGGGCCCGGGGAAATTGAAGGCAAGCCAGGGAAATCCTGGCATAGGGCATGGAGGATCAGTGCCATCACCTGATCCTTGGAGCCAGGTTTTTCCTGTGTTCTGGGTTACCCCCCCCACCGATGCTGGATGTACAATGCTGCCCAGTCCTAATGTAGGTGCTCTCACCTACGTCAGAAAGGCAGCTGCCTGATGTCACCCTTACTGTACGAGCCCTGCTGCATAGCAGTGCCGCCAGTCCCCACTGGGGGCTGCTACCATTCCAGGCTACCCCTGGATCTCTCCCCAAGAGAGGAGAGCAGTCCCTCAGATGTTCAATCCTCTCTCCCCCCACCGACCCCCGACAGTCTGAGCTCATTCCTGAACCCAGGTCACCGGCGTGGCGCGAGGTGTGGCGTCCAGCACCTCAACCCTCAGAGCCACCGGGCCATCTGTACAATGGTATATTTTAACATTAGTTTTTACTGTAAATACAGACTATTTTGTTACAAATAAACCTCAACAGTGAAAAATAACACAAACTCCATGTCATATTGCCAAAGGTTTTTCAAGGAGATGTCTTGCTTTTGCAGTGATGTAAATTAGAGTACCTCACACCTCCCATGTGATATTCATTCCTTCTCTTGGTATTTTCAGTCAGCAATTGTGGTTTAAAGAGCATTTGAAATATAGAAAAATACATTTTTTAAACTAAGTGATCTACAGTAGCTTTATTTTTTCAGTTATGTTATGAGATCCTGACATCCAAAAGCCTGACCCTGACAATCCTGGTGCCGAAAACCTGAGGGACAGAATCCAGATGAAAGACAGCTGCACTCCCAACAGTACCACAGGGGATTCTGCCCCCCTGCACCCCCAGTAAATATATATATAGATAACTCCAGGTCACCATACCATGAAGAATGTGACCGTCAGGAGATCGACCATAACGTCGGGAGTCTGTCCACTGGGATTTTAGCACAGGGATCATCAGAATTGGGCTTTTTCATGTTGGGATCTCCTAATACTACCATTTTCCAGTTAGCAAAAGGGGGGATGTGTGCCATCAGTGTAAAGGAAACATTCAGGGCCAGATATTCAAAAGGGTTGCGCCATGCGCAACAGGGTTGCGCATGCTCAAGTCCTACATTGCGCCATTCTGCGATATTCAGCAGGAGGCAGTTGCGCCACTGAAAACAGGCTGAGCAACACCGCAATGCAAATGAATGCATGCTCAACAGGAGGGGGAGGAACCATGCATAAACTGCACAGCCCGATATTCAGCCGGGCTGTGCAGAGTTGTGCAGGCGCAACCCCCAACCTGAGCCTGCAGGACCTTGAGCCAAAAAAGGCTTAAGTGAGGGCCACCCACAGGTGAGCTGCTGTATTGCAGAGCAACATTCCACCTGTGGCTGGCTCAACTCAGTCCCTGTGCCCCCCAGCCCGATAGCGGGCATAGTGTACTCACCCCACCAGCCCGATCGCGGGCATCAATGTAGCTCCCCACCTCCCGTTCACATCCCTGGTGGTCCAGTGGACTGTAATGCCCGATCGCTGAGGCAGAATGTAAATGAACCCCCAGAACATCTCCCTGGTGGTCCAGTGGACCGTAATGCCCGATCGCGGGCAGAATGTAAGTGACACCCCCTGCCCAAACATCTCCCTGGTGGCTAGTGTCCCCCACCCCACCCACCCATGAAGCCCCACCACCCCCTCCCCTGGCAGCCGGCGGGGCAGCATCCCACCCCTGCCACCCTGCCGCCCGCCGACTGACTGCCGGTAGGGCTGCATGCCAGTGGTGCAGAGCAGAGCCAATGGGCGTGCAGCCATACCCCATGACAGTCCAGATTTGTGAATGAATCATTCACAAATCTGGACTGTCATATCTGATGAGCTGCGCCTTGGCTCTTGCTCTGCACCAACAGTCTGCACCGGGCAGTCATCGCG
This sequence comes from Neoceratodus forsteri, assembly GCA_016271365.2. Lineage (NCBI taxonomy): Eukaryota > Metazoa > Chordata > Ceratodontiformes > Ceratodontidae > Neoceratodus > Neoceratodus forsteri. The sequence continues at coordinate 1,230,979,469 of CM057459.1, read as the reverse complement.
GCACGGGCGGCAGGCGGGTGGGATGCTGCCGCCCGCCGGCTGCGGGGAGGGGGTGGTGGGGCTTCGTGGGTGGGTGGGGTGGGGGACACTAGCCACCGGGGAGATGTTTGGGCGGAGGTGTCAATTACATTCTGCCCGTGATGGGCATTACAGTCCACTGGACCACCAGGAGATGTTGGTGGGGGGCACTTTACTACTGCGTGCGATTGGGCACTTAGGGACATGTTCTGGGGGGTTCATTTTACATTCTGCCCGCGATCGGGCATTTCGGTCCACTGGACCACCAGGGAGATGTGCGAGGAGGTGGGGGAGCCACATTGCTGCCCGTGATCGGGCTGCAGGGTGCGTCGGTCCCGACGGCTGCTGCCTGGCAGGGCGCCAGGCGCAAGTCCTCGGGGATCGGCGCACCTACATGCTAATGGCATGCAAATGGGGCCATAATCAGATGCAAATGGCCCCCCGCCTTTGCATGAATTATGGCCCCATTTGCATGTCATCTTTTGAATATCGTGATTTTGTGCATGGTGCAATGGTACTTGGCCACCGTAAGTTGAATGCTCCACTCTGACAACTTGCAGTGGCGCAAGTTTCACTGCGCCATGCACAGTGGCTGTGGCTGGGGGGTGATATTCAAAGGAGTTGCTCAATAGCGCAACTCCTTTGAATATCACCTGAAACCCACCCTGCACAACTATTTTGCGCAGCGCAAGGGCTTGCGCCTCAGAATGGCGCAGTTTGAATATCCAGCCCTCAGTCTATTCCTTCCCCACAACAAACATGTTACAATTGTCTTAGAGTGAGAAATGAGCAGCATAAGGAAATAGATTTTTTTCTTGTGAATAAATTGATTTCAGGGAGAAGAGAGAGAGAAAAAAAGGTACAGAGTATTCACACAAGAATTCCATTTTGCACCTTTTTATAATATAAACCAAAAATACAATGTATGATATCAAAGGCTGATTGTCCTTTTTATGTCATCTTGTTTACAAGTACAAACAACATATCATAGTCCCACCATCCTGCCTGAAAGCAAATGTTGGGGTGCCCAATCCACCTGTCAGCATGCCCCTTCCCCACTTAATTTGCTGACGGGGGAACCCAATTACTGTCAGCATAATGTCCCCCTGTTTATTTAATTTGTGTGCCAAGGGGGTGCCCAATCCCCCTCAGCATCATGCGTCCCCCCAAACACAGACACATTTTGTGTGCTCACAGGGGTCCCAATCCCCATCAGCTTCAGTCCCCTAAAAAAAACACACTTGTAAAAAAGAAAAAGTTCTGCAACGTCTTTTTTTTACCTGCAAAAGAGAAACAGTCCTTCGGTGTCTATGGTGCCCCTCCCCAACCTGTGCCCACCCTCTGTGTACCCCATCTCTCCATGCCCCTGTCACCCTATACTTACCTCCAGAGCCAAGTGTGACAATCTTCGGTGGAGCAGGAACATGTCTGCACTTTTCAAAGCTGATCACGAACTGAAGAAATGCCGGTAAGCTATATAATGGCATAAATGGGTGGGTTCAAATTAGGTGGATATCTCAGCCATTTTTGTGACTTTAGGCTCCAAATTTTCAACATGGGGTTCTTGGGACCCCACCTCTTGAACTCAATCACTGTCATGTCATTATTTAGTCCCAAAAGTTGATTTTGTGGTCACTGTGTGGAATCACCTTTCTGGACCAACTAACAAAATGACAATGTCACTGTTCATGAGGTGGGCTCACAAAAAGCATATGTTGCAAATTTGGTGAAAAAATTCCAAAAGATGACTGTGTTATGAGCTTGCATTGTTTAGTTTCCATGCACACTCGTAAGTTTGAGAATTTTTTATATTTTCACTCCAGATGTTCAACATTGCCATTTTTGCACATTTCCTTATGAACAGTACAGCTGTCATTTTTCACATCCTGCCCAAAATGTGTTTTCGCACATCTGGTACATTATGGCATGGTCAGTGTGGCAAATCATTGTTTGGGACAGATTAACAAAATCACAGTGCCACTGTTCATGAGTGGAAGTCCCAAATGCTTTCATGAGGTGGGGTCACAAAAAGACCATGTTGAAAATCCGGGACGTTAGGGTTTCTAACCATAACGTCCCACCTTGTAGAGACTGACAGGCATTAGGGGTGTGTCTTTGGATTGTAGACTGTAATGCTCATGCCATTCCACCCCCACCCCCTCCCTGCAGCCAGCCACAGGCATCAAGTTGTGCCTTGGACTCTTCAGCCCCAAACTGCACCCATCTCAATGTAATTCCTTATTGAATGGGGTGAGCATAAGGCCTGGCAACCCCAAGGCACAACACAACATTTGTCAGAGTCTGTAGGGTAAGATGATATGAAATTTCATGAGTGTTATAGCCAATGACCCAAAGGCACACCTCAGTGCTTGTCAGTTTCTGCAGGGTGGGGTGGGGTTGTTGTTGGTTCCATACTTCACTGCCATTCCTATTATGCATCTCCCTAACTCCTGCACTACCAATGCCAATGCCAGCAAGACAACATTCAGCATTGACAAATGCTTGTTCTATTTAGCTTATGCAGGATGGATTCAGTTCATGGTAAGAAGTTGCGGTCATTACAGGTACCTCAATGTATCCAAAGTTCCAGAAGTCCAACTTTCCAGGATGACCTCACCAGAATAGGGATCACTAAGATCGACAGATGTTGTAGAATCATGAGACTCCCCACTTTTTCCAAGGATTGTCTTTAGTATCTTATATAAGCAGATACCAAGTTTGACAAAATAAAATAAATAAAGTACAGAGATTAAAGTATCTGAACTCATTGTCTGGATACGTCTCTGCCCCCCTTCCCCCCTTTCCCCCTACCCTTTCCTCCTCTCTTCTCCTTAATGTGGCATAAGGCTTTAAATGTAATATTCCACCATCATCATTTTAAAAATAACCATGATGTAAAATAAAAAACAAAAACCAACAAGAATCAACAACAAAAAAACAAAACAAGGTACAGTTTTGGTACTACTAACCCATTCATTTTCTCATGTCAAGTGAATGTGAGAACTCTGCCTCTTTTTACATTTATTCTTCCACCAATGTGGCAAACTCCATTCCTATGATATTTTCTATTCCTTCCCTCCTCCTCCCCCCCACCTTCCCCCAAAATATGCCTGTAACATTTGATCCAATACTGGAACACCCTCCTTTTCTTCTATGCAATCAAAGAATGGTAGTCACCTTGAATTAAATTTGTCTGTGGTTAATCTTAACCGTGCTATGACACCATCCATGCATCTGATACTATGGATGTTGGTGTACCAGTTGGAGGTGTCAGAGCAGCTCTAGACTACCAATGCTGTGTAATCACTTTAAGAGCTGTGCTCAGTAGAATATAAAAAAGATATTTCACTGTCGTTGGGGAAAGATCTTGTGGTGGGTAATCCAAGACTAAATTCCCAAAGAATAAGGGGTTTTCCAGCTGTAGAATGGATTTGATACTAGTCACCACCTCCTCCCAGAATATTTTAATCTTGGGACACTCCCAAAATATGTGAAGGTGGTTACCCACCATTCCACACTGTCTCCTGCATTTCTCTGAGGGGTGAGTGCAATAATGCATGGACAGAACCAGAGTTCTGAAAAATCTAATAGAGGCTTTCCATCGGAACTCTAGCCATGCTGGTGAGTTTGTGCTTTTGTGAATGCCCCACCATATTTTCTGCCATGTTTCCTCTGGTAATTATCTATCCAGTTCCTGATGCCATCTTTCTTCTACTTTCTGCAATGCTATCTTCCCAACATCCTCTTGTAGGGCTCTATAAATATGGGAGATATAATTCCTAGTATCAAGCAACTGACTTTTCCTCCAGGTTAGTGTGATAGGACCGGGGGGGATCATGAGATTGAGCCAATGCTTCTGGTACTTTATGGATATAGTGATGGCATTGGAGATACTGAAAGAAGTCTGCTTTAGGGATGTCAGACTCCTGCTGCAACTGTATAAAGCTTTTCACTTGGTCTCCCTCTATAAACTAATGAAGGTATTTTAATCCCCAAACAACTCAGTGCTGAAAACATGGGTCCCCCTCTGACAGTTGGGAATGAGGGTAGGAAAGAAAGGGATATATATTTCCAAACTGGTGATAAGATTTCCCACTACTGTCCAGTGGCCAGCCATATACCCAGAGTGTGCCTTGTTCATGGGTTTGTTAGTTTCTGAAGGTTTATAGGTAGGGTTATCCAAGGCAGAATGCGCATTGGCGTCCATGAGCAATTTTCTTCCTCTATTGCTAGCAAGCCCTCCCCCTTCCCTGGTGCTAACATTTTCATTATTGGTAGTAACTGGGCTGCTGTTTAATAGTGGTTATAGTTAGGGAGGCCTAGGCCTCCCTTGTCTTTGGTTTCTGTCAGTAGTTCCCAATGTACCCTGGATCTTTTGTCCTCCCAAACAAAGTCTAAGAGTCTTTTTCCTTCGGTCTTTCCAGTCCTTACTCAGAATAGGAATGGGTAATGTGGTAAAATGAAAAATATTGTGTGGCAGGATATTCATTTTAACTGTTTTGATTCTGTTAAAAAAGGACAGAGGGAGTACCTTTCACCTACTTAAGTCTGTATAGATCTGTTATCTAAGGGCTTTGTAATTATATTGACATAGTTTAGAGAGAGATGCATTGGAATCTGGATCCCCTGACAGCAGACTTTGTTCTCAACTTATTTAAACAGAATAATTTGCTTGATTCTGGTGCTTTTTGACTGCCCTATATGTAGGACTTCAGATTTATCCATGTTAATGCGAAAATCCGAAATGTGACCATACTGCTCCAGTAGTCTCACGAAGGGTGGGATCAACAGCTTCAGATTTTCCATGAACACCAGAGTGTCATCTGCATAGAGGGAGACCTTGTGGACTGCTGGACATATCTGCAACCCTTGAATATCCTTAACCTCCATAACAGCCTGTCCCAATGGTTCCACATTAAGGGCAAAATGCAAGGAGGAAAGGGGGTAAACATGCTTCAAACCTTGCTGAATATGCAAATGTCAGAAATTGTGCCCTTGACCCTTACCCTGGCACTAGAGTTTTGATAACAGAGGTAGATTCATTGAAGGAAATTCCACCCCCCAATCCATATGATCCAGAACTGTAAATAGATAAGATCAGTTTCGGTAGTCAAACACCTTCTCTGCTTCTAGCAATATTGCTAATCTGGAAGAATGACTAGGGACTTTACAATTTATTATGTTTAGTAACCTTCTAACATTATCTGTCATATGCCTATGCTGGACGAAACCCATTTAATCTGGGTGGACCAAGGATTCTGTGTGTTGTTGAAGGTGTATTGATAAGATTTTAGTGAAGATTTTTAGGTCTTGGTTAAGTAAAAATATAGGTCTGAATGATTCGCACATGTTTTTTTCTTTTCCTGGATGGGGAAAACAGTTGTAATGGATTTGCTCCATGAACCAGGTAGCTTCTACTCCTCCAAGCACGTGTTAAATACCTCAGCCAGTATGGAGGACACTGTGGGGCTCAGCATTTTATAAAAGTCTACGCTGAATCTGTCAGGACCCCATGTTTTGCCCGAGGGTAGTGACTTAATAACTGCCTTAGCTTCTGCCTCTGTGATGGCAGCATTTAATTGAGTTTTGCCTGTTCTGAGATTTTAGGGAGCTTAAGTGAGTTCAAAAAGTCTTTAGTTTGGGTTTGGATCTTATGTGGGTCTTCATGTTCTGCATAAAGGGATTTATAAAATAACCTAAACTGTGCACTGCGATATCCTGCAGTTTAGTCCAGTTTTCTCACCCTGGATTTACCTTATTAATTAAATATGGAGTATATCTATCTGCCTGTGCCTTCCTAAGATGGAAGGCCAATAGTCGTGTTACCCTGCCACCCAACTCATTATACGTTTGGCTAGTGAACCATAATAAATCTTCTGTTTTTTATTTTCCCACTCTTTAAGAGAGTTTCTAGCTTGGGTGAGATCTTTTAGTGTTTGTTGGTGGTTTGGGCAGGCCTTATGTTGACATTCTAATCTAGCTACTTCTGCTTTAAGAGTATTGTATGTGATTCGAGAAATATTCTTTCTAGCTGAGGCATGACTCATGATTTCACCCCTCAATACTGCCTTTAAAGCATCCCATTGTAACAATGGAGAACAGTTATCAACATTGTTAAGTGAGGCAAAATCCTTTATGCTTTGGGTTAATTTCTGAACAAAGGTCTTCTCATTGAGAAGTGAGACATTCAGTTGCCACACAGATTTGCTATCTTGGAAAGGGAATGTGAGCCGTATGGAGATTGGGGCATGGTCAGATAATGTAATATTGTGTATTTGGGATTTTGATACAAGATGCAGATAAGTCAGGGGCGTATAGAATAAATCTATTCTGGAGTAAGATTGCTGTGGATTGGCGAAGAAAGTAAAATCCCTTTCACTCGCACAAGATATTAATACTTTTGAGGCCCTCCTGTTAGTGGTGGTTTCCCCAGAAGAACTGTCCCTTTCTGGGTGTAGAACCATATTAAAGTCCCCTGCTATGATCAGCTGATCAGGTGGTAACTCCACCACTTTACAAAAATTGTGGAAAGAAATACTTTCAGCTGATTATTAGGGGCATATATAATAACAAAATGCATGTTTTTTTCCTTGTATAGTGCCCGTTATGCAGACATAATGTCCCAGTTGCCCAGGTACAGAGGATTATATAGTAAATGGTAGCCCACATTTAATGAGTATGACCACCCCTGCCTTCTTATTACTGGGGTGAGAAGCCGCTACAACGTGCCCCACCCACTGACGTCTAAGTTTGCCATGCTCCAAGTCTGATAGATGGGTCTCTTGCAAGAAGGCCACATCACAATTCATTCCACCAATAGTCTGGTGTATTTGACCAGGGAGTTTATCCCTTTCACATTGCATGAAACAATATTTAAATGAGCCATATTATCATAAGGAAAAAAAAACCTCATTGCTGTAAAAATGCAGCAGTATCCCACTTACCCTCCACCAATGCACTGATGCTTTTATGTTCCTCCATTTAACCTTACAGTGGTGTCTGCTTGTATGCACATGGTTAACACATTCCATTTTGTGCATACAGTACATTTAAAATGGCATACAAGTGAAATCAGCAGCAGGGAAAAATTAGAAGTGATTCAAAACATCGGCTCATGCACATCAAACAAATGTCTGACATTGCCCACTGTTTTTCTAAGTCTGTGCTCAATTGTGCTTATTTGTTTTCTTATTTTTATGTTTGTAAGCTACCAATTTTCATTTTATTTTATCTAATTGCAGTACTACATGCATCTACTTGAGTTTCTTGTGTCATAAAATCTGTCATTAGGATCTTACATTCGAGTTGGTATAGATTCTATGTGCAGCATTTTCAAAGATGGAGCAAAGGGCATGGCAAAGTCCCCCATTGGTAAACAAAGTTGCCTGATGTAGAAATATAGAAACATAGATGATGTTGTCAAAAAAAGACTATTTTTCCATCCAATCTGCCAGTTTTGCCCTACTGTACCCTGTGATCCACTGTCTAGACAGAGTGTTCGCCCTTGCCCCCTTTCCTGGCTTTCTGTCCTACTGCTATCCTCCCTGAGTAACTATTAAGCCCTATACTCTGTCCTAGCCATGCTTGAACTGATTTATTGGTTTTGCATCCACCACCTCTGCCAGAAAGATGCTGCACAGCTTAACCTATCTCTCTGTAACGTAAAACGTTCTTGCAACCCTCCTGAATCTCCTACACAAGTTTACATTCATGCCTCCTTGTTCTTGACCTTCTATTCCTGCTAAATAGTTTTTCACAGTTTACTTTGTTTATTCCTTTCAGGAAGCTGAAGGTCTTTTTCATATCCTCCCATCTCCATTCTGGCCAACAGTGAGTACATATTCAGTATCCTGAAATGATTATCATAGGATCTGCTCTGTTGGCCTGGAATCGCATTAGTTCCTCTATATTGCACCATCCCCAGCCTGTCTCTGTCTTTCCTCAGGAAAGCACTTCAGAACTGGGCACAGTATTTCAGACTGGGTCTCAACAATGATACACAGAGATGTAGTTTAATTATTGTCTACATTTTTAAATGGGAACAGACAGCATAAATGGTCCCACACTCAATTGTGGGTCTGGTCCCAATGCACACTTTGTGTGCAGAAACATTTAGATTTACATACTACAGACTAAATTAGCTTTGTCCTAGACTGACATCTTCTTGTACTATATGGTTTACTTCGTAGTTTAGGACAAAAGAAGGCCGCAGCCCATTGAGACTGTCCCCCACAACATTGTGGATCACTGTACCTAAATTTTGTTGTTTTCCAACCATTTGTCCAAACCTTTTGTAAAGGCAGAGAAGGAATCAAGGTCCACAAGGTCTTGTGGAAGCCAATTCCATACTGTAGGGGCTCTGATTGTGTAAACATTTAATTACTTATTTGTTTTAGGTTTGCTTACATTAATTTGTTTGTTATGGAGTCTAAAGACAACCCTTCTCTGTGAAAAGTTAAGTCCGCATTGCTGCATCAGTTCTGGTGACTGTTGAATTTTAAATAAATAATTTTAAATAAGAGGAGGTCACCACTACTCCTTCTGGTTTGTAGAGAATGAAGCCCTGTAGCCTGGAATCTCTTCTGGTCAGTTCTGGTGACTGTTGAATATTAAACAAGAGGGAGGACCCCTCTACTCCTTCTGGTTTGTAGGGAATGAAGCCCAGTAGCCTGGAGTCTCTCCTGATAAGTTTTGGATGCCAAGTGGGACACCAGTTTAAGTGCTCTTCTCTGAATTTGCTCAATCCTTCCTATATCCTTTACTAGATATGGGCTCCAAAAAGGAGACCCGTAGTCAGAGTAGCATCTGATGTGTGTCCTTTATAGAGGAATAATGCATTCCTCTGTCCTAGAAATGAATGTGCATTTGATGTGCATGAGCAGTGTATTAGATAACTTAACCATTTTTATATACTGGTCTGTAGCAGTGAGTTTATTATTTCCCTCCCGCATCCCAACCCTCCCACTGAGCACTCACCACCCCACCCCCCCTTGCCCTATGCTTACCACCAGAGGCTGTCTGATGACATCTTCTGTGTACCGGGACATGTTTTCACTCTTCAAATCCAAACCACAAACAGGATAATCAAGGTAAGTGCTGTATAAAGGCTGTCAAAGGCATTTTGAAGTTACAGTGCCTTCAGAAAGTATTCACCCCCCCTTGGATTTTGTCACATTTTATGATGTTGCAAACTCAAATTAAGATACATTTATATGGGATTTTTTTGTCACGTATCTACACAAATTACTGTATAATGTCAAAGTGGAATGAAACTTCTGGAATTTTTTGTACATGTAATTTAAAATAAAAATCTGAAATGTCTTGATTTGATAAGTATTCACCCCCTTTGCTATGACACTCCAAATTGAGCTCAGGTGCATCCAATTTCCTTGTGAGATCACTCTAAAACTTGAATGGAGTCCACCTGTGGTCAGTTCAAATGGTTGACATGATTTCAGAGGAAAAGCACCTGTCTATATAAGGTCCCACTGTTGACAGTGCATGTCAGAGCAGAAACTCTACCATAAAGACCAAGAAGCTGTCCGTAGAACTCCATGATAGAATTGAGAGGAGGCATAGATCTGGTGAGGGGTATAAAAACATTTCTAGGGTGTTGAAAGTTCCCAGGAGCACAGTTAAGTCCATCATTAGGAAATGGAAAGATTACGGAACCACTCGGACTCTTCCTAGAGCAGGCCGTCCTCCCAAACTGAGCAACCGGGCACTAAGAACCTTGGTCAGGGAAGTGACCAAGAACCCAATGACCACCCTGACAGAACTACAGAGTACCATGGCTGAGATGGGAGAACCTGTCCAGAGGACAACAATCTCTGCAGCACTTCACAGATGTAGCCTCTATGGGAGAGTGGCTAGACGGAAGCCACTCCTGAGAAAAGGTCACATAATAGCATGCCTAGAGTTTGCAAGAAGGCACGTGGCAGACTCTGAGACCATGTGGCAAGACAGTCTCTGGTCTGATGAAACAAAAATTGAACTCTTTGGCCTGAATGCAAAACACTATGCCTGGCGCAAACCGAACACAGCTCATCACCCATGTAGCACCATCCCTATCATGAAGCATGGTGGTGGCAGCATCATGTTATGGGGATGCTTTTCAGTGGCAGGGACTGGGGCACTTGTCAGGATAGAGGGAACAATGAATGGAGCCAAATACAGGCACATCCTTGAGGAGAACCTGCATCAGTCTGCAATAGATCTTGGACTGGGGCAAATATTTATGTTCCAACAGGACAACGACCCCAAGCATACAGCCAAAGCAACACTGGAGTGGCTTCAGAACAAGAAGATGGATGTCCTTGAGTGGCCCAGCCAAAGCCCAGACTTGAATCCCATTGAGAATCTGTGGAAAGACTTAAAGATTGCGGTTCACTGATGCTCCCCATCCAACTTGACAGAGCTTGAGCAAATCTGCAAGGAAAAATGGGCGACAATCCCCAATTCCAGATGTGCAAAGCTGATACAAGCATACCCAAGAAGACGCAAAGCTGTAATTGCTGCCAAAGGTGCTTCTACAAAGTATTGACTCAGGGGGGTGAATACTTAAGTAAACAAGATATTTCAATTTTTAATGTTTCATAAATTTTTGCTACACAATAAAAGTATTTTTGCCCCTTTAAATTATTGAATATGCTATGTGAATCAAGGGGGAAAAATCATGTAAATGCATTAAAAATTCTGGTAGTAACACATCAAAATGTGACAAAAACCAAGGGGGGTGAATACTTTCTGAAGGCACTGTATGTTGATATCTCAGCCGTTGTAAGGTATTTTTGCACCAAATTTTCAACATGGGCATCCTGGGACTTCATGAATACTGTCACTGTCATTTCATTAATGGGACCCAAAAGGTGATGTCACTGATGCTGCACAAAAATCACATTTTGGAACTAATGAAATAACAGTGAAAGTGTTCAGGAGGAAGGGTCCCAAAAAGCCCATGTTGAAAAGTTTGAGCACAAATACCCCAAAATGCACAACTTACATGCGGTCATTGAAATTTTTCTATGCACATGTGTAACTTTGGCAATTTTAAATTTATTTTCACTCCAAATTTTCAGCATAGCCATTTTTTCACACCACCTCATGAACAGTACAGCTGTCATTTCTCATATCCTGGCCGAAATATGTTATCACACCTGTGGTGTGGAATAGTGTGGTCACTGCAGAAAATTACCTTTCAGGGATGAGTAATAAAATGACAGCACCAGTGTTCATGAGGTGGGGTCCTAAAAAACCCATGCTGAAAATTTGTAGCAAAACTACTAAGAAACACCCAAATTACGCATGGTCAGTGACGTTTTCCTACACACATGTGTAACTTTTCCAATTTTTTATATTTTCACTCAAACTTTTCAACATAGACATTTTTTCACACCTTCTCATTAACAATACAGCTTTCATTGCTCACATTCTGCCCAAAACATGTTTCCACACCTGTGGCGCGGAATGGCTCAGGTGCCACATGAAATCACATTTCGGGACCAAGTAATAAAATAACAGTATCAATGTTCATAAGGTGGGGTGAGAAAAGGACATGTTGAAAATTCTGACATGGATTAAAACATTTTCACCAATGTGGTTTATGAGGTGGGGCAATAAGAAGACTGTTGAAAATTTGGGGTCAAAATGTGAAAAAAATGACAAATTTATGACCATTTGTTATAATTTTGCTATGCACCCTCATAACTAAGGAACTTTTTAATATTTTGACCACCGAGACCAGACCAAACATCTTTTCTGAAAGGAAGACGGGGGACACAATCATAGCAGAAATACATTAAATATTGTACAACAAGCACATAACCACAGTTCTATGGTGGTATCCCTGGATGTGGAAAAAGCATTTGACATGGTAGAGTGGTAATTCTTGTGTATGATTATGGAAAGAGCAGATTTTGGAGAACATTTTAGAACCTGGGACAGGCTTATATATATAGGATCTTAACAAACAATACAGTATCTGATTCATGTACATTATTTCAGGGTATAAGATAAGGCTGCCTCCTGTCTCCCCTGCTGTTCCTACTGGTTAACCATTAGCAAACCTTATACTGTAAGGAGATCTGAGGAAATTGAATGCTGCCAATATGGAACAACTATTTAAAGATATTAGTGTTTACTGATGACATTCTACTACATATTATGAATCCCTTAAATAAAATTACATTTATTTTAGGTACAGTATAATTTGGTAAAACAGCCAGGATACAGAGTAAATTGGACTAAGTCCAATGTCTTGCCACTAGTATCACACACATGTACTATAAATCAGGATCATATTTCTATTAAAATGGTAACTAAAACAAATGACATACCTAGGAATTCAAATAACTAAGAATCCAGGGGAACTTAAAGCACTGAATCTGACCTCTCTCATGAAGACATACAGGTTTAGTCTTTTCCATGTTGGTCCTTGTAACAACAGATCCAAGAAGCAAATAGAGGATAATAAAGGATCATAGAGAAACATTGGTTTTGTTAACCCTAAAGGAAAAAAGTGGCTCACTCTCCCCCTCAGCTGGTGGTGGTCTGACACTGAGCAAGGAAGAAGGAGGCTATTGAAGAAAATAGGAAGTTGCTGTCCCAGAACAGAAAGGGTGAGAGTTGAAAGGAGAGGAGAGAGTAAGCATACAGAGAAACAGGAGAGGGGACACAAAATAAGACATGATAGGAGTGGTGCAGTGCAATGGCTGTGAGGCAGCAGTGTTCCGGGAGACATTCTGGAGGCTGCGATGCTGCCCTATTTGCAGGCACCTCTCTGGTCTGAGGGAGGAGGTTGCCCATTTCCAGGCTGACCTGGTTAGGATTTGTGAAACCTCCTCTCCCACCCAGGGACCACCAGGGCCAATGTCACTACCTCAGAAGTTGCCAAGAAAGAGGAGAGGCTGGACCAGGGTGGGGTCAGGGAGGGAGAGGGTGGTGGAACAGAGTTGCATCCCTCCAGCTGTACCTCTCCACAATTCTTTCACTCTTCTGGTGGATAGTGTTTCCTCTATGGAGGCACCTGCAGTGGAGACCAAGGAAGATGCTGGGAACCTTCACAAAGGAGACCCACAGGAGGACGGCATGGGACCCCACAGGGGAAGGAAACAACTCCTGGTGGAGGACTCAATCATTAGGGGGTAGAAAAGGGGGAGGAAGGGGAGAGGGAGGTAAGGTGCCTGCCTGGTGCCCCAGCTTGGAGGGACAGGAAGCGAATCCTCAGGATCATGGGAGCAGCTGCATGAAGGAGGGAGCTGGATGCCATTGCCCACCTAGGGACAAATTACCTGGCTAGGAATGGGATCAGAGCAGTGTAAGAGGAGTTTGTAGAGTTGGGGTGGGGCCTTAGACAAGTAGCGCATACGGTAACCTTCTCAGAGGTGCTGCCTGTCTATGGCAAGGGTGATGCTAGGGTACTCCTCACCAGGGAATTCAATAAATACTTGAAAAACTGGTGTGGAGCCCAGGGTTTTGGCTTCATCATGGACTGGGGAGCCACCTGGAGGGATGCAAACCTATACTGGTGTGATGGTCTGCATCTGTCAAGGGGGGAACCAGGATCCTAGGTGAGAGGTTTAAATGCTTCATTGGCAAGCATTTAAACTAGCTAAGGGGGGAGACACTGAAAAGAAGCAGGGAAATACCAGTCTCTCCCCACAAAACATGGTAATTAGTGAGGTAAACACCAAGGTAGAGAAGTCATTAGGGAGAAGGACAGAGGTAGATGTAAAAAAAGGCAAAGGCAGAAAGGACAGGAATGGGGCTAAAAGAGGTAAGGCCATCAAAAAGTGGAGAGTGATGAGTACCAATGCCCATAGTCTGTGTAACTAGCTCCCTGAACTAGTGGCCTTGATGGAGGAAGGTTGCTTGGATATTGTGGCAGTCACAGAAACATGGTACACAGAGAACCATGACTGGGATTTCAACATACCAGGATACACAATCTACAGGAGGGACAGGGAGGGTAAAAGAAGAGGAGGAGGAGTAGCTCTCTATGTAAAGGAAAGGATCAAAGCAACCAAATTATAGAGTAAACAGGGAGCAGATGAGGCACTCTGGGTCACCCTGGAGACAGGAAATGGCACCACAATCTGCATAGGGGTTGCATACAGACCCCCATCTCAGGGAGAGGGAATGGACAAGGAAATGATAGAAGGCTTCCTTAGAATGGCAGAAAAAGTGGAGATATTGTTGATGGGGGACCTGAATATGCCAGATGTTAACTGGAGTACCTTTGCTGCAGGCACATCCAAGAGCATTGTCATTCTTGATGCCCTACAGGGGGCATGCCTCAGACAGCTAGTATTGGAACCCACTTGGGAAGGAGCAATCTTAGAACTGGTACTCTCAAATGGGGATGGAGAAAGAATCTCAGATTTAGAAGTGGGTAGACATCTGGGAACAAGCGACCACCAAACAGTGTGGTTCATGATAAACAGCCATGCAGTCAAGCCATACAAAAGCAAAAGTATTGGACTTTAGGAGGGCTGATTTTGGGAAAATGAGAGAGTGCCTCAGAAAAGCACCAGCACACAGGCAAGAAAGAGGGGTGGAGGAACAATGGGGAGTAATCAAAACAGCCATCACAGAGGCAATAAGCCTTTGTGTAAAGCAAATCAACAAAACACAACAAAGGAAAAAAAACACTATGGTTCTCAAAAGAGGTGGCAGGAAAGGTTAAGGAGAAAAGGATAGCATTCAGGAAATATAAGGAAACATAGAAGAAGCAGGACAGAGAACTTTATCAGTTAAAACAGAAAGAGACTGTAAGGGGGATAAGACTTTTTATAGGTACATTAGGGAGTGAAGAAAGACCAAAGGAGGGATATTGAAGCTTAATAAAGGGGAGGGAATGTGGGTAGAGGGTGACAGTGAAAAAGCAGGGATACTGAATGAATATTTCTGCTCAGTATTCACAAAGAAAGAGGAGAGGGAGGTACTTAAACCAAACAAGAGAAACACTGTGAAGACAGGAGTTGATACCAGTCCATTTACAGAAGAAAGGGTTCTGAAAGAACTAATAAAATTGAAGGTGGACAAAGCAATGGGGCATGATGGGATTCACCCAAGAATTCTAAAGGAACTAAGGATAGAACTAGTAAAACTATCTCTTTAACAAATCATGGGAGGATGGGGTGGTACCTGAAGACTGGAGGAGGGTGGATGTGATTCCTCTTCACAAAAGTGGGAGCAGGACAGAGGCAGGAAACTACAGACCAGTTAGTTTGACCTCAGTGGTAGGGAAAATGATGGAATCACTTCAGAAGGAAAGAATTGTTGAGTACCTAGAGGCCAGTGGGGCACAGGATCCAAGGCAGTATGGATTCACAATGGTAATGTCATGTCAGACGAATATAATAGATTTCTTTGGCTGGGTGACCAAAGTAGTAGACCAGGGAGGTAGTGTGGACATGGCCTAACTAGATTTTAGAAAGGCATTTGATACAGTTCCACACAAAAGATTAATACACAAGTTAGCCAGCCTTGGAGTGGGTCCCAAGGTGGTAGACTGGATAAAAAATTGGCTAGACAACAGGATGCAAAGGGTAGTAGTAAATGGAGTCCACAGTGAAGAAAGGAGGGTTACTAGCAGTGAGTACCGCAGGGTTCAGTACTAGGACCGATCCTTTTTATGTTGGCTTGCCACACTTGCATGCAAGTCAACATCTTGGGAGAGTGTAGATTTGGGGGCACGGCTGCTGTTGGGCGATATGGGGCCATCACATCGGTAGGTGCATCCCTCATTCCCAATCAGCCTGCATGCTGGCACCACACCATGCGTACATAATGGGGTGAGCACATCTAAGAAAGGTCCACTGCAATCCAAGCAAAGCTCGTATACATAGCGCGGTCCTTTTCTTTAGCCATGCTCACCACCATTATGAAGCATAAGGTTGAGTATAGCTGACTGCTCAACATCTGCAAACATCTGGGGTGCCCAATCCCTGTGCTTACCCTCACTGTCTTTGTGTGCTCATGGGGAGCCCACTCCCCATCGGCATAACTCCCCCAATGTTGAATGCCGAGGGGGTGCCCAATCCCTCTCAGCTCATGCTCCCCCGCTTTCTTTGTTTGCCGACAGAGGTGCCCAATCCCCATCGGCATTACTTTCTCCTTCTTAAATGCTGAGGGGGTGCCCAATCCCACTCAGCTCACACCCACCCCCACTTTCTTTGTTTGTCGATGGGGGTGCCCAATCCCTGTCTGCATTACTGTCTCCTCTCCCCCCGTGTTGTGTGCCGACGAGGATGCCCAATCCCCCATCAGCTACTGACACCCCACAAAACAGTTAGGTGGCACACTGGGAGCCCACCCAGCATGCCAAATACCCTGCAAAGCAAAACTGTCCCAAATGTTTTTCCTTTTTTCTTTACCCTGTAAAAGCAAAACAGTCCTAGCAATCTCAATACCCCCTCCCCCCACCCACACCCACCACTTACCCTGCCTCCCCTCATCCCCTCATCCCATACTTACCTCCAGTCTGGTGCGATGATCTTCGGTGGACCGGGAAAACGGATGCTCTCTTCAAAGCCAACCTCGAACTGAGGAAATGCAGGTAAGCTGTATAATGGAATGAATAGGTTTTTTTCAGCTTTGCTGCATATATCGGACATTTCTTGGAATTTTTGCACCAGATTTTCAATATGGGTTTTTTGGGGCCCCTCCTCATGAATTCTATCCCTGTCATGGCTTTAATAGGGCTTGAAAGGTGATTTTGCAGTCACTACGCAAAATCACCTTTCGGGACCCATTAATGAAATGACAGTGCCAGTGTTCATGAGGTGGCCTCTCAAAAAGCCTATGTTCCAAATTTTGGGGAAAAATGCAACAAATGCCTGTTTTGTGAGCCTGCATTGCACAGTTGCTACGCAGGCTCGTAACTTCACGCATTCGCAATATTTTAATGCCGGATTTTCAGCATTGTCATTTTTGTACACCTCCTTGTAAACAGTACAGCTATCATTTTCCACATCCTGCCCGAAATGTGTTTCCACACTTCCAGCGCACAATAGTGCAGTCGCTGTGGGAAATCAGTGTTTGAGCCAGATTATGAAAATGACAGTGACACAGTCCGTGAGCAGAGGTCCTAAAATGCCTATGTTGAAAATTTGGTGATGATACTCCATAAAATGACTGTGTTACGAGCGTGCGTTGGTACATTGCATACATGCTCATACCATCGTGCCATTTGTGATATTTTCACTCTGGATTTTCACCATTGCCATTTTTCCACACCTCTTGATGAACAGTACAGCCGTCATTTCACATATCCTGCCCAAAATGTGTTTTTGCACTCCCGGCGCAGAATAGCGTGATCACTGTGTGAAATCACTTTTTGGGACACTTTGAGGAAATAACAGTGACACTGTACATGATCCGAGGTGCTAAAATGCCTATGTTGAAAATTTGGTGCTGAACGCCCATAAAAATGGCAGTGTTGCAAGCGTGTATTGCATATTTCCCACGCGCTCTTGTAACTTCTAGAATTTGTAATATTTACATACCACATTTTCAACACTGGCATTTTTACACCTCCTTATGAACTGTACAGCTGTAATTTTTCACATCCTGCCCAACATGTTTTCCCGCACTGCACTACTGAACACCCAAAGGGACACCCTAATGCCTGTCACTCTCTGCAGGGTGGGGGTGGGTTGGCATCAGTTCAATACTTCACTGCCATTACTATGATGCATCTCTCTAACTCCTGCACTACCAATGCCAATGCCAGCAAGCCAACATTCGGCATTGCCAAATGCTAGTTAATGTCTTTATAAGTGATGTTGCAGGGGAACTGGAAGGAAAAGTATGTCTCTTTGCAGACAAGACAAAGATCTGCAACATGGTCGATACACACGATGGAGTGGAAAGGATGAGAAGGGATTTGGCAAGGTTGTAGGAATGGTCAGATATATGGCAGCTCAGATTCAATGCAAAGAAGTGCAAGGTAATACACCTGAGAAACAAAATCCCAGGGGAAGAGTACACAATGGGGAGTGAGATACTGACAACAATAAAAATGAAAAGGGACCTGGGGGTAATTATATCAGATGAACTAAAGGTGGGCAAGCAATGTGAGAAGGCAGTAAGGAAGGCTGGGGGGATACTGGGATGCATAGGGAAAGGCATCAATAGTAGAAAACAGGAAGTTGTTAGCCCTCTGTACAGACAGTTGGTGAGACCCCATCTAGAGTATTGTGTGCAGTTCTGGAGACCTCATCTCTGCAAAGACATAGACAGAGTGGAGGCTGTCCAGAGGAGGGCAACCAAAATGGTGCAGGGTCTGCACCAGAGACATATGAAGAAAGACTAAAGGAGCTTAATATGCATACCCTTGAGGAAAGAAGGGAGAGAGGGGGCATGATAGAAACTTTCAAGTACCTCAAGGGAATCAACAAAGTCCAAGAGGGTAGCATCTTTCAGAAAAAGATATATGCAAGAACAAGGGGGCACAATTTGAAGATGGGGGGGACAGCTCAGAGGTAATGTGAGGAAGTATCTTTTCACAGAGAGGGTTGCGGATGCATAGAACAGCCTCCATGAGGAGGTCGTGGAGTCAAGAACAGTTGAGGAATTCAAGAATGCATGGGACAGATATAAGGCAATCCTAGTGGGGGATAGGAGGAAGTAAGTTGTTGGTTAACTAGGATCCGCAGCTTATCTATTAGGTAGGAAAATAGGCAGACTAGGTGGGCCAAGTGGTTCTTATCAGCTGTCACATTCTATGTTTCTAAATGATTTGATACCTTTTATTGGAATAACAGAGATGTAACAAAAAGAACAAAGTGCTTTAGCTTTCAGACCAACCAAGTCCTTCCTCTGAAGATTAACCTAACATTAAGCATCCGAGGAAGAACTTGGTTGGTCCAAAAGCTAAAGCACTTTGTTCTTTTTGTTAAGTATATGTGGTCCGATAAAATATATCAAATCATTTGCTTCTGCATGCCTCTCATTAATGGAATCAGTCAAGATTTATCTACTGTAGAGGGAGAAAACTCCCACAATCCTTACTAGAAAGCATCCACACAGTTAAAGGGAATATATTTCCAACAGTACTATACATATGCCAAGTCATTCCTCTATTCACTGCCAATAAATCATTTTCACAGTTAGGCAAATTAATTTCTAATTTTATGAGGAAGGGAGGCAAACTGAGACTCAACATACAAACATTAACAGCACACTATCAGAAAATGGGGTTAAACATATCAGATTTTAGACTACATCACTATGCTGCATTCATGGAATCCATCAAAGAATGGTTTAATGGCAGTGGGCCTGATGGCATGGAGGGATGAGGCAATGTGCCTCTTCTGCTGCCAGACCAGTGACCCAAGGTCAGGAGTGGTCTCTGGTCACTAAAGATTGGCCAAAGGGAAGAGAATTGAACATCCACTGGACTGCTCTTCCCCTCTAGGGAAGGGGGACTTTGGTTCTGGAATTCATCTGGCCTCTAGTGGTAGCTAAAGGTACAGGCAGCCAGGGATCACCACCTGAGGATGGGGGATTGGCAGCTGGTGATGTCTTATGCACGGAGCCTGCATAGCTGCATCTGGATAGCATGGCATGTCTGTAGGGAGGAAAATTAGAGGAAAATAGTTGGCACAGGGCAGGATGATACCGACCCCTCGCAGGCTCCGCATCCAAGCTGTAGGGCCTATCCCAGAAAACAGATCTGTTTCATTGGCAGGTGGGAGCCACTGACCCCTGCCATGGGGAGGAAGCCACGGAGGAAGCACTTGGATTGAGTTAAGTCCCTAAGACATTGGATGATGGTGCTGGGGAGTCAGTGGAAGAATATCATGCACTAGCCCAGCGGAGAAATAGAACTGAAGAAGAAAAATGGTTTAATGAAGAACCACTACCTTAGGTAATCACATATATCAGTTCTAGTCTCTATCAAAGAAGACAGGAGCTTTTATTTCAGAATCTGTTTAAAATAAATTAAACTGGAGATAATAACCAATTTACTAATACAATACTATTGGTCTAGAGCAAAGTATAAAGAATTAAAGGCTTCTCAAATTTCATAAATATGGTGACACCTCTGATTAATAATGGTTTTGACCTCTTTGCTTCCAGTTTGGGACCTTAGCTGTGTTATATTACCACAGTATTCACTCAGTCTGGCAATTATATGAAGAACAGATTCAGAGATCCTTTCAACAGCTGCAAACCCAGTTTGGTATTCAAAAGAAACATTTCTTTGAATAGTTGCAGCTATGAGAATTAGTTCATCATCTTGAAGAGGGAAATGAAGCCTTGGACATCATAATTCAAGCACTGAACAGACAGAAATTAATATTTAAAATGTACAACCACTTATTAGATTATTCTGCTCCAGACATGAGTAGTTTAAAAATGAGCTGGGAAAAATAATGAAGGATTACTTTCACACTGGGTAAATGGGAAACACTTCAGAACTAATGGAAAATTTAAGTCAACAACAAGTTAAATAAGATTCAGTTTTACTTCCAACACAACATATTTTGCTCACTGTATCTTTTTTTTATCTTATGTTTGTCTACCTCACCCTTCCCGTGACCCATTCTGGTCACCCCCTTCCTGGCCCCCGGTGACCCAGGACTTGCCTTTCATCATCTCATTGTTGCTGTGGGTGCCCGGTCACCAGTAGGAGTATTCAAGAGGCTAGCCATCATCCAGTCAGGGGAGGCATTTTCCTGTTTTTCTTCTTCTTATGCCCAGGGTCGCAGATGCAGACATGCATGTGCGTGGAGGTGCTCATGCACCCTGCTGCCCCAGTAACACCTCCTTCCTCCCTCCCAGCCTCCTGGCTCCTTCTTGTCCTGAGCTACCTCCTAGCCTCCACCTCGAGGCAGCCAAAAGCCAAGGAAAAACCACATCCCACCCTGGAGAGGAGAGCTGCCCTCAGCAGCTCAATCAAGCTCTGCACCCTCCCCCCGCTGACCTTTGGTGGCCCACACTCACTCCCGAACATGGGTCACCTGCATAGCATGAGGTTAGGCATCCAGCACCTCAGCTATCTGTGCCACTGGGCTGGCTACTATGCTCACGCACCATATATTTTGAATAAATTTAACTCTGCAATCCCAAATACCTGTAACAGATGTTGATCTGGGGCAGATATGCTTTCCATGTATTTGCCCCATGCATCTACTGTACCTAATTCTTTTTTGACATTATATCATCATGCAGTAAATATTAATAGTTTGCTCAAACCAAATGTGGTTCTGGGAATGGAGTTATGCCTTTTAGTGACCTCAGACACTCACAGTAGTCCAGAAGATCCAAAAAGAACCTTCTAGATATTCCATTGATTGATGCCCATAGATGCATTTCATGTAACTGGAAAGGTCCAGTTCCACCTATCTGATGTCTGGGGAAAAACTCTAGAAAAACATTACTATTTCACAGTTAAAAATTTAGATAAGTATTGATAAACACAGTGCCAATTACAACAGGCAATTAGAGAGGGAAGGCTTTAAAAACTCAAACCCAAGAAACATAGTAACTCAACTGTCTCTTTTGGGGTGATTCTTGCTTTAGATAGAAATGGTTACATTTATTCAAACATATAATGGGACCCTCTTGTGTCTGTGTGCCTACATATGTGTATATTTCATGTGTTAATTGCTTGATTTATTGATGTGTACTGCCATACCTCTCTTCCATCTTTTGGATGAGACGTTAAACTGAGGTCCCATCTGCCTGGACTGGTGGTAGTTCAGGTGGATATTAAAGATCCTATGGCACTTATCAAAAAGAGTAGGGAAAATTTCCCCAGTGTCCTGACCAAATTTCACTCATTCACTAAAAATTCCACCAACAGCTTAATTTGGTTCAAGGTCAGTTGGCATTCATCTGTATCCCCTCCCACAGGTTGTGCCTGAAAATAGGCAGGATTTATCTAGTGCACTTACCCAGTCAAAAAAAATAAATAAAATAAAATAAATAACATCTTTAATGGAACTCAAGAAAAGGTAAATCTACCAAAATCCCCACAAGAAATTCTAACAATTCTCCTGCATAAAAAAGTCAAAGATCATCTTTGTTGTTAAATTGTAGATAAATCTTCCTGATTGACTCCAATTACAAAATGATTGCTAATATTCTTAGTAATAACATTTTAAGTGTATTTATTGACCTAAGCAGAGCTGAGTATGTGGGAGTCATTCAAGGCAGACAAGAAACTGATAATACTTTCTGCAAAGAATTTTCTCAGTTCTATGGGGCACAATTAACAGAAGTAAATCTATGGTGTTGATTGGTTTGAACATTGAGAAAGCCTTTGATTCTGTGGTGTGGACTTATTTGCCAGCAGTGCTCAGGAAGTTTGGGTTCTCAGACATATTTATAAAATGAATAAATACTTCATATTCTGGATACACAAAATAAGTGATGTGATACCTTTTATTGGGCTGACAGAGATTTTATAGATATTCTGTAATTTTCTGTTGGTCTAATAAAAGGTATCAACTCACATATTTTGTACATCTTGTTGTAAAAGGACCAATAAGGGAAAATACAGTGTTTCATATTCTGGTTCATGTATTTTGACTAACATAATTATTTCTAAAATGTTTTCTTGGCAAAGAGGCAGTAACAGTGCTGTCCACTGTCCTCAAATGTGTTTTCTCTTGCAATAGAATCAGTGATCTTTAACATTAAAATCAGTACAAAAAATGAAGGTATGCATATAAAGAATTATATACAGAGTTTCCAACCCAAATATATCAAATCCAATGAATTTTTTTCTGGTTATAATGGACTGAAATATTGCTAATAAGGGACACTATGAAGCTTTTATGGGCATTTGTAATGTTTTCTTTTGGGGGGTGCTGAGCTGGTGAGGAGATTCGGCAAATGTAGAATTAAGATGGAGGAGCAACAGAGATAACACTTCTAAAACATAATTCTACACAAGCTTCATAAACATTTATTAGTAAATTAAAAAGTAAATTAAAAAGTAAATGATTTTATATTTCAATAAAACCCATACAGTACACTTACCTTTGTTCATAATGTTCTAGAACCCCAACATCTAGCCACTGAAGTTATCTTCTTCTTTCCTTCTGCAATAAACTCCCTTAAAAGAACTCATTTTCCCTGACAGTTAAATAATTTTAAATAAACATACAGAATACAGAAACACATGCTAGGCAGGATTCTGAGTAATCTGTGAAGTTTTATAAGCAGTTCTCATTCACTCTGATCCCTTGCTCACACACATCAACACATCTAACACATAGGCTACACATCCTCTAGCTCTAATGGACACTGGCTAAAACAGACAAAAGCTGTGTGCACAGATGCCTCTGTTATAAGAGACTTGCACTGTAATGTCCAAAGTTTTAGTCTGCACCAATGATCTTATGTTAGCCATGCAGAATGTGACATCTTCTGTTCATCATCTAATGAATTTAATGGGAAATTTTGGTAAAATATCAGGCCTTAATATTAACTGGGAAAATGTGAGATTTTCCCTCTTAATAACAATTGTAATAAATAATTATTTGGTAACAGCAAACAGATGTTATGCTGGGCTGAAAAGGAGATCAGATATATGTGGATACAAATTATGAATGGTATCAATAAAGTGGTCATGAGAAATTTGCAATTTGCAATTTGCAATTTTGCAAGCTGGGGAAAGTTGAATCTCTACTTGATGGGGAAGGGGGATAAATAGGTTAAAACTAATTATGGCGCAACAGTTATGTAATCACCTCAGTAACATAACACATTGGAAATCCATGGTTCAGAAGCATAAACAAGCTAATTCTTAACTTCTTATGGAAAGGTGAAAACACAGATTGAATTTAAGAATGGTTTGCAGTATTTAACAGGAAATAGGAGAATTTGGATTTCTAATTTAAAAAAAGTATAATCTGTCATTTGGATTTAAGCAATCAGATTTGCTAATGAATAAAACATAATCTGCACATCAGTCAATTTGGGTTAAATATGAACAGGCATTCCAGAAACAGTATCAGTTCCAGATTTGCCCCTTCAGATTCCGCTTTATATTCAGAGACACACAACTATTTAATTTGGGGCTAAAACATAAAAAACTATTATTGGGCTAATGAAATGGAAACATCTGCCAGTAAAATAAAAAATCTATTTAGAATTACCTAGAGATAATATCTGAAGAAGAAATGTTCAGTATCTCTGATTGTAAAAAGAGGGGAACATGGATACTGAATGATCTGATGAACTGTGTTGCATGAACTATAAATCTTTACTCCAACTAAAAATTTAGTGTATTAGAATATTTTTTTGCCTATATCTTCAAGTTTGATATGCCATTTCACAGTCAATAGTATGAAATGTAGTCACTCCCTCTGATAAGGACTGGGACCATTTATGCAAGATAGCTTCTACTGTAGTAAGAGTAGAGTAGTGATGTGGAGTTTGAAAAATTTGCTTTGCAAATTCATGAAGTTAATCTGCCTCACAAAGTGTCAATTAGTATTTTAGCAATAACGGTGCAAATTTAATAACTTCACTGGTAAAGTGGGCCTACAGGAGAAGTTCATATTATTATAGATCTAAATATATAAAATGACTGGGAAGAGATACTTGACTAAAGGAGAGATCCCAGGGAGGTGGCAAAGAGGTGCATCAGTCCTGTGAGACAAATGGGTGTTGCAGCTAAAAAACTACAACTGCAGCAGTGTCATCTATGGGCTCTAGTGCCGGTTGTAGTAGAAAAAGAGTAGTTGACAGCAATGGTGCTGGAATTAGTGTGGCCAAATTTTCTCTGCAATATCTGTGGCATCCATGCTAATTAAGGCTGTGGTGGTGGTGACAGAAAGATCAGTGCAAGAGGTAGTGAAATTGCTGGCTCAAGCACAGTGGTCAACAAGGAGATTGTTGGTGTACTCATGAATCTTGGTGGTGGTGGTGGTACTGAGCCAAATCTTGATGATAGTTTCCATTCCCAAATGAAAGTGTGGAGCTTGACAATAAGTCAGAGACTGAGGAGGGAGGTCTGACTGTTGCATAGTCAGAAAAGACTAAACTGAAAAAATGTGTCTATGAGAAAAGATGATGAGAGGGAGATAGAGCATGGAGAAAGTAGTAGTGAGTTTATTTGTTTAGCCATATTCCTGGGGGATCAGAGCACTGTACATCATTAAAATCAAAAAGCATGTGGGCGGGGGTGTGCTGTGAGTTTAATTCTTAGTTTTTACCCTTTTTTCAGATGTTCTGTACTGTTTGAACTGATTGTAAAATTTTCAATAAAGCATATTATCTTGCAAAAAAATCAAAAAGCGCATTATACTAATAGGACAGAATAGGTTAAAATAAATACAGTAAATAAAACTTACAATAAATAAATGAAGAGAGGACAAGTAAATAAGGAAGGCGGCCAGTGGGGAAGTAATTAATAACTGAAACCAAACACCTATCTGAACAGGTAGGTCATTAGGCCTCTCCTAAATTCCTCCACTGAGGGAATGAAGATGAGGAGAACAGAACTCAGGAGGAGGAGAACATCAGCAGCAGTGGGGCTGTTGATTTGGATTCCCTACAGCAACCAGAAAAGGAAAAGAGGAATGGTGATGCAGATCAACATTTGGGGCTTTGCAGCAGTATGTTATAGAACTACCAATGTTCCCTTCCCTGAATCCTACACCAATTGTTCCTCTTGCTAGTGTTGAGGTCATTACACCATGTGAGTTACCCAGTGTCGAAGTGCATAAATCATTCCACTAAACACCATTTCACCACACACCTGTCGCACTCCCACCACCATAAAAAATCAAAGGCTTCAAAACCCCTAGTTTGAAATTTTTATATACTTGTCCCACCTAATTAAACAGGTATCTGTCAGCTGTGTCAAGTGTGAGTTAGTTGGGAAAAAAGTACAATCACCTAGGCACTGTGGCCAACTCACACACAAGTCCAGGCACCTATTCTGCTGGACTCAGCACCAAAAGGAGGCTTGTGTAGGGGACTCCTCTCCCTTATCACCTGCATTTGCCATGGCACCCAGAAGCAGCAAGGAAATAGTCCCAGTGGAGGGAGAAATGACTGAGGAGGACTACTACAGAGATGAGGAGGAGCCTGTGGGACTGTCTTGTAGTGGTCATAGCAGCAGTGGTGGGTTGAGTACTAGCACGATGAGGCACAGAAGCATAGCAACCCCAGTGCAGAAAACACCCCAGATCTCTACTTTTGTCTGAACATCACCTTCACATACATAGGAGTAAAACACTACCACAACAGACATGTTCCAGGCTGAGTCCAACTGTTTGGTAGCCCAATATCTAGAAAGGTCCAGCCTATGCAGGATAGCATGTCTACACATCATGCCAGTTTATGCTATTACATGTGAACTGAATACAGCAACAGCTGAAATGCTGGCAATTGATCTTCTGCCATACTCTTTTGTGGAGAACATGAGATTGAGATGTTTGATGGCAGTGATAGATTCCTCAAGAACTTACTTCTCCACACATGCCGTTCTTCAACTTTATGGGACAGTAGGCTTCACCATATATACATCTCAGTATGAATATGTGGACCAATGGCCAATAGATGGTAGCTCCCGTATGTCCATTATAGCACAATGGGCACAGGTACCTGGGGAAGTATTTGACTCTGGGGAAACATTGTATTAAGCCCAGCTGCAATGGTAGCAGCACTCCTGGTATTCTTCAGCTTGTGATGCTGAGAACGAAGAGTATAACTGGATCACACACAGATCAGAAAATATTATAGTTGCAGCCACTGCCATGGTCAGATATTTTCTAAAATTTCTAGAGAATATCATGCCTAACTGTCTGCCTGCCGTACAATTGTGGGCCACCAGAAAGAATCTCTATAGAAATATTGTGAAATATCTGACATTGTCAATGGCTGCAACTGTAGAATTGCTTTGATAAAGACTGATGCATTAAAAGTCAGAGGGCCTTGCAGTCAAGGCTAGGGCCAAGGAAGTTGTCCCTGTTTGGATGTACTGTATTATGCTGCTACCAACACCCAGATGGATTTAGATGTCCAAAAAACAAACAAAAAAAACCTTAACATCACATACTATCTCAATCTTCAAAATATTGTATTTCCTATAATGTTTGACAGGCATAAATCATCCTCTAGGTTTTGTCCTGCTGAGATTGGGCTTCTTCAGGAGAATTCTATACTGTATTTCTCTACAAATTAACAAAAATGTACATGAAAATAGCACTTATATTACTGGTTAGTTGTTATTTCCACTACTTACAGAATGTACAAAACTCACTAATTTTAAGAATTTAATCCAATTTTGTTTGATGTTTGTAATATATATAAAAGTAATATTTTCTGCCAACAATTATCCAATCCTCAACCACTTCATAATCTATTAACTAAGTCCAAAGGAAGAACTAGTTTATTTATTCAGTCATACAAGGCAATATCCCAAACCAGACCAAAAAAAACAAAGGAGAAATGGGAGCAAGCATTAGGCAGGGTAATATTAGAAGATGAATGTGACTCATGTTGGGCTGATGCACATAAACCTATTAGGGATACCTGCAACAGACTCATCAAAAATAAAGTACTATACTGGTAGTTCATATCACTAGCAGTCTTATTCTCAGCAAACTTAATAAACTCAGATGAATATTGGAGTTGTGGTATACACAGGGACCTTTTCTGGAAACTAGCTCACAACTTACTACAACAAATTTTAAATATTAACATCTCACTAGCAGCAGACTTAGACCTACTGGGCTCCAAGACCTCCATACCAGATATTCATATATTAAAATATCAATGGGATTTCCTGATCCTCTTTAGTGTGCTAGTCAAGTGACTTATCATTTGTAAATGGAGATCCATAACAGTTCCAACCTTTAAGGAAATAATGGACAACATTACTATGCTAGCAAAATATGAAAGACTATCCCACATCTCTTTCAGCACTCTGACAAAATATGATAAGATCTGGCCCCACTGCT
This sequence comes from Neoceratodus forsteri, assembly GCA_016271365.2. Lineage (NCBI taxonomy): Eukaryota > Metazoa > Chordata > Ceratodontiformes > Ceratodontidae > Neoceratodus > Neoceratodus forsteri. The sequence goes on along the minus strand of CM057459.1, from coordinate 1,230,951,519 downwards.
TCAAGGTATTCAACCTGCCTCCCCACCAACCCCTGCCCACATGGACTCTTCAGTCAAATACCTCCAAAAAGGCATAGTATAACTTTAAAGAGCTTAGAATACACCATGTCACCTGCAGATAATAGGGTATTTCATCGTCACCCCCCTCACCGCTCAACTCCGATTCACTCTGCTCACCACAATAACTGCAGTACAGATCTTGCAACAGAGCTTGTTAGCAGAAAAGTCACCAGATGAGGCCCCCAGTCTCACACATAACCACTTGCATCTATTGTGCATAGTTTAAATTGTTCAAATAATAAAATGTAGAAGGTGTCAACATTTGGTTACCTACAACAGATATTTTGACCGTCTATAATATAAAAGTGCATGCCATGTGATCTCGCTCAAATGATTTGTATAAATAGTCTGTTTAGTATAAATGCAGCACTGTAGCTTTACCTGCATAGATACAAATGAATATTTAAATGTGAAACCCTCAAAGAATAACGCAGGAAACATTGACAGACACACAAGGTTAAGATGACAGGAAGTATTTTATTGAATAACTTCATAACAAGACTAGCAGCTAAAAGAAAATTACACATGTGAATCAGTGCTTAAGTCATAATACTCCTTGAATACTACATGAAAAATACAAAGTTATCTGGATAACAACATTAGTAAGAATAAGATCACCTGAAGAAGTAAAGAACCCTTTAAAATCTTATTGTAATAAACACAACAGCTTGCTGGCTGTCCCATCCAACTTTAGGATGTGATACCATAAAAAATGTTGCCTTGTAATCTGTGCATCTTAAAATTGTAGGGCACTTAAATTGTAATCCATTGTCACAGCTGATGTAATTATGTATGTATGTATGTATACACCATTTCTTTTTTACTCAAAGAATAAAAATGTTTAACTTCAAACAATTCTCCAAACTGATGCATCTGTTGTCACATCTTGTGTAGGCATGACCCACCACCAACACTCTCACCAAGTGTACAGTTTAAATTGGAAACTAATCCTCTCAACCCTCTGACAAAGAATTCATTTTGCTGGGCAAACTTGACAGCAGAAATTTTAAATTCCAAGGCCCAGATTTTCAAACTGCGCCAGGCTGTGGCACAAGCTTGGGAGCAGCTCAACTTGGCTACGCAGGGGTGTGGCCTGGGCGATATTCAAAGAAACTGTGCCATGACCCAGCAGCTTTGAATATCTCACCCTGGCCACCCCCACTGTGCATGTCGCAGTGGTACTGTGCCAGCACAAGTGGCCAGAGTGGAGCATGGAGATGCGCTAGCGCAAGTGCCATTGCACCATTCACAGCACCTGCGATATTCAAAATGGGACATGCAAATGGGGCCATAATTTATGCAAGGTGCACATGGGGCCATTTGCATGTCATTATGGCCCCATTTGCTTCCCATTAGCATGCAGGTGCACCAATCCCCGATGACTTGCACCTGGCACCCTGCCAGGCAGCAGCCGTCGGGGACCGACACCCCCTGCAGCCCGATCGCGGGCGTTTTTTTAAAAAATAAAGTCCCTGTCCTATATCTCTTGTGGTCCAGTGGACCAAATACTGCCCAATCACAGGCATATGTTTAAATGAAACCCTCCCATCCAATATCCCTGGTGGTCCAGTGGACCGAATGCTGCCCAATTGTGGGCATCTGTTTCACGGAAAACGTCCTATTACCCTGGTGGTCTAGGGTACCTCACCTCCCCACCTGCCCACTGAGTCCCACCACCCCACTCCCCCAGTCAGCCAGCAGGTAGCAGCACCCCACCCGCCTGCCCCGCCACCGACGACACCTCAGTAGGACTGCCGCCCATTGGTTCACAGTGTGAGAGCCAATGCAGAACTCTCATACTAGACATTCCAGATATGTGAATGAATCATTCACATATCTGGAATGTGTAGTACGGTAGGGTCTGCACGCATAGGTCCAATGCTTTGAAGTGCATTTGAGGATCTTGTTAAAGTCTCCTCCCATAGCTGGCAGAGCAACCACCTCCAAGACCCAGTAGCACAGGGAGGCCCCTGTGCGTCCCTCCATCCTAAAGTGGTCTGCAGCTGCTCTATTTGCATTATTGTAAATATCACTCTTGTGTTCTTGTATTTGCATTTTTAATTGTCTGCATATTTTACCCATATGTATACAGTCATGGGCAATGAATAATGTAAACCACACCTGTGGATTCACATGTAAATTCTTGCTTAGTAGAGTAGGATTTGTTTGTGTATGGGGTGCATATAGGTGGATTTTCTGCTAGTATGTCCACAGGTGAAACAATGTCCACAAGCTACCATCCTGGGCTTCAGGGGACTAGAAGAAGCTGACCCTGCATCTGTTTATCACCCTGTGCACATTCTGTATGAACCAGTTTGTCTTTAATTGTGGATAACATTTTTATAGCAACTAACAGAATTTCTCTGAAGATGATACCATTCTGTGGGTTATCTCTAAGAATGTGCCAGTAAAATCTTTCCGATTTCTGGTATTTCTTTCCATTATGTTTCATTGCAAATATAATTTTCATCTGGCTTCTATCTCTGTGTTGTCCTGCCATTGCTTGCCCTTGTGTAACCAATTTAGTTATTTGAGTAGCCTTATGATTTATTGCACTAACATGGCCATTACCCATATTTCTGGCATTCTACAGTCTGAACATTATTAGATTGCCACCGTGCTGGGCCCACAGTATAAATGGGGCCTCTCATTAATAATTAAAGATGGGCTTGATCAGATCCAAAATTTAAGCAATCTTAATATGACAGGTACCTGGGACACAGATGTTAGTGACATAGTTATGTAAGGCACAACATGAAAATGAACAGATAGAGAAGGCGTTGTTACCACCTCCCTTGGTAAAATGGTTGCTAAAATATGCAAGGTAACATTACAAAATAGCCATAAATCCACTGTGGGAAGTTTCGTGCCAGGTGGAAATTGAAGACCTGGAAGAAAAGGAAGTGTAGGCTGATAAGGCAGCAGAATTGTGGGCAGTGCAATGCATGGTGGATGCATATTTGGCAGACAACAGCCACTTTACCATAACAGAAGAGCCCTTGATGTACTAGAGCAGCAAGGTTACTTTCTAGCCAGCACTGACATCTGTAGCAGTCAAATACCTGAGCTGTGCTCCCTAACATGTCATTGTGGCTAGAGTATTCAGTTCAACAGGGGCCACTGTTCAGGACAGGCATACAAATCTTCCTCTACAAATGTTGGCATGTTAACATTTTATTAAAAAATTAATGTGTGCAACTGAATTGCATCTGTGTGAATTATTTGCTTGCAATACCTCTTCTGTGCTCCTACCACATGGAGGTGGTAGTTCCGGTGAAGATGAACCTGAAGAGCCCAGTGTTATCAGCATTAGCAAATTGCCTTCTACTGAAGTAAATGAAGCATGAACAGAGAAAAAAATTCCCATGTAGGGTCAACTCCAGTCTGTAAGACTGTGAGGGCTGCTTCCCTGATGAGGAAGATTAAAGCACAGAAAGAAGTATGTTCTCTCTTTCCTCCTCATCAGTTGAATCCTTTTCTTCATGATTCACTTTTTTCTGTCATTATATTTTCCCCAAGTTGTACTGCTGTTCCATATATACAACTGATTACCTGCCTCTTCTCTCTCCTAAGTAATGCCTGTAGACAAACTAGAAAATCAGTGAACACAGTGTCATTAATTGCCAACAATAACATAGGCCACCACCACATCCACTGCATGCATCCAAACTGAAAAATCTGGACTTTTAAGCCAGCATAAAAATTGCTAGCAACACAGACCATGCATCACTCAGGAATCAGTACACTGCCCCTCCTCCTGCTCCTCTCACCTGCTTGTGTCCTCCACATCCACCAACAACAAGGGCCACCACTGCCTCCTTAGCATGCATCCAGACTGGAAAACTGGACTCTTAAAGAGCTACTGATGCCTCAAACAAAAATTAAAAAAACACATTAGGTACAATTCTGCTTGCATTCCATTTATATTTTATATTTTTCTTCTCCTCATTATGTATTACTAAGGAAATGCATGAATATATGATTGTTGTCCCTTAGAGTTCATTTTGAGTTCATCTGCCTCTGTAGCTTACTCCCTACTCCAAGTCATAATCCTCTGTTGTAACATCACAGTCTGTTGTCATGGGAGTAACTGTGAGGTCACAAGCAGTGCTCTATGACTTCAAGTAGGGAGAAAGCCTCAGGGCTAGATGAACTCTTGAGGAGCAGAAATCCTGTTTTCATGCAAATGACCTCAGTAATAAATACTGGTCAGGAGAAATACAGAACTAATGGGAAATACAAGTTGGACTGTGTCTAAATGTTATGTTTTTTTAAAGTTCACCTGAAAGTGTCACCAGTTCTTTAAGCCAGCATAAATGCCACTGCCAGTAATGCAGACCAAACATCTTCAAGGAATCAAGACACCGCCTGCCCCTCTGGCTTGCTTCTGTCCGCATCCACCAACAGCATGGGCCATCACTGCATCCACCACATGTATTCAGACTGAAAAACCTGGACTCTTAAGTCAAGGCAAATGCCATTGCTTGGCAGACCATTAGCCATACAGACAACCAGCCAGCCCATCAAGGCAGAAAGACCTGAAGTCTAGTAAGGCCCAACCTTGTCTGCTGTGATGGTAAGTTAAATTCTCTGTTGTTCACACTTCTGATCCCCACATTTGGTGGGGATTCCATCCTCACACAGGAGAGTTTTCTACCTTGCTTGCCAGATATTAAAATGTTTTTCTTTCATCTTGTTTCCCTCACAGTGCAGGTCTGACCATTCACAGGATAACTGTCAGGCCAGCCGCAAAGCCAGACAGCCTGCAAGACACAGGCTTAAGTTGCCTTTTTCTTCACCCCTTTCTGTGGCACCAACATGCCAGTACACAGCATGACCCTCACTAATTTGATGGTAAGTATCATTACATGATTTTTTTTCTTTTTTAAATTGTTATATTATGTTTTCCTTTCACATGTACAGTACACATTGACACAATGGACAAGTCAGACTAAATAGTTTCTCTTTTTTGTTCAAAAGTGACAAGTATAGTAAGACTGTGAGTGGAAAACAGGTATACTATCTGTACAGTGACAAAATGAGTAGAGTCTGAATAGATTTTTCCTGCCTTTACAGGTCTTCCATCCTGCTGCCTTCTCATCCAGCAGAAAAGACTTTCACCTCTCTCCCTCCCTCCTCTGTCTGGGGCACCAATATGTCATTTCAAAGCACGGCCATTACCAATGTGATAGAAGGTATCCTTTCCAAAACATATTCCTTAATTTTTATTTTTTTTTTATTTCCATTCACAGCTGCAACACAATAGAGGTGTACAGGTGTCTAAATAATTTATATTTTGAATTCACAGGTCTTTTTCCATTCTGCCATGAATTCCACCTTCTCCAGCAAGCAAGCAAGTCTTCACTATCTTTTCCACCAGATCATTGATGTGGTCAGCCCTGCAGAATCATGCTTGAACCTCCTCCTCCTATTCCTCCAGCTTCTCTACCACCATGTGTGGCCATATAAAATTCAGTCCATCCTTTGTACACAGTGTGAATACCAGTTGTCAACCTGATGCTACTGCTTCATTCACCATTGTCACACAGCAGAAAAATACCTGAAATGAGAGAAACAGGAGCAGAAAACTGTTTGAGAGTGACATACAAATAACATTTAAGAATTTAAAAACTAAAAATGAAAATGAAAAAATGAATACTTACCTTAACAAGTAGAGTGCTAACAAAATCTAGAATGTCACATGTCTAGGAAATAAGATTCCAAACATAGAAGTCATCATGGCAGAGGCCTACCTGGATATAGTGGCCATTACTGAGTCATTCCACACTGAAAACCATAAATGGGACATGGCTACACAAGACTACACATTGTTCAGGAAAGACAGGGTGGGAAGGAAAGAAGGGGGATGGTGCTTTATGTTAAGGGAAAGATAAAAGCAATGGAGATACAGGAAACTCAGGGTGGGGCAGAAATACTGTGGGCCACCATGCACTTGGGGAATGGAGCCACTATTTGTACCAGCATAATCTACAGATCTCCAGCATAGGGAGGAGTAAGCTATGGTGCTATTTGAGGTCATTGACAATGTGGCAGACAATGGGGAGGTGCTGCAGGTGAGGGACTTCAATCTGCTGGTTGAGATTGGAGCCTCCCAGCTGTGGCTTCAGCTAGAAGCTGGAACATCCTGTACTCCCGGAAGGGGGCATTCCTCAGGCAACTAGTCAGTGAGCCCACATGTGATGGGGCAATACTGGACCTGGTACTTATTAACATGGACAGTGTTGAAAATGTCATGGTGGGAGGCCATTTGGAGACTAGGGATCATGATACAGTGTGGTTCAATACAAGGATGGCAGCAGAATCCAGACACACAATGTCAAGGGTCCTGGAGTTCAGAAGGGCAGATTTTATAAAGATGGATGAATGTCTCAGAGATGACTTGTTGGGAAGAAGACCTGGAGGGGGTGGAGGAACTGGGGGTAAGAAAACATGGGGCATAGTGAAAGCAACAAACCTCTGCATCAAGCAAATGAGCAAAAGCAAGAGGACAAAGAGACCACTATGAAAGTGGTGCCAGAAAAAGTAAAGGCCCAAATGGCTGTATTCAGAAGATTCAAGGGGAGAAAGAGGGAGGAGGGTAGGGAGGTGTATCACAGGAAACAGGGAAAGCAGTAGGGAGAGCAAAGGTGCAGACCAAAGAAAGAATAGCTCAGACAGTATCAAAAGGGGCCAAACATTTTCTTTAGGCATGAAAGTGAGAAGAGGAAGACTAAGGGTGGGATTGTAAGGTTAACAAACTCTGGTCAGAGCCAAAAAGGCTGTGGAGAGCTTTTAGGAGGGCCAAGGGCGTTGAAAATAATACACGGTGCTCTCGCTGCACTGGAGTCAGCCATAATACTGCAGTGATTACAGTGCTGCACATGCATGATACTCACAAATGTGCAGTTTGCCCTGGAGTCAGCCTTGCATAACATGATGGTGCTGACATAACTACATGTAACAACCCAGTCTCCTCAGGTTACTAGAATCCCATTAGTACTAGTCTTAGGCAGGTAGTAAAAGGCAGCTGGTGGAGAGCTCATAATGGGCTTTCTACATAGTGACATCATTATTTACTCAGCTAGCTTGAGAGAAGGATGATTATGTCATTTAGAACTCTCACAGCAGCATAACCATTTTAAAGTCAGCTGCTCTTGGGGACTTTAGAATGTTCATCAGTAAGTTCAAGTGTGGCAGTCAGAGTGGCAGGAAGTCTGCCATTGGGGCTTTGTCAAAGGGAACCCTGGTATTTCTCACCCTAGTTTGTTAAAATCTTTGGTTTGCCTGCAGGACTCTTCAGTTTCACTTCAGGGGGAGTGAGAGGGAAGGCAATTTTTGTGGATTCAAGTGGTAATCTCCTAAAGTTCAAAGCTGCCTTAAGGAACACCAATGAGTAGACTCTGACAGCTACCAAAGAAAGAAAGGTGCCTTTTTTCTTCCCATGACTGTGAGGAAGGAACAACTAATCTGTGAGTACAACATTTGACACTGTTCTCTGAGGGAGTTGTCTGAGGTGTGTGTGCCCTAGATAAGGCTAGATCACACCAGTCAGGACCTCTTTCACCACAACTGTGCTGAATTTAAAGTTAAAGTTGGGAGTCCTTAGCAGTTCATTGAGGACTGGAGACTCATTTGATGTAATCCTGAAGGAATGGCAGAGGCTGTTTGGGGCAAAGGGTGGGAGAAACACCATCTGGAGTTTCAGGCAGGGCTAAGTGGTTCATGGATGGGCATCACTGTTCTATGGGCAAAGACCATGCACCAGGAGGATTTTAAAATGTGTGACAGATCCCACAGATATACAATTTGGAAATGGAAATGTGTGGAAAATGTTTAAAGTGTGTGGCACATCCCACAGACGTACACATTGGAAGAGAGATAGAGATGTTTTTGTAGAAAAGACTGCTGCCTAGCAAAGTGTTCTGCAAAAGAGAGTGTGCCTGTATTGCAATGACAAACCTTTGGGGGACCACTCTTTCTTTAATTAACGTATGTTAATAAAGCCATAGTGCAAAATCTCAGTTACTGCTTTGGACATTCTGCTTGTTGCTTCTAGTGTGAATGTTATTGGGGCCCCTCGGCAGTTAGGTCTAGCATATGCCTAGCATCCTCTCCCCTGGACCTGGTTGTAAATAAAAAGGTTCATTTTAGCATGTACCCTCACCCCCCCCATCCAGTAGATAATGAGCATGGTATACACTGCAATGCTGTGGGTGGTACCATGAGTGTAGTTCTGCTAAAGAAAATTGTATGCCATGTAGTTGGCAGTAGTTCTTTTAAGGGGTGCCAGTTAGCCAAAGGTGATGTGGGGGCTGCATATGTATGCACAATACTCATGCATGAATGCTTTAAGTCAGTGCCACCATGTTGCACATGGTGGCCATCATATCTGCAGTTACGGAAAGGAAAAGTAGTGTGCCAGGAAGTGGATATGTTTATATGTCCTGCAGAGGGGGAAGAGCTGCATAAACATAAACACTAGAAACTATTCTGGAACACTATGGCAGAACATCAGACAGTGGTCCAGTTATGTGCTTCCACAGTGCTCTTATACAAATCTGATGATGGCACAACATCTATGGAGTTTTCCCCACATAGCCATAAGAATCAGACTCAGGAGGATACTATTAACAAACTAGAAATATGGACTTGTATTTGCTCATCATCACAGTCACTTTCTCATTCTTTTCTAAGCAGTAATTTCTGGTAAATGTGCCTTAACCATATATTGATCTCAGTGCTGGTAGACTACTTCAGGTTTTCCCCTGTTTGTACTAGGTGGGGATAGTAGCGGTCTTGCAGTGGTAGCTGCTGGTGGTGGCATGCTGTGAAAAAAGTGACCCCAATGCTTGCCTGCACATTTTAGAAATTATCCCTTTCCTTGTTTTTGCTGTTAAAAAAATGGACCCACTTAACACAAAAATATTGCCAGCACCTCTGTCCTTCCCTGACTCACTAAGTGACCACTAACCAATTATATGTGAATGGTCAAATAAATTCCATAAGCGCTCACCCAAAGTCATCACTAGCAGAGTGCTCCCACATGGACAGCTAAGGCACCTTAAATCCTACCTCAGTCAGTTTGATTGGTCTCCCATTTTCCTCTCAACAGATGTTAACACAGCTCTTGACCTCTTTATCGCCTCCTTCAATGCAGCCTGTGACAACTATGCACCACTTAAAAGTGAAAAGTCAAAGCATTCTGCAACCTGTGGCTAACTGGAGAGCTACTTGTCCAGCTAAAGGCTTGGGACCACCTTTGGGCCCTGGCTAGAGAATCTGGTGCCCAGCATGACATAGAGAACTACAAATGTGCCCGCACTAACTGCACTAAATCCATACAATTGCTGAAAAATGCCTAGTACAAAGAAGTTCTCTCATACTCCTGGGGAAAGAGGTTGGATTTCTGGAAGAATATCAAAGAAGTTACAGAGAAACAAACTAAATCCTCCCCAACCATGCTAAAGGTTGATGAGGCCATCACTCTGGATCCTCTGGTCATTGCGAACACCTTTAATGATGCATTTACTGATCTCAGCAGCGTCCTTTCCCCAGATTGTTTTTTTGACACTACCATGCTATCCCCGATGATCCTCCTACCACTCTCCCACCCTTCCACTTCAAAGAAATTAACCTGCATGATGCTCGAACACACATCACCAAGGCAATTTCAAAGTCAAGATCAATTGGAGACTCGCTGACTAAAACACCTAACCCTCACTATGGATGAGGTTCTAGTCCCATTAACACACATTCTCAATCTGTCCCTTAGCACTGGTCAATTTCCTGACAAACAGAAGGCTGCTACAGTTACTCCAGTCCACAAAAGTGGGGATAAGACCTGCCATGCAAATTATTGACTGATTTCGATACTACCACCTCTCTCCAAGGCACTCGAATGCATAGTATCCAGCCAACTCACGGGCTACCTGGACAAACACAATCTCCTATGTCCACAACAACATGGCTTCAAAAAAGGTCATAGCACCTCTTCTACATTACTGCAGTTCACTGGAGCACTGCACGGCACATAGGGTCACTTAACCGGGGCATTATTTGTAGAACTGACCAAGGCCTTCAACACAGTCCACCATTGTATGCTGATCCAACAACTCCAACATTTAAGACTCTCTCCTGATGCTGTCTCATGGTTCAACAGCTATCTGCAAAACAGATCTCAACAAGTCAAAATTGCTGGGACACTCTCGGACCTCAGACCGATCTGATCTGGAGTCCCTCAGGGATCCATCCTGGGTCCGTTACTCTTCAACCTTTTTCTTAACACGCTCCTGAAATCTTTTACTGAACAGATTATCCCCTATGCTGATGACGCTGTTATCTTCTCCTCCCAAAAGGAACCTGTGATCCTGCAGACCAATCTTCAGCAAGGCTTTGCTGCAGTGGAAAACTGGTTCATTCATCATAAGCTTGTCTTCAATCATAAAAAAAAAGTAATGCTCCTTAACAGCTCTCAACACAGGCATAGATCTCACCCCCTAGCTATCTCTACCAACAATGGCAACACCCTTGAACAAGTGCAGTCATTCAGATACCTAGGGTTATCCCTGGACTCAAACCTCTCCTATAGGGCACACATAGACAATGATGACAAATCAGCAAATAGGCGCCTAGGCCTACTTTACCGACACAGACAACACTTTGCTGCAGAAGCACTGAAGACTGCCATCCAAAGCTTTGTGGTCTCCATCATTGATTATGGTCTTTCAATCTATGGCTCTGCCTCTGCCACTGCCCAGAGATGAATTTCAACATCACTTAATAAGGCCTGCAGGCTTATCTCTTTGCTCATTGTCTCACTCATTCATGTGACCTGTATGCCTGATCTGGCTGGCTTCAACTTTCAAATCACATAAAATACCAAACCTGCATTATGACAAAGAAAGTAGCCATGGGCCTCGCTCTGCTTGGAGTCCAATCACTGCTTAGCTCTAGACTAAAGCCACGTAACACCAGGGGCTCTGAATACCAGCTCCTTCAGGATCCCTGCCATCGCACCTCTGAGGGCCAAAGGTCTTTGCCTTCAGAGTGCCTAGCTGGTTAAATGCCCTCAATCCTGACATCTCCTCCACTACCACCCTTGGCTCATTCAAACATAAACTCCACCTTCACCTTACTAACTCTAGCTGCTGTGAATGCTACCTATAATCTCCTTAGCCCTCTCATTTTTGTTACCTCCAACTATCACCTACCACATCTCCACCCCCTCCTTTTCATATATGTTACTTTTTTATTACTTCTTTCTTTTCACCACTCCTGACTCTTCCCCAACCCCCTGCCTCTTCTGAGCCCTCAGTGATCATTCCCTTTTTGTTGACTAGTTTCAACCTGCTCCCAGTTGATGACCATGCCCTTTGGCTGCAATTCCTGCCCTCTCCAACTTCACTCCTCACATTAATCTTCATCTTCCACCCTCCCTCCTACTTATCCCTCTGTTACTCTGTGTTCCCATGTATACATTCTACTTATTCTAGCTATTGTATTGATCTACTATTTTAACCTAATATGCTGACCTACTAAATGTTTTGTTTCTATTTCTGTGACTTGTATTGTATTTGTTCTCTGATGTGGAACCTTTGTAAAAGAGCCGGCTCAAAGGTACTTGTAATCCTAGTTGTAATAAAATAAAATAAAAAAAACAAGGTGCCAGTTATGGCATCCATCCCCACCCCTTTTCACTTCAAGTGAGGAACGTGATTATGAGTTTGTACCAGATGTACAGTGGCAGCCATAGATGCGTACTATTGTTAAACAGTAATCAACTGCATCTAAAAGCTTTTTTTTAAGGTGTGCTTTCTTAATGTTGTCAATACCACTCCATCCATTTTGTACTCTTCCCCTGGATTTCTGTGCCCCAAGTGCATTATTTTACATTTTTTGTGTTCAGGACAAAAAGGCTTATTAAATGAGGGTAGTCACTAATCTAAATTCTTCAGAGCTTTTTTTTTAAATTGCCATCAGAAATGTGAATTTTGTTAAAACAAAAATGGAAATACAGGTAATAAAATGACAATATGTTACAAAATATATGAAACTCAGATTAGTGACTACCCTCATTTGAAAGTCTTTTTGTCCTGAACAACTTTCAGACTGGTTATTTGTGTGCACCTGGAACAGTGTTAAAGATATTTAGATTTATTTGGAATGCGAGCACACTTGCTAAGAATTCTGCACAATGTCTTAGGAAGATTCACAGCAAAAAGCAGTTTAGAGTTATGTCCCCAACATTCTAAACACACAACAGGTCTGAAAGAGTTAAAGGGTACATGAATTGATTACTTATGTACAGGTGTTTGAAATGTTTCTATTTTCATAAATTATATTCATACTTCTAAATGATTCCTATTTAACTGTACCTGAATAAAAGCAGAAGCTGATAGTTGTGTTTTGTTTGGTTTTTAGATTCATATAACTGTTATTTAATACACAGACATAGTAGGATAACAGTATCTCAATTACAAGGGGATCTTTGCTAGGTTTGGGTTTTGAATATACACATACACTAGTCACTTGTTACTGAATTGCATATATACCATGTTTAAGACAGTTTAAGTTTGACTGTTCATGAGTGATATGGACTTACTGAACATAAAGTTTAAGAAAAATGTATCTGAACAATACACTGTGTGACATTTGATTGACACCACTGTGTGAAACAGCTGGTGAATGCTTAATTTATACTAGGGCAGGTTGTATTCTAACCTATTTTTTACTTAACACATACTGTATATATTTTCATATGTATAATATTTTTAACATTATTTACTATGTATTGCTGAAAGAGTTACTAACACCTGAAAGAAAACTTTGCAAAACATAAGTAGGTAAAATTCTTATTGTTTTCCATATATAGTCTAGATTTCTCCTCCCCATTATGTATTACTGAGGAAATGTGCATGAATACATGATTTTTATCTCTTACAGTTACTTTAAAGTTAATCTGCCTCTATGGCTTACTCCCTACTTCAAGTCATAATGCTCTGTTGTAACATTATAATCTGTTGCTATGAGAGTAACTGTGAAGTCACAAGCAGTGCATTATGACCTCAGGTAGGGAGACAGCAACAGAAACAGATGAACTTTTCAGGAGCAAAAATCTTGTTTTCATGCAGTTGACCTCAACAATAAATGATAGGGAGGAGGAATAAAGAACAAATGTGAAATACAAGATTAACTTTATCTAAATATTATGTTTTGTTAAAGTTCTACTGAAGTTGTCAGCTGTTCTTTAAGCTTATTTTTCCTTTTGGTTTTTAATCGTTGTCATTTACTAATGCTAGCACAGACACACACACACAGGATTTTAAAATTAAGCTTCATTTGGTTTATAGCTTTTCTCAGGGAGTGAACTTTCAAGTCAGTGTCATTTGACCTTGGGATGGCTTTCTTTTGATGGAACTTTTGCTGTCTTTATATGGGTATTTTTTGAGTGCAGTTTTAACCAATGGGATCCTTAACAACTTTTCATCTTTTTTTTATTGTATGATCTGCATTTTGAAAAAGTATGTTCCTCTAAAACAACTGTCAGTATTTACTGATGAAGGATTATGTGTAATCTAAAAGCTAAAAGCACCTGTGTTCTTTTGTAACAACTCGGTTGATCCAATAAAAGTACCAAATCATTTGTTTCTGTGGATCTTGTGTTACAAGGACCAATACGGCAACAGCTTTTTCTGTGGCTTCATAGTTTCAGAAATGTTATCAGGGACTTATCAGTACAGTGCCCACAGTTCTGAAACCATGAAGTGACATAGTCAAAGCTCCAAATTCTTGGTTCCATTAAAGGAACTGTACAAAATGTTTTCTATACAAAGAAAACAATACAAAACACAACTGACAGTTTCAGCTTTTATTCAGGCACAGTTAAATAGGGATCCTTTAGAGGTATAAATGTAATTTATGAAAATAGAGGCATTTCAAACAACTGTACATAAGTAATCAATTTATGTCCACTTTAAATTAGGCATAACAAGAGATGAACAAGGTGGTCTAGTTTAGAATTTCACTTGAGTGGCATAGTTTTTTGCAAAACTAGAGCTGTTTAGAAATGCAATAGGAGTTATACTAAACAAATGTAAATATCTCTGAAAGTTTACAAGTCACAGATAAAAAGACAATATGAAAATTGCTCAGGGCAAAAAGATCTTCCAAATGAGCCTGTTCATTAAGCTGCAGTATTTGTATTTTTGAAACCATGGCCATCTGATAACCTCAATTTTCATTTTTCATAGGAGTTATGCAAAACAAATGTAAATATCTCTAAAAGTATACGTGTTACACATAAACCTTCAGTATGTAAGTTGTTCAGGACAAACATACATTTCCAATGAGTCTATTCATTAAGCTGCACTAATTATATATTTTAAACTATGGCCATTTGATTACCTTTATTTTAATTTTTCTTTACAGTTTTCACCTTTCAGATGGCTATATTTCAAATAATCTAACAAATTCAGATTAGTGACTACCCTCATTTGAAAGGTCTTATTGTCCTGAGCATCTTTCATTGTATGCTGGTAACTTGTATACTTTCTGAGATATTTACATTTGTTTGACATGACTCCTACTGCATTCACTCAGACAGGAAAAACATGAGGTTGTTTGGAAGATCATATTTTACAAAATATAAAGAATTCAGATTAGTGTCTACTCTCATGTGAAAGGTCTTTTTGCCCTGAACAACTTTCACACTGCTTTTTGTTGTGCACCTTGAATAGTTTAAAGGATATTTAGATTTGTTTGGAAGATGTGTACATTTGCTCTTAGAGAAAAGCAGCTTGGAGGTCTGTGTCCATCATTCTAAAAAGAAAGAAGGGAATATTTTTTAACTGCCATAGGTATTTGTAGTATTATGGAAGGATACACTGAAAACTACTAATAAATGCATTCCACAGAAACCCTGTTTCAAGCTAAAGTGATATGGCTTGTAGGCTCTGCCCACAGCCATAAAAAGGGAAGAGGAAATTGCACAGAGAGGTTCTAGGAAAAGGCAGACATCATAAATAAATTATTCTATTCATTATTCACAGAGGAATGGAAAGGGGAGAAACCCCAAACAAGTAATATGAAACTTGAAGGTGGAAGGTGGGTAGTACAGTAGTCCTTTTTCAGTGGAGAGAGTCCTAAAGGTACTCACTAATTTAAAAGTGGACAAAGCCATTGGGTCAGAAAGTGTACATCCAAAGGTGTTAAGGGACTTCAGGGAGATACTGGGTGTACCTCTGACAGTCCTATTGAACAGATCACAGGATACTGGAGTGGTTCTGCAGGACTGGAGGAGGGCAGCTGTAGTCTCACTTCCCAAAAAGTGGTAACAGGAAAGAGGCTGGAAATGATAGACCAAATAGTCACACATCGGGTGTGAGAAAGTTAATCGAGTCAATGCTGAAAGAAAGGATTGTGGAACATCTCAAATTTAATGGGTTACAGGGCCTGAGGTGGCATAGATTCACATGGGAGAGGCTGTGTCAGACAAATCTGATAGATTTCTTTGACTGGGTGACCAAGGAAGGAGTGGTTGATGTGGCCTTTCTGGATTTCAGTAAGGCTTTCAATACTGTTCTGCAAAGGAGACTAGTGAGCAAGCTGGTTAAATTGGGGTGGGTAAATAAGCAATAAACTGGGTAAGAAACTGGTTAGGGGGGATTGCTGTGAGGAACAGAAGGTAACCAGCAGGGTACCTCAGGGATCAGTGCTGGGTCCATTTCTCTTTAATGTCTTTATAAGTGACATTGCAAAGGAGCCAAAAGGGAATGTTTGCCTGTTTGCAGATAACACCGAGATCTGCAACAGGGTAGACACTCCAGGGGTGGGTGGGTGTAAAGGATGAGCAGAGACCTGATAAAATTTGAGGAGTGGTCAAGAGTATGGCATCTGAGTTTCAATGCAAAAAAATGCAAAATAATGCACATGTGGCACAGAAATCCAGGACAGAGAACAAAATAGGTGGGTGGTACTGATGATAACCAAGCAAGAAAGAGACCTGGGGTGATCATATCAGATGATCTGATGGTGACCAGGTCACCTGACAAGGCTAACAGGAGGGCTAGTGGGATGCTGAAGTGCATAAGAAGGGGTATCAAAAGCATACAGAGGGAGGTAGTGTTGCCCCAGAATAGATCACTGGTCAGACACCACCTTGAGTACTGTGTCCAGTTCTGGAGCCACATCTCAGGAAGGACATAGACAGTGTGAAGGCTGTCCAGAGGAGGACAACTAAGATGGTGTTGGGTCTACATCAAAAGCCCTATAAGGAGAAACTAAAGGACCTCAACATGTACACCATAGAAAAGAGGAAGGGGGATATGATAAAAATATTTAAATACCTCACGGGTCAAATAAAGTACAGAAGGGAAGTATTTTTCAGAAAGAAAGGTGCTCAAGAACAAGGGACATGACATGAAGTTGGAAAGGGGTAGTTTCAGCAGAAATGTGAGGAAATAATTCTTCACGGGAGGAGTGGTGGATTCCTGAAACAATCTTCCAACAGAGGTGTTTGGGGCAAAAACAGTGGTGGATTTCAAAAATGCATGGGATAGGCACAAGGGAATCATAGTGGAAAGGAAGGGGGAGAAAAAGCTATAGATCACATAGGGTCTGCGGTGAAATGTAGGTAGGAAAGATGGTCAGACTGGGTGGGACAAGTGGTCCATATCTGCTCTCAGATTCTAGGTTTCTATGTTTCTTCCCTGACAGGAAACACTGCTAAATTAGATAAACAGATCTGGTCCTGATCCATGCAGCACAAGGATTTCATCACACTAGTGATAAACACCTGAAAAGAGATTAACAGGAACAAAAGATAGTTAGAAATACAGTGTTTCCACTCCCCCACCCCCAGCTAAATAAGTAAAAAAATAAAAACTCACCATTGCTCATTGAACACATAGGAACACTCAGAGATCGTCATCCAGCTCCATACCTCAGTTTTCTGGCCACTACAGTTCATCTGGACATGTGCTGTGGTGGGAGACTTACAGAATGCAGAAGCAGAATTTGAATTCAGAGAGTCCATCTTATTTCATTTCCTCATGCAAACATTTTCAGACAGGAGATTTTATTAGACTGATAATTTCTGGTCCCTAAAGACCTTATCTAAAGTGCATTACAAGAATTGTATTGGTGGGAGTGACACACAGTTTTACACCATGTAGCAGCATGCAGCAGCCTGATATATATGTTTTTCTTGTAGTTGAGAAAAATTATGGGAGCACAGAATTCATGTATGATGTGCTTTTTTCACAATTTCCTCTGAAGTCTATTACAAGAACTGTTGAGGCAACTGACAAATAACACAGCACCCTGTAGTAGCATACAGCCTGACATATTTTTTCTGGTATTTAAGAATAATTCTGGGAGCACAGAATATAAGTATATTGTGCTTTCCCCACCATTTCCCCTAAAATACATTGCAAGAGCTGTGGCAGGGAGACTGACACACAACTTAGCACTGTGTAGCAGCATACGGCAGTCTGATGTATTTTTTTCTGGTAGCTGAGTAAAATTCTGGGGGTGGGTATTCAAAGGGGTTGCACATAGTGTAACAGTGTTGTGCCATGCACAACCCACTGATGTGCCCCAGCATGATATTCAAAAGGGGATGTTGCACTGCGCAATTCCTGATGTGCCAGGGCGCACCAGTAATGTATGCAGAGCAAGTGTGTGGGGCATGCCCCTGCATTTGCAGCACATCCTGATATTCAGCCCAGAATACGTGGCGCATATGCAGGCACAAACCTGCTTTGTGCAGCACAGGGGGGCACAAAGATCTGCCCCTGAAAAGCAGGAGAAAGTCCTGGCCACCCACAGATGAGCAGCCCTATTGCAGGGCACAACATGGCAGCCACTGGCTGTGATTTGCCACCCAACCACCCCAGCACAGGCCAGGCATCATGCCCACCCCACCTGATCATGAGCAAATGAATAATAGAATTATCCTGGTGGTCCAGTGGACCTGTTCCCCAGCCAGATCATGGGCTTCAGTTGTAAATAAATGCCCTGGTGGGCCATTGGTACCCCCCTTCCCACCACCCACTCAGACCCACCACCCTGCTCCCCCAGTCAGTGGCAGGCTGCAGCTCCCACCACCAGCCACCCAGCTGCCCACTGACTGACGTCCTGGTATGGCTGTATGCCCATTGGTCAGTGCATGGGCCAATGGGCATACGAACTTTGTATGACTACACAGTCCCAAATGTGAATGGTTCATTCACATTTTGTGACTGTGTTGTACAGTACGGTCTGCATGCCCATTGGCCCACACAGTGGAACAAAGGGCATACAGCCATACTGTATGCTGTCAGTCAGCGGGCAGCTGGGTGGCTAGTGGTTGGGGAGCTGCCACCCACCACTGACTGGGGGGAGCAGTGTGGTGGGTCTGAGTGGATGGGTGGGAAGGGGGGTACCGATGGACCACTGGGGCATTTATTTTTATTTACAACTGAAGCCCGTGACTGGGCTGGGGAGCAGGTCCACTGGACCACCAGGGTAATTTTATTATTCATTTTCCCATGTTCATGCAGGGGAGCAGGTCCACTGGACCACCAGGTATTCTGTACTATACACCCATGATTGGGCAATGAGGTAGGGTCCACTGGACCACCAGGGACTTTATAGTTAACTACAGCCCGTGATCGGGTGTTGGGGTGTGTTGCCAGCTGAGGGGCAGGGGGGTTTCGTTCCCCTATGGCTGCAGCCTGGTAGAGCGCCAGGCACAAACTGCCAAGGATCGGTGCACCTGCATGCAAATGGGGCCATAATGACATGCAAATGGCTCCATTTGCACCTTGCAAGCATAATGGCCTCATTTGCATGCCCAGTGCTGAATATCATGGTTGCTGCACCTAGCGCACCAGCACTTGTGCTGGCGCAGCCCCCTGCTCCTCACTTGCTTCTTGCGCTGGTGCAGTGCCACTGCACTGTGCGCAGTGCGGGCAGCCCCAGTGCCATATTCAGTAGTGCTGAGTCATGGTGCAGCACTGTTGAATATCACCCGGGGCCATGCCCTGGTGCATGCCAGTTGCACTGTGCCAGGCTTGCATCCATACCTGGTGCATTTCTGAATATCCCACCCAGGGAGCATAAAATTTATGTATGTTGTGTTTTTCTCCTAAAGTGCATTGTACGAAGTGTGGTAGGGGGACTGATACACATCACAGCATCTTGCAGCAGCATGCAGCAGCCTGATGTATTTCTTCTGGTAGCTGAGAAAAATTCTGAGAAAACAGATCTGGTGTGTATTGTGGTATTTTCACAATTTCCAATAAAGTGCATTACAAGAACTATGGTGAGGAAACTGACCCAAAGCACTGCACCATGTAGCAGCACACAATAGCCTGATGTATTTTTTCAGGTAGCTGAGAAAAATATGGGGAATTCAGAATTTATGTAGGTTGAATTTTCCTCACAATTTCCTCTAAAGTGTGTAACAAAGATCTGTGGCAGGGGGACTGACACACAGCTTAGCACCATGTAGCAGTATGCAGCAGCCTGGCAAACTTATTCTGGCAGTGGAGAAAAATTCCGAGAACACAGATTATTTGTATGTCATGCTTTCCTCAAAATGTCTTCTAAAATGCACTGCAAGAACTGTGTTGGGGGACTGACACACACCACAGCACCATGCAGCACCATGCAACAGCCTTTACATTTCTTCTGGTATCTGTGAAAAATTCTGGGAGAACAGAATTTATGTGTGTTGTGCTATTGTCACAATGTCCACTAAAGTACATTACAAGAATGGCAGTGAGGGGACTGACACACACTGCAGCATTTAGCAGCATGCAGAAGCCTGATATACTTAATCTGGTAGTGGAAACAATTCTGGGAGTATGGAATTTATGTTTGTTTTGCTTTTCTCACAATTTCCCCTAAAGTGTGTTGCACAAACTGTTGAGTAGGGAATGGCACACAGAATAGTACCATGCAGTAGCATAATATATTTATTCTGGTGCTGTAGCTGAGAAAAAAGAGCGAGCAAAGAAGACAATGATAGTGTAAAGACTGTAAAGTTGCACTTAAAAGAAAACAATATAGTGAGGAAATCAGATTTTTTTGTTCACTAAGCTGGAGGATAAAAACTCAGAGCCAAATTTAGACAGATAGATAGATAGATAGATAGATAGATAGATAGATAGATAGATAGATAGATAGATAGATAGATAGATAGATAGATAGATAGCAGTGATATCAGAAATCATGACAGAGAGAAATGAAGATTAATTTTTTTGTTTTTTCTTTTATTTCTTTTTTTTAACCTTTATCTCCAACATGTGAAGATAAGAATAAGGGTAACAATAAGAGAGATAGCTTATAATGATAATGAGTTTTTTTAATTAAGAGGGGGTGAGAGAATAGGGCTATGGCCTGAGCACAAAGGGTGCACTTCAACCACAGAGCTCTGTAAGCCCCTCAAGAATGTGCCACTACTTTTTGGAGCAACATCTCCAAAGTTTATTTATTTTCCCCAACTTGATGGGAGAGCTCCCCTATCTCTCTGCACAGCTGTCCCACTTTAGTACAGATTGATATGGGAGGAAGATCTGAGGCTGGTCTCTCAGGAGACCATTACAGTGCCTGAGTCCAGATGTAGCCCCCTCTCCTAGTCTTCTCTGTCCCCTCTGTGTCCCCTTCCAGGACAAGTATATTGTGTCACAACCCAACACATTGCTTCATCTTGCACGGTCAACCCTGGGGCATGGGAGAACCCCTAGTGGTGCCACCACCACCACCCCCTTAGCTGTCTCAAAAAGTCTTCTCCTCACCTGGTCTTCCCATTCCTGGAAGTGCCTCAACTTTATGTGTATGTATTACCCAACTGTGACCAAATAGCTGCCCTGTTTCCCACTCTGAACAATGGTGTGACAAGGGACTTGTGCTGCTGATCAAGGTGGGTGCCAGATGATCCCAGGCAGGATTGCTCTTTATGGGGCCCAGGTGGTGGCACAACCTTGAGGGGAGCACAGAGGCAGGTGTTGCATCAGGTATAGGATGTACTGCAGTAGGGTCAGATGGTGATGCTGGTGCTGCCACTGCATGCTGTTTCTGGTGTTGCACTGTGAAACATAGAAACATAGAAACATAGACTTTGACAGCAGATAAGGACTGCTAGGCCTTTCTAGTCTGCCCATTTCCCTACCTACAGGATAGGCCGCAGATCCTAGTTAACCAACAGCCTATTTCTTCCTATCCCCCCACAAGAATTGCCTTATGTCTGTCCCATACATTCTTGAATTCTCCCACAGTTTTAGACCCCACAACCTTCTCAGGAAGGCTGTTCCATGCATCCACTACCCTCTGTGAAATAATACTCTCACATTGCCCCTGAACCGCCCTCCTTCTATCTTTAAATTGTGTCCCCTTGTTCTTGCAAATCTCTTTTCTGAAAGATGCTACCCTCTTGGACTTTGTTGATTCCACTGAGGTACTTAAAAGTTTCTATCATGTCCCCTCTCTCCTTCTTTCCTCAAGGGTATACATATTAAGCTCCTTTAGTCTCTCCTCATACGGCTTCTCTTGCAGACCCTGCACCATTTTAGTTGCCCTCCTCTCTGACTGCCTCTATTCTGTCTATGTCCTTGCAGAGATGGGGTCTCCAGAACTGGACACAGTACTCCAGATGGGGTCTCACCAACTGTCTGTACAGAGGATAACAACTTCCTGTTTTCTGCTGATGATGCCTCTCCTATACATCCCAGTATACCCCAGCCCTCCCTACTGCCTTCTCACATTGCTTGCTAACCTTAAGGTCATCTGATATGATTACCCCAGGTCCCTTTCCTTTTTTGTTGTTGTTACTACCTCCCCACCCATTGTGTATTCTTCCCCTGGGTTCTTGTTTTCCAGGTGCATTATTTTGCACTTCTATGCATTGAATCCTAGCTGCCATACTTCTGACCATTCCTCCAACCTTGCCAAGTCCCTTTTCGTCCTTTACATGCCTCCTTGTGTATCAACCCTGTTGCAGATCTTTGTGTCATCTGCAGAAAGGCATATTTTTCCTTCCAGTCCCTCTGCAATGTCACTGATGAAGACATTAAAAAGGACTGGACCCAATACTGAACCCTGCGGTACCCCACTAGTAACCCCCCTTTCTTCAGCGTGGACTCCATTTACAATTACCTTCTGTGTCCTGTTGTCCAGCCAATGTTTTACCCAGGCTACCACCCTGGGTCCCACTCCCAGGCTGGTTAATTTGACTATTAATCTTTTGTGTGGGACAGTGTCAAATGCCTTGCTAAAGTCTAGGTTGGCCATGTCCACAGTCCCTCCCTGGTCTACTACTTTGGTCACCCAGTCAAAGAAATCTATTAGATTCATCTGACATGACCTTCCCGCTGTGAACCCATGCTGCCTTGGTGATGGAGGTGGGGGGCTGTTACTGACTGTTCCATTTCCTAGTGCTCCTGTTGCCAAAGCTGGATTCTTTAGATGGATGGCATGGTGTGTCCTATCCATGGACTGCATCCCCTTCTCCTTGTTGGGAGTAATCTCAGTCCCCTCCTCCTGGTCTCTTCTTTACCAGTCCCACTCATTTTAAGTTGGAAAAAACACAGAGTAAATGAAACAGAGTAAAAGCAAGAAAAATTGAACAAAAAAGTGGGGAATATAAAGAAAATTATACTGAAACAAAAACTAAATAAATCCATACTAAATGCTAGGTAAATAGAAGATGACAAGGAAAAACAAAAATGCTGTAAGAGTTCAGTTGTCTTTGTTTTTTCTAAACCCTCCTAAAGCTGCTGATCTGACCTCTGTAACACATTCAGACTGAAAAATGAAACTAAAGCTTAGTCTATACATTGAAAAGTAGCATGTGACCTGCATGAGCCGTTTCCATGTGACTTATAAGCACCCATTTACCAGAAGCCTCAGCTTCATCAAATTTCACCCAAATGCACTCCAAAGCAGATGTTACTGACGAGGTTGCCAGTAAAGTTAAAAAGGTGAATTTCCTAGTAAATGGCAAAAATTTTCAAATTGATTGTGAAGGCAAAGTTGGCAACTTTGCTGGAAATTCACAAGTAAATTAAAACTTTACAACATCTTGTGGCACAATTACAGTTCCCAATAGTCTACAACAGGGGTGACAGTCCATTGAGCTGGGTGCAGATGGAGTGGGATCTTATGGGCTCCACAGCATTACTGACCATCCATTTTTAACAAATGGGATTCTAAAGTAGTAGGACCTTTGCCCACTCAATGGCTTAAAACTTTGGTGCTCACTTGGAGGGAGGTTCAGTAGTAGCCAGAGACATGGTCAGATATTTACAGATATTTGACAAAATTTCTAAAGAGTTTCTCTCAGCTGCCCCTACTGTGGAACTACAGAAAGCAGGAGATTTCTCTAGAAATATCACAGAAATTTCAGTAAATATCTGACCATGTCTTTGGCTGTGACAATAGTGCAGGATCTGAAGTTAGAAACTGCTGTGCTTAGATTTGTAATGATTAGGTCATGCAGGGACTTTACTCCAGAGAGAGGCAATCCAATGTTTGTCCAGTGGGGCAGAAAAAGCTTGTTAAGAATGCCCCAGCTATTTACTGGAGACACTTGAAAAAGTTATAGTCAATTACAAGATGAATTTACTCTACCCCATACCGATTTTTACGGCTACCTGCAGATTAAATGTTATTTGACATCCAGAGGCAGGCAGGAGTCATTTGGGCAACCCAGCCAACACCCACTGACAGAGCTTCTTTTGGGGCTGCTGGAGGGAATGGGGCAAAGGACTCACCTGATCTCAAAGCTGTACAAGTTGTGCAGGGGAGCTCACTCAGATCACAGAACAGTGATAAAACAGAAGTGGGAAAATGAGGTGGGAATAAATTTGCCTCTGAAAAAGTGTGATCAGATTTGGGAGCAGGCACACAAAACCACTGCCTCCCAATTGTGGAGGGAATTCAGATGGCAAGTCCTAATTAGACATTTTGGAACCTCGGACATAACAAAGCATTATGGGGGATTCCCCTCAGATAGATATTGGAGAGGGTGTGATCAATTGGTGACTCATGAACATATTTTCTGGGGATGCCCCAAACTTAAAAGATTTTGGGAAAAGGTTTGGGATCAAACTGGCATTATACTGAAAATACGAATACCAGATCAGTGCCAAGTATTACTGCTGAGAGAATTCCCTCTGGGTTTGCATGAGGCTGGAGCTAAATATTTGTTCAATATACTGGTTGCAGCTCCACAGAAGGCAATTACCAAGCAGTGGCTTTCTGATAAACCCACGGGGTTGGGCATTGGCTTGCTTGTTGCCAAGGAATTAAGGACATGGAGAGGCTGACAGTTCATCTCTATCTGCAGATAGATCAATATAAGGCAAGGTGACCACCTTTCTATGAATTTCTGAGTAACCAAGAGGGAATAACACTCTTTGACGTTCTGACTAGGGAAGCACTGGGTGAGTGAGTGAGTGAGTGAGTGAGTGAGTGAGTGAGTAAGGAGTCAAATCTGATTAGGTGGCACTGATGGATCTGGCTGAAAGCCCCACTCCAAGGTTTTCTACCCTGTAATGAGGGTTTATAGGGCAGTGAGGTTCGGGACTGTTCCTCCATAGATTACTGCACAAACATTCTAATTATTTTACATATTAATTATTTTATGCTTTGTCATTATCAGGACTATGAATTTGATATGCTGATCCCATTGCCTCTGCTGCTCCGGGGGGGAGAGGGGAAGGGGTGTTAGAGGGAGTCTTTGTAGAATTCTTGTTTCTTGTAATAATTGTTTTCTTTAAATTGTTTCTGTATTTTTATTCATGTTGCTATACTAAATTCTGAAAAAAAATTACAGTTTAAAAAAACTTTACAACATTGAAAGGTAGAGTGAGCAACATATATCACTTACTACTTACTAAAGATGAATGTTTAACAGAACGTTCAAAAATCAGATGGTAAAATGAACTTAATGCAAGAATATGTCAAAGTGAATGGATCTCCTTGAGGAAAATGTTTAAAACAGTTGTAAAGATGTTCAAGGCAGATTTGTACAAGTTAACACTTTGTACTATACTTACCACATGCCAGAACTGCTAGTTAAAATGAGTTGTTCTACTTACAGTGAATGTTGGAGGTGTGCTAAGAGCAATGCAAATATATCTCACATTCTGTGGAGTTGAAAAATCTAAGCTATACTGTATTTTGAACAAATTTCTAGGGCCAGATTCACAAAAATTTGCCCCAGCCAGTGATTGGCAAGGGAGGGGACAACTACACCACCAGGGAAAATATGTATTTAGATCTGGCCAGCGATCAACGAGGGAGAGGACCACTACACCACCATGAAATATCTACATTGTGTATCAGACTGGCAATCAGCAAGAGGGGGAACCACTGGACACCAGGGAATATTGATTTAGATGTGGGAAGGGGGATCAGGTGGTAGGAGGCACCACTAGCCACCAGGGGCATCTTTATGTCATATTGGGTGGGTGATCAGGTGGGCGGAGAGACCACTGGATACCAGGGACATATTTTTTATGATCAACAGCATGGCGATCAGTGATTGGGGAAGGGGAGGGACCACTAGACCATCAAGGACTTATGTTTTATGATAAGCAGATGGCAATCAGCGAGTGGGGTGGTAAGAGGGACCACTAGACCAAATGGGACATATGTTTTATTATAAATGGCATGACAATCGGTGATGGGGAGGGACCACTAGCCACCATGGACTGTTTATTTCTTGGGATGGTGATCGGTGATGGGAGGGGAAGCTGCACTACACTCACTGCAGCCAATGTAAATGGCCACATAATGGGTATGCAAATGGTCTCCTAACAGCTTATATGCCCAATAGTTCATTTGCATGGCTTTCTTTGTGAGTAGGAAATAGTACTACTGTGCTATTCCATGCGTGGCCATGTTCTGAGCTATATATTGGGGCAGCACTACTGGGGTAGCACTGGTAGTACTGGGGTTATTGCTGCTTTGGACTACCCCATTCACTGTCGGATAGGGAGGAGCACTATCAGACTGTGAATAGCAGTTTTGGATACCCGGGCAACCACAAAGTGCAGCACAAAATCTTGTATTGCCTTTGTGATTTTTTTGTGAATTGGGGCCCCTGATTTTTGTAGTAAGATACAAGTCAAAGTTATGAGAGATCAACATCTGATTGTTCTGAGTTTTACGGTATTTCATAGCAGCAGCAAATGTGACTGCAAGGAGTCATCCTTTGTTTAAAAAGACTAATTTTGTAGAGAAAGGAAACAAAATATGTATTGTTCTTTGAAGTCTGTGTTTATTTTATAGAGCTGGAAAACAAAATACTTACTTTTATTTGAAGACTGGATACAAGCTATGAGCAAGTGTGCCTGTAATGTATGGATACAGTTCTATTGTACTAGATAATAAGCTTAATCATTTTGAACAAACGTAGGCACCATTTCTTAAACTTTTATGAAAAGTTACTGTAACTAGTTGGTTGTAAATGTAAGTTGAATGCATTATAGTAAGGCATTATAGTATATGTAACTGTGACTCTTAACAGAATAATACCTTTGCTGTTTTAAAAATAACCTGACATTTTGATGTAGGAAAATAATTTGGTCCCACTGTTACAATATTAACTAATCTGTATGTGTTATGGCTAGTAAATAGATCTGTTTTAGGTCATACTTATGTTTGGTGTGTTTACATGTATGAAAGTTGCTTTTTGTTTTATTATTACTTATTCACTGTTGTTGTTATTTATAAAAAAAAGGCTGGTACTGATTATATTTAAAAAAACGTGATAGGCCATCCTGGTTACAAGATGAGATTTATTGGCCAACAGAGGTTAAATATTATGGTGGGCTATTTCTAGCCCTTTCAGACTGTGTCATTGTGGAGAAGCTGAGAATGAGTGGAGGGGCAGGGCCTGGATTGGATTCTTCATGAGCAGATAAGCAAAGTGACAAATGTAAAAGACAGTTACAAGACAGTTTGGCAAGCAATGGACCTGCAGGGTGTATATTGAAAGAGTGCCACTTGAAATGCCATATGATGTGTAATAGGTGTCTATAACATAAAAACAAGGTAATATTTGTGACCACTGGTGGAGCCACTAATATTTTTGAGAAGGAAAACGTGAAGTGTGGGTGAGAGTTTGGCACATCAAAGACTAGTCAGACTGAGGTTAGTACATTAACAATATACATACTGTAGGATAGGATAGAAGAGAAAGATTTTGCAAAACATAAGAGCCTGTAACAGTACCATTTTAAGCAGAGAGCTCAAGTTAGATAAATAGTCAAATGCAATTTAATGATATCATCTAAGAAGCAAATAGATTTGCGATAGGGCTTGCATACATAGTCTGTACTTTTATATACCACTTAACAGAGCCTATTGTGGGGTGATGCTAGATCTCGAAGCACAACAGGAATGTATGGAGCAATAACTTAACACCGACACAGAATTAGAACAGTAACAATAGTGCATGTGGTTGCTTGAGAGTTTTGCACCCCAGCTCCAACATCCCCTGTGCACTCTGCTATGGGCTGCTCTGCAGAAGGCCACTGGGTTCAGGACACTATTTGAATGGAAATAAGTGTTCATCAGCAGCAAGCCCAATTGGCTGCTACAAGGAAAGTGCCAAACTTCAAAATATTAGTATTTTTTTTTATATTACTAAGATTCAAACTCTGGTCTTCTACTTTTTAAGTAACTAACAGATTTGTTGTGCTATAGAGTTGCACTCAGTACAATAGGTGGCAGTGTAAATTATTAAATGGTAGGAAGGGGGAGGAGCTGAAGAAAGGCGGCTGCTGTGCTCATCATCTCTGATATGGTTTCCAAAGTTTGTTATTGAGCCTACTACTAAACCATTACATTTTAATGCTACTTCAGTTGTCTTAGTCAGGGACAAGTGCATGCTACATGAGGTTGGCTAAAGCACAGAAAAGGACCTTGAACAAGCACATAATGTTGCAGACTGGGCCATGAAGCAGTGGGCAGTCACAAGTCTGTCAAAGCAAGTAGAGTCAGGGACTGAGTCTGAGTCCTCAGACTTGGACACAGCTACCAAGCCTGATGAGGCTGCCCTGATGCACCATGATGGTGCAAGAGTTATAAATTAAAAGAAAAAAAGTCAGAAGATGATACTCTGGAAGCAGTAAAGCTCATATATGATTTGTAGGCTGCCCAGGAATGAGACTCAGTGCTAATTCAAAAGACACAGGCTGGCATAAATGCAGCTGTTGAAGGTGCTCCTACATTGACACAAACCATAGGAAACAAGTTTGCGAGACAAGAAGAGTAGATTAACCAGTTAAAATGCAATGGATATTGGCCCTGTCAGTGTGCTTTCTTATGCTAGATAGTACCTCCTCCTTAAATGCTCAAATTGAAAGACTAGAGAATGTATCTGAGGAAAAATGTAACTTGTGTGGGTTCCAAGGATAGCTGTTTTGGGACAACCTGATGATTTTATAAGGGATTGTTGGCTTTTATTCTGGTCTTGACTACACTCCCCCCCCCCACACCCCTCACCACTGCTAATAAATGAGCTTTCATGGCATCTAATAATAAAAATAATGGTCCATCACTCAATTATCTATCCAGGAATCATGAGATTTGCCAACAGATTCACAAAAGAACAACTACATATTGCTACTGTCCTGAAGGATCATGTTAGTTGAAAATCTGTGTGGGTGGCAATGAAAAACTGAAGCTTTTGATGTTTCAGTAAGATAAAATTCATATCTAGGCAGATTTATCATATGAAAAAGACTGCCAAAGAAAATGGCTTATACACTGAAGTTTGGTTTCCTGAAAGTAAGAGCTTCTGGTTTGCTCATGTAACCTGCTCATCTCTACATTTGAAATGGACATTTCTTTGTTAAAAAAATGTAGTTCAGGTGGGATGCACGATGCCAAAAAATAATCAATAGTTATGTAACATGTTTTGACCGATAAAGGAATATGATTTTTATGTCCCATTTTTTAACAAATTTGTTCAATACGCCACAAAACATATGGGCTGAAGAGGAGATAGTAAAGCTGGAGCCAGTTGAGACACACAGATCTGAGAAATGTTTCAAGGGGCCCAAGTAGTCATCATTGGTAAAGCAATGCTGCATAAAACAGAAAAAATGTTTTTAAAGGAATCTGGTGTTCAGTGGTGGTCAGTAGCCCAACAGAAGCATAATTGGGATGACCTAAAGTGACAGGATGCAGAACAGCTGGTGGCCCTTGTGGTCAGAAGGAGGGAGTTCTCATCCTTGCCAAGAGGAAGTAATGGCTAATGATGAATCAAGACTTGCTTTATTTACATTTTGAAATGAATGCCTTAGTTAAAACTGCAGCATATTTTAGTATAATGCACATCCCATTCAAACCCTTTATTCCTTACAGTCATCAACAGTGGATTTTTAAATCTATTACAGTTGATGAAGCACTGCTGAAATAACCCATCATAGTGCTCCATTAACTTTGGTGTGTGACACATTTATTCAGCAATGAGTGTCTCACATACAGCTGCCCTGAAAATGACAGATCTGGAGCATCCGTTTCCTAATTTTGCAATAGTTACAAAAAGTAGCAACCACTGAAGCTATAATGTATTGTACAATGGCAAGAAAGAATGCTGGGCTCTGACTGGTTACTATGAGACTGGACCTACATAGAAACATAGAATTTGACAGCAGATAAGGACCACTTGGCCCACCCAGTCTGCCCATTTCCCTACCTAATGGATAAGCTGCTTTAGGGCAACCTGATGATTTTATAAGGGATTGTTGGCTTATATTCTGGGCCTTGACTACCCTCCCCCCCCTCACCACTGCTAATAAATGAGCTTTCATGGCATCCAATAAGAAAGATAATGGTCAATCACTCAATTATCTACCCAGGAATCACCAGATCTGCCAAAAGATTCACAAAAGAACAACTACATATTGCTACTGTCCTGAAGGATCATGTTAGTTGAAAATCTGTGTTGGTGGCAATGAAAAACTGAAGCTTTTGATGTTTCAGTAAGATAAAATTCATATCTAGGCAGATTTATCATATGAAAAAGACTGCCAAAGAAAATGGCTTATACACTGAAGTTTGGTTTCCTGAAAGTAAAAGCTTCTGGTTTGCTCATGTAACCTGCTCATCTCTACATTTGAAATGGACATTTCTTTGTTAAAAAAATGTAGTTCAGGAGGGATGCATGATGCCAAAAAATAATCAATAGTTATGTACCATGTTTTGACAGATAAAGGAATATGATTTTTATGTCCGATTTTTTAACAAAATTGTTCAATATGCCACAAAACATATGGGCTGAGATCAGTGGATTATTAAATCCTTTACAGATGAAGAAACACTGCTGAAATAACCAATCACAGTGCCCCATTAACTTTGGTGTGTGACACATTTATTCAGGAACGAGTGTCTCACATACAGCTGCCCTGAAAATGACAGGTCTGGAGCACCGGTTACTTAATTTTGCAATAGTTACAAAAAGTAGCAACCACTGAAGCTATAATGTATTATACAATGGCAAGAAAGAATGCTGGGCTCTGACTGGTTACTATGGGACAGGACCTACATAGAAACATAGAATTTAACGG
Source organism: Neoceratodus forsteri (assembly GCA_016271365.2). Taxonomy (NCBI): domain Eukaryota; kingdom Metazoa; phylum Chordata; order Ceratodontiformes; family Ceratodontidae; genus Neoceratodus; species Neoceratodus forsteri. Next base: position 1,230,920,893 of record CM057459.1, on the reverse strand, counting down.
CAGATAAGGACCGCTTAGCCCACCCAGTCTGCCCATTTCCCTACCTAATGGATAAGCTGCAGATCCTAGTTAACCAGCAGCCTACTTCTTCCTACCCCAGCCCCTAGAATTGTCTTATGACTGCCCCATGCATGCTTGAATTCCACCACTGTTTTTGACTCCACAACCTCCTCCGGAAGGCTTTTCCATGCATCCACAACCCTCTCTGTGAAAAAATACTTTCTTAAATTACCTCTGAGCCGCCCCACTCTATCTTCAAATTGTGCCCTCTTGTTCTTGCACACCTCTTTTTTTGAAAGATGCTACCCTCTTGGACTTTGTTGATTCCCTTGAGGTACTTGAAAGTTTCTATCATGTCCCCCTCTCCCTCCTTTCCTCGAGGCTATACATATTAAACTCCTTAAGTCTCTCTTCATATGTCTTCTGATGCAGACCCTGCACCATTTTAGTTGTCCTCCTCTGGACAGCTTCCATCCTGTCTATGTCTTTGTGGAGATTGGGTCTCCAGAACTGCACGCAGTACTCCAGATGGGGTCTCACCAGCTGCCTGTACAGAGGGATAATAACTTCTTGTTTTCTACTGGTGATGCCTCTTCCTATGCATCCCAGTATCCTGCCAGCTCTCCTTGCTGCCCTCTCACATTGCTTACCAATCTTTAGGTCATCTGATATGACTACCCCCAGGTCCCTTTCTATTTTTGTTGTTGTTAGTATCTCACCCCCCATTGTGTACTCTTCCCCTGGGTTTTTGTTTCCCAGCTTAACACAGGTTTACTGCCAGCACAGAGATGACTGCAGCAATTCTTAATATATCAAACATGCAGCCCACTGCTGTAATGTCCGCTCACAGCCCAACCTGCCGTCAGTGTCCCCAACTCGCTATCTCTGATTCCATCCACCAGCCAGTGAAACAACCAACAACCCATGCCCCTCATCCCATACACAGTGTTCCCCCAAACAGAAAAAAAACCTTTTAAGCAGAAAAAGAGCTCACAAAACTACAACTAATCACTGCCACCAGTCACCACTTGTCTCCTGGCCTGAAAACACTGAACACCAGACACAGTGCTTCACCTAGCAAAACCGAATACAACATCCTTCACACCTGAATTAAATAGAAACCAATGCAAAGTGGCCCACAAGAGTGGAGCATAGATGTGAAGGGTAAGCTCCCATCTTTCCAAGAAACTATTATTTCAAGCACTTCTCCCCTGATCAGCTTCAGCACACTTCACTCAGTTAATTTTCTGCACTCCCCACCCAGACATATTGAACAAGCAATGGCACAAGAGCAACTTTCAACAATCACTGCATAGCTCCTTTCGTAATGCTCGTTTGCTCTTCAGTTGTTCCTGTAACTTCTCTGTTGTTATGTAAAACCTGTCAAAAAAAACACATCCTCACTAAAACCTCCCTACCTCATTTCCTCTTCTGTTATTGACTCCAACATCCTCAAAGCAACAGTAAGTGGGTGGCAGCAGCAGCAATGGATGGGACCTCCAAACAGTCAGTGCTGCATGAAAAGATCATGCTACTTTGAAAGTGTCCCCATGCACTATTTTAACAGTCAAGAAAACTGTAGCACAAATCCTCAAGTAGAACACACTGCCGGTGGGGGGGGCACAGGGAAAGAAAAGAAACCACATCTGACACTGGCCAGTACATGCAAAACAGAAGAAAAAATCCAGCTACTGACCACACAGCTCCCCCTAGAGGATAAACAGGAAAATCGATCTACTTTTTATATAAATATACTTCCACACACAAAAATCAAGTGAAAAACTGTTTTAAATTGTTTTTTTAATTCTTCTATTAAAAGATTAGTCATTGTGTAATAGGAATAATGCACTCCAGGATGTGTGTCATGCTGGGATAATATCACTTCTGGGGTAATTGGTCGCACTCAGCTTGTTGCTTCGTGCCCAATCACCCCAGGCAGGACGTTATCCCTGCATGACACACACCATGTACATTATTCCTTTATTAATGCATCCCTTCAAGACAGTGTGGCCTAGTGGTTAGTGCAGAGCTGTGAACATAAAGCCTAATGTTTGAATCTCACCCAATCACTTACTCAGTGCATGACCCTGAGCATGTCAGTTAGCCTCCATGTGCTTATTTAACCTACCTGTAATCTGTCTGTGCTGTTTGAATCTTCATGTGTGTCTGATAAAATATTGTCCTCCTCTATTTTCAAGATTGTAATGTACTTTGGAATACAGTTTGTATGAAAAGTGCTCTAATCTGAGTTTTGTAGATACATACAGCACATGTCTTTTTCTATTTGTAACATATTTAGCACCCAGGAAATGTTTTTTTTTCCTTACTAGTTATGTTGCCAGTAAAATATTTTAGGTGTGGGATGTCTGGGGAGAATTGAAAATGTCCCCCTGTTGTAGTCCCTGGACTTATGTGTGAGCATTTTCAGGTTCTCACAGAGGCTGGTTGGGGAAAGCAACAGTTCGTGCCCTGTAAAGGCTCTTTTATTTTACTTAGACAACAAGTGGTGTGCCCTTTTTATCTTAAGAGGCTATATTTTTTCCATAAATAAATGGCTGGTACATTCAGATTGTACCCTGCTGTTTAGCCAGCCAGGATAACAAAAGACCAAGTTCTAATAAACAAATTCAGTATGGACCAGTTTGAGAAAAAGGTGGCACTCAGAGATCAAAAGGCAGGTCCAGGATATGATGTCAGAGAGGCATATATGATGTTGCAGGTGTAGTGGGCTGGCCAGCCGAAGGTACATCTGTTGCATGTTTACAATGAGAAGACAGTTATATTTGACATTTTTGAACTAGCAAAATCACAGGTTTGAGTCTGCCTTAATTCACCAGCTCCCAGTTGTGGGTAAGCTTCTTCTTCCCTACTTGGAAACTAGTGAGCTTTGAGTTAGGTTCTTCCTGTGTGATCTCCATATATTCCTTTTGCATTTATTTTTTATCTCTGCATGACTACTGTATTCCCCATAGTTTTTAGTGTACATTATCCAGTAATATATATAAATATTGTGGAGTAATACATTTTATTTTTATATACTCAATGCTTTCTGTCACTGAGTCATTTTGTGTGTTGATAATCAAGGGAAACTTGGCAAGTCTGTGATCTATTTCTGAAGAGGCAGGCTAAGAAGTACCATTTCTAAAGCAACGTGTTCTCAGCTGTGACATAAGGGGTGGGTCATTTATCTTTTGGTAAGAAACACAGTACTGTGCGAACAGTGGCTCCAGAGAGATTCGGACCTAGAGATACCTTGAGCGAGACTGTAGCTGAGTGGTGGCAGTATACCAAGATAACCCTTCAGGCATCTGAAGGGTTGTGAAAACTGGTAGCAATGCAGACCAGGTTCTGGGAAAGAACCAGCCTGTGACACTATTATTACATAAATGGAGGAACTTTCTCTTTTTCAACCAGAGAGCACTTTGATTTCTAAGCTTTTTGGTTTGTGCAGGATCCTTGATTTTTTTTTTTTACTTTTTTCTGTATTAGCACATCTAGAGATCTTATTTGATGGAAAGTTGAAAAGAATCCTCCAGGTACTGTGTGCTTTTATCATTTGCCTTCCTGGTATGGATTACTGTACACATTTTCTTTTAAGCACCTCAAAGTTAACAAATTGACTGTGTTATTGTCAGACTGGATTGCTGCCAGCTGCATTTTTCTTTCTCTGTGAGGCTGCAGTGCATGTTGTGCTATAGTACTAATGGAAACCTGCAGTTACTTGGCTGGGGAAACCTGAAAGCACAGTTGGGACATGAAATAAATCAAGTTCATTTAATCTGTTTTGAGGCCATTCCTCACATTACTCATCTTCAAGATTATGCACCTCCCTGATGATTGTGATAAAGAGGAACTCAGATGGATTGGTCAGTTGTAGAGCCTCTATTTTGCTGCTTTTTATGTTGCCCAAGCTCTCATTTTTCCCCTTACAGTTCATGCTCCATGCTTATATAGCTGCTGCAGATGAAGATGAACCAGCTTTTCTTTTATCTGTTAGTATTTTGTCCTCCACATGAGTCTGCCTGATGGCACACCCCAAGCCATGTCACTGAGCTTATCATAAGTTTTCTGCTTATCCACCACTCACACAGAACCTTTGGCTGGCTGTCCAACTATGTTGGTCATGCAAGAGCCTGTTAGAGGTGCCAGCTGTGAGTAGCCCAGAAGCTTTTTCCACGGACTTTTCTCCCCTGGGCTGGGATGTCAGAATGTGTTCACTAGCATGTCATGCTCCAACCCTACCCCTTGCTTACATGCAGTCCTGCTGCACTACCACCCGGCCTCCACCAGGTGGCACTCCTGCAGCAGGAACTGGTGTGCCTCCTCCCCAAGGAAGGAGAACTGCTATCAGGCATTTGATCCTCCTTCACCCTTCTTGCCCACCAAGTGATCCTTATCTGTTTCTGATCCTGTATTGGTGGCATGGAGGGCAGAAATGCAATGACTCCACCACTAGGCTAGCCACAATTAAACACTTTTTCCTCCAGTTTTTCCTTCTAGAAAGTGACATCAATGTGTCCAATGGGGGCAATCAATGGCCCAGTGGGAAGAACATTGCATTCCACGCCTGGTGACCTGGGTTTTGGAGTAGACTCAGGAGATTGCTGGGTGGCCTGAGGGGACTTGAGATGCACTGCTGAATGACAGCTCTCCCAGCCATAAAAGTATGGACCAAATTCCACTGCCACAGTGAGCCATGCAGTGGGTTGGGGAACTTGGCTTCTCCCAAGTAAGATGCTGCATGCAAGTGTGGCCTGTAAGGATACTTCCTTGTGCCATGCATTTTGACAGTGAGTGGGTGGGTGGGCTCAGGTAACTGAGGAAAATAATATGAGCTCCTGCAATCTGTATGATGACACTGCACTCTCAGAGCCTAGCCCATGTGGTTCCCCCAGAGGGGCTTGTCAATGGTAGATGGGAGTGGCAGATTGGACTGTAAGACAGCTGGAGGAATGCCTGACAAAAAAAATGGGCAATGAACCCGAGAATCAAACAGTTGGATAAAAGGAAAAAGATGCCCAAGCAGCAAAAATCAATGATAGAGCATATGTGAGAGCAAGCATTTTGTGTTGAGTTTTTTTTTTGTCAAGCTAGCCTTGAGTTCTCATGGTAAAACACCAGTAAGAAAAGAAAGAACATGATTGGCTGAACAACATCATATGACCATATGATAAGATTTGTTGTACTGTACTGCTGGCCATTGGTCAAATGTAAAATGTCTTTCAGGCATTTGTTTGGTTAAATGAGACATTTTACAAGTTTAGTGTCCCACACAAGGTGTGTGCAGTGAAGAATATCCTACTGTACTTCAAAGGTGGTTGAAAGGACTTAGCTGCACATCGTGCATCACAACCCACCTGGGGCATGCAGTAAGATCTGTCTTTTCACACACCCTGTTGTATATTTTTTTATATCTTTTACTAGACACCTGTTGTAGATTATTTATAGCTTTTTATTTTATTTATTTATTTATTTGTGCATCGGTTTACAACCTTTGAGCCAGAGGCTCATTTCCAAAGGTACCTCGTCACATTAAGGACAAATACATAACAGACTTTTGGTTACAGCAAACTGGGTTACATATTTAGCAAGCATATGTGATTCCAACAGATAAACAGATAAGCCAGTTTGGTTACAATGGCACATTCTTGCGTGATGGAAAGAGCAAACAGCAGGATAATAGCAGTTCCAACAGCAGTGGGTGAAGATTTAAAAGAGGTGTGGTGTAGGTGCTGCCCAGCGGGCATTGTCAGGGCACAGAGAGCTATGCCTCAATTATAGACAGGTGCAGCTACACGTATTAAATAGTTGGCTTCCAAGTGCGGTTTTGAATTTGGAAATCGTGGGTGCATCCGAGATGTGGGCAGGGAGCGAGTTGTACTAGGCTGGAGCTCTATAGCAGAAGGACCTCTGTCTTGATTGAGTTTTGGTCTCTGACACAGCCAGGATTGTCCAGTATGGTGTTCTGGCAGATAGTGTCAGTGACCATAGCTTGGTATGTTGTTGTTGGAGCTCAGGAACTAAAATGGCCTCCCTCCATATTTTATAACCACAAGAAATCTGAAAAAACTGGATCTTGATAAATTTTGAACTGCCATATCAACTGCAGACTGGAGTGATTTGGAATAAACACATGATGTAAATAGGGCACTAGAGAGCTTCTGTGTTATCTTTCAAAACATTTGCAATACATACTGTAAGTACCAATGAAAAATTGAGAATCCAGGGCAATAAGCATCAATGGGTTACATCAGAATTATTGGAACAAATAAGGGAAAGAGATAAAAACTGGAAAAGTTATTGGAAGACCCAGGTTATTAATTCTCAAACTGCATATAAAACAGTTCAGAACAAATGTAAATTGTTGCTCAGAAAACTTAAAAGAAATTATTACATTGCAAAACAAAAGCAATTTAAGGGCAGGGATTCTTCAGCAACTTGGGATTTAGTAAATGAGCTTCCAGGTAAAAAATGTTCATCCAAGATACAGTGTTTAAACACTGCAGCAGGTGTCCTGACTGAACCAGCTATGACAGCCCAGGAGTTTAATACCTTTTTTTCACTACTCTCACAAAGTATACTACTAATGATATATTTAATAAGAATACCAGGTCACTTAATAACAGATATTGCAATATGGAAATGGCTCATTCTAAGGTTCATCTTAGATGCTTAACACCATCAGAGGTACTTGAATATATACTAAGACTCAGTCCACACCCTTCAGTGGGCAAGGATGAGATTGATTTCAGGCTTATGAGGATCACCACGGACATCCTGTTATCCATTATCTATTATTTTTAATCTGTCTTTATGTTTTTCTAGGTTCCCCAATATATGGAAAGAAGCAACCATTATACCAATACCTAAATATGCTAGTCTTTTAAATACACAAAATTACAGCCCTATTTCACTATTAACCCCTCTTTCTAAGATATTAGAATGAGTGGTTTCTGATCAAAAGAGTGGAATATCTAACAACATATGATGCTTTGACACCAGCTCAGCATAAGCTCTGACCAGACATAGCATTGTGATGGCCTTGGTGGGGTTTATGGACACTGTACATGGGGCCCTTGATAAGGGACACATTGCTGTAGCATTGTTTGTGGGCCTCACCGTGGCCTTTGATTTAGTTGACCATGGATTATTAAAATCTCCTCTCATCCAGTTGTGGGTATCACATGATGTTGTCAGGTGGTGTGAAAGTTATTTAACAGAACACACTCAGTGAACTAAGGTTAAAGGTTGCTTTTCTCCCCCTGCTTTACTCACAATGGGGGCACCTCAAGGTTCTGTTTTGGGTCCTCTTTTATTTAGACCTGCAAGCAGAGTGGGGCTACTACGGTACTGAGTAAAAAAGACCACTTAGCTTGGTAAGGTTAAAATGGCATGTATTTTGCCTTAAAAGACAGCAGCAGCAGCCCTCACCAGATGACTTCTGGTGAAGACTGCTGCAGCTATGTCTTTTATGGAAAATTAATGCCTTTTTAACTTTGACCAAACTAAGTGGGCTTTTTTTTACACTGTAACCTAGTAGCCCCACTCTACTTGCAAGTCTTTGGAATCCTACGTGGTGGCATCAGTAAGCGTTTCATGAAGCCACCTTCTCACTTTTTTTTTCTTCTTTTGTTTAGTTTGATTTTGAATACACTGCCTTGGTTTGTTTTATGTCTCAGATTATTTTATATGCAGATGACGCAGTGATCCTCACAAGTTGATCTACATTTTATTGCATACAAGCTCACCTGGCTAGTGATTTCTTGAAAATTTAGACTTGGTGCTTTAACCATATGTCGATATTAAATAAGAAAAAAGGAAAAAAACTATGGGGTTTTAGAATCATAGGAAAAATTGGAGTCAGAGCCTGTTCTGTCACTGCATTCTATTACAGGGGCAGAGATAGAACAGGTTAATTGCTTTAAATATCTGGGTTTAACTGTAGATTTAAAAATGAGCTACGAACACCGTATTCTAAATCTAGTTAAAATTGTACATCAATGGTTGGGAGCACTCTGTAGACTGAACTCCTTGCTTATTCCTAAAACTAGAATATTACTATCACAGAGTTTTCTATTAACATCTATAGATTATGGTTTTATTTTTACCACACTGCCTGTGATGGGTTGCTTTCAAAGGTTAGAACACTTCTAAATCAGGCAGCTAGATTTGTTACCCAGCTTCCACTGAGAACACATCACTGCATCCTTCTTAAACAAGCAGGGATACTCTCTTTGGAACAAAGATTTAAACTACAAGTAGGTCTGCCAGCAAAAACGACTACTATAAATAGAGTTCCTGCCAACTTTTATCTTCTATTTAAAAAATATACAAACTCATTCCCTACCCGAACATCAAGTTATTGTTATTTCTTTGTACAAAAGATGAGCACTGTATTTGGACAAAGAACTTCGTTGTATAAATTACCAATGTCCTTTAACTCCATTATGACCAAACTGGACTGTCTTGGAACAACATTATGCAGAGTTAGAAAAATACTAACAAACTATCAGTAGAGGAAAATTAATGTGAATGTACTGTGTAACCTAACATTTAGATATTTTGAATGATTTGTTAATAAGGTTATAGTGTGAGTAATAGTCTTTACCCTATGTTTTGTATGTTTCTTACTGAATTTGTATTTATTACTGTATGTGTTATATAATTTACACTCTGGTCAACCATGAAATCGGATCTTTGGCACATGGACTAACCAGAATAAATAAATAAATCAAGTCAGATAAATCTCTTTCACCACTATCTGCAAACTCTTCCTTCTATTGGATCACCTGGCCATGTACTATGCAGTTAAGCGGTATCAATTGATTGAGACTGGCACTATCACTACCCATAGCTTGAGTACCATTACTCAGATGGTAAGAGTATTTTAATTAGCATTTCCATCAGTCTGAAAACACTTAATGATAAGCATATGGAATGCCTATCACTCTTTTGTATCATTGCATAATCACTGATAACCTTATATTGTGTTAACAACTTTTACAGCATATACAAGATCATATTCTAGCTTTCAAAAATCTCTTACATTATGCAGAGCTGTTATTCATTTACTGCAGCTGAAGAGCTTAACTGTTAAGAAGATTAAAGTGACTAGCTGAAATTCCCAAATATTTTTGGAGAAACGCACATCCACACTGTCCTCCTTTGTTAAAAACCCCAATACAAGAAGGTACCCTGGGTATCAAGGTAGATTGGTAATCTTTATTGATTGGTACGTGTTTGTACAGCACACTTATTTCATATTAATTTGGGCATGCTGTTTTTCTGGCTTTGAATAAGATCTGGTTTATCTATATTGTACCTGTACTATTAATTTACCACAAATATATCATGAGTAAATAAAGCTTTGCACAAAATAACTTAGCTGCAGTTTGCAGTTCTTGCTGTTCTCATCATTTTTGGTCAAACATGAGTAGACGTGTGCAGTCATTTTTTTGTATTGTATACTTATTTTATCCCCGCTTGTGAATGGGAAGGCAGACATGATGGACCAAAATTCCCTTCCAACCTTAAATTACTGTTACCATGTAAGGATTAGATAGTGCACAAAAATATGGGACAAGAACGTATTTCCCTATACTTAATCCACTGACAGTTGCACCATTGTTTTAGACAGTCAAACCAACATTCAGAAACAATGGTGTCAGCCATTCTTTGATTTTATCCTCCAGCTCAGGAAGGATATTGCCTGCAGTGTGTGCTCTTCCTAAGATGTAGATGAAAAGTATATATCATGGTATCTAAAATTCTTATTGTTTTTGGATGTTTGATATAGGACTGTGAATAAAAGAAAGCAGAAGTTGATAGACTAGTTGCCAAATGAGGAGTAATGTACTGTACATGAAATTTCTTCTTTTGTAAAGGTCCACGTGTCTGTGGGGAGATGTACAATATAATTAACAAAGCTGTCAAATGCAAAGCTTTAAACACTAAGACATGCGCCGTGTTGTAAAGATCTATACATTGAGAAGTAGCATGTGACCTGCATGAGCTGTTTCCATGTGACCTATAAGCACCCATTTACCAGAAGCCTCAACTTCATCAAATTTCACCCAAATGCTCCCCAAAGCAAACGTTACTGGTGAGGTTACCAGTAAAGTTAAAAAGGTGAATTTCCTAGAAAATGGCAAAAATTTGCAAATTGATTGTGAAGGCAAAGTTGGCAACCTCGCTGGAAATTCACCAGTAAATTAAAACTTTACAACATATTGCGGAACAATTACAGTTCCTAGCAATCTACAACAGGGGAGACAGTACATTGAGCTGGGTGCAGATGGAGTGGGATCTTACGGGCCCCACAGCATTAACGAGCATCCTTTTTTAACAAATGGGATTCTAAAGTAGTAGGACCTTTGCCCATTCAATGGCTTAAAACATTGGTACTCACTTGGAGGGCGGTACAGTAGCAGCCAAAGACATGGTCAGATATTTACAGATATTTGACAACATTTCTAAAGAGTTTCTTTCTGCTGCCCCTACTGTGGAACTGCAGAATGCAGGAGATTTCTCTAGAAATATCACAGAAATTTCAGCAAATATCTGATCATGTCTTTGGCTGTGACAATAGTGCAGGATCTGAAAACAGAAACTGCTGTGCTTAGACTTGTAATGATTAGGTCATGCAGAGACTTTACTCCAGAGAGAGACAATCCAATGTTTATCCAGTGGGGCAGAAAAAGCTTGCTAAGAATGTCCCAGCTATTTACTGGAGACACTCAAAAAAGTTATAGTCAATTACGAGTTGAATTTACCCTACCCTATAATGATTTTTATGACTACCTGCAGATTAAATGTTATATGACATCCAGAGGCAGGCAGGAGTCATTTGGGCAACCTAGCCAACACCTACTGACAGAGCTTCTTTTGGGGCTGCTGGAGGAAATGGGTCAAATGACTCATCTGATCTCAAAGCTGTACAAGTTGTGCAAGGGAGCTCACTCAGATTACAAAACAGTAATAAAGCAAAAGTGGGAAAACAAGGTGGGACTAACTTTGCCTCTGAAAAAGTGGGATCAGATTTGGGAGCAGGCACACAAAACCACTGCCTCCCAATTGTGGAGGGAATTCAGATGGAAAGTCCTAATTAGATATTTTAGAACCCCGGTCATAACAAAGCATTATGGGAGATTCCTCTCAGATAGATATTGGAGAGGGTGTGATCAATTGGTGACTCATGAACATATTTTCTGGGGATGCCCCAAACTCTAAAGATTTTAGGAAAAGGTTCGGGATCAAACTGGCATTATACTAAAAATTCGAATCCCAGATCAGTGCCAAGTATTACTGCTTGGAGAATTCCCTCTGGGGTTGCATGAGGCTGGAGCAAACTATTTGTTCAATGTACTGGTTGCAGCTTCACAGAAGGCAATTACCAAGCAGTGGCTTTCTGATAAACTCCTGGGCGTTGGGCACTGGCTTGCTTGTTGCCAACAAATTAAGGACATGGAGAGGCTGACAGCTCATCTCCACCTGCAGAGAGATCAATATAAGGCAAGGTGATTACCTTTCTATGAATTTCTGAGTAACCAAGAGGGAATAACACTCTTTGACGTTCTGACTAGGGAAGCACTGGGTGAGTGAGTGATTGAGTGAGTGAGTGAGTGATTCAGTGAGTGAGTGAGTGAGTAAGGAGTCAAATCTGATTAGGTGGCACTGATGGATCTGGCTGAAAGTGCCACTGTAAGGTTTTTTACCTTGCAATGAGGGTTGATAGGGCAGTGAGGTTCGGGGCTGTTCCTCCATAGATTACTACACAAACATACTAATTATTTATGTATTAATTATTTTACATTTTGTCATTATCTGGACTATGAATTTGATATGCTGATCCCATGTCTCTGCTGCTCTGGGGGAGAGGGGGAGGGACATTAGAGGGAGTCTTTGTAGGATTCTTGTTTCATGAAATAATTGTTTTCTTTAAATTGTTTATGTATTTTTATTCGTGTTGCTATACTAAATTCTGAAAAAAATTACAGTTTAAAAAAACTTTACAACATAGCAAGGGTAGACTGAGCAACATATATCTCTTGCTACTTACTAAAGATGAATGTTTAACAGAACGTTCAAAAATCAGATGGTAAAATGAACTTAATGTAAGAATTTGTCAAAGTGAATGGATCTCCTTGAGGAAAATGTTTAAAACAGTTGTAGAGAAGTTCAAGGCAGATTTGTACAATTTAAAATTTTGTACTATACTTACCACATTCCAGAACTGCTAGTTAAAATGGGTTGTTCTACTTACAGTGAATGTTGGAGGTGTGCTAAGAGTAATGCAAATATATCTCACATTCTGTGGAGTTGAAAAATCTAAACTATAATGTATTTTGAAAAAATTTCTAGGGCGAGATTCACAAAACTTTGCCCCAGCCAGTGACTGACAAGGGAGAGGACAACTACACCACCAGGGAAAATATGTATTTAGATATGGCCAGCGATCAACGAGGGAGAGGACCACTACACCACCATGAAATATCTGCATTGTGCATCAGGCTGGCAATCAGCAAGAGGGGGAACCACTGGACCCCAGGGAATATTGATTTAGATGTGGGAAGGGGGATCAGGTGGTAGGAGGCACCACTAGCCACCAGGGACATCTTTATGTCATATCGGGTGGGTGATCAGGTGGGAGGAGAGATCACTGGACACCAGGACATATTTTTTATTATCAACGGCATGGCAATCAGTGATTGGGGAAGGGGAGGGACCACTAGACCATTGGGGACTTATGTTTTACGATAATTAGATGGCGATCAGCGATTGGGGTTGTAGGAGGGACCACTAGACCAAAAGGGACATATGTTTTATGATAAACTGCAAGGCAATCGGTGATGGGGAGGGCCCACTAGCCACCGTGGACTGTTTATTTCTTGGGATGGTGATTGGTGATGGGAGGAGGAGCTGCACGACACTCACTGCAGCCAATGTAAATGGCCACATAATGGGTAGGCAAATGGTCTCCTAATACCTTGTATGCCCAATAGCTCATTTGCATGGCTTTCTTTGTGAGTAGGAAATAGCACTACTGTGCTATTCCATGTGGGGCCATGTTCTGAGCTATATATTGGGGCAGCACTACTGGGGTAGCACTGGTGGTACTCGGGTTATTGCTGCTTTGGACTACCCCCATTCACTGTTGGATAGGGAGGAGCTCTATCAGACTGTGAATAGCAGTTTTGGATACCTGGGCAGCCACAAAGTGCAACACAAAATCTTGCATTGCCTTTGTGATTTTTTCGTGAATTGGGGCCCCAGATTTTTGTAATAAGATACAAGTCAAAGTTATGAGAGATCAACTTCTGATTGTTTTAAGTTTTATAGTATTTCATGGCAGCAGCAAATGTGACTGCAAGGAGCTATCCTTTGTTTAAAAAGACTCATTTTATAGAGAAGGGAAACAAAATATGTATTGTTCTTTGAAGACTGGGTTCATTTTATAGAGATGTAAAATAAAATACTTACTTTTATGTGAAGACTGGATTCAAGCTATGAGGAAGTTTGCCTGTAATGTATGGATAAAGTTCTATTGTACTAGATAATAAGCTTATTCATTTTAAACAAATGTAGGCACCATTTCTTAAACTTTTATGAAAAGTTACTGTAACTAATTGGTTGTAAATGTAAGATGAATGCATTATAGTAAGGCATTATAGTATGTGTAACTGTGACTCTTATTAACAGAATAATACCGTTGCTGTTTTGCAAATAACCTGACATTTTGATGTTGGAAAATAATTTGGTCCAACTGTTACAATATTAACTAATTTGTATGTGTTATGTCTAGTAAATAGATTTCTTTTAGGTCATCCTTATGCTTGGTCCTTTTACATGTATGACAGCTGCTTTTTGTTTTATTATCACTTATTCACTATTATTGTTATTTATAAAAAAAAAGGCTGGTGCTGTTTATACTAAAAAAATGTGATAGGCCATCCAGGTTTCAAACTGAGATTTATTGGCCAATAGAGTTTAAATATTATGGTGGGCTATTTCTAGCCCTTTCAGACCGTGTCATTGTGGAGTCGCTGAGAATGAGTGGAGGGGCAGAGCCTGGATTGGATTCCTCATCAGCAGATAAGCAAAGTGACAAATGTAAAAGACAGTTACAAGACATTCTGGCAAGCAATTGACCTGCAGGGTGTATATGGAAGGAGTAGCACTTGAAATGCCATATGATGTGTAATAGGTGTCTATAACATAAAAACAAGGTAATATTTGTGACCACTGGTGGAGCCACTAGTATTTTTTTGGAAGGAAAACTTGAAGTGTGGGTGAGAGTTTGGCACATCAAAGACTAGTATGACTGAGGTTAGTACATTAACAATATACATAGGATAGGAGAGAAAGATTTTGCAAAACATAAGAGCCTGTAACAGTACCATGTTAAGCAGAGAGCTTAAGTTAGATAAATAGTCAAATGCAATTTAATGATATCATCTAAGAAGCAAATAGATTTGTGATAGGGCTTGCATACATAATCTGTACTTTTATATACCACTAGTAGAGCCTATTGTGGGGTGATGCTAGATCTCAAAGCACAGCAGGGATGTATGGAGCAATAACTTAACACTGACACAGAATTAGAACCGTAACAATAGGGCTGGTTGAGAGTTTTGCACCCTAGCTCCAACATTCCCTGTGCACTCTGTTATGGGCTGCTCTGCAGAAGGCCACTGGGTTCAGGACACTATTTGAATGGAAAAAAGTGCTCATCAGCAGCAAGCCCAATTGGCTGCTACAAGGAAAGTGCCAAACTTCAAAATATTAGTATTTTTTTTTTACATCACTAAGATTCAAACTCTGGTCTTCTACTTTTTAAGTAACTAACAGATTCACTGTGCTATAGAGTTGCACTCAGTACAATAGGTGGCAATGTAAATTATTAAATGGGTAGGAAAGGGGGAGGAGCTGAAGAAAGGCGGCTGCTGTGCTCATCATCTCTGAGTATGGTTTTCAAAGTTTGTTACTGAGCCTACTGCTAAACCATTACATTTTAATGCTACTTCAGTTGTCTTAGTCAGGGACAAGTGCATGCTACATGAGGTTGGCTAAAGCACAGAAAAGGGCCTTGAACAAGCACATAATGTTGCAGATTGGGCCACGAAGCAGTGGGCAGTCACAAGTCTGTCAAAGCAAGTAGAGTCAGGGACTGAGTCTGAGTCCTCAGATTTGGACACAGCTACCAAGCCTGATGAGGCTGCCATGATGCACCATGATGGTGTAAGAGCTATAAATTAAAAGAAAAAAAGTCAGAAGATGATACGCTGGAAGCAGAAAAGTTCATACATGATTTGTACGTTGCTCAGGAGTGAGACTCAGTGCTAATTCAGAAGACACAGGATGGCATAAATGCAGCTGTTGAAGGTGCTCCTACATTGACACAAACCATAGCAAACAAGTTTGCGAGACAAGAAGAGTAGATTGACCTGTTAAAATGCAATGGATATTGGACCTGTCAGTGTGATTTCTTATGCTAGATAGTACCTCCGCCTTAAGTGCTCAAATTGAAAGACTAGAGAATGTATCTGGGGAAAAATGTAACTTGTGTGGGTTCCAAGGATAGCTGTTTTGGGGCAACCTGCTGATTTTATAAGGGATTGTTGGTTTATATTCTGTGCCTTGACTACCCCTCCGCACCCCTCACCACAGCTAATAAATAAGCTTTCATTGCATCTAATAAGAAAAATAATGGTCAATTAACCAATTATCTACCCAGGAGTCACTAGATCTGCCAGCAGATTCACTAAAGAACAACTACATACTGTTATTGTCTGGAAGGATCATGTTAGTTGAAAATCTATGTGGGTAGCAGTGACAAACTGAAGCTTTTGATGTTTCAGTAAGATAAAATTCATATCTAGGCAGATTTATTGTATGAAAAAGACTGCCAAAGAAAATGGCTTATACACTGAAGTTTAGTTTCCTGAAAGTAAGAGCTTCTGGTTTGCTCATGTAACCTGCTCATCTCTACATTTGAAATGGACATTTCTTTGTTAAAAAAATTTAGCTCAGGTGGGATGCACAATGCCAAAAAATAATCAATAGTTATGTAAAATGTTTTGACCGATAAAGGAATATGATTTTTATGTCCCATTTTTTAACAAATTTGTTCAATATGCCACAAAACATATGGGCTGAAGAGGAGACAGTAAAGCTGGAGCCAGTTGAGACACACAGATCTGAGAAATGTTTCAAGGGGACCAAGTAGTCACCATTGGTAAAAAGCAGTGCTGCTGGCTAAAACAGAAAAAAATGTTTTTAAAGGAATCTGGTGTTCAGTGGTGGTCAGTAGCCCAACAGAAGCATAATTGGGATGACCTAAAGTGACAGGATACAGAACAGCTGGTGGCCCTTGTGCTACAGAAGGAGTGGAGTTCTCATCCTTGCCAAAAGGAAGTAATGGCTAATGATGAATCAAGACTTGCTTTATTTACATTTTGAAATGAATGCCTTAGTTAAAACTGCAGCATATTTTAGTATAATGCACATCCCATTCAAATCCTTTATTCCTTACAGTCATCAACAGTGGATTTTTAAATCCATTACAGTTGATGAAGCACTGCTGAAATAACCCATCATAGTGCTCCTTTAACTTTGGTGTGTGACACATATATTCAGCAATGAATGTCTCACATACAGCTGCCCTGAAAATGACAGGTCTGGAGCATCCGTTTCTTAATTTTGCAGTAGTTACAAAAAGTAGCACTCACTGAAGCTGTAATGCATTGTACAATGGCAAGAAAGAATGCTGGGCTCTGTCTGGTTACTCTGGGACTGGACCTGCGATGTTATCCCAGCTTAACACAGATCTAGTCCCAGCACAGAGATGACAGCAGCAATTTCTTAGTATATTAAACTATGCAGCCCACTGCAGTAATGTCCACTCACAGCCCAACCTGCCATCAGTGTCCCCAACTCACTAACTCCGATTCCAGCCACCAGCCAGTGAAACAACTGCCAACCCACCCACCCTCATCTCATACACAGTGCCCCCCCAAAAAGAAAAAGAAACTTCTAAACAGAAAAAGTGCTCACAAAACTACACACTAATCACTGCCACCAGTCACCGCTTGTCTCCTGGCCTGAAAACACTGAGCACCAGACACAGTACTTCACCTATGAAAACCAAATACAACATCCTTCACACCTGAATTAAATAGAAACCAATACAAAGTGGCGCACAAGAGTGGAGCATAGGTGTGAAGGTGTTAAAAGAAAGCTCCCATCTTTCCAAGAAACCATTATTTCAAGCACTCCTACCCTGATCAGCTTCAGCACACCTCAGTTAATTTTCTGCCTTCCCCACCCAGACATAGTGAATGAGCAATGGTGCAAGAGCATCTTTCAACAGTCACTGCTTGGCTCCTTTTGTAATGCTCATTTGCTCTTCTGTTGTTTCTGTAACTTCTCTGTTGTTATGTAAAACCTGTCAAAAAAAACACATCCTCGCTACCACCTCCCTACCTAATTTCCTTTTCTGTTAGGGACTCCAGCATCCTCAAAGCAACAGCAAGTGGGTGGCAGCAGCAGCAATGGGTGGGACCTCCAAACAGTCAGTGCTGCATGAAAAGATCGTGGTACTTTGAAAGCGTCTCCATACAATATTTTAACAGTCCAGAAAACCGTAGCACAAAACCTGCAGTTACTTGGCTGGGGAAACTTGAAAGCACAGTTGGGACATGAAATAAATCAAGTTCATTTAATCTGTTTTGAGGCCATTCCTCACATTACTCGTCTTCAAGATTATGCACCTCCTAGATGATTGTGATAAAGAGGAACTCAGATGGACTGGTCAGTTGTAGAGCCTCTGTTTTGCTGCTTTTTATGTTGCCCAAGCTCTCATTTTTCCCCTTACAGTTCATGCTCCATGCTTATATAGCTGCTGCAGATGAAGATGAACTAGCATTTCTTTTATCAGTTAGTATTTTGTCCTCCACCTGAGTCTGCCTGATAGCACACCCCTAGCCACGTCACTGAGCTTCTCGTAGTTTTCTGCTTATCCACCACTCACACAGAACCCTTTGGCAGGCTGTCCAGCTATGTTGGTCATGCAAGAGCCTGCCAGCCTGCTATTGGGTATCTACACCAAATCTAAGTACTTGGTCACCAATATTAGTTGCAAATCTCTAGCCAAGGAATTTGAGTTAGTTTCGCTGAGCCTTCATCTCCCCTCCTCGGAATGTATCACTATCCTAGGTGGCTATAGACCCCCGCCTGGTGGTGATGAAGTCCTTAATCTTTTGAAATCCATGTTCATAGATGCAAAAACTGAAACAATATTTCTAGGAGATCTAAATATGGACTGGCTGTCACCTAAATCACACGGCCTCAAATCCCTTTGTGATGAGCTAGGTCTTGGGCAATTAGTCAGTGAACCTACTAGGAACAGCACTCTAAATACTGCCAACAGTTCCATTCTAGATGTGGTACTATCCACCCATCCACACAAAATATCTCATTTGGCAGTGTTTCACAAAGACATGAGTGATCATGGAATTGTTGCTTGCATAAGATCTCAAATTAAGGCCCGGCAGCAACCCATCTTTATAAGAAAAAGATCCTTTCGCAAATTCAGTGCAGTAAACTTCCTATCTGACCTGAGCATGATCAGATGGCAAGATCTTTACCTAGCCAAAGATGTCAACAAGGCAGCTTGCATCCTTAATGACAAACTCACTACAATAATAAATAAGCATGCCCCTTCCATCAAAGTAAGGGTACGGAACAATTTCAACCTCCGGTTCACCTCAGATCTCAAGGCAGCCCTTATAGCTCGAGATAAGCTCTGGGCTAAAGCTAGATATTCCAAAGAATCTTCGGATTGGCAGGCCTTTAGAACAGCCAGGAATAACTGTGTGAAAAAACTTCGCTCTGCTAAAGCTAACTATTATATTTCTACTCCCGAACAAGCTAAAGGTAACCCTCATAAAATATGGAAGACTATCAAAGCTATAGAAGGATGGCCCATGGCCCCCTCTGTCCCAACAAAGATAGTTGAAAGTGGCAAGATTGTGGAAAACAAGTCCCTAACCCTGGAGGAACTTAACTCCCACTTTGCCATAGCTGGATTAGCTTTTGACTCGTCACCTTATGCTGGTGCTGCAGTGAGCCAGCATACCCCTCCCGCCACATCTAGTCCTGCACCCAGCCCCTTCCAACTGTGCGAGATAACTTATAAAGAAGTAGAAGATTCTCTTCTTAACTTAGACACCAAAAAAAGTGCAGGGGACGATGGCTTGGAGCCCTTTTTCCTAAGGTCAGGCTACGCCCGTCTCACTGCCCCCATTTTCCACATCTTCAATCTTTCCATTACATCTGCTACTGTGCTGTCCTGCTGGAAATCAGCACATACCCTCCTTCTATTTAAATATGGTGACCCATGCGATGTAAACAACTATAGGCCTATCTCCATATTGCCTATCCTTTCTAAAGTTCTTGAAAACTGATCCATATTCAGTTAAAAATCTCACTTGAAACCTTCTTTCATTAACCCAGCTCAATCTGGCTTCCGGCTAATCATAGCACAATCACTGCACTAGCAAAAGTAACCAATGATTGGATCTCTGCTATAGATGCCAAGAAGGTAACTGGTGCAGTCTTTTGGACCTCAGCAAAGCTTTTGATACTGTTGATCACAAACTATTAGTCAATTGCCTTGCAAAGTTGGGTGCCACATACCATACCACCCAGTGGTTCTCTAGCTACCTACCTGGAAGATTCCAAAAGTAAAGGCGGAAGGCTTTTTTTCTGCTCCCTTGCCAGTTGCAAGAGGAGTCCTCCAAGGATACATCTTAGGCCCTATCTTGTTTTCTCTGTACATTAATGACTTAGATGCTAACATATCTACATCCAATCTGCACTTTTTTGCAGATGATACTGTGTTGTATACTTCTGGCTCATCGTTATCTGAAGTCAAGGGAGTGCTTCAAGCGGACTTCGCACAACTTGAACATAACCTAATAAAGACAAAGCTTCTGCTCAATGCTAAGAAGACTAAAGCGATGATATTCTCTCGCAGTGCTGTCACAGGCCCCCCCAATACCCTTGCCCAAGACTTCATTGTCACCATGCTAATCGAGCCTCTGGAAGTTGTAACCAAATTTAAATATCTAGGTATCTGGATCGACAATAAATTATCTTTCAGTGACCACGTCGAAGATGTCTCTAGAAGGTTAAAGCAAGTGTTAGGTTTCTTCTACAGAAATAGGCCCTTTCCCTGAAACTCAAAACAAGCTTGTACAGGCCACTTTTCTCCCTACTCGACTATGGTGATGTAATCTATTCCTCCACCACTCTTGCAAATCTAAGTAAACTGGACATCCTTTATCACCGTGCGTTACGGTTCATTACCAACTCCTTGCAGTTGCTTCTGTGACTTATATGCAGCTGTTGGTTGGACATCCCTTACTACTAGGCGCCTGCTCCATGCTGGGCTATGGACTCTTAAACTGCTCCTGCAGAAATTGCCAAGCTATCTCTCTTCCCTCATTAGTATCTCACATAGTGCATACTCGTTAAGAAAATCTGACTTTATTATGCTTGACATACCAAGGACGCGGACTTCCTTTGGCAAACGTGCTATTGCATATGCCCTTCCCTCCATTTGGAACCAAATACAAACTGTACTGAAACTAACTAGCGCAGTTTCAATAAACTTCTACAAATCACTAAGTTCAGCTAAAATAAAAGACACCTGTAACTGTCATTAAGTGTCTTCCTTCCCCATGTGTGCCATATTTATCCACTGGTAAGGTATAATTGATTTGTCATATTAACTGCTTTCCCTTCCCCATCTACTCCTGGCTTTGTCTTTGCTTATGCTCCACTGCTACTCTATCAAATCACTCTTCCCCCCCATATCAGTTGTAGACTGTTGTTTGTTCTAGCTGCCAAAATACTGTATATGTATTGCACACACCAGTCATCATGTTTCATTTATCAGTATGCAACCTATAAGTCGCTTCCCTGTCTCATATCAATGTTTACCACCTGCGGTCACCCTATGTGGTACCCTTGTATGTATATCCAGCCTGTATCATGTAACGTGCATTTCATGTATATACTGTTATTACCTATCTGTGTTTGTACTTTAAGTGTTTATGTCACAGGACCTCCTTGTGAATGAGCTTGCTCAATGGAGTTTTCCTGCAATAAACTTGAACATAAACTTGAACTAGAGGTGCCAGCTGGGAGTAGTCCAGAAATGTTTTCCTCGAGCTTTTCTCCCCTGGGCTGGGATGTCAGAGTGTGTTCACCAGCATGTCATGTTCCAATCCTGCCCCTTACTTGTGTGCAGTCCTGCTGCACTACCACCCTGCCTCCATCAGGTGGCACTCCTGCAGCAGGAACTGGTGTGCCTCCTCCCCAAGGAAGGACAACTACTATCAGGCATTTGATCCTCCTTTACCCTTCTGACCCATCAAGTGACCCTTATACCCTTGAGGAAAGAAGGGAGAGGGGGGACATGATAGAAACTTTTAAGTACCTCAGTGGAATCAACAAAGTCCAAGAGGGTAGCATCTTTCAGAAAAAGAGACTTGCAAGAACAAGGGGACACAATTTAAAGATAGAAGGAGGGCAGTTCAGGGGCAATGTGAGGAAGTATTATTTCACAGAGAGGTAGTGGATGTGGAACAGCCTTCCTGAGGAGGTTGTGGGATCTAAAACTGTGGAAGAATTCAAGAATGCATGGGACAGACATAAGGCAATTCTTGTGGGGGGTAGGAAGAAATAGGCTGTTGGTTAACTAGGATCTGCGGCCTATCCTGTAGGTAGGGAAATGGGCAGACTAGATGGGCCTAGCGGTCCTTATCTGCCGTCAAAGTCTATGTTTCTATATTTTTTATCTGTTCCTGATCCTGTATTTGTGGCATGGACGGCAGAAATGCAATGACTGCACTACTAGGCTAGCCACAACTAAACACTTTTTCATCCAGTTTTTCCTTCTAGAAAGTGACATCAATGTGCTCAAGTTGGGGGGGCACTCAATGGCCCAGTGGGCAGAACATTGCATTCCCCTGCTGGTGACCTGGGTTTTGGAGTAGACTCAGGAGATTGCTGGATGGCCTGAGGGGACTTGAGATGCACTGCTGAATGGCAGCTCTCCCAGCCATAAAAGTATGGACCAAATTCCACTGCCACAGTGAGCCATGCAGTGGGTTGGGGAACTTGGCTTCTCCCAAGTAAGATGCTGCATGCAAGTGTGTCCTGTAATGGCACTTCCTGGTGCCATGCATTTTGACAGTGAGTGAGTGGGCTCAGGTAACTGAGGAAAATAATATGAGCTCCTGCAATCTGTATGATGACACTGCACTCTCAGGGCCTACCCCATGTGGTTCCCCCAGAGGGCTTGACAGTGGTAGAGGGGCATGGCAGATGGGACTGTAAGACAGCTGGAGGAATGCCTGACAAAAAAAGTGGGCAATGAACCCAAGAATCAAACAGTTGGATAAAAAGAAAAAGATGCCAAAGCAGCAAAAACAATGACAGAGTATATTTGTGAGCAAACATTTTGTGTTGAGATTTTTTTTGTCAAGCTAGCCTTGAGTACTCATGATAAAACAGCAGTAAGAAAAGAAAGAACATGATTGGCTGAACCACATCATGTGACCATGCGATAAGATTTGTTGTACTGTACTGCTGGCTTTTGGTCAAATTTAAAATGTCTTTCAGGCATTAATTTGCTTAAATGACCCATTTTATAAGTTTAGTATCCCACACAAGAGTGTGCAGTGAAGAATATCCTACTGTACTTCAAAGGTGGTTGAAAGGACTTAGCTGCACATCGTGCATCACAACCCACCTGGGGCATGGAGTAAGATCAGTCTTTCCACACACCCTGCTGCAGATTATTTGTATCTTTTACTAGACACCCTGTTTTAGATTATTTATAGCTTTTACTAAGTATATTGTGTTTTGGTCTCTGACACAGCCAGGACTGTCCAGTATGGTGTTCTGGCAGATGGTGTCAGTGACGATAGCATGGTATAATGTTGTTGGAGCTCAGGAACAAAATGCCCCCATATTTTATAACCACAAGAAATTTGAAAAACCTGGATCTGGATAAATTTTGAACTGCCATATCGACTGCAGACTGGAGTGATTTGTAACAAACACATGATGTAAATAGGGCACTAGAGAGCTTGTGTGTTATCTTCCAAAACATTTGCAATACATAAGTACCAATAAAAAGTTGAGAATCCAGGGCAATAAGCATCAATGGGTTACATCAGAATTATTGGAACAAATAAGGGAAAGAGATAATAAATGGAATAGTTATTCTCAAACTGCATATAAAACAGCTCAGAATAAATGTAAATTGTTGGTCAGAAAACTTAAAAGAAATTATTACACTGAAAAACAAAAGCAATTAAGGGCAGGGATGCTTCAGCTACTTGGGATTTAGTAAATGAGCTTCTAGGTAAAAAAATGTTCATTCAAGATACAATATTTAAATACTGCAGCAGATGTTCTGACTGAACCAACTATGACAGCCCAGGAGAGAATACCAGGTTACTTAATAACAACTATTGCAATATGGAAATTGACTATCTTAAGTTTCATCTTAGATGCTTAACACCATCAGAGGTACCTGAATATATACTAAGACTCAGTCCACACCCTTCAGTGGGCAGGGATGAGACTGATTTTGGGCTCGTGAGGATCACCACAGACATCCTGTTATCCATTATCTATTATTTTTAATCTGTCTTAATGTTTTTCTAGGTTCCCCAATATGTGGAAAGAAGCAACCATTGTACAATACTCAAATATGCTGATCTTTTAAATACACAAAATTGCAGCCCTATTTCACTATTAGCCCCTCTTTCTAAGATATAAGAATGAATGGTTTCTGATCAAATGGTGGAATATCTAACAACATATGATGCTTTAACACCAGCTCAGCATGGGCTCCGACCGGACATAGCATTGTGATGATCTTGGTGGAGTTCATGAGTACCGTACATAGGGACATTGATAAGGGACACATTGCTGTAGCACTGTTTGTGGGCCTCACCAAGGCCTTTGATTTAGTTGACTATTGATTATTAAAATCTGCTCTTGTCCAGTTGTGGGTATCACAATGATGTTGTCGGGTGGTGTGAAAGTTATTTAACAGAACACACTCAGCAAACTAAGGTTAATGGTTGCTTTTCTCCCTCTGCTTTAATCTCAGTGGGTGCACCTCAAGGTTCTGTTTTGGGTCCTCTTTTATTTAGACCTGCAAGCAGAGTGGGGCTACTACGGTACTGAGTAAAAAAGACCACTTAGCTTGGTAAAGGTTAAAATGGCATGTATTTTGCCTTAAAAGACAGCAGCAGCAGCCCTCAACAGATGACATCTGGTGAAGACTGCTGCTGCTATGTCTTTTATGGAAAATAAATGCCTTTTTAACTTTGACCAAGCTTAGTGGTCTGTTTTTACACAGTAAAATAGTAGCCTCACTCTTCTTGTAAGTCTTTGGAATCCTATGTGGTGGCACTGGTAAGCGTTTTGTGTAGCCACCTTCTCACTTCTTTTTTTCTTATTTTGATTAGTTCATTTTTGAATACATTCCCTTGGTTTGTTTTATATCTCAGATTATTTTATATGCAGATAACACAGTGATCCTCACAAGTTGACTTAGTTTTATGGCATACAAGCTGACCTGGCTAGTGATTTCTTGAAAATTTAGGCTTGGTTCTGTGACAACAGGTTGATATTAAATGAGAAAAAACAAAAACTATGGAGTTTTAGAATCATAGGAAAAATTGGAGTTAGATCCTGTTCTGTCACTGCATTCTATTACAGGGGCAGAGATAGAACAGGTTAATTGCTTAAAATACCTGGGTTTAACTGTAGATTTAAAAATGAGCTAGGAACACCATATTCTAAATCTAGTTAAAATTGTACATCAATGGTTGGGAGCACTCTATAGACTGAACTCCTTGCTTATTCCTAAAACTGTAATATTACTATCACAGAGTTTTCTCTTAACAACTATAGATTATGGTTTTATTTTTACTACACTGCCTGTGATTGGTTGCTTTCAAATGTTAGAACACTTATAAATCAGGCAGCTAGATTTGTTACCCAGCTTCCACTGAGAACACATCACTGCATCCTTCTTACACAAGGAGGGATACTCTCTCTGGAACAAAGATTTAAACTACAAATAGATCTGCTAGCAAAAAAGGTAACTATAAATAGAGTTCCTGCCAACTTTTATCTTCTATTTAAAATATATACAAACCCATTCCCTAACATCAGGTTATTGTTATTTCTCTGTACCAAAGATGAGCACTGTGTTTGGACAAATAACTTGTTGTATAAATTGCCAATGTCCTTTAACTCCATTATGACCACACTGGACTATCTTGGAACAACATTATGCAGAGTTAGAAAAATACTGACAAACTATCTGGTAGGGGGAAATTAATGTGAATGTACTGTGTAATCTAACATTTGGATGTTTAGAATGATTTGTTAATATGGTTATAGTGTGAGTAATAGTCTTTACCCTATGTTTTGTATGTTTCTTACTGAGTTTGTATTTATTACTGTATGTGTTATATAATTTGCACTCTGGTCAACCATGAAATCGGATCTTTGGCACATGGACTAACCAGAATAAATAAACAAATCAAGTCAGATAAATCTCTTTCACCAGTATCTGCAAACTCCTCCTTTCTTTTGGGTCACCTGGCCATGTATTGTGCAGTTAAGAGGTATCAATTGATTGAGACTGGCACTATCACTACCCACAGCTTGAGTACCATTACTCAGATGGTAAGAGTATTTTAATTAGCATTCCCATCAGTCTGAAAACTCTTAATGACAAGCATATGGAATGCCTATTACTCTTTTGTCTCATTGCATAATCACTGATAGCCTTATACTGCATCAACATCTTTTACAGCATATACAAGATCATATTCTAGCTTTTAAAAATCTCTTATGTTATGCAGAGCTGTTATTCATTTACTGCAGCTGAAGAGCTTAACTGTTAAGAAGATTAAAGTGACTAGCTGAAATTCCCAAATATTTTTGGAGAAACACACATCCACAATGTCCTTCTTTGTTAAGAACCCCTATACAAGAAGGTACCCTGGGTATCAAGGTGGATTGGTAATCTCTATTGATTGGTACGTGTTTGTATAGCACACTTATTTCATATTAATTTGGGTGTGCTGTTTTTCTGGCTTTGGATAAGACCTGGTTTATCTGTATTGTACCTGTACTTTTACTTGGCCACAAATGTATCCTGAGTAAATAAAGCTCTGCACAAAATAACTTAGCTGCCATTTGCAGTTCTTGCTGTTCTTATCCTTTTTGGTCAAATATGAGTAGATGTGTGCAGGCATTTTTTGTATTGCATACTTATTTCATCCCCGCTTGTGAATGGGGAGGCAGACATGATGGACCTAAAGTCCCTTCCAACCTTAAATTACTGTTACCATGTAAGGATTAGATTGTGCACAAAAACATGGGACAAGGACATATTTCCCTATATTTAATCCACTGACAGCTGTACCATTGTTTTAGACAATCAAACCAACATTCAGAGACAATGGTGTCAGCCATTCTATGATTTTATCCTCCAGCTCAGGAAGGATATTGCCTGCAGTGTGTGCTTTTCCTAAGATGTAGATGAAAAGTATGTATCATGGTGTCTAAAATTCTTATTGTTTTTGGACATCTGGTATAGGACTGTGAATAAAAGAAAGGAGAAGTTGGTAGACTAGTTACCAAATGAAGAGTAACGTACTGTACATGAAATTTCTGCTTTTGTACAGGTCCACTTGTCTGTGGGGAGATGTACAATATAATTAACAAAGCTGTCAAATGCAAAGCTTTAAACACTACAACATGCATTGTGTTGTAAAGATCTGGCACTTCCATTATGCTGACACAGTGAAGGCTGAGTGTTTTCCATTTAGCTGCTGCCACTTATACTGTATGAACTGCTTGAAACCCTCCAGCTCCACAAATGTCTATGGTAAAAATATCCAGAGCCAGCATTTTTGTCATTTTTGCTTTATGGCCATATGCTATAGGATGGTTTCAACAAGACTTTGTGTCCCTGATGAAAATAGTACTTGTCTTGGGCCTTGGCTTTGCACCACCACCAGCACAAACTTCTTTGCCTGCTGCACCCAGTAACAAATTCTTTAGCCAGACTGAGAAGCTGGACTTGAGCCATTCTGTTAAAACTTCTTCTTCCTTTATTCTCGGATTGTGCTGGCCTAATACCTTTTTATTCTCTCATCTCTTTAATTCTTCCTTTTCTGAAATGAGTGTGATTAGTGATGTAACCCCTGCCCCCGAGCCATGCATTTTTCTGCTATAACCAACTGCTGTTCTATACTAAGAAAACTATTTCCATATCTATTGACCCTTATTGCCAAAACAAAATGTTGAAAGGCTCCTCACCTGCCTCTCTTGCACTCACCACCACTCCCTCTACACTGGTCTTTTCCTCCCTTCCCCAAGTGGTAGGTGCCTCTCAGAGTGAGCCTCCATCATCTCTAAATACTAGTTTGGCTTCCTTTCCTGCTACCTCTCATCCCTTCTTTCTCCCTCACCTCTTTTTCTTCTGCTTCCTCAGTTTTGCTGACCCCTGATCCTTTTGCATCCCTTTCTGTTGGACTTCTATGAGTTACCTGACTTTTTCCTGTCATCTACCTTCTATATAGATAAGAGGAAGTATTAGAATGGCTGACAGACAGGAGAGTAAGCATCCAGCCTTCACCTTGAGGTACACACACACACATATATATATATATATATATATATATATATATATATATATGTGTGTGTATGTGTATATATATATATATATATATATATATATATATATACACACACACTATAGTAGCTGCATGGTAATGAAGCTATAGTTAGGGTTGCCCAGCCACTTCTATGTTAAACCCCAAATTTTGCACTTTAATAACTTTGTAGCCATAGGACAGATTTGCCTGAAATTTGCATGTGTGGTCTGGTACCATAGATCTCTGGATCTGGTAAGTTGTGTTATGGTCAGATGTGCTGTTGTGGAGCTGCAGAGTGCCAACAATTGCACAAAAATGGGGTTTTGCACATTTCTTTGCTTGGGGCTATTGCCCTAACAGTTTGTCTGTCTGGTCTGAAATATTCAGGGAATGTGCAGTCTGGGTCACTAATGTGCCTTTTGAAGATTTGGTGAAAAAATATTAATCCGTTCAAAAATTATTCAAATTTTAGAGTTCCCATTATAGTCAATGGGAAAAAAATATATGTGCCTCTCGAAAGCTGCTGCCAGTACATTTTACTGCCGCAAAAGCCCTCAGTAGAGTCATGCCACTGCCATCTTGTTTTCAGTTAGTGGTGGAGAAAAAAGGCTGTAATTTAAAACTTACTGGCCCAAGGTAAACACCAACAGTTGTGTTCACCTAGTCAGGGTCTGAGGAACAAGATCCTGCTATTAGATTTAAAAAAAAATGGTTGGAGGGGTCACATGATGTGGCGCAGAGATTAAGAAGCACTTCCATGACCTCTGCTCCTCTTGCCTAATTAATAGTGAATAGTCCCTGCTTACATTTACTATCTGCCGATAATCAGTTTGCTATCTTAGTGCTGGTCGGGAGAGTGGTGTATTTAGAATGTGTTTACTTCGGCATTATGTCCAATTTATTGGATCAAGCGGAGGCCACACAGGAGTCGGAAGCTAAGCACCCTCGACGTAGTTCTTTTCCCCAGAGCACAGTGGAGGAGTTCTCGCCTTCCCACATTTATTCTGAACTAACCTCGATCAAAGAAGCTCTCCTGAAACTTATAGAAGATGTGGTTGATGTCAAACCAGCACTCACTCAGTTAGCCCGGAGGGTTACAGACACCGAACCAAGGATAGCTTCAGTGGAGAAGAAGCAGGAAAAGTTGGAACCAGAACTGGTGGATGTCCTATGAGGACAGGTTGAAGGAACTGAACATGTACTCCCTGAAGGAGAGGAGGGAGAGAGGGGATATGATAGAGACATACAAGTATCTTACAGGGAGGAACAGGGTGCAGGAATACACTATTTTTAAGTGAAAAAGATGTTCCAGGACTACAGGGCATGGGATGAAGTTGGAGGGAGGACGATTCAGAGGAAAGCGTGAGGAAGAATTTCTTCACAGAGCGGGTGGTGGACAAGTGAACACCCTGCCAGAGGAAGTGGTGGTGGCTGAAACAATCATGGGATTTAAGAATGCATGGGATAGACATAAAGGAATTGTGGAGGTCAGGGGTAAGGGGCAACAGACTTCTTGGAAAACATAAACTGAACTTACAAGCTCAAATGGGCAGACTGAGTGGGCCATAGGCCCTTATCTGCCAACACTGTCTATGTATCTATGTATCTATGTATAAGTTAGGAAATTTGTTACCAAGCTGGAGGATCACCTAGAGGACCTGGAGGCGAGGAATAGAAGAAACAACTTGGTACTATTAGGGCTCCCTGAAGGGGAAGAGTGGCCAAATACAATTTTATTTTTACCGAAATTTCTGAAAAAAATGGTGGGACCCTCCCTGAATGGCCCTGAGTTTATTATAGAAAGAGCCCATAGGTCCTTGCGTGCTGAGCCACCATCTTCTGATCCTAGACCTATAATATTCAAGCTATTGAATTATTTGGATCAGGAGTTTATCACCAGAGAAGCCAGGAAGCTAATGGCTGTACTATGGGAGGGTAAAAAATTAAGACTTGTCCCGGATTTGACTGTGAAAACTCATCAGCTTAGAGCTGCTTATCACCCTATCACCTCTAAATTGTGGTCTGCAGGTATTAAACACCATATGCTGTACCCAGCGTGGCTAGAGGTGTCTCTGAAGGATGGATCAAAGCACTTTGATATTGTGGAGGAGGCAGTCAAGGCTTTGAAAAAATGCTATCCGGACCTTATTCCCTAAATGAGAGGGTGTTGGTCCATATGTATGGAAGTTGAATGTTTACTTGAGATCGTTCTAGAAGTCCTGCTACTGAGAAGCTGATGGCTGACTCCCAGAGGGGTCTCCTCTGGTCTGACTGGCTGCATACAATATATTTTTCTCTCCCTGTCATGTTTGAGTGGTTTGCATTGGACACTAGTATTTTTTAGTGGTTTCAAATTGAAAGTTTGTTCCTTTTTACTTCAATTTATATATACAATGTGGGTTAGAATTGGGGTAACGTTCTGACCACTAGAAGGGGGTTTTACTACCGCGTATAGATTTTGATAGCTGGGCAGCCTTTTTCGGCAGCTATTTATATGCATTTTACTTTCCAGTATGGCAAGGCTTTTATCGAGGCTCCATCAAGTTACTGATTGTTGATAGGGGCTTATCTTCCCCTCGGTTAAGATTCTGATAGCCACAATTCATGTTCATAAATCTACAGTAATTCTTTGGGCGACATATTATAAGCATAGATTGCACTCAAGAGGCTATGATTGTGCTTTAGCTTTATTGGTGTTTTCCCTGTTGGACTTTTCCTGTTACAAGTTTTTAGCTGTTGTTCACTATTATAGTTAAGTGGTTTTAGTGCGGACAGGGGGAATTGCAGCTTATAGCCTTTAGCCCAAGCATTTCACGAATGTAAGCGGTCCCTCAGGGTTCGGTCCTAATGGAATATTGGCAATGTTTGTGGGTAGAGCTGTACTTTTCCCATGTCGTCCTGCAGTTCTTTAACGCTTCAAACCATGTGGGGATATGTCTATTGTTGTTATTACTTTAGCCCGAGCACGTTTATGAGAAAGTGAAATATTTATGATACGGGGTTTAGGCCAATTTTGATATATACCCCCCCATGCCTACAGTCTTCCATTCTGTTTACCTGGGTCAATGATGTCTGTGGTAACAGACTTTATCAGATGGTAGGCAGGTGAAGGGGTTTGTTTTGAGGGAGAGAGTCCCCAATGTCATAAAATTGGGAATTGTTTGCTCAGCCTCCTTTTATTTATCTTTTCCTGTTTTGGGGGTAGGCGAGGGAGCTCGCTCGCTCTTTAGCGTGCTCCATGGACTATTTGTTTTGGTGTAGGCTATGGGCCTGGGTATACGGATATGTAAATAGGTTAAACTTTTTGGGGTCTAATTTGGGGTTTGGGGGTGGGTTAGGGTTCTTGGAAATTCATTTTCCTTTTGGTCGGAGGAGGGGAGGGGCAGCAGCAAAGGCCTCTATTCAGCTGTGACTATATGCCACATTTGTACACACTGCCATGGCTAACTGTTTAAATGTTCTCTCTTGGACTATAAAGGGAGGGAGAGACAATAGGAAGAAATATGTCATTCTAAACCATCTTGCTAAATATGATACTTCAATTGTGTTTCTTCAAGAAGCTCATATGCTTCCAGAGCAATTGCATTTTTTTCAAAAGAAATGGGTAGGTCAGGTTTTTGGGTCGGGGTTCAGCTCAAATAAACATGGGGAGGCCTTGCTCCTAGCTAAAAAGATTCCCTTTACATTATTGGAATCTATCCCCGATCCTGAGGGGAGATTCATTTTTGTCATTGACAAATTAGGTAACCTGGATATTGTCCTGGGTTCTGTTTACGGCCCTAATTTAGAAACTCTGTCCTTTTTTGTGCATTTGGCTATGGTTCTGGTTCCCTTTTTGCACTTCCCCATTTTGATGGGTGGCGACTGTAATATGGTGCAAACCAATGACTTAGATTGCACTTACTATAGAGGGGCAAGAATGACGTCTGTGCAAAGAGCAATAAAATAATTTACTTTGTTTCTGGGCCTTTTGGACCTATGGATAGTACTTAACCCTCTGAGTAAAGAATTTACATTCTTTTCTCCAATACATAAAAGCTACTCTCACCTAGATTATTTTTTAATTAGCCAGCAGTTATTGTCTAACATGGCGGATACTAAAATCTTGGCTCGAGTGATCTCAGACCATTCGCCAATCATAATGCAATATGCATTACCTAATGCTTTTGTCCGGTCCCACTCATGGTCTTTTAATAATAAATTGCTAAATGACAATCAAGTTGTGGTGTGATTTCAAAATTTTTTACAAAATACTGTCAGCTCCAATTGGGGCTCGATTTCTTCAACAGATCGGGTCTGGGCAGCTTTGAAGGCAACCTGGAGGGGAGAGTTAATCCACATAGATTCGGTTCAGAAAAGGAAAAAAAACAATTTTTTGAATAGCTGTTTGGTAAAAATTAGAATGCTGGAAAGTAAAGGGGTTGACAAACTCTTACCCGTAGAGGACCAAGTACTATCTACTTTGAGAGCTACTTATGCTAGTGCTCTACTAGAGAGAGTGGAGAGATCCACCTCTCTGTTAAAAGCTTCATACATTGGTCAAGGGAGTAAAGCAGGCAAACTTCTGGCCTGGCAACTAAAATAACATTCAGTATCTGAATGGGTTACAGTACTAAAGCACCCCCAGACAGAAGCTTTGGTGACCAACTCTTTAGAGATATTAACATTGTTTCGAGATTATTATAAGTCCTTATATTCTTCAGACCTGAGGTCTGTAGACTAGGGGAATAAGATGAGGGCTTTTTTGGAGAAGGCTACTCTTCCATCTCTGGTGGAGGGAACCAGGTTTTCCTTGAATGCCCCAATTACTGGAGAATAAATTTCAGGAGTTATTGACTCTTTAAAACCTGACAAAGCACCAGGTCTGGATGGGTTTACTGGTCTATTTTATAAGACTTTTAAAACTCATCTAATTCCCTTGCTACTTCAAGTGTATAGCTACTGGGGTTCCCATGTAGTTTTTGAGCAATCATTATTTGAAGCGAGAATAATTCTCTTGCCCAAACCAAGGAAGGACCCGTCTATGATTGGTAACTATAGGCCCATCTCACTCCTAAATATCAATTTAAAAATATATGCCAAAATCCTAGCTAATAGATTGGGGAAGGTGTGGGAGGGTCTGCTAAGTCCCGAGCAGGCAGGGTTCATTGCAGGACGTTCTTCAGCGGATCATTTTAGAAAGATATTTGACCTAATTTCTGTATCCAGGGCTCCAGAGCTGGAGGCAGCTCTGGTGTTCCTGGATGCAGAAAAAGCCTTCGATAGAGTGTAGTGGCACTATATGTTTGCAGTCTTGCAGAAGTTTGGTTTTCCGCAAAACTTTATTAACCAGATTCATGTCCTATACTCCTGTCTGTCAGCTAGAATTCAATGTAACAACTTTATATTGGATGTGTTTCCCCTACATCGTGGCACCCAACAGGGCTGCCCCTCTCTCCATTTCTATTTAATTTGTATATAGAGCCATTAGCTAGAGTTGTCAATCTAGATCAGGCAATGTGGGGTATCCACTTGGAGCGTCTTGAATGCAAATTATCCCTTTTTGCTGATGATTTACTCATTCATATAGAGAATAGTAGGAAATATCTGCCTCATGTCTTACAAATTATTTCCTACTTTAGTCTGTTTTCAAGCTATAAGCCCAACAGGAACAAAACCATAGTGTATTTGTTATTTCCTCTCTTGTCGAAGGATTGGTGTTCTTCCTTGGGTTTACAGTGGGAAAATGACTATTTAGTATATCTCAGCATTAAAATAGAGACTTTACTAATCTCACAGACCTCAATTTAACCACATTATTAAAAACTATTAAGGAAGACCTAGAGAGATGGAAAAAGCTACGACTGTCCTTTTGGGGCCGGGCTAACACTCTTAAAATGGTAATTTTACACAGATTGTTCTACCCCTTATATAATCTTAATATCTATCTGTCCAAGTCTTTCTTTATGCCCCTTT
Organism: Neoceratodus forsteri; assembly: GCA_016271365.2. NCBI lineage: Eukaryota > Metazoa > Chordata > Ceratodontiformes > Ceratodontidae > Neoceratodus > Neoceratodus forsteri. The sequence goes on along the minus strand of CM057459.1, from coordinate 1,230,887,171 downwards.
GTAGGATCTGCTCTGATTTTCTCTGGAAGGGCAAAGCCCCACGTCGAGCGTATGCAAAGCTTACCTGCTCTAAGGTGTTGGGGGGACTCCAATTACTTGATTTTTATGTTTACTATCTAGCTATTCATGCTAATCGATTTCTGTACTGGTTATCTACTTCGGAGTCTGTACAAGGTTCTCCTTCTTGGCTGGTTTTGGACCGATTGCTAGCAAACTTTCATAAGCTGGATCTAGAGTCCTTGTTATATACTCCATGGTCCAAGGTCCCATTGGAGATGAGGAGTTCCCCGTTAGGCTGGAACATGAGAGCTTTACAGCAACTTCGTTCCTTACTCCAAAAATCTAACCTAAGAGACCTAAGGCAACCTCTTCTGAATAACCCAAACCTACAGATAGGCAAACTTCCAATTCGCACCTTTCCAGGCAAGCATTCTGCTGAACTACACCTAGCAAGCTTTGTTTTGGGTGATTCCCTTTTGCCTATTTCTGCTCTGGCTTCAAAATTTGGGGTCACTCACAAAGGTCTATTTCTGTTGTACCAGATTTGCCAATGTATACATCTTTTTTGGGGGAAACCTCCATGATCTGAGGGAGCTGGAGCCATGCTAGAAAGCCAGTGGGAAGTAGCCAAGGGCTGGAAAACAATAGCTAAGCTGTATAAGACAATCCTGTCTTGTGTGGCATCCAAGTGCACCCCCATAGCCTTCTATTGGAAAAACAATTATAACAAAGGCTGGACAGTTAAAACCTGGGAAAGGATTTGGATTGACATTTATTCCCTCATTAAACAGGATCGTCTAAGGAATATCCAATTTAACATTCTACATAATTTATATTTTACGCCCGCCAATTTATTTCAGATCAATAAATTACCTTTGCTTGAGTGTGGGGATTGTGGGTGTGAACTCACTACTTTACATCATAAACTCTGGGCATGCCCCAAAATTGTCAAGCTGTGGAACTAGGTCAAGCAGTGGGTGGCTCCTTATTTTAATATCTCAGCTTTTTTCAATGAAGATACGTGTCTGTTAGGGATGTACGCCCAGATCCCTACCATTTCACAAAAGGAACATGTAGCCATAGTTGCTATGGTTACTAAACTGTTAATACTTTGGCATTGGCAGAACAAATGGGAACCTTCATTTAAGGAATGGTGGGATGAGTTTCTTAATGCTCTAAATGCGGAGAGATGTGTAGCCCAGTTTTTTTCAAACCTAGTGAGAAGTTTCATAAGTGCTGGGGTGGCTTTTTGTCAAACCTTAGATGTAAATTTGGATATTAAGGCTATGCTCAACTGCTCATTTTTCCTCCATTCCCATTGGCCTTTTACAGAAGGCCCCTGGAGTAACTACATCCTATTTGATAAACTTTACCCCCAGGATAGGTTAACTGTCCTGACTTATTTTCTCACTGGTTTTTTATTGTCTATCCCCTTTCCTGTGATATGTTTAGTATTCTCCCAGCAATATTTCTTCTGATGGGTCTCCCCTCCCTCCCTCTTTATAAAATTGCCTTTACTTGGTTATTAAATTTGGATTTTTGCCATGTCTCCGACCTTTCCTCCTGTAATGGTATTTCAAAATTTACTGGTGTAGAACTTTCATGGCCATATCTCGGGCCATTATTTTACATAGGATCAGTAGGGTCCTATTCAACATCTTCATCAGTGACATTGCACAGGACCTAGAAGGCAGAATTTCACTGTTCGCTGATGACACAAAGCTCTGTAACAGAGTAGACACACCAGAGGGTGTAGACAGAATGAGAAGGGACCTGCAGAAACTTGAAGAATGGTCAGGGGTTTGCAGTTGAAATTCAATGCAAAGAAGTGCAAGATAATGCATATGGGCACAAAACCCTGACACAATATATCAGTTGGGGGATGAGGATATAGCATGCACCAAGCAGGAAAGGATCTTGGAGTTATCATCTCTGATGACCTCAAGGTAGGGAAACAGTGTGACAAGGAAGCAGGTAAAGCAAATAGGATGCTGGGATGTATAGGCAGGCATCACCAGCAGGAAAAGGAGGTCATAATTCTGCTATACAAAACACTAGTGAGGCCCCACCTGGAGTACAGTGTACAGTTCTGGAGACCATACCTACATAAGGACATAGACAGGGTAGAGAAGGTTCAGAGGAGGGCAACAAAGATGGTGCATGGATTGCATCACAAGTCCTATGAAGACAGGTTGAAGGAAATGAACACGTATTCCCTGGAGGAGCAGAGGGAGACAGGGGATATGATAGAGACATACAAGTATCTTACAGGGAGGAACAGGGTGCAGGAAAACACTATTTTTAAGTGAAAAAGATGTTCCAGGTCTAGAGGGCATGGGATAAAGTTGGAGGGAGGACGATTCAGAGGAAACATGAGAAAGAATTTCTTCACAGAACGGGTGGTGGACAAGTGGAATACCCTGCCAGAGGAAGTGGTGGAGGCTGAAACAATCACGGGATTTAAGAATGCATGGGATAGAAATAAAGGAATTCTGAAGGTCAGGGGTAAGGGGCAACAGACTTCTAAGAAAACATAAACTGAACTTACAAGCTCAAATGGGCAGACTGGGTGGGCCATAGGCCCTTATCTGCCGACACTGTCTATGTATCTATGTATCTATGTAGGGTATCTGCTGCGAATGGGTTGGGGTGGGGGGGTAGTTTTGTATTGTTTTCTTATGTTGGTTTGGCTAATTTTCCTTATTTTATATTTTTGATGTATGTATTGTTTCTGCTGTATGACTACAAGGTATTATTCACTCATGATAATGTTGGATTATGTTTGTGTTACGCTAAAATAAAGTTAATTGCAAAAAAAAAATAATGACTGGAAATATGTTTTTGCACTTCAGACATTAGAAGTGTCACACATTTGTGAAAGTCTGTTTGTGAAACTTTAATACATTTAAGACACAGTCACAAATTTGCAAAAGTTTCTTTGTGAAACTGTTGCAAATTTGTGACATGTTGCCCCTTTGAAAAGGTCAAAACCTTTTCTAGCCATTATTTTTAAAAACTAAGAGCAGGATCATCTTCGTCTGCCCCTGTTTAGGTAAAGACCTCTTAGTGTTTACCTAAATAAAGGATAATTTTATCCTTTAACTGCCACCAAGGGGACTGAGGCATATTTGTATTTTTTTTAAGTAAACGGCCTTCCCGCTCCCTCCCTCTGTGTGCTGTTCCACCCACCAATCTCTGCTACTGATATCCCCATCCCTCAATTATACAAAAACCAACCCTCCTGCCACCTCCCTATGTGTCCACGTCCCACCCTCCACCCTCCCGCTGACTGTGCCCCTATCCCCACTGAAGCAAAAGCATCCTCGCTCCATCCCTCTGTGCCATGTCCCACCCTCCACCCTCTGTTGGCTGTGCCCCATCCCCATCGAAGAAAAAGCCCTCCTGCTCCATCCATCTGTGCCATGTCCCACCCTCCACCCTCCACTGACTGTTCCCCATCCCCACTGAAGCAAAGGCACTTCTGCTTTATCCCTCTGTGCCATGTCCCACCCTCCACCCTCTGTTGCCAGCTCCCCCGCGCCAGCTCATTGTTATATTTTATTTGCTGACATCAAGGTGCCCAGTTCCTGTGTCAACATTTATAACATCCCCTCATCTAGTACTCAGAGAGACTGGGTAGGCCATTCTCAGAATCCCAAAATGTAACTGTTTTCTTAAAAACCTGTAAAAAAATAAAAACCATCCCCCAATGTCTTTTTCTTTATGCTTCAAAAGAAGTAAGAGGTCCCTCATCATCTCCCCGTCCCCTGCCCATCTCTGCCTTCCCTCTGCGCACCCACCTCCACTTACCCCCCCTTACCCCATACTTACCTCCAGAGGTCAGGCGCCATCTTCTTCTCTGGACTGGGACATGTCTACACTCTTCAAAGCTGAACCGTGAACTGAGAAATAACTGTAAGGCCCATATAGTGGCTGTAAGTGGGGTTTTCAACTTATTTTGATATCTCAGCCATTTTTGGGAATTTTGACCCCAAATTTCCACCATGGGGTTCTTGGGACCCTACCTCATAAACACTGGCACTGTCATCTCATTAATTAGACCAGAATGGTGATTTCACAGTCACTGCACAGAATCTCCTTTCAAGACAGATTAATGAACTGACAGTGCCTGTGTCCATGAGGTGGGGACTCAAAATGCCCATGTTGAAATTTTGGTGCAAAAATACAAAAAAATTACTGTGTTACAAGTGTACATTGTGCAGTTTCTATACATGCTCATTACTTTGCCAATTTTTTTAATATTTTCAGTCCATATTTTTTACATTACTGTTTTTTTACACTTCCTCATCAACAGTACAGCTGTCATTTCACACATCCTGCCTGAAATGTGTTTTCACTCCTGTGGCACAGAATGGCATGGTTGCTGTCTGAAATCAACTTTTGGAATGGATTAACAAAATCACAGTGCCAGCGTGCATGAGAGGAGGTCCCAGAAAGCCCATGTTTAAAATTTGGTGAAAACATTCCAAAAAATGGGTGTGTTATGAGAATGCATTGAGCAGTTTCTGCGCACACTTGTAACTTCACCAATTTTTCATATTTTACCTCCAGATCTTCAATGTTAAAATTTTTTACAATTCCTCATGAACAGTATACAGCAGTCATTTTATGCATCATGCCCAAAATATATTTTTGCACCTGTGGTGCAGAATGGTGCAGTCACTGTGTAAACTCAATTTTCAGGACAGATTAATGAAATGACAGTGCCATTGTTCATGAGGTGGGGTCCCCAAAAGGACATGTTGAAAACTGGGTGAAAAAAATCATGAAAATGTTACATGTGTCCATTGAATTTTCTTCTACACACATGCGTAACTTTGTGGAATTGGAGTGCTGGGTCCAAAGGACCCTGCACTCCCACAGTAAAATAAAAATACTATTATACTATGTCAAAAAGATGGGAAATTCATTGCAAAAAAGTCTCCACTAATGCATCAGTTGGGGTTCATACTACAAAGACTGAAGTTTTGAAATTCAATATTAAGGTTCCTACCCCTATCCCCCACCCCCACACAGCAACAGGCATCACGGTGTGCCATGGGATCATCAGGCCTAACTCTCACCCTATTCTCCAATACTGTGCCATGTCACCTTGTTCATTTATTTATTGGAATCTTGGATAACACCTTTGAGCTAAAAGCTCATTTACAAAGGTTCCATGTCATAAGGCAATAGACAAGGTAAGTAGACATTACAAAACAGACAGGGGTATATACAGCAGGCAAGTATATTATGGTACATACAGATACAGATTCAAGCAAGTACAGTTAATATACATCAGGTAGGAGAGGTCAACTTTATTGCAACAGTACTAAGAACATACCTAAGGTGGACAAGCAATTTATAGTGGTAGCGGAGCTTTACATATGGAATAGGGTGGGAGTTGGGCCTGATGACCCCATGGCACACTCTGATACCTCTTGGTGTGTGGAGGGTGGGGGGGTGGCAGTAGGGGTGGTAACTCTAATATCAAATTTTCAAACTTTTGTCACTGTACTATGAGGTCTACCTGATGCATTAACAGATTTTTTTTGCAATGAATATATTTTTATTCATTGTAAATAAATGTCCATAATGCAGCAGTTAAGTTTGATAGCACAGCAAAAAGAATGGAAACATGATGTTAAGGTTACCACCCCCCCATCCCAACCCCTCCTTTACCTTCACACACCAACTGATGTCGGGGATGTGCCATTGGGTCATCAGGTCCAAATCTCACTCCATTCCATGTGTAAGCATGCTGACATGCTACAGTATAGGAGAATGTGGTAAGAGTTAGGCCTGACAACCCCATGGCACAACCCAGTGTCTGTTGGTGTGTGGAGGGTGGAGTGAGTGAGGGTGGAGGTGGGGGTGGGGTGATAGGGGTGGTAACCCTAACATCACATTTCCATACTTTTGTTGGTATGCTATCAACTCTAACTGATGCATTAACAAGGTTTTTTGCAATGAATTTCCCTTCTTTTTGAGAAAGTGTAATGTAACTGGTAACTGGTTTGCGTTTGTGGGAGGGCAGGCCCTCCAGGTCCTGTGCTCCCTTTACATTGCCCATTTTTTGTGGAATGCTATCCCACTTACACATAAGTATGGAGCCATTCAGCAGTCCTATAGTACTGAAAATGAACCCCTGTAACACTTATTTGGCAATATCTCAGTATCCCTAGCAACTATGAAAAAAATTCCACTGCAATTGTAATCATGCCTTCAAACCCTCCATGTGAGTGGACTAAGCAGTGGTGAACTAAGAACTGGTGGACTAAGCAGCAGGTAGCAAAAAATCTGTATCTCAAATCATTTTTGAGATATGAGCACCGAAAGGTGCTGTGGGCATCGCAATGTTAGCCTATGGGAAATTTCTGCACTTTGGAGGGCAGTAACTATGAGCCTGTGGAATGCATTAGGACCAAGCCACCTAAAGGCAAATCTGTGGAACCAGGGACTGTCACCTTGCAAATTTCAGCCCAAAAGCTCCAACTGTTTTGATGTAGCAGGGTGGCAAAGAACTGTTGTTTTTGGGAGCAGTTCTGTCACCGATTGTGACACTTTCTCAAAGATTTGTGACAGAGTGGGCACAACACTTTCATGATTTTCAAAAGGGTCGCATCTGTTCTGTCACAATTTGTGACACTACGGGGGGGGGGTCCGATCACTGAAAATGCATTTCTGGGGGTTCCCCCCAAAAAAGATAGTGCTGTGATCTTCAGGGCCCAACTAGGTAAACAACTATCAGTGTTTACCTAGGGAGTCCCAAATTTAAACACCAGGCATTGTTCTTTCTCTCTAACTGAAAACAAGATGGCCACTGCATGACAGTAAAAGAGCCGTTTGCAACAGTAAAATGTAGTAGTAGCAATTTTCGAGAGGCACATATACTGTATTTTTTCCCATTGACTATAACGGGAAAATTAAAAATGGACTAACTTTTGAACAGATTCATATTCTTTCACCAAATCTTCATAAGTCACATCAGTGACCCAGGCTGCATCTTTCCTGAAGAATACAGATGGAATAGGCAAATCGTGTGGACTGCAGCCACGAACAAAGAAACATGCAAAATCCCTGTTTCTGTGCATTTTGTTGGTGCTCTGCAGCTCCTCAACTACTCATCCGACCATAATGCAACTTGCCAGATCCAGAGATCTATGGTGCCCCACAGTGCATACAGAATTGTAGGAAAATCTGTCATATGGTGGCAAAGTTATTAAAGTGCAAAATGTTGGGTTTAACATAGAAGTGGCCAGACAACCCTAACTATAGCTGCACGACCGTGCAGCTATTATATATTGCAAAAAAACTATGTTAATGCATCAGTTAGGGTAAAGCAACAAAAGTAGGGAAATGTGGTGTTAAAGTTTCCAACCCTAACCATCCTCAACCTAACACTCCACCCCACCCTGCACAGATGAATAGGGATGGGGAGTGGCATTGGTATCTTCAGCCCTAACATTCACCCATTCCATTAAAAAATAAGCTGGGTGGGCACAGCAAAGGAGAATGGGAGTGAGCATTAGGGATGAAGATGCCAAAGCCACCAACCATCCCTCTTCATCTGTGCAGGGTGGGGGTGGGGTTTTAGGGTTGGAAATCCTAACACCACATTTCCCTACTTCCGTCACTTTAACCCTAACTGATGCATTAATATAGTTTTTTGCAATTTATTTCCTTACTTTTTGAGACAGTATAATAGTATCTGTGTTTTACTGTGGAACCCTGAGCTCCCATCCCTCCACAGATGTGCATATGTATCTAGCTGTGGAAGCGTCTGTAGGGGTGGAGCATAGGGTCAGACCCTGCACTCCCATTCCTTCATAGATGCATATATGTATCAAGTTGTGGAAATGCAGGGACCTCTAGTCCCTGCACCTCCATGCACAAAGCTATGAGCAGGCACAGCGAAATTGCAATAAATAGTCATAACTGTGTCATCTTAAATACTTTTCACCTCAAATGTTAAACATAACCTTCTTATCACCTCACCACAAGTACCTGGTACAACCAATGTTCCAGTCCCTGCCCAAACATAATTCTGCACAACCACATTTCCGGTCTATGCCAGAGGTGTGAAACCACATTTTAGTCAGGGTTTGAAAAATGATAGCTGTGGCATTCATGACTTGGGGCACTAAGAAGACTATATTGAAAATATGTAGTGAAAATATTGCAAATTTCCAAAGTTAAAAGCATGTGTCATGAGACTGCAATGGATGCCCATAACACAGCCATTTATAGACATTTTGACCACAAATTTTCAACATGCCCTTTTTGGGACCCCACCTCATGAACACTGGTACTGCTATTTTGTTACTTGGTCCCAAAATGTGATTTCTTGCACAGCCTGTGCCATTCTGTGCCACATTTGTGAAAACTTATTTTGAGCAGGATGTGAAAAATAACAGCTGTACTATACATGAGGTGGTATGAAAAAATGGCTATGTTGAAAATTAGGAGTGAAAATATTAAACATTGCCAAAGTTACGCACGTGCGTAGCAAAATTTCAATGGCCGTGTGTCACTCAGGCATTTTTTGGTATTTTTGACCAAATTTTCAACATGGGCTTTTTAGGACCCCAGCTCATGAACACTGGCACTGTCATATTGTTACTTGGTCATGAAAGGTGATTCCATGAAGCGACCATGAAATTACATTTTTGTGACTGAATAACAAAATGACAGTACCAGTATTCATGAGGTGGGGTCCCAAATCCCATGTTGAAAATGTGGTGCAAATATACCAAAAAATGGCTCAGATATCAACATAAGTTCAAAACACCATTGACATCCATTATATGGCACTTACCTTGATTCTTCAGTTTGTGGTTCAGCTTTGTAGAGTGCAGACATGTCCCAGTTCTCAAAAGATGCAGTCGCTGACCTCAGATAGTAAGAATGGTGCAAGGAGGGCGTGGTTGGTTGCTCAGTGGGAGGGTTAGAATGGGGGAGGGGCAGGGGAGACTATGAGGGATTGTTTTCTTTTTTCACAGGAAAAAAGATGGAGGATTTTTTTTGCTTTTTTTACAGGTGGTGTACAGCAATGGGACACTGGGGATGGGATCCCCAGTATCTGACAATACTTTTGGGGGGTAAGCCTGAACTGGGGACACTGGAAGTGGGCTTCCTAGTGTCCCACACTGAGGAAGGGGGCTACTGATGACATGGGGATTGGGCACCCCACTGTCAGTAAACTGTAAAGGAAGGGGAAGAGGGAATCAATAGGCAGACATACAAGATTGCACTTTATAACCTGATCAAGCATACAGTATATGCTGAAATGTACTCTTTTAAGATGTTCTGGCACATGTAAACTTTAGGTTATTTTTTTATTTGAATTTATTTGTCCTTGTGTAGATACAGGTTGTAATTTCCATGCTGCTTGCTCTATAAATAGTCACACGATAAATGTGGGTACCGACCCTACTGTAATCAGTGCACCTCATATCCAATTCAGCCCAGTGGACCCATTTAATTATTAACTAGTCTAATTGTGCTGTTCCAGTGGCTTGGAGGACTGAGGCAGCATGCCTTACTGCCGGCCATGTTGGCAAACCATGTTTGGGGTGAGACTGGGTTGTCAGGGGTCAACTGGGGAGGAAGATGATCAATTATCTGGAGGACAGCTCTTCTCTCCTGGGGAGGGTGGGGAACAGGGACCGACACCTGTCTGACACCTAGCGGAGGCTAGGTGATGGCATGCCCAGTCCTGTACAATGGGGAATGGAAGAGGAGTGGCTGACCAGTGTGCTGCATGTGGATGCATGCACAGCTCTGGCATTGTCGGCACGCATGCTACCCTCCAGAAGGAAAAGCAGGAAACAGTCCCAGTCATGTGGCAAGAATGACCATCCTCCACAGGTGCCGCCCCCAAGCAGACACCTCCACAACCCTGGATCCAGACTTGGTGGGTTGAGTTGGGGGCTCCCCGCCACCCTGCCATGGAGGGTAAGCCATTGGAGAACATGGGAGGGGGTCTAAAGTTCAGAGGATGGGCTGGGAGGATGGCAATGACATGGGGCCAACTGAGTTGGGGGAGAAAAAGATAGCTAAAAAAACTAGTCTAATTGTACCCATTCTGGGTCTGCTGCATCTGTCCATTTAAATTGGAGTGGCTGGCTACTGGATGAAAATAAAATAGCAATACACAGCCAAAGGAATACAGAAACAAACCCACTACTAAGTTATACAATATGCCATGAATAAAATACATGCACCTATGTCACTGCATTAAACTTAGTAGTGGGTTTCTTGGCAGCACACTCATTTTGCTTTTTCCTTTTTGCTGCTGGCGGCAGATAGATTCTGAAGAACAGTTAAGCAGTGCAGCGTCCACCTTGTAGAGGCATGGGTGGAGGAAGGCAGATGCTCGTGGACAGTGATCTGTGTCAAAAAACAAACTAAAAAAAAAATTCACTGACTTTTCATCTGGTGTGCCTCCCATAGCAGCATCACCCCTACCACTCCATCACAACATCACAGCTGGGTTTAAAGATGCTTTAGGACTGATTGTTGCGGTACCCTGATAATCAGACACCACATTGGCCACCTTGGGGAGGCAGGGATTCCTGCAGGCAACTCAAGAGCGGACTGAAGTGCTTATCTCCAGTGTTGGATCACAGCCTGTAATCTAAATACTAAACAATGCATGCTTTGGCAATCCACCATGAGTGTTGTATGATTAGCAATTTATTTATTAACAATCAGTGACTATGATACTGTTATAATTCAAATCAAATCTATATTTAACCAGGCGAAATACCTTTGAGAAGAACTAATTTCCAAGGTAGACCTATGCAAGTACAAAAACAGATGACAATAATCTCATACAGTACATCAAAAATATTGTAAAGGAACACAATATATACAATTCGCCAAAGGTTCTAGCATTAGATACAGTAGATAGGATACATTTTGTCTAGGTATGGGTGGAACTAGGCAAGGTAAATAACAATTGAGTAGAGTTCTTATGACAGAAAATAGTTCAGCCATTGTTTATATAAACATAATAACATGGTAGATAGTATAAACTTTTCAGTGAAAGTAAAGTCAGGAAACATTAAGCTAAACAGTAAAGTGTATTAAGGGCAGTTCACAATAATAATTACTCTAATTATGATAGTGACTTGGGTAATTTGCTAGGTAACAGCCTAGCACAGAGATTGAACAGGGGAAGATGGAGAGAAGGGGCCAAAAAAAGCCAGGAGGGGTGGTGCCTAGTGGGTTAATTCAAAAAGCGGGGGAGCACAACAGGCAGAGACTAGTCCTCATTGACTCCAATTGCAAGACTCCTTAAAGGACTGATTAAATAATGACTTGAAGATTCATAGTTTGACAGGGATAGCCAGTTATTAGAAAAGAAAATCATGTGACTTAGTGGTTCTGCTTGGTAAATGTCTGGAGTAGACTAGTAGGCAGATGTTAAATTCACACTATGGATACTGATCCAATAACCATCTAAGGACTCACAATTAGAGAAAAACGTAATCCTCACTCTCATAGCAATCTTGGAAATCTTACAAAAGACCGCCAGTCATAAAAAGCAAGCCACCGAACTGTGGTGGAGCATGCTCAGTAAGCACTTCATGATAGATTTATGAAACAAAAAACTTTTTTTTTTGTATGGGGCAAGGCCTTTCTGTGAGGGGAAAATTCTTTTTCATTTGCAGCCATCTTATTTTCTGTTTTTCCCTACAAACTCAAATTTCAAAATCCACAAAAATGACATTCTGGACAGTGACCAACACATGTATCTTGCTTATTGGGACCCTTAAAGCTGGATTCTGCACTTAAATGTTGGAAAAATGTCATTGAAATGTTCTTTTTTAAGATTAGAAATATTTTTGGGGTAACTTGTGATGCAAAAAAGGATTTTCCTTTTGTATCACAAGTCATGAAAAAAATATTTATTATCTTAAAAAAAAATTCAAGGGCATTTCTCCAACAGTTAAGTGCAGAATGCAGCTAAGGGGTTCCCGTTAAGCAAAACACATGTGTTGACCACTGTTTATAATGAAAATTTTGTGTCTTTTTTCCCTTTCTGGTGAAAGAGAAACCCTTTTTTGCTTTGCTGCCATCTTTTTGCTGGTGTCTAGTGGCACCCATTACCCTCAATCAGTGTCCCCATGAAGAATGTACATTTTCAAAACAAAAAAAGTTGCTGCACTCAGTTGTGCACGGTTAACTAGCAACACACAATCATAGGATCATAGTTTATTACAAGCTCAGGAGGCATAACTTTTATATGAGCTCACCACCCAAGGGTGGAAATATTTTATATATATTCAAATTTTGAATTACCCATATATTGATCTAACTGATAATTAAATATGTCCATGGTGTTACTCTCAATAATTGAGGATGGTAATGTGTTCCATATGTGGACTATTCTTTGTGTGTACCACTGGCTTCTCTTTTTTGTTTTACAGTGATCACCTTTTAGTTTAAGATTATGGCACCTTGTTCGTTGTGTTATTGAAGTTGATTTCTAAGCCAAATGTTTCTACAAGAATTGGGTCTCTTATGGCCTTGTATGTTAAACAGAGATCTCCATGAAGCTGTCTGTAATTCATGGAGTATAATTCCAGCTGTTGCAACCTTTCCCCATAGGTCTTATCTGCCATACACAGGATTCTTTTGGTCATTTTTCTTTGAACACCCTCAATTAATTTCTTACCCCGTCTGTGTTAGGCGCACAAAAAGGTGCACAGTATTCCAAGTGTGATCTGACTAAACTTGTGTAAAGTGGCAAAATAACTCCTGGTTGTCTGCTTTTTATTTGTTTCAAAACGCTTCCCATGATTCTTTGACATTTTCTAACTTTCAGTGTCGTATTGTTATCAAAGTTGATCTTGTTATCTATATTTATTTCTAGGTCTCTTTCATTTTCTGTTTCATGTAGTACCACTTGATTTAGTAGATAGCTGTTATTTATGTTATTATGTCCCAAGTGCATTACCTTGCACTTTTGTACATCAAATGTCATTGTGTTCATTTGTGACCATAGTTCTAATGCTGCTATATCTTTTTTGAAAGTTTACTACTGCCTCTTTGGAGTTGACTATACCACCTGTCCTGCAGTCATCTGCATACTTAGACATCCAAACATTATTAGATGACTGCATTGATGATATCAAGATGTCACACAGTACAGGACCCAATACTGAGCCCTGAGGTACCCCACTAGTCAATTCTGCCCATGAAGACATGAACTCTTTTATAGATGTGCATTACCGGCAGTTATATAGCCATGATTCTATACACAAGTTGTTAAATTATGAGGGATTTTCAAATTTGTCATATGCTCTAATAAAATTTTATGAGAGACTTTGTCAAACACCTTTGCAAAGTCAAAGAAAACTATGTCCACAGGTAGGCCTGCATCTAGAGCTGCACTAATATTTTCAAAGAAATGTAGATGATTAGTCAAACATGACCTTCCCCATGTAAACCCATGCTGTATAATATCTTGTGGGTTATTCTGATTTATATGTTGTTCTAATCTATGTAATATTACACTTTCCAAAGTTTTCCTGATAACAGATGTTAAACTTATTGGTCTGTAATTTGATGCTTCTGTTTTATTTCCTGATTTATATATAGGGATAACCACAGCACCTTCCCATGATGAGACACTCTCACCTACATCTAGAAACAGATAAAATAATTTACACAATGGGCCTGAAATTTGTGGAGCAATTTACTTAAGGAACCTAGGATGAATTCCATAAGGTCCAGCTGAGGAATTCACTTTTAAATCTTGAACTGCCTTTAAGGTTTCTTCAACAGTGATTGGATCAACTACTAAGTTTTTGCAATTAGTTATTAAGCTATTAAAGTTTTGCTTAGGGGTAAAGATAGTAAGAAAATAGTTATTAAGTTCTGCTGCCATTTGTGTTTCATTATTAGTAAGTCCTGCTTTTGTTTGTATGGGTCCTAATGTAGTCTTGGTACCTCTGAGTGAGCCAATATAATTATAGAAATGTTTTTTTATTATCCACTGTATCTATTGCTGATCTATTTTCCATTTCTATCTTTGCTTTCCTAATTTGTTGTTTTACCTTATTTGAATATGATTTCATTTAGATATTGATGGTTGTTTGTTATATTTCCTAAAGCTCTTATGTTTTCTATTAATTAATCTCTTAATGTTGTTATTCCACCAGATTGGATCTCTTTGCCCATTAATGTATTTTTTCCTATTTGGGACCGAAGTGTCCAGACAGTGATTAATTTTGGACAAGATAAGAGTCCAAGCCTGATGGACATTTAGGCCCATAAATTTAGTGTCCCAATCCCATAAAATCAAATAATGGGTTATGTTGTGATAATTGGCTCTAGAGTAATCCCTAACCATTGGTTCCAGATACTCTAGACTGAATTTGAAATAGAACCATATTATGATCATGGTTGCCCAGTGGTTCTAAAATTCTAGGTTCTAAAACATTTTGCCCCATACTGGTAAGCACAATGTCTATAATATTATTATTTCTGGTTCCTTCATAGAGGATTTGATCAAGATTATGATTTACTGTGATGTCCAAAAAGTCTCTCTCTATAGTTCCACTGCATCAGAGTGCTGTCCAGTCAATTTTAGGGAAGTTGAAATCTCCCATTAGTGTGCAATTAGTACTTGGATCAAATTTATCTATCGTGTTAAGGAAGTCAATATTTTGTTCATTATTAAGGTTGGGGGGGATCTCTAAGCTAAGCCTATACAAAGTTTTATAGCTGGTAGTTTAATCTCTGCCCAGATTATTTCATTATTAATATTAGAAATATATTTTGGGGTGTTACAATGTGATGTGTAATCTTCCACTATATAGAGTGCTATCCCCCCTCTTATTTATCCTTTCTATTTTTTATTATTTTGTTAAAACCTGGAATATCTGTATTCCAGCTTTCTTCATGAAACCATGTTTCAGTTACCCCACAAATTGGGATTTTCTCTTTTTGAATTATGTACCTCAGTTCATCCATTTTGTTTGTTAAACTACGAGCATTAAGTAGTAATATATTTGTTATTATATTTTCTTTTGTGGTATAGAGTGTTAATAGGAGAGACTATATTAGTTATTGCAGTTGTTGGTACAGTTGAATCCTGATTGTCACTGTAACCACTATTCAAACATATCCCACCCCCTGAACTAGTTAAAATGTTTATCAATGAAGTTGATTGTTTTCTCAGAAGTTCATTCCCCTCTTTGCTTAAGTGCAGGCCATCTTTACAGTATAAGTTGTCCTGAAAATAGAACTCTTCCCAATGGGTTAGGCACTGTATCTCTTGCCTCAATGTACATTTTCTTAAGCAATCATTAAAGCTCCTTACTTTCATGTTTATACTTGATGAAGCTTTTGGTATAGGCGAAATTTCTGATATAGTAACTTCACAACCTAAAGAAATCAATCTATTGGTAAGTGCGACCATGTCTGGTTTAATTTCCTCAATTGAGTCCATAAACATATTATTTGTCCCCACATGTATAAGTACTACCTAGGTTTTTAGCAGTTGTTTTACTCAAATGCATTAAGTCTTCTATTTTTGTCCCTCTAAATGATGAAAGTGTCCTGTGAGCTCCATCAGGGTTGCAAATTACCCTTTCCAGATGTTTGATCATTGAATCCCCCATAACTGATAGATTTTTTTTGTTGCTGATTATTATTGTATGCTTCTGTATTGTTTTCATTGTTATTTATTATATTTTCTACATTATTTTATATACACAGGGGACCATTGCCCCTATTAATATCTAAAGCTGTAGATTCAACAGGAGTATTAAAATTTATCAATGCTTGTCATGAACTGTTATCAGTGCAATTTTCCATCATTGTTAACTTAGTGAATTTATTGCTAAGAGGGATAGTAAAGGTAGTTGCATGCCTTCCATTTTTTGGAGGTTTGGCATATTGAACTTTGTACCATAAATTATCTACTGCTGTTGTTAAATCTTCTTTCATAATTCTTTTTTTATATTTATCTTTGGAGGGTTCCATATACCTTGATGCTGTTTGCAGGGCATCATAAGGGGTATTCAGATTAGAATCTTCACCATTTATAGGTGGAATAGAAGCAGGGGGATGTAAACACATTTGTTCCAGAGGATAGTCTGGTACCAAGTGTATCTGCCATTTCCTTTTGACTTGCCTCCAATTGTAATAATCTACATAGATACATAGACAGTGTCGGCAGATAAGGGCCTATGGCCCACCCAGTCTGCCCATTTGAGCTTGTAAATTCAGTTTATGTTTTCCTAGAAGTCTGTTGCCCCTTACCCCTGACCTCCAGAATTCCTTTATGTCTATCCCATGCATTCTTAAATCCTGTGATTGTTTCAGCCCCCACCACTTCCTCTGGCAGGGTGTTCCACTTGTTCACCACCTGTTCTGTCAAGAAATTCTTCCTTATGTTTCCTCTGAATTGTCCTCCCTCCAACTTCATCCCATGCTCTCTAGTCCTGGAACATATTTTTCACTTAAAAGTTGTATATTCCTGCACCCTGTTCCTCTCTGTGAGATACTTGTATGTCTCTATCATATCCCCTCTCTCCCTCCTCTCCTCCAGGGAGTACATGTTCAGTTCCTTCAACCTGTCTTCATAGGACTTGTGATGCAATCCATGCACCATCTTTGTTGCCCTCCTCTGTCACTGAAAGCATTAAGCTCATGTAATAAATCATTGCTATAAGTACATTTTTCACATATAAAGGGAACTGGTTCAACTTTTGTGGTGATTAAATACATAAGACAAGTGGAACATTTAATAATAATTTCTCCTTCTTACAAAATTATTTTCTCAGTCATCATAGCACTTCACAATTAGGGATGAAACTAAACTCTATAAGTGGGCTTTCTCTTTTACTTATTGAGAACTGAAGGGACATGTATTTTCTCAACACTGAACTTAAGGGCTGGTTGTCACATGCAATAATGTGCTATCAGGCTGTCTGAGCTCATGTAGCTTGCTATGATTCAGTTTTAATGATTTAAGTTGACCCAGATGTAAGTGAGTGCTTATATAATACCACAGACTCAAGATTGGAATGAGGATACAAGATATCTTGTCACATATATTTTAAATACAAGCCTATGGTGTACAACACCAATCCTACTAGTAGTTACTGCTAGTTCTATTAAAGTGGGATACAGACATACAGTATAGAGCTTTGCACCTACCTCCTAAGTAACTTGTTCTTATATATGGACAGTTTTGTACCCACTTAGACCCACTGAACATGCCTAACATGCGCAGATGAGCATGTCTGTGCATGCATCTTGGGCTTGCCCTGCTCACCACAGGGCTCTGTGTTTATGTGACAAAATTACCCCAGAAGTGTTCTTAGGGTCAGAAACAGCTTTGTAATAAAATATAAACTTTAAATCATTTTTGTAACTTAAAAGGTGCCAGGTAAAGGCTACACTTTTGCTATTTGTCCCCTGGGTAATTAAACCTAGATATTCCAGCCCAAACTCAAGTTGTAGTCCTTCAGTTACACTCGAAGGACTACAGCTCCTCTTCCTGGTTCAATGTATTAGACCAGGGCTCTGAAGACTCATGATAGTGAGTGTGTTTAAAACAAACAATCACAGACACATATATTTCATTCAGTAAGCACAAGATACAATTTCAGGCTAAACAGTTATATCTGCAGCATTTAGCTAGAAATTATTTTATGCTCTGTTTGATAACCACTAACATTATATACAATAATTGACATAAAGAAGTAGTGTTGCTGCCCAGCATAGTATGTATATTGGAAATGATTCCCTATTAAGTGTATATAATTACCAGTAGTATGAGCATGTTAACACCCCTTGACCTCCCTGACCTCCGATATGGGAAAACAGTGAGTCTGCAAACCCTGATGTTCAAAACATTGTTAAAGTACATATTAGCTGTCTCACATATTGCATTGACATATTGTTGCCGGAAAGCCACACAGTGCATGATATTAAATAATGGTATGGGGGCACCTGCAGTGCTGGAATTAAGGATTAACAGAGGGGTTATTAGAAAAGAAAATCATGTGACTTAGTGCATCTGCTTGGTATATGTCTAGAGTAGACTAGTTGGCAGACGCTAAATTTATACTGTGGATACTGATCCGATCTCCATCTAAGGACTCACAATTAGAGAAGCATGTAATCTCACTCTCATAGCAATCTTGGAAATCTTACAAAAGACTGCCAGTCTTTAAAAACAAGCCACTGAACTGTGGAGGAGCTGAAAGAACTGTTTGAGTTACTGAACTAAAGGAAGGCAAGGTAAATTTCATTTTTATGGTGCCCAATCCCAGAGGCTCTGGGTGCCTAACAATGAAATACACAGTGATACAAAATACAGTCTATTAAAATATAACAATATAAACATAACAATCATAACAATATTTAAAATACTAAAATATATCAGCAAAATTATGATCAATAGCCAGCAGTTGGGGCAGATTATACTGTATCCTGCAGAAAGGCAAATGGAATAAGGGTGTCTTTAGTGTCTGTTTAAACTGCTCAACTGATGGGGCCTCCCAGACAATAGCTGGTAAGGAGTTTCACAGGGTAGGCCCTGCAACACTAAATGCATGGTCACCTGATGCCTTGAGCTGAACCGTGGGAATGTCCAGGAGGCTCCTGGTCAAAGAGCGGAGACAGTTGACCAAAGTGGCAGGTGAGAGGAGCTCAGCCAGGTAGCCAAGGCCCAGTCCATATAGAGCCTTATAGGTGAGCAAGCCTGCCTTGAAGTGGACCCTCCACCTGATAGGCAGCCAGTGCAGAGCCCACAGGACTGGTGTTACATGACTAGACCCAAACAGGCCCATCAGGGAAGTAATCTTCCCCCCAGCATTAACAGAACTCACTACAGCTGGCCAGATCTGCTCATGTTAGTTTGGATTCTTTGATAATTTATTTATTTATTTCTGAGTGCATGTGCATATCTAAATCATAAGCATTTGGAACTGACTCTGTTTTTGGTTACATATTTGCTGCCTGGTCACATGTGTACAAATGCATTTAGAAGACCAAAGTACAAGGACTGGAAGTATTTCCCCCATGGCATCCAAGAAAATGATCATTAAAGATGTGGGACCCAGTTGGAAGGTTAGAAGGGTGAGAGGTATGTTTATGAGAATGTTTATTCAAATATTGCTTATGTCTACAGTGCAGTATGCTGGACTAGGTAGTAGCCCCCATCCCCCCTCATACCAATGTGTACAGTAGACTGTTTCACTGGCTAAGTGTTGTGTCAGTGGATTTCCCAGACAGTTTATGTTAAAACAATCAGGTGCTGCACTGGGGGAGAAAGACAGCTTACCACCATTGACCTGACAAAAGGGTATTGGCAGGTAGAATTAACTGCCAGAGCTAGGAAGAGGTCAGCCTTCATCACTCTGATAGGGTTATTTGAGTTTCAAGTGATGTCTTTTGGAATGAAGAACATCCCTGACACATTCCAAAGGTTAGTGAACCAGGTGTTAAATGGTGCTGAGGAGTATGCTGTGGTGGTGTACCTGGATGACATTGCCATCTTTACCACCAGCTGGGAGGAACACCTGTCCCA
Organism: Neoceratodus forsteri; assembly: GCA_016271365.2. Taxonomy (NCBI): domain Eukaryota; kingdom Metazoa; phylum Chordata; order Ceratodontiformes; family Ceratodontidae; genus Neoceratodus; species Neoceratodus forsteri. The sequence continues at coordinate 1,230,867,610 of CM057459.1, read as the reverse complement.
CCTTAGAGAAGTGCTGGGCAGGATACAAAGTGTCAGACTCACTGTAAAAGCTGAGAAGTGCTAGGTGGCCATGGCTGAGGTGACATACCTCAGACATGTTGTAGGCAGGGGACAGCTCCATCCTAACCAAGCAAAAATAGAGGCAATCAAGGCATGGCCCAGACCAGAAACACAGAAGCAGGTCTGGAGTTTCCTAGGGACAGCAGGGTACTATAGGAAATTTATACCAAACTATAGTGCCCTGACTGCTCCTATATCTGGCCTGTTAGGAAAAAGGATGCCTTAGAAAGTTATGTGGGAACCAGCCTGTGAACAAGCCTTTACATGACCAAAGGAGAAACTGTGCAGTGCTCCTGTATTGGCAAGTTCAGACTATAGTAAACCCTTTGCAATCCAGACTGATGCCTCAGATGAGGGTATTGGGGCAGTGCTTAGTCAAATGTCCAACCAAGGGAAAGATCACCCCATAGTTTACCTCAGTAAGAAGTTACTTCCCAGGGAGCAGTCTTACTCTACAGTGAAAAAAGAGTGTCTTGCCATTGTGTGGGCACTAAAAAAGTTAGATCCATACCTATAGAGCAGCATTTTGAGGTGCAAACAGATCACAACCCCCTGGTTTGGCTGGCACAAATGGGTAAAACAAATGGTAGGCTGTTAAGATGGAGCCTTGCCTTGTGAATTTATGACATGACTGTCTCTCAAAGGGCAGGGGCAGCAAATTAAAATGCTGATAGTCTATCATATCAGTTTGAGATGTGAACTGAATTTGGGGAACTCATCCCATGCAGGAATAGATCATCCAAGCTCAGTCTAAGGAGGGAGGAGTAACATGATAAACCCTTTTATAATGCTGTTGCATAATATTTGTGATATAAAAATGTGATGTGACTGTCTGCTTAGGGGATAGCAGCCAGGAAGTATAAGAAAGCTTGATCTTTGACCTCAGCACAGCCCTACTTTAGCAGATGGCTGAGTTCCTGCTCTCTTTTAAAACACAGGGCTTTCTTCCAAATGCCAGGTGATAACACATTGTAAAATATTCCTACTGTGATCTGCTGGGGACAAGGCATTTATTTTATCACCCATGAGGAACCAGGACATTTAACAGATTCCTGTTAACTTGCAAATCCTAAAATCATTTTGTAGGCCAGGAAGCTGATAGAGGGAAATCAAAGCAAATGCTCTGATCAAAGAGGCTGTCATATTTTAAAAATTGCTAACTGCTGTTTCCAGCCAGCAGTAAAATAACATCCTTTTGGATATTCCTATTCAGATTATAGATTTATCACAGGGCTAACAGTGATATCATGTGTGCTGTGACATCACAAGGAGGTGGAGAGATTGACTTTCAATTTCTCAAGCATCTGAGGGGATGGACACACTTCATTTCTGGACTCTAAAAATAGTGAGACACTTCAATCTCTTAACTCCAAAAAGGCACTTCTGTAGGTAACACCCAACTGGAACTTAGTTCAGCTAGAACTTTAAGTCATCAGGCATTATGTTTTCTGTAAAATTCCAATTTATTTTCAAACTGTAAGTACTTTTGTTTTATGGTCTGTGTTTTGTATTTTATATATTTTCAATGTTTAGTAAACACTATTTTACTTGAAATTCTGCCTGTGCCTTCTCAGTTTCTTTTGCATGTGAATGCTGGAAAAGTGTTAATAATTCTGACAATGGTTAAGGGCTTAAAAGAGTGTTACTAATCTTGCTACAGCAAGAATATACCTAGGTCCCAAACTGAGTCATAAGGATAGACTTGTGAACTTTGCTAGGTGCCCACTGGGTAAAGTATTGTACTGCATCCCCCGAAGAGGGTACATATCTGAGCCTCTTAATTGGGTGTGCTAGGAGGAAAGGTTCATATCTGGCACCATGATTCAAGGCTTGTAGGTGATTCAGACCCAAAACAGAGAGGAGGGGATACCCTGCTTGTCTCCTGTTCACATATTGCACTTCAAGGTTTGGCACTGTGGGAGCAAAGGGCCTGACCTGTGGGGTGCGTTTGTAGCAGTGGTGTCATAAGAAAGTTATGCTGAAATTTTGGAGTCAAACTATGTAACAATGGTAAAGTTATTAACATATGTTGACATTTTGCTATGTTCCCTCGTAACTTTGGAAAGTTTAAATATTTTGACTTCACATTTTCAACATAACCATCTTTTTGTACATGCTTTATATAATATGTTTTGTATGTATACTTGTGTACTTGTGATTTGTTTTTATTACATGTTGGGTCGGATCTCAAAAAGGACTTGTTCCAGTGTCCCTACCCAGTTATCAAAATAAAAACAAAAAAAAGAAGAAATATTAATATTTACACCACCTCATGAACCTGACAGCTGCCATTTTTCAAATCCAGGTGAAACTGTGCTTTTGCACCTCTGGCGCACATTTTTTTTTTTTTTATTTATTTTGAAAGTCAGATTTACAACCTTTGAGTCAGGGACTCATTTACAAAGGCACCTCATTGCAGGGAGGGTAGACATGGTTACAGTGTGAGATACAACAATGGTAACATACAGGTGCAATACAGATAAAAAGAACACAATATAACAGTGGTTTACAGGATAAAGTACATGCAGTAAATAGCAATCGTATAAAAAAAAGGAAAGAAGGGTGGAAGCAGTCCAATGGACATTGTCAAGGCTATGGGCAAGAAACGGGGAGGGACTCCAAACATTAGGTTGATTAAGGGCAACTACAGCTTTAGCCACCAAAGAGGTGGTTACGGAGAGTGACTTTAAAGGGACCAATTTTAGTAGATGTAGTGACAGAGAGTGGGAAGGAGTTTAACCATGTGGGGGCATGGTAGTGGAAAGACTTTTGGGCTAGGGAGGTCTTGGTACGGGGCACTAGAAAGGTGGCCTTAACTGAGCTATGGGTGGTAATGGATGGGGATGCAAGCCATAGTGATGTGGTGACCCTGAAGGGAGTCCTAGCAGGGAGCTTTTGTCAAGTAAGCAGGTTTGGTAGTGCAGGCACTCCTTCAAGGTAAACAGGTTGATGGTGGAATAGAGCAGGCAAGTATGGGTGCGGAGGGATGCACTGGTCAGGAGCCTGCAGGCCTTATTTATCGAGGTATGGATTATGGTGAGGGCAGCATTGTCAGCCGCAGCGTAGAATGTTAGGCCGTAGTCCACTCGGGACAGGACAGAGGAGTTGATGGCCAGTCTGAGAGCGGTTTGCGGGAGGCAATCTCTGTGGTGATAGAGAAGGCCAATCCGAGAGTTTATGACTGAGGACAGAGTATTGATGTGGATCTGAAATGTAAGAGCCGAATCGAAGGAGATGCCCAGGTACTTGTAGGATGACACTTGCTTGTGAGGGTGAGCATTACTGGGGATAATACAGAGGGGCACATTTTTGGCCTTAGTCTGGTGATGTGCAAAAAGTATAGATTTATTTTTTTTGAGGTCAATGACAAGCCAGTGGTCCAGGAACCACTTTTTGGCTTGGTTGAATGTGTGTTGCAGGGATTCCTGTAGAGATGCTGGGTCAGGGTGGGAGGCAAAGAGAACCACATCATCGGCATAGAGTACCATATTGCCTGAGCAGGAGCTGGTGATGGTATTGAGAAATAGGCTGAACAGAACAGGGCCCAGAATGTAACCCTGGAGGACCTCTGAGTGAACAGGAAGGGTATTGGACAAGGTGCCATTTACCTTCTTGTGCTGTGATCTGGCAGAGAGGTAACTGGTGAACCAAGCCAGTGGGCCAGAAGATAAGCCAAGTTGGAGGAGGGAGTCAAGTAGGAGGGGTGACAGACAGTGTAAAAGGCCTTGGATCAATGGTCAATGAACACTGCCCCCGCAACATGACCAGAGTCGAAAGCAGAGTGGAGGTGCTGGGAGAACTCCAGAAGGGCAGTAGTGGTGCTGTGTCTAGGGCAGAATCCATGTTGTTCTGGACACAGCAGGTCACATTTGTCCAGATACTCAGAGAGCTGAATTGCCACTATTTTTTCTAGTGCTTTGGCGAGAGGAGGAAGAATGGAGATGGGCCTGAAATTTTTAGGGGAGGTTCTATCTCCACTCTTATGGACAGGGGTGATTTCTACAATTTTCCAGGCACTGGGAAATTGACCAAGACATAGTGACCAGTTTAAAAGGATGGTGAGAGGGGCTAGTACAGTATTTAGGACTAATCGGAGAATCCTGGAGTCCAGGGGATCACATCTGGGGTTGTTGTTAGCTAAGGCTTTTTGCAGATGAGGCCTGGCTTCAAGGGGTGATATGATATGCAGGTAGAAAGAGGCGTGATCTGAGGTGGGGGGTGGTAGCAGGAATAGAGTCAAAAAAGTAGTTGGGGAGGACAGAGCTTAGATCTGAGAAAGCCATATTGAGGCACTCAGCTATGCAGAGAGGATCAGTAGTGACAGTACTGTCAATGGAGAGTAGTGATGGTGGGAGGGTTGGATCTTTTGATTGAGCTCTTTCCTATTGTCCCAGAAGGCATGGGATAAGCCCCCAAGTGGATTCAAGGGTGGCTTGATAATATCTGGCCTTAGCCTGCCTTATAATCCAGGTGAACTTGTTATGTGCTGCATTATAGGCTTGTCTGTCAGCCAGTTTGCCTGTCTCGACAGCAATATTCCAGAGATTATCTCTTTGTTTCAGTGTTTGGATGAGGGATGGGGAGATCCATGGGGCGTTATGTTTCTTGGTACGGATTCTGGTCAAGGGGGTGAAAAGATCGCAGGCCTTGCTGAAGGCACTGGAGAAATAGGCTTGGACAGAGTCAATATCCATTATGAGTAGGATTGGGGACCAGTCAAGTGGGCTAAGTGCGTTTTTAGCTTTCTGAGACCCCCAGGGTGAAAACGCCATCGCTAGATGACCTGGGACACTGGCATTTTGGTGGTGCAGAATCATGTTTTGGGGGATTTCAAAATTTTCATTACCAGGTTAATGATCTGGGCTAATAAGAAGGGCATGCTGACAATATCATTCCTGTTTTACTAGAAATGCAAGCGTAGTATTTGGGCCCTGTACTTCTACAGCAACATAAATGTACTCATCTAAGGAAGGGTGGGCCCTGCTTTCCTATGGACAAATTAGGATACAATTATACTATCTCAAAAAGTAAGGAAATTCTTACAAAAAATGTTGTTAATGCACTAGTTAGGGATAAAGTGACAAAAGTAAGGAAATGTGGTGTTAGGGTTTACAACCCTAACTCCCCAATCCTACCCACCAGGCAGCAACAGGAAAAAACATTACCGTTTCACCTCTCTTGCATCTTCACTAATGAGGCATGGGGTGTGCACTGGGGTTATTAGCCTTAAGACTCACCCCATTCTCATATACTCTACACATCTCAGTTTTTTTCATGATCCAATGGGGTGAGTGTGAGGGCTAACAACCCCGATGCACACACCATGCCTGATTAGCAAAAATGCAGGAGAGGTGAAACTGTAATGGTTTTTCTTTTTGCTGCCTGGATGGTTGGAGTGGGGTGTTATGGTTGGAAGCCCTAATGTCACATTTCCTTACTTTTGAAACTTTAACCCTGACTTAATGCATTAACAAAGTTTTTGGAAAAAAAAAATACATACGGTATATACAGTGTATATATATATATATATATATATATATATATATATATATATATATATATATATTTATATAGTATATGCATGTAGAGATAGATAGATAGATAGATGGATAGATAGATAGATTGATAGATTTCCTCTCCATATTAAAAGTAGCAGTGTAAGTAGTTAGGTGGAGGAAAGAGATTTATAGTCAGTGTTTGGGGCACTTTTTTGTTACAGGTAGTGTGGGGAACCTAGCTCACAAAATTAATTTCAAGGCTGAGTACATTAAGAAATCCCTGTGAATCAGGTGTGTGATGGGGGTGGAGCTGTCAGAGGCTTACACACCTAATTCACAGGTATTTCTAACAAGAGCAATATAAAAGACTTCCCTGCCCAGGATGTCACAGCATATCATGTCCCACAGTCACAGCAAATACACTAAGTGAGACAGTGCAGAAGTGAAGCATCTGCTCTATAAGTCTGCAGACATCCACAGATAGGGATGCAGCAAATCTAAATTTTGCCAGTAAAGTGACCACAAAGTGGGCACTTCGCATTGCCACTTCACTATGCGGAGTGGGCAATGGAAAATGCTCACTTTACCTTGTCATTATTACTTCGTGTTAAGGCAGAATGCTAAAGCGAACTAAGGCGAAGTCATTGTTTTAAATGGCTTTTGGGTTCCTCATTATGATTCTAAGTGATCCATTTCTTGTTCTAGATTTGGCAGACCCCCTCACACATCACATGGCTTATAGTACTGTAAGTCACATGCTTTAGCCAGGCAGGAAGGAAGGAAGTGCCTTGCCAAGGAGATAGTTTCACTTTCTGTTGTGCAGAGGGAGAGAGAGGAGTGTGTGTGTGAGACAGCCTGAGACTCAGCGATCAGAGGAGATTCAGTGTTTGAATTGAGACCCAAAAGCTTTTTTTAAAGGTACACTTGTTTGTCTTTTGTGTTCTCTTTTTTACTTATTTTTTTCTTTCTGCAAATTTACTTTTTTCTTACTTTTTATAAGATACTGTTTGTCTGTGTGACTGTATGTGTGCCTGTGCTGCATGTATGTTGTGTGACAGTGTGAGTATTTTGTGTCAAGTCATTTCTTAGATGGAGGGAGGGCAGTAGCAGAGATGGACCAGGGTGAGGGAATGTCTGGGTCTGGGGCAGTTCTGGGAGAGCATGGTAGATGTCACACAGGAGGAGTGTGCACATGTGGGGAGCATGGCAACCAGTTCCTGTTGGACTGAACCAAAATCTTGAGTCATACCCCCCACAATCAAGACCAGCACCTCTTCCTGAGGCAGTTGAACCAGAACCACCACCACCATGTCCAGCACCAGCTCCAGTACCAGGTCATCCAGTGCAGGATGTGCCAGTGCCCCTGGGCCCATGTGTGGATCCCCTTGAGCACCGTGACTAGCCAGCCAGCTGCCAGTGCATCTGGCCCTCCCCTGTCTGTGCCTGGTCCTTCCCACAAATCCATTGTTTGGGAGTTTTTTGATTGTGTCAGGGGGAACTGCAGCATGGTAAGGTGCTATATATGTCAGGTGGAGGTGCACCGTGGCTCCCAGGGCACTCACCTGGGGATTGGGGGCCAGTGCACCCATATGCTCAACCACCACCAGATGGAGTGGCAGACTGACACAGAAGCGGCCTGACCTGCACCTGCTGGCCTTTCTGTGGCAGAGGTTGCAGCTGTGCATGGCCCTAAAAAGAGGAGGGCTACAGCAGCATCTGCCACTCCACTAGCATCACCCCCCCACCACCACCACCAGCTGAGCCTGTAGCACCTGTGGACCCCAGAGAACTGCCTGTAACTCAGGCTGACCTGGAAGTTCTCTGGAGTGCTGTAAGGGAGAACAATGAGAGGGTGAGTGCTGTCCAGCAGTGGTTGGATCACATAGAAGGACATCAATTACAGATTATGTCCATGCTCGAATTGCTGCTGGACCACCAGGGGATTTATTTATTTATTTAAAATTTTTACCAAGAAGGCATACTGAGCAGACTACTGCTCGATTCTGGATATGTCCTGGTGGGGTAGAGGATGGGAGGATACATACAAATTTGAATGTACGGACATTTCACAAGTATGTACAAAAATTAGCTATATATAATGGTATGTACAGAATAAATACAAACTGCGATACCACAAGCAACCAGAAAATCTGGGTGTACATGGCAGCTAAAATGATATGCAGTACAAAAATGACAACATTAACATTGGATCCCACATTATTTTTTTTCCCCCTCACACCATGTGCTCCCCCACACCTTCCCTGCTGTGTTATAAAATGTATTCCTCCACCATCCCCAACCCCTGAATGTAATTATGCCCTTTTTTGTTGTCTTCTGTATGCATGACGCTTTCTATCCTGCCCCATTTCCTTCTGTTAAGTGTGTGTGTGTGTGTGCACTGTTTTGGTGCCTCAGTAATGTTTACTTTCTATTGTGGAGTGTTTGTGGAAAAGCAGGACTGAGTAGTGCAAGTATACTGTGTCAAACTGCATGTGTGCTGTACAGTCAGTGTTCTCTCCTGTGTGTGTATGTACTGCAGACACTGTCCAGCTTCTTGCAAACATATATATGCTGATTGCAGACTTGCTGCCCACCCTCCTAGAAGGGCAAGTGTAGATCTCTGGCCCCCTTTAGCTGCTGGAGGCCTGCCTCTGAGCAAGTAAGGGTTCTACTTAAAAATATAGGATATTCTTGTTACAGAACAGGACAATCAGGAGCTTAAAGGGCACAGAGGCAGAAAGTAAGTAGAGAGAGAACAGAAAGAAAAAAAACAGTATAAAGAGTAAGGATTCCAAACAACAGTTAAGGGGCGAGAAATAAGACATGATGGGAGTGGTGCAGTGCAGTGGCAGTGGGGCAGCAGTCTTCCAGGAGACATTCTGGAGCATGCAGTGTTGTCCCATCTGCAGGCACCTCTCTGGACTGAGGGAGGAGGTTGCTCATCTCCAGGCTGAGTTGTCCAGGATTTGTGGGACCTCCTCCTCCATCCAGGGACCACCAGTGCCACTGCTGTTGCCTCAGAGGTTGCCAAGAAAGAGGAGCGGTTGGACTACAGTGGGTTCAGGGAGGGTGAGGGTGGTGTAAAAGAGGCAAATCCCTCCAGTTGTACCTCTCCACAATTCCTATGCCATTCTGGCAAAGCATGGTTCCTCTATGGAGGCACCCGCAGTGGAGACCAAGAAGGATGCAGGGAACCTCCACAAAGGAGAGCCACAGGAGGGTGGCATGGGACCCCATGGGGGAATTAAACACTTCCTGGGGGGGACTTCATTGTTAGGAAGGTAGAACTGGGGGAGGAAGGGGAGAGGGAGGTAAGGTGCCTGCCTGGCACCATGGCTTGGCGGGACAGCGAGCGAATCCTCAAGACTGCAAAAGCAGCTGCACAGGGGAGGGAGCTGGATGTCATTGTCTACCTAGGGACAAATTACCTGGCTAAGAAAGGGATTAGAGCAGTGCAGGAAGAGTTTGTGGAATTGTGGAGGTGCCTTAGACAAGTAGCACGCACGGTAACCTTCTCGGAGGTGCTGCCCATCTATGGTGTAGGAGGGGCTAGGGTGTTCTGCACTGTGGGATTTGATCATTGGTTTAAAAACTGGTGCAGAGCTCAGGGATTTGGCTTCATTGGGGACTGGGGGTCCACCTGGAGTGATGCAAGCCTATACTGGCATGATGGGCTGTATCTGTCCAGGAGGGGAACCAGGATCCTAGGTGATAGGTTTAAATGCTTCATTGGCAAGCATTTAAACTAGCCAGGGGGGGTGCACTGGAAAGGAGCAGGGAAATTCTAGACCCTCAAAAAAATTCACGTTAGTAAGAGCGGTAAACACCAACATAGAGGTGGCAATAGGGAGAAGGGCAGGGGTAAATGGGGAAAGTGACAAAGGCAAGAAGAACAGGGATGGGGCAAAAAGGAGTAAGGCCATCATGAAATAGAGGATGAGTACCAATGCCTGTAGTCTGGGCAACAAGCTCCCTGAGCTGGTGGCCTTGATGGAAGAGGGATGCCTGGATATCATAGCAGTCACAGAAACATGGTACACAGAGAACCATGACTGGGATGTTAACATACCAGGGTACATAACCTATAGGAGAGACAGGCAGGAGAGAAGGGGGGGAGTAGCTCCCTATGTAAAGGAAGGGATAAAAGCAACTGAACAAAAGAGTAAACAGGGAGGAGAGGAGGCACTGTGGGTCACCTTGGAGACTGGAAAGGCACCACAATCCACACAGGGTTGTGTATAGACCCCATGTCAGGGGGAGGGGAGGAATGGACAAGGATATGATAGAAAGCATTCTTAGGATGGCAGAGAAAGGGTAGATACTGTTGATGGGAGACCTGAATATGCCAGATGTTAACTGGAGCACATTTGCTGCAGCCACATCCAAGAGCAGGGCCGTTCTCAATGCCTTACAGGTGGCAGGCCTCAGACAGCTAGTTTCAGAATCCACTCATGAGGAAGCAATCTTAGACCTCATACTCTCAAACGGGGGCAGTGAGAGAATCTCAGATCTAGAAGTGGGTTGCCATCTGGGAACAAGTGACCATCAAACAGTGTGGTTCACATTAAACTCAGCTGCAGAGTCAAGCCAAACAAAATTGAGGGTACTGGACTTCAGGAGGGATGACTTTGGCAAGATGGGAGAGTGCCTCAGAAAAGCACTAGCAAAAAGGTTAGAAGGAGGGGTGGAGCAACAATGAGGAATCATCAAAATTGCATCACAGAGGCAAAAAGCCTTTGTGTGAAGCAAATAAACAAATTAAAACAAAAGAAAAAGCCACTGTGGTTCTCAACAGATGTGGCAGGGAAAGTCAGGGAGGAAAAGATAGCATTCAGGAAGTATAAGGAAACACAGAAGGAGCAGGACAGAGAGTTGTACCAGTTAAGGCAGAAGGATGCAGGAAGGGAACTCAGAATAGCAAAGGCCCAAACTGAGGAAAAGATAGGCAACTCGGTTAAGAAGGGGGATAAAACCTTTAATAGGTATATCAGAGAGTGTAGAAAGACAAAGGGAGGGATAGTGAGGCTGAATAGAATGAATGGTGGGTGGGCAGAGATGGACAGTGAAAAAGCAGGGATACTGAATGAATATTTCTGCTCAGTATTCACAGAAGAGGAGGGGGAATTGCCTAATCCAATTAACAGAAGCACTCTTGATGGGGGTCAATCCCAGCCCTTTTCCAGAAGAAAGGGTTCTGCAAGAACTCCTAAAACTGAAGGTGGAAAAAGCAATGGGGCCTGATGGAATTCACCCCAGAATTCTAAAAGAATTAAGGGGGGAACTAGTGAAACCACTGACTACTCTTTTTAATAAATCATGGGAGGATGGTGTGGTACCCCAGGACTGAAGGAAGGTGGATGTGATTCCCCTTCACAAAAGTGAGACCAAGACAGAGGCAGGAAACTACAGACCTGTCAGTTTGACCTCTGTGGTAGGGAAGGTGATGGAGTCATTTCTGAAGGAAAGAATTGTTGAGTACCTTGAGGCCAGTGAGGCACGGGGCACAGGACCCAGGGCAGCATGGGTTCACAACCGGAAGGTCATGTCAGAAGAATCTAATAGATTTCTTTGACTGGGTGACCAAAGTAGTAGACCAGGGAGGGGTTGTGGACATGGCCTACCTATACTTTAGCAAGGCATTTGACACAGTCCCACACAAAAGATTAATAGTCAAATAAACCAGCCTGGGAGTGGGTCCCAGGGTGGTAGCCTGGGTAAAATATTGACTGGACAGCAGGACACCAAAGGAAATTGTAAATGGAGTCCACTCTGAAGAAAGAGGGGTTACTAGTGGGGTACCGCAGGGTTCAGTACTGGGTCCAGTCCTTTTTAATGTCTTTATAAGTGACATTGCAGAGGGAAGGAAAAGTATGCCTCTTTGCAGATGACACAAAGATCTGCAACAGGGTTGATACACAAGGAGGCATGGAAAGGATGAGAAGGGACTTGGCAAGGTTGGAGGAATGGTCTGAAGTATGGCAGCTAGGATTCAATGCAAAGAAGTGCAAAATAATGCACCTGGGAAGCAAGAACCCAGGAGAAGATTACACAATGGGGGCAGGTAGTAACAACAACAAAAAAGGAAAGGGACCTGGGGGTAATCATATCAGATGACCTTAAGGTTAGCAAGCAATGTGAGAAGGCCATAGGGAGGGCTGGGGGGATACTGGGATGCATAGGGAGAGGCATCACCAGCAGAAAACAGGAAGTTGTTATCCCTCTGTACAGACAGTTGATGAGACCTCATCTGGAGTACTGCTTCCAGTTCTGGAGACCCCCATCTCTGCAAGGACATAAACAGGATAGAGACAGTCCAGAAGAGGACAACTAAAATAGTGCAGGGTCTGCAAGAGAAGCCGTACGAGGAGAGACTAAAGGAGCTAATATGTATACCCTTGAGGAAAGAAGGGGAGGGGGACATGATAGAAACTTTTAAGTACCTCAGTGGATTCAACAATGTCCAAGAGGGTAGCATCTTTCAGAAAAATAGATGTGCAAGAACAAGGGGACACAATTTAAAGATAGAGGGAGGGCAGTTCTGGGGCAATGTGAGGAAATATTTTTTCACAGAGTGGGTAGTGGATGGATGGAACAGCCTTCCTGAGGAGGTCGTGGGGTCTAAAACTGTGGGAGAATTCAAGAATGCATGGGACAGACATAATGCAGTTCTTGTGGGGAGGGTAAGAAGAAATAGGCTGTTGGTTAACTAGGATCTGCAGCCTATCCTGTAGGTAGGGAAATGGGCAGACTAGGTGGGCCAAGCGGTCCTTATCTGCCATCAAAGTCTATGTTTCTATGTTGCTGTGTTTATGGTATAAAGAATAAAGATAAGCATATATAACATATATTTTATTTGTTAGGAGATCATAACAACAAAATAACCTGCTTTTCAACAAACCATATCCAACAGACATGAAGTATTGCTGATGCCCCCAAAATATTTCATGGTGTACAGACATTATAAAGTGAGAAATATAAAAGGTGCAGTTCACTGCCACCACACTGTGCTACCACATTGCTTCTTTTCATTATTTTGTTCTGGAATAAGTGATGTTTCTAGTTTAGACTGGCAGTGTCAGTTTTGCAGCAAGTTGATGTACACCATGACACAACACAGCACCAGTGGTAGCACAGTGTGGTAGCATAGTGTGGTGGCAGTGGACTGCTGGACCTGTTATATAGTCCGACTCAAAAATGTCTGTATACCATTAAATATTTTGGGTGCCTCAGCAATATTTTATGTCTGTTGGGTACGGTTTGTAGAAAAGCATGATTTTTTTGTGCTATTATCTCTGCAAAGTCATGTGCACACTGTGTGAGTGACTGAGGTGCACACTGGCCTGAGACCTCTGAAAACATATCATATAATTTTGTCTGCTGCTGTTGATGGCACAAATAAAATATACATTATATATTCTTATCTTTATTCTTTATATCATAATCACTGCAACTAGGCAGTAGTATATATATATATATATATATATATATATATATATATATATATACATATATATATAAAGAGACAAAAAACTCAATTTAATGCATCAGTTAGGGTTGTTCCACAGCCAAAAAAAGCTAGGAAATTTGGGGTTAGGGTTGAAAGCCCCCTTGGACCCCCAGCCACCCCAACCAGCTTTGGGGTGTGCGTTGGAGTTCGGCCCAATGCACATGTGTGAAGAAGCTGAGGTATAGGAGAATGGGTGAGAGTTAGACAGATGACCCCAACGCACACCCCGATGCTGGTTGGGGTGGGCTGGGGTGTCCAAGGGGCTTTCAACCCTAACCCGAATTTCCTAGCTTTCTTTGCTGTGGAATAACCCTAACTGATGCATTAAATGGAATTATTTGCCCTCTAATCTTCTTTGTGAGTGAGGTTTATAACTAATGAAAGGAATGCAGTGGCGGCAGTGCGGGGCCCTTTGGGCCCCACGCTTCCGCCACGCAATGTCTTGTAACACAGTAACAGGAACTGCAAAGCAAATGCAAGTGGCAACAGTATTGCACATGGCAAAGCAAACGTAAATGGCAAAGCAAACGTTAATAGAAACACAAGCATAAAGTGACTCTGAACCAAACAGTTACGTAAATGGAAACATCAAACAGAAGTGCATACAGAACACAACTGGTAACAAACTCATTCATGGTACCACAACTGTAAATGCAAATGGTAACAGTAACACCAACAATAATACCCAAGTAAACAGAAATGCAAGCACGTATGAAAACACAAACCATAACGCACACACTCACAGTTGTAAATGCAAATGATTATGGTAACAGCAACAATAAAGCCAATAAAAACAGAAACGCAAGTGCATACGAAAATGCAAACTGTTACACATAAGGTCATGGTACTGCAACAGTAACCATAAATGGTAACAGTAACGGCAACAGAAACAGAAATGCAAGCGCATATGAAAATGCAAACCGTTACGCACACAGTGGCGTAGACGGGAACGGTGATTCAAATGGTAACAGAAGCACAACTGGAAACACTAGCTGTCATAGTAACAAAAGGGCACACCCTTCTTTTCCCCAAAAACTGCATTGAAGAAACTAATTGAAAACAAAGAATGTATGCACTATAATTGACTTCAGAGCAGAAAAGCATGACTTGTAATACTAAATTGCTTATATCTCAGGAACCGTATGATGTAGGAAAAAAATAAACATTTTGTATGAAGTATTACTTTCCTGGATAGTTTTTTGCTTAGCCCCTGTTTGGGGAGCTAAGCATTTTTTTGACAGAAAGTCCATTTCTCGCACTGTTTCTGAGATACGGGCCCTGAAAGATGTGATGGACGCCATAATGTTATCCTATGGGACAAATTGTCAAATTTGGAGTGCTGTCACTTTTCCACCCTGTAATATTTTTTCTCCAAACCACAAAAATGCACATTTGTAGGATGCTGGCTTTCTTATCTCCAAATTTCAGTCCAAAAGACCAAACCGTTATTTTCCAGCAGAGTGGCAAAGAATTCCTGTAATATGACGGACGCTGTAATGTTGTTCTATGGGAAAAAGTGCTACCTTCATAGTGCCATAACTTTGCTGTCCTGGAATAGTTTTTGACCAATCTATTAAAAGGCACATCTGTGGGATGTTACCTTTCTACCCTCCAAATTTCAAGTAAAAAGACCAAACCATTTCTAAGACATTCAATGTCAAAGATTGGCAAGATTTCCTTCTATTCCATTATAAGAAATCTGGCCATCTAGTATCTGTTTTGCGATCAAATATCACGATCAAAGAATCTCACAATCAAAGAATTTGCAGCCTCATGATCAAAGCTCATGAACAAAGAATGCAACATTTTATAATTCAAAAAATAGAAGTAATTGCAGTAAATCACCACCATGGTTCAACAGAACGAAGCCCCCTGAGTAAAAGCCATTCTCATTTGACTTCTTAGGACACCCCTGGGCTAAGAAAATAGAATTTTAAATTGGGCCATCTTGTCCCTCACTCGCGATGCAAGATTGTGATCAAAGAATCTCACTAGCAAAGATTTTGCAGCCTCACGATCAAAGAATTTGCAAGCTCATGAACAAAGAATAAAAAATATAATAAATCAAAAAATTGGAGGAATTACAGTAAACCACCAACACGATTTGACACAACGAAGACCCCTGAGTAAAACCCACCCTCATTTGACATCTTAGGGCACCCATGAGCTGAGAAAAATTATTTTTAAATTCAGCCATCTAGTCCCTTGCTCACGATGCAAGATCATGATCAAAGAATCTCACGATCAAAGAATTTGCAGCCTCACAATCAAAGAATTTGCAGGCTCACAATCAAAGAATAAAAAAGGGTGAAATGTGATTTATTCACTGATTTGAACCAAACCAGTGGCATGGTTCAACAGAACGGACCCTCCTGAGCAAAACAGACCCTCATTTATGTCCCTAGCCCATCCCGAGCCAAGATATTAGTGTCTTAGGTCACGATGCAAGATCGTGATCAAAGAGTCTCATGATCAAAGAATTTGCAGGCTCATGATCAAAGATCATTAGTGAGCCATGAATTAAGATTTTAAAAGCTTATAACTCTATTCTTTGACCAATATGGATGGAACCAAAGCCATGGATTGATAGATCAGGGTCCCGTGGGTAAAACCCATCAAAGTTTTACTTCAGAAGTGACCCCTGAGCTGAGATATTTGTGTTTGTGTGATTGGAAAAGTGAAAAGAAGATGGCGGACCTCATGGTGAAAGAATTTTGAAAATTCCTCAGGAACAAAGATTCTTGAACTGTGAGGCTGAAAATTCTTTGATCGCTAGGCGAGATCAAATGGCCAGAACCCCCATTCTTTGATCGCAAGATATAGATATAAATTTTCCCATTGACTTAGAATGGGAAATTAATAGTGCCATAACTTTTGAAAGCCTTAATTTTTTTCACCAAACAAAATGTGGCATGTTCAGCCACCAAAGCTCTTTCAAACAAGCCATCTTGCAGAGCAGCATACCACACGATGGCCGTGCAGGACCACATTAAGAATGACAAAAGATGTCTTCAAAAATGGATAATTTTGCATTTTTCAGCACTTTCGTACACAAAGACCAGCACTCCGACACAAATACAATTTGGTAAATCAAAAGATCTAGTGCACCCTAACGCGTGTACCAAATTTCAGGCAAATCCACTTAATGGGTCAAAAGTTATTAATGTCCAAACTTTTGACTTTAGAATGTAAGTGGCTGCTCAACCCTAACTGTAGTGGTGCAACTGCACCACTATAATATATATTTGCAAGAAACTGGACAGTGTCTGCACACACAGGAAAGAACACGGACTGCACATATGCAGTTTAGCACAGTATAATTGCACTGCTCAGTCCTGCTTTTTGACAAACACTTCATGATAGCAAGACAGAAAGTAAACTTTACTGAGGCTCCAAAAATATTTACCAGACTCACCAGAATTCTCAATCCCAAAATGCAACTGCGTTGTGTCCAAAAAATTCCCCAGTGCTGATGAAGTGAAAATGGAGCATAACAAGAATTGCAAAGTCTTCCAGAATTAATGGCACACCCAGTCATGCACACAGTACTCACACACAGTCACCAGAATTATTGTGCATCCCCAAACTGCAACTGTCTTGTGTCCAGAAAATTCTCCAGTGCTGACAAAGTGAAACTGGAGTGTAACAAGAAATGCTGCTGCTGTTGCAATTACATGTAATTCTGCTCTGTATTGACATTACTGCAATGATGCACAATATCTTGCCAAACTGTATGAAGTAGGGATAACATTGAGTTTACCATCCTTAATGATGACACTGAGAACTGCTGGTTGCCCAAAGTGTGCTGAAATCACTGCAACAGGAAGGGTGCCCTTTGTGTGTACACTAGTACCTTGGTGAGTTTATATATATTATATATATATATATATATATATATATATATATATATATATATATGTATGTGTATTTTTTGGGTGGGGTTTGACATATATGACATATATACACGTAGTCATTATATTGTTTTGAGTCACAGGTCACTCACATACTGTTGGTGTGTGCATTCCTGTGCTTGATGAGAAATTGTGGCATTGGAATTGGAATACTCTCAAGCCAATGAAGGAAAGCATTTTTTTTTTTGGGGGGGGTTATTATTTGCAAGTAGGTCTAATTAATGGTTTATTGTTTGGTTAATTCTTCACAGATTTTATCTGCATCCTTCTCCGGTCCAGTAATGATGTTCATGGTCATCATCGATTCATACTACTTGCTGCATGTCTGCCAGCCCAGGGCGGTATGGTGTTGAACAAGTTATTCGGATAAGGCAACTATGACACCACAAAGCATCTGGAAGTTTCCTAAAAAAAGAAATGAAGGACTTATTAAACTTGATTGCAGCAGTAACACTTTATGTTTAAGCCGTGGCTGTTCTACCCCATCATATATGCTGATTAGCAGCTAGCAAGCTGTCCCACTGAAGCCGCATGAAGACCAAATCATCACATCACAATTAAATTTAGTATCAGGCTATAACCAATACACTGTGTCAGTGTCCCTGCATCTTAACTCAAGTTACATTTTAAAACCACATCTTGTCAAGTCACACGACCAGGGTTAAACATTTTTCAACACTGGCATGGCTGCAGATGCTGCAAATTGCAATATGGTGTATGATGTGTTTGACAAGTATTATGTGATATACATGTCACCTACTTTATGAATCATCAGTCAGATTTGCATTCTTATGAAAAAAAAGGAACAGATGAAATAAAATTGATATACTTACCAGCATGGAAAATGGATATCCCGTAGGTTGCTGTAGACAGTAATGCTATACCATACAGACTTCCAGAAAAAGAGGGTCATTTGTTAACCTGTGAAAAAACAAAATAAGTTAACTGTACATGTTTGACCACTGCAGCTCGAAAAGCAACAGGAAACAAAACACAGCTAAAGAAAATTGAATAGCATGAAAAACATTAGTACACATACTCACTTTAAAGCATTGATAGTAAGAAGCCCTGTGCCTCAGGCTGATGGATGTGGTCTCCTGTCCAACTCCCTCTGCCTTGGCATGGGCAGGACATGTAATGGAAAACACTGTCAGAATGGTGGTGGTGGTGGGTGGTGGTCATAGGCACACAATGACATTCCCTCTCACTTCTTCCTGCATCTGATTGCAGTGGCTAACAGCAGTTTTATGGTGGTGGACAGTCCAGGGGGGCCCACAAAGTCATGCCCCCTGGTGGCAGTGGCTAGCAGTGGTTTTATGGTGGTGGTCCAGGAGGGCACACAATGACATTCTCTCTCACACCTTCCTGCATCTGGTGGTGGCAGTCACTAACAGTGGTTTTATGGTGGTGGACAGTCCAGGGGGACACACAAAGTCATTCCTCCTGGTGGCAGCGGCTAGTAGCAGTTTTGTGGTGGTGGTCTGGGGGGGCACACAATGACATTCCCTCTCACATCTTCCTGCATCTGGTAGTGGCAGTGGCTAACAGTGCTTTTATGGTGGTGGATGGTCCAGGGTGGCACACAAAGTCATTTCCCCTGGTGGCAGTGGCTAACAGCAGTTTTATGGTGATGGTCCAGGAGAGTACACAATGACATTCCCTATGGTGATACTGGCTAACAGCATTTTTTGGTGGTGGTCCAGGGGCCAGGATGTATTGTGCTCTGTGTTACAAATGTGACGTGACATATAGAATTTGAGACACTCTGAGTGGGACGCTGATTTAACTTTATGAAAAAGAAAACATGTATCATACAACAAATGTGACAGCCTTTTAACCATTTAACTTAAAACCTGCCAAAATTAACCTCATCATCATCCTCATCAAGAAAGCTGCCCTTGGACTTCCAGTAACGTCATCGGGCTAATGGCAGCCTAGCTCTGTGACTCCCACCCCGACGCGACAAAATCTAAAGCCGTCATCAAGAAAACTGATGCCTTCCCCAACCAAAACCACCAGAATGAAGGTTAACAGACCCTCACACACCCCGATGCAAAAACTGAGGGAATTACTGCAAGCAGAACAGGAAGATACGGCACAGGCCCAAGCCAGGGCAGATGGCCCTCAAACACCAGCACAGCATGACACTGGCCTACCAATGGAACTTATTAAAACAATCATGCAAACGGCGCAAACAGTCCAAAATATAGATCAAATGCTCTCGGACCTCAGGGCAGAGCTAAATAACATTGATCACAAGATGGAGCAACTAGAACTCAGCCTAACTCAATCATCGGAACAGTCAGACAGGCACAACCATCTACTGCTGTACCTTTTAGCCAGAGACAGAGATATGACCCAGAGAATCGACAACCTAGAGGGTAGGTCCAGGTGGCAGAATGTGAGATTTTATAGGATCCTGGAGGGTGCAGAGGACAAGCATAAGGACACTGAGGCTTTCCTGAAGGAACTACTGTGGGAACTCTTGTCCCTCCCATAGGGCCTCGACATCTCAGTGGATCAAGCCCACTGATCCTTGGCACCCAGACCCCGCGATCCTAAAGCCAGGCCACAGCCATTGATCACATGCTTTACCCACTACAAGTCGAAAGAGGAGGTGCTGAGACATGCCTGGCAACAGAGCCCCCTGACCTTCCAAGGCCAAAGAATCACCCTGGATAACGATCATACCACTTCAGTACAAGAAGCATGAAGCGCTCTCTGGCCTATAGTGAAGCTTCTAAGGGCCAAATCTATCAAAGTTCAGGTACTCTTCCCTGCACGATTGAAAGTGATGATGGATAAGGGGGTGAAAATCTATCCCAATTTACTTTCTAAATCCCAATACCTAGAGTCACTTTCAATACCTATCCCCACAATGTACAAAGAAACGTTGGAAAAAGATCTACTTGCATCTGCGTGGTTGGTGGCACAAAATGGTGTGACCCTTCCAGGCTCCACAAAGAAATTCCCTTCATCAGATCTACGCTCAGACATTTCATTGCTGCTTCAAAGATACGGTGACCACCCAGAGTGAATAAACAAGTGCAGCACCTGAGAGAAGACCCGAGCCTCAGCCAACCGGAAGCAGTGCATACCTGATCTAAACGATCGATCAGGTAGATACTTGTCTGCTTTGGACTTTTCACGTTTTCGGGCCAATTAGATCCTCCTCATGGTAACCACCCCCAGACAACCGAATGCCAATTTTCACCTTGTATCCTCGTTGTGTGTCCCTCCACCTGTATCGTACGATCAATGCTTGACTGATGAATCTTTTGAGGGAAGTAGCTGTTCTTGGGACTGAAATGATTGATTTCAGCACAAAGGACTTTTGCAATCCAAATTATGTAAGCTAGGTCCTGTGGCCTGACCTAATGCAGGAGAGGGGGAGAACCTCGTAGAGAGAGAATAAGCTGGAAAAGGGAAACCCTCTCGCTTGAAGAGGGTGAGGAGGTGTGAATAATCTGGAGGGAGGTAGAATCAGGGTTTACTGGGTGTTATGGGGAAGGTTGGACGCCGGTTGCCGGGACAGGGAGGGATACCCCCTCCACTCTGGCACTGAGATCTTGAGGCTTCCCTGACTGGCGTATCCCTGATTAACAGGCCCATTGCTGTGCCAAAGGCCTCAGTCAGGCCGGATGGGGGCTGTGTCCTATCACTCTAAGGGAAAACACGGAGCTCAGTCAGGACAACACCTTGCGCCTCAGATCCTTTTAATGCTCAATCCTATGTTGTGTTCAGGCCTCCAGAGAAAGGGAGAGGTATACTTTCTGCTTCTAAAAAATGACTTTGCATCTTTACCTAGCATTAAACTCTTTACTCAGAACATCGCGGGGGGGAGGAAGTGGGCTCTGCTGGCCGGTTCAGTTACTGGCGTCATGGGGCTGCGACCTGAAAGGGTTTTTTCCCTGGGACTAATGGGGTGTCTCTTAATTTATTTGAGTCCCCTATTTTCAGCACTAGAGGCTAACGCCCACAAGCTAGACTCCTTCCAGCTTAACCTAGGGAAGTCAGCAAAACTTTAATACTGTGAGGACAGACCGGGGCTATATTACCCGACTACTCACAAAATGTTACAGTTCCACTTCCTCTATGGGAGTTATGATAGTAGAGCAGGTTATAATTATTTGGTTACAAGGTTTAAAGGTTAGTTTTCAATTTATAGTTGTTAGTTATTTGAGTAATAGTTGTACTAACTGTCAAAACAACACCAGACCTCAGTCAGGAAAATATGGTAAGCACAGCAAAGCAAAATGGCAAAATATAAATACAGTACATGACTAGACAGCATTCAAAAATTCTCTCATTTAATATAAATGGCTGTATTAGTCTGATAAAGAGAAAGAAGTTGCTGAGATACTTGTCACTTCAAGATTGCGAAGTCAATTTTCTTCAAGAAACACACCTATCTCCTTCAGAAACATTGAAGCTGAAATCTAAAAGATTTCCCCAGGTGTTCCACTCCTCCCTTCAGAATGGTAGGAAGAGAGGAGTTGCAATTTTACTTGTGGCTTCACTTCCATTTGAAGTGCAGGAGGTGGTGGAGGACCAGGGCGCTAGATACATTATAGTTATTGGCAGGATTCAGGATACCATGATCACACTTGCCAATGTCTATGCCCCTCCAGGCTCACCAATCCCATTCTACTCCTCCCTTATACAACTGATAGCAGAAAAGGCAAAAGGTATTTTGGTTATCGGAGGAGACTGGAACCTAATCTTCAACAGGGCCCTCAACACCACTTCTCAGATACCAACTGCAGATATTAAAAAAGCCCGCTCTGTCAAAAAAATATTGGAGCAAGTGGGGTTAAAGGATACGTGGAGAGAGAAGTATCCCAGTAAAAGGTAATACACCTGTTATTCCCCTAGGTTTAAGATTTTTTCTAGTTTGGATACTTTCTTCACCTTTTCACAGATCCTGACCGAATTCTCTGCCATGTGGGTGGGAACCTGCACAATTTCAGATCATAACCCGATATTCCTAGAAATAGACTTTAATCTCCCAACAAAAAAGACACACTGAAGATTAAATTGGTCACTCTTCCAAGGCAAGGACATAGTCCAAGAAATTTAACAACATATTGCCAGAACCCTAGAGTAAAATGATAAAGGGGGGAACTACTCTACAGATGGTCTGGGACACTGTTAAGGTCATGGTTAGGGGGAAACTCATAGCCATTGCCTCTGCAAAAAAAAAGGAGGGTAAACAAAGACAGCAGGAACTTTTGTTGCATCTTAAACAATTAGAAGATGCACAAAAGCTCAAATGGGATAAGAACAGGAACCAGGAACTCAATACAAAGCGGAGGGAATTGGGGGAACTCCAAAGAATGGAAATGGAGAAGGCCTTATTCTTTCTGAAACAAGAATTTTATGAAGGAGGGCCTAGGGCATCCAAATTATTGGCTTTCAGGCTAAGGCAACAGCAGGTGAGCACTGCTATCACTAAAATAATTTCCCCAACTACAGGTAAAATGGGCACTAGGCTAGCTGATATTTCTAAGGCCTTCATCTCATATTTCTCCAACCTGTACCAAGCCCCTGCAGAGACATCCCCTGCTGAGAGGGAGAAGTTTTTGACATCCCTCTCGCTCCCTGCTCTTTCCCAAGAGGTGGGCCAATCCTTAATCAGACCAATTTCGCAATCAGAAATTTTAAACACAATTAAACACCTAAAAATGGGCAAATGTCCTCGACCAGATGGTTTCAGTGATGAGTTTCACAAAAATTTTAAAAAGGAGGTGGTTCCCCTCCTCTCAGAGGTTTACTCAGCCATCTGGGGAGATGGATCCACTGTCCCACCCTCCTGGCAATATGCCACTATCTCATTGATTCATAAGGATAAGAAGGATCCAACCTGATGTGAATCCTACAGGCCCATCTCACTACTTAATTCAGATTACAAAATTCTCACCTCGATTATAGCCTCTCGATTAAACTTACTTTTACCAAACCTGCTCAACATAGACCAGACGGGATTTGTTTCTGGACATCAGGCCTCGGATAGTGTCCGGACCACTCTGGGCACCATTGACTCCATTCATCTGGCCCTAACCCCAGCATGCCTTATGAGCTTGGACACAGAGAAGGCCTTTGATAAGGTCTCCTGGAGTTTTCTATTCTAAGTGCTGGAGACTGTGGCTTTCCCGCGCCCATTCATAGATGTTATAAAATCACTATATACTGGCCCACAGGCATATATATAGGTAAATGAGAGCCTGTCAGAGAGGTTCAGACTGAGCAGAGGAACCAGGCAGGGCTGTCCCCTTTCCTTGCTGCTATTTGCACTTTGTATTGAGCCACTGGCTGAGGCCATTCACCAGTTAGAAACTATTCGGGGAACTGAAGTTGGGGGAATGGATAGGAGAATTTCTTTATATGTGGATGATGTGCTCCTTTCCCTTGCACATCCAGAACTGTCTATCCCTGAGGTGTGGTCAGTCTTGGAGGAGCTTGGGGGGCATGCGGGATACTCACTTAATAAATCCAAGACGGAGGTGCTCTCCTTTTACTATACCCCATCCCAAACAATTTTACAAGCCCTACCCTTGAAATGGGAGGCAGAGAAGATGAAATACCTAGGTATGTTTATAACTAATAATAATAATAATTTTATTTACATAGCACCTTTCAATATATCAAGGCGCTGAACAAGTTAATATCATAAATTCAAATTTCAATACAAAACATGAAAACATATAAAAATACATCGTAAAAACATAATAAATTACAGTTACATTCCAATCATATTGCAGCCAACTTAACTCTCCAAAAAGGCCATTTTCCATAAATAAGATTTTAATTCTTTCTTAAATATCTCCACGGAGGTGCACTCTCGTAACTGGCATGGTAGAGAATTCTAAAGAGTGAGTGCAGCATGAGAAAATAAATGCTCTGCTGCCTGACGATTTTAAACTCACTCTTGGAATCTCCAGCAACCCCACGTCGGCCGAGCGGAGCGATCGGCCAGGGCAGTAAGGAACCAGTAGGTCTTTCAGATAGGAAGGACCCTGATCACGAAGGACTTTAAAAGTCAATAAAATTACTTTAAAGGTTATCCACCACCATATAGGAAGCTAGTGCAGCTCACGCAGCACGGGGTAATATGACAGGACCTACTTGTCCCAGTCAAAACCCTGGCTGCAGCATTCTGCACCAGCTGTGGGCGGTGGATTTCAACCCCAGAAAGCCCAAAGTAAAGGGCGTTGCAGTAGTCTAGGCACGAGGACAAATGTTGGCAAGGAGTCAGATGGAACAAGGTGCTTAACCCTGGCAATATTCCTAAGATGGTAAAAGGAAGTCCTGATGATGGCTGACACCTAAACACCCCTCCCAGCTCTTCAAGGCTAACTATACTCCCCTAATAGACCAGATTAAAAAATACTTTGAGAAATGGTCTCTAATCTACCTATCAATGTACTCTAGAATCCAGAGAATAACAATGAATGTTCTTCCTAGGTTCTTCTATCTGTTTCAATGCCTGTCATTACGTATAAGCAAATCCCAATTCTCTATATGGCATAAACTAATATAAAATTTATTTGGAATAGCAAGAGGCTTAGGATCAGCTTTAAAGTGCTTCAAACACATAGGAGTGAAGGGGTAGATCACTGCCAGATTTAGAGGACTATTATCTTGTGGCCCAATTAAAGATGGCCCTGTGCTGGTCCATTCCATCATACTTCTCAAACTGGAAGACAATTGAACTCAGAGAGATGGAGGGGGAGGTTCCTTTGGATGTGAGAGTCCTGCCACCCAGAAGTTGGCTAGGAATACCTTTACACCCACTTATGGCTGTTAGAAACACTATAACTGCCACACATAGGATCTGGCAAAAATATAAATTGATTGGCTCTCTCTGGCCTCTGTTTAGACTAGCATGGGCCCCCGACTTCCTCCCATCAAAGTTAGACCACAACTTTAGGACCTGGGAAAGACTGGGTTTAACCTACTTAAAACAGCTTATCCAGGGAGAACAAGTTTCTGCCTTTGCCACACTTAAAGACACTTATATACTCAGTGAGATGGACCATTTCAGATTCTTACAAGTAAGAGCATATATAAATCAGTGTCAGAGCCTGGACCACACTTCGCCCAGAGCAGTCCCCCTCCTAGGCTGCTTTCGAGCAATTTTATCTGGTCAGATCCAAAAAGAGCTTATTTCAATCATCTATAAAACAATATCATGACTTAAAAAGGACCCCTTACATAGAATCAAGGCAAGGTGGGTGGAGGAGAGTGGATTTGGCCTGAAGGAGAGGAACTGGGATAGGGCTTTCCATGTCACCACTAAAACCACAAGTTCCCCTTACTGGCAGGAGTTTGAATGGAGAGTGAAGGTACGCTTCTTCCTCACCCCGGCAGCTTTGAACAAAAGAGATCCCATGCAGACTTCAGAATGTTGGAGACAGTGTAATGAACAGGGGCAACTTAGCTACTCATTTTCTGGAACTACACAAAATGGGGGACCTTCTGGGAGGGGATACGACCAACCTTTGGGGTATACAAACTTGATTTTGGGTATACCTCCCCAGGTCTTGACGGACCTGATGCTCTCTATCTCTGGGCAATTCTGCTAGTAGCAGCACATAAAACCATAACTTGCTCTTGGCGCAGAACAGATCCACCCTCACTACAGACTTGACACAAGACAATGCTTGAGATCTCAGAGATGGAGGAGTTAACCTTCAAACTTAACCACAAAACACACATATATATATATATATATATATATATATAATACAAGAAGATGGACAAGGTGGTGTCTTTGGAGGGACACACACCTAGAAACATTTCTCTGAGTTGAGGCTGGGAGATGGAGGGGGCTGACTAGGGAAAGGGGAAGTGGGCCGGGAGAACAACTATCTGAAATTGAATCATTAAAACTTGAGGTGACAAGATCATTTACTGTAATGAAATCTTTACAGATTGGACAGTTTGATAAAATTGTACTGTGTAAACCGAAGAAGCAGTATACTCATGAGGAATAATTAATTACTGTATTGTGTACTGGCTGCAACCTGGACTGGCATATTATTGGGTCTGATGAATATAAATGTCTATGTACCCATTTGTTGTCAATAAACTTGAGTTTAAAAAAAAAGAAAGCTGCCCTTGCAGTCATCTATGTCTGAATTCTACCCACTGGGAAATTCTTTCTCCACTGTGTCATCATATACATCAGTGTTAGGCCATTTCATATTGCCAGTGCCACCAGGATGGTCCATTTCTACAACATCAGCAAAACCAGGACTATGCCGGGGTACGAATACTGAGGTTGTGGTTTGAGCTGGTATGTGCCTCTCATTTGTTTTTATAAATGTCAGCAAACTGACATTTGCAGGTGAGAGGTTTGTATGATGATCCCGAACTATTGCACCTGCTGAACTGAATACCCTCCCGACACTTACATTGAAGGGTGGGCATGTCAGGTACTTCAGTACCACAGCGCTCAGCTCTGGCCATTCACAGACTTTTCCACGCCAGTATAAAAAAGAATCATCAGTTACTGACATATGCCTGTTTTCAGACACATAAGACTCAACCATTCACTGTGCTGCACTAAATCCAATGGTTGATGTATCATCTTGTTCTCCGGAATCACTTATGTCACAAATCCCCACTTGGAACAAAGCCTACCAAAGTCGGTTAACGCCAACCGGTTTTGATGACAGACCACCTGGAATTGCAGTCCCCTTCCCCTAACAGGATATGCTTGATACATCTCCAGATTGACCTTCAGCCTGATTATGCTGCAGAGGTTTGCTGACCTTGCCACGTGACTTCTGTGCCCCATGAACCAATGCACCAGTTGCCCACTAACATTTTTTACCTGTTCAGGCCCGCCCTCCAGTAGTGAGTCAATTCTACGTTTATATCGTGGGTCCAGCATTGTTGCTACTGCAAAGATGTCACTATGCTGAATGCTCAAGATGTGATGATTCTGGGAGAATACTGTCAGCATGTGTTTCAGCAACACACTGCTAGCACAGTCTCCGGCAACATCAAGGCAATGCTATACATTCACCAATGTCTGCCTCAGCACCCTCAGCAGTAAAATTGATTGGCCAGTTTAGAAAAACTTGCCACTCACTGCCTGTGTGGCATGTTCAAAAGGCCTCAAAATTATTACAGAGTCCATAAGGCTCCACTGTTCAGTCATCATAGACATGGAGGCCCAGGAACCATCACAGCTAGTGTGCATGACAAGATATTCTGAGATGGCTTTGTATTGTTCATACAACCTCTCAGCCATGTATAAAGTGGAGTTCCACTTGGTGACAACTTCCAGCTTCAAGCGGTGCTGCAGGAGACTGTTTCGTATCTGCAACTGCCAAAGTTGTCACGGGCCTTTGCAGAGTGTGAAAAGTAAGACCAGATGTGGTGTGCAACTGTCAGCATTTCCTTTACATCAGGGTGCTGCAGAAATTCCTGCACCAAAAGATTTAAACAGTGGGCCATGCATGGAACAAGTAAAAAGCCTCCATTTGTGATGCATTTAACCACATTTGACCCATTGTCACTTGCTATGAACCCAGATCTCATGGACAGGGGGTTCAGCCACTTGTCAGTTTCAGTCAGTACCAAGTCCAGCATGTTTTTACCAGTGTGTGAACAGGTCACATTGTGCATAGCAATTGCTACATGCTGTCAAACTCCTGGAAGGTTGCTACCATGACACTCTGCCTTACTACACTGATTATTCACACTACCAACAGTGCAAACAACATCCAGCACCTGTGCCCCGATGTGCAGTTATACACAGATATGAACTCCCCGCTGTTTTGCCACTTGTCCACATATCCATACTTAAATGGATGAATGGAGAGGAGGAATGTTGAAGGGCATGTCTTACAGAGTCAGACACAGTACGGTACAACTCGGGGACAGCACGGGTGGAAAAGTGTGTCCTGGATGGGACTTTCCATTTTGGACAGGCACGTGCTGCAAACTGCCAGAACCCAGAATTCTCCACAAAGGAGAAGGGCAAAAGGATCAATTGCCAGCATTTCAGCTACAGCAGCATTAAGTTCACTTGACACTGTATGATTGGGTGGGTACTTCATCTTATGGGCAAAAATACTCTGTAACGTGGGCTGACTTAAATATTTTACATGGGGTGTGATGACAATTGGTTCTGCTCTGCTAATGGCAGGGGGTAGAATGTGGCCGTGTGATGAAGATAGTTGCACAGATGATGAAAAATTTACAAATTAAGTTATTTTCCCAGATTTATGAACAGGGGTTGATGTACCACTTGCACTACTAGGCATACTGCATTGACCATCACCACTACCACCACGAAAACTGCTACTCTCACCACCACTGGACAAGATTTCAAAATCATTATGCTTCTCCACCTCATCATGCCTGTAGTAATCCTCTGCTGTTCTTTCATCGCTACTGCACACATTCCTACTTGATCTTACAGTCATGGAAGGGGATAACATGCTCATTATGGTTGACGATGAGGGTGAATGCCTCACTATGGTATTAGCTGTCATCCTGTGCTGGGTCCACAGTGCCATGTGTCTGTTCTTAAGATGTGTATGCTGTCCCCCTGTGCCCAGATGACTCCCCTTTTTACTTCGACTCACACGCTCATGGCAAATCTGGCAGATTACAACTGACTCATCATTTGTATCTTACACAAAAAAATCCCAAACAAGGGATTGTGATCCCCTACTTTTAACATGTCCCTGATTCTGCTTATTGGACTCTGTTTTTTTAAAGCCTTGAAGTGGGGGATCTGCTACATGGTTTTTCAGCAGGACAAACTTGAACTGCAACTGACCACCATGACTACCTATTATTATTACTGTGTCATCGTCATCATCAACTGAAACTGCTAAATCACAACTTTTTACAGAGGGTTGGGGGGTTAATGTAAGCAGACCCAGACACAGCCACCTTGAATTTCTTTTTGTCTGGTTCCCATCAGGGGACACTGACATCATCATCATATTCATCAACATCATCCACATCTGCATCTTCTCCTTGGGTGCTGGCATGTGGACTGCATGTTGCAACCACAGCAACATCAACATCATCAGATTCATCATCATCAACATCACCATCACCCAATATTTTTTCACCACACTGGGAATCATTGCGTGGCAAATATGTGACCTGAACCGTGGTGCAAGAAATGTGACATTGTGTGTTATCATTGCCATGATGATCAGAGTCCTGATGTTCAGTTACCAATGGGATGTTTACACTCAACTATATTTTTGGACATGGTCAACTGGTCAGAAGTGGAACTTGAGGCAGCAATACTCATACCACCGGCAACTGTACTAACATCACCAGCTGGGACAACATCATCTCCTCCAACTATGAGTGAAGCTACCAATTACGCTGTAAAAAACATTGAAGGAAAAATACCTTTCCTCACATCAGCAATGCACTTCTGCGTACTACAATGTCCACAGACAATCTTACCACTGGCAGCAGTGCCATGGCAAGAAACAGCTTTGCTTGCACATCTCGTTGCGAGCATTTTGTGGGATCAACAAGAAAATTCTAAACAAATTTAGATTTTGGAATGTTCACTCTTGGCCACAGATGTAAAACAAAAAAAAAAACAACTGTAGCTTCAACAAGAGGATACAGATGCAAAGTCACAACAAGTTCAACAACACCTTAACTAACCAGTGGTGCTCAAGCCACAATTCAATCTGGAAAATAATACCTTTTGCCGGTTGGGGGGGCACTGTGACTGCAGATTACAGTAACAGTACAAAACCAAGATACCACAAAGCAGTACAAAATTGCATAGGTGCAGTGGATAGCAGGTTCACACTGCTGCAATTAAACTGTGGCACAATAAAAGGTGTATTATTTCATGTCACACATCGCACACACACACTCACACAGACACTTTGTCTACAAGTAATGCGTACCAAATTGAAAAACTTAGTAATATATCACATATTTTAAACAACCTGAAATTATGCACTCCTTCATCGGGTCCACAACACAATCAGCAAAAAAATATCAACAATTACTGAAAATATTACTGTGTGTACAGTAGCACAGTTATACAAGAAAAATATAACCAAAAAACAAAGAACTCCCTATTTCTCCAACTCATAATCTACCAACACCATAGATACACCCTTCCCCCAAAGCACACTTCCACTGTCTGTCAGTACACAGACTGAATTTTGTACATTAACATTCAAAATCCACACACAAACAATAAACACTCAGTGATATGAGCACAGAAGGGTTTCCTACAATTGATGCACTAAAGTTTGAGCAAAAAAATTACTCAAAAAGGCTTTTCAACAGCTTTTAGAGGGTTTGAATCACAGACAGCTCTCAGAGCAAACTGTCTCCTACAGCTACCTACACACACTACCCGGAACTGAGGCTGTGCAGAACAATCTAGAGCCCATGTGACCTGCAATCCCATGAATCACTGCAAAATTCACCTTGGAGCTCAATAACAAGATGAAGTGATGTGAAGTACATTGGTGTCAATGTATTTTGCCTTAAAATTGGTGGAGTAGTGGTTTTGGGAAGGTGGAATAATGCAGAGTCATTGCTTTCAATAGACTTTGCATTCCTCATTATGGCACAAAGTATAGTACAAGTCACATTAAACTGTTCCTCCAATGAGTTGTTTTAGCATTTCTGATTGAGTTGCATAAGTGTTGCTGGATCCAGTACAAAGCCCTGCACAAACTGTTTCTTAAGAGTTAGAACTCAGTTTTGCATTGCATTGTGACTGGACTGCTGATGCAATCCTAATGAGTTGCAAAAACATTTTACAAACCTTGCTCTTGAGCTGGTTAAGCACTGGAAAACAATGCAATATAAATTGCCAGTGCATTGCCAACTGTAGAAAACAATGCTAAACCAACTCATTGGTGGAACAGTTTAATGTCACTTGTACTGTACTCCACTTCGCTTTTCGGAGTACTTAGTGGATTTTACATTACTCTGTAAATCACTTCGCAGAGCAGATTGTGGCCACTTTGCCCACCGCAATTCGCAGATAGTCTGAAGTTTGCAGGAAATTCTGTAGGGAAGACACTAGGCCAAGATAGGATATAACACTGTACTGTGTATGGATACTCTGAAACATATAGCTTAAGGTTAAGTAGCTTCAAGTAGTGGGGTAACAATTAAGGGGTAAGAGGTAATAAACATGAGCAAAATGTAGCTATCTGGTAGGAGGGTTAAAAAGAGAAATTAGGAGACTCCTTACATACGGTAGGATAGCAAATGCATTTCAGACAAGTACACAAAGACGTAGAAAGTCAACAGGCATAGAAAGGAGGCAGAACAGTTCAACAGACAAAAAAGGTAAGGAAGGAAAGAGTATGGAAGTGGTGCAGTGTAACGGTGAGGAGCTGCAGTCTTTCAAGACACATTCTGGAGACTGTGGTGCTGCCCCATTTGCACTCACCTCTCTGGCTGAGTGTAAAGGTTACTGGACTCCTAACCAAACTGCCAAGGGTGGAGAGAATGTTCTGCCCCACCCAGGGGACACTAAGTCTGCTGCTGCTCCCCCATAGGATGCTGAGGCAGAGGCAGAGTGGTTGAACCGTTGTGGGCTTTGTGAGGGTGGAGGTGGCAGGAAGGTATGTACTACCCAGCTTATAGCATGGCAAACTTCATTTGCTGTCCTGGCAGGACTGTTAGGAAGAGGAATGCACAGCAGTGAGAAGGGAGGATGTGGGGGTTCTCAGAAGAGGAGGCTTCAGGGAAGGAGGAAGAGGACCCCAACTGAGAAGGAAGCATCTGCTGGTGGGGGACTCTATTGTTAGGGGGATAGACTTGGACTTGCGGTGTGGATGGGAGAGGGAGGTGAAGTGCCCCCCAGTGTTTCAGCTTGTGGAAATGGAAAGCAGATCCAGTTGATGACTAGGGTGGTGAGAGATGGGAGGGAACTAGATGTCATTGTCCACATGAGGACAAATGACCTGGCACGTGATAGGGTAAGGGCAAACAGGGAATTTCAAGGAGCTGGGAAAGAGCCTTAAGCAGGTAGATGCACGGTGGTGTTTGCCAAGGTGTTACTTATGTTTGGCTGGGGACAAGAAAAGGCACTCTTCACCAAGGCTTTAAACAATTGGTTGAAAGCATGGTGCATGGAGGAAGGCTTTGGCTACACTGGGACTGGGGGCCAGCCAGGGAAGATATCGGCCTATACAGGGGAGACAACCTGCATCTATCCAGGACCAGGATCATAGTTTTTAGTGGGAGGTTTAAATACTATTTGGATGAGCATTTAAGTTATCAAGAGGTCAACTGTAGCACTAAGGGAGGAAACAATTTTCCCCTCAATGATGAAACAACAAGGAAGGAGGGCCCAAGGGGGAAGAAGCTCCCCCAGGGAAGGGGAAGATGAATTCATGGGTGGAGAAAAGGCAGAGGACAATGATGATATACATCAGTAATGCAAGAAGAGAGAATTAAAGGAGACAGGTAACAGGGAGGGTAACAAAATGGGGGGGGGTGAAGAAGAGCTTCAGGGAAAAATGCAGAAGGAGGGAGAGAAACAGAGAGGGTAGCAAAGCAATGGGGTGAAGTAGAGCTTCAGGGAACAATACAGGAGGAGGGAGAGATAGCAGGGAGGCAGGCAAAGAGATGAAAGATATGGAGAGCCATGTGTACCAATGCAAGTAGTCAGTGTAATAAAATTTCAGACTTGGAGGGCACAATGGAGGAGGCTGACCTAGATTTGATGGCCATAATAAGGCCATGGTGCACTGACAGCCGTAACTGGGACATGGTCATACCAGGCTACTCTCTGTTCAGGAGAGACAGGGAAGGTAGGAGAAGAGGAGGTGCATTATATGTGAGGGAGGGAATCAAGGTTATGGAAATACAGAGGCATCTGGAGGAAAAGGAAGGACTGGGGTGCTGTGGTTCATGCTGAACACAGGAGCTGGGGCTTCTAGCCATACAGCGGTGCTATATACAGACTTCCAGCACATGGAGAGAAGTTGGATAAGGCACTTGGGGAAGATATCATCAGGATGGAAAATGAATAGAAGTTGCTGCTAATTGGTGACATCAATCTGCCAGATGAGGATTGGAGCCTGCCAGGCAACTTCAGCAAAGAGCAGGGTCATCCTTGACTCCCTACAAATGTTTTTTCTTATGAAGCTAGTCAATGAATCTATGATGGGACAGTGTGGGACCTGGTGCTTTCTATCAGGGACAGCATTGCAGATGTCACAGTGGCCATTCCACTAGGTACTACTGAGCACCAGTCAGTATAGTCTTACGTTACAACAGGAGCAGACATAAACCAAACGAGGTTGAGAAACCTGGACTTTAGGAAGGTTAAATTTAAAGAAATGGGAAACTGCTTTAGAAAAGGCCAGATAGACCTGATTGATTTCTTTTACTGGGTGACCTGACAAAAACTATGGTCAAAGTACCAGGGGATCTAGTGGTCACTGACCCAATTTTTTTGTTGTATTGTTTGGCTATTGAATAAACTGGATTTGCATCAGTTCCTTGAGTCTGAGTGATATTGCTGAATGCTGCACCTCTGTATGAGTACCTGACAATTTCTGTGCCTTCTGTCTGTGTTTATTTGAGTTAGCAGCTCCCGCCCAGCACCAGCTGTCTTCTGCCCATGCACACCTGTTCCTCTTCCTGCAAAAGGTCGGTAGAGTACCTTGACAGTGGCGGAGGAGTAGCCAGTGCAGCCGGTGCAGTTGCACAGGGGCCCGCACACTTAGAGGGCCCAAGCCACCCAACAAAATACTCAAAATATTTAAATCAATGTGTTCGTTTACAAGGCCCTCCACCTACTCTCAGTGGTGTTGTGCGGACCCTGCATTAGACAAGTGGTGCACAGCCGCCCACCAATAGGGGCAGCATCACAGGGAAAATGCGAACTGTTCACCTGTTCCACACTCCCAAGCGGTATGCAAGCACATCACAGATGATTTCTGTTTGTGAGTCAGTCCAATTGGAGTGCAGAGTGACAGTGTGCGGTGCTGCGTAAGAGCAGTTGCAGTTGGCAGTTTTGCGGTAGTGAGACCTCAGTCGAGAATTGGCATGGGACGGAGGTTTTTGAGCAATGTTGGCGTCGCATCAGTCGGCTGTCAGCAAGACCACCAACTGGTTCTAAAATTAAAAAAATATTACAAATAAATTCCATCGTGTGTGTGCTAGTGTCTGGTCAGTCAGAGAACACTACAGCAGGAGACGGCCAGTGACAGGAAAAAGTTCAGCGCTCAACTAAAATGTTGTGGGGGTTGCACCAAAAGCCCTATCAGGACAGACTAAGAGATCTCAACACATACATCCTGTAGGAAAGGAGAGTGAAAAGGGACATGATTGAGACCTACAAGTACCTCATGGGGGTGAACATGATGCAGAAAGGATGTCTCCTCCAAATGAGGAGGAGCACCTGGACCAGCAAACATGTGATGAAGCTGGAGGGGGGTGTTTAAAAGGGAGGGATGTATGGAAGTACTACTTCACTGAAATAGTGGTAGAGACATGGAACAAACTGCCAGCAAAAGTGGTGGAGGTAAAAAGAGTAGGAGGCTTCAAGCATGTGTGAGCTAGACATAGTAGAATGTTAGTTAATAGGCAGGGAGGAGGGAGAGTTACCAGAGACCAGTTAGGGTCTGCAGAGACAGGGTAGGCAGGGACCCTCTGGGTAGACTGGGTGGGCTAAGCATTCCTGTTTTGCCTACATATTCTGTTTTTATTTTATTTTATTTTATTTATTTAATTTTTTTTAATTTATTTCATCTAGGATTGCTATACCTTTGAGCCGAGGCTCTTTTACAAAGGTTCCACATCAGCGTGTACAACAGTCATCATTTTTAGTTACAAACATATAGTTATTGACTTACAGACATGTAATAACCAGTACAAAAGAAATGAACTATGAGCAAGAAAGGGAAGGAAAGTGGGTGGGCATGGGGAAGTGAGGGGTAGGAGATCAGGGGTAGGAGTTGCAGGGGTAGGGGAGTATGGAAGTGGTTGGGGAAGGGGCAGGAGTGGAGATATGGGGGAGGTGGGCAGGGTGGGAGACAGTGCAGCCAGGGGGGCCTTGTTGAGGGAATATGACAGGTAAGGTGCTAGGGGTGCAAAGACTGATTGTAAGTGCTGGGTGCTGGGGCATGCACAGCTGGAACAGTAGAAATGTTAAGATGGGCAATCACAGGATACAAGCAGTGAGAGGCGCAGCTTGGACTTGAAGAGGTCGAGTGTTGGAGCGGTCCCTATGTTGCTGCCAAGGGAGTTGAGCCAGTTGGATGCCCAATAGGCTGATGATCTTTGTCCTTGGGTCGTGCGACATTGTGGGATATGTAGAAGATGGGAATTGGATCTCCTTGTAATGACGTTCCTATGTCTAGGCTTAAGGAGGGCACAGACACCAGGTGGGGCAAGTTTGGTATTTTATTTTTCTATTTGGAATAATCTCCACCTCTCCCTTTACTCCTTCCCTCTTCCCTTTCTTTCAAACATCTTCTTTATGATTTTGGTGAAACTTTTTCAAAATTCTGTTCACTTCTGCTCCATCTTGTAGCCCCTGCTTTCTGGCCTTGCTATCGTTAGTTCCTGTGCCTGGAACCCTCTTCATCCCCTTAGGACAGCAATCTTTCTATATATATCATAGTTACAGTACTGCTTTGACAACATGAAGTAAAACCAAAATGACTGCTCTGGCGAAAAGAGTTTTGGTGCTACTATAGTATAAGGCAAAAACACAAACCAGAAATAATGCACCCACACCAAAGGACATATCCAAACTTACTTGTTTATTTAGAAAATGCCAAAGTGTAGAAAACTGATCAATCACCACTTGCATGGTGGGAGGCACATGTTGTCAAACATGTCTTATGTTTCACTCGTTATACTGCCGTGCTTCAGCAGAGATATCATGTTACAAAAAGCATATTGCTTAAATACAGCCATACAGCCAGTCACAAGTGTTTGTACACTAAGGTGCAATATTGCTATTTCATAAAAACAACATGGCAAAAAAAAAAAAAACAGGCATGAACTTATCAACTTAGAGACATATGCATGCATATAAAAGTGTAAGATCTATGTTAATTCATAATCATACTATATATATTATATATACATAGTTAGGGTTGAGTACCCCATTTAAGTTTAAATGGTGAAATTTTGCACCTTAATAACTTTGCCGCCATTCAACGGATTTCCCTGACATTTGGCATGCATCGGGCATAATTATAGATCTTGGGATCTGCCAACTTTTGTACTGGTCAGATATACGGCTGCGGCATTGTTAAGCAACATTCTGGAGCACATTTACGCTTTTTGTGCATTCTTTGCTTGTGCCTACAGGTTGTACAGTTTGTACGACTGGTCTGAAAACTACAGGGGAACGTGCGGCCGAGGTTCAAACGTTATTGAAAAAACAAGTTTCCCATTATAGTCAACAGGAAAAGTTAAAAAAAAGTTTGACAGTGTCGCAAATGCAGTTTCTAGTGTCGCAAATGACCCCTGTAGTGTCGTGAGTCCGTCATTTTTTTCAGTTACTGATCACAGAAATGCTTGCCATTTAAAATTGGGACCATCTAGGGACACAATTCTTTCTGTGTTAACCTAGTCAAGCCCTAAGGATGCTAGGCATGTCTTTATTTTGGGGTTAAACACCCCAGAAATATGTTTCTGAAATTTTTGGGAAAAGTAGTGTCGCACCTGTGACACTTTCGTGATTTTTATTTTGCAAATCATGATATTACTTTGCAACACTATGACCAAAATGATAGGAATTGTTTGCCACCCTGCTGCAAAAGAACGGTTTGTTTTTTTGTGCTGAAATTTGGAGGGAAGAAAGCCAACATCTCACAGATGTGCCTTTTGTGGTTTGGTGAAACAATATTGCAGGTATGCAAACTTATGGTACTCCGAAGTTGATGCTTTTTCCCATAGACTAACATTGTGGCTTTCGCCGCTCCTTTCGGGGCCCATATCTCGGAAATGGTGCGAGATATGGACTTTTCATTGGAAAAATGCTTAGCCCCTTAAGGCCGTAAGCATTCAGTGCAAACCTAGCCAGGAAAGTCATAACTCGTATGAAATTAAATTTTTTTTTCTCTACATTGTACAGTTCCTGAGATATAAGCAATTTAGTATTCCAAGACCTCATTTTCTGGTCCCAGGACCATTATTATGCATACATTCTTTGTAGTCACTGTGTTTCTCTATGCAGCTGTTGAGGAAAACCAGGGTGTGCACTCCAGTTACTGTTACAAGTAGCATTTCCACCTGCGTTTCCGTACCCATTTGCGTTAGCGTTCTCATGTATGCCACCGTGTGCGTTATGCTTTGCCTTTCTGTTTGCACTTGTGTTTGCGTTACTCTTACCATTTGTGTCTACAGTACTGTTTCTGTTTGTGTTTCACTTTGCGTCACTGTGCGCATTACCATTTGTGTTTTCGGCCACCCTTCCATTAGCGTTTGCACTTGTATTTCGTTTTGTGTCATCGTTGTTGTTACCATTACCATTTGCATTTCCAATTGCATTCCTGAGTGTGCTATGATTTGCATTTCCATATGCACTTTCATTTTCGATTGTGTTTCTGTTTCTCTTGGCGTTATTGTTGCCGTTACCGTTACCATTTGTGTTTACAATTGTGCTACCATGAACGTGCATATTAAAGTTTGCGTTTCCATACGTACTTGCATTTGCATTTCTGTTTCTGTTTCCTTTGGCATTATTTGTGCTGTTACCATTACCATTTGTGTTTGCAATTGTGGTACTGTGACTGTGCACGTTATGCTTTGTGTTTCCGTAAGTGCTTGCATTTGCGTTTCTGTTTCTGTTCCCTTTGGCATTATTGTTGCTGTAACAGTTAACATTTGCATTTACAGTAGCGGTACTGTGACCGTGAGCATTACCAGTTGTGTTTCTGTACGTGCTTGCATCTCTGTTTGTATCACTGTTCACTTTGGCATCACTTTGCACTTGCGTTTCTATTAATGTTTGCTTTACCATTTACATTTGCATCACCATGTGCGTAACCATTAGCACTTCTGTTTGCATTGCAGTTACTGTTACTATGTCATAAGACATCACGTGGTGGGAGCATGGGGCCCGAAGGCCCCACACTCCCACCATCGCATTCCATTCACTATTTATAGTCCTCATTCTCAAGAAGAAGAGAAAGTCATGTCGAAAAATTCCATTTGATGCATCAGTTAGGGTTGTTCCACAGCAGTAAAAGTGAGGAAATTCAGTGTTATGGTTGAAAGCCCCCCTTGCACCCACCAACCGACATTGGGGTTTGTGTTGGGGTCATTGGTCCTAACTCTCACCCCATTCTCCTATACCTCAGCTTGGTTACACCTGTGATGGGGTGAGAGTTAGGGCTGATGACCTCAACGCATGCCCCAATGCCAGTTGGGCGGTGGTCTGGGGGTGCAAGGGGGTCTTTCAACCCTAACACTGAATTTCCTCACTTTTGTCATTGTGGAACAACCCTAACTGATGCATTAAATGGATTTTTTTGCCATGAAAAAAATATATATATATCTACTATGTTAATGCTCTAATTATGGTTAAAGCCACAAAAGTAGAAAAATGTGATGTTACGGTTTCCAAACATAACATCTCACCCCCATGCTGCACACATTAACAGGCATCGGGATGTGCCTTGGGGTCATCACATTTCCTTACTTTTGTGGCTGTAACCCTAACTAGAGTATTAATGCAGTTTTTTTTTTCAGTTTATATCCTTACTTTTTGTGACAGTATAATGGTATCCTTATTTGCCTCTCGGAGCCCATAGATGCATATCTGTAGCTCACAGCACTTCCATTTATAGGACAACAGTGTCCAAACTGTCAGCATAGCCATCTTATTATCCTATCTCATGTACCTGGTACAGAAAATTTCCGAATCCCTGCCAGAAACAAAATTCTGTACAACTGCAACACAGTTTCCAGCCAAAAGTGCAAAAACACGTATTGGCCAGGATTTGAAAAAGGACAGCTATAACATACATGAGGAGGGATAATAATAAGAAAGCTTTGTTGAAAATCTGGGGTGAAAATGTTAAAATTTCCAAAGTTAGGAGCCTGCATAGCAAAAACCCCCTGCAATGAATGGCCATAATGTTGCCATTTTTGCATATTTTGACCCCACATTTTCAGCATAGCCTTCTTACAATCCCACCTGATGAACAAGAGCAGAAATAATGTCCAAATCCCACCAGAAAGGTGAATTCACCAAGCAACTGTGAAAACACCTTTCAGACGGGAGCTGCATAATAACAGTCCTATTGTTCATGATGTGGGATCCCCAAAAGCCATGTTGAAAATTTGGGGTCAAAATGTAAAACAAATATCAAAATTATGCATAAAAGTTGAAACCCCCATTGAAATACATTGAACCACATTTACCTTAGTTTCTCATATTGCAGTTGCTGGTTCCAGCAGCAAGACATGTCTTTGTTCGGAGAGTAGATGTCAAACCTGGGACCTATTCAGGTGAGTGAGGGTATACTGGGTGTACTGGAGGTATGGGGTGGTGCATGCTGAGTGGGAGGTGGGGTCAGGGGGGCTGATCGGTGAGGAATGTTTTCTTTTTTTACAGGTTTTCAAAAAAAAACAACATTGAGGAACTGTTTTCTTTTTTCAGTTTTTGCCTGCAATGGATCATACAGTGGTGTGGCATACAGTCAGGGATTTCAATTTATATTTGATTTTTGGAATACATTCAGAATGACCTTCTAATAATAGCTTAATAAGCAGCAGGTGTATGTAGGAGTAATTGAATCAATCAGCTGTGCAAAATTGTTGATTAATAGGAAAGGCATGTTTTCTGCTTACAATGAGTTTTCTGTTAAAATCTGCTTTACCATTTAGAAGTTATTTAGTAATTAAAAAGGGTTTATCACTGTTAACTGAATGGTTAAAAAGTAGTTAAAATAGTAATGAGTCCAAAATTAACCTTGCATGGTAAAGGTTTTCCACTGTTAGACCCCCCCGCTCCCCCAACCCACTCCCACATGCACACACACATATACACACGCACACCCCTTCTGGACAAACATACATAATTCACAATCTTTTTTTCCAAGTTTCTAAAAATATCCAGAATATGCAATTGTGGGATTCTAACCTTGCAGACTTTGTTTAACTGTTTGGCAAGGATGTGGCTACACAGAATATGTCATTCACATAAGTATTCTCTGTTAAATAATCTCATTAACCTGCTCGCAGTGTAGATGATTATTAAATCCAGGCTTCCTTTCCTAATATCATGGAAAACAGAATTTCATAATACATTTTTAATTTCTGTGTTAATAAAAAAAATTATTTAACCTATCCACTGCTGTGGCTCACAGACAGAGGGGGCCTGGATATTCAAAATGGTTGCACATGGCACAACAAGGATGCACCATGCGCAACCCACCAATGCATCCTGGCATGATATCTAAAGGGGCAAGTTGTGATGCACCACTCCCAATGCTGTGGGGCACATCGCTAATGTATGCAGTGCAAGTGCAGGGGGCATGCCCATGCATATGCGGCACGTCCCGATATTCAGCCTGGGATGTGTGGTGCATATGCTGGCACAACTCAACCTTGCACTGCTTGGGGGGCACAAAGATGTACCTGGGAAAAACCAGGAACAAATCCTGGCCACCCACAGGTGAGCTGCCATATTGCAGGATGCAACACAGCAGCCGCCAGCAGTGGGTGGCCACCTGCCAACCCAGAATACTGACCACAAGCTCCCTGCCCTGGAAGCGTTGTGCCCCCCAACCCATCACCCAATCATGGGCAACTGTAGTAAAGGCCTCCCTGGTGGACCAGTGGAAACCTCCCCATCACCCAAACGTATTCATTCACATATCGGGCATGTGTAGTACAGTATGGTCTGCACTCCCATTGGTCCACGCAGGTGTACAGACTATACTGTATGCTGTCATTTGGCGGGCGGCATGTGGGCGGGGTGCTGCCACCTGCCAATGATGGGTGAGATGCTGAGTGGTGGGGGTCCTCATTGGGTGGGTGGGGAGGGGGGTACCACTGGACCACCAGGTGATTTAATATTACTTATGCCCATGATTGGGTGATGTGAGGGTTCCACTGGACTACCAGGGTCTTTAACATTACTAATGACCATGATTGGGTGTATGGGAGTGGGGGACCACCATTGGACTGCAGAGCATTGGTCCCCGATGGCTGCAGCCTGGCAGGGCACCAGGCACAAGTCACCGGGGATCAGTGCACTACATTTACATGTCATTATGGCCCCATTTGTGCCTTGCAAGCATAATGGCCTCGTTTGCATACCCAGTGCTGAATATCACAGTTGATGCACCTAGCGCAACTGCACTTGCACTGGCACATCTCCCTGCTCCCATTCTGCCACTTGTGCTGGCTCAATGCCACAGTGCCATGTGCAGTGCATGTGCCATCAGTGCCATTTTAAACAGTGCTGTGCCATGGTGCAGCACTGTTAAATTTTTCCTGGTCCATGCCCTGGCACAGCCCAGTTGTGCTGTGCCTGGGCCTGTGCCCCTGACCAGCATAGTATGAATATCCAGCCCAGTCTTTTTTCTTTAACCCTTAACTGTTTCCTTTGTGAGATTCATAGAGAAACAATGCAGATGATTGTATAAGTGCTTAATTTTTTTCCAGGACTGGTCTATGAAATTTTCTTTATAAAATATTAATTTCAGAGTTGTAAAACATGACACAAAATGTGAAATGTGCACCACAGGAATTTGTGCATAAATACTGCAAACGTATTGTTACCCACTAGTGACATTCACTTCGTAGTCAGAAACACATTCAGGAACTGGTCTCAGTAATTATTTCATGCAAAACTGCCATGTCCCCAATAGAAAACTGATTCAAATTACATAAATGTTTTTTTCTTCAGTACTGTGCATGAGTTATCATATCACTTTGCTGCAAGAAATCTACTCATGGCTGTTCTCATCCCTTACAGATGGTCCTAAATAGTACCCCATTCATGAAACAGAAATCTGGAAGTAAGTTGCATTTTTTTGTATGCGATGCTTGAAAACCCTTTTTTAATTTTTCCTTTGTCATTTCACCATTTGGCTTAATTATGTACTCAGATACCTTTTATGTCTTGCCCTAATCTGATCAAATCAAAATTAATTACATTAATGCAATGTACAGCACACAGTACTGTAGGAGTTAGAATGTTTGATGTGGTGGCATAATTGTTGCAAAAAGCCTTTGCCTTTGTTTGAGAAACTGAGAGTCAGGCTTCTATGCTGGTTCCTAGAACTGCTATTAATGACACCATTACAATTTATCATTATCAGACATGGGTAGCATTTCTCCAATCAGCCTGTTGCATTACTATTAAAGCACAAGCTGGTGTAAAACAGTAATTGTTGTACTCTGACTATGGGTGGAGGTAATCACCTTGTATGAACCTATGTGTATTGCCCTTAAACATGTACAATAAGTGGGTAAAATGAAAATAAATATGATTTATTTAGATGTATCACTGGCTTCATCAGTTAAGGTGCCATAATTGTATGTTTTTAAATAACTGTGCCATTAAAAAAAAAGAAAACTCACCACATGCTTCAATATACATATGTTAAAAATGGTCAGAAGAATATGTTACTGAGGTTATGTTTCACTGATGCTACTTTATATTCCCAGATGAGGAAATGAAACACATTAGTATACTTGTGCAAGACACAATTGTTTTCTCTTGTGAATGTGGATTGCAGAGGAATAATGCTAACAATAAATAACATGTGACCAGATGGTCAATTCCACTGATTCAAAATAAACCATACAATAACAGAATATCTACATTAGCTATCAATAAAAAAAACAAAACAAAAAAAAATGAAGCACGCAGGAAAACAATAACAACTCCATGGGGAAAAAAATCAAGCTATGCAGTAAAAGTGTAACAGAGCAATAAATGCAATAAAACAATTACGTGGCTATGTAAAACAGCCAGACAGTCATGCAAATAAGTAAAAAAAAGTAAGACAATGGCAACATTCAATTATACTCCCCATCTGCAATTAGAGTTAGAAACGATTATGCTTCTCTTACGTTATTGTCTTATTAAATACTGTTATGATACTAATTTCTGTCAGGAACAAAATATGTAAAATAAGTTTTCTTGTCATCTATCGATATTCCTGATGTCATGGTCTAGTGACTATTGTACAGGCTTAGTAGTCAGAGACCTTGGCTCGTATTCCACCACAGTCACTTACAGTGCAACCTTGAACAAGTCACTCTATAAGTATAAACTAGAGTCCCATTTTGTTTGTAATTGGTATAAAGATTGAGTGTTTGTATTTCATAGCTTACTTATTTATGTATTTATAACAAGCACAAAGGGCTCTGCATAACATACTCATCAAGACAATAGTCTTACTTACAAGATCATCCCAATAGCAAATATGACACATTTTCTCAAATGAAGAATGTAAAACCTCTTAGAAAAGGCTGTGTTGTGCAAAGGGACCTCATATAAAATTTTGTTCATATATATATATATATATATATATATATATATATCCATAAACATTTATTTTTTTTTTTTACTTCACTTGAGTAAAGAATCAGCTGCTTGGTCTTTGACTCTTCCTAGCTGACAGCATAGCCATACAAGTGCAGGAAAACACAGAAAAAAAAAGCCGATTGCACTGGACATGGTGTCCATTAATGGCACAAGATACTGGTACAGACTGCTGTAAAAGAAAATGCATTTGTAAAAGGAAATGTTTTATTTGCGTTACAATTTATGGACTTTCACATGACATGTTTTGATGAGTATATTGAAATTTGCATTTGAAGCTGAAGAGGAAAATAATACAGGCTGCTGTACCATATGTGCACTTAATAAATGCAGGTTGAGTTTCAACACAGTTACCCATTTGAATACATTTTTAAAATTTAGATTGTTTCTGTCAATCACTAATTGCAGAGATTTGCAATATTTAGGTGACTGGTATAATAAATGAAATGCTACAAGTTTCTAGTTCTCTTCTTACCACACAAAATTTACATCAAATGACAGCCTCAACTGTATTGGGGATGGTGATTGGAGGATGTGGGGGTGCCACTA
Source organism: Neoceratodus forsteri (assembly GCA_016271365.2). Taxonomy (NCBI): domain Eukaryota; kingdom Metazoa; phylum Chordata; order Ceratodontiformes; family Ceratodontidae; genus Neoceratodus; species Neoceratodus forsteri. Next base: position 1,230,823,567 of record CM057459.1, on the reverse strand, counting down.
GACACCAGAGAATAAAAAAAAAATAATAATAACACAGACAGTGATCTACAGGTGTGGGAGGGTGCTACTAGACAACAGGAAAGAAAACTGAATTAACAGGGATGGTGATCGGCAGGTGTGGATGCCACTAGACATCAGGGAATTCTTAATTTTGTGGACAGCAATTGGCAGGTGTGGTTGCCACTAGACACCAGAGACAGCAATGGAGTGTGGGGGGGGGGCACCAAATGCCAGGGAAACAGTGGCTTTCAGGTTACACTGTAACCAGCAGCACAGATTCAGCTTTAGTTGCAGAAGTAAAGAAATTTCTAGTGTTCTCATGCAGAGAACATGGGGGAAGCGCTCCTCTCACTAAGCTATGCACCCAGATTTTGGGTGCCCAGAAAACATATTTGTGGGCACAATATTAAAAAAAAAAATCAGAATCTAGTTAAAGGGGTCCCCTTTAGCTAGGCTCAGATGTTTATATTTTACAATGCCAGCCTTTTTATGTATTTTCCACCTTTGTTAGTTCATAGAAAAAAATCAACAAGATGGTGTTTGGCACAGCACGGCACAAAAATATGTTTGGTGCCCTGCCAAACAAGTGATGTGGAATGAAAAATGTGCATTTGATGCATCAAATTTTTACTTTCAGCACAGAACATTATCTCAAAAACCCTACTGCTCATGCACAGGTTGGAAAACACTAAATGTAAAGCCTTATAACTCTGTAACCCTTTAATATTTTTTTCATCAGACCTATCAAAGGCACTACCTTGGGACATGACACATGTTCCATGCAAATTTGGGGAAATAAATGTACTCCATGTAGGTTGTAGGGGAGAGCAAAAAAAAACATGTTAAGAATAGGAAAAACATTTTTTTACAAAAATGGACAGATGCAGATCTCAGAAACCATACAAGCTGCTGTCACAAGCATTTCCACAAATCAAGACCTTGCCTTCTAGACAACACATACACAATTTCAGCTCATTTTGTCAAAGAGAGCCAAAGATATTAATGTGCAAAATTTGAGGTTCAGCATTAAGCAAGCTACTCAACCATAACTATAGGGGCACTACCGCACCCCTATAATATATCTTATAGGGGCTCGGTTGCACTCCTATATTAGAATTTAGTCTTCACTTCTATGATAAACTGAAAATATTTGGACTTTAATAACTTTGCAACCATTCAACAGATTTGCATGAATATTTGAATGCACCATTAGGGATCAAGATTTCTTGATGTGGCAAGTTTTGTTCCAGTCCAATGAACGGGTGTGGAGATATGCAATGGCAAAAAAAATTGAAAATTATAATTTTTGGTGAACTTTTTGCCATGCTGCTGCACAAAAGCAGTGTGGAATTTCAGTTTAAAATCTGTACTGTACATAGGTCTTGAGATGGACTTCAAACAGTTCCTACACAGTATATTGTGAAATTGACAGAACTGGTGCTCACCTCTAATATGTTCCTCTTACAAAATATGCATTTCAGGCAAATTAAAGGTATAGCAATAGGGGCCACTATGGCCCCCAGTTATGCCAAATTGTATGGCCCACATTTTTAAAGGAGATGCACAGCACAAAGTGGAGATGCACCACGCATCTCAGAAAATCAGCAGAACTACGATATTTAAAAGGGAGGGATACATCGTGCTTCTCCTGATGGGTCATTGCACATCTGTAATTTATGTGGCGCATGTAGAGGTGGCGTTCCCATGAATGTGCCATGCATCTCTATATTCAGCCAAAATGTGTGGTGCATCTACTGTGCATCTCTGAGATGAGCTGCAAAAAGTTAGGCATGGAAAAAGCATGCCTAAATGGTCAACCTCCCACAGGCAGGCAGCAGAACTGCAGGCAAGCCATCCAAAGACAGCCCTTGGAGGTGCATCAGGACATGCTTCAGGCACCCACACACAGCAGTCATGCCAGGATGGATTAACCCTGAACCATAGGTGCCATGTCACCACTGGCACCATCCAGGGAGCAACCCCTCACACTGCACCCTGGACATAGACACCCAGCAGCCACATGCCAGTGCTGTTGAATGCCCCCAGACACACCAGCAGAGTGTACAGCCACAATATAGCAAATGTACCTGGAGCCATGACCACCAGGTACATCACTGATATTAATAACAAGGTGATCAGGGCTGTGGGGATCTACTAGACCACCAGGGACATGTCTGATATTACTAACAAGGAGATTGGTGCTGGGTGGAGTCCAATAAACCACCAGAGTAGGTGATACTGTGTGTGCTTGGATATTGGGTTGTGCTAGTCGCTGTCCATGTGCACAGCTGCTGCCTGACTGCTCCATTGCTTGTGGCAAACCTGCAGATGTGCTGTCTGACTGGCGAATGACCACCTTTGCCAAAAGCTGTGGGATTTGCTGCAGGAACCTTACCTGATACTCAGTTGGGTACAGGGATCCTGGAGCACCGGTGATTGGTGCAAGATGCCTTTGGTGCAGCTTGTGCCAGCTTTTGTGAATCAGGCCTAAGATCTCTCTGTGGGGTGGAGTGTGGCCCAGTGGTGTCACTTTTCCCTCTCACCTTAAAAGTTATACAGCACTGCAGCACTAGCCAAGCATGTCACCTGAACATCTAGGAATCATTGACAATGTAGTAAGCTGTATCATGTCATCATCTGTAATGCATGTGTTGTCTATCTGAGTAGAAAACATAAAAGAATAGAAGAAGAAGGGATGCAGTGGGGAGGAAGGGAGCAGATAAAGGTTCCACAATGCCAGTTCCACTAAGTGCAAGTTCTGCAAGTGCTGGTGGTGGAGATGGAACTGGTTATGGTGGGACATGGTCTGAGAGTTATCGTAATGGGGCTGTGTGAGGACAAGGCCTGGGCACATCGTTGTACAACCAAAGAAATCATGGTTCATTAGTGCCAGAAATCCAGTGGTTCACTCCCACTTCAGTGCAAGTAACCTTCCCTGCTGGACATCCAGTGCATATGGTGAAGAAACTATCCTGAACCATCCAGAAGTAGACCTATTTCCTCTTCTTCCTTCTCTAAGAGTTACCAGTTCCCCATCACTGGATAGAAATGATCTATTCTGAAATGTAGAGCCTGATGTCCGAAGGCTGATGCAGGACTTGTGTCAAGCCCTGCATCTGATGCAAAGGGGGTTGCAGATGCACCAAAGCCCCTCAGATGCAGAGCAGTCCGATTCTCAAAGTGGTGGAGCATTCACATTTGTCCCACTTTACGGCTGTGTATGCCACAACTGTGGTGCAAGTCCTGCAACTCCAGATGCAAAGCTAGACCAGGGAGATGGTGGTCTAACTCCCCAGATCCTGTGTTCAGGACTTGGAGGGTTTTTGCGACAAGTGCCTTTTGGAATTGGCTTGCCCCCAATGTTTGATGCAAGCTGCAAGTTGCACCAAACACCCTCGTGCAAGTCCTCTGTGACACGCAAATATTTGTAGAAATGGGCTCTTAAAGTCTAGTTCTCCCCCCCTCAAAAAAAATTATCTTGCATTCACAGCCAATTTTTCAATGTCACCCCACCCCTATGTCACTAGTGGTTTTGGAAAACAGTGTGATGGAAGGGAGTCAAGCAGTGAGTTCAAATCATGAACTCAGTTTCATGATTCATATTTCCTTAGCACATCAGAAACAATAATAAATAGTAACGAATAAAGGAAGAAACAATAAAAATAATTTATTTATATTATATATTTGATATCATACATCAGATTTTATCTTCTCATATAACATAGTATATCAGATTGTTATCTTGTCATATAGCAGTTCTAATTATATCACATCATATCAGATTAAAGTAGCTCATCATATAACATATTTGCTGACCTTCTTTAAGAATATCTCTTCCATTGGGCCACAACTTTGGAACCATAGCCACCAGGCACTAGGACCACATGAAAACTTTTATTAGCCAGAGGCCACCACTGAATACGTCCTAGGCCTACATCTATAATAAACATGGGAAGCCTCTTCACTCCACAATTCTTTTCCCACTGTCAGTTATCCTCGTTGGACCTGCTGAAGGAACTGTCATAATCTAGGTGTTGCTGTTTTTTTCTTTATTTATTTAAAACAAGTGTTTTTCTTCATCTCTGCATGCTGACAAACTCTAAAAACACTTTATTTCAATACGATAAGTGATGAGATAAAATTTACAAAAAAAGAGACACACAAGAACTGTGTGTGCTTTTTGGGCCTCTCTCACAACATGAGGACTTGTAAGATCTGCCAGAGCTTTAACTAAGCTACAAGGTGATGCCACAAGAAAGCTCTAAAAAATTTCCTCTTTAAAACTTTAACAGCCATGTAGAAGGAACAAGGCCCAGAATCTGTGTTGTTATCACTGTCAGCTGAGACACAGCCACCAAGGTCAAAGGACTGGGAAAGAGAATGGACTTCAACATGGCCCTCCCCATCATCAGGCCACAAGCATAAATGTAGGGATAAAAGGGAAGTCTACTTTACCGGTGAGATCCCGGTTGCTGCTGAAACAAGGTAATCCTACTGCGTCATTGACAGCACTGGTGTCATTGACAACAGCTTCCCTCCCCAACCATTGATGAGATACCAAGGTTGGAGTCTGACTTAGGCACTGCTGTACCTACTATGGATGGTATGATGTCATTGTCATTGACCCAGGGCCTGTCATCGACACAAGTAGTCACAATCACTGGCCAGGGTATCATAAACTCTCATGCTGTGCTGTCATCATTTTCAGAAATGGCACAATTCATTCTGCTCCGGCTTACCTGTGCAGTCAGCAATCCTGTTGATGGAGCATACAAGTATCCCACTACTGTTGATGACTGATTCCAGCACATCACAGATTTTCTCCTCCTTCTCAGCAGTTGCTGCTCTCACAGGTGCTTCCTTCATCAACAGAGAAGTTGACAATGAGATAAACTATAATCCTGGCCTCATGGTATTAGAGGAGGATTTAGAGAAGGATTATATGATGGAAAACAGTATGCAGCACCTTGTTCCAGCTCTGCCCTCTCATCCTGCAGTGAGGACTTGATGGTCTATACCCTAAGGTCTCCTCCTAAGGATCCTACATTCCAAGTAATGATGTAGCAACTGCACACTGCCTTGGGCTTTGCTGTGGAAGAGGAAGATTTCAATAAAGAAATTTAATGGTATTTCTGGAGGTCCCTTGCAACCCCTCTATTATAATTCCACCTGTATATACTACATTAGAGGATGCCACCTTTGCTGCATGGCACAGACCAAATGCACTGCTTGCAGTTCTCAGGAAGGCTAATAAGCAGGTTTCTGCTCCATCTGCTAAGCCTTATTATGCTAACCAGTCAGAAACTGACTCAGTAGTCATTATGGCTGCTCAAGATAGGTCTAAAGCACCTAAACCCATGAGTACTTTACCTCTGGACAAAGAATCTAGGAGGCTGGATTTCATGGGCAAGCATACATATGCCTCTGCCTCATTGTTCCTTAGGACTGCAAACCACCAGGCCTGTATGATAAAGTACCAACACAGCCTATGGAAAGCTGTGAAAGCTGCAGCCCAGTCTTTGCCTGAGGGTTCTGCCAAGACTGAGATACTTGAAATTTGTACTTCTGGAACTGAGGTGGGCAAACCTTTACTTCACTCAAACTATGATTTGTCTAACGCCTCTGACAGGGGTGCTGCACCTGGAAATTTGTATTAGAAAATATTCTTGGTTTAGAGTGGCTGGATTTGCCAATGATGTGCATGGAGCAGTTATGAATGCCCCTTTCAGAGGAACAAAACTAATTATAATATTGAAGAAGCCCTAAAAGGTCTTCAGGCCTCAAAAAAGGCATTAAAGTCTGTCAGTTCCCTGTATCCCACTCCTGTCTGGGATGTGGATGGGGATGCTTTTTATCAGCTTGTTGCCAGAGGTGGCTCTGCCTACTATCAACAAGGTTGAGGTTTCGGAAGTGGCTTCCTCTGGTTCCCTTCTCCTGGTAACTACTTAAAAGCACCCAGAACAATCAGTTCTGATGGCACTGACCCCACCAGTTCTGGATGACTCTCTTCTGGATATACCCCCACCTCGACTGTTGCCTCCAGAGGTGGTTGTGGGTAGTAGACTCTCCCTACATCTGCAACAAAGGAGGGAGATTATGATATATAGGTGGGTCTCAAAGATAATTGCAAGGGATCATGCTCTAGAACATCTAGAAACTCTTCTAAATCATCCTCCATCTTCTTCCTGTTATACTTCAGTCCACTTGCCCCTTCTGAAAGAAAAAGTGCAGTCATTTCAAAAATTAGCTGTAGAGCAGATTCCTCTTCAACAGCTGAATAAAGGGTTCTCTCCCAGTTACTTCCTGGTCCCAACACTGGCAGAGGATCTGCATCCTGTGTTAGATCTTAAGTATCTCAACTTCTACATTGCATACAAGAAGTTTCAAATGGGATCCCTGCAAGCTCTGATCCTCCTTCTGCAAACAGGGGGCAAACTTTGTTCCCTGGACATGAAGGATGCATACCATCATGTCAAAACCAGGAAATCCCATAAAGAATACCTCCACTTTGTGTTAGAGAGAGAACATTACTAATTCAGAGTATTGTCCTTTGGCTTGGCTTCTGCCATTTGCAGAGAAAGCCTGTACATGTTCCCCTATCTGGATGACTAACTTCTGAAGGCCAGCTCCAGGACAGAGTTCACACAACACTGTCTCAAACACAGCACTTGTTCAAGAATTTGGGGTTTACAGTAAGTGTGCTAAAATCTGTGCTGACTCCCTACCAGAGGCTGCGGTACATAGGGGCAGTCTTGTCTACAGAGAAGGGATGTGCCTTTCTGCCACAGGACAGAGCAGAATATCTCATTTCCCAAGCCCATTTGGTGTACAGAAAAACGCTATACCTGTGTGAGGACCATGTTACAACTCCTGGGTCTCATGACTGCGGCCACAGTAACTGTGATTCTGGCACACTTACATATGAAAATCCCTCAGAGGACACTCAGAGTCCAGTGAGATCAGCTGACAAACAAGTTGGACCAAATGATGTTTACACATCCTTGCTTCGCAGCGCGCATTACCATAGTGAGTGGATTGTGAAAACCTGTTAAATGACATTCTATTCCTTGAATCAGCCCCTGTACAAAGCCTTACCACAGACACTCTGGGCTCCCACTGGTGTGCTTATCTTGGCTTTTTCAGGCATAGGGGTCAAGGTCCAAGGTTGAGGCCAAATTCCACATAAACTTTCTGGAAATGAGAACTGTCCTATACAGCCTCAAAGCATTTTAGGAGCATATGTGCCCAGGTTTTCTGCTAATACAGATGGACAACACCAGTGTGATGTATTACATCAACAAACAAGGGGTACTCATTTCTATCCCCTATGCAGGGAAGCAATGACAGTGTGATACTGGGCTCTGTCTCTGCTTACAGCTGTCCACTGTGCATCTTGTAGGTCTCTGAAATGTTTTGGCAGACAAGTTAAGCAGGTCACAGTCCAAAATTCATAAATTAGAGCTGTTGCCCTCTATGGTGGACAACCTCTTTGTAAGATGGGATTGTCCAGAATTGGACCTTTTTGCATCCACACAGAATACAAAACTGCTACATTTTTGTTCACTTGCTCCAAGCCTGGAGTTTTCTGGAGAGATGCATTGTCCATCTCTTATTTTTTTTTTTTTTTATCATATCACTGTTTATACACCGCCTGCTGCAGTGACTTACCGGTGAGGGCATCCAGCAGACGGCCCTGCCCGCCGGGAGAACAGCAGGCTCACTCATATGATGGGGGGTCCGGTACAGCCATCACCAACTTGCTGGGAGCTCCCCCATGCCCTGCCTAGCGGAGCAGACCCCAGACCCCCCCAGTGCAATTCCACGACAGTCCTTCCGGCATCACAGAGTGCAGCCCTCAAGCTACTTCGGTTGTGCCCATCCATTTTTCCTCCAGTAGGTCCCCCGATGGAGCACGGATGTGCAGTAATGTCCACGCTCTAATGTGCAGACATCACTGCATTCCCCCTCTGCTAACACCTGCATCTGCAGTGCCTCTGGGTGTCCCCAGGGGCTGCCTCAGCACAGTGTGCTTCCCCAACCCACCCCAGGACTAGCAGAGCTGTCGGCGGAAGCTCAATCCTAGTCCTCCCCTGCCAACACCCAATGACCTGGGCTCATTCCCGAACCCAAATCACCAGTGTGGTGTGAGGTATGGTGTCCAGCACCTCAACCCTCAGCGCCACTGGGCTGGCAATTGTCCATCTCTTAGAGGGGAAATTCCTATATGCAGTTCCCTGAATTCCTCTAATACTGAAGGTACTAACAAAGCTGTGGACAGACAGTGCCACTGTCATCCTCATTACCTCATTGTGGCCTCAGCAGATACGATTTCTACTTCTGCAACAGATAGCAGTGGAACCTTCTGTTCCCCTACCTCTGTGCAGGGTTCTGTTTTCACAGGATGAGTGATCACTGGTCCATCCAGACCTGAAGTCTCTGCATCTGCAGACATGGCTCCTAAAAACATAGCCATTACACATTTTGGGGTTTCCATTAGAGTTGCTGTTATAGAATCATAGACATTTGATGGCAGAAAAGGACCCTTCCGGACCATCAAGCCTGCTCAACCCTCCTCTTCACATACCCCTCTCCCCACCTGCCCCCACCCTTCCCCCAATACTCAGTCCCATATGCCTAACCCATGCCCTCTTAAATTCCTCCACCATCTCTGTCCCCACCACTCTGTCTGGCAGTCTTTTCCATATACTGGTTGTGGCGAGAAAACCTTCTGGCAGACGTACTTATCTACTGAAATGGAAGTGGTCTACTGCCAGGAATTTAAACCCATTCACACATCCTGTGAATCATGTGTTGGAGTACTTGCTGTACTTGTCATATTCTAGACTACAGCATTCCTCACTTAAGGTGCTTTGGCTGCTATATCTGCCCTCCATGCCCCTATAGATGGGTGTGTGGTTGCTCATTCAGAGGTATCCCATAGTTTTCGGAGAGGTATTCTTCACATAAAACCACCTATATGTAATCCAGTTCCACTGTGGGACATGAAGTTTGTGCTTGAGATACAGGCATTGGCTTCTTTTGAGCCTGCCACATTTTCTATCATGGAAAAAGTTATTTTAGTTGCGGTCACTTCTGCCTGAAGGATTTCAGAGCTTTTGGCTCTAATGTGTGAGCCTCCTTAATTGATTTTTCACAAAGACAGGGTCTATTTGCACACAAATCCTAAGTTTCTACTGAGGGTGGTATCTGAGTTTACTCTGAATCATACTATACACCTTCCTGTTTACTAGCCTGAGCAAGCCATTCAGGGTGAGGCATTGCTCCATACTTTAGATGTACATAGAAAATTTAGATACTATGTTACCCACACCAAGGAGTGGAGAAAGTCCTTTCAGCTTTTTGTTTCATTTACTCCTGGGAAAGGGGGTGCTCTTTTGTCTAAATAGTGCCTGTCCAAATGGCTGGCACATTGAATTATGTTCTGTTACAGGAAGTGCAGTAAGGAACTTACTGGTGCTGTGCATGGTTACTCTAGAAGAGGTATGGCCACTTATGTTGCTTATTTCAGAAATGTTTCAGCTGCTGACGTGTGCTGCAGTCACATGGAGCACTGTCCACACATTCACTGTGCATTACAGTCTGGGTATAGCCTCTAGGAGATGTGCTGGTTTTGGGCTTGCTCTGCTTCAAGGCTTGCTGTCTTAAATACATATATAACCAGTGGATGGAGGTGACTGAATAACGGATAACCCCAGGGTTGGATCACGAGACCCACTGCAGGGCTAGACCCACTAAATAGGGTAACATAGGCCGGGCGCCTCTCTCCTTATAGCTAAATGACAGGAGGTGGACCTTTTGGGGTCTTCTTTCCCGTGGACTTCCCCCCGAGATTGAAGTCCCCATTAAATAGGGGGGACATTTTAGTGGCATGGACCTAGGAACAGATCAGGGCTGTGTCCAGGGGGACTTGAATTAGAGGATCACTTGACACATCTTGATAAACAGAATTATTCCCCAGACAAGACTGGAGTGAGTGGGGGCTACCTGTTCCATGTGGCAGGCCTGGAGGGAGGGAGGTGGGGCCTGGGGATAGCACCTCCTTCTCACTCTTTGTGGGGCCTTTGTCGTGCACTGGGGGGAACCCACTGGGTTCCAGAGGTGGGCTGTATTGAGTTTATGCTCCCTCCTAGGCTTCCTTGGGCACTCTTTGGCTGCTCATGGGGGGGGGACTGGCTGGGCACAGCAAAGGGCTCCTGCATAAACCACATTTTGGAGGCACAGATTGGGCCTACCATGGGGAAATACTCCTGATAACCCTGCATTGTTTGAAGAAAGTTTTCTTCTAGGCCCTGATTTTCACCTGTCCTTACATTTCTAAAATAAACTACTTCTAGTGGGACTTTTAATCTGCAACAGACATTTGTTTGGCAACATAAACTACAGGACTGTGGTTAATGTGCTCCCTTAAAGAAACAGGACTCATCCACCCCCCTCCCTTTAACTAACCTTAAGGAGGGTGATGTCAGGGGCTAATGGTTTGAGTTGACCATGACAGAACGCAGCACATTTATTCTTATTTTACTCTAAGACTTCCCAACAACCCTCCTAGTCCTGTTTATCATTTTATTTTTTTATTACACCTGCACACCCCATATTCCTCTTTATTATGGGGTGTATGTTTCCTTGAGGGCCACACCTCCTACAAGGGTGAAGAGACCCACACAAGGCAAAACCTAATGTTGCCTGCCCTGATAGTACTCTTGAATGCTCAACAGGGATAGGAAGTCCCAGAAGGCAGTTGTATGTAGTTGGACAGAGTCTCCGCCCATCCCCCTAAGACTCCCTAGTTCGAGGCCCAGTTTTTCTGAGAATGTATATCACAAGTTCATTTCAATATTCCCTACCCATTATTTGGTTGGCACAGACTCTAGTGCATATAAGAGATATTTTTTCTGTTAATTAATATCTACACAGGAAAATATATTTTATTTCGGTCATATACTACCCCAATTGCCAGGACACTATGATCAGTTTAGATCTTGCCAAGGAGTAAGATGAGTATGCCACTTAAAATAGTTTCTCACAATGTGAATGGGCTGGCTGGCCCGGTGAAGAGATACAGAACTATACAAGCCCTTAAGAAATGTAAACTGGATATTTTATTATTGCAGGAAACACACCTATCATCAACTGAGCATCAAAAGCTTATTAAACTGGGCTTTTACCAAGTAGTAGAGTCTGTACACAAACATGGCATATGTAGAGGAGCAGTGTTGTTGGTTTCAAAATCTTCCCCATTCCTAATTACAGGGATGGGTAGCGATTGCGGTAGGCATGGTCCAGGGAGAGTGCTTAACTGTATGCAGCACCTACTTCCCCCCCGGGCACAGATGCTTCACCGATACAGCACCTGGTAGATTTTAACATACAAACAGGGAGCATTAATACTGAGAGGGACCTCAATTTAAAATCCTGCATTGTATACCTCAGCACCCCTTTCTCCACTCCAGATCTCTGGTCAAAAACATCTGAGGCATCTGTTCCGCGACACGGGCCTAGTGAACACATGGCATCTTTTGCACCCTACCTAACCTAAATTTACTTTTTATTCCTATGGTCACAAACATTATTCCCACCTTGACTATTTTTCTAAAAGTGACTTGGGCATCGTCATCACCGATGACCTAAAATCATCCACGCAGACCATTAAAGCAGTAGGTAAGGCTAGGGGGATGTTAGGGTGCATTAGTAGGGGTATCACAAGTCAGAAAAGGGAAGAAATAATTGCTCTTAATAAGACACTAGTTAGGCCTCATCTGGAGTACTGCATGCAGTACTGGAGGCCACACCTTCACAGGGACATTAACCGCATTGAGGCAGTCCAGAGAAGGGCAACCAAAATGGTGCAGGGACTGCATTAGAAAACATATGAGGACAGATTAATGGAGCTCAATATGTATACCGAAGAGCAAAGGAGGGAGAGAGGCAGTGGCGGAGGAACAGAAAGATGGGCCCCAGTGCCGTTTTTTATTGTGAGCCTCCTCACCCTCAATCAAATTTTCTACTGCCATGAGCAAAATAAGCAGACGTACAAGACACTGGCAACAATACTTGATTATCAGCCCTCCTCCCACTTAGGAATATAAATGTGTTAGCTAAAAGAAAATCAGATGTAAGTTTAAAAAAAGCTATACAGAAAAAGAGCCTCAGCAAGGTTTGGGTGCTCAGTGACAATTAACAACAGTCCAGTAAATCAGTCATGGCACTTCTCACACAGTAAAAGAACAAAGGAAGTCTCAGGTATTTTTAAGCAAACTTTCCAAAGTTTATCTCACCATAAGAGTGAAAGCCAAAGACTTGGTGAAACATTAGGAGCTACTTGTTGCTGGTTTCTCTGCCTGTACCAGGAAAGGCTGTACACTTCTATAGAGACATAATAAACTTTGGAAAGTTTGGTTAAAAATACCTGAGACTTCCTTTTTCCTTTTACTGTGTGGGGAGTGCAGTGACTGATTTGCTTTACTGTTTAAAAAAGCTCCAAGACAAAGCATGGGAGCCAAGGAGGAGGGGGACAGGGACAGTACCTCAAGTTTTGGACCCTGCAATATGAGCAGACTAGATAGACCAAATGGCCTTCTTCTTCTTCTGGCTTCTTTGTATGTTCGTATATATGTTCGTATGTAAATCCTGTGTGGTTACAGAAGATGCAAGTCCAAGCAATCTCTCTCAGCAAGTGAAAATAGAGCAAATTAATAACTTTTCTTTTGTGCAGTGGTTCTCATGTCTGGCAATGACTGTATGTTGTTGTCTTCAAGTGTCAATACACTGTAACAGAACAACTATAATCAGCCTTTACTTTCTGAAATCTACTGTACTGTACAGCCAGATGTTACTGTAATGTTGCCTACTGAGGGGATGTAAACCAAACTACTGTACACCCGATTGTCCTTCCTGGTTACTACTGCCTCTCAGTCAAAGCCCTACAAAGCATTCTACAGCTCAGCTTCTCCCTCATTCTCCACCACAAAGCTTTTGCCACAAAAGAAATTTTACAATATTAAAAAGGGGGGAACCAGCAGACAGTCGATGGGAAAGAAACAGGAACAGCAGACACGGCCAAGGGAAAAGCAGGTTCATGACTGGGCGGGGGACTCTACTGTAGGGAGACCTCCTTGTAAAGGAGCTCAAACGGACAGTTGGGTCACGCCCAGGGTCACAAATGCATCCCAACCCAGAAAGCTTAAACAGAAACAAAGAGGAACTATGCCTCAACAATCAGAACACCTAACAGGTATTCAGAACTAACTTTAGCATGTGCAGAGAGATGCAAGATGAAAAGAATGAATGTAACTGCATGATGATTAATAATATGTAAAACTATACTGAATTGTCTCAAAAAAATAAAATACAAAACAGAAATTGTACACTATTAGTCTGCCATATGTTTCAGTTGTCTTCAAGTTCTCCTCCTCCTTTCCAGTGCTAACCAGTAACCAACCACAAGCCAAGGAACCTAACCATTGGAAATTGTTCTCTCTCTCTCTCTCTCTCTCTCCTGACTCCCACCAGATAGTAACAGAAACTGATTCATATTAATACCTTACAGAAATCTCATATTCTGAAAAAGGGGATGTATTATGCTAACAGTGGGAGATTTTAATCTCCTGGAAATAGACTAGATAAAACATGAAGCTGTGAGACAGTGGGACTGTTAGTAAAGGGTTATATTTTTCCATTTCGGATATCATCAAAAGAAAGATGCAGCTTAACACACATAATTAAAAAACCAGCAAGAGGTAGATGTTTAAATGTACTTGATTTGGTACTCACTGGTGTTGTCCATCCTCCTCCAGACCTCCAGTCTCACTCATCTCAGAGCCAGAGTGCAGACTCAGTGTGTCACCACCTGCCATGCGGCCGCTGCCAACAGCAGAGCCGCTCCGTGACTCCGTTGAGCGCTGAACTTTTTCCTGTCACTGCCCGTCTCCTGCTGAAGTGTTCTCTGACTGACCAGACACTAGCACACACACGATGGAATTTATTTGTAATATTTTTTTAATTTTAGAACCAGTTGGTGGTCTTGCTGACAGCCGACTGAAGCGATGCCAACATTGATCAAAAACCTTCCGTCCCATGCCAGTTCTTGACTGAGGTCTCACTACCGCCAAAACTGCCAACTGAAACTGCTCTTATGCAGCACCACACACTGTCACTCTGCACTCCAATTGGACTGACTCACAAACAGAAATCATCTGTGATGTGCTTGCATACCGCTTGGGAGTGTGGAACAGGTGAACAGTTCGCATTTTCCCTGTGATGCTGCCCCTATTGGTTGGTGGCTGGGCACCACTTGTCTAATGCAGGGTCTGCATGACACCACTGAGAGAAGGTGGAGGGCCCTGTAAACGAACACATTGATTTAAATATTTTGAGTATTTTGTTGGGTGGCTTGGGCCCTCTAAGTGTGCGGGCTCCTATGCAACTGCACCGGCTGCACCGGCTATTCCTCTGCCACTGGAGAGAGGTGATATGATCAAAACATTCAAACACCTTAAGGGCATTAACAAGGTAAAAGAGTCTAACATGTTTCAATATAAAAAAACAGCAGGACAACAGGACACAACGTGAGATTAGACGAAGGCCGATTGAGGGGTAATGTGAGAAAGTTCTTTTTCACAGAAAAGGTGGTGGATGCATGAAACAGCCTCCCTCAGGGAGTAGTGGAAATGGATACAGTGCAGGGCTTCAAATAGGCATGGGATAAGCATAAGGGAACAAGGCAGATGAGTATGAATAAATAGACTATTGACAGTGCAAAGGCCGGTGGCACATTTACAAGGTAGAAAAAGAAATGAGCAGACTGGATGGGCCTTGTGGTCCTTATCTGCCATCAACTTCTATGTTTCTATGTTTCTAACTGCAGAACACAAATAATGAATCCATTAGGTAGAGATACACAATATTCACCTATCAGATCATGCACCCCTAACACTAGAAGTGAACATTAATAAGGAATGGAGGAATGTTATATGGTGCTTCAACCCCTCCCTATTACAAGACCCAGAGTTTAAGGAGTTGTTAAAATCCCAAATCCCGGAGATCATAAAAGATAATAGCTCACCCCAGATGCCCCTCAATTGTTGTGGGATACTCTTAAGACCACCCTGAGGTGCCACATAATAGCCTATATGGCAAGAAAGAAAAAAAAGACTGAGTCTCGACTTCAGGATTTGCAGGAGAAACTAAAATTTCTCCAAGAGGCACACATGCAGAGAGACCACAGCCTATCTGACCAGGTATCTCAAATGCAACAGGAAATTCAGTGACTTCTAACTGCAAAGATGGAACAAGATCTTGTCTGGCTTCATCAGAAGTATTATAAGGATAGGGCTAAGGCTTCAAGACTGCTGGCCTACAGACTCTGTAGGCAGACTCAGTTGCAGAATATCTTGAAAGTGAAACTCCGGGAATTGGGCCAGATGTGTCACTTTATAACCCAGATCCTAGACAGCTTCTGGATGTTTTGTGAAGAACTCTGTAGGAAAAATGCACCCCTTGACCCATCCCATATTGAATAATTCCTCTCAAAGCTTACACTACCCTCCCTTAGCCCTGCCCAGAAAGAGAGGCTAGTGCACCCTATATTTCTCCTGGAACTCATACACACCATTAAAAACCTGAAAAATGGGAAGAGCCTGGGACCCGATGGCTATAGTGCAGAATTTTATAAAGGCACTATAGATTTAATAAAATATCCCCTACTCCTTGCCTTACAAGAGTCATAGTATGTCAGAATATCCTATTTCATGGCAACAGGCTGTAATATCAGTCATACTGAAGCCCCAGAAACCTGTCTACTTATATGGCTCATACCTGCCCATGCCCTGAACCAGGATTATAAGATTTACCCAAGCATAATAGCTCATAAAGCTCATAGACTCGATGATATCCTCTCTACCCTAATTCCCAGTCAATCAGGCTTTATTAAAACCAAACTACCAACATTAAATGCACCCTATACATCATTAACCATGCCCATGTTAATCCCACCCCATTAATGATTCTTGGTTTAGATGCACAAAAAGCATTCAACAGAGTCTCTTGGACATTTCTGCAATCCACCTTTACAAGGTTTGGCTTCCCCCAAGAATTCATGGATAACATTACAGGCTTGCACAATAATCCCAAATCAATGATAAAAGTAAATGGCTCACACTCGGCTAGGTTCCCCTTGTTCAGGGGCACCAGACAGGGATAGAGTTCTTCACCTACTTATTTGCACTGTATGTCGAACCTATCACCCAGTATCTATGACAATAGGACATAATAGGAGGATATTCCATCATAGCCACCCACCAAAAGATAGTTTATTAAGTGGATGATCTCCTCCTATACAAAACAAATCCAGAGAATTCCGTAACGGTGCTGGAGACCCATTTCCACCTAATAGAACAGGTTTCAGGATATAAAATTAACCCTGACAAAACGGAAGTATTGCTGATACATCAATCCTTCCCTGAGACACTTAGACAACAATACCCATTCAAATGGAATCGCTCATACATAACCTACTTAAGAATCCAAATTACAGCAGATTCAACTAAAACATTTGAACTAATTTTGTTAATTTATTTAACCACATACAGGCAGATTTGAAGAGATGGATGCACCTCCCCATCTGTTTACTTCCCAGGGTCCAATTGGTCCAAATTAACTTATTACCTCCATTTCTCTATTTGGCACAGAATATACCTCTCCCCCCTCCCCAACAGGAGATAAATAGATGGCACAGAGTTATATTGCAGTTCATATGGGTGGGAAGTCGCCCCTGTATTACACTGTAGAAACTACAACTGCCTAAGGAGCAAGGGGGATTATCTCTTCCAGTTTGCATAAATACTCAATTGCAGCAATGCTAAAGCATATGTCCAACTGGCTACTTCCTGCAGACAGTGGTCCACAATGACTTTATGATGAAAGAGCACTTTCAAATCTTTCCTTAGATTATATTAAACTATATCAGTTGCAGTCAGCACATATGCAAGAGACCAGGTCTTTGTACACCAAGATCATGCTACAGCGTTGGTCAAAATATGTCAAACTCTCACAGCATCGGTTAGGTGCTATATGGATGGGGTTCTCATCAGAAGACCCCCTCTTCCCCGAAGCAAAAATGGATGGAACATTCAAAAGGTGTTTAAACCAAGGTCTGACACAGATATTTCAATTTTATGACAAAGGACTATTTAAGTCCTTCTCGCAACTCCATACAGAATATTCCCTGACATGAAAATGCTTTTTTCAATATCTCCAGATTCGCCATTATTGTGAGAAAGAACTTGAGCTGGATCTTAACACCCAACCTATCCAGCCCTTATTTATGCTTCTCATTCGAAAGAGGCACGTTCCCTCCCCCTCCCATCTAATACCGTTTCTACAAAGCCCTCAACAATATACAATGAACAGAAATGAAGTCAGTCCATAAGGCTTGGTAAGCAGATTTGATGTCAGAAATTTCCCAGGAGGACTGGTCTTGTATATGGCACAGACACCATAAGATAACAAATTCCTATTCCTCGGGAGAGTTTTCATGGAAGGTTTCAATCAGATTTTTCCACACCCCACAAATAACAGCCAAATACTCATCATCAGCAGACTCCCCCTATTGGAGGGCTTGTGGGTGCGAGGTGGCAACCCATGCACACATATGTTCATTCTGCCCCAGAGTATCAGACTTCTGTGGGGAAATTGGAAAGGTAATAACAGATCTGTTCCTGGATTTGGGTGTCCTCTCCGCAGAAATAGCATTACTTCTTCACCTCTCCAATCAATATAGAAAACCATGTCAACATTAGTTACTTGCTATTCTCCTTTGTAGCCACTAACAAGTTATCACTAGACTTTGGTTAAACTCCCCCCCCCCCAGGAATACCAGATTGGGAATCAACTATATACTTGATTTACAAAATGGAGAGCTCAACGGCTAGACTTCAAAATACAACTACTGCATTAATGAACCATTGGACCCCATGGTTTCTATACATGGTTGAACAGCAGCCAGACTTTAAACCATAAACTCTCAGGAGAGGTCTGGGCATGACATATGGTCTCCCCTGATTCAGACACCAGGGCCAGCCAGTCCCTTCCCTAATGCTCCCCTCCCTGGGTAAGAGATTAGTACACTGTGACTGTTACCGTGGAAAGTATAGAAGAGAGGTTTACCCCACTGGAGTTCAGTTTTTTTCATATTGTGCTTTCTGTACTAACACATTCTACATCCAAGGTGCCTGACATCAGTCAGCGTATAATTCTGACTTCAGAGAGAACAATTCGAGTAACATTGCTTATCCTACCATCTTTTCCTGTATAGTAAAATGTATATATAAAGATCACAATGTACTGTATGTGTAAAACTGTGCTGATCTATCCTACCACAAAAAATTAATAAATAAAATGTTTAAAAAAAATTAAATACATATGTCAGATTGTACCACTCTCCCAGTTACTTTTGGGACTGCTTGGGACTCATTCCAAAGGTGTGGCCTAAAGAAAGAATGCTGCCTATATCAATGCATGCCCACACTAAACTGCCATGCTTTTCTCCTGCTTCCTCAAGTTGTGTTAGTTCCAGAGACATCTTATCTTGAGTCTTGCTTTCAAAAGCAACATATCCTCTTCATCATCCTCCTCCTCTATCCATCATGAATCATGTTTTAAGGGGGCAGAGCTAGCCTGCAAAATGTAAGCAGCTTAATTTGTGTGGTGCTTCACCCTAGGGAGCATTTTTGCAACTGACCATTGCTACTTCAACTCTTTGGAAAACAGCCCTAGCAGACCTGGTAGCAGAAGAGAAGAGCTTTCATTTATGACATTTTTGGTTTAAATCGCGCATTGGAAAGTGCACTTACTTCGAGAGCTTTGATCCTCTAGACCTACTGTATGCACTTACTCTCCTCAGCAGGCCTCCTACTCAGCCTGTATATCATCTGACCAGAACCCCAGAGAATTCGGATAACTTCTGGGCCTTCCTTTTAAGGCTACTTCTGGTTTTGGACAATACAGCATGGCAGCATCAAAATACCCACCGATTTATTTATTTTATTTTTATTTTTTTTATTTTATTTTAGCTTTTGTTGACCGGGTAAGTGCACTAGACAAATGCTGCCTATTTTCAGGCACGACCCGGGGGAGGGGGATACAGATGAATGCCAATTGACCTTGAACCAGATTAAGTTGTAGCAATACCAATAGCTGTAGCTGTACCAATAGCAACCAATCTGGAGCAAATTAATTCAGTGCTGACTAAAATTCTAAATGACACCACGGAACTAAAAATCACAGCGGCCAAAACAAATGAAGACCTTAATTCTCTTGCCCATAGAGTCATGGTTACAGAATGACACATGGCAGCAATTTCTGAACATCAAGGACTCTTAAGAGAACATCATTACCATATTCAGTATTTAATGAACAATGTAGATGACCTAGAAAATAGGACTTGCCAGAACAATGTTAGAATACTGGGTATTCCTGAAGGCTTAGAGAAAAGAAACATGATTGCTTTCTTACATTCTACCCTGCCAGGTATTTTACAGATTAATAATGGCCCCCTCCCTGAGACTGAGAGGGCACACAGCTCTCTAACTTCAAAGCCCCCACCAGGGAATAAACCCAGGCTGATACTATGCAAATTCCTAAGGTTTCTGACCAAAGAACTATACTGAGAAGAGCCAGGGAATGAGAGAAACTGATGTGGAATGGGCAAGAAATCCTTTTGTTCCAGGATTTTTCCCCAGATCTTGTCTGGTGCCATAGAGCTTATGCAGTGGTCAGACAACAATTTTATAAATGAAATATCCCCTCTTCCTCTTGCCCTGCTCCAAATCTAGTTTGAAGGTGAATACATTACCTTCAACTCCCCTACCAAAGTTGAACAGTTCCCCTTGGAGTATTGTCCTGTGCCTTGTCTCCACAGAGAAACTACTGATGCTGGACCCCCACAGGAAATGGATACATGTAACAGTGTGCCTCTGATATGTATGGAAAAGCTCCCTCTGAATACAAAAAGTGCACAAACATCCCCCCATTTCTCACACACTGTCCTATTTTCTTTTCTTCTGTCCTTATTTTCTTGTCAGGGTGGCCGACCTGACAATCCTGTCCTTCTTTTGCTGTCCTTTTTTTCACCCCGTTTATGTGAACTTTCTGATAGTGCTTTTCAGTCATCTCCTGACTCGGAGCTATTAATTAGTGCTTGTCACACTTTCATGGGGAATTGGTGCCCCTTTGGTATAGTTGAATGTGCTGAGGTATTTTTTTTCTACAGGTACCCCATATACTTTAAGTTAGCTGGTGCCCCGAAGACTGGAGCCCTGTAGCGCTCACTCCCAAGGCACTGATCTGATGGGACTGTGAGCTGCCCACCGCAGCATGTGGCTTCACATTGACAAATTAGCTTCAGTCCCATTGTGTGATGCCGAACATTTTTATGCTTTGGAGCAGATTGCTCCATTTTGTTCAGAACTGCCACATGCGCGGTTTGAGAATAAATGAAAATGCTCCTAGTTTGGAGCACAAGAATTAAGAAGTAAATTAAAAAGGGGAAAATCTATTTACTGTATCAGAGCAGAAGGATGCTCCGCTCACTAGAGGAAAAGGTGATTAAAAAAATTACCGTACTGTCCCATAATTAAAGAAATCAGCATGGAAAAGATGTTGCAGCCCCAGAGATGTCATAACTGGGACTGCTCGAGTAAATATGGCCAAAGGCTGACAGTGGGCATAATAAAGGCCCAAATGAAATGTTTACCAGACAGTTGCAATTTCAACCATCGGGACAATGCGAGAAACTGCTGGTTTGTGACAGTGGCTCATAAAGGAGCATAACACAGAGCCACTGCCTGTACAGTGCAATAAGGCAGTATTACAAAGGAATAAAAGCCTTTTTAGGGCTTATAAAAAAATGATATGAAGGTACAAAATTGTTATTGCTGTTGGATATAAATGAGATAAAATATCAAAACAGGTCTCCTGAGCTGGCAGATGAAGGGAGTCAAGGAGCGTACCCTCAATCTCCCCTTCCTCTAACCAACTCAGAGACACCTGAAAAGAAAAAAATTGTAATAAATATGTAATTACCTCAAGGATACCCTGCAGTCCTTGCTATAGGGCTGGCTGTCCACAAAATGACTGCTTTTAAAGAGACAGGCTCTAGTGATGTCATTGCAAGGGAAGGTCTTATTTCTTAAAACGATCCCCTATTAAGCTAAAATAGTTGATGTTTAAACCCTACCTATATGTGTTATTAAATAAAGTATATTATCAGGCAGAGGATTACAGAGTCTTAAGAGTTAGGGATATGGAATGTATTTATTCTTTTGAAAGAAGTAATAAAACTCTAATTAGTCATTGCAAATGGTCACATGTTCATGATGTCATAGCCACAAGGTTATAAAGCCTCACCACTAGAAGTGATTTTTAGATAGGGAGGCCAGTGAGCTGCTGATCTTGAGGAGGAAGGTGTGCCTGTATTCACACCAGCATTTGAAATTAAAGAAAAGTGACTAGGGAAGAGTCATCTTCTGAGTTTTCTTTTGTTGTGCTGTTTAACACCCTATTTTCTTTTGATTTCTGTAAATATTGATTTATTTGAATAAAAAATCAAAAACGCATTTGTGCATTTTTTATGCACTATACCTCCTGCCTAACATGTCTGTTTTATGACAACACCACAATAATACACAGCAGTCAGACACCCATGATGGAAAAGGAGTAAGGGATCTTAAATTTTCACACTCCTCTGCTTGGCAACAATTCTCGAGAAAGTGGCCATGGAAAAGAAATAAGCATTTCAGCCATCACAGATTCCACAGTCACCAGGATCGATTGAGAAATCGGGGAAGAAGACAGCAGCCTTCTGACATCAGCAGCAGCTCTCCAGTTGACACATCGATTAAAACAAGTAATCAGTAAAAGCCCTTGTGAGAGCTGAAACCCATTACCTTGGATCTATCTGAAGGACCCAGGAAAGAAGAGAGAGAGAGAGAGAGAGCAGAGTTGGGTAGACCTGACAATAGAAGACTGCCTCAAGGTAACAAGAACTGGGCAGAAGTAATTGAAGCCACTAATGAATCACCAGATAGGTCCCTGTCTCCTACTCCTCTGATGGAAGACTCCCTGGTTTCTTCCGACAGACTGACATGATCTCCAGGGCATGCAAGGTTTTAATGTATAAAAATGCAATGTACACGGGATTTGTTCCCTGACTTAGAGGGTCTCACAGACATGTTTTATGCACCACTCTGTCTAATGCAGTTCTGACATAGAATGCTGCCATACATTATGTGGGCACTGTATTGCAACAATGGCAGCAAGTCAGATTGGCTTTTTGAGCCCACTGCTCATGCTCTCCATGGAGGGCTGGTGATGTGGTGTCACATAATGTCTGTGAGTGATAAGTGCTCACAGAAATAGAAGGTGTGCACTGGCTGTCAATAGTAAAGACTTTCTGGGATGGATGGTTTCTAAACAGACCTAACTAAAGTTTTAGCCTGCTAATTAAAGGTTGTACTCTTTCTTGGCTCAGTAAGGTGCCCCATGAGCATATTAGCTCCTGTTTGTTTAAAACATGTATCTATTTGGACTTACATTGTACTCATAATTATTCTTAGAGGGAGACTGAGTCCCTAGCAAACATTTCATTGAAAGAGTGCTTGCTCCGTTAGTTTAGATCTAAGGCAACAGATCTTGGCTTTTCTTTGGAACACACCGGATATGTGGTTCAGCCCTATAGTTTTAGATCTGTACTTTTAAGTTAATACAGGGACTTTTATTTATTTATTTTATTTAGTTTTTGTTGACCTGGTAAGTGCATTAGACAAATTTTGCCTATTTTCAGGCATGACCTTGGGGAGGGAGATACAGATAAATGTCAACTGACCTTGAACCAGATTAAGCTGTTGGTGGTATTTTTAGTGAATGGGAAAAATGTGGTCAGAGCACCGTGGAAATTCCCCTACTCTGTCAATAGGGGGAACTCTTGACCATCACCTAAGATGGCCGCTTCGGTGGTACCAGGAGGAAGGACGTGTGTTGCAGTGGTAGAGGTGTAAGCCTCCTCCTCTGCCTCATCTATGCTAGAGGCTGAAGCTACAGAAACTGATGTTCCCAAAGAATTATTTGAGACAGATATGGATTGGTCACAATGTGATATGGAGAATGCAACAAAAGTTCAGTTACAAACTGCTCAAGTTACTGCAAATGCTGTCATATCAGATAAAGAACATTTATTGCTACAACTTACAGAGGAAAGAACTGAAGTATAGAACCCAGAAAGAAGCCCTGCAGGCTGAACTGTCAGCTCTACATGCCATGCCTCAGACAGCTCTGAACGCTGACTAACCTACAACCGAACAGCTGAGCAGTGACACGGCCACATTAAGGTGGCTGGAGACCTGAACCAGTCTTAAATCTGTCAAGACTCTGTCTCAGCTGGCAGTTCCAATCAACCTTTGGTTCAGTGCCAAAAGCTGAAAAAACTTTTGAGAAAACAATTGCCTGGCCCTGC
Organism: Neoceratodus forsteri; assembly: GCA_016271365.2. Classification (NCBI taxonomy): domain Eukaryota; kingdom Metazoa; phylum Chordata; order Ceratodontiformes; family Ceratodontidae; genus Neoceratodus; species Neoceratodus forsteri. The sequence continues at coordinate 1,230,800,040 of CM057459.1, read as the reverse complement.
TATTGGCAAAGGGTGAAGACTTGGTGTACAACCCCCCGGGGCTATTGATAAAATAAAAATGTTATTGCTAAGGGAGTCCTCATTCCCATTATTATTTCCCGTTCCTCCTGCAGCACTGATTCAAGATGTGCCTCAAAGCACTTCTTTCCTGAGAAATACTGAGCACAGCTCCCTTTCTGTTAAAGCACCAAACACTAAACTGCACACAGCAGAAGGTGCCTGGTCACCTGCTCATGCTTTGGAGAATGCAGGCTGGATTCAAACAAGTGATGGTTAGTGGCTTCTCGACCCAGATGGCATGGACATACAGTATTATTAGGAGCAAGCAACTACAGTGCAATACCAGGTAGATACTGCATCAAACTCTGCACCTACTCCTTCTAATAATAAAAATCATGCCCTGATTTCACAAGAAGCTGTGCCTGTACTTGAGTACTCTATGGATCCTGATGAAAGTTTACAGATGGATCCTGCTTCACAAAGGGCCTCCACTTCTAGATCTGCCCGTGAGGCCTCAGACTCAAAGGAAACTAGAATGGGTCCCTCAGACTCTATTTTACAGGGCCTCATTAGAAGGACTTGGTTAAATCCAATGTTTCATTTAGCAGACTTGTTCCAAAACAAGGGAGAACCAACCCCACATAAATATGCTGTTCACTTTGTATTTAAAGGAGGGCTGGAAAATCTCCCAGATAGGTTATATGTAGCAAGACAGCTTTTAAAAGGCCCATGAAGTTTTTTTCATCAGAGATTTTTGCTCTAGTATGTCTAGGGAATGGAAATTATGATATAAGCTTTAAAACTGTGCCAGGCATAGACAGATTTTGGTCCCAGCACCAGATTTTGAAAAATAACCCAGCCTGGATTCCTTACATGTCCATCCCTCTTACGAAACCTGCAGTAAAAAATATCACCATTATGTTTCGTAATGTGGGTGTCAATGTTGAGGACATCTTTTTTTGTCTACGCCAGAGATGTAAAGTGCTGGATAGATCTTCCCCCATTCTGGATAGCAAACAGATTTGGAATGGGGGATGGAAAATGAAGGTGAAACTATTTTCCACAAACAATGGGCCAGTGCATTTACCTAGCAATTTTTATCTTGGGAAGAAGAGGGCTGTATTAATTTATATTGGATAACACCCCAAGTCTTGTTTTAAGTGTGGGTCTCGTACTCACTTGAGTTCTGCCTGTGACACCCCTAGGTGTAGCCACTGCTTAGGTGATGGACGTGTCTCTGCTTACTATGTGAACCTATTTAAATGTAACCTCTGAGAACACCGGTTACAGTTATGGTAAATGTCCCTGGGCCTCCCACAATGGACTGTCCATCTCATGAAGGGTTAATTAATAAAGTCCAGCAAATGCAGGCACAAAGAGTTGCTAACCATGAACCAATTGTTACATCTGCCCCAGCCTCTGTTCCCCCTCCTCAAGAGAATGCTAGTCCCTCTAGACAAATAATGGTGGAACAAACCACCATTACACTGACTGATGAGCTTTCTGAAGTTTGTTTCTGAGTCTATTGCCAGTGCTGCCCTAGGGGTCATTTCCTCTGAAAATCCTGGAGACATGGAAATGCCTCCCCCCCCCCCCAAGTCAGACTCCGACCTTTAAAAAGCAACCTCTAAAACAGAAACAGGCTAGGGAAAACTCTGGCCGCCAAGCCTGGAAGTGGCTTCAGAGGGGAGGAAAAATCTGTGGAGTCATGGAAAACAGGTAACAAATTTGCAGCATTTTCCTCTGACAACCAGGGCAAGGATTCAGGGGGAGATGAATCAGACTTCTCTTCTATAGCTTCCACAACCAAAGATGTTACCTCAGATATAGAGTAAGGGGGAGGAGATGACCATATTTCTTGTTGCACTAGGCGAAGAAGGTTCCTTAAGACCTCTTGTTTTGGTCAGAATCTCCCTTTATTTCTTTTAATTCCTTATGGGTTCCCTCACTGTAACTACCATAAATGTTAACAGTATTAAAAGTCATAAAAATGATAACTGTTCTAGGTATGTTACAGGAGGGTAAAAGTGACATATAGTGTATCCAGGACACCAGACTTAAAACACAATTCAAGCTGCATCAGGCTTCTAAATACTGGTCTAAAGGCCCCTCATTTTGGTCTATTGGAGAGGAGCTTTGTGATGGGGTGGGGATATTTTTCAGAAACACAGCACTTAAAATTTCCAGATTAGTGGATATTCTACCAGGTAGGGCCCTGCTTTTGGACTTCACTTTTCATTCTGAACATTTCAGATTACTTACTATTTATGCCCCCAGACTAAAGCCCTTAGAGTCTCCTTGTTTAAACAGATGCAACCTTATTTACACAAATCTATGTTGGTCATTTGGGCACGGTACTTTAATTGCTGGATTGAGAAGACTGATAGGGGATTTAGGATTGACAAACTCTTTCATGACACCTTAGCCCTTCAAAGTAGAACCTCAACTGCGAACTTAAAAGATGCTTATAGATCTTTCTTTCCCATAGGTGGTAGCACATATTTTAGAGTTTCCCCGTCCACTAGAATTGATTTTATATTTTTTATCTACTGTTCTAAAACTTGCAAACATTAAACTACAAGCTTGGGAATTCTTGGACCATAGGTCCATCACTGTCAGCAAACACTGGGACCTCTCCTAGATGAAAAAGAGATTGGCAAGCAAGATTATCAATTGCTGGGATGTATGATAGTGCTGCACTTTGGTGGGAGGAAGTCAAATTACCATAGACATAATTTTTTCAGACTATAACTAAAATATATGCAAACAGGAACTACTTCAACTATTTACAATTAAGAGGTCAGCTACAGAAACTGATTTCCCTCTCTGAAATTAATAAAATGAATTATGGGTTCCAAATAGAGATGCAGTGAAATTAAATTCCGCTGGCGAAGTGAACGCGAAGTGGCCACTTTGTGTTGTCAGTCCCCTTGCGGAGTGGTCAATAGGAAAGGATTACTTCACTTTGTAATTATTACTTCATGTTGTCATTCCACCTAAGCATGAAGTAAGGCAGAGTGGCAACAATATTCGCAGCCTCCAGTGCCCCCCCAACACACACATATAGTCACCATAATTAATGTGCATCCCCAAAATGCTACTGTCTTGTGTCCAGAAAATTCCCCAGTGCTGACGAACTGAAATGAGAGCTTAACAAGAAATGTGAAGTCTCCCAGAATTAATGGCACACTCAGTCATGTGTGCAGTGGTCACACACAGTCACCAGAAATAATTTGCATCCCCAAAATGCTACTGTCTTGTGTCCAGAAAATTCCCCAGTGCTGGCAAACTGAAATGAGAGAGTAACAAAAATTGCAAAGTCTCCCAGAATTAATGGCACACTCAGTTATGCGTGCAGTGGTCACACACAGCCACCAGAATTAATTTGCATCCCCAAAATGCCACTGTCTTGTGCCCAGAAAATTCCCCAGTGCTGACAAACTGAAATGAGAGAGTAAGAAGAAATGTGAAGTCTCCCAGAATTAATTGCACACTCATTCATGCGTGCAGAGGTCACACACAGTCGCTAGAATTAATTTGTATCCCCAAAATGCTACTGTCTTGTGTCCAGAAAATCCCCCACTGCTGACATAGTGAAATGAGAATGTAACAAGAAATGCAAAGTCTCCCAGAATTAATGGTGCTCTCCATCATGTGAGCAGTGGCCACACACATTCATCACAATTAATGTGCATCCCCGAAATGCTACTGTCTTGTGTCCAGAAAATTCCCCAGTGGTGATGAAGTGAAATGACAGCATAACAAGAAATGAAAGTCTCCCAGAATTAATGATGTACTGCAGATTCACAGACAGATTAAGATTACGCTGTGCACTCAAGAGATTCAGAGTCAGACACAAAGGCACAACAACATCTAACCAGTGCTCACAAGTCACAAATCCAAATCTGGAAAATAATACCTTTTGCTGGTTGGGGGTGGGGTAGTGCAAGGCAGTAACAGTCCACGGCCAGTAAAGATACCACAAATAGTATAAAAAATTCATGCAGGTGCTGTGGATAGCAGGTTTACACTGCTGCAATTACCCTGGCACAATAAAAGTTGTCTGATTTAATGGTACGCATCCCACACACACTCACACACACACCCTACAAGTATTGTGTAGCAAATTGAAAACCTTTAGCAATATAACTAAATGTTTTAAACAAACTGAAATTATACACTGCTGCACTACTACAATCAACAAAAAAATTTTAAGAATTACTGAAAATATTACTGTGTGTACATTAACACAGTTATACAAGAAAAATATAACCAAAACAGAAAGACTGCCTTTTTCTCCCAGTTAGTCTACCTACACCACAGATATGCCCTTCCCCCAAAACACACTTCACAGTACACAGACTGACTGTTCTAAATTAACATTCAAAATCCACACGCAACAATAAACACTCAATGATATGAGCACAGGAGGGTTTTCTACAATCGATGCACTAAATATTGAGCAAAAAAAATGGCTCAAAAAGGCTTTTTTTAACAGCCTTTAGAGGATCTGAATTGCAGAGTTCTGAGAGGAAACAGTCTCCATCTTCCACTACACACACACTACACAGAACTGAGGCTGTGCAGGACACTCTAGAACCCATGTGACCTGCAATCCCATGAAGCACTGCAAATTCACCTTGGAGCACAATAATACGAAGTGATGTGAAGTACATTGATTTCAATGTACTTTGCCTTAAAATTGGTGGAGAAGTGGTTTGGGGAAGGTGGAATAATGCAAAGTCATTGGTTTCAATGGACTTTGTATTCCCCATTATGATGCGAAGTACTCCTCTTCACGTTGTGGAGTGATTCGCATATTCCATGTTACTCCGCAAATCACTCTGTGGAGCAAGTGTCGGCCACTTCACCCACCTTTAGTCCCAAATCATGCTAATAAAAAAGCAAAATGCTCAACATGCAATATGAGACTGCAAAATCTCTTGAGCAGGAGCTCAGATCTGGCACTAATACGAAAAAGGGTTCCATGGATCTGTTTAAAGAATGTAAGAACAGGATAGACCATAGGGTTATTACTGGTTTCTGATTCAGGCCAAGTTATGACTTCCCCTGCTGGTATATTGAATTACATAGATAAATATATATATATACTTCTTGTCTGGTGAAACCCCTTTGATAAGTAACCCTAATTTTGACTCTGACCTTCCACAAATACAAGCAGAAGATGAGGACTTTTTATCCTTCCCATCACTTCTGAGGTAATTAAGGCAGAAATTGCCACACTTAAAAATAATTCAGCCCCTAGCACAGATGGAGTAGGATCTGAACTGTATAAAACATTCACTGAAGAACTTGCCCCTGCCCTAGAGTTATTTTTTAACAGCATGTTACAAGGTAATGCTTTATCTAAATCTATGGACCAGGCGTTACTAAACTTTTACTTATTAAGAAAGGTACCCAAGAGGAATTAAAAAATTGGAGGCCACTGAGTCTACTTAAGACTAATCTGAAAATGCTAAGGTAAGTATTGCTAAGTAGACTTACTATGGTTACTGACAAATTAATCAGTCCCTATGAGACTTGTGCCATATCCAACAAGTATCAGTATGATAATCTGATCATGTTAAGGAAGATTTTTCAAAAAGCCTCAGAAAGGGATCTGCAGGGATATGTACTGGGAAGTGACAAGGAAAAAGCTTTTGATAGAGTCTCTCATGAGCATCTGTTCAAAGTGCTTAGGGCTTTGGAATACCTATAGCATTTGTTAACTGAATAGATACCATGTAAAAGAATGCTACAGTTATCCCAAACATTAATGGCTGGACAGGAAAAGGCATTAGACTGAAGAGAGGTGTCAGACAGGGGTGTCCCCTCAGCCCACTCCTGTATGTATTCAGCATAGACGTTTTATTAAGGAGCATTGCCCACCATGATTTAATACGTGAACTAACAGTAAGCTTAACTTCCCTACCTGTTTAAATACTGGCATATGCTGATGGCCTAGTTCTTTGTTTAGCCGCATCTATGAATACTACTGCCCTGATTGATGCTTTTTCTACTTTTGCTGAACAATCTGAGTCCAAGATTAATTATACTAAAAGTCTGGGGGTTGCATTGGCTAACACTCCTATTCCTGATTATGCAAACTTTGCAGGAGTACCTGTTACTAGGGCACAATCCTCATTTTATGTATAGTTTTTGGAGGATAAAATCTGTCCAAACATAATTGGGATTTATGTTTACAAAGGGCAAATAGATTGGTAGCCTTTTGGAAGGGGCAGCAGATCTTAAAAAAAGAGGGTTCTTTTAATCAAGACCCTACTTCTTCCTGTGTTTTTATATGTGAGTTACACCCCCCCCTCAGAATATTATTGCTTCCTTGCTCAGTTTCTTCTTCCAGGCCCTGTGGGGCAGTAGGCTGAACTCAATTAAAAGTGAGTATACCTACAGGAAAGTACAGGAAGGAGGGTTGGACATGATAAATATTGTTGCCTTCTTCTACAGCAAATTTTTATCATAATCAATATCAGTTTTGCTTTAAAATCAGGAAACAGGATTGTGAAATCTCATGTCTTGACCTGGGTGAGTCCCACTTCAATACATTGGGCCCAGGGCAAGGCAGGAATGCTACATAGGACCCCTGGTTTGTCCAAGTACAGAATGGTTTAGAACAAATTAAGAATTTGATCAAGTGGGGCATTACCAGTACCCAGATACAAACTAATGACAGAAAAAGTTTATGTTCTCAAATACTTCAGAAGGAATATAAGGAAAACATTTATTTTCCTGATTGTCCCCAGACTAAGCAAACATTTAATATCACCCTACTAACATCTAGGAGATTACCTGAATTTGTTTGGGATTCTGTCTGGCTGGGTCTCTATGGTTGATTAAGTGTTAGGAACAACAATAAACACAATCAGCTACAAGATATCAATCAATCAATCAATCTTTATTTTACCAGGTGAAGCACCATTGAGCAAGCTCATTTCCAAGGTGGGCGTGGGCAAACAGAAATAACATCCAATACATAAGAGATACACATATGCATACACAGGTACAGCAATACTACTCCTGATAAAAGTAGCACAGGTATAATAGCAAAATAAAATGAGGGCTATACATAGGGTGGGAATTCAAACAGGATATGAATGAGGCAGCATATAAGTATATAAAGCTGTACATAAGCTAGATAGTCAGGTGAGATACAAAAGTTTCACACCAAAATGTTTGTTTTGAACAGTACATTTAAATATCCCATATTGTTACTATAAGGCAAAACATTATGTACCCCAAGAGAGTGGGGAGCAGCCAAGGGAAATTAGAACCTAGAAAGGAGCAGGAGGTGGAAGCCTGAGGTGGAATGTTTTAAGTACATGTAGGAGGTTAGGGTTGGTCTCTAGGTGTCATAACCTAACAGGGCATGTCAGCAATAGCACTTAGAGAGTTCAGAGAAAAGTCTTGCATACAGGAGTTTGAATTTGGTGATTTTAATGGGACTTGCTAATTTTAGGGTTATTTGAAGCTTGTTCCAAAACTGGGGTAGTGCGAACGTAAGGGAGGATCTGCCAAAGCAGGTTTTGACCTTCGGTAACATTAGGGAGATATAAGATTGGCCTCTCAGTGCACAGTTGCCAGAGACACATAGAGGCAGACAGTTAGAGATGTACTGGGGCAACATCTTAGTAATTGCTCTGTAGGTCCAAAGGACAGCATTCCTTTGTCTTCTGAAAGCAAGAGACGGCCAACCCACTGTGAGTACAAGTCACAGTGATGGGTAGAATAAGGTTTCCCAGAGATGAAATGAAGGGCTCCGTGATACAGAAAATCAAGTTTGGCTAGGGCTGTCCCATGAGCTTGACTGTAAATGAAGTCAGCGTAGTCCAATAATGATAGGAAGGTAGTTAGGACCAGCCTCCTCATTGACTCATAGGTGAGAAGGTGCTTGATTCTGTAGAATACACTGAGCCTCTGCTTCAGTTTTTTTGTGATCTCATCTACATGAACCAGAAAGACAGACGGCAGTCAATCCACATTCTAAGGTATGTAAATTTGTTAACATAGCCAAGGGGTTCATTGAGTAAGGTGGTGACTGGTTTCACAAAACCTGCTGTAGATGCCAGTGGAGCAATGCTATTCGGGGTCAGAATCATTGCTTTAGTTTTTTAAGCATTTAGCAGCAATTTTTGCTTGAGCAAATTATGCTGCAGAATGTTGAAATCTTTCTGCAATTCTGTGCAAGCCTGCTCGGGGGTAGGTCTAGACAAGCAGAGGACAGTATCATCCGCGAAGAGATGAATGTCTGAGGATGAAACCCTCATGTCAGTATTGTTGATATAAAGCGAGAAGAGCAATGGACTCAGGATGGAACCCTGGGGTACCCCTCTATTGATAGGTTTCGGAGGGGAGAGGTTACCAACAGTTTTTACCTGCTAGGAGCGTCCGGAGAGGTAGGAGGAGAACCAGCTCACGGACATCTGGTCTAAGCCAAAGGTGTGAAGGGTATTCAGAAGCAGTTCATGATCTATGGTGTCGAAGGCCTTGCTAAGGTCTAGGAAGACTGCGCACACCGATAATTTATCATCGAGAGCTTTCTGCCAGTCATTCATTACCTTTGCAAGAGCAGTAATTGTGCTATGGCTGGGCCTAAAGCCTGACTGGGCCTGGCTGAGTAGGATAGAGGAGTCTAGATAATCTCTAAGTTGTGAATGTACTACTTTTTCAAGTAGTTTGGAAGGAATAGGTAATAGCGAGATGGGCCTATAATTATTGGGATCTGTTGGGTCACCAGATTTGAACAGAGGGATCACTTAGGCTGTCTTCCACATCTTGGGGAATGCACCCAGTGAAAAAGATAAGTTAAAGAGGTGTGTGATTGGAACAGCCAATACATGATAACTGATCTTTAAGAAGTATGGCTTAACATGGTCAGCACCAGCGCTTTTCCTGACGTCCAGGTGCAGTAACAGGTCATCCACTTCCTTGAGGGAGACAGAATGGAAAGAGAAGGAAGATGCAGATTGGGTGTGGTGAGAATTTGATGCTACCTGTGCTGAGGATTGGGTGCAAAGGTGACTGACCAGAGGAGTCAAAGGCCTGTCCTGCAGTGGCAAAGTGGTCATTCAAAAGATCAAGGATCCCTACTTTGTCAGTGATGATTGTGTCACCTTTTGAGATTTTTGATGGAATAGACCCAGTGGAACATGACCTTCAATGTCTTTGAATGTTTTCCAAAGTTTTGCAGGACAATTTGCAGAGGAAGCCAGTGTAGTCTGGTAGAAAGAAGCTTTTTTAGTTCTGGTTAGCTTCGTGCAGAAGTTCCTGGCAGCCCTAAAAGCAGCCCAATCTTCAGGGAGCTTTGTCTTCTGAGCCTTTTTCCCTAATTTGTCCCTACTGTGTAGGGCTGTTCTCAACTGTAGTGTAAACCACAGAAAGGATCTTTTCTTTATCCTGGTTTTGACTAATGGGGCATGCGTGTCAAGCGCGTTTAGTATAATGGCTTCAAATGGCTTATAGGCATCCTCGACTGTTTTGGCCAGGTAAAATTCCTGCCATAGCAGACTCCTGGATATCCTCAATGAGGGCATAAGTGTCAAGGTTACGCACACATCTTTTGAAGGTGTACCTAGAGGAAGAGAGGGGTTTAGATGCAGTCCTTATGCAAGCAATGGGACAATGGTCACTGATATCCGAGAAGAATACACCTGAGTGGGAGAATAGGTGTGGCTTATTCATGAGTACAATTTCCACCAAGGAGCTTTTACTCGGGTTAGCTCTTTTCAGTCATGTAGCATCAGAAATAAGCTAAACCAACCCAAAGGTGTCACAAAGTACTTTAAGTGGTAAGGAGATATCAGAGAACCAATCCAGGTTGAAGCCTCCCAGGACAATTACTTCAGCCTGTGTATTGCTTAAGAAGTTAGTCAAGTGGTTCAACAGATGGAGGCCTGCTGAGGGGGGCCTATAGCAGCCAATGATATACAAAGGGGAGGACACAAGATGGACCTTAATGGTTAAGCTTTTGAATTCCTTAACAGCAGTAGTGGAGTCGGTAACAGAAGCAGTAAATTTATCCAGTACATAGATGACAACCCCCTCTTGTTGGTCTGTTAGTGCGAAAGATGTTATAGGAAGGGATATTCACCTCGATGTCTAGGGTTGATGGTTTAAGCCAAGATTCTGTAATTACCAGAATATCTGGATTAGTATGCAAGATCCAGGCTCAGATGGCATCCAGTTTTCTCAAAAGACTACATACATTCAGATGAAGTATACGCAGACCTTTCAGGTGAGCTAGATCATAGGGGGCTTGAATTGGTATTTGGGGGCCTGGATTCACCTTGACTGATCCTGAGCAAAGCAGCAGCAAAACAAGTATCTTAATAAGTGAATTTAGCAACAATCTAAAGGACCTGGTGCATTCCCATTTATGGGTGGACACCTTTTGTGTTTCTGTATATCTATAGTGTGCCCTTATAGAGAGCAGGGTTGCATAAATCATGACCCTGGTGAAGTAGAGTTGAGGAGAACAGAGGAGATGTGAGAATAAGTAGTTGGCATTCAGCCCACAGGGTAGGGAGGCTACCGTCCCTGTGTTCCAGTGGGATAAAAAATGGAAGGACAGTGGTGCCATGGTATGCAACTCGGTAGGTGGCTTGCATGTAGTTGTAATGGTTCCCAGCTCCTGTGCTACATGGCAGGGAGTGGGTATAGAGAGCATGAAGCCAATGTAAAGATGTAGCAACAGTGCAGCCCACATTTCATATGAGGTGAGGATATATGGGTGTTATGGAAAAAATTTAGCTGAAGTAAACCTTCCTTTATCTAGGACCTAGTACTAGAGATGTCAGCAAAGTAGGAAGGGCCATAGGGGAGACAGACCAAAAAAGGTGGGGGAGGGGCAAGAGGTTTAGACAGGAATAACCTGCCTGAGTCTGGGTCCATAGTCTAGATATATAAGCAGAGAAGGAAGAACCAATGAGGGGGGAATTCTTCCAGAGTAGGAGGGACAAAAGAGTATTTAAAGGTGGCCTGGGTGGGGGTGGGGTGGGAATAAAATAAGCATCACGTAAGCACAGATCCATTTCAGAAGAGTGGCAATGCAAGCCAGATAAGCTGACTGCAAGGTGCACCTATCGTGGGCTAGGTTCCTCATGGCTGGTCCAATCGGATGCCTTGATGAAAAGCCGTGACCAATGGGAGAGCTGCCAGAGCAGACCGGCTCCAAAATCAAACAGTGGCCATACCTGAGTGGTGAATCTGGGGGTCGGGACCAGGAGGCTGGTCCGAAGGCGATGCTAGGTCTGGTGGAAACTGTGGCCAGAGAGAGAGACGGCCATAGGTGCCACTTCGCTGCTGTGAGCATCGCTCGAGGTGCAGATATAGATACATAGATACGTAGACAGTGTCAGCAGATAAGGGCCTATGGCCCACCCAGTCTGCCCATTTGAGCTTGTAAGTTCAGTTTGTTTTCCTAGAAGTCTGTTTCCCCTTACCCCTGACCTCTAGAATTCCTTTATGTCTATCCCATGCATTCTTAAATCCCGTGATTGTTTCAGCCCCCACCACTTCCTCTGGCAGGGTGTTCCACTTGTCCACCACCCGTTCTGTGAAGAAATTCTTCTCATGTTTCCTCTGAATCGTCCCTCCCTCCAACTTCATCCCATGCCCTCTAGTCCTGGAACATCTTTTTTCGCTTAAAAATAGTGTTTTCCTGCACCCTGTTCCTCCCTGTAAGATACTTGTATGTCTCTATCATATCCCTCTCCCTCCTCTCCTCCAGGGAGTACATGTTCAGTTCCTTCAACCTGTCTTCATAGGACTTGTGATGCAATCCATGCACCATCTTTGTTGCCCTCCTCTGAACCTTCACTACCCTGTCTATGTCCTTACATAGGTATGATCTCCAGAACTGTACACTGTACTCCAGGTGGGGCCTCACTAGTGTCTTGTATAGCGGAATTATGACCTCCCTTTTCCTGCTGGTGATGCCTCTGCCTATACATCCCAGCATCCTATTTGCTTTACCTGCTGCCTTGTCACACTGTTTCCCTACCTTGAGGTCATCAGAGATAACAACCCCAAGATCCCTTTCCTGCTATACTGTATTAGAGAACCCTGCATACAAATACTTGAAACTCAGGCCCACGTATTCTTAGAATGTACGTATGTTCAACCCTTTTGGATATATTTGGCAAAAGAATGAGAAGAGCCTCTCTCTTTCTTTCACTGACATAGTCGACATTGATATATGGTGTCTATAATGGAGGGTGGTGTAAATATTATGCAGAAACATTGTACATTATTTTTTCTATAATTAGGTATTATATATGGCAATCTCGCTGTGTTTTGGTTAGTCAGCAAAAGCTTGTTCGTCATGTGGAAATTCTCAGGAACATTCAGATCTCTCTCCAGAATACATGGATTGGTGATTGTAAAAAATATAGCCAGCCCAGAGAAAGTTAAACTGCTGTGGATACACTGTGAACAGTGAGAAAAAACCTCCATGAGATAAGGTCAGGTTATTTGTAAATAATATGTTTATATATTTCTGTTGATACTACTTTCTTCATCTTGTTTGTATTAATTTGTTTCTTTGAATGTTTATATTTTGTTGTAGCCCTTTCTTTCAATAAAAATTCCTTTACTCTTTTTGAGAAGTGACATGGAATCCTTAACATCCACCTGAACTACCACCAGAACATGCTGATGGGACTTGGTTTAAAGTCTCATCCAAAAACGGCACCTCAGGAGTGCAGTTCCCTCCTCATGCTACACTACAGTGTTAGAATTGGGATTTAACCCAAGTGCCTGATATGGGGATAGAACCCACAGTCTTCTGATCTCCCATCCTCAGAGGCAAGTGTGCTTCCTGCTGAGCCACTGACACTGGTACTGCTGAGCCACTGACACTGGTAAATACTTTATGGTGGCCAGGATAAGGTACTTACTCCCCCCTCTACCCTCTCCTCCTCCCCCCTTCCAGTGTGGTCATAGTCTTGTCCTCTTTCCAGAACACTGATTCAGTGTTCGGCTGACTACTTCCTTAAGCTAGATAGTAGCTACTTTTAACCCTAGAAACTGGTGAGGCCAGTGAACGGTGGCAATAATATTATGCTTCATCCGTAGGGTGGCTCCACTTTTGTGGGACAGATTTACTTATTTTCTTTCTGCTGTTAAACAGTAGGTAACAGAATTGTTTAAAAACTGCTGTTACCCACCCCTCTAGAGGGGACTTCTCTGACCCATTGGAGCTTCAGAGATCTGTTATTTGGATCTATTACAGAGTTCTCTCTCTCTCTCTCTCTCTCTCTCAATAGTATACTAATGGTTATTAATGGATTTTGATATCTTTCATAATTATATTTCCTGTTCTTGTATTGCTTGGTTACTGAATTGTGAAATGAAGATATATAGTATAAACAGTATTACAGTGTAATTAAAATAGTGACAGGTAACAGTAGGCGTAAAACCTTGGTGAAGGCGTATAAGGTATATGAAAGTTGTGTATGCTAAGGGAGAATAGTCCTTTTTTAATGGCTGAGCTTCCCTTTTCTCCATTTGTTCATCCCAGTCTCTATCAAACATAGAGCACTAGGTATGCCGAGTCATTGCACAATGTATGCCCATGTCAAGAAGATAAGCAAACAGGATAGGGAGGGATACACTGAGAGTGGGAGGGCTAGGTGAGCAAAGCACAGAGGGCATGGAGGGGGAGGGGTAGTGATAGGTCAAGGGACGCAAGGGGCACTTACAGAAAAGGAAAAAATATTGTGATTGGTTAGTGCATAGCTTTCTTCCAAAAGAAGCTCTACAGATTCAAAGCTGGTTACCCACTAAACCCACTGGATGCTATACATGTGGCAGATGTGTTTTTTGTCAACACATCAAAAAGATGAAAACCTTCAGTACTACCAATAACAGCAAAATATTTGAGGTCAAGCAGTCCATTAATTGCAGTACACAATGTGTAGCATAGGTTCCACGTGATAACGGCGATCATGGAATAGCGATCGCTGTTAGGGTGAGTCTACATCTCCGAAAATGAATTTCGGTGGTGTAGGCTTATGGTGAACAGCAAGAGGGTGCCTGAGATGTAGCTTTCTTGACTTTATGTGGGGATCTGCACCCCCTGCACCCTCCTACTAAAGGATTCTCAACTCCAGTGGGGTACATGTCGGGGGGGGGAGTAAAAAAAACCCAAAAACCAACTCAGTGAAAAAAAAACAAGAGCGTGCCCAGAATCAAACCCAGCACCCACCCAACCCCAACCTGCCACAAACCCACCATGCCACATGGCCAACTCGGCAGCCGACCACCACACTACACCTCACAAACCCTCCCTCCCCTTCAGCCCATCACACAGCATGGTCTCTCCCCACCACCCCTGAGTGGGTATATACATAGCGACATCCCATCGCTATATTCACCGAACCCCTTATCCAGTCACCACCCCCTTGCCAGGTAGCCCTGTACATAGGCGCCATGATCGAGTCACCTTTTTGAAAGCGTTCGGTCACAGTTGCCCCGCACACAGGATACCATAGTATACCTTGCCACATGTAGCTGCAATGTTTTTTATGTCGGTAAAACCAAAAGAATGTTCAAGAATAGAATATGTGAACATTTAAATTCAATCAGAACAGGAAATTAGTATAATGCTTTTGCACTTCATGTTTCAAAAAATGTAAACAAGGGAAAACATGTTTTTCAGTTTCAGAGATTGGAGAAAGTTTCTCTGGGATCAAGGGGTGGTGATCAAGATTTTATCCTAAAAGGACAGGAGACTTATTGGATATATACCCTTGGGGCTTTAAAGCCACCTGGGCTGAATGATAACATTGACCTATCATTGTTTCTGGTCAATTGAAGCTTTTATATCCAGGTTATCACTGTGGACATTAAATGTATATAATAATTAGTCCCTCTGTTATATATATTGCTTTGATACTGAGACAATGAGACACACTGATATAATTGTCTATACCTAGGCCCTCTCTTCTCTTTCTTTCCACCCCTCCCCTATACTTAGGCTGTATGGTATCAAATTGAGTGGCCATCTTTAATATGTTGTAGCTATAAATTAGCAAGAATATTTATTGATTTATATAAACCATAATATGAGCTTATACTATACATAATATGAATTAAGTTATGGTTGTTACTTCTTAACCATTTAATATGAAAGTTACATTAGACATCTTATTGGAAAGATGTGTGGTTTTGGAGGAAGATGTTTGAGGTATGTTTAGACACACATAAATGTGTTGCAATGATCATAGGCATTATATACAGAATAATTTATGGGGTGGTGTGTGTAATGAGAAGTTTACACACACCCGAGGGGTAGAAGCTACATAAACCCCGAGAGTTTAAGCTTGAGGGGTTTGTGTGCAAGCATCCATCTTTGGTGGGGTGTGTGTAAACTTCAAGTTTACACACAACACCCCATATTTTATTTTTTATAATTAATGGTGATTTGCACTGTTTGTGCAGCTTTGCGTGATTGTGCAGCATTGCGCGGCTTTGCGCAGTTTGTTATTATACACACTCATGTATACTGGTAAATTACGCCATGGTTTCCATATGGGAAAAAGGGAAAGCCATTAATTATTTAAATGATATATCTGTAGGTGATCTGCAAGGTTGAGGTAGTGTCATTGCATATACTGATTTGTTTAAATACTTTAGATAGATGGTTTATATTATTTTTTCCACTTATTTTGCACTGTTGTATCTTTATATATATATATATATATATATATATATATATATATATGCTATGTTAATGAAATGGGACCACTATCACTTTAAGAACCCCATATAAAAGTGTTTAATCATTTACCTGGGGCACTCCCTGATGATGCCTTAGTGGTGAAACTGGTTGGAGCTTTGTCTGTGGGGGTCTGTTTGGGGCCCCTGCTTTGAAAAGGTCTGTATGTCTTTTTACTGGCTTTGTATGGCTATTTATGCACATTAAATTTAACTGTGACAGCATTTGAAATTTAATGTAGTTCTGCAATTTATTTGGCATACTCAAGGGTGGACGGTGCAGTTATTTTTTGCATATTTGGGTTTCCACTTAACTATCACGTTCTTGCTGGGGAGGCAGTTTTCTTTTGCCTTTAGTTAAAGAAGTGGCAGAGATATTTCTGACACAACTCTTGCATCCAACTTTGACAGCATTAGATCATATGTGCAATTCATTATGGAAACATTTCTGGATCCCAGATATAAAGATGTGTTAACTACTCATGGATGTATAGACTATATCAAACAGAAACTGTTGAGAACACTTATGGTAGATCAGCAAAGATAGTTTGGAGAAACCAGCAAGGATGTGTATCCACTACCTCCTAATCATACTTCTCCTCCTCATCTGCTGACATCATATCAAGGACAGATCCTGAGAATCATGAATTCTTGGCCTTTCTCAAATTTAGTTTACCAATGATTAACTTTAGCTAATAGTAGTAGTAATAATTATCAAATCAAATCAAATTTATTTTTATAGAGCCTTTCAAAACCAAGGCGCTGTACATAAAATCAGATACATCAAATATAGATAAAATTAAATAACATTTAAAACAGATCATCCATAACTAGGGAAGGCTAGGTTAAATAAATATGTCTTTAACTATGTTTTAAAACTACCGATGGTTGGGAATTCTCTCAACCGACGAGACAGAGAATTCCACAGGGTTGAAGCTGAAAAAGAGAAGGCACGACAACCAGATGTCTTCAAACGTACCATGGGAATCTCTAGCAATCCCTCATTAGTGGATCGGAGAGGACGGAGGGGGCAGTAGGGTACCAGGAGATTTTGCAGGTAACTGTGTTCCTGATCATGTAGGGCTTTAAAGGTTAGCAAGCCAACATTAAAGGTGATCCACCACTGAACAGGCAGCCAGTCCAGATCATGGAGCACAGGCATAATATGACTGGTTCTTGAAGTCCCAGTCAGTAGCCTGGCTGCTGCGTTCTGCACCAGCTGCAAGCGGTGGATATCAACTCCTGGTAGCCCTATGTAAAGGGAATTGCAGTAATCAAGATGGGTAGTGACAAAGGCATGGACCAATGTTGGAAGATCATCCAGAGGAACCAGGTGTTTCACCCGGGTGATATTCCTCAGATGATAAAAAGAGGATTTGATGACAGCTGACACCTGAGGTTTTAGAGTCAGACCATCACCAAAATAACACCAAGGCTACGTGCCTGATCTGAGGTAATGAGTGACATACTACCAAGTAATAAACCTGATGGTTGTCCAACCCCCACACCCACACCCGGAAGACCTGGATCCATTACCAACACTTCGGTCTTATCTGGATTCAGTCTCAGCCAGCTAGAACTCATCCAAGATCTGATCTCAGCAAGGCAATTATTTAGCACAGGGAGTGTATCTTTCTGTTTGGGCAGAAAGGACATATACAGCTGAGTATCATCTGCATAGCAGTGAAAACTCAGACTGTATTGCCTGATGATATCTCCCAATGGTAGCATATACACTGTAAACAACATGGGGGCCAAAATGGGACCCTGTGGCACCCCACAAGGCAGGAAATGAGCACCAGAGGAATAAATTCCAGTGGCAACTCTCTGAAACCTGCCTGTGACGTATGAATGGAACCATTTAAGGGCTGTACCAGACAGCCCACAAAAAAACCGCAGGTGCTCCAAAAGCAGACCATGGTCCACAGTGTCAAATGCAGCAGAGAGATCAAGAAGGACCAGAATGGTACATGCCTTTCAATCTCTAGCCATTAGGAGGTCATTCAATACCCAAACAAGAGCAGTCTCCGTGCTATGCTTCTTCCTAAAACCAGACTGGAGAGTATCATAGACATTGTGAGTTGAAAGATGATAGTCCAACTGCAGAGCAACCACCTTTTCAATAACCTTACCAACAAATGGCAGGTTAGAGATAGGGCGGTAGTTAGCTAGACAGTCTGGATCCAAAGAGGGTTTTTTAAGGAGTGGGCGAACAACCACCTCCTTAAGGGTGTCGGGAATTACACCCCTCTCCAAGGACTTCCAGACAATGTCAGCAAGGATCAGGCAGATTTATTTTTATTTATTTAGCTTTTGTTGACCGGGTAAGTGCACTAGACAAATCCTGCCTATTTTCAGGCACGACCTGGGGAAGGGGGATACAGATGAATGCCAACTGACTTTTGAAACCAGATTAAGCTGTTGGTGGTATGTTTTTAGTGAATGAGGGAATTTGCTAGACACCGGGAAATTCCTCACTCTTTTCGATAAGTGCCATGGGATCTTTAACATCCACCTGAACTACCACCAATCCAGGCAGATGGGACCTCGGTTTAACGTCTCATCTGAAGAGGCGGCACCTCAGAAGTGCAGCACCCCTCTCATGCTGCACTACAGTGTCAGTACTGGGATATTAACCCAAGTGCCAGATGTGAGAACTGAACCCACAGCCCTCTGATCTCCCGGCCTCAGAGGCGAGTGTGCTACCTACTGAGCCACTGACACTGCCACTGATAACATCTACACATCCAACTAGGAGAGGTGTAGGGCCCGGATCCAAACTACAACTGGTTGGACGCAATGTTTTGACGATCTTCACAATGTCAATGAACTCTAGCTGGTAGAAATCTGACCAGACAGACTGAGTGCATGCCACTTCCTGCTGACCACTGCAATCCCTCATAGGAGAGGTCGGACTGATGCCAGGCCTGATGCTGGCAACCTTATCTGTAAAGAATCGGACAAACTCCTCACATTTAAGATGAGAAAAAACTCCTCTGGGCTGGAGAAAGATTGGATTGCACAATCTGTCAACAGTCCAGAAGAGCTGAGCTGGTCGATTCTGTGCAGCAGAAATCTCCCTGGACAGGAATTCTGCCTTCTTACGGCTGATTTCTGATTGATAGTCATCATAGTGTGCCATCAACCTAAGCCTGTCAGCATCAAGGCTGGACCTCTGCCAGGCTCTCTCCATCCTTCAGCCAGCTCACCTCAACTCCTTCAAGGAGCCATCAAACCAAGGACTCCTTGGGTGAAGGGTGAGAGGCTGAACACGAACAGGAGCAAGCTTGTCCAGAGCATCTTCCACAGCCCTATTATAGGGTGTTACAATATCGTCTGGACTCATGCTTTCATCCGACAAGCCCAATAGGTCCAGTACTGCCGATAGATCACTGGGACTAATATCCCTTAAAGGGCAGTACTGAACCATCTCCGTAGGGGCAGACCTATTAGGGGGGACCCTGAAGCTGAACCTTATGGTGTGATGGTCAGACCAGCTGACTGGTTCCACCCCAAAATCAGCAATCTCCATACCTATAAGAAATATCAGAGCCAACGAATGACCCCCTATATGGGTTGAGAAGGTAACTACCTGTGTAAAGTCCAGTGTCGTCATCAGCTGGAGGAGATTTTACCAAAATGCGAGAGTTCATCGTCGACCCAGGCATTGAAGTCCCCCAGAACTAACCATCTGGGGGACCTCAACACCATGTCGTCGATGAAGTCTGCTATCTCCAGCAGGAATTTTACACTGTCTCCTGGTGGATGGTAGACAAGGAGAAGCCCACAGCCTACACCCTCTCCCAGGATATATTCAAAGGATCTGGTATCCCTCAATGGCACATCCACAAGGCCAAGCTCAGTCTTAAACATAATGGCCACACCCCCGCCCCTATGATCCAACCTTGGATGGTGTATCACCGAGAACCCGGCTGGAGTTGCAGAGGCCAATACAGGGCCTGCATTTTCATCCAGCCAGGTCTCAGTGATGCAAGCCAGATCAGTTGTTCCAACAAGATCAGCTATAATAGCTGTCTTGTTCTTAATAGAGATGGCATTGCATAACACTGCCAAGGTGGGATGAGCTGTCAGAGAAGACCTCAGTACCTGCCCATTAACATCGGATCCCTTGGGTATGGGGACAAGACAGGGATAACCTCTGTCCTGACTCTATTTTGCCCCAGGGCATCTCCTGGACCTCACAACTCCAATCCACCCTCCCCTTTCCTGTCCCCAACCAGGCCCAGTTCCCCCTCCTTCTTTTTTGCTTTCTAAGGATGCCCAAAGCATGGCATCTAAAATAGATATCGGATGACAATAGAATTTTATTCAAGAGAAACGGATACACCAGTGAGTCTGGGATTTGTTTACAATGGTCTCCAATTACAGCAGGACCTAGTTACAGCTTGGAGAAAGAACAGTTTACACATTATAGCTTTAGTACAAACAGATTTTCATCACAATTGCAACAATATTAACATTTCACTTATTCCTCAGATGGGGAGAGGTACTCTGTACCCAGCTATTACACAGCAGCAGATTACTGTTACCTTCTGTATATGTGTCACTTGGGTAGATGAATCCCTATCACAGTAAGTATGTGACATAGATTAGTATGGTGTGTAGTCACTTATACCATGGGGTCTAGGCTGGGAGTAGTGCAGAATGTGCTATCCTTGTTTTGGGCCAAACATGCTGGGGGACGTGGACCAAGTGCAGGCCAATAGACAGTTTCTCCAAGTCAGAGGACCAACATG
Source organism: Neoceratodus forsteri (assembly GCA_016271365.2). NCBI lineage: Eukaryota > Metazoa > Chordata > Ceratodontiformes > Ceratodontidae > Neoceratodus > Neoceratodus forsteri. Next base: position 1,230,779,551 of record CM057459.1, on the reverse strand, counting down.
GGAGAAGTGGCTTAAACCCACTCTAGTTTTCATGTGAGGAACAATATAGTCTAGTTCTGTGGCAGATTTAAGACCCTCCTGGACTGGTCTGTGGTCTACCTGGGTCAGGATATAGTCAGGCACCTTACCTGCAGTACATGAGGTGTATCAGATTAAGTTGTCTGCAGTCACCTAGTTTCAGCCACTTAAGAGACTGAGTTGCTTATTGGCAACATGAACTATAACAACCCCTTCATTATTGCCAATGCCTTCAACTACCTCTTCTTGGATCTATCCTCCTATGAATCTTCTATGCCTTACCTTAACCCTCCCCCAGCCCCTACTTCAAGTGTTCCTCTTCAGCACCTTCACTCAGTTATTCGATCTGAAGTTCTCCATCTCCTCAACCCTATCTCTCCCCACGGTAGTGTTGGCCCTGACGGGATAGAACCCAAAATACTTAAACTGGCTTTCCCCCTCCTTGTCACCCTGGTCATGTGCCTATTTAATTTCTCTCTTCAATCCTCCACAGTGTCTACCATTTGGAAGATTGCTAGGGTTGTTCCGGTGTTTAAAAAAGGTAATCCTAACTCCATCGCAAACTACGGCCCCATCGTTATCATGCCATCCCTCAGCAAACTGCTTGAAAAGCTTGTTCACTTCCAAGTCTTTGACTACCTGCTTAACTCTAATCTCCTATCCCCTGCCCAGCATGGATTTAGGCCTGCCCATAGTATCTCTACCACCCTAACTGTATTCACTAACAATATGAAATCAGATGTGGATAGCGACCTACTTAAAGGCACCATCTTCAATGATTTAACTAAAGCCTTCAATTGAGTCAACCACTGCCTTGTATTATGTAAGCTGGAGTCACACAGGGTCTCTAGCTCAGCCCTGTTCTGGTTCTCGAACTACCTTTTCCACTGCCATCAGTCTGTATCCTTCAACAAGGCCCTCTTCTCTCCTGCCTCCTTAAAACTAGGTGTTCCTCAAGGCTCCATCTTGGGTCCTCTACTCTTTTCAGTCTTTGTCAATAACATTCTAACTCCCCTTCCCACTGAAAGACCCTTCTGTATGCCAACAACTTTCTACTTAACACTGGGTCCAACTCCATAAATGAAATCAATTCCAAGCTCACCTCTGGCATGCATGATTTCCAAACCTGGATTTCCCACAACCGTCTTGTCCTCAGCATTCCCAAGATCCAGGCTATGCTTCTCAGGTCCCTCCATAAAACCTATACCCTGGCCTCCAAGCTCTCCATTCAGTGCCTGGATGTGTCCCCTGTCTCTTTGACCCTCTCCTTTAGATATCTTGGTGTCACCCTGGACCCTGCCATCAACTTCTCCCTGCACATTAATGATATTTGTAGATCCGCCAATACCAGGTTTGGTCTTGCCTACTGTATGTACCATGCCCTTACTCCAGCCATGCATATTGCTATTGCCCAGGGAGTTCTACTTCCTACACACTGTTATGCACTCCCATCTTTCTTCCAGGCTAACACCAACTGCCTTTACAAATGCGACATTACTCACAACAATGTATTTAGGTTTGCCTCTTCCTCCCCTCAGCTCACCCACCATTGCCTGCTTTATTCATCATTAAACTGGTTGTATCCTTTCTCCAAGCATTCCTATGTTCTTGGCTGTTTCCATGGACAACATTATAAGATCCTCCCAACCTGCCTCGCTGGCCTCCTTATTTTCTCCTGTAGACTATGCATACTGTCTGCAGTCTTCTTCACAGGCCCTCATGACCATCTCCAAATGCTCCACTAAGCTGGATGAATAGACATTCCCCCACTACGCCCCCAATTTTTAGAACTCCTTACCTGCACTCTTATGGGTCTCCAACTCCCATAATATTTTCAAAAAAGATCTCTTCCACCACCTTCATACTTCTGACTAATGCCTCTGATCTCATCATCTCCTGTTGCCCTGTCTTGCTTTTTCTGCTGCAACTGTCCATCCTCCTGCCTTACTGAATCACAGCTATTGTCTGAGTTGCTGCCTGTACTTCTTTTTCATTTATACCCACCTCACCTATAAACTAAGGCACTTTTGATGTCATCTTCAATGATTGGTATTCAACCACTTGTCTGTAATGCTCGGCACTTCCTTTATTTACCTAAATGCTTGTATTCTCAACCTATGTTTATATGCTTGTTTACCTGTTATGCACTCTCCAGGGTCATGCCTGAAAATAGGCAAGTTTCTTGCCTAGTGCACTTACCTGGTTAACAAAAGCTAAATAAAAAAAATAATAAATAATCAAGTCTACTCTATCATGTGCAGGGGGTGGCTATTATGGGGTATATTTAGTACAAAGCAAGCCTGTTGCACAGAACATTTTGCTTGCTTAGGGCTGATCTGTTGGCACCATTGTATAGTATGTTCTCATAGTCAAACAGAGGAGTTAACATCATGTTCACAATGTGTATAAATGTAAGGGAAGGAAATTTGGTCTTATTCCTGTTATGGAAGCCAATTTTTGGACCAAGGCTTTAGTCATTCAGTAATTCACATATCCAGCAAGTGACCACTATTCTCACTCCTTCACCTCCAGGTGGCAATTCTTCCCAGACTCCTTCCACTGGCACTGGCACCACCGTCTGGCTTACCACCGCCAGCAGTACCAGCACAACTCCTCCTCCATATGACACAGACAACAACTTTCATATTATCACCAACATTTCAAAATGATCATGTGCGCCCCTGAGAATACAGAGCACACAGAGTCTGTATCAGTTAATGAAGACACATCACAGTCAATGAAATGCCCTAGATTTAAAGGGGACAGGAAATTTGTACTAACTGTCATCAGCTACTAATGTTCCTATTTACAGCAATGGCATTCATATTTCTGAATTGTTCATATTTGACTGCACCTAAATAGACACTGATGTGAAAAACTGTGTTTTCACTTGTTTTCTTTTTTTGGACAACATGCTGCACAGTTCTTTTCATGGAACTGGTAGTTTGAAGTATTTACTATGTCACAATTTGTGTACAGAATGCTAATTATGCGCTATTGATCTATGAGAACCTTGCTCAGAGTTATGTGCAAAAACTGTGACATAGATAAAACTCCAGATCACAGGTTCCTGGAATAGAACTATATCGGAATGCTGTCCATAAAAATAAAACAGTGCAAATTAGTTTTTCATATCACTTTTTATTCAGGTACAGTTAAATATGGATATTTAGGAGAATGAATATCATTTCTGAAAAGAAGAACTTTATAAACAGCTGCTAATCATGGCAAATTAGAAACTACCGTCAATTAGCACAAATTCCACATCGTAACAAGAATTCAAAAGGCAGTTGCAGTACTTAACAGTAGCATCCTAGAAGATATAAACATCCACACACTTCTTCTAAAATGAAGGGTTAAAAAAGTAACCTCCCCCTGATTCACTAATGAGCTTAAGGAAGCTTGTGGGACTGAAATAAGTGCTGGACTACAGCCAGATGCATTAAACTGAGTCTGACTGTATAAGACTCAGAAGAAAATGAAATGCCTGCACCAAGTCGATTAGGGATACAAAGACACAGTTCTATCACAAATCACTGACTGAATCAAATAATAATGCGTCTAAATCTGGAATACAGTTAAATCACTGGTGGGTGTGACATCCATTCCCTCAGTCCCACAAAAAAATTCCAACAATGATAAAATACTCACAGACAAGCATATCATATTAGAAAAAATGAATTCCAATCTTAGACTTTGCTGCTTATTCTATAGCTGATGCCCAACAATGTGTTTAAATAAACTTGACATTCTGTACCATAGAGCTCTGGGGTTTATTACCAGTCTGCCTCCAATGACTCACCATTGTCACCTATTTACAAAATGGGGACAGAAAATCCTGTGATGTGATTGGTTTTTGCCTGTGCATCAGATCCATTTGATGCACAGGTAAAAACAAGTTCTCAATAACACTGTGTCACCTGACAATAACTGTAAACTAGATATGTATGGCTGTGTACTGTGTGATACTTAATGCTGTCACAGGGTATTTGAAAAAATAAATATGAACTACTATAAGATAACAAAGGTGTAGCAAGAACATTTTCTTTTTACATGGCAGCAGTGATGACTCGCTTCTATTCTGGATTCTATGCCATCCACATATTTTCCGATATTTTTACAGAAATTACCATCGCTACACATGTGTGACAGTTATACTGAATTAAAAAAATGTTGTTTACATACAGGTTCCATTCTCTAACATGAGGGCTGCACTGCCACTCTCCAAGGCTGCTTCTACTGTGGTAACGATCGAGTTGCCACTCCTGCTGTGTCCATTAGCAATGGATCATCGAGCTAAACCCATCTTCTTTTTTTATTTCAGGGTTAACTTTTACATTGTTAGCCCATTCAATATAAGTGGAACAGATACATATAGACCCTCGCTCCTGGACAACCACTCACAGTGGTCATTCTTCACTACAGTTAGAAGCCTCACTGTTCCCTTGGATACAGACAAGCTTACTCTGCCATTTGGAGACTGAAAACAAATGTCAGTTTCTGTCACCCTTCAATGTGGGGGGTTCCTCGTTCAAGCTCAAGCTGGCAAAAAATCACTATAGGAAACAAGCTAGACAAACAAATCGAACAGAAGACCTTGCTCTCCAGCTCTCTCTCTCCCCTGCTCTCTCCCCAAACAGGTAAACTCGCTCTCCCTATACATGCTCAAGTTAAATGGCAATGGAGTCACAATGAAAGCAAAGATAAAAAACAGACACTCACATTAAACTTTACTTTTCTGTTGTAGCAGGGTACTAAGTGTGTGTGTGTGGAGGGGGAAGGGCAATTTGTCACATTCTCATACAGAAAAAAATACAACTACAGATGCTGCAAAAGGACAAAATGCCCCATAGCAAAGCAGTTAGAAGGAATATTTAATCATAAATTCATCAAATTATACTTCTTTATACATAAACATATTAATCTAAACATACAAATGCATTTAGAAAAAAGAAGCCCATTTTAGAAGCACAATAAGACACTCCAGGGTGTGCACTGAACAAATATTGCCACACTTCATAGGAGCTGAAGGCACTCAGCCTGTGGTTTTGTGCCTCACTACACCCCTGGGTGTGCAGTAATATCTGTTCAGTGCACAACCCATCATGTCATATTGTTTACATACTATAGTTGGATGGTCATCTCTGCCTAAATGGAGATTAAACAATCTTTACATGTGGGTTTATAAAATGCTGACCAATGACTTACCTGATTATATCTCTGAACTTTTCAGCAAATCCTCTTGCTGCTATGCCCTTAGAAAGAATAGTATACTTCTCTTGGGAGTACCTAGGTGCCTGATGCAATATGGCAAAACTGTGATCAGCAATATTATCCTGATGGCCTGGAACAAGCAACAAAACACCCTATGACCTAGCTCCCTGGTAGGGCGCCACAAATCCAAAGCCCTCATTGACAATCTGTGCCAAGAAAATTGCTCACGTATAGTCGTGGCCAAAAATATTGGCACCCTTGCAGTTTTTTCTAATAATGCACCATTCTTTCCAGAAAATTGTTGAAATTAAAAAATATTTTGGTATCCACATATGTATTTCTTTGGTTTGCAGTGGAATAAAACACAAAAAGCAGGAAAATTTATTAAGTCTTAGCTTATTCCACACAGAAATCCTTAAATGGCCCGGACAAAATTATTGGCACCTTTTAGAAGTAGTTAGAAATAATTAGATTTCAAGCAGGTGATTCTCCTTCACTTTGGAATTGAACTCATCTGTGATGAGTTGCAGGTGCCTGCAATATAAAAATCACTCATTCAACCAGTTCTAATAGAGAAAAGGACTCATTCTCCTGTTTTGTGTCACTGTGTGTACCGCAATGAGCATGGAGAAAAGAAAGACAGCCAATGAATTGCCTGAGGAGGTCAGACAGAACATTGTAGCCACGCATGGACAATCTCAAGGCTACAAATCAATCTCCAGAGACCTTGATGTTCCTGTTTCCACCGTACGTAATGTTATTAGGAAGTTTAAGGCCCATGGCACTGTAGCCAACCTCCCTGGACATGGCTGCAAGAGAAAACTTGATCGAAGATTGCAGCGCAGGATTGTTCGAATGGTGGAGAAAGCACCTCAATCAACTGCCAAACAGATTCAAGCTGACCTTCAGACACAAGGTACGATAGTTTCAACTAATACCATCTGTCACCAACTCAATGAAAGGGGGTTATATGGTAGGAGGCCCAGGAGGACCCCACTGCTGAGAGAGAGACATAAGAAAGCCCGACTGGTGTATGCCAAAACACACCTGAACAAGCCAAAATCCTTCTGGAAGAATGTCCTGTGGACAGATTAGACCAAATTAGAGCTTTTTGGTAAAGTACATCATCTCTATGTTTACAGAAAACAAAATGAAGCCTTCAAAGAAAAGAACACCTTCCCTACAGTCAAACATGGAGGAGGTTCAGTGATGTTTTGGGTTTGCTGGGCTGCCTCTGGCACTGGGTGCCTTGAACATGTGCATGGCATCATGAAAGCTGAAGATTACCAGGCCATTTTGGAGCACAATGTTGAACCCAGTATCAGAAAGCTGGGTCTCCGTCGAAGGTCATGGGTCTTCCAGTAGGACAATGACCCCAAACACACTTCAAAAAGCACCCAAGAATGGTTCAAGACAAGTCGCTGGACTGTTCTGAAGTGGCCAGCAATGAGTCCAGATCTAAATCCCATTGAAAACCTGTGGAGAGATCTGAAAACAGCAGTTGGGAGAAGGCACCCTTCAAATCTGGGAGAACTGGAGCAGTTTGCACAAGAAGAGTGGTCCAAACCACCAGTAGAGAGGTGCAGGAAGCTCATCCATGGCTATAGGAAGCAGTTGATTGCAGTTATTTTAACCAAAGGCTGTGCTACCAAATATTAAGTCTAGGGGTGTCAATAATTTTGTCAATGCCATTTCTTTTCATTTTCTGATTTAAAAGGATATGTTAAATTCTGAATCAAAAACAAAGGTTCTGTAATATTAACAGAGAAATAAAGAATTGTGGAGACCAAACACTGTACTGTTGTTAATTTCAACTTATGTTTAGAGGAATTGCGAGTTATTTGAAAAAGTGCAAGGGCACCAATATTTTTGGCCACGACAGTACCTAGGGCTTTTTTCTTCTTCTCCTACAAAGTGACTGTCTTACCCTCAATGGGTATATCATATGGTATGCTACCTCTTTATGTACCCTATTGTATGCTTGACTGTATACCAACAGGTTCCTGAAATCACTGCATATGCTAAACTACTGTAAGATTATGTTATCATTATATTGTGATACCACAGTATTTGTATTTGTAATTGTGCCTTTCAATAATACTATCCAGTTGATGTAACCCGGCAGCACATCCCAACAGGCTACTACTCCATCTGCTTACCGACCTGCAGATTGAGGGGCCTGGGTTCTGATTTAGCTAACACAAGGGGCTCAGTATTAACAGCAAAATTATTTGCACGTGCCTCCACCCAGAGAATTCTTTAAGTGAGTTAGATGTTAAGATAGCATAACCCTCTGGGAAGTTGTACCTACCCACAGCCCCACCTAGTGGTCCCACACATGGAGTTGCCCAAAACACTTTACTCTGCATACAATGTCACAGTTAATGGAGGGTGCTAATAATATACTCACAGTGACCACACTTACCAACAGGGTCCTGGCTTCTGGCATATACCCTGTGCACCTGCAACAAAAGGTTACCAGAAATAACCATGTACCTTTTAGATACCCACATTAAGCTAGCACTTGATAATAGTATGCTCATGGACCAGGTTAACATTCAAACAACAAAGTGATTTATTTAAGGGTTTAAACAAGGGGTAGGGGATGCAAATTAGAACCAGATTAATTAGTACTTTGGTTTTGGCAACATTTTTGTCTTTGTATAGTATTTAACCATAATAGAATCACCCCCTGGACTGTTCAGTTAACCTCACTGGGTACCAAAGACATGCTGTGTTGCAGGCCTGAAGCATTGCTGTGGGTTGGCCAGCATTACAGCTGGTTGGGGCCCTTAAATAAAGAAATGATTAAAACTGTCTTTGGTACCTGGCTGTAGCAATCACAAACAAACAAATACAAACACAAAACCACACACCTCAACCTTCAGATATAAATCATCATTTATTTGCTAATCAGGCTAAAATTGCCCAAACAGCATGTTTTTGCTTGTTTGTTTTATCCATTTAATTTTTTGGTGTAGCAACTCTATGCACTGGGTCGACTACATACTGTACGCAATTTTTGCCGTGTAATGCTGGACTGCCATTCAGTGTTGGTCAGGACTCCATTTGTTATCAGTGTCCTGATTATTGTTGTTGTTACCTGGCCATTTATCTTTATTGGGACAACTACAGACTGCATATAGTTTGCACTGTATTATAAGACTGAGCTTTTATTCAGTGCCGGTTGAGACTTCGTTTATTATGGGTCCTGTATACTTTTATTGTTGCTGCTGTTTATTTTCATTGGTACTGTTTGTTCTGGTACTTCATCCCAATTCATTTACAGACTACATTGAATACGCCAAGCCCAGGTAACTGGACTGTTTACATCATTGGTGTTTCGATGGACTAGACGGGAGTTGGAGTGGGAATGTTGTAAATAGGAGGCTGAAGTGCATTTAAAGCTTGGACAACATTGGGTTAGAAACAACTCAAGAGAAGAACTGTGGATTATAATTTCTGGTTTTTCATGGGGAGAAGAACTGACTGGATCTAAAATAAATGTCTGGTGGTAAGATGAATTGCTTGATTTGGTGCCAGATGTTGTAAGCCCTGATGTTGTGGGAGGGCTGGGCATGGATTTGCAGTGGTGCGGGGGCCTATACCCTTTCTGCTGGAGAGCCAGTTGTTGGGGTCAGTGGCCTCTAGGGATTCCTTGTGGGATCTACTATTTAGTGAGTTTGATTAGGGACCCGTGGTAACTACTGTAGACCAGGGTCAGCCGCCGATATAGATTTTTCGAGGTTCACACTCAGCCCAGATTGGTCAACCTATTGAAGAGGTTTGCTGGACTTCTCCATCTGTTTGTTTAGTCTGGAGGATTTATTTTCTCAAACAGGAGGAAGATCCTCAGAGACCATTGAGTCGGGGCAATTTGTTTCGAGCCATTTCTTTCACTGAATTGTTATTGGAACTTCTATAATTGCTTCAAAAGGCAGTGAGAGTGCCTGTTCCTTTACTGTTCCATATTCTGGAAGTAAACAGTGTGGCAGTGAGAGGGCCACTGTTTCTTCTGGAAAAACTTTGTGGAGGAGGGGTAGGTGGGAGCTCCCTTCCCCACTGTAAGTCAAGTGGAAGAAAGGATTTGGACAATAATTGCGCTGACTGTGATTAATACATTAGGTATAAGTACCATTTTTTAAAGACTTGCCACCATGTGAGAGGTGGATTGGGGGTTTTAAAAGACCCCTCTTTTTCTGCAGTGGTGAAAGCACTGTGTGTGGGGGGGGTGGAGCCATAAAATATCAGTCTTTAAAAGGGATTTGAAGGGGAAATTTTCTGGTCATTATGTTAGCACAGAATCTTCTGGACTTATAAGTTTTAAGTAAAGAAGGGGGTGGGGTAATTGGATGTGTGGGGTTGTTGAAGTGTTTGAATCATGTACTGGGGTGTCAGGGATACAGTCAGGCAGTACTCCCCCTCAAGACTTAGGGATCTCTGCCATTTTGAACATCTTCTGCTTTCTTTGGAAGTCTATAATCGATGTCAAGGTTTTGGCATCTTGAGACGAAGGAGCGGTAGGAGTCAGGGATCCCGGAACTCTTGGAGGGATGGGGCAGGAGTGGGCAGATAGGGACAATTGAGAACCAGGAGACACCCTAGGATGAATGGGCTCAGGAACGAGGTCCTCCTTGCCTTGTGCCCATACCCACGGCCTCCAACTTTGTCAGGCAGGAAGTGGGGCCATCACTAGACTCACATTCCTTTCAGGTGGTGTTAAGCAATGCCAGGTCGATTAGGAATAAGACCGCAGTGGTTGTGGATCTTGTTGCTTCAGTCAACTTGGCTTGCATCACTGAGACCTGGCTAGATGAAGATGTGGGCACTATTTTGGAGTCTGCAGTTCCGGCTGGGTTCTCAATGATTCACCGCCTGAGAGTGGACCAAAGGGGCGTGGGGTTGTGGTCTGTTTTAGACAGGAACTGGATCTCAGGGAGGTGCCAGTTGGATGCACCAACTCTTTTAAGTGTTTAGTGGGTGCAGGTGCAGGCTACTGGACCATTCTCATTTACTGTCCTCCAGGTGATGGGAGGGAGTTCCTGCAGGAGGATGTGGACTTCATCGCCAAGATGGTATTGAAGTCCCCCAGATGGTTGATTCTGGGGGATTTCAGTTCCTGGGTTGATGATGAACTCTTGCCATTTGGACAAAACCTCCTCCAATTGATGGATTCATTGGGCCTGTCATGGGTTTTTACCTCTGCAACTCACGAGGGATGGCACACATTGGACTTGGTGTTCCATCTGGGGATGAAAATCTCTGATGTGGAGGTGGTGCCACTCAGTTGGTCTCACCATCATGCCCTGAGATTCAGTTTCACAGCCCCCCAAAATAGGCCTGCCCCTAAGGAGTTGGTGCAGCTCCTTCCTTTGAGAGGGGTTACCTCAGATGGCCTATTGACTGAGCTGGACTTCTCAGAACTTCCAGTAGATAGCACTGACCCAGGGCCCCTGGTCCTGGCCTATAATAGGGGTGTGGTGGGTGCCCCAGATGTCATTGCTCCAATTCGTGTTCACCCCTGGTTTAATGGGGAGATCCACAGGTTGAAGAGGTTAGGGCAAAAACTGGAGAGACACTGGCAGAAAACTCACCAGGAGCTGGATAGGCTTAGATTGCTAGATCATTAGAGAATCTACCAATCAGTAATTTCCCATAAGAAGGCAGAGTTCCTGTCCAGGGAAATTGCTACAGTGAGGAATAGACCTGCCCAGCTCTTCCAGACTGTGGACAGACTGTGCAACCCAACCTGTCTACATGCCAGTCGAGCGTTGTCGTGAATGCAGTGTGAGGAGTTTGTGAAATTCTTCACTGATACGGTATCCACCATTAGGGATGAGATCAGCCAGCGCCTTCCCATTGGGCCTTGCATTGATCAATTGGGTGGTACTGATGCTCAGTTGACCTGGTTCACCTTTAGCCAACCGGCAGTCAGGGATATAGTGAGGATCTTCCAGACTCTGCGACCAACCTACTGTAGTTTGGATCCGGGCCCTACTTGCCTACTAGTGTGGGGTGTAGAGGTCATTGGCCCTGTCCTGGGTGGGATAGTGGCAGGTTCACTAGAGAGAGGCATCTTTCTAGATCCCATAAAGGAGGTGGTAGTACAACCCCTTTTGAAAAAAAACTCTCTGGATCCTGACTGCCCAGATAACTACAGACCAGTCTCTAACTTGCCCTTTGTAGAGAAAGTTATTGAGAAGGTGTTTGTTCTGCAGCTGGATGATCATTTGACCAGACACGATATCTATGATCCTCTCCAGTCTGGCTTCAGGAAACAGCATACCACTGAGATGGCACTTGTTCGGGGACTAAATGATCTCCAGATGGCGAGAGATCAGAGAGCTCATTCCATCTTGGTTGTCCTTGATCTTTCAGCAGCATTTGACACCATGGATCATGAGGTGTTGCTCGAGCACCTGTGGTTCTTCTGTGAACTGAGGGGAGCAGTCCATAGTTGGTTTTGATCTTTCCTTGAGGGCAGATCACAGAGATTGGTGTCTGGGATTTATTCCTCTGCACCTAACTGGCTGCCCTATGGGGTTCCACAGGGCTCAGTGCTGTCCCCCACATTATTCATGGTGTATATGCTTCCATTAGGGGACATTATTAGACTGTATGGGCTGGGTTTTCACTGTTATGCACTTGACTCTCAGCTCTACCTGTCTTTTGTGCCTGAACAGGAATCTGATTCCATCACAGGGTTTAATAACTGCCTCCTGAAAATACAGGACTGGATGAGTACCAATTTGCTTTGGTTCAACTCAGGTAAAATAGAAGTATTGGTGGTGGATCCTGGTTTTAGGACAACTGGGGTATGGGCAGGGAAACCCTCAGGTTTACATCTTGGGGTGGTCCCGCTTATGGCCTCTGGCCAGGTGCATAACCTGGGCATGGTATTTGATGAGGGTTTGACCCTGAAGCCACAGGTGTTGGCCGTAGTCAAGTCTTCCTTTTTTTATCTAAGGAATATAGCCTGGGTGAAACACCTGGTCCCGCCTGAAGATCTTTCTATCTTTGTCCACGCCTTTGTTACCAGTTGTTTTGACTACTGCAACAACTGTATCTAGGGCTGCTGGGGTAGATATCTGCCACTTGCAGTGAGTGCAGAATGCGATGGCCAGGTTGTTGACTGGAACCTCTAGATCCAGTCATATAACACCTGTGCTGCATGAACTGCACTGGCTGCCCATAGAGTGGCGGATCACCTTCAAGGTCACATTACTGACCTGTAAGGTCCTACATGATTTGGGACCTCACTACCTGAAAGAACTCTTGGTGTCTTACTGTCCCTCTTGTTCACTCTGATCCTCTGATGAGAGGTTGCTAGAGATTCCCAGGGTATCCTTAAAAACATCTGGAGGAAGATCATTTACTTTTATGGCACCTACTCTGTGGAATTCTCTACCTCGCCAGATGCAAGATAGCCTAACCGTAGAAGGCTTTAAAAAGTCATTGAAAGCCTTCCTATTTAACCAGGCAGTCTCAGAAATTTGATGAATGATTGTATTGACTGTTGTTATGGTTTTATTGGTTTTAAATTGTATTGTATTTATGTTGTTGTATGGAATACTGTAAAAGTGTGATACTGTAAAAGTGCCCTGAGCTTTGGAAGGGTGCTTTTTATAAATATATTTTTACTTTACTTTACTTTACTTACTTACTTTCTGACAGCCCAGATAGATAATGGTTGTCAATTGAGTCTGCTCTCAAAATCTCTGCCTTGATCAGATTGTATGGGCTGGGGGGTGCCATGGTGCACAAAAACATTTCTACAAGAACTTTTGCCACTGTAGAGGCTTTCTGGTCCTTGGTTGGGTAAGCCTGCACTTATCTTGTGAAATGATCAGTTACTACGAGTACATTAGCAATGTTTTTTTGAATATGGCTCTAGGCTAAGAAAATAAATGCATACAAGCTCCATTGGGGCACTTGTTGTTATACTGATCAGTGGTGCTGCTCTTCAAGGCTGGGCCTTTCTTTGAATACATTAGTTGCAGGATTTATACTATTATTCAATGTCTATGTCGATTTAAGGCCAATAAAAAAGTGATCAGGCCAAGTCTAGAGTTCTTTCACTACCCAAATGTCCCATATTATCATGTACAGCCTTTAGCACAACCTTTTTGGACTTAGATGGCAACACCAGCTGCTTTTTAACAATCTCTCTTTGGCTGTCAGTCAGTTCTCGATACAATATCTGTTTACACACTATAAGTTTAGGCCACTCTCTCAATAATAAAGCAGTGTTGGGGTCAGTGGACCACATTTTTAGATATCCTTTCCCCTTTTTAGGGCTCTCATCATGGGATCACAGTTTTGTTCTCTTTGAATATCAGCTGGTGTTAGCTGTGGTAGAAAGCTTAACTCTAGAGCTACGAAATTACAGTAAGCTACTGGTATGCAAGTATCTGGAGGCATCAAGCAATCGGTCAATCAGTTAACATTTTCTGAGGATGGAGATTCATCTCTATCAAACTTGTGGCATAAAGCTTTTACTGATCCTTCAGGAATATGCACCCATTGCTGATTAGAGGGAAGTCTGCGTGAAAGAGCATCGGCATCAACATGATTCAAGCTTGGACGGTACTGTACTGCATAATCATACATTGAGAGAGCAGATAGCCATCTGTGTCCAGTTACATTTAGTTTGGCAGAGGTCTAGACATACGTCAATGGCTTGTTGTCGATCTTGACCGGGATCTTTGCACCATATAAAATGTGAGTGGACACCAGAGGCAGAAACTAGGAAAAATGAGACATTTAAGGTAAGCCCCATTTGGGGGGGGGGCATTACATTACTGTTCTGCGTTTATCTGTGTCCCTGGGCTACCCAGGACCTCCTTGAAAATGAGCCTTTTCCTGGTGTAATAAATAAAATAATAATAATCATAATCATAATTCAAAATGATCTCCTGTCCTTTTTAATATCATTTCATGTATTTTTATTCTATGGCCCAGATATTCAAAAGGTTTGTGCATGGCACAACAGTGTTGCACCATGCGCAACCCACTGATGCACCCCGGCATGATATTCAAATGGGATTTGTGCCTGGCACAAATCCCGATGTGCCGGGGTGCAGCCTGAACTGTACTACACATTCCAGATATACGAATGGATCCATTCACTTATCTGGAATGTGTAGTACAGTATGGGCTGCATGCCCATTGGCACACGCTGTGGACCACTGGGCGTACAGCCCTACCTACGGTGTCAGTTGGCAGGTGGCAGGTGGGTGAGGTGCTGCTGCCCACCTCTGACTGGAGGGGAACGAGGTGGTGGGGCTCAGTGGGTGGGTGGGGAGGAGGGTACTGCTAGACCACCAGGGATATTGGACATAACTCTTTATTTATTACAAAAGCCCGGGATCAAGCTGACAGCGGTCCACTGGACCACCAGGGATATAGGAAATCATTTTATTTATACTGAAGCCCACAATAGGGCTGACAGTGGTCCATTGGACTACCAGAGATATAGGAAATCATTTAATTTATACTGAAGCCCGCGATCAGGCTGTAGGACACATTGCCATGCTGGGCAGGGGGCGTCAGTCCCAGACAGCTGCTGCCTGGCAGGGCGCCAGGTGCAAGTCGCCGGGGATCGGCGCACCTGCATGCAAATGGAGTCATAATGACATGCAAATGGCCCCATTTGCACCTTGCATACATTATAGCCCCATTTGCATTATGGTTTGAATATTGCAGTTGCTGCGCACAGTGCAACGGAACTTGTGCTAGCGCATCCCCCTGCTCCACTCTGGTCACTTGCTCTGGTGCAGTGCCACTGCACCATGTACACTCTGGGTGGCCAGGGTGCACTATTCAACGATGCTGTGCCATGGTGCAGCTCCGTTGAATATTGCCCAGTCAACGCCCCTGCGCAGCCAAGTTGCACTGTGCCCAGGCTTGTGCAACAGCCTGGCACAGTTTGAATATAAGAGCCTATAAGTTTTTTTGATCCATGGCTTGTTTTTCTCAGTGGTGTATTGTTACACAATTTAAAAATCAATGGGACCAGACTCCAGAGAAAATATAATAATTGTCATGGAGGCAAATCAGAAACTACAGGAGTATATGCCTTAAGGACATCAATGGATAGAAACTATTACAGTAGCTCATACTGGACCATGACAGTCTTAGTGGGTTTGGCATACTCTGTCACAGAACCACAAACAATAATCAACAGCAGAGGCATGCCAAAAGCATCTGCCACAGGTAAGCTACTATACATTTATTAATGTTCACTGATGACAGCAGGGCTTTTATTAATTAATATTCATTGATGACCTCAAGGCTTTTACCTTACCCCATTTCTAGCCTGCTTAACCCCAGTTACTGCATAATGAGTGGAAGTGGTTCAGCTGAATTCTCAAAGCTGAACCAAATGTATGGGTTCCAACTCAAACTCACTTGATATTGCAAATGGCCTACATCTCTCTTCCTTATCCCATAATACCCAAATGTGACCCAACCTTTCTTCTACTGATATGGATTCTCCAAATAGTGCAGGTGGCAATACTTGTTTTATTACTTGTGTCATTACTTTCTAGATGAAAAGTCCTATAGAAGTGAAGATGATTGTTTGACCGTAGAACTTTTCATCAATGACACTTGTTCTACAGTCATATGTCATATCTCATACTAAGAAAAAAAACTGAAGGTTACTAATACTGAACTTGATGACTACCTTTGTCAAAGGAGAGGTAGATGATTTCTGAAATATATAATGGCCAGAGTGTACAGACATGAGGACACCAGAGAGGAAGGCATTGGGTCAAGGGTAAAAGTAATCTTCTTCATAACATGGATGATACTGGGAATATTCTTAGGGAAGAAAGGAGATGAGAAACAGAAGGCAGGAGGAGATAGAGAGGGTGGGAACACTGGGTGAGAAGGGAGCAGCTAGAGGAAATTTGATGAGATGGTGGAGTAGATAAAATTGATCTACAAAAGGAAAACAGATGAAAAGTCTTCACAACAGAAGGGCACAAGCTAAGAAGGAGAAGAAAGTTGGTGAAAGATTGAATCAATGGTTTATAAAAGGGCATGGAGGTTGCAAATGTCTTTGGAAGGAGGCACATGAGAAAGTGACTAGATGATGACTGAAGATCTTTTAACACACAGCTGTAGGCATGAAAATTGTCTGGATAGCCAGTCAAGACAGTGTCAGCTGTGACAGACCATACTTAAAACAAGCCCTAAGGCATCAGGGATAAACACATTGCTGTATTAAAATTTCAGACTAATAGGGCCTTCAAACTGTATAGGACCCCATTAGAACTCCAATGAGGACAACTTCTTCAGGTAGCATGACTCAATGCAAACCTCCTATGTCAGCTGACTATAACAGACTGAATTACAGGCTTCATATGAGCCCTTATATATGCACCCATGTGATTAACTGAGATCCTCCCCCAGACGAAGACCAAGATAGGGTTGAAGCACTGGGGCTCTAAACTCTAGTCAGCTTCTCTGAACTTGTCACATTAACGTACATTTTATTTAAATGTTTTTCTGCCTGCAGTAGTGGGGGTATAAATGGAGTGCTGATCTTTTTGACAGAAGTCTGCATAGCAGACTGCCTGCTCTGTTCAACACCACTCCCACACATGGTTTATGGCTAATCTCTTTCTTCTTTGATCAACTGATCACTACCTAATTACCCTACATGGATAGGATAAGAATTTTATTTATGTAGTGCTTTTCAAGAGCTCAAAGTGCTTAACAATCAAATGAGTCTAATACAATTAATATATTACAGAAGCAATAGGTCTAGTCTAATAAAATATAATAAAAATTCACAAGATCAATAGAACCTATCAGTCTCCTAAAAATGCCTGTCTAAACAGCCAGGTCTTTTACTGAGATTTGAGACTTCCCACTGAAGGGACAGAACAGATAGTGAGTGGGATACTATTCCAGAGTCTAAGTGCAGCCACAGAAAAAAACTTGATCCCCAGCAGATTTTAATTTTGATACTGGGACTTGCAAAAATCTCTGGGTATCTGAGCAAAGAACTCTGGAGTCCTAACAGACCTTCTGACGGGTTTTCAACAATTCATGGATACAGATGTGGGACCAGTCCATTTAAGGTCTTGTAGACCAGCAAAAGAACTTTAAATTCAAAACATAGTCTAATTAGAAACCAATGCAAATCCTTCTGAGCAAGAGTAATATAGTTGAGTTTTGATATTCCAGTCAATAATCTGGCCACTGATTTTTGCAACAGCTGTAGATGGCATAAAAGAAAAGCCACAATAAAGTGCATTGCAGTAGTTGATCCACTAGGTAATGAAGGTTTGAACTAGTGACTGCAGATTAGCAGGATCAAGGAAGCGATGTAGTCTGGTTATATTTTTTGGGTGGTAGAATTCACTTTTGATTACAGCAGTAACATGAGATGACAAATCCAGATTACTATCAACTATTACTCCCAGATTGTGAACCTCCTCCCTAATCTGTAGCAATTCACCATCACAGAGGAACTACAGCTATCATAAAAGATGGCATTTTAAAATATGCTGGAAACTAAAATATCTTTCCCTGGATATCTGCAATATGCACATCAATACCTAAATCATAAAATATACAAGGAGACAAAAAAGAAGCAGAAAACATAATTAACCTTCCCCCGAAGTATTGGAATCCTTGGGCCTTCACAGAGCGTATGTAAGCCTCTTTAAATGCAGGGAGAGCTGGCCACATGGTTACTCAACGAACCATAAAGTACCTGGCTCCCCTACCTGCAGGCCTTATTCATTTATTTACTTTATATATGAGAGGTTCTTCTCCGTGTAATCATCCCCTTCTCTTCTTTTTATTTTTTCCTCACACTTTTATTTTAAAAGAAAAGAGCTGCTCATGACTCAGGGCTGTCCAACAATGCTGATGACATTCAACTTTCCCCAAGTGCTCCCATGGCCCATAGTACACCAGTACTATGTACCCTGCTTTCCACTAGGACTAGGAGCATCAAATGGAGGAACACATTAACGGGCAGGACTTCTGATCAGAAAACCTCCCGAGCTCCATTACATTCCAGGATTACCAGTGACACCACTGCCCAAGCTGGAGGAAATAGAGAAAAACCCATCCTCTTGAGCAAAGAGCCATGTACCAGCTGTGGTTCTGCTCCCACCCCCTGTGCGTAGTCACCCAGTAACATGAACAAGCAACTCAACTGAATGGCCACCGGTGCCACAACCCCTCTCCATCAATCAACAACAAAAATGTACTTTGTACCCAATGTCTTGCATTGAAGTTGAGAATAAGAGCTCATGGCAATGGCTACATGGGATACACCAAAAATAACTCCCTCATAAGACTTCATAGCAGGGCCTCTTCAAGTCACATTGCCTTAAACCTGAGCCTTCACCACGTCTGAACCACCTACCCCTTGATAAGGCCAAAGTAGAACCACTCTATTAAGTGCAGGAGCCAAGCTCACCAAAGGTGCCTCAAGCTCCCAGCTTCACTGTGCCAGTCAAGAGCTCTGGAACCCATCCTAGAATATATATGTCCTTTCCTTTTCAATTTTATTATTTTAAACTGAGCCAAAGATGGAGGGCCTTGACATGGCGACCCAGCTTCCCACCAACACTCATCCCCAATCAATGTCACTAAAACAATCCTGAGAGAGTCCTGAAGGAACCCTTTCACAATGTGCTAAGGAATTTGGATTTATCACTCCTGAGTGCATATATGGCCAATGTATTCTCTTGTCTCCCAATTTTAGTTGATTGTTGATTGTCTCTTTCATCAGTGCACAACAAGGGTCGGGCCTGCCCTCCCCTCCCCAATCCCACCCTCCCCTGGCTTGTCCAACTTTATAGGAGGGACTTGGGGATACTAATTACATCCACCTGTGGAGTCACATCAGAAGGGAGTACAAGCTTGAGATTGCATCAGTAAATTGCAACTGAGTGCAACAGAGGGGAGAATACTCTGTTGACGCTACTTCCTGTTAGGAACAGGTAGGTGAGTGAATATCTGAATGGAAAGAAAGTTAAAAAAATATTGGGGTCTGGAATAACAGCATACATAGTGGCTAGGAGATAATATCAAAAGCAGGAGATACTAGAATTACAGTAGTTGACAGGGGTGCCGCAACAGCCTAACAAGAAAGGGGATAATGCTGTGTGTGGTGCAGTGCAGTGCAGTGGCTGTGGAGCAGCAGTATTCAGGAAAACCTTCTGGATGCTGCAGTGCTGCCCCTTTTGTAGACACCTCTGTGGGCTGAGAGCAGAGGTAGCCAGTCTCCAGGCCAAGTTGGCTATGGTTCAGAAGGCCTCCGCTCCCACCCAGAGGCCACCATATACACACC
This sequence comes from Neoceratodus forsteri, assembly GCA_016271365.2. Classification (NCBI taxonomy): domain Eukaryota; kingdom Metazoa; phylum Chordata; order Ceratodontiformes; family Ceratodontidae; genus Neoceratodus; species Neoceratodus forsteri. Next base: position 1,230,759,996 of record CM057459.1, on the reverse strand, counting down.
TACTACCTCAAAGGTTGCCCAGCAAGGGGAGTGGATGGACTACAGTGGGCTCATGTATGGTAAAGGAGGTGGTTCAGTGGTATGTCCTCCAAGTGGTGCAACTAAGGAATTCCTGTGCTGTGTTTGAGAAACAGGAAGGCCCCACATGGTCACCTGAGGTTGTACCCAGGGAGGATGAGTGGGACCTCCAGAATGGAGCCTCAAGGGTGGGAGGAGGAGGACCCAAAAAGAAGAGGAAGATACTCCTGGTGGGGTACTCCATTGTCTTTGGTGTAGAGCTGGGGGCAGCAGGAGAGGAGGAGGGAAGGGAGGTAAAATGCCTACTGGAAGGCACAGCTCAGCAGGATGGAAAGGAGATCCAGGGGATTGCTAGAGTGGTAGCATGGAGGGGGAAGCTCAATGTCATTATCCATCTGGAGATGAATAACCTAGCTAGACTTACCAAACTTAGACATAGCAGCAATAACAGAGACCTGGTACACCTCAAATTATGACTGGGATGCAAATGTTCTGGGTTATGCTCTATCCAGGAGAGATAGGGGAGTAGAAAATGAGAGTGTGGCCCTGCATGTTAGAGAAGGTATAAAAGCTACAGAGGTGCAGGGTAGACAGGGGGAGGCTGAGGCACTGTTGGTCACCTTTGAGCCAGGCAATGGCCCAGCAATCCACACAGGGGTGCTCTACAGACCTCCAGCACAGGAGGAGGAGGAGGTGTATAGGGATGTAGAGGATCAAATGCAGGAGATGACAACAAAAGGTGAGATATTACTGCTGGGTGATTTCAGTATCCCAGATGTTGATTGGACCATCCTGGCAGCTGCGTCAACCAGGAGCCAAGACATTCTGGAATCCCTACAGAGGGCAGGCCTCAGTAGAGAGCAATCCCACCAGGCAGAGGGTGATTGTGGATCTAGTACTGACCAAGTTCAAGTTCAAGTTCAAGTTTATTGCAGGAAAACTCCATTGAGCAAGCTCATTCACAAGGAGGTCCTGTGACATAAACACTTAAAGTACAAATACAGATAGGTAATAACAGTATATACATGAAATGCACATTACATGATACAGGCTGGATATACATACAAGGGTACCACATAGGGTGACCGCAGGTGGTAAACATTGATATGAGACAAGGAAGCGACTTACAGGTTGCATACTGATAAATGAAACATGATGACTGGTGTGTGCAATACATATACAGTATTTTGGCAGCTAGAACAAACAACAGTCTACCACTGATATGGGGGGAGGAGTGATTTGATAGAGTAGCAGTGGAGCGTAAGCAAAGATAAAGCCAGGAGTAGAAGGGGAAGGGAAAGCAATTAATATGACAAATCAATTACACCTTACCAGTGGATAAATATGGCACACATGGGAAGGAAGAGACTTAATGACAGTTACAGGTGTCTTTTATTTTGGCTGAACTTAGCGATTTGTAGAAGTTTATTGAAACTGTGCTAGTTAGTTTCAATACGGTTTGTAATTGGTTCCAAATGGAGGAAGGGCATATGCAATAGCACGTTTACAAAGGAAGTCAGCGTCCTTGGTATGTCAAGCATAATAAAGTCAGATTTTCTTAACGAGTATGCACTATGTGAGATACTAATAAGGGAAGAGAGATAGCTTGGCAATTTCTGCAGGAGCAGTTTAAGAGTCAATAGCCCAGCATGGAGCAGGCGTCTAGTAGTAAGGGATGTCCAACCAACAGCTGCATATAAGTCACAGTGGTGCGAACTGTAAGGGGAGTTGGTAATGAACTGTAACGCACGGTGATAAAGGATGTCCAGTTTACTTAGATTTGCAAGAGTGGTGGAGGAATAGATTACATCGCCATAGTCGAGTAGGGGAGAAAAGTGGCCTGTACAAGCTTGTTTCGAGTTTCAAGTGGGAAAAGGGGCCTATTTCTGTAGAAGAAACCTAACCTTGCTTTTAACCTTCTAGAGACATCTTCGACGTGGTCACTGAAAGATAATTTATTGTCAATCCAGATACCTAAATATTTAAATTTGGTTACAACTTCCAGAGGCTCGTTTAGTGTGGTGACAATGAAGTCTTGGGCAAGGGTATTGGGGGGGGGCCTGAGACAGCACTGCAGGAGAATATCATCGCTTTAGTCTTCTTAGCATTGAGCAGAAGCTTTGCCTTTATTAGATTATGCTCAAGTTGTGCGAGTCCGCCAGCACCCCTTGACTTGCAAATAACGATGAGCCAGAAGTATAACACAGTATCATCTGTGCAAAAGTAGATTGGACGTAGATATGTTAGCATCTAAGTCATTAATGTACAGAGAAAACAAGATAGGGCCTAAGATGGATCTTGGGGACTCCTCTTGCAACTGGCAAGGGAGCAGAAAAAAGCCTTCCGCCTTTACTTTTGGAATCTTCCAGTTAGGTAGCTAGAGAACCACTGGGTGGTATGGTATGTGGCACCCAACTTTGCAAGGCAATTGACTAATAGTTTGTGATCAACAGTATCAAAAGCTTTGCTGAGGTCCAAAAAGACTGCACCAGTTACCTTCTTAGCATCTATAGCAGAGATCTAATCATTGGTTACTTTTGCTAGTGCAGTGATTGTGCTATGAGTAGCCCGGAAGCCAGATTGAGCTGGGTTAATGAGAGAGAAGGTTTCCAAGTGAGATTTTAACTGAATATGGATCAGTTTTTCGAGAACTTTAGAAAGGATAGGCAATATGGAGATAGGCCTATAGTTGTTTACATTGCATGGGTCACCAGATTTAAATAGAGGGAGGATATGTGCTGATTTCCAGCAGGACGGCACAGTAGCAGATGTAATGGAAAGATTGAAGATGTGGAGAATTGGGGCAGTGAGATGGGCGTAACCTGACCTTAGGAAAAAGAGGTTCCAAGCCATCGTCTCCTGCACTTTTTTTGGTGTCTAAGTTAAGAAGAGAATCTTCTACTTCTTTATAAGTTATCTCACGCAGTTGGAAGGGGCTGGGTGCAGGACTAGATGTGGCAGGAGGGTATGCTGGCTCACCACAGCACCAGCATAAGGTGATGAGTCAAAAGCTAATCCAGCTGTGGCAAAGTGGGAGTTAAGTTCCTCCAGGATTAGGGACTTGTTTTCCACAATCTTGCCACTTGCAACGATCTTTGTTGGGACAGAGGGGGCCATGGGCCATCCTTCAATAGCTTTGATAGTCTTCCATATTTTATGAGGGTTACCTTTAGCTTGTTCGAGAGTAGAAATATAATAGTTAGCTTTAGCAGAGCGAAGTTTTTTCACACAGTTATTCCTGGCTGTTCTAAAGGCCTGCCAATCCAAAGATTCTTTGGAATGTCTAACTTTAGCCCAGAGCTTATCTTGAGCTATAAGGGCTGCCTTGAGATCGGAGGTGAACCAGGGGTTGGAATTGTTCCGTACCCTTACTTTGATGAAAGGGGCATGCTTATTTATTATTGTAGTGAGTTTGTCATTAAGGATGCAAGCTGCCTTGTTGCCATCTTTGGCTAGGTAAAGATCTTGCCATCTGATCATGCTCAGGTCAGATAGGAAGTTTACTGCACAGAATTTGCGAAAGGATCTTTTTGTTATAAAGATGGGTTGCGGACGGGCCTTAATTTGAGATCTTATGCAAGCAACAATTCCAAGATCACTCATGTCGTTGTGAAACACTGCCAAATGAGATATTTTGTGTGGATGGGTGGTTAGTACCACATCTAGAATGGAACTGTTGGCAGTATTTAGAGTGTTGTTCCTAGTAGGTTCACTGACTAATTGCCCAAGACCTAGCTCGTCACAAAGGGATTTGAGGCCGTGTGATTTAGGTGACAGCCAGTCCATATTTAGATCTCCTAGAAATATTGTTTCAGTTTTTGAATCTCACGAACATGGATTCAAAGATTAAGGACTTCATCACCACCAGACGGGAGTCTATAGCCACCTAGGATAGTGATACATTCCGAGGAGGGGAGATGAAGGCACAGCGAAACTAACTCAAATTCCTTGGCTAGAGATTTGTAACTAATACTGGTGACCAAGTACTTAGATTTGGCGTAGATAACCACACCCCCACCTCTAGACTCTCTATCTGCTCTAAATAAATTGTAGCCCTGCAGTGATATTTGTTGATCAGTGTTAACTCTTTTTAACCATGACTCAGTAATTATGATAAGGTCTGGGTTAATGTGTGCAGCCAGGCTTGCAGCTGTACAAGTTTTTAGGCAGGCTTAAAATGTTGACCATCATCATTTTGAGACCTGTGGCCTCAACAAAATCGATGAGCGAGGAGGCTAAGTTGTGGGGGCCAGGTTGAGCTCCACATTTCCTGAGCAGAAGAAGCAGAAATATAACTTTCTTTAAGGAGCTTATAAGAATGCAGACTGCTTTTTTATTTCTTTGTGGCAACCCATATCGTGCTGCGCAAGAGGCGGCACCACTGTAATGACAGTTGATCATGATCAATGTAAGTGCTTGGGTGGACATAGGTGAGGACAGTAGTAAGGGGGTGTAGGCTAACCGGGGGGAATAGGCTAAAAGGGGAGAGGAGAATGACATAGTGTCTGCACGGTAGACTGTTATAACATTAGGTATTGATAAGGTACATTGGAGAACTGAATTGCATTGAGGTACTTCGAATTGCACTGTATTGCTGAAAACTCTGCACCTTAGGAGCAATAAAAACACAAAGGAGAGCCATGGTCCCAGATTGAGTGGTCTCGTGATTTGTATTAGTGCAATATTTTCTAGGCAAGAAATTTGCCCACCTAGGTACTCACTTAAAACCTAGATGAGAAAATACAGCAGAAAGGGGAACAAGGAGAGCAGGAGCAGCTTAGTTAGTGGCCATCCACCCTTCAGACTCAAGTCCCCTTGTAGCAGAACCGGGAAAGAAGTAGAATGATAATGCAGGCTATATTGCCCATGAATGAATACAGTGATTTATGTAGAAGACCAAGAATCCCTCTAGTGGCAGGTCTGTATAACCTGCTAATGGAAAACTAGCCACAAAAAAAAAAAAAAGGTAGTTAGACTTATCGGCACCAAGGCAGAGTGCTTGGATGGGCTGCAGGAAGAACAGTCAGACAGAAGAGGTGTAAGCATTTTAAAACAGTAGTAGAAATTACAATCCAGCTAATACAGTTGAAAAACTCCTAATAATACAGTTGAAATGTGCTTAGTTCTATTGAAAATCTAACAAAGTGCCAGGTGTCTATAGCAGGGGAAAACTCCTGCCAATCAGAGTGGGTTTGCTGGAAGCACCCTTGTTCTGATTGGCTGCGCTGTCTTGTACCTTCCAAGGAGCTGCAGGCGGGTGTCCTGGTCTTGGTCGGTGGCTGGCTGGGTGCTGGCCGACCGTGGGTGAGCTGGAGCAGCCCTGTTCAGGGACAAGCAGCTTCCAAGGAGCTGCAGGCGGGTGTCCTGTTCTTGGTTGGTGGCTGGCTGGATGCCGGCCGACCATGGGTGAGCTGGAGCAGCCCTGTTCAGGGACAAGCAGCTTCCAAGGAGCTGCAGGCGGGTGTCCTGGTCTTGGTCGGTGGCTGGCTGGGTGCCAACCGACCATGGGTGAGCTGGAGCAGCCCTGTTCAGGGACAAGCGACCAATGAGGACAGAATCACAGAAGTTCAGGTGGAAGGTCAGCTAGGATCCAGTAACCACCACATAGTGTGATTTAGAATGGGGACAGAGATGCAGACTAGTCACACTATGGCAAAGGTTCTAGATTTTAGGAAGACGGATTTTGTTAAAATGGGGAGGTGTGTCAAAGAAGCCCTGGTACAGAGGGAGATAGGAGGAGGCGGAGGAGGAGGAGGAGGAGTTGAGGAGCAGTGGAAGCACCTGAAGGGAGCCATAGAGGAAGTGTCAAATCAATGTATTAAGAAGGTAAACAAAGAGAAGAGAAGGAGGAAGCCACTATGGTTCTTGAGAGAGGTGACAGACAAGGTAAGGGCAAAAAGGGCAGATTTCAAGAAATATAAGGAGACTCAAAAGGAGGAAGACAGGGAGGCCTGCCTAAAGAATCTAAGGGATGTGAGAAGTCTGAAAGGGGAAGGGGAGCAAAGGCACAAACTGAGGAAAGACCAGCACAGACAGCGAAGACAGGGGACAAGATGTTCTTTAGGTACATCAGCAAATGAAGGAAAACTGGGGGAAGGGTTAAAGGCTCAGAGGAGGTACAGGGGAGTATAAGAAAGGAGACCTGGAAAAGGTGGAAATATTGAACAAATACTTCTGCTAAGTATTCATTGAAGAAGAAGAGGGTCAGGGACCACAGATGGGTAACAGACCTGAAGGGCAGGGGGAGGTAAACACTAGTGCATTCACAGAGGGGAGAGTCCTGAAGGAGCTCACAAAACTTAAGGTGGACAAAGCAATGGGGCCAGATGGCATACACCTGAGGATATTAAGGGAGCTGTGAGGAGAGCTAGCATCACATCTGGCAACCATGTTCTCTGATTCACTAAACACAAGAGTTGTCCTAGAGGACTGGAAGAGGGTGCATGTTGTCCCTCTGCACAAAAGTGGTAGCAGGGAGGAGGCAGGGAACTATAGGCTGGTCAGCCTCACCTCAGTAGTGGGGAAGATAATGGAGGCACTGCTTAAAGAAAGAATAGTAGCACACTTGGAATCCTTTCATGCTCAGGGTCTGAGACAGCATAGATTTACAGCAGGAACGTTGTTTCCGGTGAATCTGATAGATTTTTTTAACTGGGTGATGAAGGAAGTAAATCGGGGGGGGGAGATATTGCCTACCTTAATTTCAGCAAGGCCTTCGACACCGTCCCACATAAAAGGCTGGTAAACAAGATGGGTAGTCTGGGAATGGGGCACAGGGTGCTAGATTGGGTTAAAAACTGGCTAACAGACTGGAGGCAGAGGCCAGTGATAAACAGGATCCAATCTGGAGAGAGGGGGATGACAAGCGGGGTACCTCATGGATCAGTGGGCTGGAAGGAAGGTCTGACTGTTTTCAGATGACATCAAGATCTGCAAAAGGAGTGGATATACCAGAAGGGGTGGAGAAAATAAGGAGGGACCTGGGGAAACTTGAAAAATGGTCTGAGGTGTGGCAACTGAATTTCAATTCAAAGAAGTACAAAATAATGCACCTGGGATGATGGAACCCTGGGGAGAGCTACAGGATGGGGGGAGTTGCTGATGGTCACCAAGGAAGAAAGGGACCTGGAAGTTATCATTTCAGATGACCTAAAGGTGTCTAAGCAAAGTACAAAGGTGGCAGGGAGGGCCAGTGGCATGCTGGGGTGCATAGGCAGAGGTATCACTAGCAGAAGGTGTGAGGTGGTGATGCCATTGTATAAAAGACTGGTGAGGCCTCACCTGGAGTACTGTGTGCAGTTTGGGAGTCCACACCTTTGTAAGGACATCAACAGGGTGGAGGCAGTCCAAAGAAGAGTGACAAAGATGGTACAGGGCTTTCCCCAGAAAACATATGAGGAGAGACTAAAGGATATCAATATGTACTCGCTGGAGGAGAGGAGGGATCAGGTGACATGATAAAAATGTTTAAATACCTTAAGGGAATAAATAAGGTGCAGGGGGAGACCTATTTCAATATAGGAGGAGTATGAGAACAAGGGGGCATGACATGAATTTGAAAGGTGGCAGGTTGAGGGTAAATGTTAAGAAGTTCTTCTTCTTCTTCACAGAGAGGGTGGTGGACATATGGAATAGCCTGCCTAGGAGGTGGTGTGAGCAAAGATAGTGGAGAGATTTAAACATGCCTGGGACAGGTATAAGGGAACCTCAGAGGTGAAAAGGAGTAGGGAAAAGCCATTGACCAGGTTGGGTCAAAGGCCCCATGCAAGTGTAGGGCTTATGGGCAGAATGGATGGGCCTAGTGATCCTTATCTGCTGACAATTTCTATGTTTCTATTTCTGTCGTGAATGAAGTGTGATTTCTGCTATTAATGAATGTTCACACTGGTTAGGGATATGTCATGTCCAGCCACCATGCTTTGCATAGTCATTGTGATGATGTAAAAAAATGCATTTTTCATGTCATTTTTGCTGCAAAGCAGGGGTAGGTTACTTAGTATAGTTCTGCAAAGGCATAACTTCACCAATGAAGTCAGTTGTGCTTTGCAAACTGCACATTGGAGAGCAAGTGAGAGTAGTTGAAATATAATGTAACTTATAGCCTATAGTTGATTTCTAAATTATAGCCTGTGCTTGAATTCTAAAGTATAGTCTGTGGTTGAATTCTAAAGCACATTATAGTCTGTAGTTGAATTCTGAAGCAAATCATAGTCTGTGGTTGAGTTCTAAAATAAATTTGTAGTCTTTGTTGAATTTTAAAGTGTATCATAATCTGTGGTTGCATTCTAATGAAAATTATAGTCTTTTGTTAAATTCTAAAGTAAATGTTAGTCTTTAAATTTGATGGACTGCATCTGACTAAAGAGGGAGTCAGTGCATTGGGGCAGAAGTTTGACGTCTTTGCAGAATATTTAAACTAGCAAATGGGGAGAGGGGTGCAGCACCCCATACCTCAAATGGGAAGAACACCCCTCCCCCCTCAGCTAGTGGTCAAACAGGAATTCAGCGTGTTTGCCGTTCATTTGCATCACCAGGTAAGAAAAAAGGTTTGTCTCCCCATATGATGCACAGGGGTAATGCCAAACTTCACCCAACAACTAACACACAAAAATCTGGCCAATGGAAAATCATGTACACAAATGCTCACAGCCTGGGAAATAAGATCCCAGACCTGCAGGCAATAATGTCAGAGGCTAAACTGGACATAGTAGCAATTAGTGAGATGTGGTTTACCAGTAAACACACTTGGGAGACTTCAGTACCTGGCTATGTATTGTTCAGAAGAGACCGAGGTGCAAAAAGGGGGGGAGGAGTGGCCCTGTATGTTAATGAAAATATCAAAGCTAAAGAAATTCAGAATACACATAAGGAGCCAGAAGAACTGTGGGTCACCCTGGAAACAGGAAATGGGACAGCCATAAGAACTGGGGTTGTCTACAGGCCCCCAGACCAGGGGGAGGACATAGACACATTACTGTTAGAAGATATACAAAACATGACAGTTAAAGGGGAGGTTCTGATAATGGGAGACTTCAACATGCCAGATACAGATTGGTCAATACCAGCAGGAACATCTGCCAGAACTAGACTCATAGTGGATTCCCTGCAGGGGGAGGGCCTCAAACAACTGGTACAGCAACCCACAAGAGACAGGGCTATCCTAGATCTAGTACTGACTAACAAAGAAGGGATCACAGATCTCCAGGTAGAAGGTCACCTGGGGGCCAGTGACCATCACATGGTATGGTTCAATTTGGCTACTACATCTAAATCATCCCATTCCAAGGTAAAAATATGGGACTTCAGAGGAGCTGACTTTGATAAGATGGCCAACAGAGTTAAGCTAGCCCTGGCAAAAAGAAACACAGGTGAGGAAGTACAGGCAAAGTGGGCTAGCATTAAGGATGCAATACTTGAAGCAACATCCCATTGTGTTAGACAGAAAAGGAAGTGCAAAAGAAGAAGGAAACCACTTTGGTTCTCAAATACAGTAGCAGAAAAGGTCAGAGCCAAAAGGCTGGCCTTCAGGAAATATAAGGGAACACAGCGGGATGAAGATAGGGAGGCATACCAAACTGCCCTAAGGGAAGCAGGTAAGGCAGTAAGGCAGGCAAAGTCCCAAACTGAGGAAACACTAGCACGAACAGTAAAAGAAGGTGACAAGACTTTCTATAGATACATTAGTGAAAGGATAAAGTCCAGAGGGGTATTGCTAAGCTTAATGGAGAAAAGGAGCAAGTGAGGAGGAGGTCCTGTAAAGGCATCTATCCTAAATAGATACTTTTGCTCAGTATTTATTGAAGAGAAGGTAAGGCAGGGCCCACAGCTCAGCATCATGGACACAGCAGGGGAGAGGTGAGCACTACTCCCTCACAAAAAAAGGGTCCTACAAGAGCTTGCTAAGCCCAGGGTGGATAAGGCAATGGGACCTGATGGCATACATCCCAGGGTACTTAAGGAGCTAAAGGAGGAACTAGCAGAGCCATTAGCAGAATTGTTTAGTGAGTCTCTGAGCACAGGAGAGGTCCCAGAAGACTGAAGAAGGGCTCATGTGATCCCGCCTCCACAAGAGTGGTAGCAGGGAGGAGGCGGAACTACAGACCGTCAATCTTACCTCAGTAGTGGGCAAGATTATGGAGGCACTCCTTAAGGAAAGGATAGTGCAACACCTGGAATCCATAGGGCACAGGATCCAAGACAGCATGGGTTTACAAAGGAAGGTCCTGTCAAACTAATCTCATAGATTTCTTTGACTGGGTAACCAGGAGTGGTGGACCAAGGGGAGCAGTTGATGTGCGCCTTGACTTCAGCAAAGCTTTTGACACTGTTCCACATAGAAGATTGATAAATAAGCTAGGTAGGCTCGGGGTGGGTCAGAAGTTGGTCAACTGGGTGGCAAATTGGTTGACTGGCAGAAAACAGAGAGTGGTGATAAATGGTATACAGTCAGAAGAGATGCAAGTCACAAGTGGGGTACCTCAGGGATCAGTCCTGGGGCCAGTCCTATTCAACATCTTCATTAGTGACCTCGCAGATGGACTAGAGGGTAAGGCTTGTCTGTTTGCAGATGACACCAAGATCTGCAACAGAGTAGATGATCCAGATGGGGTGGGCAGAATGAGAAGAGATCTGGATAAACTAGCAGAATGGTCAGAACAGTGGCAACTGGGATTTAATACAAAGAAGTGCAAAATCATGCACATAGGAAGAAAACCTGAAGCCACTTATAGGCTGGGAGGGAGTTGCTAGCAGTCACAAAGGAAGAAAAAGACTTGGGCATCATCATCACTGATGACCTGAAATCATCCAAACAGACCTCTAAAGCAGTAGGTAAGGCTGGGAGTGTTGGGGTGTATTAATAGGGGTATCACAAGTCATAAGAGGAGGTAATAATCCCTCTGTACAAGACATTAGTTAGGCCCCATCTGGAGTACTGCGTACAGTATGGAGGCCACACCTTCAAAGGACATTAACAAATTGAGGCAGTCAGAGAAGGGCAAGCAAAATGGTGCAGGGACTGCATCAGAAGACATATGAGGACAGATTAGCGGAGCTCAATATGTATACCCTTGAGCAAAGGAGGGAGAGGTGATATGATCGAGGCATTCAAACACCTTAAGGGCATAAACAAGGTGAAAGAGTCTAATATGTTTAAATATAAGAAAAATAGCAGGACAAGAGGACACAGCATGAGATTAGGGGAGGCGATTAAGGGGAATGTGAGGAAATTCTTTTTCACAGAAAGGGTGGTAGATGCATGGAATGGCTTACCACAAGAAGTGGTGGCTATGAATACAGTGCAGGACTTCAAACAGGCATGGGATAGGCATAAGGGAGCAATACAAATGACTATGAATAGATAGGTCACTGACAGAGCAAAGGCCAATAGCACATTTATAAGGTAGAAAAAGAAATGGGCAGACTGGATGGGCCTTGCGGTCCTTATCTGCCGTCAACTTCTATGTTTCTATGTTTCAGTTGACTTCTATGCTAAGTTAAATTCTGTGATTCAGTTTTAAAGTAAAGTATAGTCTGTGGTTGAATTCTAAAGTACATTTTAATATGTGGTTGAGTTCTAAAGTAAATTATAATTTATGGATAAATTCTAAAGTACTTTATAATTTGTTTTCAAAATCAAAAGTAAATCATAGTCTGTGGTTCAATTTGAATGTAAATTAGTCTGTGGTTGAATTCTAAAGTACTTTATATTCTGTGACTGAATTGTAAAGTAAACTAAAGTTGGTGGTTGTTATATGAAAACCATTAAAAATGGACCTTAGCTCAGTTGTTTATTTCAATTCTGTATATGAATAAATATCATATTACTAAATACTGTCACAAAAAATGCTTGAACTCTAATGAAAGCCTGTCTAGAATGTAATTTCCATTCTGACGAACACTTGTTGGCCTACACACAAAATGATTTGTATTACCATGGTGCACTGCACTGAGTTTGAGGTTATAGAAAGTATGCATGTGGTGTGCAGAGATAAGCAGAACCACACACGTTAGATAATGCTGCTGTCTTAGTATCTTTCAGGGACCCTACACACTGCTCTTCTTGCAAACTGTCTGTTCAGTATGCTACTTCACTGTGAACTAAACATCATATTTCATTTAGGGATAGCCTGGTACTTGGCTGAGATGATGACTCCATTCACTGTGGAGTTCCAACAGAATGAAACACGTATCTAAAGTCTGTTCTCAGATTACACTGGATCAGGTGTAAAAAGACTGACTAGATGGTGATAAATGGTCTGGAAAGCATTGTCAGCCTTCTGTACTCAAGGAGTTGGATACGTTGATGGCTTGCACTGGTTATGGCCATGGAGTGTATACCTGTGGTTTGCAGAGATGCACAGAAACCAAAATAATGATCTATTATTTCTTACCTTTCACACTTTTATAGATCCTATACATTGCTCTTCTGGTAAACTGCTTTTTTCAGTATTCTATCACTGACTGAATCAAATACATGCTTTTCTCTTAACTGATTCATTTTAGATTTCCATGGGAAATATTATATATGGTGTGCAAACACTTACTATTAATATAAGAAATAATGTATGGGTGACCATACACAACAAGCCTGTGTTTCCATCGAGAGGTATGGACCTTGAGAGCGAAGCTTGAGAGATCCATGCTGTTATCTCAACCATGAGGTGGAAACACAGTGTGAGATGTATACAGTCACCCACATTTTATTTTTTATAGTATATGGTTTTTGTGTAAAATCTGAATGTGTGTGTGATTGGAGTGGAGCAAGTGATTGGTTGAAGCAGGAGCAGGGAAGCAGCAGCAGTCTTGCGAGAGAGGGAAAGTCAGGTGCACTGATTATAGAACTTGCACTACAACATATTTAGAACATGTACAACAACTTTTCAACTGTGTGCAACATAGAGGATAACAGATGAGCAACAGCGAATAACAAAACTGTGTTCACTTCGAGAGGTTGTCATGACAACCAAGTAAACCTTGAGAGTGAAGCTTGAGAGGTTTATTGTTGTCAGAAAACCTCAAGACGTGAACTCTGCACTGCTGTTTACTGTTGCCCATCCACTGTCTTTTATAGCATATGGGCAACAGTTAAATGACAATGAAAAGAAAATACAGAATGTTTGCCAGCAGTGTGCAGTTACAAACCTTTCCCACCCCAATGCTCATGTGCTACTCTGTCCCTCAGCTCAAATAAATACAAAATATATTTTAAACATAGTAATCTGAATGAGCCTACTGTATGGCGATTGTTCTTGTATGCAGCAAAATCAAGAGTCTCTTATAGAAGCTCTGTTTCACAGCTCTTCCCATAACTGCACTGCAAGCCATGTTCAGCAGTGTGTAAACAGTGGCATTGTGTTCATGGCATCAACAGCATCTGCCATTGTTCCATGTTGTGCCATTATACTGACATACTCAAGAGGGTACAACAATCAATTGATGTCACAACGATGGTACAAAACACTAGGAATCCATCAAATTCAGTTAACAATAGCCCTCTCCCATACACTGTAAGCTTTTTGAACTGGTTGAATTCCATGTAAAATAATCCCAAACCATATACTATAAAGAATACAATTCTAAGAACATAGATATTTATACTCATAGGACCAAAAAAACAAAGTTGAGTGGCACCATAAAGGAAACCTAGAAATCCATATCAGAAATGAACACAAGACAGCATGCAATGCTTGTAAGTGCAAAAAAGGAGAGATGTGGAGTAAAAGAACCCAATGCTTTGGTTAACCTTCTAACCTTCCCTAGGGAGTCTTGCATATTAATAGTTATTTACACTCATACAGCATCTATATTGACAGTCACAGTAGTGACTACAGCTAAGTTAGAAAAAAGATGTTGGAAGAACTAACACAGTGACTATTTTTTATCTCATATAGCAGCTATATTGACAGTTGCAGTAGTTACTGCAGGTAAGTTAGAAAAAAACATGTTGGAAAAACTAACAGTGATTATAAAATGGGCTAAAGAAATCCACCATTCAGATTGGCTACTACACCATCTGAGTCGTGTTCTTATCAGATGATATAGTAGCCAACCAGCACTACCCTCCACTCCTGTGCCCCACAACACCACAGAATCAGTGAGCTGTGCCAGCCGAAGACAAACACAGGCTGGCATAGCTCACAGCGTGTTATCCCTGAGACCGGCGCCAGGCTGCCCTCCCACCTCTTTGATACCATCAACACAAGCTGTAAATAAAGCAACAAAACATGTCAAAAGGCTTTCCCATTTCCTATTAAAGTCTCACCTCTCCTTCGCAAAACTGTCACCGAAGTAATCACCACAGTGCGTGCTGACACGACGCACTTTCAAACAAATCCTAATATAAAAAGTCAGTTGTCCACACAATGCCGCTGTGATAGTAAAAAAAAAAGAAACCTGCAATTTGAGGTACAAACAGGAGCATAATCTGCAAAACCTGAATGTTTTACTTTCCAAAACCCAAACAACGAGAAGCTGTTTATGGTGGCTCCTGAGGGACACGCTCGCTCCCAATCCACCTCGATCGATCTTACAAGCAACACACTTGCTCCCCATATTCCTGTTGCTTCACGCTCTGACTGTCCTTTTTAAAAAAACTAAAGAAAATAATTATTCTGTGTTTGTGCCACTGCCATGTATTGGGGGGGAGACGGAGTAGCGACTCCGATAGAGCAACCTCATCAGACAAGATCTCAGATGGGGCAGCTGTCAGTGGGACTGCAAGCTCAGTCTTAAAACCCAGTACTCTCACCATTTAACAGGAAAAAACATTACAAAAATGTCACAGGAGAATTTAAATCAATCTAAATCAGTAAACACAGTAACAACACTGTACTGCCAACTTAACTGTCACTTCATGGGGGACTACTTTTTACTACTTGAGTTATTAAACCATGTTTTTTTATATTTTTTAATTTTTGTATAATTTTGGTTTTTTCCCAATAAATAATTACTTCAGGGCCCATTTTATAAGTGGAATAAGACACTCTGAGGTGTGGTTTATGGCTTGATAAAAGCACTTCCCAGGTGCTAAAGTCACTCGGCGCAAGCGCCTCGTGCCTCATTATGCACCTGGGGCGTGCTCTTATCAAGCCATAAACCACACCTCGTCATGTCTTATTCCTTACTTATTTTATCTCTGCAAGCCTAAACTTGTTTGGAAATTTAGGGAACTGCCACGATTCTTGTTATTCAAACTTTGTCCTTTCAGAGTTTTTCTTCAGCTACATGGTAGTTACTGTATTCTGAGATCTTAGTATAAAACCAATCCTACATGTATTCTACTTTTCAAAAGTAATATAGCCAATAGTGGATACAATATTATTCGCATTCTCTTGTTCATGTTGATCAAGCAAAGCATGCAGTAAATGAAGTCCAATTGTCCCAATAATTTGCATGGTGCCAGAGTTTGACATAACCTATGGAATACACTATGTTTGAGCTCTATATCCATTAAAATAACTTTTTCAGGGTTCGATGCTTACAGTATATATGATATGCCACAGATTGGGATGCATGTTCAAGGCTAAATCATTGACTTTTCTGCAGTGCAAAGGTGAGAATTTGCTTTGGAGTAGAAGGTTAAGAGTTCAATTTCCACTCTTGGCAGAATTTTCATGAACATTTATATCATTAAAATACACAGCAGCGCCAATGAGGATGCAGTGTAGTACCTTGCACTTAATGGCATGTCACAAAATAGTGTCTCACAAAACAGCTTAATTGCCATTGAATTACATTGCTCCCTGCAGCATTCTACAGCACTTTGCAATAATTCTGCAAGGTACTGCATTTCACCCTGGCTAACTCTACTGTATATTTCTTGCCTTGCAATAAACACAGAACCTTCTTTTGTGTAGCTGTGCAGGAGCAGGGTTTGGGAAAGGAGATTAATAGTTCAAATCAAACAATGGGCAGAATTACCATGAACATTTACATTATTAAAATCTATGTTTTTTACTTTGGTAATTACAGTTGACAATTAACCACTGCTAAGCAGCTGAACACAAATTTTAATGAGAAAGTAACAACGTGATCCAACTGAGAATTGAACCTAGACCCCACAAATGTGGAATCTCCTGTAGTGTAGTAGTGAAGAAGCTAGGCTTTGGAATAAAAGGTTAACTTTGAAACATACAGTAAGTAGAACTTTCATGAACATTTACATTATTAAATTACTATTTATGTCTCATACTTTGTGATATATACATCTAAATTCTAAGAATATATTTGTGGAACAGAAATTATAGTTTGCTGGGGCCAATAATATCTGTGTTGCTACATTTGCCAGCATATGTTATACAAGCAACAAATTGCTCCCCACCAAACACAGATACCACAGCTATAGTGCTGCAGTAAAATGCACCTGTTATTCTGATATGTTGGCTCAATAAAAGGAATGCCTTTGATTAAGTCTTGGAAAGCTTGGATGCAATCCTCCTAAGTGTTGTGACATCATCTCTACACCACAAAAACTTACACCAACTTCAATGCAGCATGGTAGCATGGAACATGAGTCAGCAGCTTAGAAAACAAAAGACAAGAGGTAGAATCAGGACAGAAACTTTACATATTGTATCTACATGCTTGCTAAACTTGTTGTAGAAGTTGAGATGTCAAACATCTTTGAGACCAGCATGTTAAGTCACTGCCTTTTGGCTTAGTGGTAAGTACTCTTCCTACCATTCAAGAACTGACTCATGTTTGAAATCCATATATGCTATTGTATGTAAAACATGCTCTGGCAGAGCCACTACAGCTGTAACTGCATTAACTAGATAAGGGTGTTTCATGGGCTTAAACAGAAACATGAACTGTTGTTGCATACATAACCAAATCAAAGTATGGTACATTGAGAAAGGGCAGATATAAATATAATGCAACCATCTGTATTACAGTTACCTATATGTTTCACATTTTATTCTATGCACTGTTATAGCAATCAACTCAACATAACTGGGCCATCATATACATGAAGGTACTGTACCTTAATTGCAAACACTGCTGAGACAACTATATGTTGTGACAAGGTGGAAGATCAACACAATGTTGAGACATATTTTTGAAGACATTTGATGTGTTTAATTGTTTTTTTTGGAGATTGCTATACAGTTCCCACTCATAATTAGTATAATATAAAAGTGCATATATCCAAATGTCAATGTAAATCTTACACATTTCATTACAAGTTGTTCTCTTGAAGGAAGATCTCACTATACAAGGCTTGAAATGGGCATTAGGTGAAAGTAAACTGTAGTAGGTGCGTTATTGAGGGTATTGCATAGAATATCTTTTATTGATGCTTCACCCCAGGCACACACAATATGAAAATCAACAACCCCTTGATATGAAGCAACAGGAATTAGTTAGTATAAGGACAGAAATAAGTAGGAGACTGAGTAAGTGGGTAGACAAGCATGAGTATGGTAAGTTAAATAGCATTTCAAAAAGTCTCACTATTATAATTCATTTTTTATAAATGTGTCTGCATAGTTGACAATTTTTGTAAAAAAATAATAACAATGGGAGTTATTCCACGTATGTCCACAGGTGCCATGCGTGCAGGTGGAGGGATTTGAGGCCCAGATGCACCAGTCTGCCCTGCTCCTGAGGCAGAAGATCATGGCGGAGAGGCAGAGGTACTGGGGGTTCCATCAATAGCTGTTGAAGCAGAGGGAACCAAATCTGATTAGGCCAAAGAGGGGCTACTAGAATCATGTGAGCCCCTTCTGCCTGTAGCTTCAGAAGAACCCTCTGGAGTGCTAGGAAGGGAGGAAAGGCATTTAAGAGTCTCCCTGTCCAGCAGAGAGACAGTGCATCTCACCAGAAAATACCATGCCTGGGAATGAGTGAGTAAAAATTGGGTTTTGCACTGGATGGAGAGATGAAGAAGTCTATCTCTGGCTGACCCCACAGGTCAAATAAGCTTTCAACTACCTCTTGATTTAGCTCCCACTCATGAGCCCTAACAGTGGTGTTTCTGAGACTGTCTGCCAGGATGTTGCTGATGCCTGGCACATGGACAGCAGCCAGGAGGAGATCATGCTGGACTGCCCAGTACCACACTTGCATCACCTCCTGGCATAGAGGGTACAAGTGAGTGCCTCCCTGTTTGTTGAGGTACCAGACCACAGACATATTGTTGGTCTGAATAGGGAGTCTCCCTGGACATAGAAGAGGCTGGAAGGCCTGGAGGGCATACAGTACTGCCCTCATTTCTAACACATTGATGTGTAGAGATGCTTCCAGCTGAAACCATGTTCCCTGGGTCTGATGGTTCCCTAGGTGGGCACCCCAGCCTTGAAATGAAACATCCATTGTAAGGGTCATGATGGGAGCAGGGGGGTTGAAATGGGAACTAACATGGAGAAATTGGACAGCTCCTGCCACCAAAGAAGATCTTTCTTCATGTACTGGAACACTAGGACCCTGTGGTCCAGGTTGTCCAGTCTTTGATCCCATTGGACATGAAGAGTCCATTGGGTCCCCTCATATGCAGTCTGGCTAGAGGAACTGTAGGAATCACAGTTGCCATCAGCCTGAGAAGATGGAGAACTGACTGGGCTGTGGTCCAGCAAGAGTTGGCCACTAATCTGGCCTGTTCCTGCAGGGTATCCTCTCTGTCCAGTGGGAGGAAGGCCCTGCCCTGGTTCATATCCAGCACTGCCCCAAATTAATTGTAGGCACTGGGAGCGGAGAGATGGGACTTCGGATAGTTGACTGTTATTCCAAATGTGGAAAAGAGGTCCAGGGTGAAGGAGAGTGACTCCTTCAGACTGCTCTGTGATGGGGTTGATAGAAGCCAATCATCCAAATACAGGCACAATTAGGTCCCTCTGCAGCATAGGGCCGCAGCCACCACTGCTAGAGACTTGGTAAAAACCTGAGGTGCTGAGGATAGGCCAAAAGAAAGAGCCTTGAACTGGTAATGTTTTCCTGGGAAGGTAAACTGAAGAAAGTGGCAGTGGGCCTGGAAGACAGGATGTGCAGGTAAGTATCCTGCATGTCCAGTGCACAAAGCCAATGGCTCTTGTAATCCAGGGGTAGAAGTCCCTGGATGGTGAGCATGCAGAACCTCTTGTACTCGATGTACAGGTTGAGAATGCTGAGGTCCAAGATGGGTCTTAGGTCACCTGTCATTTTGGGCACTAGGAAGAAATGGAAGTAGTACCCTCTCCCAATCTGTGCCAGAGCCATGAACTCTATGGCTGACTTTTGCAGAAGAGCCTGTACCTCGTCCCCTATCAGAGATAGGTGCCATGGAGGATAATGGGAGAGGCCTGGGGGTTGTCCAAAAACCTGTCTAGGAACTCTATGGTGTGACCTCTTGTTATTAACTTAAGGACTCAAGAGTCTGTGGTTATGTCCTGCAACCCCAGAAGGTGGAGGGAAAATCTCCCCTCCCACTGGTTACCCTAGAGGATCTGGAGGAGACAGGGGGTCCACCAGAAGTCAGGAGGCTGAGAGGAGGGAATCAGCAGCTCCTCTGGGGGGCTTCTGGGACTTGGCAGGGAGAGTAGGGGTTCCTGATACTGGATACCAGCATTTGTCCTGGTGTTTGGCAGGGGCCTCTTTGGTCTGGTGTCTCTGTTGCTGAAGAAAATACTGTTTGCTTTTGTAACCCCCTCAGTACATGAAGCGGACATTATGGATGGATTTACCTCAGTCCTGCAATTCAGTGATAATATCCTTCCTTAGTATCCCCTCCAAATAACATGGATCCCCTGAAAATGGCATTCAGGATGGAGGTCTGGACATTTTGTGCCAGGTTAGCAATCCTGAGCCATGAATGTTGCCTAATGCAGACAGTGGTGGCTGTGGTACAAGCAACTGAATCTACTGTGTCATAAGTGGCCTGGAGGTCATGACAACAGAAGATTTTAGCCATTCTCACTGTCTTGGCAATCGTGGCCTTAAGCTCCTGGTCCTGGATAGCTTCCATCTTTGACTTGAGTGAAGCCAGGGAGGATTTCTGATAGGAAACCATATGAGCCACATAATTAAGGGACCTGTGGGCACAAATGGAGAAGGGATGGATCTTGTGACCAAAATTGTCCTGCTGTTTAGACTCTTTATCAGAAAGAGACATGTGCAAATGTTAGATTTAGAGGACCAGTCATGGGCAGCCATGATAACAACTGAGTCTGCATTAGGATGGCCAGTAAGGTGTGTGACTCCATCTGGAGGGTGGTACACCCTGTCTGCCTTTTTTGAAACAGCCAGAATGGAGGAAGGCTGTTGCCAGATAGTGGATGTCAGGTCTTCATGGGGCCCAGTCCAAGGCAGTATGGGCACAGGAGCTGTGCCAGTTATGTCTAGATGCTCTGCAAGCCTTTTCCACTTAGGATCCTGTTCCTGGATAGCCCAGCCACAGACATTTTGTATAGTTATGAGGAGTTCTGAAAAGGAAGGATCCTCTGGAGGGGACTTTGGGGAATCCTTAGGCTGAGGATCTATAGATGTATGCATACCAGAGTTGGAGGATAAGTCAGAGTCTGAAGAGTGCCTGCTGGGGGTCTGAACCCTTTTTAGAGTGTCCTGGGTTTTATCCTTGACCTGGTGTCTAGAGGAGCCTTCTTCAGAAAGGTGGGAATCCACAGGAGAGGCTTATCTAGGGGTCAGAAAGGAGGTGGGAGTAGAGGCCTCCACTGATTTCCAACAGTCAAGCTCTGAGGCTAGTTAAGT
Organism: Neoceratodus forsteri; assembly: GCA_016271365.2. Lineage (NCBI taxonomy): Eukaryota > Metazoa > Chordata > Ceratodontiformes > Ceratodontidae > Neoceratodus > Neoceratodus forsteri. The sequence goes on along the minus strand of CM057459.1, from coordinate 1,230,739,296 downwards.
CCTGTCCTCCTGAATCAGGGTCTGAAACACCTCCTGGATATCAGCCTGAGGCTGCTGTGGAGGCAGAGGCTGAGGCAGAAGAGGAAGTGGTGGAGGAGGAGGCTGGTGCAACGGATAGCCTGGTGTCTGATATTGAGGGTATCCATGTAACCTGATAGGAGTAGGGAAAGCCAGAAGAAGCATACACCTGATTAGACATAGCTCAGCATCTGGTACCCTAGTATATAATGGGATTGATGACCAGTTGTTGGATACCCCAGCAAAGGGTACATTGGGTATTGTGGGGGTGGATAGCCTGGAACAATGCCCATAGGTCCAGCAGGAGGCTGAACTGAAGGCACTGGATCAGGCACAGGAATGTCCAGCACTGGACAATTCTGTTCCTGAGAGCCTGATGGAAGGCTGTCCAGCATCTGAGGAATGACCAGAGGGCCAGATATACCCTGACATGGTGAAGGGTTACTTGGCATCAGGATATGAATAGAGCCTGATGGAAGACCTGCCATCATCTGGGGAGTCGGAGTCCAAGATGGTGGAACATGGTTGTCCAAGGGGGCTTGTTTTGAATAAGTCTCAACAGAAGGTCCCTGGAAAGATTAACAATAGTCCCAGTGGGTGAACCAGTAAGAGTATGGACTGGTGAAGGAGGGGGAACCTCCGGATTGCGCAGTGGGAGTGAGGAACCCTCAAAAGATTGTTGCATGTCCAGCAGCTGACTCAACTCGACGTCAGGGGTATACTGCGATGTGAGAGCCCCAGCTGTGCAGTCCCCAGAGGAACTGGGGAGTGACTTATCAGCAGCACCAGTGCAGACATCAAAAGAGCTAACATCTGACATATCGGTCTGGGCCATGCAGACAACAGCGGAGCTGGAGTCCAGTTTATTGGATGTGACTGTGCGCGCCTCGATGGGGCAGGGGAGTGACATATCAACCTGGCTGCTGGCGACAGACCCTGAAGAAGATATGGGCCTATGGAGCACAATAGGGGTGTGGAGGGCTTGTGGGATAACAGATGGACCAGACACCTAACTTCAGGTTCAACACACAATCTCTGTGTGATGTTTATTCAAAATACAGGAAATAAGCTTCAGCAATGGCAGTTCCATACTTGCATCTCCGGCCTCCAACAGGTAACATCCTAGGAACACAAGCAACAAAGGAATAGTCTGCTCAGTTAGGGGGTCCTCCTCAAATTGAGGCAACAAAAAATCCTCCTCTAACTGTTTATCCAAACTCTCGAGCATCTGGCACCAGTATTCCGCCTCTCTGTGTAGTCAGTCTGCCTCGACCCGCATTTATTCACCATCTTCAGGCTTGGCTTTCCTCTGATCTCCCAGGTCCAGTCCAGGCAGCAGCTTCTCTCCATCTGTCGGCCATGGTTTTGGTCAGAACTCCTCAGACTTTCTTCTCTGGGTTCTCCTCTGGCAACTCCTGATGCATCAGTCCACCTGGGATATCTGGGCAATATCCACCAGAAAACATCCCTCTTCAGCCAGTCCAGACACTTTCAGCAAGTTATGCCACTTCTGACACCAAGTCTGTGGAGAGGTTGTGGGATGACAGATGGACCAGAACCTCAGTGCAGAAACACTGAAAAAAGGGTTACCCCAAAGGGCAATGGCAACAAATCAAGCTTCAAAGAAATACAACATCACACATACTTCCATAAAGAAAAGCATCATGGGATATATGCAGATCACCATGACATTTCAGACTTGCTCAGTTTACAGCAATTTACATGCATTTTAAATGGCACAACTAACCTATTTTTTTATAATAGTCACCTAGTACTTTTTACCATTATCAAAAACACCTAGTGCCATGGTATTTTCAACATTTTCAACATTTAAAGGTTTCATAAACATAAGGTATATTATGACATAGTGCTGTTACATACTAAATCCAACAACGATAAACACAACCTGTTTTACATATGCTTGGAGGTCAAAACAATAACCTCCCTGTATGAAGACCTGAGAGGGAAAGGAAAATTAAAGAGGACACTATAGCATAGTCAAGAAAGGGAGGTGGTGCCCACAGGTGGCCAACATTATGGACTAAAAATTGTAAAGGATAGAATAGACTAAGAAATAGAAGAACTGTTGCAACAGATTTAAGAAAAGGTCAGTCCTCAGGAGTGGCAGGAGCTTCCTGTCACAAGGGGTTCCATTGTCCTAGAAGAGCCCGAACTGCACCATGAGTAAAGCAGGCAGGGAGGCCATGGTCTGATCCACTGGAGTGGTAGCAGACCTTGTAGTAAGGGTTACTTATCGAAGTGGAGGCCCCCCCCCAGTGTTAATGGTGCCTGATGGTCGCCACCAAGTGGATGTAGACCTATCCCATTCTTGGTGCCTCTCCTTGTCCTTTTTCTTCTTTTTGGGTTCTGACGTTGGAGAAGAAGAAGATTTTTCCTGCAGATTCTGCAGCTTCTTTTCCATCAAAGATAGGCAGTTCTTCAGCAAGTGAGCTTTAAGCTTTTTCTGGTGCCTAATTTGTGTGGCCTGGTTGAAGGATTGGCAAAGCACACAATCCTTGACCCAGTGTTTGGGGCCATGGCAGATTACTCAGCGGGAATGCTCATCAGCATGTGGGATCTGGATGCCGCAGGACTTGCACTTCTTTTTGAGATCACCCAACTGTTCATGTTCCTGAATTGTACCTCCGCCTATATCCTATGCTGTAAATTTGTCACTGTTATTTATTTGCTTCCCCTTTCTTCTGTACATACCTGAAGCTGTCTGGGTTAGACCTGTTTATGTTAGACCTGTTTATACTGTGTTTTACTATGTAATTGTTTGACCAGGTGTTTTCTTCTCATTTTCTGCTAAACTGGATGATTGTGTAAATGGACATTTTTGCTCACATGCCTTTCAGTATAAAATAAAGACTGATTGATTAAACACTGGACTGACAGACCTGAACCACAGCAGTTCTGTAAAAATCCAAACTGGCCATTCTGGGTGCAACTTGCACAAATAGTGCTGCTCCGGCCACTCTGATTGCACTGTTCAGTCCAAATTTTATGTATCTGGTCCACTCCTGGAAGTCTGTTTTTCAACTCTTCCTTCACATGATTGAAAATGGAGCCATCAGGACCAGACCATATAGGTAAAATCCATACCAGATCATCTGGAGTGAGTGGATCAGCAATATTTGCACAAGTTGTGCCCAGTTCAGAATTTACAGGTCCGGTCCAGGTCTGGTTAACTGGTTTTTACCCATACCTCACTGCATGTAGCTTAGTGACACACTGTACAGATGGCTACAGAGTCTAACCCATTTAAGGCTGAAGTTTCAGAAAACCATTATGCTAAAAATATCATGACTCACTCCCCAACCCCCAAGCCACACTTAGTCCTCTACCAAAGTCATGCTTAAATATTGGTGCCTCTACATCCACACCATTAAACTTTTAATGCCATCATGCCTCTTCTGCTGCCATGAGCTCTACCATCCATGAAGTCTCATTCTGCTTGTGGTATGCTAGAAATATCAAGACTCACTCCCCCACCCCAAGTCACACTTAGTCCTCTACCAAAGTCATGCTTAAATATTGGTGTCTCTACATCCACACCATTAAGCTTTTAATGCCATCATGCCTCTTCTACTGCCATGATGTCCCATTCTGCTTGTGGCAGCACCCCCCAAAACCAGGTAATTTTCCATGGAGCTACTCTCTAAGTCATGTCAAGTAAATTACTGCTAAACTCCTTATTTTTTTTTTGTAATTATAATTTTCATTCAGTTTTTCAACTTGGGGGAAGGGGTACAAAAGAAAAAAGGGGGGTAAGGGAAAAGGACATTTTGTTGAGAAATGTTTGCTTTAGTATATCCATGGTCAGGAACAATGAATTTGTAAAAGAAACCAAAGCCCCATTTATCAATTAATTTATTCACAATACAGTATGCAATGAACTTATCAGATTCTATGTGTAACCTAAGTCAAACAAAAATTAGACACCCACACACACCTACATATTTGCAAGTGAAGCAAATGGGGTTGCTATCATTCAGTTGTAAACACCTATAGTCACAAATTGCAGGTCAAGAACATTCAGTAGAATATAAACAGTATCCCAGAACTGCCTGCCTGAGAAAATTAAGTTGGTGTATTTTTTGGGAAACAGGCAACACTGGGACTCTTGCTATTGAATGTCCTGCAAATCAGCAGAATGACTGCTTTTAGGGTAGTGGTATCAAATGACTTAATGGGGTGTTCATATGGGCATATGGGGACATCAGAGCTTATTTGTTATGCAGAAAGCGCCAGGAAGTGTTTAACCCATTCTATTTCCAATAGCTTTGTATGATGTCTGTACTATCCATTGGTAATCTGACACAGAATGACTGCCAGAAGATAATGAGTTAACTTTTAGTGGGCTCAATTAACTCCTCAAGCCAGGGGAAAATTAGTGCTCTACAGCTTTCTATACACACACAGGCAGCATAGTAATGAGGCTTTAGTGAAAAAATCTATTTTTAACACTCTATTGTGTTGTTTGGTAGCAAAAATTACATCAGTGCTTTTCCGAATGCGAAACGTCTGCAGGGCTATGCCCACTGTTGTAAAACAGGAAAAGTATACTTGATAATGAACTTGTTAAAAGTTATCACTCTACTGATATAGCAGCTTTAAATGAACTTCAGTATCTAAGCACTCAACTGCTTCAAATATTTAAAAAATGTAATTATTTCACCAAGTAAAAGTTAGATTGAGAACAATCCTTCAGATCCGGAGGTATTTTGAACCTGAGTGCAGTTTGCAGTAAAGCACCACACCATAAAGTTTTCCAGTCAGGAACATTTTGTATTTTAGATAGAAACACAGACACAAAGGAAACAGAATATAAAGAAAATAAATTCTATGCAAACCACTTTGCATGTTCAGAAAAGATGCTGGCTGAAAGCCCTTCAAAAAAATCCAGTGGAATTCAAGTCAGAAACAAACTGAGGAGAGAAATTTCATGAAAACATTTAATCTGCATATAACTCAGGCACCTTTGGAGCTAGACATGTGTAAATTAGTAAGGATAACCTTTTTCTAATGTTTATAGAATGATTTAAATATGGAGAGAATTAGATGAGATTTTTAAGTTATAGAGGTTAAAGACTTTACTATGTAAATATTTGCAAAACTTTGAGAAAACTAACAAAAATGTGGATGTTTGTAACTTCTCTGCTCTTGCATGCCTATACTTAACATTTGACATGCATATCGATAGTCCATGCATCCTGGTGTCTAACACAACTGGGTTAAGCAGTTTTAATTTTGCAGAAGAAAAAAAAATGATTAGTAACATTTTCTCACATATTTGTAATAGCACATTCTGTAGATGAAGCATTCAGAATTTTTTTTGTGTGGAATATAACATTAACAATGCATATATCGCTACTTCATTTGATAAGCTGGGCTGAGCTTTTTGCAGTCCTGCTGTTCCTCACTGGGTGACTATTCCCCCCCTCCTTCTCTTTTGGCATAGCCATATTGACTCAGTAGAACTACTGATCTCACCTATATCCTCTTTGTTCTTTACAGTGACAAACACCCCAAAACATGAGTCACCTACTCCTTTTCCTATCGATCTACCCTGTTGAAATAACCAGAATTCTTCCTTCCTGCTGCCCAAGACATTGTCTTCCCCCACTCCATCTTTTTGAGTGCCTCTAAGGCCTAGACTTGCATGTACACCAGGCTCACTGGATCATAAATTTGATACATGTGATCCTTAAATATTCTGCATTCAAGTTGGAATTGTTAACACTGTGCTTTCTTGCTCCAACCTGTGGGTCTACCACTGTCATGCTACCTAGCTCAGCTGTCCATTTCTTGGTGAAACTGTGCATCTAACTCCAGAAGCTGATGACCCCCCCTTGCTACCTGCCTCTTATACCCCTATCCTTTAATTAGACCCCCCCAGAAAAGGCTGACTGAAATTAGAAAATTCCAGTTTTATGGAATTTTTCATGAAATTCTGCAATTTTCACAAAGACTCATGGAATTTGACTTTAAGTGCAGGTGCTACTTTGCAATTTCTTGCAGCAAGCGATTAATAAAATTAGCACACACAGTCTCCTTGTAAGGCCTAAGAACCCATCAAATTTAATGGTATCACATTCTCTAGTTTTAACATTTCAAGGGTTTATAAATGTGGGGCCAGATATTCAAAAGGGTTGCACCATGTGCAATAGGGTTGTGCCTGTGCAAGTCCAAACTTGCTCCATTCTGCGATATTCAGCAGGAGGCAGTTGCGCCACAGAAAACATGCTGAGCAACAGCGCAATGCAAATGAATGCATGCTGAACTGGAGGGGGAGGAACCATGCATAAACTGCACAGCCTGATATTCAGCCGGGCTGTGCAGAGTTGTGCAGGCACAACTTCCAACCTGCGCCTGCACAACTTTGAGCCAAAAAAAAAGGCTCAAGTCGAGGGCCACCCACAGGTGAGCTGCTGCATTGCAGGGTGCAACACAGCAGCTGCCACCTGTGGCCTGGCTAACCCAGCTCCTGTGCCCCCTGCAGCCTGATCATGGGCAAAAGTGAAAATCCCACCATCACCACCCACTGTGGCCCGATCATGGGCAGCTTGATAGAAATGTTCCCCACCAGCCTGACTGTGGGCTGCATTAGTTAAAACAACCCCAGAATACATCCCTGGTGGTCCAGTGGACCGAAAAGCCTGATGCAGGCTGTATCAGTGTAAATACAACCCCCTCCTCCTAACATAGCCCTGGTAGTCAGTGGTTGAAACTCCCGTGCGGGACCATGGCAGTAATCCCCAAACATAGCCCTGGTGGTCCAGTGGACCAAAACTCCCTGATCATGGGAGACTGTCTTGTATGGTATGGGCTGCCGCCCATTGGCTCTTGCTCCAATAGGTGTGCAGCCCACCAGGCAGTCAGTCGGCAGGTGGCAGGGCAGCAGGTGGGTGGATGCTGCTGCCCACTGGCTGCCGGGGAGTGTGGTGGTGGGGCTTCATGGGTGGGTGGGTGGGGACACTAGGCACCAGGGATGTTGGGGTATTTACTGCATACATCCCGTGATTGGGAGTTTCAGTCCACTGGACCACCATGGCTATGTTCGGGGGGTTACTGCTTACATCCCATGAATGGGAGTTTCAGTCCACTGGACCACCAGGGATGTATTCGGGGTTGTTTTACACTAATGCAGCCCACGGTCAGGCTGGTAGGGGGACATTTCTGCTGTTGCCACGATCAGGCCAGTGGGGGGTGGTGGTGGGATTTTCACTCTTTTGCCATGATCGGGCTGCAGGCGCATCGGTCCTCGATGGCTGCTGCCTGGCCAGGCGCCAGGCGCAAGTCCTCAGGGTTCAAGCGCTTACCATGCATAACGGGAGAGGCAAATGGGGCTATAATCAGATGCAAATGGCCCCCTGTGCCTTGTATGAATTATGGCCCCATTTGCATGTCACCTTTGAATATGGGGATTTTGCACATGGTGTAACGGTACTTGCCCACCCAGTTGTATGCTCCACTCTGACAACTTATGGTGGTGCAAGTTCCACTGTGCCATGCACAGTGGCTGTGGTAAGAGGTGATATTCAAGGAGTTACTCAGTAGCGTAACTCCTTTGAATATCCTTCAACCATACCCTATGTACCTTTATTTTGCTTGGTAGTGAAGAGGCTTGCACCTAAAATGCACAAGTTTGAATATCCAGCCCGTGAGCAGTTTACATTTTTGCAAAATTTAATTTTTAAATGTTAAAGTTTGACTACTTTTAATTCAATCCCATTTAAAGCTGAAAATATTAACTTTTTCAGAAATGACCATTTGGTATAGTAGTTTAAATGTTTCAATTCTGGTTAAATTTGGATATGTAGTTTTAAAATTAGAGGGAACTAAGTGAAATTTAAATTTTGGCAACATGTTTGGCAGGCTATAACACAGTTCCATTTAAAGCTAGAAATCTGAAACTATGTGCATATACAAATGTAGTGATAACCTGTATACCTGGCATTTCTGTAATATTTCAAAGAATACTATCAAAGTTATACTAAAATTACAGAAATCCAAATTTTGGCAAAATATTTGGCTACCTATAATTTAGCTCCCATTAAAGCTTGAGACTTAAAACATGGTGCATATATGCATTCTACATGCTTCTCTAAGTCCTGATATTGTGGAGAAATTTGGATAGGAAATTTTAAAATTATCTCAAAATAACTGAAAATTAAATTATGATTAAATATTTGGCTACCCATAACACTGCCCCCTTTCAATCTACATTCTCAAATTTGGTACATATTTGTAAGCCATGGGCAACTGCAAGCAGTCCAAATGTATTATTTGGACAAGTACTTTTAAACTTATAGTGAAATAACTGACATTTTGCAAAATTCCATGGAATTGTTCATGAAACTTCCATAGAATTCAATGGAATTGGAATGGTCATTCCATGGGCAGAATTTTATATTCTGCACAGCTCTAGTTGTAGAGTATCTTCTGCATGACTATAGATGAATGTGTGATCATGATAATCAGATATACATGATCCAGAGAGGAGTTTTTTTTTATTATTATGCTTTCTTTATCTCTCTGACACTAATGCTCCCTTTCTGTGCCAGGTCCCATCCACAACCCATCTATATCCTTTGCCTAGTCCTTGAGTGTAAACAGGGGGCATTTCCTCTCAAGAGAACATTTTTTCTGTGTGGTGGGCTCCTCAGTGGAGCCCACAACTATGGTCTCCCTCAGGCTCATCTTATGTGAGGACTGGTAGGCAGTAAGGAGCGGTGGGGTCCATGATTACTGGCAGCATTCTGCCAGACATTGGGGATCTCCTTGCATTTCTCCCAAGGGGCTTTGTTTCATAGGTATTCATATACATGTACTTGCAGAAACATGCACTGGATGAAGGCTGCATCTCCCCATGTTATCTTCCAGCTCTGTCACCAACTATGGTCACCCAGGAGGCTATTCAGTTGCTGGAAGTGTGACTCTTCCTCTCTGAAGAAGGAAAAGGTTGTCCTATGGGGTGCTTGATCATCCCCCAGCTGTCCAAACAACCCTGATGTTCAAAGTCCACTTCTAAACCCAAGTCACCAGCACTGTGAGCAATAGAACTACTGCTATGACAATGGTCAAGCTAGAACAGAAAGTACTTTTTTCATTTTTTCCTCCTCCCTGTAGTCTTCCTTCTCACCAGATGGCACCCCTCCTGCCAGATTCATAACCCACCTTCTCATTAACTTATGCCTTAATGAGGAGTAGAAATTATTTCTAATGTGTAGCTGTTTTTTATTTTCCTGTTTTCAGAAATGCTGTTCATACTCAAAAAATGTTCCATATTTACTGTAATGTGCCAGAACAGACATTACTGTAAAAACCTGCACATTATAGTACTTTCATTGTAGGGACAGCATTCTGTTCAGTTTTTTGGAGTTCTACCTATGTTACTTCATGAAGTCAGAAATCTGAGTGTTACTCTGATAGGACAACAGCGCATAGTCAGAGTTCTGAATCCATGCGAAGTCATAATCAACATTCCAAATTTCTTGTTACTAGAAGAAAACCATATAGAATGCCATCCACTGAAAGAAAACAATGACAACCAATTTACAGTTTCAACTTTCATTCAGGTGCAGTTAAATATAAATAATTTGAAGGTATGAATTATAATTTTATAAAGCAAAAACATTACAAGCAGCTGCTAATTCACATACATTTCTTGTCCACTTTAACCACTACTTGCTCAGGACTGTACATGGTTGGTGAGGAGCCATGTTGGTAGTGTGTGGGTCTGCAGGAGGTGTTGATATTGAAAAAGGTGGGCTTTTTTTTCTCCTTTTCACCACTAGGACTGCTGACATGCAGTGAACCAGTGAACCAGAGGAGTGGCTATCTCTGCAAAGCAGTGTGCAAAAGATGGAGATTAGTGCCCAAGAGGTGGATAAGCAGAAAAGGGGCAAAATTCAGCAGAAGGGCAGACAGCAAGGAGAACCAGGGATAAATGACAACCAAGGAAGGGGCTGGAGTAGAACAGTGAAACAGTCTAGGGAGGTCAAATCATGGAAAGCCATGTGTGCAAATGCCAGGAGCCTTAGCAACAAGATGGAAGATCTGGAGGCTGTCATGGTGCAGTCAGACTTGGACATTGTGGCCATCACTGAAACCTGGTGTAATGATAACCACAACTGGGAGATGGCCATACCTGGCTACAACATATTCAGAAGAGACAGAGCAGGCAGGAAGGGAGAAGGAGTGGCACTGTATGTCAAAAATGACATAAGGGCCACAGAGATCCAGGAGGAACAAAATGGGGGAGAGATACTGTGGGTTAAACTGGAAAGGAAAATGGGGACAGCCATCCACACAGGTGTGGTCTATAGACCACCAGCCCAGGAGGAAGAAACAGATAGGGAGCTGATGCTAGCCATCCAAAGGATGGCAGACAAGGGTGAGGTAGTACTGGTTGGAGACTTCAATATTCCAGATGTGGACTGGAGCATCCCAGCAGCAGCATCAACTAGGAGCAGATTTATCCTGGACTCCCTTCAGGGTGCCCTCCTCAAGCAACTGGTCATGGAAGCAACTCGGCAGAAGGCAATACTGGACCTTGTGCTCACAAACAGGGACAGTGTGATGGGGGTAACAGTGGGGGAGCACCTGGGAAACAGTGACCACCAGTCATTGTGGTTTGAAATCACAGAAAGAGCAGAACCAAACCACACAAAAACACGTATCCTGGATTTTAGGGGAAGACTTTGGGAAAATGGGGAGATACTTAAAAGAGGCATTAAGGGGAATGGGACAGGAATCAGGGGTTGAGGAACAGTGGGCAGTATTTAAAATGGGGATTACAAGAACAACAGAATTATGCATTAAGCAGGTTAGCAAGAGAAAAGGAAGAGGAGACCATTATGGTTTTCCAAAGAGGTAGCAAAGAAAGTGAAAGCCAAAAAGATTGCATTCAGGCAATGCAAAAAGACACAGGCAGAAGGGAATAGGGAGAAGTACCAGGAGAAGCAAAGAGAGGCAGGGAGGTCAGCAAGGGAAGCCAAAGCTCAGACAGAAGAGCACATTGCAAAATCAGTGGGTAGAGGGGACAAAACCTTTTACAGGTACATAAGTGAAAAAAGAAAGACAAAGGGAGGGATAGTGAGACTGAAGGGGGAGGATGGGGGCCGCGTGGAGGATGACAACAGTAAAGCTGACATATTGAACAGGTATTTCTGCTCAGTCTTTACTGAGGAAGAGGAGGGTAATGGGTCTGAAGGAATACAAGGGGTGAGAATGGTGCAGAAATGGACACAAGTCCCTTTACCGAGAAAGGGTCCTGAAGGAACTGGAAGTAATAAGAGTTGATAAAGCAATGGGGCCAGATGGGGTGCACCCCAGGGTCCTTAAAGAACTAAGAGAGGTGGTGGCTGAACCTCTGGCTATCCTGTTTAGCTGATCACTGGAAACAGGGAGGTACCCAAAGACTGGAGGACAGCAGATGTAGTCCCCTTATACAAAAGTGGTAACAAAGAGGAAGCAGGGAACTACAGACCAGTCAGCCTCACCTCAGTAGTGGGGAAGATCATGGAAGCTCTACTGAAGGAGAGACTGGAGGAACATCTGGTTGTCAATGGACTTCAGGACCCAAGGCAGCATGGTTTCACCAGGGGGAGGTCATGTCAGACCAACCTCGTTGAATTTTTTGACTGGGTGACTAGGGAGGTGGATCGGGGAGGGCAGTGGACGTGGCCTATCTGGACTTCAGCAAGGCCTTGACACTGTGCCACATAGAAGACTATTACACAAACTGGGGAATATGGGTGTGGGCAGGACAGTAGTGTGGTGGGTAGGTAACTGGCTGGGTGGCAGGACACAGAGGGTGGTGGTAAATGGCTGTCACTCCACAGAGGAAGAGTGACCAGTGGGGTACCACAGGGATCAGTGCTGGGACCGGTCCTATTCAACATCTTCATCAGTGACATCGCAGGACCTAGAAGGCAGAATTTCACTGTTCGCTGATGACACAAAGCTCTGTAACAGAGTAGACACACCAGAGGGTGTAGACAGAATGAGACGCGACCTGCAGAAACTTGAAGAATGGTCAGGGGTTTTGCAGTTGCAATTCAATGCAAAGAAGTGCAAGATAATGCATATGGGGCACAAAAACCCTGGCACAATATATCAGTTGGGGGGTGAGGATATAGCATGCACCAAGCAGGAAAGAGATCTTGGGGTTATCATCTTTGATGACCTCAAGGTAGGGAAACAGTGTGACAAGGCAGCAGGTAAAGCAAATAGGATGCTGGGATGTATAGGCAGAGGCATCACCAGCAGGAAAAGGGAGGTCATAATTCCACTATATAAGACACTAGTGAGGCCCCACCTGGAGTACAGTGTACAGTTCTGGAGACCATACCTACGTAAGGACATAGACAGGGTAGAGAAGGTTCAGAGGAGGGCAACAAAGATGGTGCATGCATTGCATCACAAGTCCTATGAAGACAGGTTGAAGGAACTGAACATGTACTCCTGGAGGAGAGGAGGAGAGAGGGGTATGACAGAGACATACAAGTATCTCACAGGGAGGAACAGGGTGCAGGAAAACACTATTTTTAAGCGAAAAGATGTTCCAGGACTAGAGGGCATGGGATGAAGTTGGAGGAGGACGATTCAGAGGAAACATGAGAAATAATTTCTTCACAGAACGGTGGTGGACAAGTGGAACACCCCTGCCAGAGGAAGTGGTGGGGGCTGAAACAATCACGGGATTTAAGAATGCATGGGATAGACATAAAGGAATTCTGGAGGTCAGGGGTAAGGGGCAACAGACTTCTAGGAAGACAAACTGAACTTACAAGCTCAAATGGGCAAACTGGGTGGGCCATAGGCCCTTATCTGCCGACACTGTCTATGTATCTATGTATCTATGTAATGATGAATGCAAATGCACATGGAGGCATGTATACCTCCTATTTGCATCTGTTAATGGGCCCGATTCCCGAATAGTGCATCCACCATGCTGCCATCTCATTTCCAACAGGTGGCAGGCAATTAATGGGACACAATATACCCCTTTCTGAAGGTAGGAGAGCCGTCCATGAGATACTCAATCCTCCCTTCCCTTGCCAGTCCCCAAGTGACTCAAATCAGTTCCCAAACCTGGGTCACTAGTGCAGTGACAGGTAGTGCCACTACTGCTCCGTAGGGCTGGCCAAGTTGGATGCAGATTTAACAAAAAACACCAGACTGATTTTGTTTGGAGTCTCCATATGGTGCAGGGCTGGGAAGGAGGATTGCCAGTTCAGTGATAAAGTGTTGTGTTTGGGGGGTGAGAAGCCATTTGGCACCATTCACGTCTGCTTAAAGCAGAAACAGTCTAAATTATTTTATAGTGATTTTCATATATTAGGGTGTATGGGGTTGGGGCATTCCCATGGTGTGTGTGGAGGGGTGTCCACCTGCTGTGGGGTCATCCAGTGACCTGTCCACTGCAGGGGCAGGGTACATAGGGGACTTATGACAAGGTTCTCCCTGGCATAATGGGCACTCACCTACATGCCCCAGTGCACAGCACTATATAACATACTGCATGTCACATAGTGCTGGCACTCTCCCACCTGCCTATGGTGCATTGGTGTCCATGCAGCCAGGGGATCAGGCTTGTACAGGCTGCACACCCCAGGTCGTGCATCCTGCATGGGGGCACCATGGGTGCAGTGTGGCTATGCACTGCACATACGCACTGAGTATCCACTCCACACATTTGTGCATAGGCCCCATAGTCAGATGGGTGGAAAATTGACTAAAAGGAAGACAGCAGTGGGTACTGGTAAATAGTGTTAAATCAAAAGAGAGGGAGGTCACAGGTGGGGTTCTGCAGGGGTCTGTCCTGTGTCTGGTCCTTTTCAACATGTTCAGCAGTGACATTGGTGAAGGAATCCAGGGAAGGTTAGGTCTCTTCGCAGATGACACAAAACTCTGTGAAAAGTGGATAACATTGAAGCAATTAGAGAACTACAATAGGATTTGTAGAGATTAGAGAAATGGTTGAGGGTCTGACAGTTGACTTTCAATGCCAAAAAGTGCAAGGTAATGCACCTAAGAAAAAAGAATCACAGGACAGAATACTGGATAGGTAGCATAAAACTCAGTACTGCAGCAGAGGAATGTGACCTTGGAGTCATTATTAGCAACATCCTTGAGCAGACTGGCCAATGTGACAAGGCTTGCAGTAAGGCAAACCGGATGCTGGGATTTATTGTGAGGGGTATTAACAGTAGAAGGAAGTGGGTGATACTCCCCCTCTATAGATCCATAATGAGAACACATCTGGAGTATTCTGTCCAGTTTTGTAGCCCTCACCTTAGAAAAGACAAGGATAGGCTGGCGGTGATATAGCACAGTGCAACAAATATGATTCAGGGCCAGCAAGGAAACTCCTATGAGGAATGACTTAGAGTGCTGAATATGTATTCACTGGAGACTAGAAGAGAGAGGAGGGATATGACAGGGACTTTCAAGTTCCTGGAAGGAATAAACAAGGTGGAATCTGGGGAACTGTTTAACAGGAACACCAGCTGGACAACAAGGGGGCTTGACTGGAAACTGACAGGGGAATGGTTCAGGAGGGATGTAAGAAAGTATTATTTTACAGAGAGGGTGGTGGAATCATGGAACAGCCTGCCAGCTGAGGTGGTGGCAGCAGAAACTGTGGGTGTTTCAACTGTGCATGGGATAGAATGAAGGGAACAGTCATCACTGGAAAGGACAAGGATGGTGAAAGAGTAGGATAGCCATTGGGGAGGGGTACAACCATCTATTGACGCCAAGTCATGGGGTTCTATAGAGACCTAGGTAGACTGGATGGAACATTGGTCTTCTTCTGCCATCACCCTCAATGTTTCTATGTTCTTTGTTTCTGAATTATTTAATTGTGATTTGGATATAGTTCTCATTATGCTTTGCACTATTGGAGTAAGTGTAATTTTGTATTTGTTTGAAATCTGACTTTATTGAAAATGCCATTCTTGCGTAATCCTTGCCCCAGTGCTCTTGAGCAGAAGTTCTTAGCCTTTTAGATTGCTTTTCTATTTTTGAGTCGCCATGACTCAAACCAGTAAGACCATCAAAGAGCCAGTTCCTTCTTTTCTGGGGCTGAAGTATAGATGAAGCAAACAGATGAGTCCTGAGAACGATGAAACACATGTCTGTGTCTTCCATTTCCAACATTTGCAGATCATGCGAGAGGATATTTGGTATCATACACTCCTGCTTAACGCAGAACCAGTCTAAATTCTTTCATGGGGATTTGCATTATATTTTCCATTACTGAAGTATGTGTAATTTTGTGTTTCTTTTTCATAAGTGCAACGAGGGACTGAGTGCATGACTGAGCTAGTTAGTGTGAAAGTGAGGGAATGAGTTGATTGGAGGAAGTCGAGATCATGATGGTGTCTTAATAAAAATAAACAACTGAAGTAAGTAAAATGACATACAAGGGAAAGAAAGACACATGACAGGAGATTGCATTAAAATAAATAGGTTCCTTTAGAGCCAACTACTGTTAGTAAGTGTTATAGTTAGCTAGGTTTTTCAAATTGTGGAAAACATAGTAGCTGTTTAAAAAATGAGCATGCTGAGAGGTGGCACAATAATATCTACGGCAAGGAGACAAGGCTGGTAATAGTACTTTTTTACCCATAGGTTATAAAGAGATAACATCATAGGTGCCAGCCTTTGTCAGTCTATCAGAAGCCAGAATATCCCCTATCAATTTGTAGTCCACACTAACAATGACTTGAGTGCAGTTCTGTGGCACAGCAGACTTGACAGGTACTTATCAATCAGCAATACAGAGTTTATTTCTTAGCAAACATCAACTGTTTTATTTAAGAAATCATTATGCACTTCAGGTAAGAGGCAAGGGTTTCACTGATAATGGTAATTTTAACAGTTTTTGTTTCACAATTGTTATTTGTCTACATTTCATTTGAGAGGTGATTTATGGTGGCATTAAGTTGGAATACAAGCTTAGTTATCAGCAACAGTTTGTGCAGAGATGAAATGCTCCTGTCAGTAATGCTTTGTGTGGCACCCTTCTGCAGAGTGTGAGCATGAGTTGACTGTCAGCTGGGCTTAGAAAACTAATTTTCATGTACAAGTAGCACATACTTATCTCCTGTTAGTGTTCTGTGAAAAAAAGCAATTTGCAGGGTTTTCATTCATTTTAAAATGACAGTATGAGTTAAAACAAGCAAACCAACTATATTTCACACACATGAAGCATCATGTATTGGCTCACAGTAAAGTATAACTGCTCCTCCATCAAATGTTATAAATACAAGCCCATACCATTTATGATTATGAATAATGAAGACTATTAAAGACACACCCCAAGGTAAATCCAAAGGTTAACTAAATACTGTATTATTAAAAACTACATGCACAGCACTTAGTTAAAAGTTGTTTCTTAAATTAATAAACATAGGTCCCAATAGTCAAAAGGTTAGCACGGAACAAGCATGAATAGTGCTGTACTGGCTAGACATAGCATGACTGAATAAGGCGGGGGCATAATTAATGAACTCTCATGCATAGCCCTCAGTGAATAGTGTCATTACAATACATACAGCACTGCACCCATGCAGATGAGGGAAGCCTCTTTCATGCAGGGCCCAGTGGTACAAGTGAAGCATTTTTGATGTGCTTAAAGGCTGCTGAGGTAGTGCTATTTAATGCTTTCAAAACCCTACTCTTAATCATGAACACACTGATGCATGAACACCCCCCATCTCCCAGCAACAGCCTGATCATTGATGTATTAGGAATCTGGTCCCTGGCAGTTTAGTGGTACCCCCTTCCAGCTAATCCCTGACTAAATAAATTTAATTTTCACTAGCTGTCTGATGACATAAATATCTTTTCCATGGCTGTCTACTTGTACCCTCCTTCTACCCTGAATCCAGATGTAATAGATATACTCTGCTACCCAGGCTCACCCACTCAACACCCACTACCCCACCCCAGATCTGGAACCTGTGCCAGCAGGACACACCCACCTTCATCAGTGAGCAGTGTTGATGGCATTCAGCACAAACCCTCCACTCACCACCTCAGTAGGCCAACATCTGTATGACAGAGACTGAGCACACATGTGCTATTGTATTAACTGTTTCTTCAGTACATAATGCACATTTGGCCCCCACCAGTCAGATGGCAGTCAGCCAAGGTGGTGAGAGGAGGGTCTGTGTTAGTTGCCATTAAATTTTGCCCTCCAGAGATGGCAGGTATGTTTTGGTGAGTTGGGTGTCAGTTGGAGCGTTGAGGGTGGTGAGTGCTAACTAAGAAAGAACTGCGAAGAAAGGTAGCTACGGAGGAAGTAGTGGTAGTTGGTTATCTGAACCTACTGGATATCGATTGGGATGTTCCTGTAGACAGCAACACCAGAAGTCATGCTGTGCTGGATGCATTCCAGCACTGTCAGCTGGTACATTTAGTTAAGGAGCCCACCAGACAGACCACAATTCTCAATGCAGTGCTCACCAACAGGGAGGTGGTAAGAGCTGTGGGGGGTTAATGGAGTCACTAGGGAACAGCAACCATAATTCTGTTTGGTTTGAACTGGACCTCTGGTCTGGTAATCTGCAGTCAACAGCTGAAGTCCTTGATTTCAGAAAGGTGGATTTCAGTAACTTGAGGAAACTGGTCAGGGAATAAGTTAGTAGGGGTGGCAACATAGCTGGGTCAAATGAGAGAGGTGGTGCAATTAAAGGAGTCATCATCAGGGCATTTAAACTTTGCATGAGAACAATAACCAAGAACAACAGAGTCAAGAGATCACCATGGTTCTCAGCAAGGGTCAAGGAAGCAATAAAGGACCAAGAAAAAGGTTTTCTACAAATTTGAAGAAAAGCAGGGGGAAGAAGAATGGAAAGAATATTTACTGAACAATAGGAAGGCAAAGAGGGCAGTTAGGGAGGTAAAAGTAGACACAAAGCTGTATGCTGTTAAGGGGGTCAAGAATGGAGAAAAACAGTTCTTCCGGTATATAAGTGAAAAAAGGAAGAAAAGGGGGGGAGTGGTAAGGCTAACCAAAGGGGATAGGGGGATTGAGGAGGATGGACAAAAGGGCACTCTCCTAAATGATTACTTTTGCTCAGTTTTCACTAAGGAGGACATTGGGACCTTGGTAGTGAGAGGCATCAAAGCAGCCACCAAGGGGGGTCCAACAGATGAAACAATCAGCATTCACTAGTGAAAGGGTTTTGAAAAGGGTGACAGCCCATAAGAGTGATAAGACCTCAGGACCAGATGGGTTGCATCCAAGGATGCTCAGGGAATTGGTAGTGATACTGGCTAATCCCCTGGTAGATCTATTCAACAGCTGTCTAAGAACAGAAGTAGTCCCAAAGGATTGGAGGGTGGAGGATGTAGTTCCACTCCATAAGGGTGGGGGCAAGGAACAAGCATGGAACTGCAGGCCTGTCAGTCTTACATCTGTTGTAGGGAAGTTGATAGAGTCACTGATTAAAGATGACCTCGTAGACTAATTGGAGAGTAATGGTCTTCAGGATTGCAAACAGCATGGATTTGTAGCAGGGAGGTCTTGTCAGACTAACCTGATAAACTTTGAATTTGACAAAGACCCATGGTGTGGATTTGCACTACTTCAGTGGTAGCAAAGCCTCACAGATGCTTGCTGAAGAAAATAGAGGATCTGGGGATGGCTAAAGTCATGGTAAAAACTGGGTAGGAAACTGGCAAATAGGAGGCAGCAGAGGGTAGTGGTCAGTGAGGTTAGGTCAGAAGAGGGGGAAGTGATGACCAGGGTTACACAGTGATCTGTCCTGGGGTCAGTTCTCTTTAACATGTTCATCAGTGACATTGGTGAGGGGATCCAGGACAGGCTGTGTCTCTTCACAGATGACACTAAGCTCTGTGGGAGGTTGGATAGTAATGAGGGAATGAAAGAAAGCACAGGGGCTTGGTAGAGCTGGAGTGGTGGTCAAGAACTTGGCAGTAGAAACTCAGCACCAAAAAATGCAAGGTGATGCACCTGGAGAACAGGAACTCTAGGATGGAGTACTGGATGGGAGGGGTGAGAGTCAGTACTATGACTGAAGACTGAGACCTTTGAGTTATTGTAAGTGACTGCCTAAAGCAGTCAAGTCAGTGCAACAAGGCATATAGCAAAGCAAGTAGGATGCTTGATTGTATTGGGAGGGGTACTGATAGCAGAAAAAGAAGTAATACTCCCCCTATACAGATCTTTAGTGAGGCCTCATCTGTAGCATGACCGGAGAATGACTGGGGCTCTGTGTGATGCATCTGCGCATTTGTTCATGGAGGCATTGCACTGAGCAACTAACGGCCACATAATGGCATGCAAATGGCCCCTTCCTTGGCACCTTGCATACCATACTGTATGGGGGGGTTAGTATTCTGGCCTTTGAAAATGACACCCAGGAGTAAAGGCACTACCCCATTTGGAATGCAGTATCCCCTCTACTCCTGGTTCTTTGTTGCCAACAGGGGGCTGTGGTCCACTGTGCAAATGTACTATGCACAGCACTACCGAGACCTGATATTTGTACAGGCAGAGTACACTTGAAAGGTTGCGCTGCCTGTATGAATATACCTCCCCAATGGCCTCACACTGTTTCACACATGGCGCTATGATCTGGGTGGATCAAACAGATGCTTGGAATGTGGGGACAAAGAAAAACGTAATTGTTTCTGATCAACTAAAAATACACTTGAAAGCATTTTATATGAATATTTAGCAGTTAACTGTGATGTTGGGAATTCAGTCTGACATAAACTGAAACAGTTGAACACACCAGCATGGTGACAGTTAACTAATTTGCATGGCAAAATTTAAGGTATTGCAATATTTTTGAAGTTAAGAAAAGAAGGGATTTCAGATCAATAAATATTTGCAACCCATGTAGAAAAAAATGAATAGAGCACTCGACCATAGAATTTAATTATGCAAGGGCAAGGCAAGACACTTTTTTATACAGAGCACCCTTCTCAAAAGCCTCAGGGCCATTCACAAAACACAACATTACAATAAATAATACAGTCAAGAAAAAAAAATATATATATATATATATAAATATATAGCTTATTGTATTTATTTGATCACTGGGTGGGTGCACTGGGCCACATGGGAGGTTTACAGCATTATCCCAGACACATGTACACTAGAAATGTTACAAAATCAAATACAAAGACAGACTTCAAGACCAATGAAAAGAGCATGGATACATAAAATTATTTTAAAAACAGCTACAAATTACTCAAGCATGCAGATGTCATGTAAGATATTCTTTAAAAGTACTTAATGTACAAGATTTTATTTTATTGGTTTTATCTGTAATTATTGTAAGGTGCCTTGAATTTGTGGAAGGCGAGGTATAAATAAAGTTTTATTATTATTATTATTAAGATTGTCTCACATTTTATGGCATTTTATTCCAGATGCAATGTGTCAGGTAAGAAAAGGTTTTAAACTACTGTATAAGATCAGAAACATTTAAGTTCGGGGGGTGTGGCTTGGACGCCGGCGAGTATGGCTGCATAGGATCACAGTTCAAGCCCCAGCCTAGCCGTTTCGGGGTAACAATTTGGCATCTAAGTGTAGCTTTTAGTTGAAACTACCCCATTACACTTCCGAAGTCATCAATTTCAGTCTGGAGAGGTAGTCGTGGTGTTCGGGGCACAGTTACGGTTTAAGTGGGCGACTGCAGATGAGATTCGACCACGCGCACGTAGGCCATGGGCTTCTTGCACTCATGTGATCAGAATACCACCGCTGCAAGACTGGTCTGGGTCTGTGTGGTCACTCCTCATTGCTAGCAAGGATTCAGCCCCAGACTAAGCATCCTTTGAAGTGGAGGACTATATACTGCAGCAAACCCTAGCTGTATGTTCCCTTTTTGGGAAACTTTGTTGGTAGTAGCTGAGGGGGGATTGCCTTCAATGGCCTCAGAGCCCCCTGCACACAGACCTGATGTTCACTCCTCCCTGCAGCATATTACATCTTTACTGGAGACTGCTCTCCAGAGTCGACTCCTTATAAGTCACCCTTGCTGGAAATGTGGCTGAGGTGCAGGTGCTGAAAGATAAATTTAATGTGGTGGAGCAAAGGACCGAAAGTCTGGAATTAGGCCAAGCCAAACTCCTTCAGCACCTACAAGAACACGAGAGCAGGCTGGCCACCTTATGGCAGAGGACCGAGGATCAGGAGAATCACAGCATAAGGAACAATATTGGGATCCTGGGCATACTGGAGGGATCAGAAGGGGCAAATGTGGAGAGATTCCTAAATGAGGAGATCCTGAAGATGTTGGGGGATAGGTGGCATGGGCCTTTAGAAGTGGAGAGAGCACATCGGGTCCCTGGAGGCCCCCAACCGAAGAAACCTGGGCCACGTCCCATAGTGGCATACTTTTTGAGATACTCCACGAAGGAGTGAGTGTTGCGGGCTGCCAGGGATCTTGAGGATGTGACATGGCATGGGGCAAAAATCTCTTTCTACAGGGACTTTTCCGCTGAGGTGGCAGCTCGGAGGAAGGCCTTTGCCCCTGTAAAAAAAGTATTGGCTCAACATGGCTTCAAATATGGATTCCACCAGCTTGCTTACCTGGCAGTGTCAAAGGAAGGGAAAGAAATAGTGACAGAGTCCCCCCAAGAGGTTGAAAAGTGGGTCTCCAAGAACTGGCCATGCCTGAATATTAAAGCTCTCTCTCTCCCAGGAAGCTTTGGTACTCTGACAAGGATGGCAGGAACCCAGATAAAAGCAGAAACATCCAGGGGGGCTTTAATAAAGGTCGTATGAGTCCCTTAGGAAATGGACCCCCCAGCCCTTCTCAATCTCGGTATTCAGCTACGGACAGTTCCAGGTGAGGAACCGACCAGGTCGTGTTCCCTAGTGATACCTCCTCCACCAAAACCCGGCGGGACACTAACTTTACACCTCGGGCCAGGCACTGGTCTCATAGTGACTTGGATTCTGCAGAAGGACAAGAAATGGCCCCTCCTGCCAAGTTAACAAAGGATGAGTTACTACATAGGGTGCAGCCTGACCCAGAAGACATACCAGACAAGACCATAATGGAAGTGGTGGAAACAGGATCCTGGGCTGATAATGTGACAGATGCAGAAGAACTGGTAACTAACTCCTTGCCTTTCATTAAGCCAGGGACATTGTCCTTTGCAGAAGTGTTATCAAAGGGTCTGCAGGGTGCAAGCAAGGAATCATTATCAACTGACGGAGCACCTCTACCGGACTGAAGGATAAAA
Organism: Neoceratodus forsteri; assembly: GCA_016271365.2. Lineage (NCBI taxonomy): Eukaryota > Metazoa > Chordata > Ceratodontiformes > Ceratodontidae > Neoceratodus > Neoceratodus forsteri. The sequence goes on along the minus strand of CM057459.1, from coordinate 1,230,717,027 downwards.
AGGACTGTACATGATATTTGCCTTTAGAGTACAGAGAGTCTAGTTATCTCCTTTTTTTTCTTTCCTCATTGCTGACTCTCAGGGTGTTTTTACAGGGGGGCATATACTGGGAGTAGTCACGTGGGATCTGGGGGTTTGGAAGTGGCAAAGTATAGCCATTCTGGCGGGGTGGATAGTTATGTAAGGACTGCCCAGTACCAATCCCAATGATATGTGAGTATATCCATTGACTGGGAGCCCCCCTTTTTTTCTTTTTCCTTCCTTTCTCTCTGACTTAGATGCCCCACTCAACCTTATTGTGTGGGTGGTGTTGGGGATGGTATTTAGCTTAGGCACGGCTGGGGTCGAGGTTGTAAGTAGCTGTATGGTTCGACCTCTTCTTGCCCTATTCAAGCCTTTGGCTAGCACGGCAGAGTGCTTACCCTTGCTTCTGGCCAGGGATTAGCATCATTGTGCATACACCAAGACTCATTAGCCTGTGCTTATCACTTACTAATACATTGTAGTAGAGATTTGTAGGACTCAAATAGTTAACGTTCTTTTCTTGTATAATTTACAATCTAGTAGGTGTTCTTAAAGTTGCATAGTTACCTAATAGCTTAGACTGAATTATATTTACTCCTGTCTGTGTTTCCTTCTCAGCTACTAGGTCATTTGGGCTGCATTTTGCCTGGTATATTCTACTGGTTTTGACCTTGCTGAATATTCTAACACACCTCAGGTATCCTGACCACTTATCCTATCTCATTTTCTCGGGGCCCCCGGGGTGAGTACTATATCTTTTGTCTTCTTCACTGAAACCTCAGCGTGGCAGTGACGTACTCCAGAATGGGGCTTAAGCTCATATCCTGGAATGTGAAAGGGCTAAATCACCCAGCCAAACGGAGTCTTGTTCTTAGACACCTCAACTCCTTGCATATGGACATTGCGTTGCTCCAGGAGACACATCTCACTGCAAGGAATTTTGGTTGGCTCAAAAAAGCATGGGTTGGGACTGTAATTGCCAGCTCGGCTCAGAATAAGTCCATGGGGCTAGCCATTCCGGTCAGGAAGTCATGTCCATGGACAGTTGATAAAACTATCACCGATGCCTAGGGCCGATGGATAGGAGTCAGGTTCTCTTACCCGGGGGATGTGGTATTAGCAAACTTCTACGGTCCGAATACGGACTCTCCCGAGGTACTCCTTGATCTTAACCATGCACTGGAACCTCTCAGTGAGGGATATCACAATAGCCCACTCCTGATAGGTGGGGATTTTAATTTGGCACCTGATATATTTTTTGGATAAATCTAAGCCCACCCCACAAACATAGACCTAAGGCAATGGGTACTTTGCTGGAAATGATGAGAGAATGGGGCATAACAGACGTCTGGCGGAGGGACCACCCCACGGGGAGGGACTATTCATTTTTCTCGTCGGTGCACACAACCTATAGCCGTATCGATTTTTGGCTTGCAAATAGATGTGCAGCTCAGGATATTGTAGCAACCGAGATCAAGAATATTATTGTATTGGATCACGCTCCTGTTTCCTGCACCCTTCAACTCACAGGGCATCAGGGAGCTGGCACTAGGTGGCGTTGTAACCCCTTGTTGATCCCTCCTTTAGAAGCATGGTTCAGGATGTTACTCGGGATTACTTTGCGCATAATAGGCCAGGAGATAGAAACATAGAAACATAGACTTTGATGGCAGATAAGGACATCTTGGCCCACCTAGTCTGCCCATTTACGTCCATGACCATGGTGTGGGAGGCCTTCAAAGCCATGTTACAGGGGCAAATAATAGCTTTCGTGGCCCAGAAAAATAGGGAGCAGAAGGCGGAACTTAATGGTCTTCAAGCGGAACTTTCCGCTATGGAGTCACACTTTAAGTCAACCACTGTCGGGGACCCTGACGTAACCAAACTGTGGGAGATTGTCGGGTTAAAATACCAGATAAATACTATACTCCATCAACAAGTTGAGTGGCATATGACCAGGATTAAGCATGCATACTGGGAGGGTGGGGACAAGAGCGGGAAATTATTAGCATACCAGCTGAGGAAGCAACAGGCCGCTTCCCGTATTCATGCCCTTAAGACTGCGAATGCGGAGATAGTTGCGGGTCCCAAGCAAATTAATTAGTGCATGACACGCTACTACCAGCAACTGTATCAATCCCAGATCTCCCATGAGAAGGATCATATCAGGGATCAGTTGAGGGACTTTTGTTTGAAGGTTCATATTCCCCAGTTACCAGAAACCATAAAAAGTGCCTTGGACGCCACTATCACAAAGGCAGAAATCCACGAAGCATTTTCTCGGTTGGATAAGGGCAAAGCTCCAGGGCCGGATGGTATGACCATTGAACTATATCAGTTATTAAGCTCTGAAATTTGTACCCCTCTACTTGCTGCCTTCCGGGAAGTGCACTCGACTAGTTCCCTCCCACCAACAATGCGTGAGGCATTAATTACCCTCATTCCGAAGAAATCAGACAACCCGTTAAATTGTGCAAACTACCATCCTATTTCATTAATCTCTGTAGATACTAAGATTGTAGCCATAATACTCGCTAAACGGGTGATGGAGGTCCTGCCCTCTATCGTACACCCTTCTCAAACTGGCTACACTAAAGGCAGGGCACTGGCTGATAATATCCGCCTCTTGCTCAACATCAAATGGCTAGCCCTCCGATCTCCCACTCCTATGGCAGCTATAGAAGTCTATTTCTCGAAAGCTTTTGATTCGGTCGAGTGGCCCTATTTGCATGAGGTACTTGACTTATATGGTTTTGGTACCTATTCTAAACAGTGGATCCATGTTTTGTGTAATAAACCTATGGCTAGAATACTTACCAATAAAGATATATCTATGCTCTTTCCCTTGCAGAGAGGTACTCATTAGGGGTGTCCACTATCTCCGTTACTCTTTTTTCTGGCCTTGGATCCTCTTATACATGTACTCCAGGCCAAAAAAACAATTCAGGGTATATTGGTGGGTGATCATGAACATCTGGCAATGGCGTATGCAGATGACTTACTCCTTACTCTTTCCTACCCACAAGAGTCCCTTTCCCTGGTACTGGAGTCTTTGCAGTCATTTGCTAGTATATCAGGGTTGCATGTTAACCAAAAGAAAACCAGTGTTGCCCCCTTGAGTGGGGCATGTACCAAGGACTGTCTGCAGGGGACGGATCTGTCATGGGCTCCCGACAACTTGCACTATTTGGGTATGCACATTCCTTATGCTTGGGGGCATATAGAATCCAGGAATTTTACCCCTCTAATCACACAGTTGACAACTGAAGTAGCGTGCTGGAAACAACTGAATTTGTTCCTCTTAGGGAAGGCAGCAGCACTTCGTATGCTTATGTTGCCCCATGTGGCGTATTTGTTAAATAACCTTCCCATTGTGTTGTCAAATAAAATATTTTGAACATTAGATAAGTTAATATCTGGTTTTCTATGGGAAGGATGGAAACCAAGGTGGGGTGCTCATAAATTATGGGCACATTGGCCATGGGGAGGCTTAGGGCTTCCCTGGTTTCGGGGGTACCACTGGTCTTTCTTAGCTGCCCAGGTGGTCAGATGGTTTGTTACAGCTCCTGGTATTGTACTGCCATGGATACAGTTAGAGAGACAGATTTGTCAGCCTATTCCTCTCAGCCTACTCTTAACTAATACTACTATATCCTCAGACAAACTCACCCCAGTCATGGACTCCACTACGAGAGCCTGGTTTCACCTTATGAAGTCGGCCGGGACATTGAACCAAGGTGCTATGTTACCCTTTAGATACTTAGACCTCTGGCGTAACCCACTTATTAGGGTGGACAACAAACCCCTGACTTGGGCCTCGTGGGAAGTGAAAGGGATCTATACTGTGCAAGACCTCTACTTACCTAATACTAGTACCCTGATGTACTTTGAACAACTGCGTGCATGTTTTTCATTAAAGCCACAGGACTTCTGGAAGTTCTTGCAACTTTGCAGTGCAGTGCAGGCCACTGACTGGATGACCAAAGGAGAACCGAGATGGCAGTGGTTGTCCTCACTACATTTAAAGCCCTCCTTTTGTGGGCTAGCGGGTAGATTCTACAGTACATGGCGCGAGGTGCAATCAGACCACACAGAGACATGTAGACTGGCATGGGGCATGGACATAGGAAGTCACATCACTCCAGAGACCTGGTCCTGTTGCCTTCATGCGGCGCACTCCACATACAAAGACAGTAGAAGTCAGTTAATTCAGCTTAAGATACTCCTTAGATGGTACAGAACACCCGCTATCCTATTCAGGTGGGGGGCTCTTCCACATGCACGATGCTGGAGATGCGAACACAGTCCGCAGACACCCTGCATCTTTTATGGAAGTGCCAAGCTTTAGTCCCTTTCTGGTCAGTGGTAGCAATGGACTGCTCTGGGGTGTTGGGCCAGCCCATAGACCTCTCACATCCTATGCTGCTGATGGGGGATCGGACCCCGCTTGGGCATTTAAGATTACAGCATCAGAACTGGGTTTTGGTTGTTCTGTTGGAGGCTAAGCGGCTTCTTCTAAGATATTGGTGGCAACCCTTACCCCCACCCATTTCATTATGGCATTCAGCTATAGACAGATTAGCTACCTTTGAAAAGTTAACTTATGCTGCCAGAGGGCAGCTGTCCACATACTTCTCCAAATGGGAGGCCTATCTTAACTCAGCATTGTGTCGAATTCCCCCTTCCTCCCTTATGGTAACCATCACCCTAGGCCACTGTTAGCGGGACAGCCCTTGCCCAAGTAACTTGTAATATTAATACAGGGAGATGATCCCTATGCGTATTCTCAGTGGTGGTCATGTCTGCTGCTACGCTGAGATTTGACTTGTCTTTTTTTTTCACTATACTTTTTTTTTTTTTTAATGGGCCGGATGTTAACTATATAGTTGGCCTGTGTATGTAACCCAAAAATTCAATGATGAGGAGGCCTATGTGACCTAAGCGTGAGTATGAGCTATGGATGAGATATGGTACATTAAGATAGACAGTAGAAGATGTTGTTATTAGTTATATGGAGTAGTTCTGAACTTTAAACATATTTCTATGTGTGATGAATATTGGCATGTGTAAATTATTCTGTACTACCTTATGGTAGCAGGAGTTTTCCTGCTTTGGATGTGATGCTTTTGCAAACAATAAAAATTATTCTATGATAAAAAAAAAGAAACATTTAAGTTCCATTGGGTTAGCTCCTCTATTTAGGAAACATCTTTTACCTAAGCACATCTCGGTTTTAGTTACACAGTACTTACCTTTCAAGCTTACCTTATGTTGTGTTCCTGTAAGTTTTTGTTTTCATAGAAACATAGAAGCATAGATAATGTTGGAAGAAAAAGTTCATTGATTCATTCATTCTTCCCTGTTATACTCCATACTACCCTGGGTTCTAATTCTTAGATAGGATTTATGCCCTTTCTCCCCCACCCTGCTTAACCTCTGCCTTACTGCTGCTCTTCTGAGTAATTGCTACTCCATTAAGTCTTTCTCAGCCTTGCCTAAAATCATTGATGGTTCCATGCTCATAAAGAGCTCCAGTTTATAACCTAAGCCCACCACAGAGGAGCACTTTAGTTTATGGTGAGCCAATACATGATGCTTTTTTCTTTTTGTTAGTTATTGCTTTTTCTCCCACCATTGCAGGTTGAATTCGGTGGGTCCAACCTCCCCAACCATGTCACCCAACTCTCCATGGGGTAACCTAAATCTCAATGCTTTCCTCATTGGCTTATCCCCCATGCTGGGAATTGGTGAGTCTGCCCTTCCACCACTGATGAAATGAATCCAGTGTCACCTTGGAGAGGGACACGCCACAATCACGGGGCCTGCAAGGGTTGACTCTCATGCTGCACTGCCTGGGCTTGTCCTTTACTTTTTACTTGTCCCCAGTGGCATCAAGTGGGTGATGACACAAGTCCACACACACATGTGTGTGCAGAGCACATCATCATCAGTCATCCCTTTTGCCTAACGCTATGCTTTCCCATGTGCATTGTCACCTGTGGTCAACCATGTGATAGTATTGCACTGGGATCGGCTATGTCCCCTCCCCAGAGGAGGACAGCTTCCTCTAGGATGTACAATTCTCCTCTGGCCAGGCAGCCCTGATAACTCAGTAAACCCAGGTCACCAGCATCATGAGCAATAGTGGTAGCTCTGTACCAGTTGGACAGCCTGAGGCTTGATTTATATTAAATGCAGTTAAAAAAGGAGATAAGACAGTGTTCAGGTACATTAGTGAGAAAAGGAAGGCAAAGGGGAAAGTTGCAAACCTTAGCGGGGCCGAGGGGAGATAGTGGAGGGAGATGGGGAAAAAGCAGTGATCCTGAATGGATATTTCTGTTCAGTCTTCACTGTGGAAGGGTATGGGCAGGGCCCAAAGCTGGATTTCAAAGAAGCTAAGAATAAGGAGGTAAACACCAGTCCATTCACAGAGGAGAGGATCCTAGAAGAACTGGCAAAGAAAAAGGTGGAACAAGCCATGGTTCCATATGGCATACATCCCAGGGTCCTAAAAGGAACTGAGAACTGAACTGGCAGCCCCTCTGGCAGCCCTGTTAAGTGAGTCATTAGATACTGGCGTGGTCCCAAAGGACTAAAGAAGGGCAAACATTATCCCTCTTCACAAGAGTGGTAGTAAAGAAGAAGAAGCGGGGAACTACAGGCCAGTTAGTCTAACCTCTAGTCAGAATGATAATAGAGACACTCCTTAAGGAAAGAATAGTGGAACATCTGGAAGAAATGGACTGGTAGATCCCAGGCAACATGGGTTCTCTGCAGGATGATCCTGTCAAACTAATCTGATAGATCTCTTTGACTGGGCAACAAAGGCAGTAAACTGGGGGTGGTGGTAGATATTGCCTACCTCAAATTCAGCAAAACCTTTGATATGGTCCCACATAGGAGACTGGTAACCAAGCTAGGCAGCCTGGTGTTGGGACATAAGGTGGTGAACTGGATTGGAGACTGGTTAAGGGACAGAAAACAGAGGGTGGTGGTGAATGGAAGCCAATCAGACAAAAGGGAGATGACCAGTGGGGTACCTCAGGAATCAGTTCTGGGGCCAGTCCTCTTCAATGTCTTCATCAGTGACATTGTAGATGGGCTGGATGCAGGGGTTCAGTTAGTTTATTTTTAGTGAAAGTCTAAAACTTCCATGAGTCAAAATCTGGAAGTCATTCCAATTTTTTGGAAGTCAAAATACTTCCAGAATCCCAGTTGTGGAAGTCAATATTCTCGGAATGACCAATTTAAAGATGTTAATTCAATATACCAGTGGGAAAATTTCTTTCAAAAAAATCCATCATTTCTGACTTCCATGCCTACAATGTTGGAAGTCATCTATTTTTTTTTTGTTTTACATCTGGAAGTCAACAACTTCCTCCCCCTTTGTTTTGGAGGCTTTGACTTATATTTGGAAGTCAAATACTCCAGAAATGGAGTTAACTGAACCCCTGGCTGGAGAGAAAGATTTGCCTGTTTGCAAATGACACCAAGATCTGCAACAGGGTGGGTAATCCAGAGGGGGGTGGAAAGGATGAGAAAATACCTGGAGAGATGGTCAGGGGCATGGCAGCTAAGGTTTAATGGAAAGAAGTGCAAAATCATGCATGTAGGGAGCAGGAACCCTGGGATGAGCTACAGGTTGGGGGGAGCTACCGGACATGACTAAGGAGGAGGTGGACTTGGGAGTCATAATCACAGATGACTTGAAGGCTACTAGACAGATGGCAAAGCCAGTGGGATGTTGGGGTGTATTGGAAGGGGAATCACAAGCCAAAGGAGGGAGGTAATAGTTCCACTGTACAAGACCCTGGTGAGACCTCACCTTGAATACAGTACCATGTATGTTTCTGGAGATCACACCTTCGAAAGGACATTGACAAAATAGAGGCAGTGCAGAGGAGGATGTCCAAAGTGGAGAATGGATTACAAATGTCCAAGTCCAGACAGAAAAAAAATATTTTTTATCAACTGTGTGAATGGGAAACCACAACCCCATGAGAAGTAATCTATCTCATCCTCAAGACAGAGTCTAAGAAGTCTATTTTTATGAAGTTGAAAGAGGTTAAGAAGAACAATTATCTGTCTTTCCTTAATCAACGTTTGTATAGGGTTCTGACCTAATTCCAGTCTCAATAAAGCAGTCTCAATGCAGCAGCTGGTACAGATTGTGGTATCAGAAGAAGGTATCTATAAATTTTATTCATCAGTATCTCCAAGAATGTACTATCTCCGAAGCCTCCAGATCTCTGCAGCATAGAGAATGCTTAACCTAACTTTTGCATTCACTACATTTAAAGCTCCTAATAGGCTGCCCTTACCATATCTTTTATTAAAGATTTTAAATGCATTAGTTGCAGTTTTAAGTTTGGAGCACATAAAATTAATATGTGTAGACCATAAACCATTTTTAGAATATCTTACTCCCAAATAATCATAAAATTTCAGTCTCTAGTTTATCCTTTTCCATATATACAGAGGGGTATATTTTTCTTTTACAGCCAAAAATAATCAATTTTGTTTTTACCTAATTAATACTGAGTTGATTCTCTTTACAGAGCGAAGTGCCCTGATTAATTTTCCTTTGCAGGCCTAATAAAGAAATTGAGAAGAATACAATATTATCTTGATACGAAAATATGATATCCTCTTATCTTTAATTATTGAGGAGGGAAAACCAGAATTATCAAGGTTTTGTAGTATTACACTTATATAAATATTGAATGGAGTGGGTGCCAATAGGCAACCCTGCCGTACCCCGTGATTAGTGGTCACTAGGGCAGTAGTTTCCCTTCTGTGATGATATTGTGCTGTGATCCAAGTTTGTGAGTGAAATCAGATAAGGACATCTAGCAAATCAGAATCTAAACCCAAAATTCTTAATGTTTTCCACAGTAGTGTGCATCTATCCAAAATAGATGCTACTGCTCAGTATTTACTGAAGAGAAGGTAAGGCAGGGCCCACAGCTCAGCACCATGGACATGGGGGGTGTGCTCTAGTCCCTTCACAAAAGAAAGGGTCCTACAACAGCTTGATAAGCTCAGTGTGGACAAGGCAATGGGACCCGATGGCATACATCCCAGGGTACTAAAGGAGCTAAGGGTGGAACTAGCAGAGCCATTATCAGAACTGTTTAGTGAGTCTCTGAGCACAGGAGAGGTCCCAGAAGAATGGAGAAGGGCTCATGTGATCCCGCTCCACAAAAGTGGTAGCAGGGAGGAGGCAGAAAACTACAGAACAGTCAGTCTTACCACAGTAGTGGGCAAGATTATGGAGGCAATCCTTAAGAGAGAATAGTGCAACACCTGGAATCCATAGGAGCACAGGATCCAAGACAGCATGGGTTTACAAAAGGAAAGTCCTGTCAAACTAATCTCATAGATTTCTTTGACTGGGTAACCAGAGTGGTGGACCAAGGGGGAGCAGTTGATGATGCCTACCTTGACTTCAGCAAAGCTTTCGATACTGTTCCACATAGAAGATTGATTAATAAGCTGGTTAGGTTCAGGGTGGGTCAGAAGTTTATCAACTGGTTGGCAAACTGGTTGATGGGCAGAAAACAGAGAGTGGTGGTAAATGATATACAGTCAGAAGAGATGCAAGTCACAAGTGGGGTACCTCAGGGATCAGTTCTGCATCCAGTCCTCTTCAATAGCTTCATCAGTGACATTGCAGATGGACTGAAGGGTAAGGTTTGTCTGTTTGCAGATGACACCAAGATCTGCAACAGAGTTGATGATCCAGATGGGGTGGGCAGAATGAGAAGAAATCTGGATAAACTAGCAAAATGGTCTGAAGAGTGGCCACTGGGGTTTATTGCAAAGAAGTGCAAGATCATGCACATAGTGAAGAGAAACCTTGAAGCCAGCTATAGGCTGGGAGAGGAGTTGCTGGCAGTCACAAGGAAAGAAAGACACTTGGGCATCATCATCACCAATGACCTGAAATCATCCAAGCAGATCACTAAAGCAGTAGGTAAGGCTAGGAGGATGTTGGGGTGTATTAGTAGGGGTATCACAAATCAGAAGAGGGAGGTAATGATCCCTCTTTACAAGACACTGGTTGGTCCCCATATGGAGTACTGTGTGCAGTACTGGAGGCCACACCTTCAAAAGGACATTAACAAAATTGAGGCAGTCCAGAGAAGGGCAACCAAAATGGTGGAAGGACTGCATCAGAAAATATATGAGGACAGATTAACGTAGCTCAATATGTATACCCTACAGCAAAGGAGAGAGAGAGAGAGAGAGAGAGAGAGAGGTGATATGATTGAAACATTCAAACACCTTAAGGGCATTAACAAGGTGAAAGAGTCTAACATGTTTCAATATAAGAAAAATAGCAGGACAAGAGGACACAGCATGAGATTAGAGGGAGGCCAATTAAGGGGTAATATGAGGAAGTTCTTTTTTCACAGAAAGGGTGGTGGATGCATGGAATAGCCTACCTCAGGAAATGGTGAATATGAATACAGTGCAGGGCTTCAAACAGGCATGGAATAGGCATAAGGGATCAATATAGATGAGTATCAAGCAATCATCAATCAATCAATCATTTTCTTTAACCAGGCATAAACACCATTGAGCAGGCTCATTTTCAAAATGGTCCTGGGCATTAATACAATACAGTACACTTCATAAGATTACAATTACGGTGGACAGCAGTGCAAAAAAATATGTATGAATAGATATTGCTATTGACACAGCAAAGGCCGATGGCACATTTATAAGGGTGAAAAAGAAATAGGCAGACTGGATGGGACTTGCGGTCCTTATCTGCCATCAACGTCTATGTGTCTATGTTTCTATACTATCAAAAACTGAAGAAAAATCAACAAAACAACAAAAAAGTTTAGCCTTTTTAATTCTTGTATATTTCCATATTAGATGTGACATTATAAAACAATGCTGTATCATTGAGTACCCTGCTCTAAAACCATTTTGATACTCACTCAATATTTGATTATCTTCTAACCATAAGTCTTTGTAAAGTGATACAAGAAAACTAATTTTGAGATGCAGCAATTAAACTAATAGACCTGTACATAGCCGGATCATGAGAGTCTCCCTTTTTATGTAGTGGAAAAATTATACTCCCTGTCCAACTAGACGGGAGATCATCCCTCTATAACATAGTTAAATAAGATCTTTAGAACTGGAACCCACCAATCCACAAAAAATATGTACATATTTGTGACTATCTGCTCAGGACTAGGGGCCTTATTGTAAATATACTTTTGTAGTTGCTCTTTAAATTTCCATTTCCATGATATAGATAGGGTAAGGGGCATAATATTCACAAGACTTTTGATATTGTGTATATTCCTGAAATTCCAACAACTCATCTGATGAGAAGTAAAGTTTTTGAAAATATTTTTCCCAAGTATTCAGGAGAATATATGCCTTAATATCCATTGCATATGTGCCATATCCTTGATTGACTAATTTCCACAATTTGCAGATGTCTTTTTTTATTTATAGCTTCTCTAAGTTATTCCTATATTTTCTTGTGTAATTTAGCTCTTTCAACCTCGAGAAGTTTCCTACGCTTTTCAAGAAATTTTTAAATTCTGAAAATGTTCTTTGGTCCTTGACTTTTTACTTTGTTTTTCTAATTTATGAAGATCTCTTTTTGCCAATAAACAAGTCCTATTAAACCACATAATTGTTTTTTTTCTTATTAAAGGTGTTAGTGTGCAAAACTGGCCTAATATAAGCATTTAGTAGAGCCCAGTTACTCAATATCTCACCATCATGGCTCTATGATGCAGGTTCAACAACAAACACATTGACTGGCATTACAGCGCCAGGCTCCATGTCGACTGTGATTTGCAGTCGGCATGGAGCTGCACACATTGGTGTGTGTTTTTTTGTCCAAGTCGGAGTTGGTTCGGGAAGGGGGTGCAGGTCAGGGGAATGTGTTACCGGGTGCCAGGTGCACTTCTACAGTGACATGGCAGTGTTGTTGATATCAAGGCATGTCACTGTAGAAGTGCTGCTGTACAGGGGGCATACCCACCGTCACTGCAACTTAAGGTTCTATCAACAAGTTCACTGACAGTATGACTCTGTAGATGGTCTAGCAAAGAAACAATGTACCATTATTCCAACTGATTGTTTTGCTATTGATAATTTTGAGATTATCTGTACCAATGCCATTTTCGGCATATTTTTCTATATGATTTGCCAAATTAAGGGATAACAGCACAGGGGCATGTGTGGACTCTGAGGTCAAAAATCTGAATATCTCTGATCAAACTAGCAGCAAAGGGACTTCTAGGCATAGTAGACTTACCGGGTCAACACAATTCAATAAATAAATAATAAATTAACCCATACAAGGTCTATTATTGAAGCTTCCAGTGGTCCCATAAAGGTGAATTCACCTACCCTATCATTGAGGAGACAACCATTTAAAAAAGAGATACCTGATCCAGACAGTGATTTAAAAATATGTTTACCTCTCACATTACATTTTTCATCTTTTGGACCTCTATTTTAGGCAATCTTGGGATTAATAATTTGCAAACTCTGTACTAGATCATCATATAAGTTCAAGAGTGAATTACTCTGGGAATACCCTTATGCTAAAATCTCCTATCAGAAGAACAGAATCTTGTGTGAAGTCCAATATGATTTGCTTTAAGAGACAGACAACACAATTCCATACATGATCAAAAATATTAGCTTCAACTGGGAAATATACATTAATAATTATTATTCCCAATTTTCCTTTTTATTAGCCTAAGAGCCAGAATGTACCCTGACTTAAACCGGAGCAATATACATTTAAAATTCAGAGTGGTTCTAATATATGTAGCCTGTCCTGCTTTCTGTCTCTCATGGGTGGGGGGGGTAGCCCTATACATCAGAGAAGGCATAAAGGCCACAAAAGTACAGGGAAGACAGGGGGAGGCTGAGGCAATGTGGGACACCCTTGAACCAGGGAATGGCACAGCAATGCATACTGGGGTGATCTACAGACCTCCGGTACAGAGGGAGGAAGTGGACAGGGTACTAATGGAGGAAATTCATGACATGGCAGCTAAAGGTGAAATCCTGCTGATTGGGGATTTCAATATGCTGGATGTAGATTGGACTACCCAGTCAGCTGCTTCGACCAGAAGCACAGCCATCCTGGAATCCCCACAGGGGATTGGACTCAGACAGCTGGTGCATGAGCCAATCAGAGACAAATCGATTCTGGACCTGGAATGGACCAAAGAAAACAGATTTGAAGGAGTTCAGGTGGAAGGGCAGCTGGGATCCAGTGACCACCACATGGTGTAGCTTGGCATGGAGACAGGGACTCAAGCCACACAAGAGCAAATGTATTAGATTTCAGGAGGGGCAGATTTCAGTGAAATGGGCAGTTGTTTAAGAGCAGCACTGGAGAAGGGAGAAGTAATGGAGGGAGTGGAGGAACAGTGGGGGAAACTAAAAGGAGGTAACTAACCAATGCCTTAGGATAGTGGCCAAAGGAAAAAGAAGGAAACCACTATGGTTCTCTAAAGAGGTAGCAGACAAAGTAAGGGCTAAAAGAGCAAGTTTCAGGAAGTATAAGGGAACCCAAAGGGAGGAGGACCATGAGGTGTACATTGAATGTCTAAGGGAAGCAGGGAAAGCTGTTAGGAAAGCCACAGCACAGACAGAGGAGAGTTAAGCATGGGCTGTGAAGAAAGGGGACAAGACATTCTATAGGTACATCAGTAATAGAAGAAAAATGGGGGGGCATTGTGAGACTCAGAGGGGAGGAGGGACTGTGTAAGGAGGGGGATCTAGACAAAGCAGAAATACTGAACAAATACTTCTGTTCAGTAATCAGCAAGACGGAAGAGGGTCAAGGACCACAGTTGGGGTAAAGACGCAATGGGGGGGAGAAGTGGGCACCAGTCCATTCACTGTGGAGAGAGTTCTGGGGGAACTCACTAAGCTGAAGGTGGATAAAGCCATAGGGCCAGACCACATACACCCGAGGATATTAAGGGAGCTGACAAGGGAACTAGCAGGGCCTCTGGCTGCCTTGTTCACAGATTCATTCAACATAGGCATGATTCCAGAGGACTGAAGGAGGGAGCATGTAGTTGTACTGCACAAAACTGGCAGTAGAGAGGAAGTGGGGAACTACAAGCCAGTCAGCCTCACCTCAGTGGTGGGGGAAGATCATGAAGACATTGCTGAAGGAAAGGATAGTGGCACACCCAGAATCCAACAGTGCCCAGGATCTGAGGCAACACGGATTCACAGCAGGAAGGTCTTGTCAAACAAATCTGATAGAGTTTTTTGATTGGCTGACTAGGGAAGTGAATCAGAGAGGGGCAGTAGACATTGCCTACCTACATTTCAGCAAAGCCTTTGATACCGTCTCACACAGAAGGCTGGTTAACAAGATGAGTAGATGCATTGGGTTAGAAACTGGCTGATGGACAGAAGACAGAGAGTAGTGGTAAATGGGATCCAATCCAGGGAGAGAGAGAGGTGACCAGCGGAGTATCACAGGGATCAGTACTGGGATCAGTCCTGTTCAATATCTTCATGAGTGACATTGTAGAGGGATGGGAAGGAAAGGTTTGCCTGTTTGCAATGGCACCGAGATCTGCAACAGAGTGGATACTCCAGAAGGGGTGCTGAAAATGAAGAGGGACCTGGAGAAGCTTGAAAGATGGTCGGAGGTGTGGCAACTGAGGTTCAATTCAGAAAAGTACAAGATAATGCAACTGAGTAGGGGGAACCCTGTGGAGAGCTACAGAATGGGGGGATGCTGACTGTCTCCAAAGAGGAAAGAGACCTAGGGGTTATTATATCTGATGACCTTAAGGTATCAAAGCAGTGTGCAAATGCTGCAGGGAGTGCCAGTGGCATGCTGGGGTGCATAGGCAGAGGCATTACTAGCAGGAGACAGGAGGTGTTGGTGCCATTGTATAAAACACAGTTAAGGCCTCACCTGGAGTACTGCATGCAGTACTGGAGACCACACATGCATAAGGACATAGACAAGATGAAGGCTAGCCAGAGAAGGGTGACAAAGATGGTGTATGGCTTGCATCACAAAACATATGAGGAGAGACTAAGAGTCCTCAATATGTATTCATTGGAGGAGAGGAAAGGAAAGGAATGGGGAAAATGATAGAAACTTTCAAGTACCTCAAGGGCACAGACAATGTGCAGGAGGGGGATCTTTTCCAATGTAGAAAAAATATCAGAACGAGGGGACACAATATGAAACTGGAGGGAAGGGGGCAGATTAAGAGGTAATGTGAGGGCGTTTTTCTACACAGAGAGGGTGGTGGATGCTTGGAACAGTCTGACACAAGAGGTGGTGGGGCAAGCACAGTGGAGGGGTTCAAACACGCCTGGAACAGGCACAAGGGAACATTGAGTGGGGAGGGAGTGATGAAAAGCCATTGATCACTTAGGGTCAGTGACTGCATACAAGTTCAAGGCTTACGAGCAGACTAGATGAGCCTAGTGGTCCTTATCTGCCAACAATTTCAATGTATCTATCTATACATTTTATTTTTAATTGCTAATACAAAAAATCCTTTAAATCCCAGAATTAATAATATTGCTGTACTCCATGTCTCCTGGAAGTACAGTATATCAAAATTTTCCAGAAAACTCAAGGATTCCCTATCAGCTAATTTAAATGACAGTCCCTCAATATTCTAGGAAAGTAATTTCAGCCCTCCTTCAGTTGGTTACTGGGTGATCACATTGCGGACATAATATCGCCGGAAAATGCAAAGCAGGCTAATCTTCACTGACTACAATGTTGGCATGGAATGATATTGCCCACCCAAACCCCTTGGGCAGTGCACCGGACAAATAGGCAAGGTGCCAACCAAGACCAGTCTACCGAATGGTGCCCGAGGCATCGTAACTGCAGCCAGCTGCAATGAGATGGCTGGTCCCCCCCACCCCACCACAATGCAGTTGACTGCATCACTGATGTCTAGTGGACCCCGGCCCCCTACACCACCCCAGCAGGAAGATGCCCGCCCAATGCACCCCTGACATAACCCAACAATGAGCGGGCAGCCAGCACAGCCCTCCACACACAGCCACGGCTGGCCACTCCACCGAACGGACTGCATGGATGTATACACACATGCTCATTTGGTTCGTTCAGTGGGGCAGCCTGCCATGGCGGTGTGTGGAGATCTGTGCTGGCTGCCCACCCATTGTTGGGATATGTTGGGGTTGGGCATCTGGGGTGGTGTGGGGGGTCCACTAGACACCAGTGATGTAGTCAACTGCATCGTGGGGGAGGGGGACCAGCCATCTCATTGCAGCTGGCTGCAGTTACGGTACCTCGGGCACCGTTCGAAGGCAGGGGTCTCATTTGGCACCTTGCCTATTTGTTTGGTGCACTGCCCATGGGATTTGGGTGGGTGATATCATTCCATGCCAGCATTGTAGTTGGTGAAGATGAGCCTGCTTTGTATTTTCCGGTGATATTATGTCTGTGATGTGATCACCCGGTACCTTCAGTTGTATCTAAATTATTGGTATTAATAGTACTTTTATTTTGTCATAACCTAACGTTTGGAGTCAGGACAGAGTATTGATTCTCTTGTTTCCTATTACTCAAAACAGAATTCAAATTTGGTCTTAAGAATTGTTCATCCCTACAAGATGTAATTAGAAAACTGGAATCTACTATAAAGATACCCAGACTGTTTAAGAGATGGGTCACAATCATCACTAAATCTGTCAATTTAACACTTTTAAACATGATATCTATCTGAGATGAATCAGTCAGTTCAGTTCAGTTTATTGTTTAGGGATAGCTTCTTTTGAGCATGCTCATTCACAAGCAGGTCCCTGATACAAAGTACTAAACATCACAGACAATCAGTACAAGGATACAAAATAGTAACACAGCAGGTATATGATGGGACATAGAGTAGATTGGTTGCAACAAATACAGACAGGCAAAAGCATCACATGACAATAAGTTTACACCCTCTAATAAAAATCATCACCGACTAGCAATACAAGCAGTACATCATAGAAAAACCGCAGGAATATCATGGTACATAGAGTAGGTTGGTTATAGCAATACATAGAGATAAATTAGAAGCATCACTTAACAGTAAGTTTACCACACCTATTAAATATGGGATATAACTTAGGTAGAATGGACAAAGGAGAAGGAAGGAAGGAAGGAAGGAAGGAAGGAAGGAAGGAAGATCATTATGTAAAAGTGTTCATTTTGTAATCTGATCCAAATTATAGAACTATGTAAGATACCAGTGTTTAAAGATTGTGATAGAAAGTTTGCAAGATCATCCTTGAGTTTCCTAATAGTTTATTTGCTGCCTCTTTTCCAACCAAATACCAACAGTGTTTTGCTTTTCCATTCAGACAGCAGTCCAGATTCAAGTTTTGTTATAGTTTTCAGGACACTATTTTGTCTAGCTTTATTCTCCCCTCTCTGCTCCTTAGAATGGAGATTTTCCTCTGCCTTTAAAAAATAATTGTTTGTCATAGAAACTCTGACAGGAGGAAGAACTCGAATTCCCAATGGGAGGAGTAATGTTGCTTTTTGCCATAGTTCATTAATTGCTTCTTCAAGACTGTGATAATTGTTTTTTCCTGACTGTGTACTAATGTACACAGTCAAGAAAATTTGATATGGGGGTCTCATAACAAATAAATCTTGCTCCGCTGTTGATATTTGGAACAGCCATTTCATTGGTTGTAATAGACTCTCTGGAGCTTCATTTTCATGTTGGCCCATCCCATACATTTCCAGCATATATTCATAATTCTGATTAGAATTATCCATGCTAGGTATATACTGACTAAATGATGTTAAAATAGGAACCTCTGCATCTATCAGTGCTCTTCTTTTAATCTCATTTTCTCCGTACTTCTCACCTTCTTTTGCTTTTTGGGCCAGATTTTGAGTCTTATTTATTAGTGGGGTAACATTAGCCTCCACAGGAAGGGTTTTGGCCTCTCTCTTGACCAAGTCTACCTCCAAAGTACCATGTGAAACCATATGCATTCCATTATTTAAGTTCTGTTTGTTTTCTCCCACTTTAAGAACTTTCCTTGTACGAATATTTTTTTGCCATTTAAAGTTTATTAGTAATTTTAAACATACATGACAGATATCCATGTACAATATCATTATACATTAGCAGTGCAGAACAGTCTGAATCTGTCCCCCCCCACCCTCTCCTCCCACATCTAAATACCCCACCCGTCTAATACAGCATTATTCTAAGCCTTCTTTCTACAAACCCTACAGCACAGGCATCTCAATAATGACAAAATACACTAGGTACAAAGACCCTCCCAGTGAAAACCTTTAGATTGAGAATAAGGTGTATAAGGGGTCCCATATCTTCTTGAACCTTCCTACTCTATTATTTAAGCTTGCTATAGCCTTTTCCGTTCTGAGGTTCACAAGAAGCTCAGTTAACCATTCTCCATAAATAATTTCAGATTTGTCTTTCCAATGTCTTAATATTACTTTCTTAAGAGACATGGATATCATGACCACACAGTATTTCCTGTTAGGAAACCTGATACTAGAAAAGTGAACTAAGATACATATTTCAGGTTTAAAGAGACCCTCTAGTCCCAAAATGGGGTCAGTCTTATTTTGGATGGTGGTCCAAAGAGGAACTATTTTGGGACAAGTCCAGAAAATATGATATAAAGTGCCATTATGCTTAGAGCATCTCACACACTGGGAAGAGGATGTCAATCCAAATTTTAACATTTTTTCTGGGGAAAAATATAAATTATGTAAAACATGCATCTGCATCAGCCTTAATCTGTCTTGGGTTACAAATTCATGACAGTTAAATCAGAGGTCAGCCCAATTTATGTTATGACCAGGAAAGTAGGAGGACCAATAATGGGTCAGACCAAAACACTCTGGATATAACCAATCGAACAAAGTACCATACATTTTGGAGACGGCTTTTGGCTGGCCCACCAAATGTGACAATTCTATTAATAAGGAAGGGCATATGTTTGAGTCTGTCTTTTGTCCAAAAACTTTTATTAATAGGTGTCTCACTTGAATGATTCTGAAAAAATATTTAATTGGGATCTTAAACTTTTGCATAATACTTTGGCCTGATAACCAAGCTTTGTCTTCGCCTATAAAGTTATGCATTGAAATACCCTTTAATTGAGATAACCAGTTTGAGGGGATACATTTGTCATCAATCGTAAAGTTAGGATTTCCAAAAAGGGGTTGATTTAAGTCTTCCTTTTGTTATACTTGAGAAAGCGACATAGTTGAGAGTGGACCCTAATTGACAGTGCTATGGGAGTATTTTTTAATCTGCTGGGAAGGAGGTTCTCCTTGATATGAAGGAGGGCTTCCAGGACTAGACCGCAATCCTGAATCTGAGTCAGCTCTGTTTTAAGCCATAAAGAAGTATAACTTGTTATTTCGGGTAAGGTCTCTATCAGATATTTATTAATGTGACTAGCCCAGAAATAGAGCCCTAGATGAAGCAGATGCAGCTCTCAGCTTAGGTGCCCCTAATTTATGGAACGCAATCCTAGGAATCTTGTTAGACCAGATAAACTTTACAAAGAGACTATGTACCTTCTTGAACCACGATACAGGAAGCCAGACGGTAAGCATTGACAGGGGATATAAAAGCAATGGGAATACATTCATTTTAAGCAGGTTAACTCTTCCCCAAATGGAAATTGGGAGGGAGGCCCACCTGTTGAGATTCTGGGTTATAACATGAAGCAGAGAGTCCAAATTCAATTTGAGGGTACTTCCCATAAGTCTGGATAATTCAATACCCAGATATCTTAGAGAATCCTATTTTCAGACAAGCCCTAACTTAAGAATGTCCACTTTGTAAAGTTTGTAATTAAGGGGGAAGACAGTTATTTTATTTACATTTAATTTATAATTAGAAACTAGTCTAAAGGATTTTATAATATTTAACACTGGGGGAATAGAGGAGACAGGATTAGCTACTTGAAGTAGAAGGTTGTCTGCATAAGCAGAGACTTTGACCTCACAAGTGTGTATTGGGATACATTGCACTTCTGGGCAAGTCTGCAATTTGCAGATTAATGGCTCTAAATATATGTTGAAAAGTAAAGGGGAAAGGGGCAACCTTGCCTAGTCCCTGAATAAAGGGTAAATGGGTCTGAAGTGACCCCATTTCCCAATACTCTTGTAATAGGGGATTGATAAAGGGTTCTAATCCAAATCTGGAATGTTTCAGGAAATTTAAAGGCCTTTAAAGTCTGAAATAAGTACTGCCAGTTGACCCTGTCAAATGCCTTCTCGGCATCCAGGGAGATTAAGGCCACAGGATAGGGAGTGTCTCTGGATGCTGAGAAGACATGAGTCAGGGTACGGAGGTGGTCCGAAGAAGATCTGCCCTTCATAAAGCCCACCTGTTCAAGACCGATAATAGAAGGGAGGATTAAATTAAGATGGCATGCTATTAGTTTAGACAATATTTTAATGTCCTGATTCAGGAGAGAGATCGGCCGGGTAGTTGGTGACCAATTCAGGTGCCTTACCCAGTTTAAGGATGAGTACAATTAATGCTTCAAAGATAGAAGTGTCTATCTGTGCTCCTGAAAGTATATACTGGTATAAGGGGAGCAACAAAGGGATAATGGAGGTCTTAAATTGTTTGTAAAAGTAAGCTGAGTAATCATCTATCCCTGGGGCTTTATTTAAGGGTAAAGCACTTATTACATCAGATATCTCTCTAGTTGTAATAGATAAGATTAATGCATTCTGCTGATCTTCGGTAAGACTAGGTAAGTTAGCCTCCCTTAAATAATTGTCCAGTTGAATCCAGGTTGGGGGATCCGGCATGGGACCATATAAGTCTATATAGTAATTGGAGAATTCAGTTATAATTTAATTCGAGGCAGTCTTCAAAGAACCATCTGTTTGAGACTGAATGGATGTTATATACCTAGAGGATTCTATTTGCTTAATTCTATGAGCCAAAAGGCGTCCCGCTTTCTCCCCTGGTCAGTAAATGATGCTTGCATCTTTAAAATAGCATACTCCACTTTTTCTCGAAGCAATTCAAGATAAGCCACCCTTAATTTAATGAGCTTGTGAAGTGTAGATTCAGGTGTGGCTGGGGACACGATGCTTTCTTGTTTTTTTTCCTATTAGAGGCTAAACTGATAAATATTCCACTTAAATAGGCCTTAAAGGCACACCACTCAATATCTGTCCTTTGAGTTGTGCCATGATTGAACTCAATATACTGATCTATATGATCCTGAATTGTGCAAACCAATTTAGGGTCCTTAAGGAGTTGATCATTAAGTTTCCATCTTCCTCCACCACTGAGGGAGGGTCTATAGATAACTGACAACATACAAGGGAGTGTCTGACAGAGGCCCCGGTTGTATTGAAGAATCAATAACTTGTGGAATATAAGCATGATAAATAAGTACATAGTCTATTCTGGGCGATGATGTATGAACCAGGGAAGTGAAAGTATATATATATATATTTTTTATTTAGTTTTTGTTGACCGGGTAAGTGCACTAGACAAATCCTGCCTATTTTCAGGCACGACCCGGGCGGGGGGGGGATACAGATGAATGTCAACTGACCTTGAACCAGATTAAGCTGTTGGTGGTATTTTGGGTGAATGGGGAAATTTGGCCAGGACACGGAAATTCCCTACTCTTGTCAGTAAGGGCGAGCGCTGCACGCGGATAGCAGAACAACTGAACTAGTGATGGAATTGATGTGTCTGAAGATGACTGATATTTTGGATGAAGAAGAAGTTGGGACGGAAAATTAGAACAGGATACCTTCACCACGATATGGTGGAGGATGTTACAGAAAACCACAGCCTGCTGTTACTGGTAACCAGTCAAATGATTTGAGCCTCTGCGAGCTAGTAGTAGTTTGATGATCCAGGAAAAGTTGTTCTACTGAGAGTGCTGCAAGTCACGTGCAGCAACCGGGAGATGCTAACACCATGTCTGAACAGGCGAAAGACATTTCAGTGACACAACAAGTCTTAAAACAATTTGGATTAAAAAAATACACTGTGCAGTATTTTGGGAGTGACTGGTTAGCCGATGATGCCTTGAATTCATCTGGTTGGAAACGGGAAGAAAAAGGAAAATGGGTTTCTGACCCCTATTGGAATGAGGGTGTTTTGTTTGGACCTACAACAGGACATGAAAGGGCTGCAGCACAAACCCTGAGCTCAGGTAAAACTCTTTCTGATAAAAAGGATCCTATAAAAGTTACTGCACAGATTTTAGATGATGACACCCAGGCCTCTACAGTGCCTGGCCCATCAGAAGGTAGGGGGGATGTGAAGTCAAGTTGCAATAATATTGCATATTTTACTGCTGAGCAAGAACTATCTAAATCTCAAGATAATAGTTATGATATGCCAAAAAAAACTCCCATGTTAGAACTTTTTAAGAATAACCTCAAGCAGGCCCCTAGAAGAAATGCTGTCAGGTTAAGGTATAGGGGAGGGCTACCAGAGCACCCAGACAGATACTATGTTGCAAAACATCTATTGATGGGATCCATGAAATTCATGCCAGCAGAGGTTTATGCTCTAATTCATATATCAGGGGAAGATACCTTTAATGTTAGCTTTAAAACTAACATCAGCCTTGAGAGATTCTGGGAAATGTATAATAACCTTAAGCAGACACCTCTTTGGACACCCTTTTATGCTATCCCCCTTACTGAACCCCAGATAAGATATATTTCCATCATGTTCAGAAATGAAGGAGTGAACGTTAGTGATATATATCACTGGTTGCAGAAACTATGTGATATTCTGGGCTCCCTAGATGCAATTATGGATACAGAGGGATTTTGGACGGGAGGGTGGAGATTTAAAATAAAATTATTCCAAGTCAATTCAGAAATTATCCACCTCCCCAATAGCTTCTTCTTAGGCAAGGACAGGGGTGTTTGTTTTTATGGGGGACAGCCTAAGGCCTGTTATAAATGTGGGGCTAAGACTCATCTGAGCAGCGCCTGTGACATGCTCAAATGCTCCTTATGTGGGGTGTATGGCCACTCCATTGATCTATGTGACAATATATTCCAGTGCAACCTTTGTGATGATAAAGGTCACACCTTTCACCAGTGTTCTTGGGCTAAAAGAAACAGAACTGAAGTGTGGGACCAAGATGACCTGATCGATAGAGCCCAGGAGAAAACAAGCCACTTCTTTCATGAAACTGTTGGCAGGGATAAATCTCAGAATGCTGCACCTCAAGAAAATACCCCTGGGGAGGCTGTTACTGACACCCTGAAAACTGCTGACCCCCCCAGGAATGAAAAAAATTGGGGAGACCCATGATAATCAAGAATGCAGAGAGAGGTCCCAGTGCTCTAGGGATGGGAAAGCAAGTATTAGTATGCCACCCCCCTTTGAAGTTGCTAAAACCAGGAGATTTACTAGGGCGTCTGCTAGACAGCATCCCCCTCCCCCCTCCCCTGCCCCCACCCCCATCAGGATGGAAAATCCTTTTTCCGCTTTACAAGTAGACACGGGAGAATCTGAGCTAGAGTCTGATGCATCACATAGGTCTGATATAATCACTGAAGAGGAGGAAAGTAAGACTACGGAACTGGCTAAGGAAAGGAAAGGTAAAAAAGGTAAAAAAAGGAAAGCTAAAGCTAGTCACGAAGAAGGCCCCTGAATATAATGAGTTTGTACCAAACATGCTGTTTATGTACATAACACATGACCTCTATTCATGTTGCTTCACTTAATATCTATAGTTTGAAACACTACAAAAAGCAGTTATCTGTATTAGCCTATTTGGGACAACTTGCTGTAGACATCATCTTCGTCCAAGAAACTAGGCTATCCTCCATTGTTGATGTAAATCAGGTTAAGAGGAATTGGACATGGGGTCCTTCCTTTTGGACCTTTGGCACAGATTCTGTTGATGGAATAGGAGTATCTAGACTTATTGATATACATCCTGGGAGGGCTCTGGCCATAGACTGCATGTACAAAGAAGTTGCTTTTCACCTTATTAATCTTTATGCCCCCCAGACCAAATCTGCTAGAATTGATCTTTTTGAGGAAATGAAACCTTATTTATACACACAGAAGAACATTATATGGGAAGGGGACTTTAATTGCAGTTTTGATCTGAAATATGCAAGTGACATAATCAAAAAGGTATATTGTGACACACATGCCTTAAAACAAATCATGCTGGATACAGGATTATCAGATACATACAGAACTCTGAGGAAAAATGATGTAGGGGCAACCTATTTCAGACACATCTATGCTATATGCATTGATTACATTCTAGTGTCTAAATGTGTAAAACCCTATAAAATAGAAGTTAAGCCCACAGAATTATCTGATCATTGTATATTATTAGGATCTCTAAGTCTAGCAACAGTACCCCCAAAGATTTATTCCCATATACACAGATGGAGGCTGAACATCTCCTTATTGGAATCAAATGAATGTCAGAAACAGGTGGAAGTTCTTTTTGGTGCCAGAATCTCGACCCTGTGTCTTTATGATAATCTTTGGGACTGGTGGACAGATACAAAAAAATATTTAAAATCTCTATTTTTATCATTCGGCAAACATTCTGCAAACTCAAGCTATATTAAATATTTAGACTATAGAAATCATTTATACAGACTTATGTCTTTCCCACCACAGGACCACATGAAATATAAAATGCAAATTTTGGAAATCAAAAAGCAAATGAAAATCTATCAATATGGCAGAGCAAAATCATTGGACATGGAAATGAGATTTTGCACAAATAATCAACCGGCTTCAGATCCCTACAAGGCGTGCAAACAATGGCTGGATAAAACCATTATGGAAGGTTTACTTACATCGGACAATCGGCTGATAGACACCAATCTAGGAATGCTTTCATTAGTGCAACAAAACTTATATGAACATTTTTCCCCAAACCCCTTAAAAAAGGGTAGTGTACAGAATTTTTTAACTGCACCAATACCCCATTTGAGCCATTATGCTAGTGAGGCATTGGTAGATCCAATTACCTCTGAAGAAGTTTGTGGGGTAATTAAAAAGTTAAAGACAGGAACCTCACCAGGAATAGATGGTCTCTCTAATGACTTCTATAAAAAATATGAACCTTTTTTGAGTTCTGTCAAAAAGTACTCTTTGAGTGCTGGCAAATATTTTTAATTTTATGTTACAGTCAGAATTTAAGTGTACAGATTTTAGTACAGCTCTCATATGCTACATATTTAAAAAAGTGGATAAGAAGAAACTATCTAACTGGAGACCCATCAGCATCCTTAGTAGTGACTATAAGAATTTGGCAAAAATTCTGAACAATAGATTAATAACAGTAGCTGAAACTTTAATTGATACGGCCCAGACATGAGCTATCCCTGAACATAAGATCCAACATAATCTCTTTATTTTACGAGAGCTCTGTGAAGCCTGTACATCTCAAAATCTTAAAGGCTTTATAGTTGCAGTAGATCAGTCTAAAGCATTTGATCGAGTTAAGCACCATTTTCTATTTAATGTACTAGATACATATGGGATCCCAAAAACATTTGTGGATTGGATAAAAATATTATATTCCAATGCTAATATTATTCCAACAGTTACTGGTTTATTTGGTGGGGATGTTCCTCTTTTAAAAGGAGTATGGCAGGGCTGTCCGCTAAGCCCCTTACTTTATACCTTTGCTCTAGACCCAGTCATCTGACAGATAAAGTGGGATAAACAAATTATAGGTCTAGCTCCTCATCAGACTTTAACTCCAGGGAAAGTAACTACATATGCAGACGATGTTACTCTCGTTGTTCAAAACATTAGCTCCATAGAAAAGGCGATCAGCACCTTTGATGCCTGTGCACAATTCTCTGGTGCTAAATTGAATAAAGACAAAAGCACTATTATAGCCCTGAATAAGCCAACCACTATGATCAGAGATGTAAGTGGAATCAGCATCTCCACTGTGCCACAAAAAATTTTAGGTATATGGGTAGGTTCCGGTGATGTGGCCACCTATAATTGGGAAAAACAAATCAATATAAGTGAAAACAAAGTTTGCCTTTGGAAAACATGGAAGTTTGGAAAGAAAAAGTGTGTACAAATTATCAAGAAATTTATTATTCCTATTTTTCAGTATGTCAGTTATATTTATGCCCTCCCAGTACTCTTGGAGACTAGACTTTTTAGTATTTTTTTCCAGATGCTCTGGGGCAGCAGACTCAATCCAGTTAAGAGGGACATTACTTACCTCCCACAGAGGAAAGGAGGGATTAATATGATAAACCCAGTGGTATTTTTTCATTCCATTTTTTTATATACAGTACCTTTAGATGTGCTTGGGAGACAAACGGGTCACTTTGGCAGTTTTGGATACAGTAGGTCCTACAAAAATATTTCATAAAATGGGTTGATACCCCCCCCCCCAAACTGCTGTCACAATTTGAAGTTCCAACCTATGCTGGTCCTTCAGTTAAAAACTTACACCAATGGAAAATAGAGAAACAGACATTGATGGTGTTAAATAGGAAAGATTTCTCTTCACACATAGTTCACAATGTACAGCAAGTGGCTTTAATTTTCCCTGAATGTACCCCTGCCAAAATGAATTGGGCCTTAAAAAAACTTAATGACAGCAGAATCCCTGTTAAGGTATGGGACATTGTCTGGTTATGCTTACAGGGAAAGTTAGGTGTGAGAGGTAATCTAAAACGCAAACCCATAGCTGAACGGTATTGTCCTAAATTAACATGCGTGAACATAGAAGAAAGTATTTTTCATTTTTTCTTTGATTGTCCTTCTAGCAAGCAGGTGTGGGCAGAACTGTCCAATAGGTGGAAACTGCTCTTTTTTACAAGAGTCTCGTATGCTACTTTAATACTTGGAGATTACTCTGGTGTTTGGAGAATCTTTCACAAAAGTACTCAACATGTACTTTTCGCTGCCATTCAATACTTTTTATGGCAAGCACGCTGTCAGTATGTTCTGCAACAGCAACAAGCTTCAAACAGTGTGTTAATTACACAGCTAGAAGCTGAAATGATTAGAGTAAAAGAACTTGATACACAGAGATTTATACCAGATAAAGTGGCCCATTTATGGAGACACTTCAAAATGTTCACTTAATGGAATATTTAACCTTAGTTTTAGTATGCTAGTTTAAATACAGAATAATGTGCGGGGATCCCCTTTGTTAGTTTTTTTTTCTTTTTTTTTCTCTATGATATGAAATGTTTAATACCTTTTATGATTATGATGTATACCTTCTATGCAATGTTTCTTATTTTTTTTTTTTGTGTTTTCTTCCTTTGTACAATTTCTGGTGTGATATATGAATACTGTGATGTAATGTTTATGTTTCTTAATAAAAATTCCCCCACTCTATTCGATAAGTGCCATGGGATCCTTAGCATCCACCTGAACTACCACCAATCCAGGCAGATGGGACCTCAGTTTAACTTCTAATCTGAAAGATGGCACCTCAGAAATGCAGCACCCTTCTCATGCTGCACTACAGTGTCAGTACTAGGATATTAACCCAAGTGCAAGATGTGGGAACTGAACCCACAGCCCTCTGATCTCCTGTCCTCAGAGGTGAGTGTGCTACCTACTGAGCCACTGACACTGCTATATTCCCTATCTGATGGGTGTAATACCCTCCAGATATCACAAAGTCCAACCTGATCCATTAGACCTCTAAGAGATCATTGAGATGGGGACAGCCCCTTCCTACAATACCTGGTCTTACCTAACCCTGGGTCATACACCAGTTTGAGGACACCTCCCAGTATCATTTGTATGTAAAGAAAAGGAAGTAAGGATGTAATGATCTGTGTAAAAAGTCTAGGAGAATCCTGGGTTGGTCCATAGATACTCCCTAAAAGTATTTCTTTAGCAAATAAGTTACCTATAACAAAAATAAATCTGCCCTTGGGATCTTTGATTGATTTAGTCAGAGTAAAGGGGAACTTCCTGTGAACCAAACCATCGTGCCACCACTATTTGTGGAGCACTCGGCTGAAAAGACCTGGCCCACTTGTTGTCTACGTAACTTTGTGGCCTCGACATCTAATAAATGTGTTTCCTGCAAAAACATGATTTCTGCAGCTAGCAAGTTTAAGTGCTTCAAAACTGAGTATTGCTTAGTTTTATGTCTAACCCCTTTCACATTCTACGATATGACTTTCAATAACTTAGCCATTAGCCCTTCTCTGTATAACCCAGCAAAAGTTTATAAATGACAAAATCTCCTCGAGTACTGCTGTTATAGAGTCTAGATGTACTGTGCTCTGCTGTGCCCTTCTCCCTTCCCTACCCCCTGACCTCTACCCAATCCCCTTAATGTCACCCATCTGTCTAATGAACTGAACCACATGTTGGATAGTGACCACACCTGGAAATTAACCCATTCTACCCCCCATTTAATTCTTCTAACGTTATGCAGAACCACTTTTCAACTTCTCTCCTAGCTACCCATCCCTGTTGCCTGACTGTCTAGGAAGAGTCAATAAAGAACAAGAATAATTATATTAAAAGTTCAACTTTAGTATTTTAGGGAGACCTGGATGAACATATGGTGAAAACACCCCTAACCTAG
Organism: Neoceratodus forsteri; assembly: GCA_016271365.2. Lineage (NCBI taxonomy): Eukaryota > Metazoa > Chordata > Ceratodontiformes > Ceratodontidae > Neoceratodus > Neoceratodus forsteri. The sequence continues at coordinate 1,230,688,419 of CM057459.1, read as the reverse complement.
TAACACAAACCTATACATTCTATTTTCTTTCTTAGTATTGGAGGGAAATAACAACAGTTATAAACTAAAAACCCTGGTTACAGGTTCATACTCTAGCAATGTAATAAAAACATACTGAAAGGCTAACTGTAGCATGACCTAGAAATAAGAGACTGCATTTATCCATGTCTAAGAAATAAATCTGAAAAGCATTGTTATGCCTCAACTGAAAAAAAAATATTCCTTTTATTCAGACTTAACCACAGTCAGAAAATAAAACATATGAATGTTTTCCTTATAGCTTACTGGCAATAATCCCGCGCAAATACACTTTTACGCCAATGTAGCGACTGCAAGTACCCCTCTTATAAACAAAACATATCATGCTTTAGTTCAGATAAACACTTTGGCCTGGATATTCAAACTGCGCTGAAAACTGGCGCAACAGTAGGAGCAATCGCAAACCAGTTGCGCAAATGCGCAACAGGTGCGATATTCAAACATGGAGGAGAGTGCATTGCGCAAGCAACCAACGTCTCAATATTGCACATACTGCGCCATCGCGCAACCAGGAAGGAGAGGCTGAGCCAAAATTCTGCGCTATGGCGCAACCATGGAAGCTCAGCTGAGCATTACAGAGCTGCCATAGCGCAAGCACAGCCCCCCCCCAGAACAATGGAACTGCACAGCCAGGGAGGCAGGCTGGGGCCCACCGCCAGCCATGCCACACATGGGCACAGGAACTCACTGCAGAACCCACACCACTGGCACACCCAAGCACAGCATCACTGGGGTGGGGACGGATGATCCACGTGCCCATGGGGACAAGCCAGCTAAAGCATAGCAGAGCCATGACACCCCAGCACAACCACTGGCAGGCAGAGAGTGCCACACCCAGGGGGTTGACAACCACAGTGCACATCAGTCCCCCCCGTACGCACAGCACAGCGTGCACCGTGCCCCCAAGACACCGCTCATGTGCAGTGACAGGCACTGCAGGAAACACCATGCACCCCCAGTGCCACACGTCAACCCCATGCTGCAGAGAAGCATACCAGCCAGACCCACCCTGTGCACCCAGCAGTGGGTGGCAGCAGATGGCAAGAGCAACAGAAAGGCAATGCTATGCTGCTGATACCTCCCCATGGACACACACACACACACACACACACACACACACACACACACAGATACCCAGGACCATAGCAGCCCAGATGGCATGTACACCCCTGCAACGGAGCACCCAGAGCCAGTTGCAAAGCAGACACCAACACAGCAGTTGTACCAAAATAGAAATGTATATTTCAAAAAAAACAGTTAACAATAAACGTAGAACTATGTACAAGTTGGGGGGGGACGGGTAAAAGGCAGGGGTGTTCAAGGGGGAGGGAATAAAAACTTGGAGAGGGAAGGCAGGGTGAAGTAGAACTGAAATTTGGGCTACGGCCCAGCTGGCTCCTGCTCCTCCCCCTGCTGGCGTCCCCTCCTGTGCCTGCACCGCCGTTCCCCCTGGCGCTGTAGGGCCTGCAGGAGCTCACGGTTGTCCACCACCACCTGGGCAGGCGCCACAGATCTTGCGCCATGCGTCGCAGCACACCGAGGCCTAGGAAAATGGGAACACAGTCAATGGCTGAGACTGACACAACCCTGAACACCACCCAACCTGCAACCCATCTAACCCAATGTCCTGCACCTGTGATGGCATGCACCCACCCACAGTGAACATGCACATGGCCATCACAAACAGGCGGCACAACCATGCGCACCACCACCACACACACCGCCCACGTCAATCACAGTACAAACTAGGCTGTCATGTGATGTGGCAACGTGGTGCGATGCCAGTTACACAGCTATGTGCCCAGTGCATGCGGACCACCTGTGATGCATACACAGACGTGTCGTGATGCTGCACTGTGATGCAGATCACCTGTGTCATGCCTACATACATGGATACATAGACAGTGTCAGCAGATAAGGGCCTATGGGACACCCAGTCTGGCCATTTGGCCTTGTACGATCACTCTCTTGTCCTATAAGTCCGTTCCCCCTCACCCCTGACCTCCAGAAGTCCCTCATGGCTAACCCATGCATACATATATCCCGTGATCAAGTCAGCCCCCACCACATCCTCTGGCAGGGTGTTCCACTCGTCCACCACCCATGATGTGAAGAAACACTTTCTCATGTTCCTCTTAAATGAGCCCCCTCCAACTGCATCCCATGCCCTCTAGTCCTGGAACATTCTTTACGCTTACAAATATTGTTTTCCTGCACTCTGTTCCCCCCTGTACAATACTTGTATGTCCCCATCATATCCCCACACCCTCCTCCCCTCCAGGGAGTACATGTTCAGTTCCGTCAACCTGTCTGCATAGGACTTGTGATGCAATCCATGCACCATCCATGTCGCCCTCCTGTGAACCCTCTCCACCCAGTCCCTGTCCATACACAGGTATGGTCTCCGGAACTGTACACTGTACTCCAGTGTGTGGACTCACTAGTGTTTCGTATAGTGGAACTATGACCTCCCCTTTGGTTGTGTCCAGCATGGTTTGTGGTCCTGCCCCCCCAGCATGCAATAGCATCCATGACGTAATGATACTCACACTCCTCCAGCAGCTCCATCTGCCACTGCTGCTGCTGCTGCTGCTGCTGCTGTGGCCCAACAGCCTGTGGTACTGGGGCCCTGGCATGGCCCACATCACTGTTGTCCGGTGTCCTCACCAGCCGGCCTGTGGGAGACATATGGTGAGACAAACATCAGTGTGACTCAAAAGCAGAGTGCCCCCTGCCCCAGTGAGACTGCCTGCCCACACAGCCATAACCATCCATTGCACAGCTGCACACACACCGATGCACAGCCACCCAGGCACACACACACCCTACAGAGAATATAGGTGAATAGATGGTACACTCACGTGGCCTAGGCACCAGGCCCCGCCTGGCACGGGAACGCAGCCGCGTCAATAGGTCCGGGTCCCTCCGGCGGAGATCACTGTACCGGTGCCGGCACTGCTCAGCAGACTGGCCCCGGCCAGTGACCCCCACCAGGTCAGTGGCCACTTGCTGCCACACATGAGTCCGAGGTCCGGTCAGGGTGCCTCACCATATAGTGCCTCACAGTGGGGCTCCACTAGGGCCACCAGGTTGGCCACTTCAACTGGGCTCCAGGACACCGCCCTCCTCCTGGCCATGGCACCAACTTTACAGCAGGCAATACGACGCCCCGCTGCGCTGTGACCCCACGTGGAGTTGTTGCGCAATAGACCAGCACAGGCTCCAATCGCGCTGTTCGCACAGCGCCGTCACTTTACATGGCGCTGTAACCAGACAGCGCAATAGGGACGTACACATGGCATGCCCACAGCGGCAGGGGTCAGAGGGCAAAGACAAGGTCACGGCAATGACGCAGGCTACGCGCAGCACCATAGGATGTGGGCATCCTGCGACTGCTAAGCAGAGCACCAGTGCCACAGTGGACTATCGGCAGAAGTGCCATAGCGCCATATAGTGCCCAGTGCTGTAGCACCACTGGCACAATGGTGGCGATGGCCAGAATCGCCTATCGCGCTCAGCAGGTCTGCAGCCGATCGACGCATGCGTAACCTGTCTGGGCATGCGCAATGCAGTGTAGCACACAGCCACAACATCGCCATCGACTCAGCGCGACCTTCCCTATTGTGCTAGCACAAAACGCGATATTCAGCCGACATATGCAAATCAGTCGATCAGCCATGCAAAGGCGCGGTAGCACGATTAGCATGTCATTACAGATGCGCCACACCTCATTTGCATGTGTTGCGCTATAAAAATGCGACACTGGGTTGTGGCGGCCAGATTTGGTTGTTGCAGGTGAGGTGAGTTACATGCTGTGTGATGCTCAGGACAATGCTCATGGGCAGGGGTGCTGAGGATGTCATAGGTTGAGGGGCTGAGCATGATGAGGCACTTAGGAAGGGCGGAGGCACCCTTTCCATCAGTATCTGCTATGCGGAGAGGAAAGGGGGCTTCTGCCCCGGCCTGCAGCTATGCTCATGGGAAATGCTGTGGACTGCACAGTGACAGATGTCCACTTCCACCCATACAGATCACCAAGACTGACGAGAACCAGGCTGAGGCTGTGGACGGCGGGCGTAGGAGGAGGCCGAACTTCACCACAGCAGAGACTGAGGCCCTCTTCCAGGCCTACCTGGAGGATGAGCCGCTTTTGAGTGGGCGGAGGGGCACCCCTCAGCAGCGTGCAGCTGCATGGGAGGGGGTAGCTCTGGCCGTCAACCTGCACGGAAGCCACCAGCGCTCCGTGCAGGAATGCCGCAAAAAGATGGGGACTGACCGCAGGAGGCTGAAGGAGAAGGTGGCAGCCTTCAGGGTGGCATGTGCTGCCACTGGTGGGGGACCACCAGTGGTGTTGCAGCTGACCCCGACCGAGGAGACACTGGTCGCGGCCATGCAGCCGAGTGCCATTGCGGGTGTTCCAGGTGGAGGATTCCAGACAGGTGAAGCCCATCACTGCCGGTATGACATGGTGATGTTGTGGGGGCTGTTGTTCACATGCTCACATGTACTCTCTTTCTGTTTCAGATCCTGTTCGTCTGCAGGAGACGGTGGTGGTGGGTGCTGACAGTGAGGCAGACCTGCTGGACCAGGAGGAGGGACCATCCACCTCGCCAGCAGCCTGCAGGCACTGCAGCAGCAGGCGGCTGGCCCAACAACTCCGCCCGGCAGTGATCGGGTGCAGGGGTGCACAGCCTGTGTCACAGCAGTCTGGCATGCAGGTGTGCCAGCATGCTGTGCCTATGGCAGTGGACGCACCAGCACTATTGATGATAGCAGGCCTGCAATGGCCAGTGATAGGTGTGTGTCCCACGAGGGACACATGGCAGGCCAGCACGTGCCCTGGCTGTCCTGCTCCACACCTGTGTACCAGCATGCTGGCACAGTCACAGGCTGGGCCTGTCAGCACGGTGGGCAGCATCGGTGGCTGAGCAGTGTCTGGCACTGTTGACAGCACAGGGTGGAACAGGTGGACCTGGGGCTCAGCAGTTGGAGGGGCGGCAGCAGCAGTTGCACACCAGGCCTGGGGGACAGCGTCAAGCAGTGGCACTTGTCCACCGCCTTCATCCGCCCATACCTGGTCCTGGCGACAGCGGCCACCCTCAAGGGTGCTGTGCACCAGGACCATCCACACCCTGGGGTCACGATGCCATTGGGGCACAGTACCTTTGACGTGCACACCCGCCTGCTGCAGGAGTCGGTACAGCTGCGGGGGCGGGTTGCAAGGTCGTGGAGGCACTGACTGTGTCCGTGAGTGGCATAGCAGGGGTAGTGCTCGGGACCGGGCGAGATGGTCCCATATCACGGGCGGATGTGACCGCTGCCATCGACAGGCTGACCCAGGCAGTGCTCTCTGTGGCGACGCATTGACCACACTCTCTGGTGACCCTGCCACGCACCCACACAGTGCGCACTCCACTCCCCATTCCCGGCGCGCCACAACACCAGGCCTGTCGCGCTGGGTTCTGCTGTGGGCATCCCGAGCACCCTGGTGCAAGTTTGTTTGGCGGGATGCGGCCCTGTGCGGCAAGGTCACGGTCACGCACTGGGACCCCTGGTTGTGCACTAGCGCCACCCGATGTGGCCCCTGCAGCCTGCCAGTGCTGCTAGGCACGGCGGGCTGCCCACGCATCCGTGGTGGCCGTGGGACAGCTCCTGCATGAGCTGTCTCCCAATGCAGGCCCTGTCTGGTGCTGCCCTGTGTGCAATGTGTGTGTCATGGTGGGCAGTGCACTGCTGGGTGCTCTGCTCACCAAGCTGACACACTGACCACCTGCACACTCTCCCAACTGCTGTCCACAGGTGCGTGTGGATGATGATGTCTGCATTGCACTGTACACCAAGGAGCAAGGTTGCCCAGGTCCTGACACACGTACGTGGACAGTCCAGGTGGTGAGGGTGGTTGGTGGTGCTGTGTGTTGGTGTGTCATTTCCGCAGTGCTGTGCTGCTGCCCCTGTATGCTGCCTGGTGTGTGTGTGTGTTTGTCCATATGAGTGCTCACCCCTCTCTGATGGTGTGTTGGTATGCCTGGACCCTTCAACTCCCCTGACCTTCATGCACAGTGTGTTCCCCTGTGTGCCTGTGGTTTGCGCATAGACAGTGTTGCCTGCACATGTCCCCTTGACTTACCTGTGTTGTGCATAGTGCTCTTCTGCAATGGTGTCCCGTGCAGCTGGGCCTGCCGTGGTCAGTCGGGGTCCCTCCGTCCTGGGGGTGACTCATCACCACATCACCGGCACCACTGGCGTCCCCATCGCTGTCCCCTCTTGGACCTGTACGGCTATCCCATGGTCTTTGGCCATGTTGTGCAGGATGCAACAGGCCAGGAATATCCCACAGGCCTTCTGGGGCTGTACTGTAGGCCCGCCGAGGTGTCCAGGCATCAGAAGCGTGCCTTGAGTATCCCAAACACCCGCTCTATGATGTTCCGTGTTGCGGCGTGTGCCTCATTGAAACCGTGCTGCGCTGGGGTTGTGGGGCGCCGGTATGGTGTGAGCAGCCAGGGATGGAGTGGGTATCCACAGTCACCTGTGTGGAGATAGTGGAGATCAGTGTCAGGTCAGGTCCATATTGCCCATATCCTTGTGTGCCACTACCATGGCACCTGTGTCATTCCCACCCTTGCACAGAGTTTGCATTCCATACATGTGTACTCACCCACTAGATGACCCGTGGGATGTTCCCACTCTCGAATCGATGGCACAGTGCAGATTGGTGCCATATGAAGGCATCATGTGCCCGCCAGGTGTGTGGCACAGACATTGATGATGCGCCCAGTGGCATCACACACCACCTGGCAGTTGACACCGAGAAGCCCTTTCAGTTATGGTAAGCTTGGCCGTCGGCCAGGTGGTGTGCGATGGCCACATGGGTGCAGTCTATGGCCCCCAGCACGCCAGGCATATGTGCTACCCTGTGGAACTCCTGCATGTTTGCTGTACGCTCTGCCGCGGTGCTGGGGAAATGGATGTACTCCGCATGAGGGGCAGCAGTGCGCTGAGGAATGGGTGAGGATGCGTGACGTGGCCGACTGCGTAATGCCTGTGGTGTCACCTGTCGGCCTCTGGAAGGTGCCCGTGGCGAGCAGGCACATGCAGGCTGTCACCTTGGTCTCCACGGAGGGAGCATGACTCCGTCGTGAGGGTGCCTGCATCACATCACTGCACAGCTCACTGAGCCGTCTCAGTATTGCCCTGTTCAGGCGGTACCAGGCCACAATCTCGACATCTGTGTACAGCTCGTAGCTGATGCGGGCACGATACCGCCTGTCGGGGGCGTACCGCTGACGGGTCCCTCCGCGGCCACATCCCCCTGCAGCATGCTGTCTCACCCCCTCATTACAGCTTCCATGTGGAAGCTGACACTGTCCATCTCCCTGGCTCCTGCCCCCAGCTGCTGTTCCTGTGTTACCCCACTGCCCCACTGCTGCTTCCACTGCACCGGCACCCCCACTGGCCTCTCTGTCCTCCAGGACCCACTGTCCCTCTCTGCCCTTCCTGCTCCTGTTCTGCTCTCTCTCTCTCTGTCTCTCTCTCTCTCCCCGGTTTGCGGCCTGCTAGAGTTCTGCGCCGCTCCCTTGAGCCTTTTGTTTTGGCTCACAACGTACCACGCATCCTCCGGCTGGCGACCACTCTTGCGCGTGCGCAAGTGGTGGGATATCGCATTGCGCACTTTGTCCATGGACCCGCCCCGCCGATTTAGCGCCTTCATTTCCATTGCGCTGTTGCTCAGCGTGTTTTCGGTGGCGCAACTGGCCCCCATCTGAATATCGCAGAATGGCGCATTTTTGGAGTTGCGCATGCGCAACCCTGTTGCGCATGGCGCAACCCTTTTGAATATCTGGGCCTTTATCTCTACTTCAGAGCAGCATGTAACATAAAACCAAAAAAGCCTCTCTCCTTAATTAGTACACTGTATATTTTCCCTTAATAACATAATGGGAAGAAGCACGCAGCAAACTTCAAGACAATACTATCGGAACTTCACTGTAAAAAACAAGAAAACATACTGAGCACCTACATTAGTCCTAGAGGTCTGTGAAAAAGCACAGTATAACCTACACAATCTATCCTTATTTCGGATCGTGAACAAATGAGAGTCCAGGTTTTAACTCACTGTGCAATACAAAGAAACGTCCAATAATCTTGCCTTGAGGGGCCTCTTGTGATGGCAGATCACAACTGCATCTTTTGCCTCCTCCAACAAGCAATAGCAAATTCCTTGTAGAAGAAGTGAGATACTTAAAAAGTCAGGATCCCATCTTTCAGCAACAGTTTACTATCCAATATATGAGGGCTCCTCCTTAAACTGAGAATCATTAAGCCACAATATTCGGCACATCTATAATGGGATTGCAAATCTCTTTAACCAAATGAAGCAGAGGGAAGACTGCCCTCTGTATAACATTTTTCAAGATCACTTTTAACAACTATATTATTTCTTCCTCTAGGATTTTAGGACTCAGCTGCCCAGACTTTTATCTCTTGCAGTCAGCGATTATGGAATAAATAAGTCAGGGACTTTTGAAGGGTAGTTTTGTCAACCTCCACCTCCTCAAATGTAGACCAGGACCCTTCTAGCAGCACTTGCAGTCTGGCAGGATATCCCATTTTAAACTTTATGCCAGCTGCGATTAACTTTGAAACGATTGGATGGAATTGTGTGTGACAAAGCCTAACAGAGGCAGGGAGATCTTGAGATATCCTTATTTTTGCTCCTTCCCACTGGATTTCTTGCAGCTCTCTTATTTTCCCCAACAAATATTGCCTCTCTTGAAAATTCAGAAACCCGCATGTAATGGGTCGCGGCAAGGATCCGGGTGGTGGCATGGGTCTAACAGCTGTATGGGCTCACTCTATTGTATAGACATTTCCAAAAGGAGAGGGACCAGCTAATTTTTCAACCAGCTTGTGGACAAAAATGATGGTATTTGGGCCTTCTTCCTTTTCTGGAATGCAGAGAATGACCGCGTTATTTCTGAGGCTCCTTCCTTCCAAATCCTCCAATTTGGCCTCCGGTTTTTTTAATACTTTGTTGATTATCCACCACCTTCTCATTAAAACGATCAGCTATTTTCTCTAACGCTTTAGTATGGGCTTCATTGTTGGTCATCCTGGTAGATAGGTCTTCCAGCACCGAGGTCATTTGTTTAACTTTCATTGTTAGGGACTTTACATCTTCTCTAAATGGTGTAAATTTGGAAAGAAACCATTCTAATGTAAGGGGAGTTGCTTTGGTTTCTTTGGCAACGATGGAACTGATAGCTGTTAACTTGCTGCTATGGCCTTGATGGTCCTTAGGACGTTTGCTCTGTTTCTATGGGGAAACTGGCAGAGTATGTTTTGGGGGTGCCGAACACATCTTTGCTTCCATTCCAGCAAACTGGGCTCCTCCTCTGGCAACAATCAAGCGTTTAGTCCAAAGATAATGAACTTGTACTTTGTTAATTTCTACTTTTGGGCTCTTATAAGATGCCGGGCGATGGGAGCTGAACTGAAGAGATGCTACTCAGCATGCTGCATCATGTGGTCCACCCCCTTGTACGAATATAAAGACCTCTTGTTGGACAACAATTATCATAATCATTCAGGATTTCACTATTTTGAATTATTTCACTATCTGATGAAATTATCTTCATAACATTGCCAGTTTCCTTAATTTTCTCTGCTTTTTGTTTTAAGTTTTTCTTTCTCTGAACTGATTGTTTCTTATATTTTTCTAAACTTTTATTTTTCCTTGAATTTGTGATACCTTCACAAGATATTTTCTGGTTCAGAGACTGTTTTTTATCAAAAGGATGGGGCAAAGATACCTGTATGGCCTTATTTGCCAGCTCCTTTACCATTATCCTTTCTCTGAGGAATCAGTGGAATTCAAATTTCTCTGCATATTTTGACTCAATTGTTTTAGAACAGCCCAATTATAAAAGATGTCTGCTCTTAAATTTGCTAGCTCTTCCCTTAATACTCCAATATTTTCTAAAGTACCATGTTAGCATAATAAGAGTTCCTTATAATTTCCAACATCTGTTTAGACAGAGTGGAGGAAGATGTGAAATTACTGTCATTAATAAAATAATCCTTATTATATGCTGTATTAGGGGGATTTGGATCTAAAAGATTCCCAGAAGAAGTTAACTGAACTGGCCTGCCAGGAGTATTCTTTGGATTTCCAGGATTAGACACTGATCCAGGAATTAATTTTTCAGTCCATCTATTGCATCAATGTGATAATTGATGACTGAAGCAAGGCTGTTCTAATTTCTACTGTTAACCTGGCAGTGCTCTCCTTTTACAGTTTGATGCCTAAATAGTTCCTTCTGTGCTATATCAGTTTCAATTTTTGCATTAGCTGACTCTTCAGGGGAGAATATGCGTGAAGAAAAGTCAGCTATTGTAGATTCCAAATTAGTTATATCCAGAATGGATGTTGACAAATATACAAGTTTTGAGAATCCTAATCTTAGGAATGTAAAGAAATTCCTTCTTGTGAGAAACATGATAACATTCATATGGTTACTTCCTGGTCATTTTTCTTTGTTTCAGGGGTCAGTAAACTCTGTTCCCTACTAATGCTTTCATCCTCAAATGCTTTCATTCTCAAAAGGACACAGCCTTCTCTCATCCTGAAAATCTAATACTGGTGTGGAAGATAAATTAGAAAATTGAAAAGTAGCCTTTTATAGTGTTGTAGCAGGAAAAAACTTCATAATTTTAGCTTGTATCAGAAGCATTGCCAGTTGATCTTTCCAAGTATAGAGATTATCATTATCAATCAGTTTTTTTTTTGTTTAGACCTCAAATTCTTTTTTCTACCATTCTCAGAAATGCCCCGTGCTTCCAACAAAGGGATATTTTTACCACTTCTTGTACCAACCATTTTGTTATAAATATAAGGTGGTAACAATACCCAAGTTGCTAAGTGCAAAATTCAAAATATAAAGTGCAAAATTGTTGCACTAATTCCACCAAAGTGTAAAGTGAGACCTTTCCCTGAGTAAATACAAAAGTACAATACAGAAAGGAAGCTAATGTAATGTTAATATAGTACCAATTATATTTTGTGCTTGCTATGTAGCTTTAAATAACAACAGATCAAACACTATATAGCTAAATAGTGAATTAATAAAGTGCTAATAAGATGCTAACAGGGCAATTACGCTGTAGCCCAAAGCTGAAATAAATAGTTGGAATAGGACCTTGATATTAAATAACAATAACTATACCAAAACTTATATTGATTTTGCATTATATAAATGAGTAAATAAATAGAATATCACACATTAACAGATACTGGAGTAAATAGCAAACAAATAATGAAGCTGTAAAGTAAGGCTTGTGTCTCAAATCCTCTGTTAGGTATCACACAGGAATCAGCACCCAGGATTAATCTGATCGACAGATATTGGTGTTAATATGTTTCAGAGTTTCAAAATTTGGCACTCCAATGCCCTAAACTGAATACTCAGATTTAGGCAACTTTTTTGCTTCCAGATTATCGAGTTCCCAAATATTTCTCTCTCTCTCTACAGAAAAGTGCTTATATAAGGGAACCTGCTGTAGTCAGTCTAGAATGATCTTTCTCCCTTTGTATCCTCTTGCTTTCACTGTTCTGTACTTTCCTTTAGAAAACAGCTCTGCCACAAGTCCAAAACAGCTAATCTATCTCTCAGAAACTGCCACTGAACCAAACAGTTTTTCCAAGCCCAAACTATCACTCTGGTATCCAAATGTCAAACAGCAGTACTTTGTCTGATGTGCAGCGTCCTTTCCTACCATTTCCCTGCAAAAAGGCAGGGCAACTGCAAGTAAAAGTTCTTATCAGAATGTTATAGGCAGTGTTATAGGCAGGTAGGCTTAAAACACTCAATTTCTGGACAATACCCCTTAAAAATACCTTCTTGATTTGAACAAATTTGAACTTTAATAACAATCTGAACGTTCTAGTTTTGTTGCTAAGAACTTAATACAGACACAACAAACTTAACAGTTGTAGCAGATTTTGTCAGATTTTATCAAAGAGCGGCATTCGGATCCTACCTAATGCTATTTCACTGTAATGCAAAATAAGATACTCACATTCTAATACAATGGTAAAAATAGCACATACAAATTCAAGTCTGCCTTTCTAGTTTTTCTGGCATCTGGGCCCCCAAAGCAGGCTGATATTAGCAGCCATCAGAGAAAAGAAAATTGCCACCACTCCTTGCAGGGAGCACTACAGAGATGGTAAAATAATAAAATGCAGTGCTTGTCTTCGGAAAGCAAGCCAACAAGGCTTGTGAAAAGAATCTATAATCAAATCTGACAAGCTATTTGTGTAAGGCACTGCTCCAGTTTGTATTCTCCACTCTCTACTGTCCTCTCTGTGGCTCACTTCCTGAATGTCAGCTCATGCACAGTTTAATAGAAGACCTTGACATGTGACTCTGACTTCACCAGATTCAAAATTTTAAAGGCATAATTGAATCAAAAGGTTGTGTCAAAAGTGGTCAAGAAATACAAATAACCCCTAAAAACACCTCAAACACAACCTACGTATTAGAATCTAATACTGCCAGATACAGTGTACAATGGGAAGAACAAGTTAGGCAGAAATGTGGAGAAATGAAAAATCTTCTCTAAAAACAATATAATAAAAATGGAAGAGGAGTGCAAAAATTAATAAAATAAATAGAGTTGTAAAAAGATCAACTCCCCTTAAATCCCCGCAATTGCATAGATTAACACTATGCAATGCCTACAACAATTTCTAGAAGTTTTTGGAAGTTCTGATAATTTTATAGTCCACTCTTCATTCTCTTCGTACTCTGTACTCTGTTCTCCAAACTCTGGTGATCTAGTTCTGGTTTAAAGAACCCCATGGGTTCTTCACCTAATCCATTGCAGGTACAGGCCTCCTCCTCTCCCCCGTACCAGCATACACAGCACAGCTGGGGCAGCCACCAACAGGGATCCTCATTTACAAGTACCTGTTGTATTAAAAAACAAGCCCTTTCCATACACCTGCTATGGTTGCTACCTCCTCAACAGACCAGTGTGCAGTCCTTCAGAACTCCCAGAATCCTTTCTTCTACCTAAATGAATCAGACGTAGAAGTTTGGACAATGGATGACTATGTGGAATGTTTACAGCCCAGGTGAAGATGTAAGCAGCTGCAAATGAAGTGATGCAGGGGTTCCATGTGATAATAATGGCTACAAAATGTTGCGGACCAAAAATAGTGACCACATATCACCAAAAACAAAAAACAGGGATGAGAACTGCAGCAGCAGCAAACAACAGCGACTGGCACTTACTTTCTGTGCAAGGGAGTGATGCAAACTTGTTTTTTATGTGGGGAGCTATGCCCCCTGTGCTCCCAACATCCCCCACACCCCCCATAAATAATATAACAAACACCAGAGGGGATAATTATTGGGGACAGGGGAAAACTCAGAGTGGGCCTACACCACAGGGCACACAAGTCAGCAGGATGAGAATGTTGGGGGGACAACTTTCTGGCAGGAGGGGGGAAAAAGTGTTGAGGGTGGGCAGAATGGGAAGCAAAGAAGACAAAAGAAAATTACAGCAGCAAAACCAGAGGGAAAAACAGTCCTGAGAGCCAGCCCTGAACCCAGGTCCATTAGCAACACAGGCAGTGACTCTAGCCATAGCACCAGACATCCAGCTCAAAATTGGCCTGACAAACAAACCCCTATATATTACATAACAGACTTACTTGATTGAAACATACTCACTGAACTTAACATGCACTAGTAAGGGCACATAGCCCATTTTGGAATCACTGTTTTTACATCACTGAAATTGACTCGCTGACATTCACTTACTATATTCAAGGGATACTGATGTGGGTGTTGAGGCCCTTTCTCATGAAAGCCAAAAACACAAACATTTTCAGAAATCCTTTTTTTTATTTACACAAACACCAATGTTTTGCCTGCTTATTATTGGCTTTGACTACCAAATGTATTAATAGTCAGCTAAACACCTAGTTCTGGTGACAGTAGCTTCAGGTATTGACTGTGACAAAAGTGACCTCAATGTTTCACCCTTATAAGGGCTTCTTTAGGGAGATTACGGTCCTCCTATGGTGTCAACAAGACATACGAATGAAAGTAAAAGCAGTACCAAGAAAAGTTTTTCTTATTATTTTTATGTAGCTTTGAAAAGAAACTTGATGTCAACAAAATAGACCACCAGCAATGAAAAAAAACAAGCGGACCAAGACAAAAAGACACTGAGTTGTAAGAATCATCGTTGCCACTAAAGCATATGGAATTTTCCTTTTTGTACTCTTCTTTTACAGTTTGACAAGATTGATTGTAAACATTAGACTATATGTATTAAATGTGCAAGAGGCTGAAAATAAAGTGAATCAAGAAAGGTAGGAAAGGGGTTGCCCCATACAATATGCTGATGTTTTAAAATTAGAAAGACAGAGCATGCATGTTATTTTGCATAAAGGAATATAGAGATCATCAGACACAGATGAGCATACAAACCGCAAACATTATTAATAGTAATTATTTTCCGACTTTTTAAGAAAATGCATACTGAATTGTGATGATGTAATTCTGGCAGTCAACAGAGGCCTCAGCTCGGAAATATAGCAGGTAGCCGTTTGACAAGTTATACCTAGTAAGCCAGTCTCTACTACAGGAAATAAAGTTATTTGCATTTAAAATGATAAGCATGAACCTTTTCAAATTACATTAAGAAAGTAATCCATGTATTAATATCTGTAAATAAGAAAAATTGACTAAGGGAAAATATGACTGAAAAACGGAATTCATATTTCTGATATATACTATTTATATAATTACTTACAGTTTCCCAGAAGAAGCTAAACACAGCAAAATGTTGGGGCTATAGTGATGTTGAAAAGAATAAAGAAAAAAAATTTAAATACAAACTTTTCTGTGGCAGGCTATTTGTTTAACCAGAGTGGTTGCAACACTATTTTTCTGAAATTTTGACCTCAAGTGACTAAGCTCTACCCATACATTGAATAATAGACTTTGATGATTTCCCTTGGGACTTGGAAAGGTCAAAAAGACATATACAGTGTTTTAATATGCCATATTCAATTGTACTTAGACTTGACTAAGTGCATATTTAATTTCAACTTTTTCAAGTTACAGTGGTAAAACCGAATGTATATGCTATATCACTGCTCACAAATGTATTGAATGGTTGCTGCTTACTTTTGAACTTCTTGGTTACAGTTTAAATCAATTTCTGTCTCACATAGTATCAGTTTGCATTCTCAATATATGTACAGTTGACCTCCTAAGTATTGTCTGCAAAGGTTACATACTGTACATATTTTCAATGATTTATAATAGCCCTACTCACAGTAATACTGTCAAAAACAATGATATCATGAATAGTCAGCATATTTAAAAGAAAGATACACCATGAATTTATGTGTACAAGCTAGTGCTCGGTGGAATTTTCAAATGATGGCAGAACAAGATTTCATGAAATTTTTGAAATTCTGCCAAAATTCTGCTGAATTTCACTGGAAACAGATGGGCATAATTATATAGCAGAAAAATGCAGAATGAGTTTTTTCAAATTTCTACAGAATTTTATTATGCAGATCTCAATATTTTCCACAGAAAATTCTTGTGGAATGATTTTCTGTGGCAAAAAATGCCTTTCCCATGGGATATTATACTGCATATCTCAATATTTTCTGTGGAAATGGTTGTGGAATTATTTTCCATGGAAAAAAATGCTGTTCCATGAAAGATTTTTCCATGGCTTGCAACAAGCAGAATCCAGCTGAAATTCCACTGGCAGAATGGTCATTCCATGCTAAATTCAAAGGTGGAATTCCACATTCTGCACAGCTCTAGTACACACCTTTTTAGTACCCGAATCATACTGCCTGGAGTCATTCATATTTTCAACTCTGTATACCTTTACATGCATTATTTATACTGATTTTCTAATGATTTCAACAACAGTGGTAAAGTTTTCAAAAAAGTTCCCAATACCATTCCAATCACATTAGTTTTCTTGTATTTTAAGGCTACAAAAGACAGTCCCATGAGCTGAGTGCCTTATAATCTTATGCTGTCTTTATATTTCTTGGGAACACTTCAGGCATGCTGGTAATGCTTTTAGATGTAAACCTTATGGGCCCAAGTCACAAAACGGGCATGGGTCAGTACACCAGGGACCCTGCATCAGATTCTGGTACAGTAGGGGTCCCAGTACCTAAGTTACAACACTTGCTGCAACCCCTCCCATGCGACAAACGCAAGCACACAGGAGGGACTTGCTGCAAGCTCCATGCGGCAAAGGCTAATGGTCTCCCATCCCCGATCCCCTGATAAATTCAATTAAGTCCCAGCCCTGGTGGTCTAGTGGTCCCCCTCCCTGAATCCTGATGTCAGGTGTAATAGGTTTAATACCCCCATCCCTGGAGGTCTAGTGCCCCCAAACCCTAATGCCTCTAGTAGTATCACTATTAAATAAAATCTGTTTCCTGATCCTCAATGCCACCTTTAACAATAAATAATCACTCCCCCATCCAGGTGGTCTGTTGCCCTCCTCCCCAAACCTTGATGTTGGGTATTATAGGGTTAAGACCCCCTTTCTGGTGGTCTAGTGCCCCTCTGAACCCTGATGCCACTGGTAGTATTACTGTAATAAATATAATCTGTTTCCTGATCCTGGATGCCATCGATAACAATACATATTAACTCCCCCGTCCTTGGTGGCCTAGTAGACCCCCTCCCTGAACCCTTATGTTGGGTGTAATAGGGTTAATACCCCATTCCTTGGTGGTCTAGTGCCTCCCAAATTCTAATGTTGCTGATAGTATTGCTCTATTAAATATCTGTTTCTTATCCTGGATGCCACCGTTAATGTGACATAATAACCCACCGTCCCATCCCTGGTGGTCTAGTGGAACACCAACTGCCCCACTCCAGCAGGATTTGCCCACCACACTGTTCCCCCCATCCTGAAGAAAAGCCTATGACCAGCACAGCCCACCTCTCACCTCCATGGCTGGATGCAGTCTGCACTGTCCCTGAGCATGCTGTATGGTATTGTACACAATAAATTCAGCTCAGTAACAGTGCAGTCTGTGGCCAGCCATGGAGGTGAGAAGTGGGCTATGCCAGTCACTGGCTTTTTTTCAGGATGGGGTGGGGAGTGGGGTGGTGGGCACATCCTGCTGGTGTGGGGAGCTGGTGTTACACTACATCATAAGGGATGTGGATGTTATTATGTCTTGTTAATGGCAGTATAGGCAATTGGGAAACAGATATAATTTATTAGAGTAATACTACCAGCAGCATCAGATATCGGGGGGCACTGGTCCACCAAGAAAGGGGGTATTAACCCTATTATGCCCAATGTCTGGGTTTGGAGAGAGGGGCCACTAGACCACCAGGGATGGAGGGTTATTATGTCTTGTTAAAGGTGGCATCAGGGATTAAGAAACAGATTTTATTTATTACAGTAATACTACCAGCGGCATCGGGGTTTGGGGGGGCACTAGACCACCATGGAAGGGGGCTATTAACCCTATTACACCTGACATTGGGGTTTGAGGAGGGGACCACTAGACCACTAGATATTATAATTTAAACTGAAACGTGGCTCAACAGCATGATCCTTGACCAGTCCTTTACCATCCCTGGCTATTCCATCTCTAGGCAAGACAGGGGTGGCAGAGGTGGTGGTGTAGCTATGTATACCCAGTCCTCACTAAAATTTATTACAATCCTCTCTTCCACCTTCCCTGCCTCCTATAAAATACTTGCCATCAGCATCCCTTTTTCCTTTTCTGTACCTCTATTTATAGCAGGCCTCGACTGCTGCCCTGGTATTAAACCAGCTACAGCAAAATTGTCACCACCTTAACATCCCTCCCTCACTGAGGTAAGGCTTACATTCTGGGTGACTTTAATTTAAACTGGCTGTCTCCCAGCACCACTAAGACATGAAATGATATAATAGCCCAGAAACTCACCCAACTCATCCTTGAATCCAACCACCTGAACCATAAAACCCCAAATCACTCCCTGCTAGACTGGGTTCTCACCTCCCACCCCCACAGAGCAATTAAATCTGGTCCCCTTCCTGACGCCCTCAGTGGCCATCATCCTATCTTCGTAGTAAGGAAGATTCATCAGCCCAAATCCCACACAAACCCTGCTGTTTTGCTCCTTCAATTCTTTCAACCTTGATCCCCTTCTACAAGATCTTGTGCTCACTGACTGGTCCCCTCTTACCTCCACTCTCTCTCTGTTGACCATGCCTTCACCTACTTTAAAGATAAATTTCTTACAACCTGGAATATCTTTTCCCCCTTTAAACAGAGTAGAGTATGTGGAAACCACCTTCCTTGGATTACCCCTGACCTACTTGCTTGCCCCAGGGCTCATGACAAAGCATGGAGGAAGCCCAAGGCATCCCAACTCCCTAACAACTATGCATCTGCAGCATGCTAAGAAATTCTTGCACTAAGGCTATCAGGCTAGTTAAGTCTGAGTACTTTAGATCAGCTTTCCACTTGAACATAAACACTCCTTCCAAATCTTGGAAAGTGGTCCATGCCCTCTTCTCCCTGCCTCCTCCCCTCTCCTGAACTTAAAATAACTCCCTTTTATCTGACCCGTGCTTAGTGGCCACAGAATTTAACTCATATTATATCTCACATGCCACTGCCCTCCTGCAGTCCCTCCCCCCACCCATTTCCAACCTGTCATCCACCCCTTCTCACTTTTACCTATCCCGCTTTAGACCCTGAATCTTCTTCTGCTCTTCTTTCCTTCTCCTTTGCAGCAGTCACACATAATGAAACTCTTACTGCCCTTCTTACTGTTAACCCCTCTAAAGGATCTTCACTAGACATCCTCAACCAAAAGTTCCTATACTTCTCAGCCCCTACTATTGCCTACCCTTCTCTCCTTAATCTTAAACCTCTGCTTTCAGACTTCATCTGTCCCTTCCTCCTGTAAACATGCCGTTGTCCTCCCTCTTCCTAAGACCGGAGATCTGTCTTCGCAACTACCGCCCCATCTCCCTCCTTCCCACTCTCACCAAGCCCCAAGAACACATGGTTCTCTCCCAGATTATCTCCTTTCTCTCTGACACATCCTTCTTCGCCCCATTCCAATCTGGTTTTCAGAAATATCACGCCACCACCACCTCTCTTCTCAGACTCACTGACTCCATCCTTACCGGAATGGATAATGGCCTCATCACCTCAGCTGTCTTTGTCGACCTTGCCAAGGTGTTCGATACTGTCTCACATGCCCTTCTTCTTGACTTCCTTTCCACAGCCATCCTGTCATCATCTGCCACTAACTGGTTCAGGGCCTACCTTACTGGCAGAACCCACTCGGTCAAGGTCCAGGACACCATCTTATCCCCTCTTTCTATCTCCACAGGGGTCCCCCAGGGCTCTGTGCTTGGCCCCATACTCTTTTCCATCTTCCTCAATGACCTCCCATCAGTCATTTCCCCCACTTGCTCTATCCACATGTACACCGATGATACTGTCTTGTATGCTTCATGCAAAAACCCAGCTGATGTAGCAACCATCCTGCAGCATGACTTCCACCAGATCCAGCTCTTCCTAAATGCCAAGAAGACAGTCTTCATGACCTTTGGCACCAGACAGAGACTCTCTAGGCTCCCTGACCTTCCATATTTCCACACACTGGATGGGACTATCCTTGAAGACTCCTCTTTCAGATACCTTGGGGTTTGGTTAGACCAACACCTCAACTTCTCTGGGCACATTGATGCCATCCTGAAAAAACTGCACCCCAAACTTGGTGCCTTATACAGGAACCATAGTTGCATGCCTCCTAAGGCTAGGCGTGAACTTGTCCAGAAGATGATGCTACCCACATTCTTGATTACTGTGATGTAGTCTATGGTGCTGGTCCCAAGTCCTCCCTGACCAGATTGGACACTCTCTTTAACTCCTTCTGTCACTTCATTCTTGACATACCTTCCTGCATGCATCACTGTAATCTCTATCATAAACTGTCCTTTCCCCTATTTGCCAACAGGCGCCTTTCCCATTGTGCCAAACGAACCTCAAAATATTGGCTTGAGGAACTCCCGCCTTACCTCACCTCATCCCTCTCAACCCTACCCCCTCCCTCCCACTTCCTCAGAGCCACTGACACTGGCATCTTGCTGGTCCCCCACAGCTCCACTCTCATCAGCCAGTCCAGATTTGCTTATCACTTCCCTAAGCTATGGAACTCCCTTCCCCCATAAATTTGACACTCCTCCTCATCGAACTCCCTTGTCTCTGCCTTACACAATTACCTCTCCACTAGCTGCTCCTGTTTTAATCTTCCCTAACTCCTACCTTTACGCTATCCTACTTACTCTGATCCTGCTCCTCTCCCCCCCACCCACTCCCAATCTACTCCCATTGTCTTACTGCCACCTTTGACTGGATCAGCCCTCTGGCAAGGTTCTCAGCATCCAGAAGGGGCATTGTTCCAGGCTCACCCCACCCTTCCTTTGCCTTCCGTTCCCTCATACCACCTATACACCCCATCCTCCTTCTTTACTCCTCCCCCTCCCCCTTACTACCATCCTTGCTTGGTTCAGCCCTCTGACAGGGTTCTCAGCATCCTGAAGGGGAGTTGATTGAGGTTCATCCCATCCGTCCCTCCCTTCCCTCATACCACTTCACTTCACTTCACCCCCTCCTCTTTACTCCACCCCTCTCCCTTACTTCCATCCTTGTCTGTGTCTGGTTCAGCCCTCTAGCAGGGTTTTCAGCATCCTGAAGGGTTGTTGATCCAGACCCCATCCCTCCCTTCCCTCCCCCGCACACTTCACTTCACTCACCTCTCCTCCCTATTTTCTTCACCTCCCCCTTCCACTGCACTTATCTGCTACCTTGTGCCTATATTGCACTTATTCTAGTGGTACTTATGAAGAACTGCATTGCTTCTGATTAACATATTGCTTAGACTGTATTGTTGCTTTGCAGTTCATTACTGCAAGTTATCACACCGTCTGTATTGTTATTTATCCAGCTTGATGCTCTCCCCCTGAGCCTCCTTGATGGTCGAGAGAGCCTGCTGCGCTCTCCCAGGACAGGAAAACTTGAACATCGGAACCCCCCACCCAACCCCTGAAGCCAGAAGAAGCGGGTTGCGAGGGCTACGGACTTCTCGCTCTCCCGCTGAGCCTCCTTGATGGTCAAGAAAGCCTGCTGTGCTCTCCCAGGACAGGAAGACTTGAACATCGGAACCTCCCCACCCCACCCCCGAAGCCAGAAGGTACAGCGTTCGCTGGGAGCCTGGACTCAGCTCCTTTGTCCATCCTTTTTGAATTTTGGCGCCTCTTCAGCGGAGGCCCTGAGGCGAGCTCTGCGCTGCTCTGCTCTGTCGTAATCTTAGTGCTGCAGTGCAGTCATATAGCACTATAGATAGTTTTTTGTTTTTTTGTATTATTTTCTGCATCTGCGTGCCTATTTGAACGAGTAATTAGCTGCTTGTTGGTCGAGTGAGCCCTCCCCTTTAATGCCTACTGGGATTTTGACTGAACATTGTATGGAAGCTGCTAACCTGAGTGTCTAGTGAAGGCTAAGGTTCTCTTATATCAGTCTCTAGACCTGGGACAAGTCAGCGACAGGCTGATGCATAGCAGGGAGATAAAGCTAGGAAATATATCCAACTTAGGGTACCGAGAGCTTGCTGCTAAACCGAGTCTCGTGTCTCAGGTCAAAGCACTCAGTCTACTCAGGGGCCATTTTAACAGCTGAATTTACATCTCACTTTTTACCTGCTAATGCACACTCTATGTATTTCTGTAGCATTGCAACCCATTACCACCCTGCACACTGCTCTTACCTTTCATGCGCACCTCTAAGGGCCAAATGGCCTTCATGCACCGTCTGCCAAAACTATGGAATGAGCTACCTGCAGACATCAGGCATTCAGACTCCCACTGGGCTCTCAAACCACTCCTGTGGTCCTACTACTCTGCTGCTTGTAATTGCTACCCGAAGACCTAGTTACCAAATAATAATATTTGCCTCTGAACTGCTGTCTGTTGTCTTCCCACGCTGTGCACTTTAACTATGACTATGACTACTGTTAGCCACTCTAGACCTATGTAACACTAATGTACTGTGTTTTACTGCTTTACTGTATCGAATGTACTGTGTTTTACTGATTACTGTATCTGTTGTCTGACCTATGTAACCCCAGGTCGCATCTGGAAATGAGCGGTCCCCGCTCAGAATGCTTATCTGCTAAATCTCTTAAATAAATAAATAAATGTACTCAACTGTTTGTATGCTGTTTCTCTCTACTATTTATTAACTGTATTCCATACCAACAGTGTAACTTGTTCAAATGTATTACCT
Source organism: Neoceratodus forsteri (assembly GCA_016271365.2). Classification (NCBI taxonomy): domain Eukaryota; kingdom Metazoa; phylum Chordata; order Ceratodontiformes; family Ceratodontidae; genus Neoceratodus; species Neoceratodus forsteri. Next base: position 1,230,666,008 of record CM057459.1, on the reverse strand, counting down.
CTGTAATCCCTTTCCACATGTACCCCCTCCCCCCAGGTCACACCGTGAGATGAGCAACTTGTTGTTCAGTGTGCCTTCCTGGTGAAACATTTCAATAAATTAATAAATTAATAACATTATTTATTGTTAAAGTGTGGCATTGGGGATCGGGAAACATATTTAATTTATTAGAGTATTACTACTAGTGGCATCGGGGTTCAGGGGGTCACTACACCACCAGGGAAGGATTACATATTTTCCTTTTTGGCGCTATGGTGGATCGGAGGTCAGCAACACATTGCACATTGCTTAACTGTCCCAGTGGGACATATTCTATGTACTCTTAGACCAGCCCTGGCTGGTCTAAGGCTACTTAGTAATACTACCTCTGGAAGAGTTTTGTGTATTCCACTTTCTGGGATATGGTAGCCGGCGGCTGTTGCAAGCCCCCTAACACCAAGCCACAGTCCATTTTATGGGGCATGGCTAGCGCAGGTCTCCTTTGGTGCATGCAGCCTGAGTTTGTCACAGGCTGCATTTCTGAATAGCTCAAGGAGCATTGTTTGACACAAGGTGCCACTTGTGCCATTTATGTTTGACGCAGGCACCTTGTGTCATTCTCAAGGCTTTGTGAATCGAGCCCAATGTCTCTAATACTATTAAACATTGTAATGTCCCCGTTTCTTCTATGGAATGTTACAAACAAATTATTAAAATCTTAAAGCTGGATTTTCAAACCCTCATGCATGCCACAAGCCCCTGGCATACCAAACATATGGAGCACGGAGTTTGCGGCATTCTCTGACAGATGCTTGTGAATTTCCATCCCTTGCGCCACATGCAGAACCTTAGGCCACATTTATGTGGTTGAGTCTGCACTACTACTGGGAGCCAATGTTATGGGGCTTGCACCAGATATTTAGTGCAAGCTGTCGTAAAGCATGGAAACCGTTGTAACTGTGCCGGAGAATGGAAATTTGGCAGCAGTTGTGGCAAAGTGGGTTGGCGCACTGCCAAAATCTAAGTCCTATAGCACAGGGATTGAGGCAAGCCCTGTACCACCACATGACAATCTGGCCCTGAAACTTAAAACTTATTTCCCAAATGTCATGCTTCAAGAAATGAATACAGTGACTATGTTTCCCAAATAACATGCCTGGTTAAGCAACTTACTCATTTGCTCCTGTCTGCATGACCGTTTTGGCCTAAATATCTCCTGGAACAAATGTCAACATTGCTTTTAAGTTACAAAAAGTCAGTAGAACTTTTTTTGGTGAAACAGTGCTTTAAATAACAAAAATGACAGTGACATTTTTTCAGCATCTCATGCTTGAAAGAATAACAATATTAAGTGATAGTCTCAAAAACTCACAGTGTTGCAGCATATTCTGTTTACTTCTCAGGCATTTACTAGAACAATAAGAGCTTGCTTTGTTCTTTTTTATGTTGTCAGTATTGGGGGTGGGTCTGTCAAACCTGGGTGGCTGGTCTCCATGGTGACATCACAGAGACAGTCCCTACAATTGCCCACCCAGCACTCTGCTGCCAAGCAATGGAACTCAAATCCTCTGAGAGATGCATGCAGGGTGTTCATGTTTACACTTGTTGTTGCAGGCTTGCTCTCACTCTTTATTCCAATACCTTGTTGTTAAAAAAATGTGATAGTCATAGTAGCAGACAAAAGAGTTAAAAACGTCAAGGACAGGATATTAGATCCCAATTTCAGGTACCACAGGTTACAGGAGATCAATTATTTTTAGGACCACTTCAGCCAGGGTTGGCACCACATGGTCAGTGCTCAGCATGCAACCATACGAGTAGGAAGAGGGAATAGAAAATCCAGCTTGGCAATATACAGTTTGCAAGAGTCAAGGTGTTATTTATGTTTTGCAATGTGCATGTAACATGCTTTATGTGGGTAAAACCAAAAGTGCATTGAAAACAAGTACCCAGGAACACTAAGGGGATATTAGGAGAAAGGATGAGAAAACGCCAGTAGCACAACACTGGGGGCTAGAGTTGGTTCACCAGTCTAGTAGAGGTGGTGACCACATTAAGATGCTTGACAAAACTGAAATGCAATGGATTTTCAATTTCCAGGCATTAAATCCCCATATTGGGATGAATGTTAATACAAACTGGCCCACCTGCTGCTGAATCTGTTTAGAGTGGGTGGTTGTGTCTGTTTCCTACTTGGGCCTGTTGATTCACTGATGTTGTAAATTAAATGACTATTCATATCATGACTATTTTGATATTTTCTTGGATATTTGCAATATTGTATTTTAGAGGTACCCTTTTGTGTTTTTTTGGATTATAGATGTATTTCATTATATTTTCCTATCCTCTTTTCCTCCCCCAAATATTTTCTTCATAATCTTTTTTGATGGATTTATAATCATATAATATGTAAATTGGTGGCCTCACACATGGGTGCTTAGTATAACTTGTCCTTTTCATCCTTGTTCCCCTTAGTTTTTTGTTTAAATTCATTTACCTTACAAGAAATCTAAGAACAGGTTTACCTCTCAAAATAAAATAACTCTGAGTTGTTTGTAACTGAGTATAAGGGGTAACGAGAGATTATTCATGTTTCTTGAATTGTGCAAAGGATCTGATTTCAGTGCAACAGAGCCTGCATTTGAGGCTCCCACTAGGCTTTTACAGACTAGTGTTGTCAGTTGCTTGGGAACTGAGCACTGTTGTCATTGCGCATGTCAGCATTACAAATGTTTGACGACAGGAGCCAGTGCAGGCTCAACAGGGAGGCATGTCCTTGCTGGCATTTCCTTACTCCTAGATGCCATTAGGCAGCATAACAGTTAAGTAAGTGGATACACATTTAACCTCTAAGTTCCTGAACTTGCTTCATGAAAGCATTTATTAATGAAATGAAAAAAAAGGGAGCTGAGTCTAAAATAATGTAATTTCTCATTGATATGGAGGACGGCTTTTGTCCATGATATAAAACATTTAATTTGGGGAAGCAGGTAAGAGGCATAACCTCTTACAAGGAGAGGTAAAAAGCAATTGAAAAATAAAACTCTTAAGTTTTGAATAGTAGGCATAGCAAGAAAAGTGATAATGGAGAGTGAGCACAGTGGTGCTATGTAAATGTGCAGTGAAATTCATTGTTATTGTCAGGGCTCTACGATGCCAGTTTGACAACACTTCATTGACTGACATCACAGCGATGGGATTTATGTTGACTGCAAGTTCTGTTTGACATAAATCCCGATTGTCTCTTGGTCTATTTTTTACTGGGGGGCTCTGCCCCCTGCACCCCCATACTAATGATTATCAACTCTGAGTTGGAGTTGATTCGGGGAGGGGATGTAGGATCAGGAGACAGTGTGCCCCTGTCTCAGGCACACCAACACAGTGACCTGTCAGTGAACTGTCGATTTTGTCAACAGCTATGTAGGTCACTGTGTTGGTGTCGCGGACTATGGCACATACCATTGTGGATTAGTAAAGTTCAACAGAATATTTAAAAATATTTAAAACATGTTTAAGTTTTTACAGCATTGAGATTTTGTTACGAAAAAGCTGAGTTTACTGCTTGGAACAGTTTAGCATGAATTGAGGTACAGAAAAAAAAATAAATAGCATATACATCAGTTTTGATACAATTTTCATTTTTATGATATATAATATTGAAAATACATATATTCTTGCTTCTAGATTTTTGCAAGAGATTCCCTTGGAAAAAGTCCATAATAAACAGGCAAAATGCTGGAGTTTGTGGAAATAATTTAAAAAATCTGAAGAATTTGTATTTTTGGCTTTCGTGAGAAAAGGCCTTAGCACCTGCACCACTTCATTTGCAGCAATTTATTATTCGTGAAAAAAATTCTGAAAATATTTATATGCTTACAACATTGCCGCCTTTGGAGCTAGATAACTGAAAATTTGTATGCATGCTTTCTTGGAAGAGTTAGAAACTACTAAATAAAGAGGTACTGTAATTGGTTATATAAACTGTTAGTCCCATAAGTTCTAAATCTCACAATTTATTTGTCAAATTGTGTGAAAATGTTCAAAATATCTGGATATTTATAGCACCACTGCTATTGCAGGTGTCCACTCAAGATTTGGCATGTATAACAAAGTCACTATGTCCTGAAATCTAATTACACTGTAGAAATGTATTTTAGTAGGTTACAATGTATTGTGGATACTTCAGAAGTTACTAATTTGCAAAATTTGCTCAAACATTCATAGACACATAATAGGTAATGTCACTGGAATTCCACTTGTAGAATTTAAATTTTACAAAACTCTTATCTCCATTGAACCACTTTACGTGCACTAGCACCTTGGCCCTGCAATACCCTTCCAACACTCCTGCAACAGTGATGCCTAGCATCATTCTCCACCATGACTAGAGATATCCAGATACTTTTGTCACAATTGCCTAAGTCACAACCACTTGTAAGGCTTGGCATCACTTGGTGCCACTATTTTCAAGTAGTAAAAAAATATATATATACATTCTTATCTGCAGAGTTCTTAAACAGTCAGTGGGTAGCATTGCATAGAAGCATGTGCATTCACTTCCACATGTCAATAAGTGAGTAAGCGCTAGTGGTTATCTGGGATATTGCAAGAATTCTGGCTAGTGCATGGTTACGTCCATAACTATTCTTTATGGCTTGTCACTCAATATAGTGATCTGATACTTAACACCACTATACTTTTACTGTGGAGCCTCCTATGAATGCTACCTCAGTGTGTGAGCGTGGCTCAGTTGGTAGCACACAAATGTCTGGGCCATAAGGTTGTGGCTCTTGTCCCACTGTAGGATTAGGCTCACACCTAAACACTGGCACCTGAGTGCACTACTAGGGGGGTTCAGTACTGCTGAGGTGTGCCATCCTTTGGATGAGACATTAAACCAATGTCCCATCTACCCATCTCTGGTACTGTTCTGGTGGGTGTCCAGCTGGAAGTAAAAGACCCAAAGGCACTTTTTGTAAGAGGTGGGGATTTTCTTTAGTGTCCTGGCTAACATTTCCCTTCCCATAAAACCAGTTCATGCAATTGTCCAAGGCTGAGTGTGGGTGTTGATGTTCAAAATGGCTGCCACTGCACATTCAGTCACTTCACTACCAGTCTAGCATCAATTGTAAAGCACTTTGGAGTACAATGTGTATGGAAAGCACGATATTAATGCTGTAATTCTACTTCTTTTTCTTCTGCTCCTTGTTCTTCTGCTTCTTCTTCTTACTTAATGCCACTTCACCCAGGCTTTACCTTCTTCTACAATGGCAACTCAAATGTATGACTGGATAAAATGTACAGACATTCCACAATTTCACATAAGCTCATGAAATTCACTGATATTATTTTGAAACCTTTGGCTAGTTATGACTTGGCCTGCCATCAAGCAAAAGATTACAGTGCTTATACACACAGACTCTTTTTTTAACATATTGCTTTTTCTTTCGGCCAGCAGCTTATCTAGCAGGGCTATATTCTGCTCACTGGGCTGTACCCTGATCAGGCTGAACCCAGCCATCATTCATTTGGCTAACGGGTTTTTCTCCACCCTTTTTTCCCTCCTATCTTCCCTGGTTGAGGCAGTGCCTCTGTCAGCTTTACACAGCCACAGCTTTCTCTGAGCCAGGAGAAAACTCCCATGCCCAGCTGCAGGGGTCCATGTGGTGGAGGAACCCATCACAAAACCTTCCCTATCTGAGATGCACTGTCAAGCAGCAGTTGTGTTTGCCATGGCCTGCCTCCTGACTCAACTTCCTGAGCTTGCTTCTGAACCTGGGTCGTCATCATGGCAGCATGATGCTTTGTTGCTGGGCCATGGGGGGGTGGCCTTAAAGCCTAATATTAAGGTTCAATGAATCGAAAAAAAAATTGCTATATTCAGTTCTTTAGCTTGAAAGTTATAGGGGCTTAAAATGCTGCAGTTTACATAATTGCAAAATGTAATTTTAAAATGTCCTATTGTAGAGGCTTAAACTTGGTCACCTTTGAAGATAGAAATCTGAAACTTTATACACATATATATGGACCTTAGTAAAATTGTCAAACCAAATGTAGTGCAGTTTGGACAAATGCATTTCAAATCAGGCAGAAATAACTTAAATCACAGTTTTGGCAACATTTCACATGGAAGCGAAATCAGCATTTCCCCAGAATTTCACTGGCAGAAGATACATTTTGTGAAGCCCTACAATGAAGGGATACACTAGTGGTAAAAGATTGTACTGGTCAAAACAGGGGCATAGTTCAGCTATATTCCTCAAATGACCATAGCCATTCCTTACAACAAACTGACACCTGAGTTACAAATGATAGCTCATGGTCATGTATGACCTCCTGATTACAAACCACCTGCTGAGCCTGGAGTCTGTCACCTCAAAGATAGGGAGGTCCAGGCTCTTCAAAATGGAAGATCTAAGTCTAACTAATCCTACTAGTAGCAAATGCAATTTTGCTGGGATTCGGCTTCAATCCGCTGTGAGCCCAGATAGAGCATTCTTGAGTACATGCAACCCTTATCGAAGCCAAGAACAGCATCTTGCAACCAGGACCTCCTAACTTGTACACAGACAAGACATCAAACCACAAGTTGGCATAACAATAGGCATTACTCCTGGTGCTGGGGTAAATACCTGGCTCAGCATCTAAGAGGTCAGGGGTTAGGACACAAAATAAACATTTATATTTACACAGAGTTCTGATAGAGAGGTGCTAGGGCTATGCTAGGTCTGCTATCTGAGAGGGCCCATAAACAATCTCACACTGAGAAGTGCACAGATGGAATGTTCACAACTAGAACTGGGATTGTATAGTATGGCTTTATTCAGACACAGGATGGAAACAGAAAAAGGGTGGTCCCCCAGGTTGGCACTGTACTTTACAGACACTGGCAGTCACAAAAGCTTTTCTTTCTCCAGAACAAACATTTTTGGGGTATTCTCACACTTTCTCTTCCACAGAACCTCGACCATCCATTCCTTTTGCTCAGAGATCTATGTGGACATTAATCTCCCATCAGTGTCTATTTTGTGGGGGTTACCACACACTTAAAAATACAAACATTTCATCTTTTCCTTCTGTAAGAGTCTATTACATCATGGAGGGTTCCACACACCTAAAAATACATCCTCTTGACCTGAAGGGTTTAGTTAACATCTGCAGGGTAACCTTGTACCCCTCCAGTGACCAGTTAGCCCTGACTGAAATTTCAGGTGAGGGTCTGCCCACCCTAGCCCCAGCCAGCCTCTGCCATTCCTTTGGGGTTACGCAAATTCAGATCCTTCAATCTCACCAGATTGCTAAAGGCATCAACACATTTAATTTACATTCAGCACATATTAGTGGTGAGGCTGTGGCCCTGGGTGGTGAATTCTAGCCTTGTCTCTGGGCACATGCACCATCAGATGACTCCCAAAAGAACTAGTCTCTGTTTCTGTACTCATGGTTTTGTTTGTCGCTAGTTACAGACATCGAACTGGTGGAGAAAAATACACTTCCTGTAGCTTTCCATAGCTTTATTTCTGACCTGGGCAGCTGCAAAATCTTTTTGTTCCTCAGGAGATTACCCCTTGAAACCACTGAATTTATCAATTCCATTGTCTCTGTAAAACTTGATCCACAGGAGTCCTGTATTCACCGGTCTCCACCACTTCTTGTAGAAAGGTTGCAGTCTCACTCACTGGGGTGAGAAAAAGATGACCAGAGGTCCTTCTTCTGCCTCAGAGCAGGCCAGCAGGCACCTCTACACTCTAAGATCTGCTCACTCTGACTCCTACTACAGAACTACATTGACTCCTGTCCCAACATTCTAAACTGTCCCCAGGTAGCTGATTCCAAAATGGCTCAGGCTGCTGCGAGAGTTCTTCATGACATAATCCATTCTCTCCTCAGGCTAGCTGAGTAAACAATGATGTCATCTGTAGAGAGCTTCTAATAAACTTCCTATCAGCTGCCCACTACCTTCCTGTGTCTAACACTGATGGGATTCTAGTAACCCCAGGGTACTTGGTGGTTATACTCACAGCTAAGAGACAAAACCTGCTGTCTGATGGAATTGCTTTCAACTGTAACACAGGCCATCCAACCTCTGGGCACCCTATGGGGTGAGGTGACCAGGCAACCTCTACCTATGCCAAGACACAGGCAGGTTGCACCAGAAAACAGAGACCCACTGAAGGAACTTCTGCTTCTACCTGACAAACTGTCTTGAGACTCTTTCAGTGGCTCCAAGAGACTGCCTGAAGCATGCCCTAACAGACACCACTGGTGATCCCTATCCAGATCAGGACCACCAACTTTTCTATCCCCTAGCCCACTAGGGAAATGCTATCTAACCTATACTACCTATGGGGTAACCAATCCCCACACAAAGTTCACAATTTACAGACTGTATAGTGCCCACTACCTTCCTACCTATGCTACTATACTTCCTTCCTGTGACAAACACAAATGAGATTCTAGTAACCCCAGGGGACTGGATGGTTACATACAGTCACTGAGGAGTCCCGTCCAGGTTTAAATGAATGATACAGCTGTGTATCCTTAGCATAGCAATTAAAACCCAAGCTATATTTTTGGATAATTTCTCTGAGTGGAACCATAAACACTGCAAACAAAAGGGCCATAAAATGGAGCCCTTATGGATTCCACAATCAATGAATGAGGGAGAGAATCAAAAATTCACTAAAATCACTGATTGATGGCAATCATTTAGGAAGGACTGAAACCAATCCAGTGGTCCCTACCATTCAAATGATTCTCCTATGCTCCACTAGCTCCCTATGCTCAACTGTGTCAAATGCAGATGACAAAAAGGATCAGGAAAGAAACTTCTCCATGGTCCCTCGCAAGGAGCAGATCATTCAAAATCCTCACCAGAGCAGTATCAGTGCTATGCTGAGGACAAAAACAGATTGGAATGGCTCATAAATGGAACGCTCCTCCAGGTGTACTCTTAGCTGTGCATGTAACCACTTTCTCTATAACTTTGCTCAAAAAGGGCAAGTTTGAGAAAGGTCTAAAACTCATAAAATTGTCTGGATCTGAGGAAATCTTCTTGAGGAGGGGTCACAACACAGCCTCTTTCAAGACTGCAGGAAAGACATCCTCCCTCAGAGAGGCACTGACAGTTTCAATGAGTGCCAGACTGAGCATCGCCTCTCCAACCTTTTTTAGAGTTGCAGGTACTGGGTCAGGCACACCTCATACCCCTTCCACCACACCTAAATTGTCTACCCTGATTAAAGTCTCCCAGACCAGTTCCCCAAGCCTGCCAAAGTCCACCATCCTAAAATAAAGGACTTCAGTTCATTATTGGGGCTTAACATTCCCATGGGCCAGCTCAAAACAAATAGAGTTGTGGTTACTATTCCATACTGGCTCCCCTACTCTCATTGCTCCTACCATCTCTGCATTGGTTATCACCACATCAAGAATGTCAGTCTTCCTGGTGGGTTCCTTGACTAGCCCTACCATTAAACAGTCCTGGAGTGTATCTAGTAAGGTTTGACTTCAAGTGCTTCTGGTGTTTCTGGCAACTGGACCTCCCAACTGGTTTTGCTTGATAGCTCTCTCAAGAGTCAGGACTCTTGAGAAAACATTTGAGCAAAACTGGTTGGGTCACTGTGGGCTCTGCACTGCATTGCACTTCCTGTGTTAAACTGGAATTATGCCTGATGGACTTGTAAGATTTTTTAAATCCTTATTATGAAACATCTGAGTTTTATCTGCTAACTCTGTGCTGGCTTTCCTTGCTTTTTACTTAATTGTTTTGAGCCAGGCATGAGTGAATGAGTGGAGCAATGGCTCTTGCTGATATTCTTACAGGTGGCAGTGGAGCAGTGGGTCACGGGAATCCCTGCTCCCCAAGGGAAGCGAGCTGTGCTAAGGATACTTAATCTTCCCTCCCTGGCTGAGCCCACGAGTGACTTGGGTCCATTCCCAAACTCGGGTTGCCTGTATGGCAGTAGGGAAGCATAGATGCCTCAACTCATCATGCCACTGGGCCATCTGCTACCACTCTTTAAAGTTCTTCTGAGTTCTCTGTCCCTCTCTTCCCCTTGCCCCAAAGGTTCATGGACCACCCCCAAGTGTAATTTCTGGCCTGAGGCTGCCATGAGTTGCAGGTAAAATTATTATAACTCCCTGTAATTACCCCTGATGCTTCCATCTTCCACCACCTCAATGTCATCCCTGGCATAGAGTGCTACTCCTCTCCCTCTACCTTTTCCACTGTCCCTCCTGAACAAGGAGTTACCTGGAACTGTTGGGTCCCAGTTGTTATTTTCTGTAGCCCTCTTTTCCATGATGGCCACAAGGTCATCCTCGGTGTCTGCCATCAGTGAGTGCAGCTCACTGATTTTATTACCCAGGCTCCTGGCATTAAGGCATACCTCTCCCATCAGAAACATCTGTCTACTTTGCTATTCCCTTGTCTATGACCTTGTGTTTCCCATGTTCTCTTAGACTTTTGTTTTGTCTTTGTGTTTGCACCACCTAATGTCCTTTCAGTTGGCCCAGATTGTACTTTATCCCTCTTTATACCTGCTGAACTGCTACTAGCCCCCAGATGTAGGAGAATACTGGCTAGAATCCCTTTCTTCTCATGTGTTGTCATGGTTCCCCAGTCTCAGTTTCCCCACAGTCAGTTTAAATATGTAATATAGACATCAAACTTCTGCCCCAGTGTTCAGGACCCTTCACTTGTCAGGAGGAGTCCAACACCCTTGAAAAGCCTGCTGTCCCAGATGTTCCCCCAGTCCCACACAAAGTTATACTTCCTCTCCTGTCACTATCCCTTAAGCCACATATTAAATTCCTCCTCTCCTGACACTATCACTTAAGCCACACATTAAACTCCTCTGTCCCATCCCTCTTAATTCTATCCTACTTCCCCTTCCTGCCCACACATGTAGGACCTCAGAAAAGGCCAGGGAGGCTGAGTAATCCATCAATCTGTACCCCAGTCTACAAAAGTTCTGCTTCATAATCTCCACAGATTGGTTCACTAAATCATTGGAACTCAAGTGTACCAATACCCCAGCTCCCCCACTCCCTCCTTCTCTACCATCCTCCCTATCCTGTCTAAATCCTGGATGGCTGATGCACCAGGAAGGCACGTGTCCATCACCCTCCCTTCTAATCACTCTCCTTCCACACTGTCCACACCCCTAATCATTGAGTCCCCAACCACCAAGACTCTCTGTGTAGACCTGCTGTTGCTCATCCCCTTGGGTGCCATTGTGCTGACCTTCCCCTCACCTCCAACTGACTCAGAGTCCCCCTCAGTGCTGTCAGACACATGAGCCTCTTCTGGGGTGCAGATCAATTTGCCATCTGGATGGTGTTGTGCTGGACAGCCTCTTTGTGACTAACTCTGGCTCCCTTCCCTGACCCCTCCCCAACACTCTCCACCCCAGGCCTATGGGCCTCTATAGAAGTGGAGGGGTGGGGTGGTCTCCAGTTTTAGTAAAGCTGATAACACAGCTGAGATATTTGTATACTTGCTGCCATCTGCAGAGCATGGAGCATGGAGCTCCACCATGGTCCTTCAGATGGGGCAGTGCCCCTCCTCCAGAGCTTATGCCTCAAGAATAGCATATCCCTAGAGGAGAGAAGGATGACAGTGCATGCCATAAGATCTGTTCCTGGATCCCTCTGCCCCTATTTTTAACTACTGTACAAACTTTTGTCTGCAAGGAAATACTATGTCACCTTTTAGATGATTTAATACTAAGATCCATCTGTCTGACGTTGTCTCACATATCTGATGAAAACTGAAGTTACATTTAATTTTGAACACAATGTGTGACTTTGTGTTACCATTTGACCCACCCTTTATAATCTAGATGCATTTGCAGATTTAAGTTGTGAAGCGAATTTGGACACCAACATAAGTGCAGTACGCTACTTCATCTGTGTTTGTACCTGCTGAAAACCAGACGTGTTCCTCTTGAAACATCAGAAATGTTAGCTGCATAAAGATCAATGGGCAATAAAAGGAATCTCCATCAACCAGGCACCTTCAGTATTCAATAGTATGAAACGTCACAGACAATGTTTAATGTGAAGTGCTGTGAATTTGTTTAATGGGCCTTGGCACCAAATACCAGTGGCAGAAGACACTGCCATCTCAAAGTAATGCGATCATCCTGTCCCCCAGAGGCAATTCTGCCATACAGTTCACTTGTCATGATCCTCCTTTTCCAAACTGTAATGCCTCCCTTAACTTCTAGGCAACATTCAGCACTCTGTGTTCATCTAAACAATGATTTCAGAATAAACTTACAGCCTGCAAACAAAAACTGGTCTGACAGTTTGTAATATGTTCCCTGAGAAACCACATTTTCCTCTCCGGTACTGTACTATATATCATCCATACACTCCTGTTCATTAAACACATACAGTGGTACTTAGCATCAGTAACACATACAGTGGTACTTAGCATCAGGGTCCATCATAACTACTTATATCCTGATACAACTGTCACAGTGTTCTGAGTTGCAGCTACAGTAGTTGTTAGAGCTGAGTGGAAGTTGCAAATTCCACCTTCACTGAACTTATGTGAAATTTGGTAAATTCCGCTAAATTTTCTGAACTTCTGCCTTTGGTGAGATCATAATCTTCCGAATGTATTTGGAAAATTTTCACCCTGGTCCATAGAAGTTTCAGTCTGAACTGCAGAATAATTCACATGAACTGTGAAATAACAGTTATGAGGAATTTTATTCCACAGTTTAATTAATACACATATTTAAATTAATGCTGACATCTTTTATCATTAATGCCCTGACACCAGACAAATTCCTTGGAAAAATATTAACCGAGTAGTGCACAGCTACTTGATTACTCTTACTATAAGATGTATGAAGGATTGCCATTCATGAGATGTTTTTTCTCATGTAGCGGTTTCAAATTCTTATGAAAACACAGATGAAGAGCCACCTGTCAACTCTGCTGCAAGACATGCTGGGAAAAAAATTCAATTCCAATGTGATTTAAAATGTATTTTTTTTCTGTCCAGGAGTTCAGAAATGTGCTTGGGAGTACATTAATTAAAATAATTTAATGACAGTATACTACAATCAACAAATATAGATAATTTGAAGAAGAGTGGAAATATAGTAATAGGACTACCCATTCAAATTATAAAGGGGACATGCACACTAATGTAAAACCCTTCCTTTTCAGAGAAAGACACATATTTTAATCACAAAATGATGTTTGTTTTAAAAAGAAATTGGCTATTTTAACTTTCTTTCTTTATTACCAAGCTGGATTGAAGGCCATCATATTTTGCAATGACTGTGGTTCACTAGCTGATTCATTGTCAGATGAGTCATCAGAGTCGTCTTCATCAGGCACTGGACATTTTCTGTGACATGGGCTTGAATGAGTAGGGCTGAACATGAGTAATGGTTTCAAAACACAAAAAGCCCTCCACTTTCATTGCTCTCTAATTCAGAATCACTGCTATTTTGACTGGCTCTGTGATTTATGGCTGAAAAGTTTCCTGCCATTTCCAATTGGAAAGGGAACAAACTGACTTTAGTCAGAGTTTTTCATGTCACTATAGATGTGTACCACGTGCTCACTGAATCCAAAACTGCCAAGCTGGCTATCATAACTGGCAGTAGAAAGAGACAAAAATAATGCAAGATATATAGAATAGTGTATGGGTAACCATACACAACAAGGCTGTGTTTCCATTGAGGGGTTGAGATAACATCATAAGAACCTCAAGAGCAAAGCTTGAGAGGTCTCTGATGTCATCTCAACCCTGAGATGGAAACACATGCCTTGTTCTGTATGAAACATAGAAGCATAGAACATGATGACATTCCTCCTCTCCTCCTTTGCCTTTTCATATGCTACCTTTATGTCTACCCCATGTGTCCTTGAAATCATTTACCAGTTTGGCTCCCACTACCTCTTGGGTAGGCTATTCCATGGGTCCACTGCCCTCTGTATAAAGAAGAACTTCTTTGTATTACTCCTGAAACTCCCACCCTTCAGCCTCATGTCATGCCCTCATGTTCTCCTGCTCTCTTTCAATTGGAAAAGCTCCTGAACTTTAACTTTATTTATACCCCTTATATATCTAAAAGTCTCAATCATGTCACCTTTCTCCCTCCTCCATTCCATGGAGTACATGTTGAGTTCCCTCAGCCTCTCCTGGTATGCCATATGGTGCAGTCCCAGAATCATTTTTGTGGCCCTCCTCTGCACCATCTTAATTCTATGTCCCTTTTGAGGTGCGGTCTCCAGTACTATACGTAATACTCCAAGTGGGGGTGCACCAGTGACCTGTAGAGTGGTAACACCACCTCCCTCCTGTGACTCATGATTTCCCTCCCATTGCAGCCCAGGATGCCAATTTACTTTAGTGCTGCCTTTTTGCACTTTTTACCCACTTTCAAGTCTTCTGAAATAATGACCCCTAGGTCCCACTCCTGGCTGGTGGAGGTTAGCTTCTATACTCCCAGTATGGTTGCCCATGCGCTGTTTTATATACTGTAGTATATTGTTTTAAAAAATATAATAAACAGTCATATGCTTCTCTCCGCAACTGCCCACCTATCCACCAGATTTTACCCACCCACCCGACATGTAGCCATGTTACTGTATGTTAGGTGTTATTTTTAAGTTTGTGCATGTGCGCTGAACTTCTTAGGATGAGTGACTTTTAAGGGGGTGTGACACTGTCTGTCCAATGCAGAGTGCTCTTCAAGGGGCTCGACAGTACCACACCAATCATCAGCTAAGCTGATCATGATGCTGTTTTGCCTGAAGTGGTCTGCACTTGTAAAGAAAAAGCTGTACCAATCATGTGGCTGCTTTTCCATTTCATCTACAGGTCACCACACAGCAAACAGCTGTTTGCATCCCAATCAGCCTGGCTGACATCTCTGCCCCCCCCACCATCCCACTGGTCCCTTCCCAAAAGGTGGGATTAGGCAATTTCCTCCCTGCCTCCTCCAATTCCTGTTGACTCCTTTTGTTCCTCTTCTCCCACCCATGTGGAGTAGGCCACAGCCTAATCTCTGTATGGGCTGGGATTATACAGTGTACGAAGGCTCTTTCACTTCAAGTGTGATCGTGCCAGAGTATCCCCCCACCTGCTGACATCGGGGTGCTCAATCAATGTGTCAGCATGTATCCCCCCTTCCCCTTTAATGTGGCACACTGGGAGTCCACTACTGTGCACCAAAAATCTACCTCTGATGTTCTGACACTGGGATGCCCACTCCTGGTTTCAGATGCACCACCCGCCCATGCCCCTATATTTTCAACTGACTTCAGGGTGCCCAGTCTCTGGGTTGGCATTGATCCTGCCCAGTACTCTAGCACACTGGAAGCCCACTCCAGTGTGTTGAAATCCACGTTATCAATATTTTACTTGCAAAAAAGAAAACAGACCCAGGAGATCTTTTTTTTAAACAGAAAAAAAAAACCAGTCCCTCGTCATTCCTGTCGGTCCCACTCCCCCAACCCGCACCCTACCTCTGTGCAACCCATCTCCCTGCATCCCTCACCCATACTTACCTCTAGGGTCAGGAGCAGTGATCTTCTGTGGATTGGGAACATGTCTGCACTCTTCAAAAGCCAACCACAAACTGAAGAAAATCACTGTAAGCCCTATAAATACAATTAATGGGGGGGTTTCAATTTAGGTTGATATCTCATCCATTTTTTGGAGTTTTGGTCCCAAATTTTCAACATGGGGTTCTTATGATGCTGCCTCAGTAACACTGCCACTGTCATTTCATTTCTCTTTACCAAAAGGTGATTTAGCGGTCACTGCGTGGAATCACCTCTTATGACCAATTAATGAAATGACAGTGCCACTGTTCATGAGGTGGGGTCCCAAAAAGTCTTTACTGAAAATGAGGTGAAAAAACTCCCCCAAAATGACTGCTACATAACAGTCCATTGTGCAATTTCTATGAATGCTTGCAACTTTATCAATTTTTAATATTTTCACTCTAAATTTCCAACATTGCCATTTTTTCACACCCCTTTATGAACAGTACAGCTGTCATTTTTTGCATCCTTCCCAAAATGTGGTTTTGCATCTGTGGTGCAGAATGGTACAATCACTGTGTGAAATCAACTTTTGTGACAGATTAATGAAATCCCAGTGCCACTGTTCATGAGGGGAGGTCCCAGAAAAGCCATGTTGAAAATTTGGTGAAAACAATCCAAAAAATTAATCTGTTACGAGAGTGCATTGCACAGTTTCTATGCACACTCATAACATCACCACTTTTTCATATTTTCACTTCAGATTTTCAACATTGCCATTTCTTCACACTTCCTCATGCAGAGTACAGCTGTCATTTTTCACATCCTGTCCAAAATGTGTTTTCACACCTGTGGCACCAAATGGCACATTGGTTGTGTGAAATCACCTCTTGGGACTGGGTAATGAAATAATACTACTACTGTTCATGAAGTGGGGTCCCAAAAAACCCATGTTGAAAATTTGGAGCAAGAATATCAACAAACACCTGGGGCATTAGGATTTCCAACATAACACCAACCCTGTAGAGACTGACAGGAATTGGGGGTGTGACTTGGTGTTGTTGGCCATAATGCTCACCCCATTCCACCCCCACCCCCACCCTGTAGCCACCGACAGGCATTGAGGTGTGCTATGGGGTATTTGGCCCTAATGTTCACCCCATTCTCCTATACTGCACCCATCTCAGCTTATTTCCTTATGGAATGGGGTGAGTGTAAGGGCCAAAGGCCTCAAGACGCACTGTGACACTGGTCAGTGACTGCAGGGTGAGGTGAGGTGGAATGGTGTGAGTGTTATGGCTGATGACCAAAAGGCACACCCCCAATGACTGTCAGTCTCTGCAGGTTGGGGGTGGGGGTTGGCATTACTTCAATACTTCACTGCCATTCCTATTATTCGTCTCTCTAACTCCTGCACTACTAATGCCAATACCAGCATGCATACATTTGGCATTGACAAATGCTTGATTTTCTAATGAAGTGAACCAGTGCTGGAGGAAAATAAGAAATGTGTGTTGAGAGTGATGCCTTAAAATGCAAGGCAGAGGAATATACACAGAAAAATATGGGAGGCATGTACAACAGGAATACCAACAGCGAACTTTTGGCATTGACAAATGTTTGTTTTTTTAAATTTACTTATATACGGTATTTTCTGTTATCTTTTTCCATAAGCCACATGGCTGATTTTCTCTGTTTTGCCACTTTCCTTTGTGGGTCAGTATTGCCACAACCATGAGTTGTTGCCGGCCAGCCCACTGTGCTGAGATGCACAAAAAAAACTAAATAATGGAACTACCCTTTTTTAGCATTTCTGGTCATCAACAGAGGAGAGAGAGAGGTGCTCTTGTCTTCAGCACCTGAAATTGATCCCTGTTGTATTCAGTCCTACGAATGCCATCACTTGTTTTTATGAAGCGGCAGTGAGTAATGCGGACAGTTCAAAGGTTATAAAAAGTTGCTGTAGTATCATTGTGACATCCGAATGATACTACAACAACTTTCTGTGATCTTTGAACTGTCCTACAACAGCTTTTAGAAAGCCACTGAATTTCATACACATTAAGCCCTAACCATATACTACAGCATTGTTTTACACATTAAACAGTTTATTCACCATCATAAAACTGTCATATGTGCCCTAATCATTGTAAGTAAGTAAGTAAGTAAGTAAAAGTTTATTTTTAAGCACTTTTCGAAATCAAAGCGCTGTACAATAAAACAATTTAAATACATATAAAAACATACATACAACATAACAAACAACAATAAATTATAATTACAATACAGTGCAATAAACTACTCCCCATACGCCTTTTGAAATAAATAGGTTTTCAGTTCTGACTTAAAGCTTTCAACGGTCAGGCAGCTTCGTATCCGATGAGGTAGAGAATTCCACAGGGTAGGGGCAGCATAAGAAAACGCTCGTGCCCCCGATGTTTTTAAACGAACCCTGGGAACCTCTAGCAATCCCTCGCCGGTGGAGCGGAGTGAGCGAGAGGGACAGTAGGGAACAAGCAGATCTTGAAGATATCGCGGTCCCTGTTCATGTAGGGCTTTATAGGTCAGTAAACCGACCTTAAAGGTGATCCGCCACTGAACCAGCAGCCAGTACGGCTTCGCGCCAGCGCAGTAATATGATTCCTCATGAATGTCCCCATCAAAAGCCGCTGGCTGCTGCGTTCTGCACCAGCTGCAAGCGGCGGATATCAACCCCGCAGCCCTAGGTACAGGGCATTGCAGTAATCGAGGCGAGAAGTAACAAAGGCATAGACTAATGTCGGAAGGTCAGCCGGAGGAACAAGGTGTTTCACCCGAGCAATATTCCTCAGATGGTAAAAGGAAGATTTGACAGCAGATGACACCTGGAATTTCAGCGTCAAACTGTCGTCAATAATAACGCCCAGGTAACGCACCCGGTCTGAGGTCGCTTTTAGTTACAGAATCAGTGTTTTCTTCTCCGATCTCCTTTACTATTTTTACTTTTCCAGCTGTACAGAGATGCAATGCAGCTGCTCTTACTGGTACTTTATAAAAACGGGTTTGTGTCATGATCTAGGAAGTTTCTGCATAATACACTACATGCAATGCTATAATGTGGGTTATGAACTTTCTTCATTACCTATTTGACTTAGTTTTTTGTTGTGGTATAGCAATAGAAGCCTCCACATCCCCCCCCCACCAGCTGCACCTCATCTACTATATATGAAAGAGCAATTCTGTATAAATGTAGGTACCTACTTTTGGCCACTAATGAGATACAGACAGTTGACAATCAGAAACACACTCAGAAATGGGACTCAGAGCCACATAAATGCAACAGTGCCCCATTTCCTAATCCTGGGCTGCTTCACAGTACACTTACGCTGATTTCTTATATTTCATGCTACAATTATCTAACCATTTAGTCACTAGTCATCTTCTCATAGCTGTCCTTAGCTCTCATAGGTACACTTAAATATCAACACTCTTATTCAGGAAACAATAAAAAGACTTTTGTATTGAATGCTTGACAATCTGTTTTTTTGGTTAGCTCACCATGAGACAGAATTACAAATTTGGAAACTTTAATTGACTTGTTCTAATCAAATCAAATTAAAGGTAAATAAATAAATTAATAAAATGTATGGCATCCAGTATTTCAGTGTTAAAATGTTTGATGTGGTGCCTATACCATCGCAACCATTTAAACACCTTTTTCTTAGATTATGAGTTCAAGATCAGTCTACTTGCACTGAGAAATGCTAATTGTGTAAAAACAGATGTGCCTTCACAATGTAATTGGCTGTTGCTCCAGGAACGGTATGATCAGCACATTCTCCTTTTGCACAATTAATAATAAGAGTACCTGGAACTTGTAGCATTTCTTATATTTTTAAGCACATCAGCTGTATGGTTTGAAAATATGAATATCAGCTGAATGGTTTGAAAATATGAATATCATCAGTTTTTGCAAGACCTGATTAAAATCAAATACCAAATAAAAAAAGAATTCAAATTTGCATCTAAATTTGAAACTCAGTTTGCATTTACTTAGCGCTCGTCTTGTGAAACAAGCTCATTTTTTTCATCTGTAAATATATGTTTTCTATGTACTAAGTATGCACAGGATATTTCATTGCATAGCCTTAGTGAATTAGATGTACTTCATGCTTTTTTTAATCCATGTCATGTGAAAAGCTAAATATGTTGCAAAAAAAAAAAGAAACACAACATTATTACATCATTCCTTCTTTATAGCAGCCGGCATCGGTTTTCTCATGCCATTAATCAAAACCAATGACAGTGTTCAGTTCAGCTGACTTTGGGAAATTCCATGATTGTCAGGTGAAATACTCAGAAGGAAGAAGTTCAAAGAAGTCCCGCACACTCCACCACAAAACTAAGAAGACATGTCTTTGAAAAAGGACTGTTAGTCTGAAACATGTCAAGATGTGCCTGAGCACTGCCACTTTAAATAAAATACAGCACTTTATTGGATTACAAGTGAGAAGATTCTTATTTTTGTGGTGGAGTGTGTGGGACAGTTTTGAATTTCAAAGCTTGTTGTGACCTAGCACCCCGACCCAGTGCACTCTTCTTTCTGGTCCTGAAATACTCAGAACTATACGAAATGTCAGCTTCTAATCTCAGTATTATTGGGAGTGTGCTAGTATTAAAGGCTTCAGAAAGTGTTGTGTAAAGCTGGGGTTGGGGAGGTGGATATAATGACAGTTTGAACTTTCAGCACATTTCAGTTCCATACAGGTTGCCATATTGACAAACAGACTATTGACCAGATTCACATTATAAGATTAATCAGTGAGACAAACCTTCTGTTAAATCAATACTTCATCTGTCAGATAGAAATGTAGTGCTCACGGAGTGATACTGCAGGTGCGTGTGCTCATAAGTAAAAGGGCACTAGTTCATAAATAATCACATCACAGAACTTAGAGGCATGCTCTGAAACACTGAATCAAGAAATAAACTATCTTTCACAACACACATGGACAACCATTTTTGTTTTAGCCCATTATTAATAACATCAGACACATTTATTTGGTTTACATTACTTTATTAATAAAATATTCACAGTGATACTGTGAGTATATTTGAGTAACAACTGACCAGTATAAACTTAGTAAATTATTTCCTGTTCTCTTTAAACTGTGGAACAAAATTCCACCGAACTGACCCCTGACAATGATCAGTTCTGTGGAATTTCTTTCCACGGTTTAAAATAAAAATCCATAGTTCATACATTTATTCCACCATTCTAAGTCAGATTTTCTGCAAAAGTTGCCAAAGTGCATTCTAAAATTTCACAAAAGTGAAATTCTGACTTTCACCAAAATTCCGCTGGCAGACGTTTAATGTGGTACAGCCCTAGTAGTTGAGCTGCCTTGTGTCACTTGCTGTAACTGTTTTCAAATGCTATGAATACACATTGGCCAGGTTATTCAAAGCAGTTAAGCATGGCACAAGTGAGGAATTGTGCCAAGGAGCCATATCCAGCAGGAACCAGTGCAGCGCGCAAAATCCATTGCACCAATGTGCAACTATAATGTATGCAGGCACAAGTGCAGGGGGTGTTCTCATGAATATCCAGCACAGTGGCATATTCAACCGTGAAACCATGGCGAAAGTGTGGAGCATATTGAAGTTGCTCCGAGCAGACTTGTTCCTATAAATATAGGGTGCAAACATACAGACAGCAGTTGTGCCAGGGGGAGAGGGAGAGGGAGAGATAAAGAGAGACAGATAGAAAGACAAACAGACAGACAGACAAAAGGTCACACACAGAGGGACAGGGACAGAGAGGTGGCCTGGGAGAGGGAGAAAGGGGAAGAGAGAGAGAGAGAGAGAGAGGGGCACACACACACATACACAAACCATGTACCAGGGTGGCACACAGCCAGCAGCCAACTGCCCAGGGGGACAGTGGACAGCAAGGGCCATACATAGTGCTCCTTTTTTGATGGAGGCAGTAATGAGGGGTGTGAGGTGGCAGGAGGAACAGTGACATGGTTGAGGAAGGGCCCATCAGTGATATGCCCAACACAGGTGGTACCATGCCCGCATCACCTTTGAGAACTACAGCGACACTGAGATTGTGGGCTGGTACTGCCTGAACAGGGCCATTCTGAGGCAGCTCTGTGAGCTGTACAGTGAGGAGAAGCAGGCACTCACCAGACGGAGCCACACCATGTCTGTGGAGATGAAGGTGACTGCTGTCATGTGCCTGCTTGCCATGGGCACCTTCCAAAGACCAACAGGGGACACCACAGGCATAACACAGTCAGCCACATCCTTACCTCCTCACACAGTTCCTCACTGGGCTGCTGCCATGTGCTTCAGAATTTATCCATTTCCCCAGCACACAAGCGGAGCGTACAGCAACCATGCAGGACTTCCACAGGGTGGCAGGTACGCCTATCATTATTGGGGCCATTGACTGCACCCACATGGGCATCCGCATGCCACCTGGCCCTGAGGGTGTGGCATATATCAACAGGAAGAGGAGCCCAAGTGTCAACTGCCAGGTGGTGTGCGATGCCAAGGGGTGCATCACCAATGTCTGCACTACACACCCTGGGAATGCACATGACATATTCATCTGGCACAGCTCTGTGCTGTGCCTCAGGTTTGAATCTGGGGACATCCCCATGGGCCACCTGGTGGGTGAATATGGCACGGGCAAGGGGTTGTGCGCAGAGCAGACCTGGGGATAGGGGTGAGCAGGGTGTGTATGGTGGCATGGGCACCAGGGACAGGCAAGGGGAACAGCACAGAATAACAGAGGGCTAACCATGTCATTCTCCACACAGGTGACAGCACATACCTGCTGAGGCCCTTGCTGCCCACCCACTACCGGTGCCCATAGTCCCCAGCAGAGGAACGGTACAATGAGGCACACGCCAGCACATGCAACATCATCGAGCATGTATTTGGCATGCTGAAGGCATGGTTCCATTGCCTAGATAGGTCAGGCTGTGCCCTACAGTACAGCCCCTTGAAAGTCTGTGGCCTATTCCTGGCCTGCTGCATACTGCAGAACATGCCCATTGACTGTGGGATAACTATTGAGGCTGATGAGGGCGACAGTAGTGGCGATGATGGAGGCAATGGGCCGGAGGGTGGTGGATAGCCACCCCTGGGTGGAGGGACCCCCTTCTGCTGCAGCAGGCACAACACCACCATGACACCATTGAACAGGAGCATTATGGTGCACACAGGTAGGTGGTGCAGCACACATGCATGGGCCACACAAACATTTACAGTACACATGCAGGGATGTGCATGGCAATGGGCATGCACACACAGAGGTGTGATGCAGGGGTAGGGGAGTCAGTGGCACACAACCACACAGAGCAACACACATACACACACGGCACCCACCCACCCACCCAGGCGTAGGTATGTGGCATGGATCAGGACACATTGCACGGTGCACAGGTGCAACCAGTGCTAGACTGCTCTCATCATGCTGACTTCACATGGTCCAGCGGCTAGGCAAGCATAGACACAGGCAGCATGCAGCTGCGATACACAGATGCAACACCAGTGGAAGGCACACACACACCACCCATGTGCACACAGGGCAGCAGCTACAGACCACAGTCAGGGTGGCCCATAGATCAGGACTGCTGCACAGTACCATGGCCATCACGGCCACCATGGCCATGGGGTGGCCACACAGGGCCAATCGGCAGCCACAGACTGCGCATCAGCTGGAGGGGTGCAACAGCCCCCCAGGGGTGGAACTGTGGGACCATAACTGTGTCCTGGTGGAGGTATGCAGGTGCCCAAACAGGCCAGCCCCAGATGTGTCTGGGATGCCTACATCAGATAACAGCATCAACTGTGTTGGGGTCACCTGACACCAGGTTTGTGGGTCGGACAGCACACTGCGGTGGGTCACCAGTGCATGGCCACCCCCTGTGGCAGCCAGCAACACAAAGCCATCTATGATTGCACTGGCAATGTGATCCAAGGATGCAGTTGTGGGCTCCTGCTTGTGTTGCACCCCTGCTAGGATCTGTGCAATGCACCTTTCCTGATGCTCAGCTCACTGGCACACCTCCGCACGCAGTGCATGCACCCCAGTGGCAAGCAGCACCTGTTGCGGAACAGACACCCACAGCAGCCAGTGTGCTCAGCCAGACGGTTGGTGTACTGGGGCTCCCTGGCAGGATGCCATTCCTTTGTGGTGATCAGCCATGCTGCAGAACCCCTCTCGATGATTGCTGCTGATGGGGTTTGCAGGGGACGGGCTGGCAGGTGCGCAGCAGTGGACCCAGTGGCCAGCTGCTTGGTGGCACCCACAGCCTGCTGCCATTGCCCATCTGACCACTGTACACTGCCCTGCACCTGTGTGGGTGCACCACCACCACCACCACCACAGGGGACAGCCGTGGCAGTGCACACCGCTGCAGCCACAATGATGGCAGGCAGATGTACCGCCACTGGCAGAGCACTGGGCACGGTGCCTGTGGCTGATGCCAGCAGGGGCGACACACCCACAATGTCACCCATGCTGTCCAGAAGCTATGAGTAGTCCTCATTGGAGTCAGACCCCACTCTGATCTGTGTCTCCACACACAGCACACCAAGGCTGGCATCCTGCAGGATCACATCCAGGACCTCATCTGACCCCAGGTCCAGGACATCCACATGCACCATGATGCTGAACTGCAGCCTGTCGGGCCCCCAGATGCCAGTGAATGTGGATGGCTGGTCCTCTGAGGCCATACCGGTGTCCACGGGTGCTGCAGCTGCTAGCGCCCCATCCTCTGCAAGGAGGCATGCTGGTGCTGCAAGAGATAAATGGCATGTCAGTGATGCAATGCCCACATATGCCACCCCGTACACTGCCACTGCATGTTTCCCGCATGGCATGTGCATTGCGCATTACATGACATTCGTGACGGCCACATGCACACCAGCATGCCTGTGTATGCACCCTCCAGGCCACCAGCTGTGTGTGTCTGACATACACACCATGCAGTGATGGGCTGCCACCCATCTGGAAGCCTCTTCCAGGCACAACCTCCACCATGGTTTGGTGCATGATGGCTGCCACCAACTCCTCCTGCAGCGTCAATGTGGGTGCATCTGCTGACCTTCCTCAGGTGGCAGTACAGGATGCCCTGATGGCTGCCACCTTCTCCTTAATCCACTGCTTGTCTGCACCAACCTTTTTGCAGCACTCCTATGCCAACCACTGGTGGCTGCCATGCTGGTTCACATAGGTCACCACCTCCTCCCATGCACCAGCCCTGGCCTGTGGTGTGCCCATGGCAGCGCTCAACAGGGCCTCCCTATCCAGGTAGGCCTCAAACAGGGCATCAGTCTCAGCCTTTGTGAAGTTGGGCCTGCACTTCCTTGCAGGCTCCCGCTCCTCACCCTCCACATGTGCCGACATGTTGCTTCCTGTGCATATGGACAGCACGGGGAGTCAGTGACAGCATCTCCCTGGTCTATCCCACCCTGCAGTGCTGTCTGCTCCCAGTGTGCTGCAGTGGCATGCACCACTTACCTATCAAGGTTGCAATACTGGTCCATGATCTGTGCTATTCTGTGGTGCTTATAAGGTGCAACGCAAGCAAATAAGGATAAGTGCAACAATAATGAAAAGTCAATCCACCCACTGCACCATGCATTGGCTGATGAGCTCACTTGCATGTGGTGTCTGAATATCAAGATATGGCGCCCTGCACAATGGGATTGTATCAGAGTATGCCGTGGTGCAATGTGCAGGCATGTAGTGCACATGCATGTCACACTGTCATGGTGTCAATTGTGCACTGTGCATGGACAGTGAGATGCAGTGGCATTGTGCATGTTGCGCATGGCCAGCTACGTGCATGGTGTGCTTAGGGTACTATGCCCCATTGTGCACGTGTGCACTGTTCAATAGCAGATGACCTCTGACCCCTGGGTCAGAGCTCCGTGACTCCACTTAGCCATGCCCACTCCATGCATCTCCAGTACTGCACGATGGGTGGGCACTACGCATTCTCCCATGCATCGCGCATCAGGTGCATGTTGTGGACATGTACACCTCCTTCCACCATTTTTGCCACCGAAACCAGTACAGTAAAATGGTGCAGGGAAGAGGCAGACATGCCCCTAACTGGTCGCAGGTAGAACTGGCCAATCTTGTGGCCTGTGGGGAGCCCCATGCCCCCCAGCTGTTTGGGCAGGTGCCCCTGCAGCAGGCCAGGGGTACTGTGTGGCAGGGGATTGCTGCCAGCCTGGAGCGCAGAACTGGGGTGCTCAAGACTGCTGAGTAATGCAAGCACCACTATGGTGACCTCAGCAGGCAGGATCCAGAAAGGCTGAGGAGGCTTCAGCTATTTGCCAGGTGTGGGGCTGTGCCACAGCCAGGTAAGTCATCCCATGTTGCATGTCTGCCATGGTGCTGTACTGTGGCATTGGCTTGGCTGCCTGGCATGCCCTGCAGATGGGTACACTGTCATCATGCACATTATGGAGTGGCATTGCCAGCTTCTGCTTGTGTTGTGATGCAGCCATGCAGGTGCGCAGGATGTGTCAGGCAGGGCACACCATGTGCACAGGGGCTGGGAGGGCAGCTGCTGTGGTCAGTTACTGATGTGCACTTGTTTTCTTTTCATTCCCAGGACCAGAGAACCACAGGCAGGCCAGGGCTGTGGCAGCACAGATGAGCGCAGTGCATCATGACGGTGGTGGACCAGCACCAGGAGGGCGGCAGGGGGCAGGTAAGCACTGTAATGGTCCTTTGCACTGTACATGGCGGTGGCAGGGGGGAGTGGGTGCAGGCATGGCCACCTGTGCCATGTGCCATGAAAGCTGTGTGTGTCACACTGTGCGTGGTGCATGTCACTGTGGCACATTCATTGCACACATGTGCCGGCTGTTGGTGGGGTGGGTGTGTGCCTGGCTGACACCATTGTTGCTGTGGTGCTGCCAGTGCACTATGCCATGTGACTGTCATTGAGCAGTCATGTGGCCATTGTGCGGC
Organism: Neoceratodus forsteri; assembly: GCA_016271365.2. NCBI lineage: Eukaryota > Metazoa > Chordata > Ceratodontiformes > Ceratodontidae > Neoceratodus > Neoceratodus forsteri. The sequence continues at coordinate 1,230,639,520 of CM057459.1, read as the reverse complement.
GGGGATCAACTCTGTGTAATGTCATGATGCGCTGAGTTGCTAGCTGTCATTGGCCCACCCCCCTGTGGGTGGCCAGTAAGGGCCCTCCAGGGGTGTGTGTTCCCACTGCACAATGCACACTGTGGGTTGGCATGGTTCCTTGGGCCAGTGCACTGATCACCTCTCCTGTCCCTTGCTATAGACATCTGATGGCCAGTGCACAGACCCCCGAGGAGGATGCTGAGTCACCTAATGCAGGAGACGCTCCTAGTGGAGTTCTCAATCCTGAAGGTGGTGGTGGAGATGAGGCACATGACGGCAACAGAGAGGCAGGAGTGGCATAATGCCAGGGCGGCCTGATGGGGCCGGTGTTTAGGAATCCCCAGTTTTCCCTGGTCTCCCCTGTTTAACCTTCCCCTACAGTCCTTCCTCCCACTGTACAGTCCCTGTTCCCTGTCCTGTTCCCTCACTGTACCTACCCTTTCCCAACCCCTGTTTCTGTATACAGTTTACTTAAATATATATTTTTCTGACATGCCTGCCTGTGTCTGTGTCTGCTTTGCAGGTGGTGTGATGAGCCATGCTGCAGTAGCCCAGTGTCTGTCCATGTGGTGTGCAAGAGCAGGGGCAGGTGTTGTACTTCCATGGTTTGCTGCTATGAGCTGTAGTGTGTCCCACCATGGTGGTGTCCTTCCCCTGGGTCAGTGACTGGGCCTTGGGGTGCCCTTGGGGTGGTTGTCAGGGGTGTGTGGTGAGTGTGTGCATGGTGGTGGCACACAGCCAAGGTCATTTGTCCGGTACTGTCCACACACTGTGTTGGGGTCCTCTGCTTGGCATTATGCAGCCTGTCCTGTGTGGTCTGCCATGCTGCCTGCAACCCGGCATGTTCAGTGCCTACTGTGTGGGCTTCCTGTGTGCCTGTGTGGCATGTGTGTGCTTGGCTGCTTGGTCCTGGGCATGGCCTGCTGGGGGTCTCCCTTGGCGGCCCTCCATTGGCCGTTGGCACCTCCTGTCACCTGCTATCTGTGCCACTGTTGTGTTCTGGGGTCACGTGTCTGGGTGCCTGTATGTGCCCTGCTGTACCCTGCTGGTTGCGGCCTCCTGTGGCCTGTCACTGTGCTTCCATGGCTGTGTTGCTGCATCTTTTCTCTGTGTCCTGCCCCCCCTTTGTTGCTGTGCTGATCTTCTCCAGGGTTGTGATGGAGCATCTCTGTTTGCACCATGGCACACCTCTGTTTGTGGTATGGCACAACTCTGCCACATTCATCCGGGTTGTGCTGGTGCAGTTTGGCCTGCGCAGCCTCTGAATATGGCTCCGGTTGCACCATGGTGCATCGGATTTGCGCTGCATTTGGACTTGCGATGGCCTTTGGTACATTTCTGAATATCCAGGCCATTGCCTTCTGCACAGTTATCAAAGAGTCAGCAAATGTCATTGTACATAAACAGTGCTGTGTACTGTATGTGTGTGCCTCCACAAGCTCTTCATCCACCGGGATGTAGACATCAGCTGGCAAATTGCAAGAAGACATAGAAGTCCAAAGGGATGACTTTAAACATTCTTCATGGTTCTTCACTCAAGATACACATTGACATGACTAGACATTCATGAACCTGATGCTTGGCACTTCAGTATATCCAGAATAACCAATGACCTCTTCTTTGTTTTTTCTATGGCCTGAATTTTATGATCCAATTTATTATTAGGCTGGCAGTACAGCCTAGAGGTTAGAGAAATGAGGTGTGAACGAAGTTAGTACATCCAGCAGACCAGACCTGAGTTTGATTCTCACAACCTCCACTTGCATACTGTGTGACTCTGAGCAAGTCACTTAACTGCCCAGTGCTCCCAGGTCACCCCTGAAAACAGGCAGTTGTGCCTAGTGGGCCTTACACAGTTACTAAAGACTAAAATAAAAATATTATGGTTGACACTCTTAAAGGAGATAGTAAATTATTTTTACGTAGTTAACTGCCTTCCCATCTTCTTTTCCATGCCAGTTATGTATTCTGATATGCTCTGACCAATGATTGATAAATAAATTATGTAACTTCAGTGTGCCCTCAGATCTACATAGAGTTCCAGTCTCCTTACCAGCTACTTCTCTTTTATTTCATATTTCTAAGACATTCTACAACACCAATAACACTATTCCATGCTATTGCTCTGAATGGCCGGGAATAGTGTTATTGATGTCATAGAATGTTTAAACAGTAAGAAAGGAGAGAGAGAGGCAACTGCTAAGAAGACAGTGATTCAGGGTAGTTACAAAGGCAACAAAATTAGATTATTGTAACAGAACTGGTGAAAACATATCAGAATATTGAATAGACACTAAAAGGTCAACAGGAGGGCATCTAGAGGTATAAAAATCAGGTTCCTATCACTTTCATGTGACTCTCTTTTTATGATACACAGCAAATAATGCAATTCATTATTTCTCCTGTAGTTCAGACCTGGGTTTGAATCCCACAGCCCCCACTTGCATACTATGTGACCCTTAGCAAGGCACTTAACTTCCCTGTGCTCCCAGGTTACACCTATAAACAAGCTTTCAGCTTAGTGTGTCTCACCTGGTTAAACAATTGGAAAAAAAAAATATATATATATATAATTTAAAGGGACTCTGTCAATGCCATTTGGCCTCAAATTGTCCCTAATTAAAACACTCATTTTATACCTGTTCACCTTCTGGAGAATGTGCCAACTTAGCTGTTTGTTTAATTATAATTCCTTTTTTTCTTTTTAAAAGTGAAAAACACACTGCCCTGCATGCTGGTGTTACCACACAAAAGTGTGTTTTTTGCATTCCTTGATCAACTCACACTGCATCTTGCCTAGGCTTGTGAACACCCCCAACATGTAGCCACACAAGATGCAGTGGGAGGAGAGGAGACTATTGTATAATGAGTGGCAGCACTGTTTGAGGGTGTTCCTAATGTTCAGGAACTGTGCAATAAGAGTAGATCGAGAATTTGAAACAAAACATGGTCGGATGTAATTACACCATTTATATGCATTTTAGATCAAATAAGAAGGAAGCAAATAAAATAACAAGCAGCATCAATGAATTTCAATGAAGGTAAGCAATTATAAAATGTGAGTTTTCAACAAGAATTAATATGATGCAACAAGGGTTGATGGTGCCCCTTTAACCTGAAAATACGTCTGGAATGGGCAACATGATGACTCAGTGGGTAATCTAGTGTGCTACCCCACATGCAACCTGAGGCTGAGAAGTTGCTCAGGGAATTTGATGGGTGTCCTGAGGGCTGAAGAGGTGATGCCATGCAGCAGGGCTCCCAGCCCAGGGAAGTATGTCCTCAGGTTCCATTGCTCTGGCAATGATTGTGGTGGGCCAGGGTGTCTGAACTCCTACAGGGAATATCAGAAGCATGACAAAGCTTGCAGGGGCTATGCCTGTAGTCAGGACAGGTGGACAGGGAGAAAAATGGAAAACACCCTGCTGGCAGGATGATGGTGCTCCACTATCGACAGGCCCCACACCACCAACAGGGCCCTGGCTCCATGATCTGCATTGTGCTCAGGCAGGGCCTACCTGGCCAGCCATGGGGGGATGAATCCATGGGTAATGTTATGAAACCCAGTTAAGTCCAGAAGATAGTTAGTGATGGGGCTGAGTGGAAGGAGGAACTGAAGGGGGACAGGCAGGCAGAGGGAGAATGAACAGCTTATACAAAACAAAAAATACTCCTATAACAATATCACCTAGTTCTCAGAGGCAGGTCACAGCAACTTGACCCCAGGGATTACCATTGGAACAGATTTCAAGGGATGCAGTGAATGCTGGTTCTATAGCCAACTTCCAGATCAAATGGGATAGACATGAAGGGTTATTGAGGAACAAGCAGAATGGGTTGTCAGTGGATAGGGTGAACTAGTTAAACTAGTTCACACAATCCGCCCTCTCTGTATTGGTGCTATGTATGCTCCACCTGAAACCTCGCCTGACTCTGTTATCAAGGTCATCTCCTTTATCTCCACCATCACATCCAGTGGAGAGCTTCTGCTCCTAGGTGACTTCAATATTGACTGGCTCTCCTCATCTGCCAAGCCTACCACCCTAATGATAGAAGCCCTCAACCTCTCTCGACTCATCCAGGAACCTAGCTGTCCAAACCCTTGGTCCCAAAAACAAGCCTCCTGTTCTCAAGCTCATTCACTGACTACCTCAGGTCCCCTGCTGGAGGCCTCAACATGCCAACTTTTAAACCGCCTGTCAACATTGTATCCTTGCCTAATTATATTAGAGTCTTACTTTTGTATCCATTGTAACTAAACCTTATATATCTCTTGTAAACTCTCAGTTTTTGATTGTATTGTAGCTATTGCATCTAAACCTTAATTTTTTTTGTAAACTCATAGAAACATAGACTTTGATGGCAGACAAGGACTGCTTGGCCTACTTAGTCTGTCCATTTCCCTAACTAATGGATAAGAAGCAGATCCTAGTTAACCAACAGCCTACTTCCTTCTACCCCCAACTACAATTGCCTTATGTCTGTCTCATGAATTCTTGAATTACCCCACTGTTTTTGACTCCATGACCTCCTCAGGAAGGTCATTCCATGCATCCACAACCCTCTCCATGAAAAAATACTTCCTCACATTACCTCTGAGCCATCTTCCCTCTATCTTCAAATTGTGCCTCCTTGTTCTTGCACATCTCTTTTTCTGAAAGATGCTACCCTCTTGGACTTTGTTGATTCCCTTGAGGTACTTGAGAGCTTCTATCAAGTCCCCTTCCCCCTCCTTTTCTCGAGGATATACATATTAAGCTCCTTTAGCATCTCTTCATATGTCTTCTGGTGCAGACCCTGCACCATTTTAGCTGCCCTTCTCCGGACAGCCTTCATCCTGTCTATGTCCTTGTGGAGACTGGGTCTCCAGAACTGCATGCAGTGTTCCAGATGGGGTTTCACCAACTGGCTGTACTATTGTACTATAAATGTTTTACTCCAGTATGTACCTTGTACCCAGTTTGCACCTGGAAATGAGCCTTGCCTCAGTGTGCCTTTCTCAGTCACCAATTTTAAATAAATAAATAGGCAGAATAACAAGGTAGACTAGATGAATGAAAATTCCTAAACCACCTACAGTATGAAAAAATATCAAGGAATCATTTGTATAAAAATCATGACAAACTCTTCCTTTGTAGAAGACCAGGATACAGCTGAGACTTACAGTAAACTGCTGTTGATTCTGATACTGGTATGCATGTTATATTTATGAATTTTTTTTAAATCGGCCTGCACTAGGACTTAACCCTTCAATAAAGTAACACCACCAGTTAATATTTAAAATACCCTGATGCCAGAATGAGTACTGTATGCTTATCTATGTTTGATCATTTCTTACCTCATAACCAGTGCACTCCAATGATTGATTTATTTTGTATAAAAGTAACAGAAAATAGTAAAGGTATATCTAAAAATGAAGCAGAACTGCGTAGTACTTCCCAGCATGAGCCTTTTATATTCAATTTACACAGCAGTTCCCCAATTATTTTCTTTGAAAACAAGAACCACAAATAACACACTTGAAGACTGCTTCTATAAAAATGTACACTTGTAGAAAGGCTGAATGCATTTGTCACACAATAATAACTACCATGCAAGCTTAGTTTAGTGACTGCATGCAGAGCAAGAAATAAGCAATCAATGGATTTTGTTATGCTGCAGGCACTTACCACTATTGAACTACAGCGGGGGATGGCCCTCTTTCATTGGACCAACCACAAGACAGGTGGGGAAATCTGTGGGGGTCCTTGTATTGTACAGGTAAATCCCTGAGATGGTTGATAATGGCTGTGCAGGGGAGGGCTGAAGGAAGTCAGACAGGCAGATGGAATATACAGTGCTCATATAAACAAGCATTTGTCAATGTCGAATATTGTCTTGCTGACATTGGCATTAGTAGTGCAGAAGTTAGAGAGATGCATAATAGGAATGGCAGTGAAGTATTGAACTGATGCCAACCCCACCCCCACCCTTCAGAGACTGACAGGCACTGGGATGCGCCTTTGGATCGTCGGCTGTAGCGCTCACGCCATTTCATCTCACCCTACCCTGCAGACACCGACAAGTGTTGTGGTGTGCCTTGGGGTCTTCTGGCCTTACTGTGCAGGACTAGTGGTTGACACCAGGGTTGGGGGTCCACAGGATATGGCAGCCCATACCAGTCCACCAGAGGCTGCCATTCCCTCTTCAAAACAAACCAGAAATGTGCCATAATATCAGACCAGTGTCAGTGACACCCCCAGCCCATACCTCTTCACCCAGGACTGGGGGCCAGTGGAGACTGGGCAGTACTTTCCCCCAGTATGAACTGGACAACCAGTCAGAGAGGGGCACATAGGTGGTATGACAGCCCAAAAGTAGATGCCCTCTGTGCCAGCTGCACTTGCTTCCCAGGCAATCTGCAGGATCATGCAGTTATCTGTCCCCTTGCCTGCCCCCAGCCCGCCGCAGAGATGGGTCCTGTGACCATGATTTGGGCATGGAGTCAGCATACAACAATGTCTCTGGATGCTGTGGGGTGCCCCAAATGTGCACATCCTGTGCATGGGGGGCCTCTGCAGCTGTTCACCCCCTTTGCAAGAGTGGAGCAGCTGCAAGCATAGTGTGGAGCATGCCCTTATTTCAAAGCATATTGCATATAGAATAATGCATGGCGTGGCATGTGTAATGAGAATTTTACACACACCTGATGTGTGGGATGCTACATAAACCCCAAGGGCAAAGCCCGAGGGGTTTAGTAAAGCATCCCACACTGATTATTGCAAAATGCGTTAAGTTCCGAGCATACATTGTGCAGTTGTTATGCACCTCGTAAAACAATCATTAAATGGAGCATTGTCACCAAATTTTCAACACAGGCATTTTAGGATCTCTGTTCATGAACAGTATCACTGTCATTTTTGTAATGTGTCCCGAACACTGATTTCGCAGAGCAACAGCGCTATTCTGCACCGGAAGTGCGAAAACACATTTCAGCCAGGATGTGAAAAATGACACCTGCACAGTTCACAGGAAGGTGTGGTAAAATGCCAATGTTGAGAATCTGGCATGCAAATAGTGCAAATGTGCCAACGCACAAGCGTGCGTTGTGCAGTTGCTGTGCACGCTCGTAAAACAGTCACTTTATGGAGTATTGTCACCAAATTGTCAACACAGGCATTTTAGGATCTCTGCTCATGAACAGTGTCAGTGTCATTTTCATAATGTGTCACAAACACTGATTTCACACCATGACCGCACTATTCTGCGCCGGAAGTGCGAAAACACATTTTGGCCAGACTGTGAAAAATGACAGCTGCACGGTTCACAAGAAGGTGTGGTAAAATGCCAATGTTGAGAATCTGGCATGAAAATATTGTGAATTCGCTAACTTATGAGCGTGCGGTGCAGTTGCTATGCCTTTCTAAATAAAACAGTCGTGTTGATTTTTCCACCAAATTTGCAACATATGGGGTCTTTGAGAGCCCTCTCATGAACAGGGCACTGTCATCTCCTTATACAGTTCTGAAGGTGATTCCACACAGTGACTGCGAAATCACCTTTCGGGACTGAATAACGCTATGACAGTGCAAGAATTCATGAGAAGGGGTCCCAAAAACCCCATGTTGAAAATCTGGGGCCAAAATTCACAAAAATGCCTGAGTTATGTACTATAGTTGAAAAAACCCTATCTATCCCATTATACAGCTTACCGGCATTTCCTCAGTTCGCGGTCAGCTTTGAAGAGTGCAGACATGTTCCCGGTCCACCAATGTTCATCACGCTGAGCTCCGAAGGTAAGTATGGGGTATAGGGGGGTGGGGAGGCAGGGTGCACAGTGGGTGGTTGCGGGGGGCACGGAGACTACGAGGGACTGTTTTCCTTTTACAGGTAGTAAAAGGAAAAGAAAACATCATGGGACAGTTTTTTTCCAGGATTTGGCATGCTGGGGTGGTCTCCCAGCATGCCACCTAACTGTTTTGGGGGTCTGTAGCTGACGGGAATTGGCACCCTCATCGGCAAACAACACGGGAGTCGAATTTATGTCGACGGGATTGGGCATCCTGCTGGCACACAAAGAAGGGAGGGGGATGCAGAGCTGAGGGGGATGGGCACCCCTCATCATAAAACAATTGGGAGGAATTTCTGCCAATGGGAGTGGGCCCCATTGGCACACAAGGAAGGGGGGGTGGGGAAACAGCCAAGAGGGGATTTGGCACCCCTGAAGTCAGCAGTTCTACTGCCGTATCCCGCCATGCACATAATGGCTGCGAGCACGGCAAGAAAAGGACCGCTGCATCTGTTGAGCTTTGCTCAGATTGCAGCAGACCTTTCCTTAGATGTGCTCACCACATTATGTATGCTTGGTGTGGTGCCGGCACGCAGACTGACTGGGGAATGAGGGACGCACCTACTGATGCATGCCCTGCATTCACCCAACAGCGACCACGCCTCCAAATCTGCACTACCGCAAGATGTTGACTTGCGCAGGCATGGAAAGCCAACATAAAAAGAGAAACTCCAGTATTATCTAGTTCTCAGAGGAGGATCATACCAACTAGACACAAGGGAGGGACCGTTGGAATAGATTGCCCTGGGATGTGGTGAATGCTGGCTCTATATCAGACTTCCAGATCAAATGGGATAGACATGGCTAGGTAGTGAGGGACAAGCAGACGGGGGGTGTGAGTGGAGAGGGAGAACTAGTAACAGGTAACATAACAGGGTATACTAGATAGATGACATCCTGATCTGTCCTAAACCATCTACATTATGTAAAAAGCATCAAGGAATCATTTGTATAAAAATCATGAAGAACGCTTCCCTGGTAGAAGACCACAGTACACCGGAGACTTACAGTAAACTGCTGCTGTTTCTGCTATGGTGTGTATGATTATATTTATGATGTGTTTGAACTGGTCCACACTATGATTTACCCCTTTAATAATGTAGTGCCACCAATTCATATTTAAAACACTCTGAAGCCAATCTGATATACTGTATGTTTGTGTTTGATCATTTTCTTAACTCCTAACAGTGCACTCCCAATGATTGATTCTTTAAATACAAGTGGCAGAAATAATAAAAGAATACCTAAAAATTAAGCAGAACTGCATAGTCCTTTCTAGCATGAGCCCTTTGCATTCAGTTTATAAAACTGTTTCCCAGTTATTTTCTTTGAGAAAAGAAGTGCAAATACCATGATTAAAATTTTGCTGAATAGGGCCAATTATTTTTGAGAATGCTGTGTACAGACTAATAGTGACTGCCTCTACAGAAACTTACACTTTTTGAAAGGCTGCATGCATTTGTCTCACAACAACTACTATAGGACCATAGTTCAGAGACTGAATGCAAAGCAAGAATGAGCAACAAATGAATTCCACTTTATTGCAGCATTTAGTAACTTGCTATTCTAGCAGAAACCTTGCTTCATAGTTGATATGTGCTGGATTAAAGAGCAGCTGATGTATATTGGAAAAAATGTTGAAAATGTAATATTTAGGCCCAACTCAGTTTATATTTCATAATTTTTCTGTATTTATTTGTTCCATGTTTTTTCTTACTACATCTTTCCTGCCCGAGTGGCTCTCTTTTCTGCTCTGCGCTATCTCATGTGCCTACTTTCTTTGCTTTTTCTCACTACTCCCGTACCTTGTAGCATGCTGCCTAAATTATTAATCCTCCTGGCAATAACTGTTCTTCCTCTAAACTACACGCACCCACCTGCTCTCTCAAGCCAAGCCAATTTTACATCCGATCCCCTCCCCACTTATGTTTCACAACCTTCCTCCCTTGTATCCCCAAATGAATTCAAGTTTTTGCTCGGTGAAGAGGAGATACATTCTATTCCCCTTAGTCACCCCCTCCTCTCTCTGCCATGGTATTCCAGTGGTCCCTGTGCTTGTTAAAGTGCTCTCCCTGTTCTACATTCACTATCACCAAAAACTCACTTTCACCTCCTCAGATACCCTGTCTTCTCCACCATGCCTCAGTCACTATCAAAGGAAGAAATTACGCTACATGATGTGATGCTCCTTAGAACTAATTATGCTCCTTCTGCTATGTGCAAGAAATGTCGAGGTGAACCCTGGCACCCATACCTCACTTGAATCTTCCTTGAATTTTGCATCCTCCTCAGTCCTAAAAATAATGTCTATCAATGTTAGGAGCCTTATTGATAAACTTGACCAACTGCAAGCATGGGCTGCCCAACCCATTGCATAATTGGTATTTCTAAATTCTGGCTTAAACAAACCATCCCTGATCAACAAATTGCACTCCATGACTACAAATCATTTAGGGCTGATAGAAAGTCCAGGGGAAGCGGAGTGGTCATCTACATCAAGCTCAAGTTCATTGTCTCTGATATAATTAGCATTACCAAGCCCAAAGAATTTGAACTTGTCTCCCTAAAAATAAACTTGCCCTCATCAGACTCTATTAACATCCTTGGCTATTACAGGCTCCCTGCTGGGGGTTATGATATATTGCAAACTTTAATCTCCAATGCCTCCAAAACAATATTGAAACCATAATTCTTGGAGACCTAAATATGGACTGGTTATCCCCCAAATCTAACAATCTCAAAGACCTTTGCAATCAGCTCGGCCTGACTCAACTCATTACTGAACCTACAAGGGCGAACTCTAAAAACTGTGCAAATAGCTCCATCCTAGATGTAATCATGATAAACCACCCACATAAAATCCTGCATACCACAGTGTTCCACAATGACTTAAGTGACCATGGGATAGTGGACTGCATAAGATAGCATACAGCGGTTCCACTTTCTGCCAGATTCATCATGAAGTATTCATTCTGTAACTTCAATCCTAATCACTACCTGTCAGACTTGAGCAGTATAAACTGGCAAAGCCTCTATCTATCGCAGTATATAGATGAGGCTGTTAAGATATTTAACAATCAGATAACATGACTGGCTAACAAATATGCCCCCTTCATATGACAGAGTTCACAAGTCATCCAGCCCTTAGATTACACCTGACCTCAAAGCAGT